>OX424557.1:42065342-43399750 GCA_949152475.1 Terebella lapidaria | reverse complement strand
CTTCATGCCGTTAACAAGAGTCCAACTCGTGACAGTATACAATAGATACACTAGTACTGCGCTACGGTAGTTGTATTGGATTTAACATATATATCTTATATATCTTATATATATATAGGCATTGAATTGGTATCCACACAGTATTATGTTGTTACTCATTGTATTTGTTTACTTTTATTTGTTATTTTGTCAATGGGGGTTTGCGTTATAAGCTTCCAGCCTTCCCCTTTTCACCAATTGTATTTTGCCATTCTACTTAAATTGTTACATGTACTTTGATTGGTGGTGAAATAAACTATTTGAATTGAATCTTATTTACCTTTTTGTCACAAGAGGAAATGTAGCACCAAGGGTGTTGCAGCTTACCGGCAGATCATGAGAATTACACAAGGTTTTGATTTTCCCAAATATAAATTATTACAATGATCTTCAAACCTATTGTCAAAACATGTTCGTAAATGTTACCAAATACACATTTCCTGTATGGAATATAATACGAAATCAAGTTACATCTTGAAAGGTTTCTTCCGTTAATGACATAGGCCTAATATATATTCACAGACCGTCAATTCAAAGGCAACAAAACTTATACACATCAAAAAGGTACATAGGGAGAATTTGAGGAAAATTGTCAATAGTTTTTGAGAAAATGGCAGCCAAAGACAAAAATCATCGTTTCTTTCGACAAAATAAGGTCGTTTTGACCTTCCAAAGTCATTCAAGGTCAAATTCAAGGGCATCCATCATTCAAACCGCAATATATGATTTCCCATTTGAATGTGCCAATACTTAGGCTCTATCTTGAAAAGTTCTAGGAGTTTACTCCCGCAAAGCTCCCATTATGAAAGATGATTGGGTGAAATTTCCCCAAAAATTTTTCCCAAAAATCCCAAATTTTTTTTTCAAAGTTGCTGGAAATGACTCGGAACGAATAGTGGCTCGATTTGGGACAAAAAATGTTTTTTCGCCGACACGTCAAAAAATCAAAATGGCTGCCACACGCAGACTGGCGATCCAAGGGCAATGAAACTTGCCATTGATGTACATGAGGGAGATGTCTTGAAACAAAAATCTCGAACTGATCAGACAGTTTTCGAGAAAAAGGCCATCAAAGTCCAAAATTAGCCACTTTTCATAAAAAAAATGGCTGCCAAATCGGCAAAAAGGATTGAATAGAAAAACCAAAAAAAAAAAACAGTTTCAGGGTATTAGATCAAGGAATGTTTTAGTAAATTTTCAGAGAAATTCATCAAGGCAAAAAAAGTTATTTGCCGGAAGGACGACGGATGAACGTACCAAATTTTTAGGTTAAAGGGCTTTCACCATGTTAATTTTCCTCTCCCGTGTGAGCCCCTTATCCCCAAATTAATCCCCTAAATACACGTCTGCTCATAAAAAGCCCCTTATCCCCAAATTAATCCCCTAAATACACGTCTGCTCATAAAAAGTGAGTTTAGGGGCTATCTTTTTTTCAAGCCCCTAAACCCCGGAAGTTTTCCCGGACGGACGATGGACGAAAAACCACGCCAATAGCTTATCGGGCCATGGGCCGGTAAGCTAAAAATACAGCACCGGACCAGCGGTCCATCAAAGCAAGCAAGGTCTTTCCTTCATCCGGGAGTCTTCAGTTTCTCATTCCCAATGTGGCTACTCGACCCGCAGCGCCGTCTGTCGTCATAATAGTGCAGTAGTAATTTTGGCACATGAAATGCTTCATTCGTTGTGCTTTGTTCTTCGTGCGATGTGCTTTATTCTAAGTGAAATGTGCTAAGTTATATATGCATTGTGCCAGATGCGATTTGTTTCTTAATGGTTTGCACGAACAAAGGTGTTAGAATTTTGCATGATGAATCAAGACTTGAGAAAGTACCAGTGAGAACTTGGAAATAAGCAGTAAGGAGATGCAAATTAGAACTATGCAGTAAGAATATGTAAATTCGACACAGAAAGTTTAGAAATAGTAATGTGGAATAAAGAATTTTGCGATTGAAATAATCATTCACAACAAGAAAATATACAATGCATGTCAATGAATATTGACCCTAAAAACGCTCCATATGTATCATCCCATCCTAATAGTTTTGTGCATGTATTTCTGTCTCAAAATGCCAGTGTGTATATCACAGCGGGTGTCGCATGCGGTGCAGGTTCACTTTTCCGGAGCACCTGATCTCACACTCAGCATGCTGGGTGTCTGTGATGTTCACATGGCTTTTACTTTGATATTTTAGTATCACTCGGATTTGACCACTAACGCTGATTTTGTAAAATTCGTCTATGGATTCAGTGATGGAATGTGAATTTGTATGTTTGTCGGTAGATGTATCTATTTGCACAAATTGTCTGCCCTTGATGACGAAAGTGTGTCTTTGGGTAAATTATGCGGTCATGTTTTGCTTTAATGCCAAAATAAAACAGGATAAAATGAAATATTAAACACCAGTACAAGGAATTGTAAATATATTTAAGGGTTGAATACCTTTCATTTGGCCAATAGACGTGGAATCAATACCCAGTATTAAGTATCCCGAGCAAACAAAACAGGGTCCATTATCCAATCTCATAGTCCGGGGACAGAAAGTCATATCAGGCATACGAAGTGAGAGAAAACAAAAATGACAGTTAAACTCATGAACCCCCGTAAATGGCCATTAGGAGGTGAAATCAGGTGTTCCGGAAAGAGTGAGCATTTCCTGCCCCACTAGTGGCACCCGTCATGAATTCCCCAAAATTAACATGAAAATAGATCTAGTTGCATGGCAGACATGGATTTGCTGTATTTATCAACCAGATCATGATGACGTCCATAGAATTTCTTAAACGCAGCTATAAGTCTTGGTAAAACATATCCTTGTCGTAGCAGTTTAGAGACTAGCTGGGCACTTCGATAGACAAAGTCCTCATATTTGCAACTAGCTCTGGAATAGCGTATAAGTTGAGAAACAAACACACCATATGCCGGTGACATAGGAATGTTGCTGCTTCGAAAAGGGAAATTGACTATGGAAAAATTGAAATCATCACGTTTGTCATATAATCTAGTTGACAGGTTAGAATCATTATCAATCTCCAACCTCAGGTCTAGATAGTTGGAAAAATTAGCGGATTCTGTAGTATCCTTAATTTTAAGTTCCTTAGGATATATGACATCCAAATAATCACCAAACTTGGGATTATTTAGCGACAATACATCATCTATGTATCGGAAAGTGAAATTAAAATTACATGTTAGTTTCTTAGAACCTCCTCTTTGTAAATGTTGGATAAAATCTGATTCATATGAGTATAAAAACAGGTCTGCCAATAATGGTGCACAGTTTGTACCCATGGGAATACCAATAGTTTGTTGAAATATTCGACCACCAAATTCCACAAAAATATTATCAATCAGAAAATTAACCATATTTACCACATCTATTTCAGTATATTTGTATGGGGCATCAGAGTCGCCTTTAACAAAACAAGCGGTATTATATTTAACTACAATATAGTGGTACCGACGTTGTCCCTTTTTAGAGAAAAATGAATTATTGATCAGTTTTTTAAGCTGAGATTTCAGTTCAGAATGAGGTATAGTTGTGTACAAAGTGGAGAAATCAAATGTTTTGATAGACGTTACTTTTGAAAGTGTGTGAGCATGTAGATATTCCAATAAAGATTTGGAATTTTTTAATATCCACATTTGGTTTATACCACTTCTAACCAACATTTGGCCAATGTTCAATAGGGAAGTTGACTTTTCAGCAATTGAATAGAAAATGAATTCGTTTGGAGATGTGCATAATAAACAAATGTAAGTATCAATCTATTACCACCAATACAGCCAAATTTTGATGATTTCAATAACAAACGTAAAATGCAATATTTTGCAATAGAAACAAAGCCCAACCAAATACTTTATCAAAAGACACACTGGCGTCATCAGGGGCAGACAGTGTGGTTAATGTAGTTGTTTCTACTGTACACCTGATGGAATTAGTATACAACTGCCCAACAACCTATGAAAATATGAATATGAACCTATGAAAACAATTCAATGTATTCAATGAACTCTGATTTTAGACCGCTCGTATATTAAGGACGAATGTATAGATTTGGAGTAATTGTCGCACGATAAAATTCGAGGGCAGGGTGTAAATGTCCCCGAGACGCCGAGGGTAATGTCCGTTTTCCTGAGAAGTTTATTTTGCAGACAAGTACGACAAATATATGCATTAATTCTATTCTAACATGGTAACAATGATTGGGATGAAACGAACGTTACCATGGTTATGGATGCTTGTTGCGGTCATGACGTTTTTGTAGGCTGTTGCTGGGATCGTAAAAACGGTATAACACATTTTAAATTGCCTGGAGAGCGCTGTGGCATCACCATGGGAGTGTGTTTTGTGTACCGTAAAACTTCTAATAGACGCCCGGGCGACTATTGATTTCAGTTACACTCTAGACCCGGCGTCTATTGGAACCCCGCGTTATTTATTGATTTCAGTCGTTGTCTGGACCCGGCGTTTACTGAAATTGGCGAGGGCTGTGTTACGATATGACAAATCGGACAACAGTTTGGATAATTGGATAAAGCTGGAAATTCCCGACTGGGACGCGTTGATGTTGTCGAATGTCGATTCAGGGCGTTTTGATGGGAAGCTACAAAACCAATACCTTACTATAGTACCTACCTACTAGACACCTACTTGATCTAGTATCTGTTCGTTCTACAGCACCTGCAGCGATGTATTCTATTTTCGTTTCTATGGCATCAATAACTAAACAAATATTTATTCCCCACCAGGTCTATATTAGTATTTGTACGTTGCTATGTTACACAATGTACGTAGACCCGGCGTCTATTAGAACCCGGCTTCTATTAGGCTAATTTTAGTATACCTTAAACCCCGTCGTCTAATAATTAGAACCCGGCGTCTATTAGAAACCCGGCTGATCCTGATCCCGGATCACAAAACCTGATCCCGCAAAAAGCGTATGGATCAGGTTAGTGATCTGGGATCAGAAAGACCATAAAGATTGAAGATGACCTGCTCTCAGCATTTTCCTGCTGCACTGTTCTCACCATTTTGGAAATGATTTGTATTGTATTAGCTATGTGTTTACCAAGCAACTTTAATACTTGTACAAAATGATCACATTTTGGGGTTACAAGTGTTTTCGCGTAAGGATCAGAAACCTGATCCTCGATCGAATTTGTGATCCGTACACAAAAAACGCACCCCATGTTAGAATATAAGGTTGATGTGATATCGTGTTTGAGGCACGAGTTCTTGTCGCGCTATATAACTCACGAGCTTGTGAGTGAGTTTGCGCGACAAGAAAGAGTGCCTCAAACCTGTTACCACCCAATAACCGTGTTATTATATACCCCCACATAAATACTTGTTAATTTTCCTAAAATAGTAGTTTATTTGCTTGAATTCAGTGCAACATACAGATGTTCCGATATGGTAACTTATCAGAACGAATGCTTTACATTGAAAATAGGGCTGGAGAGCGGAAGTATGATCTGTGATAAATTCCAATGAAATATTCGTGAATAAGGCGTCAGCGGGGATAAACCTATCATCGCCCAATTTCTAACAACGTCAATATTAAACTGCTGATATAGCATGTCTTTTCTACATGACAATGATGTAGAAAGTGTCAGTCCGCATGGAGGTGCTGTGAGTTCAATGAATGTTCTAGTGTCCTGTTCCTGTGTTGTATTGTCTACTGTGGTGTGGTGTTCGTCTGGTCTTTTGTCAATTGTGTCCTCGTTTTGTCTGTTGATGTTCTGTTGTCGATAGGTGGTCGCTCGTCTTTCCTAGTAGTTCCTATGTCTGGTCCTGACTCCGTCTTCTCTGTTGTCTTGGTCGCTTCTTTCACTTCTGTCAGGTCTATCGGTCGTGTCTGATCCCCTCCCGCTTCGATGTTGGGTTCTGTTGGATCATACGGCGTCTTCAGCTGATTGATGATGTCGCTCACCGACATCTCTGACGTCCGTAGAAACTCCGCCAGTGTTTTTGACGTGCCACTACTGTTCTCCCCATCTCCCCGCTGCCTCCATTCATTTGTGGACTGTTCCGTGCTCATCTTGTCAAAGTTCTCAAACAGTTTCTCGGCTCCTCCTTTCTTGATGAAAGTGGGGGTGATTTTCTCGGGTTTCTTGACGTGTTATTGTTTTAATAGAATGTTCTTCGAGGCGGACCTCACTCGCACACTTGAAGTTACAGCGAACACATGCGTACAGTGCCTCCTTCAGCATATAGTGCTTCTTGGCAAAATGGGCCATCGCCCAAGACTCCTCTCCTCGCCATGCACATCTCTAGCAGCAGTATACTCGTCCCCTGTTTACTGGCATACTGATGTTGGATCTGTAATAATGAGCAAAATATCAGTCATTGCTTGAAGCATTCCGAAGGTCATTTTGAAAGTTTCCCATTATGTTGTATCAGCCAGCCTCGGATCAGTGGGTAAAGGATGAAGTTGAACTTATCAAGTAATCAAACAACTTAAATATCTGATGCAAAAATGTTTCCAGCTTGTCTTATTAGAATATTTCTGGTCTGTTTTTCTTTTTGAGTGTGGAGATCCATTTTGGAATCAATGTTCCATGGTAAGGTTTCAACTTGTTGAAATGAACGGTGCGCTTTGTTCTTTTTTTATCGATTTGTATTGAGTAATCTACTGTGTTGTGTCTCTGAAGTACCATACAAGGACTAGGTAAGGGCTGATGAGTTTTTGGCTAACGCCTTCTTTGCGAACTTCCCTCTGGTACCACACGAGATCTCCCACGTTGTAAGTGTCTATTGTCGACTTGCCATCATAGAAATCTTTTTGCCGAAGTGCATTTTTCTGGGGATGTTTTCTAGCTATTTCATGAGCTTTTTGAAGCTTGTTCCTTAGGTTTTCCACAAATTCCGGGTGTGACGGTTCAGCGTTCTGTGACATAGGTGCAGTCACTTCACCTGGAAATTTAACTTCTTTCCCCATCATGAGCATATTTGGAGTGAAATTAGTTGACTCATTTGGTGTTGCGCGATATGCGGCCGTTAAACAGCTCAGATGTAAATCTCATTCTGTTTGGTCTTCCTTAATGTAGGCACTGATCATTCAGATAAGAGTTTCATTGAATCTCTCTACCTGTCCATTTGATTGAGGATGTTTGGACTACTTCTGGTTTTGCGAATTTCCACGAAATCACACAGACTGCGAAAAATGTTGGTCTGGTAGTTTCCTCCTTGATCAGAATGCATATCCAACGGACAGCCTAACTTACAACCTATTTTTTCGCGACCCTCCTGCATTTGAGACAAAACCGCGCCAATGCCCACATCGCAGGCATCTGTGTCCAAAATGTATTCTCCATTGTCTTTGGGATATGCCATGATCTCTGGTCCAGTTAAAACAGACTTGAGTTGTTCAAATGCTTGTTGGTACTCTTGAGTCCACTCCATTGTTGACTCCTCCTTGGTGAGGTCACTCAGGGGCTTGGCGATGATGGAGAATCCTTTCACAAATCTTCTGTAATAAGATCACAGGCCAATGAATGATCTGACATCTGTCAAGTTTTCTGGACAATTCCAGTGTTTAATCTTCAAGGTGTTTTGTTGGTTGGGTTTCACGCCGTCCTTTGATACAATGTGTCCTAGAAATTCAACTTCATTCTGAAATAAATTACCTTTTTCTGGCTTCAAATTGAAATTGGCGGATTTCAGCATTCCAAGCACAGCTTCAAGGCGTTCCAAGTGTTCCGCAGTTTTCTTACTGTGAATTATGATGTGGTCGATGTACAGGAGGCATGATGTCCATTGAAGTCCTTGAAGTGCTAATTCCATCACTCTCTGGAAACAGACTCGAATTTTGAATTCGAAGAGTCCATGCTTTGAGACAAATGCTGTTTTCGGTATGTCTTCAGATCTGATGGGAACTTGATGGTACCCCACGGTCAAATCTAGAGTGGAAAAGATTGTAGATCCACTCAAGGAGTTTAGGCAGTCTTGTGTTTTTGGAATTGGATAGGCATCTTTCCTAGTGACACTATTTAACTTCAGGTAATTAATGTAGGGTTGAAATTTTTTTCATTTTTCTTCTGAACCAAACTATTCACTTTCCTCGGTTGGGGTGAGAAAAAAAAGAAAAAAAAGACAAAACTAATATTAAACAATTGCCTGTTCATTGATAGTGAAACGGAAAGCCTATTTTGTAACAGTTATGAACTTCCCAGGATGGACTAGCATCATTTACAACGTAGGACCATAGACATCGACGGACTGACAGATGTATCCCCCTTTTATTTTCACGCATTATTCACGCATCATTTGGACAAGCTATATTCGGGACTACACTTAACTGTACTTGAATATCCTTAAAGTACTAGGAACATGAAAATATGATGTGAGCTCAGATTAAAGCACCATGTGAGCTGATCAGAACGGTTTTTACAGCATGTGAAAATATTGATTCCTTCAAAAGTTACAGTGCTTCAAAGTTCAAATTGCCCAAATTACAATTTGAAAAATCATATAGCTCATTAATATGCAAATTTGTATGCATGACGTCATAGGGGGAACATTTTTTTATTAGATGGTTTTAATGGCATATTAAAGTCTCAAGAAATTGCAATTATTCAACAGAGCTTATTCCACATGCTCTACATAATTGATAGTCAATAAATTTCACATCCGAATAGTTGCCAAGGTCACCAGTATTGATATAAGGCCCCTAGCAACCAGGGTTGCTATGGCCCAAATCCACAGTCATATCAATGAGCAAACAAAACCAAAGGTGAAAATGGATTGACTCCACATGCACAATTAATATGCAATAATCACATTCTGTCAAACCCCCTATTTCTGGCAGTCAGGACCCATAGTAACCAATGGTTGCTAGGGACTCCAGCAGGTGAATAGTAACCATGGCAACAGTAACACTTCAAACAACACTGATTATTGACCATGCCTAACAATGTTTGAAGTTCCGGTTTGCAATAATTCTGACCAGATCAATTATATTAAGACTCAAACTTGCCTAATTAAAAATATTCCCCCTTCTACGTCACGAATACCTCATTTGCATACTAATTAGCTTCTCGTAAAAGCCAGAAGTGTTCATTCCAGCATATGCCACAAGCTGCCAAAACGTGATATTCAAATGGCCATAACTTTTTAACCAAGAGATATATTGGCATGCAGTAAACTGCATTTTACTCAGCAAAACCAGGTCTCTCATTTGAGTTCACATCATATTTTCATGTTCCTAGTACTTTAGCTACCAGATCTACCACCTCACTGTAAGGATTTTATCATCGAATCAATTGTAAACACCAGCACATCATATTGGAATTGACAAGTGACGGATGATTCAACTCTGTTATTTCACCACAACCAAAGTGTAAAGTCCACTTCTCATAGAAATTTGTATCTATGATGTCTAATTTCCACTCGCTACAAGTTTCGAGCTGTTCGAGCCGAGCTGAGCACTTCTTATTGACATGTATCTATTGAAAGTAGCATCCAAATACAACAGTTTTCACGTCAGCACGTGTTGTGATCTGACAGACAAGCGTCCACAGCTACCGTATTTCCGGATTTCATATAATTCTGCGCCACTGTCGAATTGGCGCATCAAGTGATTGTAATGTTCGATCTTTAAACCCAACCAATAATTCTAATAAATAGGAGTAATTGTTATTCAGCTATTTATACACAGGTATTGTTTGGATTTCGTCCACAGATTGTGTTTCAAGCAGTTTTACAATACTCACTGCATAGCGTCTCCATGGCGTAGTAATTCTTTAGGTGGAAATCACCTGACACCGTAACTATTTGTATAAGGCATTATATCAGTGTGCCAAGTATTGTTTTTGATTTAAAGCGGTAAATTATACCGCTTTATATATTGATGTATATCTGGCAGCTTAGCTCATATTGTTAGGGGTATTGAGGCATGCAGCCTGTGTACTATGTTTTCTATGGCGGACGGATATGTTTACTGCAGTTTTCTGTTTACTGCAGTCCTGGCCTATATAAGGACCCGAGAAATCCAAGCACTTCACTCTGGGTGATAGCGATCCTAGAGTGCACATCTCCAGATTTTGAGAATTCTTCGAAAACTCTTGAATTAACTTCATTTCCTGGCACATCTTGAGTCTAGCCTAGTGAATATGAGTTTTCAATGAGTGTTTAAAATGTAAATATGATCATAATGTAGGGTGATAATGATCCCTAAGTGAAGTTAAATCCAAATGGAATGGGGTAGTACTTAGGGTGATAATGATCCCTAGTTTGTCATCTGTAAATACACATTATTGGTCAGCCAGTTCGCCAATGTTTAATTCATCAAATTCGTACTAACCTATGGTACAGTGTACAGAAATGTGTTATGAAATAAAGAATTTGTTGAATTTCATCTTCACACTGTTTTCTTTATATTAGTCGGGAAATTGTTTGAATATTATATCTGCCAATTCAGGTGATAATGAACCTGAACACATCTACATCACATGAAAATTCAGGTGATAATGAACCTGGAAACATGAACTTGCATGAGTAATTGTAATAGGGAAGTTTTCACAAACATATTTGTAATGCCCTGACAAAAATCGGACTCGCTCGGGAAACTTGGAAACACAGAATTGCTCGGAAAACTTGGAAACACAGAATCGTCGGAAAACTTGGAAATACGGAAATGCTCAGATAAATTGGAGTCGCTTACAATTTGATGACAACTTCATGTATAAGCACTGTTTGAAGATTTAATATTTGAATAGATTCCAGAGAAACCAAAACCCACACACCCTCCATACATCAACACATGCATTGAACTATCGTGTAGCACTTGTCCGTTACATAATGGATACCTAGTCTTTAGGGTATCCAGTGAAACAAACTCACATGGAGGGTGGTATTGGCACCAGGTCAAAATCCAGACAAGCACAACAGGAAAGTAGGAATGTTTGAACCAGTTGAAGTTGAAGCTAGAAGTCTGAAGTTGCAGGAGGAGACACGTGTGATCAACAATCCAGCCTCAATGACTGATTGAAACCATCTTATGTGCACTACAGTCAAAACACGGAGGGTCTGCATGACATCATGGTGGGGCTGAGGAATGATATGGGGAATGTTCTGGGGGTCATACAACAGTTTGCACAAAACACGAACCAACTGCTACAAAACCACTATCCAGATCAAGGTTTGCTTCAGTCCAACATAGTCAGGCGTGGGTCGACAGTTAGACATCATCGTCCACACGCACCCAGACAAACTCACCCAGCATCACCAATTGAAAACGAGTCTTCAAGCCTTTCAGACTGAAGAATCTGTCTGAAACCATACCAGTGGCTCAGATTCTACGAAAAGCTTCGCACAAAGAAATTGGCCAAATCGTCAACAGAGTTCTTCTGGGGCCACAAACTCCAAGTTGCCCCCATTCACAGAAAAAGAAGCTTGGCATGTATGGTACAACCGCATCACTGATGTTGCCAGATTAAAGGGATGGACTGCAATGCAAAAACTGGAATAACTCCTCCCAAGATTACAGGGTACAGCAGGAGAATTTGTGTATGACCAACTGACCCCAGCTGTTAGAGCTGATTACGAAGCTCTAGTCGAGGAATTAAATAGCAGGTTCCGAGTGGTGGAAACCAGGAAAACTTTTGGCACCCAATTCAACAATCGTATGCAAAAACCAGGGGAATCAGCAGAGGATTTTGCAGCAAATCTTAAGCGACTCTACATGAAAGCATACCCCGACCGCAGACAAGAAACTCGCCAGGAGGATTTACTTCGCCGTTTCCTCAATGGACTGCTGGATGACCGTACCCGCTTCCATGTATAGTACATTAAAGAACCTGACAACATTGACACAGCTGTGTATGAAGTTGTAAATTTCCAAGAAACTCGCCGTCGTCCACTCCCAAGGGAAAATACCCCAAATAAGTAAAGGAACTCAACTATGATGCTCTATCGGAAGAAGATTTTGAGGAAACTCTGGAGGACAGAGTCGCTCGCCTACCAGCCAAGAGTAATGCAAAGCCTTTGTTAAAAACCAGCGGCAGCAACACCAGTGAAAATGCTGATTCCAGTATTACTTCAAACAAAAAGGCTGAGGGTGATGGGAAAAATCAAACTAAGCCCGAGATCTCTGATCTACTTCAACAAATTTGCACCCGTCTGGACAAACTGGAGGGTAACAAGCAATTTCGTCCACAAGGAACAAATAGGGGACAAAAACAATACCACAACAATCGTGCTAAATCTCCAAACTACATGTACGAGACGGGACATCGTGATAATACACAGGGACACTGGACAACATTCTCTTGTTTCTCATGTGGCAGAGAGGGACATATCCCAAGAGACTGCCCAAATCGTCAGTGGGTAGCAGGCCAATTTCAAATGGGAGTACAACCGACCCCAAATCCTCAACAGCCATCTCTGAGCAATGAAAAGCAAGGAAGCAGTGCAGCTAACAACAAACTAACAACACTCCAACAAACTAGATGGGGTCGTGTCTGTAGGCCAAGAGCCGGTCCAAGTATCAACCAATGACTTAGTTAAGGGAAATGAGTCAATTTTAACTTCAGCGAGGCCTGAAATTTGTACAGAGTATGGGAATGTTGAGAGACATATTTCTAAAGTTATCTGTAGGGAGACACCCAAAAGCCCTGGGATATACATCAAAGGGAGATACTGGGGACTCATGCACAATTGTCTCGGAAAAAGTTTTTCAAGGTATTAGTGATAAGCAGTAAATGAAACTGAACACAAATTCACAGCTCCCGCTGCAACAAGCAGATGGAAACCGTCTCAAGAAATCTGGCACTTGCCTAACACTTCAAATAGGACCATTATCAATTGAGAGGGAAGTCACTATCGCCAACATTGTGAAAATTGTGAAAATCAACGGAGAAGAAATACTAGCAGTTCACGTCAAAGTTGACTGCACACGTCAAGTTTGTGTTAGCAAGAGTACAACTATTCCCGAGTATTCGAAAACAGTAGTAAATGTGTCATTCAATAAGGCTGATACAGACTTGGAATATAAAGAAGTAATGATTGAACCTTCAGAATCTTCCATGGAAAAACATTCCCTCATAATGGCAGCTAGTTTGGTGGACACCATGAGAAAACAAGGCATAATCAGGATTATGAATCCCGGAGCAACACCGATTGAAGTAAAGAAGAATACTCGTGTGGGGAATTTAGAAGAGTGTGGAATGCTGACTCCAATCATCAATTAATCTGAAGACCCAAGTGAGCTTGGATAAACTACGAGAAGGTTGAAAAGCAAGAGGAGAGACTCCAGGACTTCGGCAAATCGTCATGGGATGGAAATGTGTCTATTTTTGATGCACTTGGGAGGAGGGTGGGTGCATAAACAATTTAGGATCAGAGTCTTGGGAAGACTCAAATGTGTGTGGGACACACACACATTTAACAGGAGCTGTTTGTCAGTCAGGAACAAATAGATTGGCCCAGTGATTTTTGTTTGAAAGTGGAGGAAACCGACACAATGCCAAGTCTGGTAGAGAACTTTGAGGAGTCATTGCCACAGCATCTACGAGAGATGTTTCATCATTGAATGAGAGGAAGCAACTTAGAGATTTACTGTAGAAATTCGAGATTTCATTTTCCAAGGATGACATGGATCTATGGTATACAACTTTGACTGAACACATCATCGATACTGGGGATGCGCATCCAATAAAACAAGCACCACGTCGACCACCATTAGCACTAGCCGGAGAAGAGAAGAAAGCCATTGATCAAATGTTACAGCAAGGCATTATCCAGCCATCTTCATCACCATGGGCTTCACCGATAGTGTGGTTCAGAAGAAAAATGCATTGATTACCGGAAGTTAAATAGTGTCACTAGGAAAGATGCCTATCCAATTCCAAAAACACAAGAAATCCTTGAGTGGATCTACAATCTTTTCCACTCTAGATTTGACCGCGGGGTATCATCAAGTTCCCATCAGATCTGAAGACATACTGAAAACAGCATTTGTCTCAAAGCATGGACTCTTCGAATTCAAAATTCAAGTCTGTTTCCGGAGAGTGATGGAGTTAGCACTTCAAGGATTTCAATGGACATCATGCCTCCTGTACATTGACGACCTCATAATTCACAGTAAGAAAACTGCGGAACACTTGGAACGCCTTGAAGCTGTGCTTAGAAGGCTGAAATCCGCCAATTTCAAGTTGAAGCCAGAAAAATTTATTTCAGAATGATGTTGAATTTCTGGGACATATTGTATCAAAGGACGGCGTGAAACCCAACCCACAAAACACCTTGAAGATTAAACACTGGAAATGTCCAGAAAACTTGACAGATGTCAGATCATTCATTGGCCTGTGCTCTTATTACAGAAGATTTGTGAAAGGATTCTCCATCATCGCCAAGCCCCTGAGTGACCGCACCAAGGAGGAGTCAACAATGGAGTGGGCTCAAGAGTACCAACAAGATTTTAAACAACTCAAGTCTGTTTTAACTGGACCAGAGATCATGGCATATCCCAAAGACAATGGAGAATACATTTTGGACACAGATGCCTGCGATGTGGGCATTGGTGCGGTTTTGTCTCAAATGCAGGAGGGTCGTGAAAAAGTCATCGGGTACGCGAGCCGTTCTTTGAACCATAAACATAGAAGAGAGATGGACTGCCAACTCCGATATCACTCTCTGTTTCTAGTCATTGAGCTTGAGGTCACAAGAGGTCAGAGGAAGATGGTAGTTACACTTACATTGTCAACCTATAATGTCGTATTGCCATTGTTCATTCCTGACGATCCTCAGAGTGTTGACTTCACGGTATTCGACGTATTTTGACAATTCAATTTTCCCATGAAATTTCAAACCGGAAATAAAGTACCCATGTTCCTCTGGTCACAAGCTCAAGGTCGAGTTGGCAGTCCGTCTCTTTTCTATGTCTATGTTTGAACCGAGCGGAGAAAAACTATTGCGTTACTGATAAAGAATTACTGGCGGCTGTTTATTTTATCGAATATTCTCGACATTATCTACTTGGACAACAATTCACTGTGAGAACGGATCATCAAGCACTGAAGTGGCTTTCCAGTTTGAAGGAACCAAAGGGACGGATAGCGCGATGGATTGAAACACTTTCATCCTACAGTTTTTCAATTGAATATCTGTCAATTTAGTTAGCAGCTCTGTAATCTTGGGAGGAGTTATTCCAGTTGTTGCATTGCAGTCCATCCCTTTAATCTGGCAACATCAGTGATGCAGTTGTACCATACATGCCAAGCTTCTTTTCCTGTGAATGGGGGCAACTTGGAGTTTGTGGCCCCAGAAGAACTCTGTTGACGATTTGGCCAATTTCTTTTTGCGAAGCTTTTCGTAGAATCTGAGCCACTGGTATGGTTTCTGACAGTTTCTTCATCTTCTGAAAGGCTTGAAGACTCGTTTTCAATTGGTGATGCTGGGTGAGTTTGTGTGTGCGTGTGGACGATGATGTCTAACTGTCGACCCACGCCTGACTGTGTTGGACTGAAGCAAACCTTGATCTGGATAGTGGTTTTGTAGCAGTTGGTTCATGTTTTGTGCAAATTGTTGTATGACCCCCAGAACATTCTCCATATCATTCCTCAGTCCCACCATGATGTCATGCAGACCCTCCGTGTTTTGACTGTAGTGCACATAAGATGGTTTCAATCGGTCAGTGAGGCTGGATTGTTGATCACACGTGTCTCCTCCTGCAACTTCAGAACTTCTAGCTTCAACTTCAACTAATTCAAACATGCTCACTTCCTGTTGTGCTTGTTTGGATTTTGACCTGGTGCCAATACCACCCTCCATGTGAGTTCGTTTCACTGGATACCCTGAAGACTAGGTATCCCACTTCTGACACCAAAAATTATTTATTATGTAACGGACAAGTGCTACACAATAGTTAACTGCATGTGTTGATGTATGGAGGGTGTGTGGGTTTTGTTTTCTCTGGCATATATTCAAATATTAATTCTTCAAACAATGCTTATTCATGAAGTTGTCATCAAATTGTAAGTGATTCCAATTTATCTGAGCATTTCCGTATTTCCAAGTTTTCCGAGCGATTCTGTGTTTCCAAGTTTTCCGAGCGATTCTGTGTTTCCAAGTTTCCCGAGGGAGTCCGATTTTTGTCAGGGCATTACAAATATGTTTGTGAAAACTTCTCTATTAGGCCAAAAAAAATAAATGTTTTGGTTTGTGTTTTTGTGTGCGTCGTCCCAAACCTCCCGCGTCAGATTTTTTTCTTTTTGCCAGGGTGGTATTTCACAAGCAGCGGCCACATTTCAATTTTGTGCAAGTCGTTGAGCGTCCCCAAAGTGGCTGTATTAGTGACTGTCGAGGATTGCAATCTTGCAGGAACCAATCAGACGTTTAACTGTGAAAGCTACAAACCAATCAATTAGCAACCCAATACTTTACAGATTCGTTTTTAAGATAATTATTGGTCGTCATATTAACACTAGCTGATAACAAGGAAAGAGGGAGAGTCGTCCAGTAAATGATTTTTCAAATTACATACATACATATAACGCATTTTTGATGCGCTTTTCCACGGCTCAAAGCGCAGTACATTGAGAAATATGAGTAGTGAGAAAGGTACAAGAACATAAAGATGCTTACATATATACAAGATGTGGATATTTAGACAAGATGTTTGACAAACTAGACGAAAGCCTGTTTAAACATACGGGTCTTTAGGTTACTCTTGAAGGTGTCCATTGTTGCACACTGTCTTATACTAGCCGGGAGAGAATTGTACAATTTGGGGGCAGCCGCTGAGAACGAACGGTCGCCATAAGTTTTCATCCTACACCGAGGGACGGCGATTCGAGATATACTGTGGCCCATGGATGTGTGCCTTGTGTGTTAGGAGCAGGTGTGTATATTCTATCCTCTCTGCCACAGGAAGCCAGTGCAGGCTCTGGAGAACGGGCGTGATATGGACCCTCTTGTTTGCCTTGGAGACAACACGAGCAGCCGTGTTCAGAACTTTTTGAATCAAGTTCAGATTTACCTGTCCGACACCATACAACAGCGCATTGTTCATGTCCATTCTGCATCTCACCAACGAGTGCATTAGAGAACAAGCGGCTTCCGTGGTGAGATACTGGCGAATTTTCCCCAGGTAACGGATGTGGAGCATTGCAGATCGGCAAACTGCTTTGACTTGGGGAACCATTGATAATTCGCAATCCAAGAGGACACAGAGGTTTTTCACCATCGTAGAAGGCCGGATGCAAGCATCGCCAACACTTAGGCCTGTAGTTGGAACAGACGCCAGGTTACGCTTGGATCCGACAATGATAAACTCCGTTTTTGATTGGTTAAGTTTAAGACGACTGTCCAACATCCAGGAGCAAATTTTGTTGATGCACTCCTCAAGCTTTTATAGCTGATTGGAGTTTATCTGGGTCACATACCACATACAACTGGGTGTCATCCGCATATAGGTGGTATGAGACCCCACAGTCACGGTATGAGACCCCACAGTCACGGATTCCGAAATTCCGACACTAGCATAATCCCCTGCTGCAGAAGTAAAGACACCTAATTTTCCATACGAGCCCCTTCAACTTGTCATTGATTAAAACAGCAGATCACCCCAGAGAACCGCTTCGTGAGAAACTTGTTTCATACAGACATAGGGATTTGCATGCGTGGCAATCTAGACACTCTTGCTTAGAGACAATACGAGTTTATATTGTTGATATATTTTGTGGTGAGAACCCCAGAGAACCGCTTCGTGAGAAACTTGTTTCATACAGACATAGGGATTTGCATGCGTGGCAATCTAGACACTCTTGCTTAGAGACAATACGAGTTTATATTGTTGATATATTTTGTGGTGAGAATCTGCCAAAGTTTTCAAAGTGAATATCTACTTTTGTATTGTTTTAGTTGATTTATGACCTTTTTTATTACATGACTATTTTTATTGATTCTGTTGTCAATTACTATTTTCCACTCGTTATTTGATCCATACTGTGGCTGATTTTGGACGTGCAAAAAATAGTTTTATCTTGTTATTTTGAGATAATTATATAAGAAACCAAAACAATATTGTTTTTTTATCTCGTTATTTCGAGATAGTTTTCTAGTTATTTCGAGAGTAATCTCGTTTTTTCGAGATAACGAGGTAACTATCTCAAAATAACGAAATAAAAAACCAGTATTCTTGGAGTCCTATATAAATATACTATCTCAATGTAACGACATAATCATCTCGAAATAATGAGGTACTATCTCGAATTAACGAGATGATTTAATTATCTCGAAATAACGACATATAATTATCTTGAAATAACGAGATATTTAACTCGAAATGACGAGATAAAAAAACAATATTGCTGTCGTAAAAGTTTTTCCTAGATCAGCCATCGTAGGTCCAATAGACTTTGAATAAATCTATATTTTTACTGTTCTAGAAAAAATATGGTACAAGCATACTTTTTATGCAAAAAAGAAATACATAAACCGGTACAGTAGAACTCCAGCCTGCGGTCACTCCAGAAATGTGGTCAACCCATGCATTGTGGTCAGATGCATCGGTCCCGAACTCAATCATAGGCATTTACATATTGAGGGTACTCCTGTAATGTGGTCACTCCCCTTATCCACAATGCGGTCAGTATATCTGGTCCCTGTACTCAAAAAAAAAAACAAAACAAAAAAAAAAACAGCGCCATAGCACCGATTTCAGAGCATCACTGGGACGCAAACCAAAACATTTTTTGGGGGGCCTTACAATTACTCATGCAAGTTCATGTTTCCAGGTTCATTATCACCTGAATTGGCAGATATAATATTCAATTTCCCGACTAATACAAAGAAATCAGTGTGAAGATGAAATTCAACAAATTCATTATTTCATAACACATTTCTGTACACTGTACCACAGATTAGTACGAATTTGATGAATTAAACATTGGCGAACTGGCTGACCAATAATGTGTATTTACAGATGACAAACTAGGGATCATTATCACCCTAAGTACTACCCCATTTCATTTGGATTTAACTTCACTTAGAGATCATTATCACCCTACATTATGATTATATTTACTTGGAAATTCCTTGTCATTATTTTTAAATGTTAGAATGAGAAACCCGAGCATTTCTACAACCCGAGCAATCCAAGCAAACCCGAGCAATTACATATTCCGGAACTTTTAAGGTGAAATATTTATTGAAAACTCATATTTACTTTGGCTAGGCTCAAGATATGCCAGGAAATGAAGTCAATTCAAGAGTTTTTGAAGAATTCTCAAAATCTGGAGATGTGCACTCTAGGATCGCTATCACCCAGAGTGAAGTGCTCGGAATTCTCAGGTCCTTATATAGGCCTGGACTGCAGTAAACAGTAAACTGCAGTAAACATATCCGTCCGCCATAAAAAAAATAGTACACAGGCTGTATGCCTCAATACCCCTAACAATATGAGCTAAGCTGCCAGATATACATCAAATCTGGTATAATTTACCGCTTTAAATCAAAAACAATACTTGGCACACTGATATAATGCCTAATACAAATAGTTACAGTGTCAGGTGATTTCCACCTAAAGAATTACTACGCCATGGAGACGCTATGGAGTGAATATTGTAAAACTGCTTGAAATACAATCTGTGGACGAAATCCAAACAATACCTGTGTACAAATAGCTGAATAATAATTTATTCTTATTTATCAGAATTAATGGCTGGGTTTAAATATCGAATATTACAATCACTTGGATGCGCCAATTCGACAGTGGCGATGAAATATATGAAAGCCGGAAATACGCTAGCTGTTGACGCTTGTCTGTCAGATCACAACACGTGCTGACGTGAAAACTGTTGTATTTGGGTGCGACTTTCAATAAATACATGTCAATAAGAAGTGCTATCAGCTCGAAACTTGTAGCGAGTAGGAAATGGACATCATAGATACAAATTCCTATGCGAAGTGGACTTGACACTTTGGTTGTGGTGAAATAACAGAGTTGAATCATCCGTCACTTGTCAATTCCAATACGATGTGCTGGTGTTTACAATTGATTTGATGATAAAATCTTTACAGTGAGGTTGTAGACCTTGTAGGTAAGGATATTGAAGTACAGTAAAGTGTAGATAATTCTCCAGTCCCGAATATAGCTTGTCCAAATGATGCGTGAATAATGCGTGAAAATAAAAGGGGGATACATCTGTCAGTCTGTCGATGTCTGTGGTCCTACGTTGTAAATGATGCTAGTCCGTCCAGGGAAGTTTATAACCGTAACAAAATAGGCTTTCCGTTTCACTATCAATGAACAGGCAATTGTTTAATATTAGTTTTGTCGGTTTTTCTTTTTTTTCTCTCGCCCCAACCGAGGAAAGTAAAAGAACATCACCCAGTACAGCCCCAACCCTCTGAACCTGCCAATTAGCACTGATGGTCTGACATTCTGAAGTTTCAGGACGGATGATTGAAAATACCTCACGAATATTATCTTTAGGCATTGTCACAAGAGACTCATAATTGAATATTATTTTACCGTCGTTTGTACATGATTCCTTACTTGCTACAAAAGCAGCACCACCTTGATCTTATCTCACATAACTTGAACAATAATTAGCATTACTCACTGAATCACATTCTGTATCGAGTTGATAGACACTGTATTATTATGCTACTACCATATATGAACATAGCTGTAAAAAAAAAAATCATACAGACGTCACCACGTCCTGTTTGATAAGTACACCGAATCTACGACAATCATGCTGCAAGACTTGATCGCTTCAAAATATTTTCTCTAGACTGACGTCATTGTCAGATTATTAGGATATATTATTTTCAATGTATTTGTCAGAGAAAAAGAAATAATCATGTACGATTTCGGTACATGTTTGAATTATCACAAAGCAGTGTTGATTGTGGTACAGAAGTCTTGGAAACTTGAATAAACGGGGAGAATATATGCAACATTATTCACATGCATTAAAAATATCAGTATACATATAATATCACCGCATCCACACAGTCGTCAATTCTTTAACGCTACTCAAAAGAATATCTACTTGTACATTATTTCTACATCAATTACATATAAAATACATATATAGTTACTAATCCCCAAACCTATATCATTCGGTGACATTTGATCTATTTTAGTATTTCTTTTAATGACTCAAATGTTCTGTGCAATTTCATAGAATACTAAAATAAAAACATATACCAAATGTATTTCTTTACTGAATTACTGGCGTAGCAGCTTTCATCATGTTGATGAACAGTTTCAATATCACGGATGAGAAACAATACGTTGATCAAATTTATGACCGGTATTATTCGAAACAATGCTAGCAACCGGCAGTGGCATCTAACATGGAGTCGGGATTCATTGTGATAATTCAACGGGTAAAATTATCAAAGTACTAGAATATTTTGCAGTTATTAATCACGACTGAAAACTGTATACGAATTAATAGAAACTGATAAGATTAAAGCAGCTGCCTTCGAAATCAGTCATAACTTTTTGAAAACTAAATTTCTTACTAAACACGCTAAACTAACTGAATGAAACATACATAAAAAGTAATGAAAATAACCAGTTCTCAGGGAAATTTTGCTCATTTGAACAGGCGGTTCTCGCGTAAATAAAGGAACTGTATCCATCACACGCAGATGTAAACAAATTTGATTTTGGACCCCATCAAAGGATTAAGTGCATTTGGCGTTTCAATGCTCTCAAATCATTTATAGAAGGTGAAGGGCATAACGTGCTTTCACTAAGAACAGGTGGGTTGGCTATATAGTGAATACACTGCTTGTGACTTGGGGCCCCAGAAGTTAAAGCTACTTCCCGGTGTAATTTATCTTGAAAACACTTCCTCCCCTCTCTTTTCCCTCTTTTTTCTTCTTTTTCGTTACTTCTCTTGGGGGTGGCGCCGGTGTGTCTTTGGATGGACTGTTTGGTCTGGCTTTGTTTCTATTGCGGACTGTTGTATTTTGCGTTTGTTATTGGCACCATCGGGGTCTGACTGTATTGGTGGTGATCGATTGATACTTGCATTCATACCACTGAGTCGGTGTCACTGCTGGCGGACCATAAATCGGTCCCAGAGGATACCATCAACTCAAGAGATTTCTGGCTTGTGGTAGGTACTTATGTACTTGTTATATATCTGTTCCATGGGGTTTGTTTCGGATTTCTGGGTTGTTGTCATGGGTTGTTGAGTAGTTGTGTGCTGGTTCCATCGGGTGTGCAGTGGAGGCGGCTACATGCAGTGGAGGGCACGCTGTCTGCCCCTGGTGGCGCCAGTGTTTCTTTTGGATGGACTGTTTGGTGGGCGATTTTGCGTTTGTTATTGGCATCATTCGGGGTTGTATTTTGCGTTTGTTATTGGCTTCATTCGGGGTCTGACTGTATGTGTGGTGATGGGTTGATACTTACAATCTACTCCCTGCATCGGTTAGAGTATAAACTGGAATATATTTCCCGTACACAAAATATCGACATAAGGGGGTCATTGTCATTGGATTGTGTCACCTTCTGGAATATTCTGTCGCAACTGAAGAATTCAACAATGATAACCTGTTTGCTTTCAACATCAACCGATTCGGTGTTTTCAAACCTGTCTTCTATATTAGATATTCCGCTATCTCTGAACAAACATATCATGTTAGTTTGGTGTACCGGTATATTAGTCGGGCATGTACGGGGGGTCCCTTTGCACCCCCCCCCCCATGATCCTCCAAAACCAACTTTTTTCTCAAGGTTTTTTAATACTAATAAACATTACATATGTCTCCGGTTGCGCATCCATTGCAAAAATTGGTTTTCGGGCCATTTTTCAAAATGGCCGCCCCACGAAATCTCGAATTGTGAGATTGCTTCACTTTAAGCTGCATAGGTCTACAAAATAAAATCTTTGTTACCTTTTGCTGCTCATTGTAGGGGCTTTATACATTGTACATGAGAAAACAGTGGTTAAATAAACATTTATAATATGAATATGTCCATAAATCCAAGATGGCCGCCAAATTTAGATACTTTTTCACTAAAATGTCCACAACTTCGGACTGAGTCAACCTAGGATGTTCATTTTGGGGTCTATACCTAGGTTTTCATATACAGGGAATCCATTTAGACCAAAATAAATACAATCAAGCTATTTCTTTTGATGCATGCATCCAAGATGGCCGCTAAATTTAAATAATATTTCACTAAAATGTCCATAACTTCGGACTGAGTCAACCTAGGATGTTCATTTTGGGGTCTATATCTAGGTTTTCATATACAGGGAATCCATTCAGACCAAAATAAATACAATCAAGCTATTTCTTTTGATACATGTACACCTGCACACATGGTACACGCTACACATTCATTTAGATATCTCTCGAAAATAGCCCCCTTGACACCCCTATGGTCTCAATTGTGGATCTTGATTGGATATTTCTGATAGAGACTTTTACTGATTTGCAATCCCAATAAATTCTTGAACAAATAAAGCTTGATTTGATTAGTTTTGTTAATTAACAGAAATCCAATATGCCTGCTAAACACACCCTGAAAATTCAAGTTCGTAACTAATTGTGCTATAAAGATGTGTGATACTTACTTTCAAGGGTATTTTGGTATGTGGATTCCATTTTTGGTGTTATTCTAGCTATATAATATCAATTTAAAATGATAACAGCATCTCATTGAGATGGAAAGCAAATAAAAACATATTGTTATTTGAATTTATTCATACACTTATGCAGCACGCTTTACTCACCAACATGCATGGGATACTTTTAATATCACAAACAGAGAACAATAATGTGGAATATCTTCATTGGCTATCTTAACACATGAACATGATGGAACATGGTACTATGATATTGGTACTGCTCTATTGGCTGAATTGACATATTAACTGATGATGTCTTCACCATTGCCCTGCATTCTCTTGCAGTACAACAACGTTGTCTTGAGCTGTCCGACATCATACCACTCAACATCCTTTATCTCAGTTCTGGAAAATTCTACATCACTTTTGCCACATTAGTCTCATTCATTGATCTAGACACACCTTCGTGTACGGGTTGCCACTCTCCTGGGGCTGAACAGTTGTAATGCAAGTGATGTCGGACAGCTCAAGACAACGTTGTACTGCAAGAGAATGCAGGGCAATGGTGAAGACATCATCAACTAATATGTCAATTTATCCAATATAGCAGTACCAATATCATAGTACCATGTTCCATCATGTTCATGTGTTAAGATAGCCAATGAAGATATTCTACATTATTGTTCTCTGTTTGTGAAAAGTATCCCAAGCATGTTGGTGAGTAATGCGTAATGCATAAGTGTATGAATAAATTCAAATAACAATATGTTTTTATTTGCTTTCCATCTCAATGAGATGCTGTCATCATTTTAAATTGATATTATATAGCTAGAATAACACTAAAAATGGAATCTACATACCAAAATACCCTTGAAAGTAAGTATCACACATCTTTATAGCACAATTAGTTAAGAACTTGAATTTTCGGGGTGTGTTTAGCAGGCATCTTGGATTTCTGTTAATTAACAAAACTAATCAAATCAAGCTCTATTTGTACAAGGGTTTATTGGGATTGCAAATCAGTAAAAGTCTCTATCAGAAACATCCAAGCAAGATCCACAATTGAGACCATAAGGGTGTCAAGGGGGCTATTTTCGAGAGATATCTAAATGAATGTGTAGCGTGTACCATGTGTGCAGGTGTACATGCATCAAAAGAAATAGCTTGATTGTATTTATTTTGGTCTGAATGGATTCCCTGTATATGAAAACCTAGATATAGACCCCAAAATGAACATCCTAGGTTGACTCAGTCCGAAGTTATGGACATTTTAGTGAAAAATTATCTAAATTTGGCGGCCATCTTGGATGCATGCATCAGAAGAAATAGCTTGATTGTATTTATTTTGGTCTAGGTGGATTCCCTGTATATGAAAACCTAGGTATAGACCCCAAAATGAACATCCTAGGTTGACTCAGTTTGAAGTTATGGACATTTTAGTGAAAAATTATCTAAATTTGGCGGCCATCTTGGATTTATGGACATATTCATATTATAAATGTTTATTTAACCACTGTTTTCTCAGGTACAATGTATGAGGCCCCTACAATGAGCAGCAAAAGGTAACAAAGATTTTATTTTGTAGACCTATGCAGCTTAAAGTGAAGCAATCTCACAATTCGAGATTTCGCGGGGCGGCCATTTTGAAAAATGGCCTGAAAACCAATTTTTGCAATGGATGCGCAACCGGAGACATATGTAATGTTTATTAGTATTGAAAAACCTTGAGAAAAAAGTTGGTTTTGGAGGATCATGAGGGGGGGGGGGGGTGCAAAGGGACCCCCCGTACATGCCCGACTATATGTGTGAATGAAATAGTGAGGGGGCAACTATTCATTGAATTATAACATTTTATCATCAATGGGTTTTAATCGTTGTTCTTGTCAGATTGGTACCACTATTTCTGACCTGTTTAGAAATAACAAAGGTCGTATGATGCTAACCTACCGGGGGACAAAGGCTTATATTCCCGCCCGTAGGCCATATAGAGAACGACCTTCTAGCTTTTATCGACCAGTGAGTGATACTCCACTTCTCTACAGAGTTTCATTCTTGTATCACAGTGTGAACAATTACCCCAAATGATAAGATGGAAAGCAACAACCGACAAACGCATGAATGAACGTTAGCTCACTAGCTATAGCTTGAACAACAATTAACGTTTCTCGCTGCAGAAATTCTTGGAAATATTGATATAATAGAACGAAAGTGAGCATGCTTGTCACGAAAGACGGCCTGTAATGCTCAGTCTTTGAAGAACACATGGAAGCCTCCTTATATGAAAGGGACTCATAATGGCCATTAAAAATCCCCGATTTTTCATCACATTGGATGTTGGTCTCGGCTTTGATCGATCAGATCGAACTCTGTACCGTGTACTGGTTCCATGTCTATCAATGCACGTTCCTATATAGTTGTGTCATATTCCGTATTATTGTTTCCACGATGGTGTCATGGTGCTCATGATTGTGCTTTTGTACTATGGTTGACTATTTTCGTTTTATTTGTTGACATATTCACATATGTGTAAGTACTTTCACGGGCATTCTTGTACGAATGATCACACAACAATTGTGATTGGGAATAAGGAATCAAAACTGTATACCAAAACCTGGAATATGATATCCAAACATTTCACTCTAAAGGTACAATCCCACTGTCCCGGTCTGAGACCCGGACGACTCCCGGATTGTTTGACCCAGTTGGGGCCGGTTGAGACCAGGTCGAGGGTGAAAAAAAGTCGAAAACTTGCGAGGAATAAGTTGCAGTCCCATTGTCCCGGACGAGCCCCGGTCGAAGGCCTCGGCTGGATGAGACTATTTTTATGTTTTTATGTTAACTCCCGGAGTTAACATGTTTTTATGTTAACTCCCGGATAAGTCCCGGATAACTCCAGGTTAACCCCAGGTCAATTCCCGGTTAACAAGATCAACTCCCTGACTGCTCCCGGTTCATCAAAACACCCAATTTTCATACGGTTGAGACCTGCTGTGGCCGGATGACACCAGGATGACTCCCGGTGCCCCCGGTGGATTCCAGGACGATTCCTGGTCACGCCCGGTTCGGTGGTTCATTTCCCATTCCCCTCTGAGGGTCCCCCGGTCGAGACCTGGTTCACCAAAAAATGAAACATGTTTCATTTTTCGCGCAAGTTCCCGGACGAGACCCGGTTTGCCACCCTGATTGACACGATGTGGCCGGTCAAGACACGGTGTGCCCAGTCAAGACACGGGGTCCCCCGGTCGAGACCTGGTTCACCAAAAAAATGAAACATGTTTCATTTTTCGCGCAAGATCCCGGACAAGACCCGGTTTGCCACACAGACTGACACGGTGTGGCCGGTCAACACACGGTGTGCCCAGTTCAGACCCAGTTCAGATCCGGTAGAGACCCGGTCTGGCTGGACCACACCCGTAGAGGCCCGGTCTGTGATCCGGGAGTCGACCAGGCGTCAAACCGGGACAGTGGGACTGGGCCTTAACGTTTTATTTCTCAGTGAGATTATATGAGTATATGGTGAGTACAGCGTACATTGAATACTGTCGATGAATTTTAAGTTATAATGTTTTGTTTGATTGACATCAGGAACGTCATTCGCCTTAGTTTTTACAAAATATAAATATCAGAAATCATTCCGTAGATATTTATTCAGTTGATTTCATGACCTTTTTATTACCTATTGATGGTATCGGCATACTAATCCACCTGAATTCCAAAGATATTCATGGTCACAATAACAACCATAGGACCGGTATGCAAAATGATCAAGTTTAAAATAATGAGTGGATATCAAAATAGATTGCATATATGCATTTCATCTTGGGGTCCTAGGATCCACCGTTGCTCTGTGACGTGGTTAGTGCTCCTATAGCCCATATAGTGAATATTTCATTGGAAACTGGCACGTTTCCTGACGCCATGAAATTGGCGAAAGTAATACCGATTCACAAGGGGAAAAGCAAAGAATTATTCAATAACTACAGACCGATATCTTTGTTACCCAATATTTCTAAGATCTTAGAGAAGGTAGTTCATAAAAGGGTATACAAGTTCATATCAAAACATAATGTTCTTTATAATAAACAATTCGGGTTTAGGCCGAGATATTCAACTACGGATGCTGTCATAACGTTTACGATGGATGTTCTGCATTCAATGGAAAAACACGAATTTTGTCTTGGTACATTCTTGGATCTATCGAAAGCGTTCGATACGCTAAACCACGACATCCTTCTACATAAGTTGACGCATTATGGTATTAGAGGGAAGTCTCTCGAGTGGTTTACCTCATACTTAAAAAATCGACGTCAGTATGTGTACTATAGCGGTATAAAATCAGAGTATCGCAATGTAAATATCGGTGTCCCTCAAGGAAGCGTCCTAGGTCCACTTTTATTCGTTCTTTATTCTAATGACATCCCACAATGCACCAAATACGCAAAAACAGTTTTATTTGCCGATGATACTACTGTATACTACTCTAGTGCAAATTTATCCCAGCTTTATGAGCATATGAATGTGGACTTGAAAAGTTTGACTGATTGGTTCAGAGCGAATGGGCTTTCTGTAAATGCTTCTAAAACCAAATACATGATTTTCACCAGGTGTAACATGAATACAAACGGAGATCCCCATGAATTATATATTGATCGAGATAAACTGGAAATGGTTAATGTTACTAAGTTCCTTGGGCTTCATATCGATGACCAATTACGCTGGAACGCACATGTTGAACACGTGCACAAAAAAATATCCAGCGGCATTTATGCGATGAAGAGCGCCAAGTCATTCTTGAAGTATGAAAATTTGAAAACATTGTACTATAGCCTCATTCACCCATACCTCACATATGGATGTATTCTATGGGGAGGCACATATCAGAAGCACTTGAACAAAATTACAGTGGCCCAAAAGAAAACAATTCGATGTTTGAATAATTCTGTTTATAATGCCCATTCATCTCCGTTGTTCAGATATTCAGGAATTTTGAAACTTTCAGATATTTTCGAGCTACAAATAAATGAATTCATGTACAAATTTGTTCATGAGAAACTGCCTAATGCCCTCCTGGACCTATTTTATTATCGCCCACAGGGGAATAGGCAAACAACTCGACATGGAGATGACCCGATTATACCTCTGATAACATTTGAAACGGCGAAACGCAGTCTGTTATATTTAGGACCCGCAAAATGGAAAAACTTACCCAATGAAGCTAAAAACGCGAAAAGTGTTAAATCTTTCAAACAGTTATTCAAACACCACAAGTTTAGCCAGTACTGAGTCCGCACTTACCACATTCCACTGGATTATCACTGTAAAATTCGTATATGTTTCTTGTCGTTCTTAATGTGTATCTTTTTTTTCTTTCTTTTTTTTCTTTGTTTGGGTATTACAACCTATACAGAACGCGTAATTGTATTATCATGTACTGAAATGTATATGTATGGGCTACAGACTCTGTCTCTTGTAATGTCCTTGGAAATGTATTTGTAAATGTACTTGTGATAGTAAGATTGACTGTTATTATACATTTTCTAAATAAACTTACTTACTTACTTACTTACTTGACATATCTCAAGAATATGCAAAATGGCAACCAATTCTAGGAGCATAACCCCGATTATATCTCGTGCTTACAAAATTCGTGCTGAAACAAGACTTATTGCTATCCCCGATTCTAATTGGCATGCGATTATATACTGCTAGTTACGTGTTCATGAACTCGGTACTCAAATAAATATCAACATGCACGTTATGTGTATGTTGATATAAAACACAGAGTAATTGGTTAGACGAATACTGCTCCCAAAGCTCAATACCATTCTCTAATAAAAATCTTATTTATTGGTCTTCATTAGGTCGAATCATTTGTTCACATTGTTAATAGAAATCACAATACCATATTTTACTTGACTGTATAACTAAGCTGCCAAGCTTCATGAATTGATAACTTGTACCCTCACAGCTGCAGATATTATTTCTGGCAATTGGTAACAGCTCTTGGTACATTGTTGATTATTCGGCGTGTTCAAACCATTTGTCAATAATTCGTCAAGTGAGCCATTTCCAGGAGGATGAAGACATTGTAAATCCATCCAATTTTCAAGGACATTCGCAGTCGAATTGTTTCAACTGCTGCGGTGAAACTTCTGTGTACCAATTCAATCTTCTCCGATTTTTTTTTTATCATCAATCTTGATTTAGGCCTATAGTACTTATGTGTCTAAACAATTCTGTCATAATTACCTAATTAAAAGTACATAAAACAGTTTACCCTCTTACATAATATTCAAATCATACAAAATGGTATGTGTAGGTCTTTACACTCATAATGTACGATCGTAATAACCATCGTCCATGCTGGTGCAATGATTTATTTAAGAATAATTAATTTTTCTCAATCAGACACACATAACATTGTCGTTCATTAAGTCAGCAGGAAATCGATATTACCCCTCATTGTGCAGAATTAAAGTTTGATTTTACATGTCGATAGAGTGTATTTTTATTCCAAAACTCAAACTTGCAGTTTATTTGTATCATGCATCTGTGTTTCAGTATGTATGAGAAATCAATATCATCGGATATAATTTATGATAAGGTGTCTTCTAACGTGTCACTATTTTAAAATGTAGTAAAAGGACTCATGTCGCCTCTTAGCAATGTGTTGTGAGAGTCATAATCTACTGCTAAGATAAATATTAGTTGATCGGCTGTTTCTAATCCAAAAGTGTTTCATTGTAGGTTCATTCTCATCATCAATATCTTGTGGTGTGATGATACCTTCATGAACGTTTCTCCCAATACGTTCATCTAATTCATAAACATTTTCAATAGCACGAATAGTAAGCAATAGTTTCACCGTTCCGGTATATTTCGGAACTTCGGCAGCTCAATGGGATAATGGCGGGGCCGACTCTCGGGAGTCGGGATTCCTGGGAATCTCCCGTCGGTGAAAATATTTTGCAGTTATCTCTTTTTTTGCCAAACACTATTCACATTCTCTTACAAACTAACGGAATTAGATCTAGAAATTGCTTTTACATGTATCTTGTTAATAAAAGCTATATTTTAGAACTAATGCTGCCTAGTGCAGCAGATATGTGGAATAATTGTGGGTTCGGTGGTAAAAACACCAAAATTGGTACAAATCAGGCTGAGTACATATATATTGATTTTAGCTACAATACCAAGCCAGATTTTTCCCGAACCCAGAAATATGGCAAAAAATCCAAAATGGCTGCCATCGCTCATGTCAAAATATGGAAATGGTCATAACTTTCTTAATAGTTAACATACAAAGACAAATAAGGTGTCTATTCTTATGTTTTGTTACCTGGGAAAGCCAATTAGACACTCAGATTCTACATACAGTGACCTACAAGGTGCCAATTCCCCCATATGACCCACCAAAATGTATTGGTCTTATGAAATCTCCTGAAAACCATCTAATATACAACGTAATTAATTTGCATACCATGCATATATGATAGCGTAAATCCAATAGGAATGACTGGCTATTCTGGAGACAACGAAACAGATCAAATGCAGTAAGTAAGTAAGTAATTTATTCTCAAGCTATACAATATAATATATACAAATGATTAATTTGAAACAGAAAAAAAAGTATAACTTGGGGTTAATCCCAAGGTAGATTAACTACCTGTTGGCCTCAGCAATATTATTTATACAATAAGTCAAATAATATAAAGCAAATGAAATGTTGTGACTGGAAGTAACCGGAGAAAAAAAAAAGAAGACAAAGAGCATGAACATAAAGCAAACTCACATAACATAACATAACATAAAATCAAGTCGACACTCTTTCCAAACTATGTGTTTGCAGCAACGGAATAAAATGATGAGACAAATCTTTTTAATGCCACATATATACAAAAATATTGTTCCAGAACCAATCAGTGAGAATAAACACCTGCAACCAACCAGTTGACAGTTCATAGGGTTCCGTTTATATGTCGTCATCCTCAAGTGACAAGTCTGGCACTTTGGAGTTGGTAAAGCTTGTATCATGTCAAGCTTTGCACACATCTATGCAGTGCATGGTATATTATATTTCCTGCGGGTCCACCTCCTCGGACTGCAGTCTTTTTTGCAGTGGCATAAAATGACATCCAGTGGATTTGATGGGCCTGCTGGAAGGTCAGTCTGTAGACGTTGATGATATACCACCCCGATTCAACTGGCCTCACGTTGTTGAAGTTCCTGCCCTTTGTATCACCTGAAAGTGAACACAAAAGTTGTGTAACATACAAATGTAGCAGTTGGTGGTGGCATATGTGGTCCCGATGCAGAGCTGTTCTTCACTACCTTGAAGAGGGAGGAGGGTTGTGTCACATCCTTGTATTGAGAGGATGAACACAGATGGTCGCATACATTATGCCCGGCAACTCTCGACAATATATATTGAATCATCCCTTCTGTGTTGGCTTGTTGGGTTCTGGTACACGTACCATGAACAAATCACGTACAATATCATCAAGTCTGTTTCAAGCATATTTCAGTCTAATGAAATCAACAAGTTGGCGCCTTTCCCTGTCAGTACGGTTTCCTACCATTCCCTCGACCTGAAGACATTACTGTTTCAGTTATCAGTGTATGCATCGTGGATTATAACCAGCTACCCATGAGCTACTCAGGGGACATATGAAGCACTGCTTGTTGCCGGAGCTGCTGTGCATTCTCCCACAGTAATCAGTCTCTGATTCCATACTTGCTCTTCATGGTTGTTCGAGATGCAAGTGTCTTGGCTTGATCACAGTTTTCCTCCTCACTGACTTCCCAAACCCTCGAGTTCAGAAATTTCTAACCAATTTCTCTTAATTTTCCAACATTGACACCATCGCGACATGTTATCCTATACCAATATTGAACAATGGTATGAACAAATCCCTGTCTCTGAGATAGTCAATGATATCCAGAGAACCTCTGACATTGCCTTTGTCCCGTATCGGAACTGTCCCTGTATTGATCACTAGTTTCTAATGGTTACTTGACTGAATGGATGGTTACACAATCTGACTTGAACATAAACCACAGTAAGTGTTGGGTTTTGTTTATACACCTGAATCAAATCAGATATCAGAGGGCTTTGCACTGATCAGGACCCGTGAATCGGTGAACCGAACTAAAAGGTGTTGTACATCGTTTACACATGCCTCGAGGTTCCACGTTTGATGGTCTTTGAACACATACCAGCTAAATTACTCAGAAACATCTACTGTTGGTGTATTCGATTATTAAACCAGATGCAACTGAAGCTGATACTCATCCTCTGCCGTGTTGGTACATACTGATAAAGGAATAATCATTCAGTCGAAAAATGAGGCATACCTGAGATCCATGCAACCAGCTACGCTGTAAAATGACTAGAATGGTATTTATAGGGAAATGGAAATGTACTGCACTGACGACTCGATGTGGTTGCTCAGTTTACCGGGATTTGTAGTACTAATATTCTGTGCGCTTCTTGGCACTGTTAGCATTTATTTTGAGATGTTCGCCCGAATGGACACTGATGAGCCTGATTTAGTCCCCAGCCTCCACCCCCCCCCCATGTCCATACCAACCCCTTTTTAGATTTACCTCATTTTTATGACATTTCCCTTGTCGTAAATCACCTGCTTGTAGCCATGTTCCTGTCAAGAAATCTGAAGGTCATTTCACATCTTGAACGAAAACGTAACGTGACCTTGAACGTAAAACTGCTTGCGTTTTCGTTTCACGTTCTGTTTCTAAAGGTCCCTATTATCAAAGATTTGGTTGCTGTATAGCTGACACTGATAGATCAACCAGAAGCTCGAAGGGACAGAGTAATGTCAACACTGACTTGTTGGTTCTTCTTCGTCGTCATCCTGAAATGGACACAGATGATCCCATGATACCAGAACCCAAGTGGTCAGCAGAGAAGAAATGACTCCGGTCCATGAAGAAGTTTGGAGAGTTGCTGGGTCCAACAACATATATGCGACCATTTGCTGTTCATCCGCTCAATCAATGTCACAACCTGCCACCGTTTTGGATTTAAGAAGGTTGTGGCAGTCAAAGAGCAAAGAACACCAGGGCATCTTCTGTGACGAGCGAAAATATTCACCACTCTGAACCAGACACAAAAAGACACGGGGGAGAAAGCATTGGTATCATTGTTCGGAAATACTGAAGATTGGGAGATTACAGCTTGAAATACCGGCGGTTTTGTAACAAAGCCGCAGAGAGCACTTCTGCATCAGACTTACAAATATATACTACTGCCTAGTGTTGCTGCATCATAGTCGAGTACCTATTAACTGCCAACTGAGGCGACCGAGGATGACATTTCATCAATGGAAATGTCTTCAAGTAGAGACCAACCGTTCAGAATACTCATCAAATCTAATGGACATCATCTCATATGACTGCAGGAAGACTGAAGTCAAAGAGGTGTACAGAAAAATAGCTTGTGCTACACAGAGTTATGCAGATAGTGTCATTGTATAAGCCTTACCAGCTCAGAAGTGTCGCCTCGTCACTTGGTTATCACGATGACATATGACCTGAACATTCTCACTCATCGGCTATGAAATGATATTTTCATGTCTGTGGCATCAACACACGCTTCATATCAGTTTCTTCTTTTTGATTCAAGCATATTGTTTAAAAAAACCTGTCCATTTTAATTTCACTGCATTTTATTTGTTTTATTTTAGCTCATTATTGTGGATCATTTAGGCAGCCATGTTGGATTGATGTAATGAGTATTTATATATATATTTCGAAGTTATTTCTGATGAATTAGCCGTGCTGAAAGTATGATTTTGACATTTTAATTCAGTAAGTTTTTAAATTTGGCCCAAAGAAATAGGCAATATATTTGACGGTCATTTTGTATTTATGCAAATGAGGTGTATAACATGGTTTCCAGAAGATACTTAAAGAGAGAGTGTATCCAGAAAAAAATAATCTGTTACAACTGTAGTGGAACATCAGTTCGCCTGGATTATATCCATTCTTTCAGTTTTGACTGCTGATTCCGAGTCCTAGTCTGAGTGTTATTTTTCGTTTTGCTTTTTTTTTTTGGGGGGGGGGGGGGGTATTGGCACCTTGCGGGTCACTGTATGCATAATCCAATGGTTTAGTTGGCTTCCCCAGGTCAGAAAACATAGGTGTAGACACCTTATTTGTATTGATATGTTAAGTATTACAGAAGTTATGACCCTTTCAACATTTTTACACGAACAATGGTGGCCATCTTGGATTTTTGCCCATATTTCTAAATTTGGGCAAAATCTGGCTTGGTCTTGTAGTAAAATCAATATTTATGTACTTATCCTGATTTGTACCAATTTTGGTGCTTTTACCACCAAACCCACAATCCTTATCATATTTGGCAGATATCCGCTGCACTCTTGGGATAACAGGGCTTGAGCCGCCCTTAGCTCTAATCATGCTGGCCCATTTGGGCCGATAAGCTATTGTCTTGGTTTTTCGTCCGTCCAGGGCTGTGATATATTTTTTGACGTGATGGATATGATTGATATTTTGGGTGGCGTTGAACTTGACCTCAGATGACCGTGAGCGCTGAATCTCCAGGTTGACATGAACTCTTGACATGAACTATGTAAATTGACCTCTGCAGACTAAGTTATTACAGATATACTTTATGGTTGTATTAGAGTATCATAGCTCAATAGCATGTTTACCTGTAAGCTACAACACTCTTGGTGCTATGCTATGCAAGTACAGAACAACCGACATTCAGTGCGTTCGATCGATAATGATGCACGAACAATTCGAATTGCCGTGTTGGCAGCCTGGTTTAAAAAAATGGTAATTAGAGTGAGTTTATGTAGAATTTTAATTCAAGAGAGGCCAAGAAGCTCTGGCTTCAAGGTCCAGTCAATCGCTCGCAATGGGCCCCTTACCCCCAAGTTCCTGGATCCGCCCCCTGACGATTATGTATATGGTTCGTGTTGCATCTAAGCAATGAGGAAGCTTGCAGATGTCAAAACTTTTGCCAAACATGTCTGCTCTTACTTTGTTGACATCTTTCTTGTCATTCTTGCCATATTATATGGAACAGACACGCTTCAGTACCACGAAGGACGTTTGCACTCATGTCGAATGATGTTGCTTCATAACATTCCAAATTGTCTTATTTGTCGTGATTGACAGGAGTTCCATCATTTTCATGTCCACCATATGCTCCGGTCCCGTCGGTCCCAAAGAATGCATGATATCGAGGCCATGCGCTACAGACATCTGATTCAAGTTTCTGTGCTACGGCACTGATATCCAGGGAATCTGCACGGAGATCAGTATGCAGAAATAGCTTCTCAAGTAATTCTGCTGCTTTCTGACCTGGCCAGTATGGCCACACCAGTGTCTGGTGATCTGATGATGTTGTCTTCTCCAGTTTTGGCTGCTTGCAAGGCACATATAATCATCCTTGTGTCATCCTTGTGATTACAGGAGATTTCTGGTTTTGTCACATTAGTCAGATGATGAGACATATCAGCAATTTTTCAGGAATATGGCCCATGAAAGTGACATCAGCTGTTTAGGAATTTAATACGCAATGATTTTAGGAAGACTAATATGCAAGAAAGCCCTGCTGCATGCTTTTCATAGATTTGGGTTTTTTTTATCAAACGGATCGTGATGAAGTATTTAGAATTTTAAGACAAATATTTGTCTTGTTAAAACATAAGCGTGTCGCAGCAGTGTAAAGATTATGTAGATGAACACGTGGAACAAGCGGCAAAATCCGTATCCATTGGCGAATGCAGTGGCTGGAGAGGTTGGGAGCACTGATAGGCGGATGATGGAGCGGAACGTACAGGGAATGCAACGGAAACGGATAAAACTTACTCGAATAAATGGGGATCACCATCCTTGATATGGGTTTTCGTTAGTGCTCACTGGAATTAAGTAACAGTAGGCCAAGGGATATGAAACGTATTCCGAACATGGTGTAGTTACAACTATTCGATAAATGTCTGCACGGTGATGTGGGTAATGGCCACAGTCAGCTGCATGTTTCACCAAACCACGTTGCGAAAGAATCCTGCTTAATGTGCTATTCTAGGGTATAGACTATTATAGCAGAGTATTATCATGTGGACTATTGAATCTAGTATCATTTACATGTGCTCGTCTACGGAATGGGACAAACTGTCGTTGTGAATCAAGGTCACCCGATTACAGCTTTTGATGCCTTGTATTCGCAAATTTACTTGCTGATGTCTAATATGGACGAATAGATAGCAGAGGAAACAAATAACAGTGCAACCACAATGAATTCACATGCCAACATCGTAGAGGGATACTTGGCCTGTATGCTTTGTCGATGTCACTTTTTGAAATGTTCGATTACATTTTTAAACGTTAATGAAAGAAACTTCATATCTCCAAGTGTCAGGAAAACATCCCAATACTATGTCATGATGCAAATAAGTCGGGTTCACCCATGGAGTATTGATACATAATATCAATATTCCGTACGTGTGCTTGATGTACAATGAAATATGGTATCAGTACATCATGATATCAGTACATATAACGTTCAGTAAATGTGTGATATCCTGATTCAGTGTGGCCACCGTCTTGTCGCTGGCAGGTAAATGTACTCATATCATTCTGACAGTCTGGACAGACAGTCATTGTAACTGGATGGTGTACTATTTGAATGTCTATTTCATCATATCGAGACGTCACAGGGCGAAAGCTTTCCCCCGGAGTCATCATTTCTGGTGTTGAGAACGAGATGTCACGAATAGGTACGGACATTGAAGTTAAAATATCAGTAAAGTAAAATACCACTTAGATCTATGTAATCGAAGTACTGAGTGAGCTGAACAGTAATGGTCTCTACAGCATGTGTATATTATGATTTAATAAAACAAATACAACGGTTCCAAGCTCAAATTGGTGTGGATGTAAGTATCAACCTATTACCATCAATAATAGATTTTGATAATGATTCCTTTCAGGATCAATTTAATCATTAGTATGCAAATGAAATATTTGTGTGATATCCAGGGGAAGACTTTCCAATTAGGTACTTATAAGTGTGAAAGATAAGCAGAGCAAATTTTTCATTATTAAAATTTTGGTCATCAGCTACGGAAGCGTATTAGGGCCACATGAGTTTTTTTAAAGTTCAATTTGTCGACTTATTATCTCGATAAATCGAGTTAGTTATCTCGATAAATCGACTTAGGACATTCAAAGTACAAGTAAAATGAACATGCATCGACCATAGACGAGCCATACCATTTCATTGGTTACCTTGGCAACAATAGGACAAATAAAATATACTGATTACTCATATTGAAAACTGTATGGAGTAAATGATTAACAGTCATTACATTAATCTCTGAAATGATACCAAACTATACAATTGAAGAAGCCGTTACAGATAACTTCACGAATATACCTCAATCCATGTCTAATAGCTAAAGAATTGTTAAAAAAAATTATAACATTTTCATTGATGAACATGTTGCATCTTTATAAAAGATAGTGATATAGTAACTTCATTATAGTTTTAACTAGGTAGTTTGGTCTGTATTATTCAATATTTAATGTTATAATGGTCCATCATAGCCCATTTTACTTGAACTTTAAATGCCTAAGACATAAGTCGATTTATCGAGATAACTAACTCGATTTATCGAGATAATAACTCGATAAATCGAGATAATTAAGTCGATTTATCGAGATAATATCTCGATTTATCGAGATAATAAGTCGATTTATCGAGATAACTAACTTGATTTATCGAGATAATTAAGTCGATTTATCGAGATAATATCTCGATAAATCGAGATGATTAAGTCGATTTATCGAGATAATTAAGTCGATTTATCGAGATAATATCTTGAGTTATCGAGATAATAAGTCGATTTATCAAGATAATATCTCGATTTATCGAGATAATAAGTCGACAAATTGAACTGAAAAAAAGTCATGTGGCCCTAATACGGTTCCGTACATCTGCGAATCCAACAAGGAAGAATATATCCAAGTAATTCTCATCTAAGTGAAATACGTCAGGAATTTATTTCATGAATTTATTTCAGAAGTACCTTCTGAAAATTTCCAAGAACTATTCAAGAGACCATGGGTTGAATGTTTGAACTGATAGGGAATTCTCATTTGGTAAAACCATAATTATTCAGCTAAATATGGGTTTCTGGTAGTCATTTTTCCCATTTTCCTAGTACATTAATTAAATGAATCAGGTGTCAAAGTCAAGTTTTGACAATAACAGTATCATTGACTTTGATGTTGTCAACAGTATCACTGATTATATGAACGTCGTCAATGGATTTGGCCTTGGGATATGAACTAGTCAGGCTATCCATATACAATTGTGACATCAACTTTAGAATATCTCACAAACCCAGTCAGCTGAGCGACCTTAGATCCCCCGAAGATAAATCAAGTGTTCCGGAGAAGTATCCCATCCCACATGCGATACCGGATACAATACGCCATTTCTGTCATCAGCACTGTGCACATACTAGTGGAGTGTTTCAAAGCTATGCCTTAGGCTCAATGTAACCACTTTATTTTACCACATACCTCGTTCCATCCGTACAGGTTCGCATCTTGTATCAAAATATCGTATTTTGAAAGGTGGAAGTCCACTGTTGTGTGGCTGACGTGGTAAATATAGACCCCAAAATGAGACACACAAATTTGCTCTGCACACGTGAGTGCCATTAGCACTGGTGGTCAGGTTATTTTCTGTCAGAATGGTGGTCCGACATTCTCCGGTTCCGGACCAGGGAGCGGTACACCACCTAGAGGTTGTAAACTCCACTTAGGGAGTCAGGTGTGGTTATTTCAGCTAAATAAGACTTCTGATTTAGTACATGTTTGGGCTATTCATATCATGTTCATATCATAGAAGTTGCCTCGATGGATATACATGTAACACACGTAATTATGAAAACAAGAGTTTGCACTTATTTCAAGGATTGGACTCTTGCCCGAGCGTGTCTCGCCTGTTGATATCAAATACTGTTGTGGCACACCAAGTCATGACATTAGATTCCTAGTGAAATCCTATGCCTCTCGGCAATCAACTCCACAGCATCATTGTTTAAAAGTCTAATTATTGAATGTCACACTCTCACGATTGTCCCGTTCTTCCATATCTCATTGCATCGCAAAGGAAATTCAGTTCCTAGAAACGGTTCATTAAAGCTTCATTAACACTGGAGTTTTTTCATGTCATTACTGTTCGAAAACTTCTAGTGACGTGATCCAATACTCATTCGTACACTTACGATCGTGTCTCTGGGATAGAACCAGATTCGGGACTACCACAGGACAGTTTCTGTCGTTGATGGAGCAACGGTAATTATGGCTGGATGACAAGACTCGTGTGATGTGTGTGACGTCGATCTGTGATCTTGACATTGGCCATTCCACCACCGTGGATTTCAGACTCCCCGACAACCGGCCGCATTTAGAAATCTGCCAGCCGTCGTGAGTCGCTCTCGTGTCCTACAAAGCAGCGATTATCGCAGAATGTCTAGCGGAGCTGTCGCTCACAGCATCAGAATATTTATTTCTGGCCGACAGTGAGAACTCTTCGCTTCCTCACCCGCAGGCAGGTTTGTTAGTTTTTTCATTATTAACTTGATAACAACTTTCATTGTCACTCACAAGTGTTTTCATCGCTTTTCATATAAACTATAGTGAGCGTTACTGACTCCCAAATCGTTCAATTCCACTGCTACGTACTGTGGTTATTTGATCATATATTTCGAACATGTCAAGTGTTGTTTATGCGCCCAGTATGTGTGGGATGATTTATCACCACTGAAAATAGTATTTGGCTGCCTCGATTTGAAGAGCACGAGCGCCAATAACTGCATGTGGTGCAGTTGCAATGCCTAATGATATACAATTTCGCTTGCCCTTCGCTAAAAGGCACGGGCACCCTCTAACATCGGAGGGAGAGCTGCCAGCGTATGCTGGGCTTCTACGGCTCACGTTAATTCGATTCGCGGCCCTCGGTGTTTCTACTTAGCTCGCTGAACTGCTTCATCAGCTGATGGATAGGTGTGTCTCATTCGTGACATTCTCATTTTGCAGGCATAATTTAACCAACGTCCAACAATTGTGTTGCAGTAGCCGCGCTCGGGTAACTACGGACGTCTTCCGTTAGTGAAACAATGACAGGTGAGGAACTCCAAAAGCAATAAGGAAATATAAGTAAATTATATAGTCTACTGGGTTTTTTTCTGGTTTATTCTTACATCGTTAGCGCCTTGTTTTATATGATATCCACAATTTGTAATCTGAACTATGTCAAATTTCAGAGTAATTGGAATGTGTCACTCTGTGATATCAGGACGTAGAAACTGAAAAAAAGGAACCAAGACGTATACAAAATGGTCCAGGAGACAAATACGGGAAATAGTTCAACGCTAGTCCCTTTACAAAGTACAGGGCAAAACGCAACGTCACTCAACGCTTTGGACAACAGCACCGTTTGTCAGTCAGTGTTGCTGTCACACATGGATTTAATTAAAAATGTGATGTTAATGGTGTATATAACCACCCTGGTTTTGGGACTGGTTGGAAATAGTGTCACAATAGTTGCAATTATCATTTCCAAGAAGACCAATTCGATGGCTAACTGTTTCATCTTGAATCTGGCGATTGCTGACGATTTGTTTGTGTGCAGTTTGCCATTCCAAGCACATAGCAGCTACACTGGGACCTGGGTGTTTGGAGATGTCATGTGCCATATATTGAATCCTTTCTACGAGTTCAACCTGTTCGCCAGTATTTTCACCATGGTGCTCATGAGCATAGACCGTTATATATCCGTCAAACATCATCTGACGTCCAGAGAATTCAGGACAACCAAAAACGCCATCATTGTATGTGTACTGGTGTGGATAGTGTCGTTAATCATTGTAACACCGACATGGCTATATGCCAAAGCTACGCAACGCTCCTGTATGATCGTTCTGAGACGGGAGTCTGCCGAGACTCTCTGGAAAATATGCAAATTCGCTTTGGGATATGTAATCCCCATAGTGATAATGATAGTATGTTACTCGCAGCTTGTCTGTCAACTGGGCAGCAGAACCCAAGGAGTTCTACACGGCCAGTCACGGAGATCAATGACAAAAGTCACGGTTATGGTCATTACGATAACGGCAGTCTTCATATTATGCTGGACTCCCTATCACGCAATGAACCTAGTAGGTCTTTTGATGAAGAACAAAGAGTTGTCTCCTGCAGAACGTTGCAGACTACAGCTGCCAATCGGTGTATCGTCGTTTACAGCACAAGGCCTCGTATTCCTATCCAGCTGCTGCAACCCTTTCATATATTGGATCAGTAGTCCTCGATTCAGTAAGTGTTTAATGTGGTTTACGAGCTGCTCCGTGCGTTGATGTACTGTATGTTGAGGAAGGGGGATACATATTGAACACATCTTTGTTTCATATTTGACTTTTGCCACATTCCGATAACTTGGTCGTACCTTAATTAAGTACTACATGCAGTGTACAGTGGGGTCCTTTTAAGTCTTGAAAAATATCACCTTTTCTAAAACCTGTCATTAAAGTATAATTTACTTCAAGTTATATGTTATTTGTTCTTTCAGTCACTCCCATGTATGTGAGCACAAATAACATAGAAAGTCTGATTGTGCAACATAAGAATATTTGATTATTTTTTTGGGGGAAAAACACTAAACATCTTAATGTGTTTCACAAATTTAGGAAGATTTGGTGACATATAAATAAATATGTTACATTTCTATATTTATTTTTTTTGGGGAAAATTTGTTGGTTTTACCGAAATAAACCTTCTGGTGCCTTTTTGAGATACATGGCTATAACGTACAAGCAGACGATTCAGCGTTAGAGCTCGCACGTAATAAACTCAGTCTTCTATTTTACGCCAATTATGATGACACTCTCGACGTGGTCCAAGACTTTTGTACCCCACTGTAGTTATTCAGGTTTATCATGTTAAATCCAGCACTGGCATCATAACCACCAGTCTCAGACACAATAGATGTTGCTAGTGGAATCATATTGTCATATATTTGACTACAAGCAATAAACTACAACAAACTACAAAAAGACAATGATAGGCTGAGATTCATTCACAGTACGAGATGATGTGTATTGTAACAGTATCGATGTGGTATTCAAGTTCGAAAACTGATGAATGTTATTATGTACTGATGTATATATTAGCATCTTTACAAAAACACTTATACCACTAATAGAGATCCATGAATGAATCATATTTTCTTCGAGAACAAGGGTCTATATGTCTAACTACCGATCAAGACAACATTGGACGCAAAGCAGAAAAACACAAGTAAAAAACATGCAGTTGGAGCTATCTGGGGGACAAATTTGACGTCCACCAGCAAAATATTTCACAAAGCACACAAACAAAGCACACAATAAGCAATAGCGCCTCATTTTGCTGCTGGTATAGTGTGTGCTTTTGTTTTTTTTTCATCATTTTAGAATTCGCCCAGACAAGTGATGGCAACACTTACATATTTTTGCCTCGGGTGATAAGATGTTTGGGTGACAGATGTGTTTGCCTTCAGCTGCTGAATCTAGTTGCTGTGAGGAAATGCACAATCGAATTGTCCAACACATCACCAGAAAGTACTATTTCCAACAATTTTTTCTGATTTGATTATCCTTCAAATTTTCAGCAGGTTATATAGCTTGGCTTGTATGCTTTTTCTGGATGATGTTCTCGGTTTTTCGCAGAGGCACACTACCATCATCAGGTGTACAGTGGAAACAACTATATAATATACAGCCGAAATAACTATATTGGCTTTGGTTTTGAATGTTTGATTGGGCTTTGTTTACCTTGTAGAATGCCATTTATGGGTTTCTGAGGTATGCTTGTGTTGTTAACAATGAAACATTTCATACTATTACCAAGAAATATGAAATGTAAGTTTTGTTGTTCTTGTTTGAACATACGTCACTCAAAAGAATAGAATAGATGGACAATACAGGCAAAAACATAAAACACAGTTGTACAATTATATGAACAGATCAGAGAGCGTATAAGAACTAAACCTAATGTTCCCACATAATATAATTTTGCTGCACCCACATGTTGCTAATTAATTCAGTGATAATTTCATCTTGGCATAATGACAATCTTTGCCTGAAGGAATAGCAGGTTTTGTGTTCTTTGGCATTGTAATTTGATGCGAACATTGACTTGCGCTATCACGAATGTCATACCCTTCCGATATACATTATTATACGCCATTCGAATTTTTGACATATCTTGCCATCAAAATTTTTTTGAATACTTAAATCTAATCTGTCAATGGCAGACCATAAAACACCGGAATAGTATTTTAATGAAAGTGTACATCACACACACTCCCATTAGCAGGTCTAATCTTGCATGAAATTGAATAAAATTTCGCTTGAATGAATCACACGTTCAAGCAGATCCCTCAATGCCGGTAATATATCAACCTAGCACGATGTATCTCACCCAGAGGGACTGGGCACGCTACATACCATAGAGGCAAAATGATCGTTCCCTGGGTACCAACCCAGCTGCATTTTGTTTCGTGTTAGTAATTTCATTGGTTTCATGATTTTAAGGCTTTTTCGATGTTCGACACCAGATGTTTATGATGATTCGGGTTTCTTTGTCACAGGGAAGATGTGTTCGGTGTCCCTCAGACGGTGTTGTCCCAAACTAGACAAAGGTTTTAGAGGCACAACGAGAAACGGTAAGCACACATTATGGCAAATAAGCCGTCATTCAATCACTGTCAAAGAGAACAAAAGATTTCATTTAGAAAAGAAACCTTGATATTCCCCCTGATGAACTTATAATATAAGCTGAAAATGATAGATGCTCTAAGTTTTCATCGTATTCTCATCATGCAAGACGCGATGTTTTAAAAGAATACATGTGGGCCAAACAAGACCAGACGCCAAGTGAAGACTTCTGATTCACCTTTATGTGCTATAACCTCCTGCTTATCTACAGGAATGTAAATGTATGTTTTCGATCATGGCCAATAGTGATCTATCGATCACCATCGTCTTTCGTTTGAATTCGGAAAACACATGATGGAGTAGTGGGAAATTCCACATGTCACTATTCTATGGATTAACAGTATAGAAAATTACCAGTATTACATATTTACTATGTATTGTTTCACTGAATTGTTTCCTTCCACAGACCAGACATGGCGCCTGACCACTGCAGAGGCCACACACACCAACGTGACCTTGGCCTCCCTGAACAGAACTTCCGTCAGACGTCCGAACAACAAGAGTCGCCTGGTGGAGACTGAGCTACTTTAGTCACCAGCATCAAGTGATTAGCGTCATGATTTCTGATGTTTCCGTACAATCGGGAAATTACTGTGTACTATTCATCATGTATGCATTCTGATTGTATCGCGAAGTTGAAGAGCCCACTCACTGACTCATACAACAGCGACGACGACACGTACTTCGTTTTCATTCCAGCAAATAGTTTCCAAACAGGTAGAAACGGAAGCTACTGAAATTTTACATGAGTTGCCCATGTACTTTTGGTCTTTCGACCTTTCCGCCATCGATGAAGTAATTTTGTTCTGGATTATTGGGCCCAGGTGCAGCGCATATACAAACTCTATGTATGTGTTATGGGCGCGAAAAGGTTAAAACGGATAATGCACATTGTGCAAATGCCACGAGCCATTACAAAACTCATGTGCTCAGATGGGCAAGAATTCGGAATGCACATTTACGAAGTAATTTCACTGGAAACATCATGGGACACAAGTTATAGTCTACATAGAAATCCAAAAAATAAAAATAAAAACGATAGGCTTACCCACTGACATGCCATTCGCATCCCAACGGAATACAACGTCATCAGGTCGTCAAATGATGGTGGAAAATCTCATGTTGATATTCACTGAAAGTAATTTTCCACTTCGAATGATGCGGCGTGAACGTGTTGTATACATTGTAAAATTGTTCAGATCTGCACAATCTGTCTGTTTGGTCAGTGTGTATAAGATAATGTGTGACCAGTCGCTTCGTAGGTGTACTGAAATATATGTAACGTACCGGCTTCCGTGGGGACATACGGAGAAACACCTTATAGTAGTGAAAATAGACCATGTAACAGAGGCAAGAATACTGAATATATATCGATTTGGCAGAAATGAGTCGTGTGTTGCAGGCCAGCTCATATAGTTTGTTGAGTGTATCACTCTCTTCAAACGTAGAAAGCTCTGTATGAAATGACCAGGTGGTATGCACAACAATTATCGCATTTTTCACAAGTTTCATTAGACTAATGATGGACGGCTCATTATTGACAATAGAAGAAGACATATTGGCAATATATTGACACTGACAATTTAAGAAAATGTACAGCACAATCAGACATCATAGTTTGTTAGCATACATGAATTTCAATATAAGCTATTGTTGTGTTATGGTCGAATATCGTCCGCCCTCAAATTTGTTTTAGCCTAGTGGTTTTCCCTATAAATTATACCAAAACATATCGGGTTGATACCCTGATAGACCTCCAAGATAGAGCTTAGATTGAGATATTTCCGACCGGAAGTTAAAAAGTGAAAACTGTTCGGGAAACCCTAAATAAATAATGCCTCCTAATATATGGACATTCATACTGTCTGTGTTCCTGAAGTGTTTGCTGAAGTGTTCCTCTGCATGTCCTTATTGAGAATATTGATTGTCAAGTATATAATGTCCGATATTTCCTAGGTCTAGGTATAACATGTCATTGTCAAGTTTTATTTTCAATAAATGTTAAGGCATGCAAATGTTGAAACACTGCAATGAAAGAAGGTTGAATTAATATCGTCCGTGCATGTGGAAGTTGTCAGTTTTTTGTAATTACAATGTCCGGGCCAAAAAATATACCAAACTTGCTGGATAGTGCATTATTAGGTGTTAAACTACAGCTGTCTCGGTGAATGATATCCCGTCATAAAAGCTGTACGGTTGATAGTGCACGTTGCCAGGTCTTCGGATATCAAATTATGCCCAGCCCGCCAAAAACTAGCACTGGCATTAAGCACAATACATCGAAAGCATGAATACCAACGAGCAATTCAGCTGCGTGGGTGAGCAAATAATACAGAACATAAAGACGCATAAATTAAAGTTTCTTCACCACAAAATATTCATTAAACGTTTTCTTGATAAGCTGAAAGTTTTTGCAGCACATACAAATGGCACAAAGAACGGTTGCTTGTTGGAATTTACGCATTATCGGAGATCCGGTAAACGGTGTTGATAATTAAGGTTAATGAATACACAGGATACATACAGCCGATCGGTCTTCCCAGTTTGGTTGCTCGAGGTAGAAATTATCAGAGGACGATGCTCGATTTCGATTGGCAACAGTCACATTGCCAATATTCTTGCTTTGAGTGGCACCAAGAAGCTTAGTACGACGTTGACAGTTTAGTAATTAGATACGGGATTGACACGGAGGACATTCGTGGAAGTTCCTGTGTGGCGCTCTCTTTACTGGGAATCCGACAAATTGATTGGTACGCTGACTGTGTTTGTGTGAAATTAGATAATTGATTTTCCGCTTGAATATAGATCCTAAAAGTAGGCAGGATTAATTTCTTTTGGCGCAAAACAGATATTCGATATCATGATATTATTGTCTCCGCATAGCATTGTAATCAACACCAAAATCCATCGATGCAATAATCGCCAAACTCACAGGACAGCCAGTGGCAGTTATGTTAATGACCGGTGTGAATATCATAATATGTTATTCACTTCCATTCAGTATTTGATTATCGTATCTAAATTGGGTGTCCACATATGGAATGTTCACGAGCTGATTGTCCCCATTCTTTTTTAACCCATTTCTAACACTGGTGGTATGCGTGCAAGTGTTGTGTAATGACATTGTAATCACTACAAAATTAGCCCAAGGGCTAAGATAGGTTACCGGACAATTTTGGTTGAAGCACGACAGGTGAGATATGGCATTCAGATCAACCATTCGAGGTCATCTTCGTGAACTTCAAAGTCACCATCAAGTGTGCAGCATAAAGCCTTGTATATGTTCAAAATACAAATACAAGGTATATCTACAAGTATTTTGTCTTTAGACAAAATTCACACATTTCAGTCCAACATTTTTTTCAAAGGGTGAACATGTTTTTTTTTGCCTATGTCATTTTTACGCCGACACGTCAAAAATTCAAAATGGCCGCCACATGGCGATTCAAGGGCAACAAAACGTATACACATCATAAAGGTACATAAGGAAAATTTTTAATCTCAAAACTGATTAGACAGTTTTCGAGAAAAGACAGACAAGGTGCAAATTTGGCACTTTTCGACCCAAAAATAGCAGTTTTGAACTTTCGAGGTCATCCAAGGTCAAATTCAAGGTCACCAAACAAGTTGCCACATATGACAGGCACAGACACACAGGGAGACAGACAGGCCCAAATGCAATACCCTCTCACCTACTGGGGCGAGAGTAATAAAGTATTCGATGGAACTCATTTATTCTGTGACGTTTGGTAATGACTTGTTTTCGGTGTGGCCCAAAAAACCTGGTTTCTCTGATCGTATAGACTTTATGTAACTCCCGCTCGTTGTGATTCGAGAGCCGTCACTAAATTGGTGTCCCCCAACGCTGGTGTATCATCACTCCGTAGCTCACCGGCTTCACTTAGGCAAGAAGCAACTCAGATGTAAATAAATTGAAGATTTATATACATCAAATCAACTTACAATTGTATGGCTGGTCACCCACGTGACGTACAAATATGAAGTTCAGACATGGAGCACTGTATGATCACATTTCAAAAATAAATAGTGCACGAGGGCACAACTAAAAAGAGTTCTTAGCCGGCGGCGTCTCTCTGTCCCTTCCCGTTGAAGTTTCCCGTCCCGCTTAGTCGAATGGTTTCTCCAGGTAGTCGGTCTAAATCCCGGTTGACTCTAAGGCCCTGAAGAAGGAGTCGTCCGCACGGAGTTCGTCGAGTCCCTTGGCTGTGGCGGTGACGATCTCCCCACGGTCGATGTCGCTGTTGCAGTGCTCTCAGAGCGGCCGTCCGCTCTCCCTTATATAGCCAGGGTGGCTGCGCGCGCATCTTCGTCCGCGAACGTATCTTCCGCACTCTTCTCCACGTGGTGAAGACTGCGTCCGCGAACGGTTCTTCCGCGAAGGCTCCTCTTCCGCGAACGGTGCTTCCGCGACTGATGCTTCCGCTGACGATGCTTCCGCAATCGTGCTTCCGCGAACGGTTCTTCCGCGAACGATGCTTCCGCTGATGATGCTTCCGCAATCGTGCTTCCGCGAACGGTTCTTCCGCGAACGGTGTCTTCGCAAGTGGACTTTGTAGATCACGTGACCGTTCCTAACGAACGTTTCAGCGCGGCAGTTGCATGGTTTTGTTACAACTCCACCCTTTCTGGAGATCAACGTCCCCGTTGATCCTTTCTCTCTCTTCTTTTCTCTTCTTCCTCCTTCTTCGTCTTTTCCTGCCTGTCTGATGTTTACAGGGCTCTCTCCCTCCACTTCACTGGCGATCCACCTCGCTTTCGGACGTCTCCGCCAGCCTGTCTCGAGTGTCTGTATATGCTCGGAGCTGTTCCCGGAGCAGCTTGGTCTCTCGGACGTGGGCTCGCAGCTCCTTCCGGTGGCTCTTCTCTCGTTGAGAGGCCTCCCCTCGCAGCTGCAGCACCTCGGCCTCGAGCTGTCTCTGCTCCTCCTTGGCTTGGAGCCGAGCCTCCGCTTGGGTGAGGTGGCGTCGTCCCATGGCTATCGTGGACGCCAGGTCCTCCAGGGCCTTCTCTCCGGCAGTGACCGCTCTGCCCAGGCCCTCCACATACGGTCGCAGTTGGTCCTCCTCCTCCGGAACGGGCTTGAGGTACCAACTCAGGTCTAGGGGCTTGTAGGTAGGGGCCGAGTCTCTGGGAACGGGGGGTCCGTCGTCCTCGGGGGTGGGGGCCTCCGGGGATTCCGCCTCTCTCCGCTCCTGCTGAGACTCCGGTTCCTCTTCGCTATTCGGGGGGTCGTCCTCGGGGTCTGGGGCGTCCTCTGACCTGGGGGCGTCCTCCCGGGGGCTTGACGGCGTGGAGCTGGTCGTCCCGCTGGCCGCAAAGCTGACAGTCTTCAGCTCAGGGGCAGACACAGTAGTCGGACCATCTCGGGGGTCGGACACGGGCGTGTCGGTCGTCGTCCTCCTCCGTCCTGGCTTGAGGGTGTTGCCGCTGGCATGCGACGTCTCATGCCGGTCTCTGTCAGCTCGGCGGGCGAATCGCTGGCTGCACATCTTGCAGAGGTGCCGCCCCTCCTTCTGCGTGTGTTTGGTCGCCACGTGTCGGCTAAAGTTGGATGCCGTCACGTGGATCCGGCAGGGGCTGCACCAGCGTCGCCCTCTCTCGGTGGACAACTTCCGGGCAGGGGACCGTCGACCTCCTCGGGGCTCCTCACGACGCTCCCGGCTCCTCGAGCGCTCCCGCTTCCGGTCAGGCTTGGTAGGTGGGTCGCTCATCTTGTCGACTTCAAGGGGCAGAAAGTCAGCCAAGTCGAAATCTGGAACGTCCCCGAAATCTTCGTCTGCAAATGCGGGTATCTCAATGATCTGCAGAGTTGGTGTGTTCATGGTTGAAGTGATGACGGAATCGTAGGCCGGCCTGCTTATATAGAAAAGGCGCGGACCAGGGATCTGGGGGAAAAAGCATTGTCGTGGAACGAAATAACGTTTTTCGCTTGCTTCCGCGAACGGTTCTTCCGCGAACGCTGCTTCCGCGAACGTGCTTCCGCGAACGGTACTTCCGCGAACGCTGCTTCCGCGAACGCTGCTTCCGCGAACGGTTCTTCCGCGAACGCTCCCGTCATCGTTTACATCGTTTGGACTGCATTCCCGCTGTTTTCCACTCGTCCCTCGTCATCACTGGGGGTCCGGACTGGGGTCACATCGTCCGGATTGGGTATCCAGGCGTCGGTTTCAGGGGTGAACCAGCACCTTTTTATATTGTCAATGTGGACATCTTTAATCTTGCCACCGGGTCGATCTTGTATGGACACCATCCATCCGAGATGAGACTTCACAACGAGATAAGGTCCCGTCCACCCTAGTCCTAGTTTTGGTCTAGCCTTTGGAGGGTACCAATACATCACCCAGGTGCCCACCGGAAAATGTCGAGCGGCTGATTTTATGTCATGATGGCGCTTTTGTCGCACCGTAGCCGTCTTCAGGCACTCTCGGGCAGTCTCGTGAGCTTGTATGGTGGCTTCCTTCACCCATTCGACGTATTCGGACGCACACTCGGGGACTGGTCCTCCCAAATCGTCCGGTTTCGTCCGGTACCTCAGGTCCAATGGGGTGGTTGCCTCCCGTCCCATCATCATTCGAAATGGTGTACACCCGGTGCTTTCGTGTACTGATGTTCTATAAGTCGCCATCACGTAGGGCAGATGGTCGTCCCAGTCGTCATGGTTCTCGTCCACGACCACGGCCAGAAGGTTCAGCAGGGTCCGGTTGAATCGCTCGACCATCCCGTCTGATTTGGCGTGATAAGGGGTCGTCCGAGTCTTCTCCCCTCCTAGGATCTTGATCATCTCAAGGAAAAGCTTACTCTCGAACTCTCGTCCCTGGTCGGTGTGTATCTTGGCTGGCATTCCCAGGCGGCACACGAACTCAGTCACAAAGACGTCCGCCACCGTCTGAGCCTCATGGTTGGGTAGAGCGTAGGCCTCAGTCCACTTGGTGAAATAATCACCCACGACCAGTATATACCGGTTCCCAGAATTGGTGATCGTTCCAGGCTCCAAAATGTCCATGGCCACCCTTTCTAGCCGATCGCCTACCGGTAGATTTCCCATGGGGTGGTACTTGGGCCCCGGTCGCGGCTTTCTCCCACTACACTTCAGGCACTCCCGGCACCAACGCTCCACGTCCTTCGTCATACCCGGCCAGTACATTCTCGCTTTTAGTCGGTGGACTGTTTTGGTGATTCCCTGGTGGCTCATCAGCTTGCCGGTGTGGACCTCCTTCATGACGGCGCGTCTCAGGACCTGTGGAACGACCAGTTGATGGATTGGTGCGTTCTGGCAAGCCGCTTGGTACCGCCGGTACAGAAGCCCATCACGTAGCTCCAGCTGGTCCCACTGTTGCCACAGAGTCTTCATTTGCTGACTTTTTGTTCTGACTTCGGGCCATGCAGGTCTCTCAGTGAAAATATTCTTCCACCCGAGGATGCCTCCAACTTCAGGGTCGGCTCGTTGAAGGGTCACTAGGTCCTCCTGGGAATAACCATTCAGGACCTGGGCCTCCGGGGCTCCCTCCATCGGATTCCGGCGTCCTCCCGTAGCCATAGCCCGCGTGACAGCTAGCATTTGTTTGTCTGGATCTCGGAGCACAGGGTTGGGGCATGGGTCCAGGAAGGGCTCCTCTCGGCAGCGCATCCACACGTCGGCCGTCGCGCCGATCGCTGCTCCGGCCACAACCTCCGGTCCCAAACCATGCAGTGCGAGGAGCATCATCAGGAGAAACCAAACCCAGGCAGAGGGGCGGAGCTGATGCAGGGTTCTGCAGACGCTCCTGGCTCCTTCCTCCGTCTGTGGGGGGCTCCGGTCAGGCAGGCATTCCTCGGTCGGCTGGGTAGTCGTCCTCGGGTCCTCCTGGCAGCGCACCTCCCAGATCTGGAATATCCCGACTCCATCTCCGCAATAGTAGTCCTCCGTCCAGGGCTCCACAGGGACCTCCCGCAAGATGTTAACTTGAGGTCCTCCGGGGCTCCATCCTTCTCCGCTGATCGGTGGAAGCAGATCCTCGTCAGAGAGGTCCTCCAGGGGTAGGGGACACTCCTCCTGAGTCGGACAGGCCTCCTCTTCTCCTTCGGGTCTTGTGGTGTGGCGAGGGGCGGGACAATCCGGTCTCCGGCACTGTCGGCATCTGGACATCCCGTCTGCATTCCCGTGTTGTACTCCCGGTCGGACCTCACACCTGAAGGCGTAGCTGGCGATGCGAGCTGCCCATCTAGCGATCATTCCTTCCGCATCCCGAAAGTTCAGTAGCCACTTGAGAGAGGCGTGGTCGGTTCGTAGTAAGAACGCTCTCCCCCACAAGAAATGTCTGAAATGGTGTATCATACTGACGACGGCCAGGAGCTCCCGCTTGGTGGTGCAGTAATTCCGCTGGGTGTCCCTCAGGGTTCTGGAAGCATAGGCGATCACCCGCTCTCGTCCGTCCTGCACTTGGGATAAGACGCCTCCCACTCCGTAGCCGCTAGCATCAGTATCTAAAATAAATTCTTGGTCCATGTCAGGGTACACCAGCAGGGGGTGCTCGGTCAGGGGTTGACGCAGCGCCTCGAACGCCTGCTGATGAGCCTCGCTCCAATGGTAGTTGACTTCCTTCTTTAACAGGTGGTTGAGGGGTCCCGCTCGGGTGGCAAAGTCAGGGATGAATCTGCGGTAGTACCCCACGAACCCAAGGAAGCTCCTTAGTTCTGTCAAGGTGGTCGGAGGAACCATTTTTGTTACAGCTTCGACCTTGGCAGGGTCGCACTGGATGCCTCGGTCGGACACGACATGGCCCAGGAAGTTGACCTGTTGTCGAAACAGCTCACACTTGGCGGGTTTCAGCTTCAGCCCGGCAGCCTGCAGTCTCCGGAACACGTCCTCGAGGTTGTCCACGGCTTCTTGGAAAGTCTTTCCAAGACAGACGACATCGTCCAAATAAATTAGACAACGCTTCCATTGGAGTCCCCTCAGTGCCAGCTCCATTAGACGTTCAAAAGTAGCCGGGGCCGTCGCCAATCCAAACGGCATCACTTTAAATTGATAGAGTCCACTACGGGTAGTGAACGCCGTCTTCTCCTTGTCCCTGTCGTCCATCTCGACCTGCCAGTAACCACTAGCCAAGTCTAGCGTCGAAAAATATCGTCCTCCTGACAAGGTATCAAAACTCTCGTCGACTCGAGGCAGGGGGTACGCATCCTTCCGGGTGACATCATTTAGACGGCGGTAGTCGACGCAAAATCTCAGTGCACCATCCTTCTTTTTCACTAGCACGATGGGAGACGACCATGGACTGTCACTTGGCTCCACAACGTCAGCTTTCAACATCTTGTCGACCTCGTCCTCGATCAGCTCTTGTTGGTAGTACGGGGCTCTCCTCAGAGGCTGCTTGATCGGGGGGTGATCTCCCGTGTCGATGACGTGTTTCGCCAGGGACGTCCGGCCCAACCTCCCATCTGGTCCCATAAAGACCTGCTGGTGGCGTCGAAGGAGATCGCTGACGACCTCCACCTCCTTTTCCGTCAAGTTCGGATGCATTCCCTCCAGGAGCGGTTCTAAATGCTCCGGGCACTCTGGTGTCTTCGTCGACGATTCTGCGTGCATGGCGTGCACTCTGGTTTCGGGCTGCTCAGGCGTCCGGTTCCGCCACTTGGTGGAGTTTGGTGTAAGGGGCTCATGCTCCCTCCCGCTCTCCTCCCGGTACCACTGTTCCCTTTTAGGTTCATTCTGGGTTGTTTTCCCTCCATCGGGACGAAATCCCAGGTCGATCACGGCCTCTATTCCGTGAAGCTCGGCTAGGATGGTCCCCATCAGCACAGTGCAAGCTCCAGCGCCGGCGTTCAGAAGTACCACCGGTACCAGGCGTCCTCGGGGTCGTACCAGGGCTCGTCCCACTACGAGGGGGTCGTCCTCCAACGGCTCTCTTGCGGACTGCACGAGGCCGGCCTTCGGAACTCCTCCCTCACTTCCTGTCAGCTTGAGGTCCACCATCATCTCTGAAAAGGGTGGCAAGACGACCGTCTCCTCCGTCACCAGTGTGTAGACGGCGCCCTCGTGGCCCGAGCTCATCACTACGGTAGTGTCGCCCACCTGCCACTCGCCCTTACGCAGATCCAGCTGTCCCCCAATCTGTTGAAGTACATCAAGCCCCAACACTCCCGGGATCCCTAGTTTGGCTACCAGTACATCTGCCGACACGAGTCGTGTGCCCAGTAGAAGTTGAACTGTCATCTCTCCTTGAACCTGTAAGTAGTCTCCGGTTGCTGCCCGTAACCTTATTCTCGTCTGCCTTATCATTGCTTTATGTTCGTCATCCATTTGGTCGAAGAGACACTCGTCCAGAACGGTGGAAGAGGCACCCGTGTCCACCAACATACGAGTCGCCTTCCCCATAACGTGGCACGCCGCATACCACGCCAATGTGCCTCGGGCACCGGCTGACAGCGACACCACCTGGCCATTTCTGTCAATCTTAAGAGAGCTGCCACTCTCCTCAGGGACGCCGCCCTGGATAAGTACTGAGTCGTCCACCCACAGTGATGCACCACCCTGGTCCTCTCTGTCAGTCTTAAGGGAATCACTCCCCTCGGAACCGCCGCTCCGGATAAGTAATGAGTCGTCCACCAGCAATAGCTGCTGCGCTGGCCCCTTGGTCATTCCGCTCCACCGGCCCTCCGTCTCCTCTTTCACGGCCGCTTGTGGTTCAGTTGCATAGGGGGGTCCCTGCTGTTTCGCAGCCTCCAGCCTCAAGGTTGTAACCTGTTGGTTCTCCTTGCTGCTAGCAGAAACCTCGTTGATGTCTCCGTGGGTCCCCAGACGCTCCACGGCTCCATCGGTCTGCATTTCGTCGACGTCTCCGCGGGTCATTAGACGCTCCACGGCTCCATCGGTCTGCATTTCCTTGACGTCTCCGCGGGGCATTAGACGCTCCACGGCTCCATCGGTTTGCTGTACATTGGCACTCCCGTCTGTGTTGACAGGCTTGCCCTCCAAATAGTCGAGAATTCGATCCTCGAGCTCCTCCTGCGCCCATCCAGTTACTTCGGATGCACACCGGAAAAACCTATTAAAAATCTGTGAAACTAAAAATTCCCCCCTGGCAATGTGTTCTTCACGTCTTCGTCGAGCTTCTCGCCTGTGAAGCCGTGCACACACCTGCCAATGGCCCATACGGTTGGGGGCTGGTATGAGCCCTACTGGTTTTCCGACACCTCGTCTGTCAAACTGTTCCGCTCACCAATCTCCTCGATTAGTCGACTCAAGCGCTCCTCCTTGGTCCGAGGTGGCGGCCGATCTGGACACTGGTACTTCCGATGACCCGGCTTCCCACAGTACCAACAGTCATCTGGTCCCGGCCTAGCGCTTGGTCCCTTGTTCTCAGCAGTGGCGGCCCTCGGCTTGATGGATAGCACCTGCTCACACAGCTCGATTAGTCGATCCAGCTTCCTGTCTTGGCTCTCAAAGAGCCCCTTGAAGTAGGGAAGTCTGGGTAGACCCGCTACGTTCGGCTGGTTGCTCTGCTGCCCACTGGTGGTAATCTCGCCTCCCTGCTGGTTCTTCAACAGCTGTAGGACCCGTCCTAGAGCTGGCTCGGAGTCCTCCGACTCTATGGACATCACCGGCTTCCCAGGCTTGGGTTTGACACATTCGTACTGGGTCACGAACGCTATGGCCTCCTCCATGGTCTTCATCTTCCTCATGAGCGCCATCACCTTCATGTCCCCATCTGGATGGCCCTTCCAGAAGTGGTCTAAGGCGATAGCCTCCTGAGCTGCGGAGTTCAGATCCGGATAACCACGGCCGGCCAGTCGCTGCAACTCATAGCCGTACTGCTGGGGTGTCTCTGCCTTCCTGCGGGTTCTCTGTCCCAAGGTCGCCTTGTAGGACTCCTCCTGACAGTCAGGGTCGAATCGTAGGGTCAGCTTGTCGGTCAGAACGTCGATGTCCCTCCGGTCTGCAGGACTCAGGCTGGTCAGCATTCGTCGCGCCTCTCCTGTCAAGCTCCCGGCTAAGTAGACGCCCTGTTCCCGCTTGCTCCATCCGTTGACCTCTGCGATGACGTCAAAGTGGGCCCGGTACACCGGCCACTCTATGGAAGTCCCATCGAACTTGTCAGGGGTCAGCATCTTCCGGTTCCTTCTGCCGTTCTGATTCCAGGCTGTGCTGTCCTCGGACGACGAGTCCTCCTGCCTCCGTCTCGGCCTAGGGCTTCGTCGGTGCAGCGGCGGTCCCCGCCTCGGTGGTCTCCTCCCCCGTCCTGGGTAACCATGGCTGCTGTCGGTCCCTCCATCAGATGAAGGCCCCTCATCGCCCGATGATGAGAAAGGGTGCTGTCTCCGGCCTCCCTGGGTGACTGAAATAGAAGCTGGATTTCTCCAGGAGGCTGGCTGTCTCGGTTGTCGACTGGGTGAAGACCTCCCTCTTCCGCGAACGCTGTCTTCCGCGAACCCTCCGCGAACACTGTCTTCCGCGAACCTTCCGCGAACGGACTCTTCCGCCAACAGCTCCCGAAGAAGTTCTTCCGCGAACAGGCCTCTTCCGCGAACGCCGTCTTCCGCGAGTCTTCCGCGAACGGGCTCGTCCGCCAAGATGTCTCGGAGACGTCCCTCCACAAAAGATGCACGTCCGCGAACGCCATCCTCCGCGAGTCTTCCGCGAACCGGCTCATCCGCGAATGGTCTTCCCCGTCTATTCTGAAAAACTGGAAAGGAAGATTGGTCGCCTGGATCACTCCTTTCGTCGAGCCGCCGTCTGGGTGAAGACTCCTCTCTTCCGCGAACACTCTCTTCCGCGAGTCGTCCTCGTCCGCGAACGTGGTCGTCCGCGAAGGGCCCTCCCCGGTCACAAGCGTCCTCGTCACCAAAGACTCCCCCTCGCCCACGAGCCCGTTCATCCACGAAGGATCCCCGGCTGCAAGCGTCCCTGTCGCCGAAGAATGCCTCTCGTCCGCGAATGTTCTCTTCCGCGAAAAGTCCTCTCCCTCTCGAGCTGCTCTCTTGGGTCGGAGCCCAAGTAACCCGTCCTCCAGTCACTCCCGTTTGTCGACTCGTCACACCCGACCGCTGCCCTGTTGCACCAGACTGCTGCTCTGTTGCACCAGACTGCTGCTGGGACTGGTCCCAAAGCCGTCTCAATGCTGCATTCTCTGGAGGTGCCACACTTGGACTCTGCTCCGGTAGCTGTAGCCGATCCCTCCTCGCCCAGATTTCGCCGTCCTCCCCGTCCAGATTGACGTACTCCGGTCCCAGCACTCGTCGGAACTCGGGGCCCCTCCTAACGCTCTCAAGGTAGGTTGACCTCTCCCTGTCTCGATCGTGCTGCCACCCAGAGTCGTGTCTGAAAAGAAAACGGTTGTCGGGTGTCTGGCTCCGGGGTCTCTGTTGACTAGTCGACTGGCCCATGGAAGGTCTCGACCTCCCTGATTGCTCCTCACTCGTCGAAACGTCCCGTCTACCCCTGGCTGTGAAGCTGCTCTTCCGCGAACGGTCGTCTTCCGCGAACGTTGTCTTCCGCGAACGGTCGTCGGCCTCTTCCGCCAAGGTCGTCTTCCGCGAACGGTTGTCGTCCGCGAACGTCTTCCGCGAACGGTCGTCTTCCGCGAACGTCTTCCGCGAACGGTCGTCTCCCTCTTCCGCAAAGGTCGGCTTCCGCGAACCGCTGTCTTCCTCGTCCGCAAGTGAGGCCGTCCGCGAAGAGTCTTCCTCTTCACCTCCTGTCTTCCCTGGGGCAGTTTCGTCGTTTTCGCCGGACATGAGTGATGCTGAGGTTCGTTCCCTGGCAGTAGACCCTCGGGGATCCTGGTCACGTGCGCCAAGTTGTGACGTTTGGTAATGACTTGTTTTCGGTGTGGCCCAAAAAACCTGGTTTCTCTGATCGTATAGACTTTATGTAACTCCCGCTCGTTGTGATTCGAGAGCCGTCACTAAATTGGTGTCCCCCAACGCTGGTGTATCATCACTCCGTAGCTCACCGGCTTCACTTAGGCAAGAAGCAACTCAGATGTAAATAAATTGAAGATTTATATACATCAAATCAACTTACAATTGTATGGCTGGTCACCCACGTGACGTACAAATATGAAGTTCAGACATGGAGCACTGTATGATCACATTTCAAAAATAAATAGTGCACGAGGGCACAACTAAAAAGAGTTCTTAGCCGGCGGCGTCTCTCTGTCCCTTCCCGTTGAAGTTTCCCGTCCCGCTTAGTCGAATGGTTTCTCCAGGTAGTCGGTCTAAATCCCGGTTGACTCTAAGGCCCTGAAGAAGGAGTCGTCCGCACGGAGTTCGTCGAGTCCCTTGGCTGTGGCGGTGACGATCTCCCCACGGTCGATGTCGCTGTTGCAGTGCTCTCAGAGCGGCCGTCCGCTCTCCCTTATATAGCCAGGGTGGCTGCGCGCGCATCTTCGTCCGCGAACGTATCTTCCGCACTCTTCTCCACGTGGTGAAGACTGCGTCCGCGAACGGTTCTTCCGCGAAGGCTCCTCTTCCGCGAACGGTGCTTCCGCGACTGATGCTTCCGCTGACGATGCTTCCGCAATCGTGCTTCCGCGAACGGTTCTTCCGCGAACGATGCTTCCGCTGATGATGCTTCCGCAATCGTGCTTCCGCGAACGGTTCTTCCGCGAACGGTGTCTTCGCAAGTGGACTTTGTAGATCACGTGACCGTTCCTAACGAACGTTTCAGCGCGGCAGTTGCATGGTTTTGTTACAATTCGTTATGTTTACGTTGTGGGGGTAATATGTATGAGTATGACGTTTTCCAACACGCTTCCGTGGTGTTTGCGTATGGGACGGTCAGGAAAGACATACACGAGTTACACTGAAGCATCGGTCATCGACAGAATTTGATATCAGCACTCATAGGTACATTTGCAAACAGGCAAGTTTACTATCTTCCACAAGCAAATATCTTTGTTGGCACCGTCACTGACGTGGGATCATTAATTGAAAATGTTGACATGAATTTATGATGAAACGTAATTACATAATATGTACTGTCACCGTGTGCTTTTACCATGTTCTTCATCGTGGACAACAAATATAATACCTCTATTTGGATTTGATTGATATGTTTTATAGGGCTTAACTGAATGGGGTGTAAATTAAACGTGATGGCGAATCTAAGCCACCGTACTACGGTGGCTTAGATTCGCCATCACGTTTAATTTACACCCCATTCAGTTTCCACCTCGGCGAGAACCCTTCTCACCTAGGTGAAAATCTTTTCACCCCGGTGAAAGCCTTCTCACCCCGGTGAAAACCTTCTCACCCCGGTGAGAACCTTCTCACCCCGGTGAGAACCTTCTCACCCCGGTGAGAACCTTTTCATCCCGGTGAACACCTTCTCACCCCGGTGAAAACCTTATCACCCCGGTGAAAACCTTCTCACCCCGGTGAGAACCTTCTCACCCCGGTGAGAACCTTCTCACCCCGGTGAGAACCTTCTCACCCCGGTGAGAACCTTCTCACCCTGGTGAGAACCTTTTCATCCCGGTGAACACCTTCTCACCCCGGTGAATACTTTCTTACCCCGGTGAGAATCTTCTTACCCCAGTGAGAACCTTCTCACCTCGGTGAAAACATTCTCACCCCGGTGAAAACCTTCTCACCCTGGTGAAAACCTTCTCACCCCGGTGAAAACCTTATCACCCCGGTGAGAACCTTCTCACCTAGGTGAAAACCTTCTCACCCCAGTGAAAACCTTATCACCCTGGTGAAAACCTCATCACCCCGGTGAAAACCTTCTCACCCCGGTGAAAACCTTCTCACCACGGTGAATCTAATACTCACAATACTATCAATGTCAGCAATGATTCTACTTGTCACATGACCTCTCGATGCCACGTGAGATTCCACCTAGGTGAGAAGGTTTTCACCGGGGTGAGAAGGTGCAAATCGATGCAATAATCGCCAAACTCACAGGACAGCCAGTGGCAGTTATGTTAATGACCGGTGTGAATATCATAATATGTTATTCACTTCCATTCAGTATTTGATTATCGTATCTAAATTGGGTGTCCACATATGGAATGTTCACGAGCTGATTGTCCCCATTCTTTTTTAACCCATTTCTAACACTGGTGGTATGCGTGCAAGTGTTGTGTAATGACATTGTAATCACTACAAAATTAGCCCAAGGGCTAAGATAGGTTACCGGACAATTTTGGTTGAAGCACGACAGGTGAGATATGGCATTCAGATCAACCATTCGAGGTCATCTTCGTGAACTTCAAAGTCACCATCAAGTGTGCAGCATAAAGCCTTGTATATGTTCAAAATACAAATACAAGGTATATCTACAAGTATTTTGTCTTTAGACAAAATTCACACATTTCAGTCCAACATTTTTTTCAAAGGGTGAACATGTTTTTTTTGCCTATGTCATTTTTACGCCGACACGTCAAAAATTCAAAATGGCCGCCACATGGCGATTCAAGGGCAACAAAACGTATACACATCATAAAGGTACATAAGGAAAATTTTTAATCTCAAAACTGATTAGACAGTTTTCGAGAAAAGACAGACAAGGTGCAAATTTGGTACTTTTCGACCCAAAAATAGCAGTTTTGAACTTTCGAGGTCATCCAAGGTCAAATTCAAGGTCACCAAACAAGTTGCCACATATGACAGGCACAGACACACAGGGAGACAGACAGGCCCAAATGCAATACCCTCTCACCTACTGGGGCGAGAGTAATAAAGTATTCGATGGAACTCATTTATTCGTTATGTTTACGTTGTGGGGGTAATATGTATGAGTATGACGTTTTCCAACACGCTTCCGTGGTGTTTGCGTATGGGACGGTCAGGAAAGACATACACGAGTTACACTGAAGCATCGGTCATCGACAGAATTTGATATCAGCACTCATAGGTACATTTGCAAACAGGCAAGTTTACTATCTTCCACAAGCAAATATCTTTGTTGGCACCGTCACTGACGTGGGATCATTAATTGAAAATGTTGACATGAATTTATGATGAAACGTAATTACATATTATGTACTGTCACCGTGTGCTTTTACCATGTTCTTCATCGTGGTCAACAAATATAATACCTCTATTTGGATTTGATTGATATGTTTTATAGGGCTTAACTGAATGGGGTGTAAATTAAACGTGATGGCGAATCTAAGCCACCGTACTACGGTGGCTTAGATTCGCCATCACGTTTAATTTACACCCCATTCAGTTTCCACCTCGGCGAGAACCCTTCTCACCTAGGTGAAAATCTTTTCACCCCGGTGAAAACATTCTCACCCCGGTGAAAACCTTCTCACCCCGGTGAGAACCTTCTCACCCCGGTGAGAACCTTCTCACCCCGGTGAGAACCTTTTCATCCCGGTGAACACCTTCTCACCCCGGTGAAAACCTTATCACCCCGGTGAAAACCTTCTCACCCCGGTGAAAACCTTCTCACCCCAGTGAGAACCTTCTCTCCCCGGTGAGAACCTTCTCACCCCGGTGAGAACCTTCTCATCCCGGTGAGAACCTTCTCACCCTGGTGAGAACCTTTTCATCCCGGTGAACACCTTCTCACCCCGGTGAATACTTTCTTACCCCGGTGAGAATCTTCTTACCCCGGTGAGAACCTTCTCACCTCGGTGAAAACATTCTCACCCCGGTGAAAACCTTCTCACCCTGGTGAAAACCTTCTCACTTAGGTGAAAACCTTCTCACCCCGGTGAAAACCTTATCACCCCGGTGAGAACCTTCTCACCTAGGTGGAAACCTTCTCACCCCAGTGAAAACCTTATCACCCTGGTGAAAACCTCATCACCCCGGTGAAAACCTTCTCACCCCGGTGAAAACCTTCTCACCACGGTGAATCTAATACTCACAATACTATCAATGTCAGCAATGATTCTACTTGTCACATGACCTCTCGATGCCACGTGAGATTCCACCTAGGTGAGAAGGTTTTCACCGGGGTGAGAAGGTTTTCACCGGAGTGAGAAGGTTTTCACCGGGGTGAAAAGGTTATCACCCGGGGTGAGAAGGTTCTCGCCGGGGTGAGAAGGTTCTCACCGGGGTGAGAAGGTATTCACCGGGGTGAGAAGGTTCTCACCGGGGTGAGAAGGTTCTCACCAGGGTGATAAGGTTCTCACCGGGGTGATAAGGTTTTCACCGGGGTGAGAAGGTTTTCACCGGGGTGAGAAGGTTTTCAACTAGGTGAGAAGGTTTTCACCGGGGTGAGAAGGTTTTCACCGGGGTGAGAAGGTTTTCACCGAGGTGAGAAGGTTTTCACCGGGGTGAGAAGGTATTCACCGGGGTGAGAAGGTTTTCACCGGGGTGAGAAGGTTTTCACCGGGGTGAGAAGGTATTCACCGGGGTGAGAAGGTTTTCAACGGGGTGAGAAGGTTTTCACCGGGGTGAGAAGGTTCTCACCGAGGTGGAAACTGAATGGGGTGTAAATTAAACGTGATGGCGAATCTAAGCCACCGTACTTAACTATCGTCAGTGTCATGGCAACTGTGATGTTCTAACGCCAGTGAGTCATACACATAGTACCAGAAATATATAACCCTCTCTTATGTATTTCTGACAGTACCCATAGCCTCATTGTCGCAACATTTCACGAAACTGTCGTGCTGCACTATTATATTATTATACATCATTCATGAGTACATTATGCCTAGGATATTGTCCAACAGGCAGAAGATAATAATCATAACGTGTTCATATGAAGGGGGGTTCAAATGATGGGAAGCAAGGAGCGCTACCATTCTAATACAACCCCATATCTAATACACCTGCACTTCATGCATGTTATGTGTACAATCACAATCCACAATACTTTGTACAATACATTAGCGTCAACAATAATATGATTTTTTTTATTTCACCAGTATGATTTGATTTATTCGGAAATAGTACCCGTGAAATCATTCACACATAACCATCAAACTGTCACCAGTCGAAGATTGATGGGGGTCAAAGGCTGCATCGTGATGACAATATATACACCACGTTGTGACGCAACACACTCCACGTCTATATTGATTAGAAAACTAATATTTCAAACTGTCTAATCCCATCCTGATAACATAACATTCAGTACTGTGTACATTTGAGGCATCCGAATTTGAAATGAGTTTGAATATACCGAAACAGCGTACCGAACTACAAGGTTTCGGATAGTATACTTGTCAATATAGACACTTATATGGTCCAATGCGGCTATGGTATAATGATAACTGATTAGTTATTGGTTGCATGGCAATCGACAAATGTCCAGTTGTTGTATGAAGACTGTAGTTATAGAAGTACATATACCTCTTGTAATATCCTCTCTCCACACATTCATCTCACACACGAAATATACACCACATTCAAGCATTGAAGGGTACAAAGGAAAATAATTACATCAAGGAACAAAATGGTGGTATCTTGGGAATTGCATATACTGTGTTAAGCAATAAACGTCCTGTTCTCAACAATATATAATATTATACAGATTCCATGATATAAAAATATATAAGACAATTGAAGATCCCTTTGTAATTACGTGCAGGTCTTGCGAGTTCATCACCTGTTTATCATTTTCCAAATAATATTTTCAAAACCAGTTACAGTTCAAAACCATTCCGATCAATAAAGAACTCTTTGTATTTTTCTTCATTTCGATGGAAAAATCAAAAGTTTTGCTTTTCTAGATACAAAAAAGGACTTGAATAAAAGCAAACAGGAATAACAGCAAATAACTCGGACGTCATTTGATGTAAAGAATGCAACATGTCCACGGCATTTGTCGATGTAAAAAAACTATTTCGGTTGATAATACCAACACACCCCGTTGAGCTTTTAATCTACATGGTAAATATTAAGCGCCTTGGGTGTGATTCGTTGCCGATTACAAGAAACAGAAACCAAAAGGATACGTCAATTATCACGGGGGTACACTGGCATGGCCAATCTCTCCATTACAAGTGATATACGATGAAGCAAAACACAGTTTCATAATTTACTTACTGTTATCTTTAAACATAGTGAAACATCTAATGTGACTTTTGGTACGAAAGTGACTGTACCCGTATTTCTATTGGCCGCACACGCAGCACTAATTATTGCATGTTACGTCATGCAACACGGGCAACAGGGTGCACAAGACAAACATTGTTATACGGCTTCTTATACGGCTTCAAGTGAGAGTTGGGAACACCTGATTTTCCATGTCGATTCCAGAAGCTCGCTGCTTTTGCTGAGCTGATCGCTTCATTAAAGTTCATCCCACGCTAGTTGCTTGTAACTCCCCCAGACAGCCAATCAAGATTACTCCGTACATTGTCCTGATTAGAAACACATGTATTTTCAGGTCAACTGGTAACGCCACATTACAAAGTGTCTCAAACAGGAAATAACAAGGATACCCAAGTCCCTTGTCCTTCCTACCTTCTCTCTGATTGTCATATATACAATTACATTATTTTCCACCAAAAAGACTACTGACGCGGGGGAACGTCTACTATCTTCAACTCTATCTCTATTACACCATAACATTTGCACATATAATTTGAAATCACGTGTGCAGCAGTAACCGCAAACACTTGATTCTCATGGAGGATCTATCAACATAGTATAAACGAGATCGTTTAATAATAGCGAATATTGATATTGATTCACAGCACTTCCTTGTGCTTAAGTTGTATACGAGCCTATGTTGAACAAGAACAAGGCTTAGTGCCCTTAGATACCTCGAACATGACCAACTCTTGAAAACAGCTCTTACATATATTTTGGATCGGAGGTTAAAAAGTGAAAATAGTTATGGAAACCACGAATAGATAATGCTCCTTAACATACGGAGATTTTCTATATATCTAACAGTTACTGATGTGTTCCTCTGCATATCCTTTTTTAGCAATGTTGAATGTCAAAGATACATTGTTCGGTATGTGCTTAAGATGTAAACATGTCATTGTTTATATCAATTTATACCAATATAAACATGTCATTGTTTATACCAATTTGGTTGCTGGAGGTAGGTATTATCAGAAGACGATGTTCGATTTCGTTTGGCGACAGTCACATTGCCAACATTCTTGTTTCGAATGGCACCGTGGAGCTTAGTACGACCCTTTTCTCCATAACAGTTTAGTAATTAGGTAGGGGTTGACATTCGTGGAAGTTCCAGTGTGGCGCTCCCTAAACTTCACTGGGAATCCGACAAATTGATTGGTACTCTATGTTGGTGTGAAATTAGATGATTGATTTTTCGCATGAAAATAGATCCTACAATTAGCTAAGATTAATTTCTCTTGGTGCAAAACAGATATTCGTTATCATGATAGCATTGCTTCTACATAGCATTGTAATCACCTCCAATGCAACTGCCAGTGGCATGACCGCTGTGAATATCAGAAGATGGGATTCACTTGCATTCAGTATTTGATTATCGTATATAAATCGGGAGTACATATCAGCCATGGAATGTCACGATCTGATTGCTCCCATCCTCTTATTGACCCATTTCCAACATTGTTGGTAAACGTGCGAGTGATGTGTGCGATGATATTGAAATGAAATTTTAAAAACACTAAAAATTTAATCTTGAATACACAACGAATGAATCAATTGATGGAACTCATTCAGTCATTATATGTACGTTGTGAGAGAATATGTATGGATGAGGATGACAAGACGCTTAGATGGTGTTTGGGTAAGGGATGGTCAGGAAAGACATACACGAGTTTCATCGAAGTATCTGTCATTGACAGAATTTGATATGAGCATTAGTGCATTTGCAAGTTTACTATCTTCCACGAGTAAATATCTTTGTTGGCACCTTCACTGACATGGGATCATTACTCGGAATGTTGACATGAATTTATGATGAATCGTACTTACAGTTTATGTACTGTCACGGTATGTTATAATTGTGTCCCCCGTACGAAGTTCGGCAAATACTATGGATTTGACTTCTATATGCCGCCGCTGCGTCCACGTCCGCCGTAAAGATTTTTTCATGTACGCTCTACACGTTGCAACGATAATTTTTAGAGGGGTATGTCTTTAGTGAGATTGCGGCACCAATCGGTTTGTTCGCCATAGCAATCAAATTGGCTGATTGCCGACACGTTTTGTGATCAAATTGGCCTGTTTAACACACATGGTTTGTGAACGCTGCATGGATGTGAGTTTTCGATGAATGATGACGAAATCACAAAGGCTCGTTGAGGAAGACAGAAACCTATTGCTTTCAAGATTGATGAAATGAATATTAATCAGTTAACAGGCTAATTGATTACGAACATTGAGGTACCCACTTTGACATCTGTGATCTCTCAAATAACCTAAGCTTTGAAAGCAAATGGCACTTGATTCTTGTTTAGAATACATAATTGATGTTTTTGGTGCATTACAGAACAACATTACCGAATAAGTGAACATTAGGTTTACTAGTTAAACTTATTATTGGCCACAATAAATAGTTAAGACAAAAAACGTTTATCATTGGACTCAACAAGGTAAACGTTCTGCGCAGTAGAGATTTCATGGCTGTAACCGAATAAGTTAAACATTTATTTCAATAGCTAATTCTATTATTGACCCAATAAAAATAGTCAAGACAAAAACATTTTCTATTGGCCTCAAAAAGGTAAATGTTTTGTCCCGTACATATTTCATAGCTGTAACAGCATAAGTTAACATTGGTTTTACCAGTTAATATTAATTTTGACCACATAACAGTGAAAGACCACAGTTAAGACAAGAAACATTTATTGTTGGGTTCAGCAAGGTAGTTGTGCAGTAGATATTTCAGGGCTGTAACTGAATAAGTTGACATAAGCTTTACTAGTTAGGTCTATCATCGACCACAATAGAAATAGTTAACATTTATTATTGGGCTCAACAAGGTAAAGGTTCTGCTCAGTAGAGATTTCATAGCTGTAAAAGAATAAGTTAACATTAGTTTTATTAATTAACTCTATATTTGACCACATTAAAAAATAGTAAAGGCAAGAAACATTTATTATTCGGCTTAAGGTGAAGGTTCTGGCCGGTAGAAATTTGATGGTTGTAGTAATAATTGTCATTTATGTATTAACATCATTTATCGCTAGTTGAGTCTGTTTTTAGTTTGGTGGCGACAGTTAAGATAGGGCTATGGGGGATACATCTCAGCGATCGTCAGCAACTGGAGTGCGTTTAGTTACCGTGTACTTCATTGTGGTCAGTAAATATAATACCTCACTGTGGTAATAACAGATTTGTCTCATAGGGCTGTGTCATGGCAACTGTCATGTTCTAATGCCTATTCTAGCACCCGAAATATGTAAGCTTATCCTATGCATTTCTGATAGTATCCATAGCCCCATGTGTGCATGCAATATTTGATGAAACCGCTTTGCTGCACCATTCAATTATTATACATCATTCATGGATACATCATGACTCGGGTGTGCCAATGCCTTCGTCTGAACAACGGGCACCAACACTTTCCCCCAACAAGAAGGTAAAAGTCATAACGTGCTCATATGGAGTTGTCCTCCAAACGATGGGAAGCAAGGAGTGCCACCATTCTGGTACAACATCGAAACTAGAACACGTGTACTTCATTCACTATGAATGCTCCCTACAAGTCAATCACAGCCCAAACAATTTGTACAATACATTAGCGTGTACAATAATATATATATATATATTTTTTTTTATTTCACCAGTATGATTTGATATATACATATTCTCAGATAAACCATATAACGGGCATTATTTAAATGAGTAAATTTAATACAGTGGTGAACATTGCTCAATATATCTGATATAGGCCTATACCCACTTGAGATCAATGCTTTATCTCGACATCCCATGTAGATTGACACATTTTGTACTTGATGACATGTTGAATATGCCTTTGACTCAGTATTTGATACGCAGATCTGTCGAGTATTTGTATATGTTTGTATGTATTGTGCACATATTGTTTTGTACTCACCCACTCATCAGTCCATGCATCATCTTCTCGGGACGAGCCATTCCGTGTGGGGGTGGCGGGTTGGATGAGAGCCCTGGCGGTACGACTTCATGATGGCAAGTCAAAAGACCGATACAGCTTCCAGCCAGGTCATGCTTGATAGAAATTTACGCGGGATGTATGAAGAATTTCTTCATGACGATGGCATTGATGAGGAAGGTGTCATATCTCCATTTCACAATTTCACATCTGAGTGTAACTATTACATGCCAGTACAATTTGTTAACACATGCAAGCCAGAGAGATATAGTCTATCTCTGTTTTGTATAAATTGCCAAAGTTTGAGTGCTAAATGGAACAAGTTAACTGAATTATTGGCTGAAATGACTGGTGACAATTTTGCGTTTGATGTTATCGGTTTAACAGAAATTTTCCAAAAACACGATCTTATCAATTACACGCTTCCTGGTTATAATAAGTCACTCTCTGCCACACGGGAAGGAAATAATGCACACGGAGGGGTTGGGATGTATGTGAAAGAAAATCTACAATATATATTGCGCAAAGATATTTCTATATTTATTCCTAATGTGAGCATTAGAATTCAACCGATCTATATTACAAATGTATATATAGGTAATATTTATTCATAGAGATTAAAACAACAAAAAACACCCTCGTAATCGGGACAATCTACAGACCCAACACACCACCAAAAGCAAGCCTAGATATCTTTGAACATACTTTATTTGAATTGATACAACAAGTTAAATCAGAAAACAAAAAGATATTACTAATGGGAGACTTCAATATTGATCTCTTGCAATTCGAGACGCACAAACGAACTCATGAATATGTGGACGAACTATTCGAAGCAAATATGCTACCTTTAATACTGAAACCAACACGTGTAACATCCCACTCAGCGACTTTAATTGATCATATGTATACGAATGACTTCGAATCTAAGTATGAGACTGGTATCATTATCAGTGACTTGTCAGACCATTTCGGTATCTTTACACTCATTGAGGATTTGATGGACTCCCCGCCTCCACGGCAAATTAAAATAAGATCCTTCAAGGAATCAAATATACGCACCTTTCGAGAATCACTGACGACATATGACTACACAAACATACTTGCTGAGCAAAATCCCGACTGGGCATATAATGTTGAAAATGTGTTCTGAGGCTTACGAGGTGGCTTTTCCAATTAAAACGATTACGACACATACAAAATTTGTTAAGCACGATCCATGGATCACCAATGGACTCCTTATTTCGTCACGGACAAAAATCAAACTATACCATAAACAACTTAAACATCCGAATCAACATAATTTGACCGTATACAAAACTTATCTGTCTATTTTCAACAAAACCAAACGGAAAGCGAAACGCTTATACTATAACAACATTTTTGATAAGAATAAAAACAATATTAAACAAACCTGGAAAATGTTGAAAACTCTGATCTCGACAAAATCCTACGATACGTTACCTAGCACCTTCTCCGTGAATGGCTTAGAAATAAGTGACCCAGCTGATATCGCAGAACATTTCAATTGTTTCTTTTCTTCCATAGGACAATCTGTTAGTGACAGTGTACCAAAAGCGGAGAAACACTTTTCATTTTATATGCCCGCATATTCTTATACTAATCTCTACCTCACCCCAATTACACCACCTGAGCTAATTAAGGTTGCGTCAAAGCTGAAATCTAAAACTAGCCAAGGTCATGATAATATGTCTTCCAAACTTCTTAAAGAAATCGTTGATACCATAGCTATCCCATTGACGCATATATTCAACCAGTCCATAAGAACTGGTGTAGTGCCCCAGGATCTTAAAATTGCAAAAATAATTCCAATTTTTAAAAACGGTAATAATAAGCTCATGAATAATTATCGACCTATCAGCCTACTCCCTGCAATATCGAAACTCCTGGAAAAGCTGATATGTAATCGACTAACAAGTTTTCTGGAGTGTAACAATATCTTAAACAAACACCAAAATGGCTTCAGAAAGAAACACTCCACTATACATCCCATTTTGCAACTAATTCAGGATATATCTGACGGTGATAACAAACCAACTAGGGAGTCAACTTTAGCGGTCTTCATAGATCTATCAAAAGCTTTTGATACCATTAACCATGACACTTTGATGAGGAAACTTGAATATTATGGAATACGTGGAATTTGCCTTGAGTGGTTTAGGAACTACCTTACTAATAGAAAACAGTTTGTGCAGATAAATGACTACTGTTCTTCACTTAAAAATATAACCTGTGGTGTTCCTCAAGGAAGCATCTTGGGACCCATATTATTCCTGATTTACATAAATGACGTGAAAGCATCAACGGAATTAAATTTATTGTCTTACGCAGATGACACTACTGTATATATGTCAGGTACAAACGTAACTTATTTATATCAGAAAACTAATTATGAATTAAAAAAACTTGACTGCTGGTTCAAAGCTAACAAATTAGCCATTAATGTTAAAAAAACCAACCATTCTTTATTTTCAAATAAGCGGATACCGCCTGACGAGGACCTAAATTTGAGTCTAAATGATGTTGAAATACTCCGCCTTCCAACTGTCAAATTCCTCGGGCTCACAATTGACGAGCAACTCTCTTGGAAAGCACATATATCAAAACTTAAAACAAAGTTATGCGGCACTATCTGCATGTTAAACAGAGTAAAAAAATTTCTTCCACTTGATGCACTGAAAGCAATTTATTTCGCACTATTTCATGGCCATATTACGTATGGCATCACTGCCTGGGGACATGCTGCATCTGCAAACAAAATATTTACTCTGCAAAAGAAGGTTATCAGAATAATAAACAACAAAAAATATAATGCACACACTGACCCGCTATTCAAGAAAGACAAAATACTAAAGGTACCAGACGTACATAAGTTATTTACTGCTCTACTTGTACATGACTACAGGTCGAATCGGTTGCCTATATCATTTCAGGGCTTTTTCCCTGAAACATATATACATATAAAAACCCGTCAATCAACCCACGTGACTCTCACGATAAGCCGTTCACATCTGTCACAACGCCCCCCCCCCCCCCCCGAAATATAGCAGGGAAAAATTGGAATATAATGGGAAATGATATACATTCAATAAAAAATCGTAATACATTCAAGCAAAAAATATCAAAACGTCTTACAGACCAATATAAATCAACCGTAAAGTGTCAAAACAATGTATGTCCGGATTGCCGTCCATAAGTTGGTTCCCCTTCCTGTACAAGCCTCTGACTTGGCTGAAAATATTTTCATTCATGTTACTGGCGGGGTTTTTCATTCACCAGCTATCAACCAACGGCGGCTCTTTCCCGAAAGGACAACTTCATTCTCACTCTCATCCATCATCTCACTGGCATATAATTGTCGTGCACCGTTTTGAGAGCTTATTATTGATTTTGTCCACCTTCTTTAGTATTATTATTGCCATTATTATTATTTTTTTTGTTAGGTTACCGTCACTATTATTTCATCAAAACGGGCTTCATGGGAAGACAGCCAACTGTGGCTATGTGAAGTCCGGACTTCTATCAAACAGTTTTTTTGTAATCCCTCATGTAAATACATTTAAGTGTGTCGAAATAAATTTTATTCTTATTCTATTCTATAAACTGCCACTAGTCTAAGATTGATGGGGGTCAAAGGCTGCATCGTGGTGATAATATATACACCACGTTGTGACGCAACACACTCCACGTCTATATTGATTAGAAAACCAATATTTCAAACTGTCTAATCCCATCCTGATAACACTCAGTACTAAGCACGCAGTTGAGGCATCCGAATTAGGAAATTGAAATCAGTTTGAATATACTGAAACAGCATACCGAGCTTTGAGGTTTCGGATATGTAATATACTTGTCAAAAGTAAATAATCATACTTTCCAGTGCGGCCACGTTATATTAAGAAGTGATTAGTTATTGGCTGCATGACAATCGACAAATTGCCAGTGTGTTGTATGAAAACTGTAGGCATAGAAATACACCTACTCTACATTTTGTAGTAGCCTCGCTGCACATATTCATTTCCACACGAAATATACACCATATTCGAGCATTGGCGGATACAAAAGAAAATAAATACACCAAGACGCAAAAGTGGTGATATTTTGGGATTGCATACACTGTGTTTATCCAAAAAAACGACCTGTTCTCAACAATCTAGAATATTATATAGATTTCATGGGATATAAAAAATATATAGGATATTATATCTCCTTGAAATTACATGCATGTCTTGCGAGATCATCACCTGTTCAGTGTTGCTATCATAATCAATATTTTCTAAGTAATATTTTCAAAAAAATATTTAATTTGAATTGTATATTTGTATTCATTATAGTGTTGTGGTATTAATAATAGGTCGATATATATTTAAAAAGCTCGAAGCCATTTTGATCAATAAAGAACTCATTTTATTTTTCTTCATTTCGATGACAAAAATTAAGGAATGCATGGAATAACAGCAAGTAGGAAAAACATTGAACAACTTGACGTCATTTGATGTAAAGAATGCGACATGTGTGCGGCATTTGTCTATGTAAAGAAACTATTTCGGTTGATATATCAACACTCCCCGTTGAACGTTTAATCTACATGGTAAATATTAAGCGTCTTGGGTGTGATTCGATGCCGATTACAAGATACAGAAACCAGACGATACGTCAATTTATTATTATCATGGAGGTATACTGGCATTTCGAACTCTCCATTAAGAGTGATATACGAGGAGGCAAATGACAGTTCAATAATTTACTTATTGTTAATATCCCACTTAAATATAAATGAAACATCTAATTTGACTTTTGGTACGAGTGTTTACTCTACCCGTACATCTATTATCCACACATACAACAATATGTAATTATTGCATGCTACGACATGAAAATACCACACGGGCAACATGATGCACAATGCAAGCATAATATACAGCTTCAAGTGAGAATTGGAAACACCTGATTTTCCATGTTGATTCCAGAAGCTCGCTGCTTTTGCTAAGCTGACCGCTTCATTAAAGTTCATCCCACGCTGGCAACTTGTAACTCCCCCAGACAGCCAATCAAGATTACTCCGTACATTGTTCTGATTAGAAACACATGTATTGTCAGGTCAACTGGTTACGCCACATTGCATAGTGTCTCAAACAGGAAATAACACAAGGCTACCCAAGGCCCCTGTCATTCATCCCTTCCCTGATTGCTATATATACAATTACACAGTATCTGCCACCAGCAAGGCTACAAATGTGGAGGAACGCTATCTCTATTACACCATAGCATCTACACATGTAATCCAAAATTGCAGCAGTGAACGCAAACACTTACTCGTAACCCTGATTCTCGATTCGAAGCCAATATTTAGACCACTTCCATACCGTGGCTTATTACCGCCAATTATATTCGTGCATTTCTCACCCCGTCTATAATTATCACCTCACAATATTCACCGCGTTCTTAATTTCCACCCCGTCTATAATTATCACCTCACAATATTCACCGAGTTCAAAATATCCACCCCATCTATAATTATCACCTCATAATTATCACCGCGTTTAAAATTTCCACCCCGTTTATAATTATCACCTCACTTCATGGACATATGCAGCCCAAGAGCAACAAGATGCTTATGGAAACGCCGCTATAGCTTCCGCATTGAAGCGCATATAAGGACAGGTCCTTATGTGTGGATTTGTGCATTTTCACAATATATCGAAAATTAAAAACATGTTCACTTATAAGGAGACGGCCTTTTAATCCTTGTGTGTCACTCAAAGGGACAAAATTAATTGCGCCAATAATCGGGGTGAAAATTGTGAGGTGATCATTATAAACGAGCTGGGAATTATAAACGCGGTGATAATTCTGAGGTGATAATTATGAACGAGGTGCAAATTATAAACGGGGTTAAAATTGTGAGGTGATAATTATGAACGGGGTGGAAATTATAAATGCGGTGATAATTCTGAGGTGATAATTATGAACGGGGTGGAAATTATACACGCGGTGAATATTATGAGGTGGTAATTATAAATGGGGTGAGAAATACACGAACGTAATTGGCGGTAATGAGCCACCGTACTTCTATGAGCTTCAGGTTCATTCGAGCGAATATGTTGAATAAGAACGAAAACTCATCGGCAAACATCTTGTATCTTGTACACTGGCACGTACATGAATGTTCAACCAAATTGTACATGTAGTGTATATATTTCCATCAATATTAATTCTAATCAAACTTGGTGTAATATTAACCAATAAGTGTCAACAATCAGCACCTGCAGCAGTACTATACATATGTGTTGGAAATACGAAGGTACAAAAAAAATCAGGCATAAGTCGCAATTATTGATTTTATAGTACGGGGCAAATACATAAAAGTAATCATTTTGACAAAAATGATATTTTGTTATCATTTTATTGGGAGAACGGTATACTTTGGAATGAACATGAAAATTATTGGACTTTAAACCCAAATTTATGGAATTTTGGGTGATATTGTGAATAGTAATCATAACTTTACCATGACTGGTGAAAACATCGAAAATGTGTATTTATATCATAGCCCTTGTGTGTCAAGAGAAATATTTTTATACAATACAATAATGATTTTTGCAGAGTTGGATGGTAAAGGTCTTGCTCTTTCCTGTCATACCAATATTATTATAAGTTTTTAAAAATGATGATTGGTGATGAGGAAAACATGTAGTCAGAATATCAGCAAAATGTCAACTTTGTGGGAAAAATGACACCTATCTTTGACGCCATTTTCTCAGGAACAATGAATCAGCGAGAGCAATCTTCAAATCAACATAACTTCACTCCTAGTCATGATATAAATATGAATTTTATACCACCAGAGAAAGTAACATCTCTTCTTTCTTGTGTTACATCCATCTCAATTTTAATACTATGCTTGGTGACTTATGCCTGATTTTGTGGTGCGGGGCACCATCGACGTTACATCCTTCATCAAAGGGTTTACCACTATTGACATATATTACAATGCCCGCTGAGTATCTCAACACATTAGAAAATGAACATTTCTGCTGCGGTTTGAAACAAATTAATATATGTATTATTAGCCTGTCATACATCACCAAACTATTTCATCATCGTGTAGAGAAGTACATGTGGATCAGCAAATATGTTTAACTTACATCTAATTACATATTCCAAACACACTCTGAAACCCTCAGACCTTATAACAAAAATGTGGCAAAATATATCGAGCATTGCTGTTGTGATCTGATACCTCAAATATTTTTTTCAGCTAGGATGTTGCACCGAATTGCATTTGTATGTTCATTCACTATTACCGGTAAATTGTGTCCCAATATGAAAGTCATTAAAATTCATATCATTGGGTTTATTTCGATGGCAGCCAGGAATGGGGCAATGTATTGCATCTTGGAAAATATTGGTACCGCTGAGTCATCATGATTCCTGTAATACAACACGGTATGCAAATACGTGGAGTCTACACTTCATTTCACGATAAGTGTGCACTGAAAGCCAATTATAAACCTCGACACACAAAACTCTTTCCTAAACCTGTACCATGTACAACAATACAATAACGCACGCAATACAACAGCGTGTTTATTTCACCGGCACGAATCCATTTATTTGGAGTGGATGCTCATGAAATCGGTCTCACATAATCCAAACTGTCACAAGTCTAAGATTGATGGGGTTAAAGCTGCACCCTGGTGATAATATATACACTATGGCGTGACATAACACAAACCGCGTCCACGTTGATTAGAAAGCCAATATTTCAAACCGTCTTAATACCATCCTGATAACATTCGGTGTTATGCACGCATTCGAGGCGTCCGAATTCGGAAATTGACATCAGTCACGATATATTCATGTACTGGTACACACGGAACATTTCATCAAAGCTATATCGCTTTGACGAAATCACATGTGCTAATGATACAATTACGAATTTCATTGCATGCAAATCTGAACAAAAATGTTTATATAAAAATTTACATACCCAACTAAAACATTAAACGTACCGATTTCTAAACGTGTTCAATTGATTCCATCCAGATTTGTATTTCAAATTCAATGCCAATTCCAATTACCACTTTATATTTGGGATTTTGTGTTATCGAACCTCAACGTATCGGTGTATCGGCGTTCGTCGTCTGTCGTCGTCTTTTGATCCATAATTTGATTTTTTATTATTCGCATTTCATTCAAGATGGCTGCCGTTTTCGATGGCCAACAATGGATTTTTAGCGGCCATTTTATAACAATCTGATCAGCTATGTTTTGTTCATTTTTGCACAAGTATGACTTTTTATGGCGTTTAGAAGTTTTATAATGTAAGTATCAAACCTTCAAGCAGTAAAGTAAACTTAAAGTATCAAACACTGTTGTGTAGGCTCGACATTTCACCCCTTGGCCTACGAAATTTGGACTTTTCTCAATAACATTCTAATTTCAGTTATAAATGCACAAATGGATACCGACAAACGGACAAATTCCAAGATCGAATCCATTGAGGAAGTTTACAAGTTCAGTATGAGTGGTCAAATCCGAAGGATAGCTGTGATACTGGCTGGTAGTTGGTTCTAGTCTCGTGGTTGATAGGAAGAAAGAGTGTCTCAGACTTGTTACTTGTGTATCGGTGTTATGCCACCAAGTCACCTCTTTCGGTAGCGATATTAATGAGGGTGGGCGATACACGTCGATAGGGAGTGCGACGAGGCCATTAGCTTTTTTGTGTAATATAATGACGCTGGCGTTCGATCTTCTGTCCTCCAGGGATTCTCCCTGAAATGTGTCCATCATCGCGGTGACGCTGGACTCTCTACGGAAATCTAAGCAATTAGAGTTTAATCGGTTGGTTTTTGAGTTGGTATTATGAATAATGGCGTGTTATGAAGATGGAAAATAAGTGAGAAACTGTACATCTCAAATGAAGCTTGAAAAGGAGAATATTTTTTTTTACATTACTATAGACACAAACGGTGTGTTAGCATTACAAAGTAACGCAAGGCATATAATATCGCCCGTCTACAACAGTCAGTCTAATCTCTAATGTATGAGTACTTGAACAATTTCAAAAAGTTCATTCAGCAGAAATATGGTACCACATGAACATTATTACACAAGTAACACAAAGCATCATAGAGCTATTTTCGAGCCAGTCCACAACAGAACATACATTGTGTATATAGGCTTTTTTCTTCGACGAAGACACAAGATGATTTTCAGGGAGTTCATGAAGTGATTTTCGAGGATTTCTGTCCGAACAAGTACGTGTTGTTGAACGAATTGGCTATAACTTCGTGGGTACGATAGCCATGCAATGCAGTGCAGTGCCATGAGAGACAATACATTCTTCTGAACTGATGAGCAGTTGGCAAACGGATGCGTGTTGTGATCGGCGACGACGAAGGCCCCCCCTATATCGGTTCCGTTTGTGATGAGCTCGGGGCCAGCACATAACAAGAACTATAACTTGTCCATGTCCGCCGTGCCGCGATCCCGGAGGCGTATAAAAAGTCTACTAAATGCATTTTCAGTATTTGTACCACATATCAAATATGTTTTACTAATTGTGCAATATCTATGACGTTTCCTTTTCAAGGAACAGAATGACTTGGATGTTTCCCAAATCTAACAAGAGGAAATGATGACGATTAACTTACGATATCACATATATGACAAATTTACTTTTTATCACTCACAAGTTCTCTTGAACACGACAGTCAGTTTTTGGGCATCTCTTATAGAATCTCTGATCTCATCAAATTTAGATCGATCTATATGACGTTTCCTTCTCAAGGAACAGAATGACTTGGATGTTTCCCAAATCTAAAAAGAGGAGATGATGGCGATTAACTTACGATATCACATATATGACAAATTTACTTTTTATCACTCACAAGTTCTCTTGAACATGACAGTCAGTTTTGGGTCATCTCTTATAGAATCTCTGATCTCATCAAATTTAGATCGATCTATTTTGCAGGATTCACAGGCAGTTCTCTGGTGGTTCCTGTTTGAGTTTTATGAACACCCATAAGACTTCATACCTTAAAGTCATAGTAGCAAGGTACCATTATATGGTTTAATTCCTGTTCAGATAAAGGCATTGTGGACATTTGGTGATAAAAAAAGATGTTCGCGTTAATTGGTAATTAATAACAGCGACATATAATCAAGTATATTGAGCCAGTATTGCAATCGCCTTCTCATGCCGATGAAAAAATAGCTTCGGCAGTTTCCGTAATCGTGACGTCAGTTGAGGCAAAATGTGCTTTGATGGCTGGCCAAAAACGTAAAACACGTAATTTGGGCGGTCAGCTCAAAGATAGAAAACCACTCCAAAATGCATGAGATTCAAAAGAAAACACGTGAAAACCAAAAAATACTGGACATCTTGCAGTTCAACAAACCTCCTTTCTGGGAGAATAAATAGTACTGATTCTAAATATCAAGACAACAAATGCCGTATTCCCACCATCTCACCCGTTCACTTGAATTGTCAAACATACACAACGAGAATGAATATGCGACATGCAGTTTACCTTGCTGGCTACATGTACTTTCAATTCTGCCTCAACTGACGTCACCAACCACGTGACCCATACTAAAATCGTGATCAAAATCTTCGGTAATTTACGGAAGGAGTGCCTATTTGATTCAATATCTCGAAACTCATTGATGGTATTTGTAAAATTCGTTCGAATTTACATATAACTATTCATAATGGACTAAATGAAAAGCACTTTCATCGGCATGCTACTAGGTCTTATATGACATGAAAGGTAGGGATGCTGAGTCCAGGCAGCTGAAGTCCAGCAGGGGGTCAAGTATGCGTAGATTTTTCTCTAGGATCACTTTTCACGCTCACACCTTGTCATTCATGAAGATGTGTTCCTCGTTGGCAGCAGCGATTCGCCATGACTGTCTGTTTCACTTGGCTCCTTACCGAGTGGCTTGGCTTAGTGGCTCCTTACTTAGTGTTTGGTTCCTTACCTAATGGCTGATTATTCTCTATTTCTTCAGGTTTTATATTGGATTTATTGTTTTATCAAACAAAGCATTTTTGTTGATCACAAAAGTAACGCTTGGGTTGACCAAAATGAGGTGAATTCCAAAACTGTTTCTCCGTGGTGTACTGTTCCGATTGTTTGACCTAGCTTCCAAATGGGCTATTGTTCAGTGACGATTGACACGTGTTACTTCGCTTAGAGTGATCAGTTAAATGACTTTCATGCTCAAGGTATTCATAAGCACTTCTGCGATATTGATTTTACTCTACTATGAACCCGGTGGAATTAATGCACAACTGTCCGACAATATGCGGGTAGCATCTTGTTGTTGGCAACTATCGAGGAATTACACTGGTATCATGAGGATCTCAAACACGAGTGGTACGACTAATGCACAATTTGATAATGTGATTAGTGATATTAGTCAACAATAACTATAATTGCAGTTAAAAAACCTTTCTTATCAGTTTGGGGGCCAATACTCCTATATTTATATTGGCCACACATGCAACACCAATTGTTACATTTGCAAAGTCTTACATTAAAATATCTTTGTATTCGTAACAAACACTGCACAAAACAAATAGTACCATACGGTTTACGTCCAAAAAATATATATATATATCGATGTAATGCGATACTTCATCCCAGTAATGCCTGTACCTCGATGTTCCGCCGTCAGCCAATCAAGATCACTCCGTACATTGCTCTTATTGGGACTACACGTATATTATTTACTCCACATTTCGCACTGCCTGGAACAGGAAATAGTACTAAGCTTCTAATCACTTCACGGTTTCTCCGATTGCTAAATATATGACTACAAATTATTTTCCACACCCTCCACTTTTTCTCCAGATCATACCATGACATCCACACATGTAATAGGAATCGCATTAATATAGACGTGGAATCAATACCCAGTATCAAGTATTCCGAGCAAACAAAACAGGGTCCGTTATCCAATCTCATAGTCCGGGGACAGAAAGTCATATCAGGCATACGAAGTGAGAGAAAACAAAAATGACAGGGAAACTCATGAACCCCCGTAAATGGCCATCAGGAGGTGAAATCAGGTGTTCCGGAAAGAGTGAGCATTTCCTGCCCCACTAGTGGCACCCGTCATGAATTCCCCAAAATTAACATGAAAATAGATCTAGTTGCATGGCAGACATGGATTTGCTGTATTTATCAACCAGATCATGATGACGTCCATAGAATTTCTTAAACGCAGCGATAAGTCTTGGTAAAACATATCCTTGTCGTAGCAGTTTAGAGACTAGCTGGGCACTTCGATAGACAAAGTCCTCATATTTGCAACTAGCTCTGGAATAGCGTATAAGTTGAGAAACAAACACACCATATGCCGGTGATATAGGAATGTTGCTGCTTAGAAAAGGGAAATTGACTATGGAAAAATTGAAATCATCATGTTTGTCATATATATTATGCAGCAGTGAATGCACCCAGGAGATTGTGAATTTCCATAAATATATATCATGAAAAACTATTTCATGATCACACTCAACGTATGTCTTATCACCAGACACCTTGCTGACACAGTGAATCCCTTACTAATTAGTAGTACAGTGATGTTGACATGTGCTCATTGTTATGGAATAATACGTATTTTGATAACATACACACAGTGAATGTCATTTTATTGTAGATATCTATAAAATCCCCGAACGGGGTTATATTTCATCTCCAGGGAGACTTTTAAATATGCCATAGTATCTTTCGTACTAGTTTGGTCCAAGGAGAGCCCCAGAACACACCATAGGTGGTGCATAAACCTTCAGCGTCTGTCGTCCTTCAGCGGGCGCCAGACCCCCGGCCAACATGAGCTTGTTACGCACTCGGGCCTCAGACCCTCGGCCTTCGCCAACTCGCTTCGCAACATTCCACATATTGGCCCTCCTTCAGAACCCTCGATCTACCCCAGATCAGGCATTCATAGTTTGGTTATGTCGAAATTGACTGAATTGAATCCGACGCCAGTGACTGGTATATGACTGACAGTCGGTCACAAGATTACTCCTCACAGTGTTTCGATTGAAAACACATGTTGAATATCTGCATGATTGCGGCATTTGCTACATTTCACTCTACCCGGCTCGAAATATCACAGGGCTCATCAGTCCGAACTGACATTGTTGTGGATCACTCGTTCTTCAGGCACAATCTACAAGAAGAAAAAAATCACACAAGCGCTAAGATAAAATATAAAAGAAGATTATCTCTATGATGTCTAGGCTTTAGATTTTACCATACTTCTGAACATATGTCGGGTAGATTAGAAACTATCACGTGATGCACATCTCAGCAGACATGATCCCATCACTATCTTGATTGCGATTCCTGTGTATTGCCTAGCAAAACCTTCAATATGACTACAACATGCCGCGCTCCTAGAATCATATCATAAATGGAGATCATTACCATAACATTCATATCGGGACCTTATAAGGTAGATTATCAATATAAAATGAGGATAACCACTTCATTACGCGGAGGTTTGAGAATTGTTTTTATCAGGCAGACTGCTGTTGCACGTTGGGAGTGTACCCGACCACCCCCCCCCCCCCCCCCCGAAATGTGTATAGCTGATACATGCGTGATATCTGATAAATAATTGTTCAAGTATATAAAAAAAATATATCACAAAAAAGACAATATTGTGAGACCGTTTCGATTATTCCTAACCAGCGTTGTCTTGAAATTCCCTGGCGTTATGAAAACCGTTACTGCGGTTCATCATTAATCATTTCTTTCGCCACCACGAACGAGGTTGCGAAATTGTATGACCTCACATGAATGTTCTATTTCGTCATGACAAGTAGTGCTCATGCTACCCATCACAACTAGTTCATTTAACATCAGCATAATGCTTCAACGCTATTGTCCGATCAGTCATATTTTTGATTCCATCTTGTGATGAATCAGGGACGGGTCAGCAGTGACACATTCCACGTACACGTGGGATTCTCACTTAGACTGATAACAATGTTTTGAAATACAAATCAGCTGTAAACCATCATTTCCAGCTTCTCGAATCAGTTAGCCTCACTGCCGACACACATGTTCGCAATTTAATATCACAACTTCTGATTTATTCTGTTGCATTCTCTGTGATGTTATCGCACTTTCAGTGTGCTATAATATTCTGTGAAATTGTACACAGCAAAATTGATCTCTTTAGAACGGAAAATGCCTTCACGATCATTATGACTGGAACACGAGATCTATAACGAATGTACATAATCATGACGGGTGCCACAGGTAAAGGCTTTGGCGATCCGGAACCTTCTGATGGCCATATTATTGTGGCTCATGAAATTCCTCGATATTTACCGAATTTGCCTGAAACGGGATTCAGAGGTTGGACGAGGGTCTCCGTTCGAGCGCTCGGGATACTTATATAAGATCTGGTTCCATGTTTATCAGAAGTGTTTGCCGATACGGCTTGCCCAGGTTTCAGTACCTACCAGTCGTTAAAGAGTGAAAGGCACGGTTGTCTGGATTCCTGTAGATTCAACTCACGTATGCTGTCCATTATGTGAAGTTACTGTTCCCTTTTGGCAATAGCGTCAGAGTACCTAATCATCGACCCTCTCCCTAATCATCGACCTCTGCAAACGGCTGGGCAAAACTTCAATAAACTAAAATGTGAAATGTGCTGAAATGTGTATTAGAAGTACTTTCAATGTGGTTTTATGTCAGATATCTGCTTTGCACAGCTGTTTGGCAGGGGTTGATGATTGAGGACAGGGTCGATTATTAGGTACCCTGACGATATGTCGACCGAAATATAAAGGGCCTCGTTATAAACTGATGAACCATTGACGCAAAACTGGAATGGAATGTATATACATGCCCTAAACATCACTTTGCTAGAAACGAGAAAGAAACATGGACACAATACCCAAGTGCGTTACGGGCGGACCCAATGTTAAATTTCCTATCTTAACTTTCCCCGTAAGTCCTGAAAGACCGCACCTTTGGCTTAAACTGTGGTTGTGGAGCATTTTCAGCTTTATTACCCCTAAGAAATCCCCGTAAACCCTTCTGGTATGCCCGAGCAAACAAAACCGAGTCCATTATCCAATCTCAAAATCCAGTGTCAGGCAACGTATTAATTCAGATTTCCTGTCAGAATGTTCTTTATTAAACAAACACACTATTTATTTGCAAAGTTAGTCAGATGTTGTTTTTGTTATTAAAACATACTATATCATTGTATGTTCACGGAACTGCGCAATATAACAGAACTAATTCTAATGGTACATACCATGACATTACCGTATTTACATTATCCAACAGTTTATTTCTAAATGACAAAACATACACACAAGGAGATATTTAAAGTTTGCTTACTTTCAATACTGGTATATGTCGTTTGGGCTTTATATAACTCGGCTATTCCGGGATGGATTTCCATGAAAATTGTTGAAAAGGATCAACATGATCACAAGGTTGCTTCATGTGCCAAAGTGAAAACAAAACCGATAATCCAGAACGTGATGTCTATCATGTACATAGGAAACAGACATGATGTTAGTGTGTTATGGTGCATTTTCTTCACTATCGTCAGTTTCTACCTACTATCTGCTTTCAGCTTTACCTCAACACTCGGGAGTTCATTTGGCGTTCAAATTGTCATGGTATTTTCCATTTTTCGCGAATTTTTTATGCAGTCCATGGGCGTATCAGTTGGAACTGACCTTGCTCTGAAACACACGTCCTTCACGCTTAATCTGATTGTTATATAAAAATGATCAGTTGTAAAATTCCATTGAGATGAAAAAGATTATATCTCTATGATGTCTGATTTCGATATGCGTCGGTTAATTCTAAAACTTTCACATGATGTAATTACGCTTTTTTCGTGGAATATCTATCAAAATGTATGCACACAAAAATTGATTCATCAATCAGACAACAAATACCGACACCGATTATTATATTCCTTGTCGACTGAGTTGACTTCTGTCTCAAAAGTTTCAGTTGCATGATCTGTTGGGATTAGCAAGTTTGGCCAGAATAAAAACCGATGTGTCTTCTGTTCAAAATTATAAGAACAATCCAATACAACAATTCTGATGTATACAGATACATCATCGGAGCAGTACGGCTGATGGTCACATGTAAGCAGCCTAATGGGAGATCTAATCCCATCTTTATCTTGATGATGATTCCCATAAATTACTTTGCAAAACCTTCAATACGAGTAACGATGCAGTCTTGACTATTGGTCAATTAAAAATATGGATTTGATCACATTGATATCCAACACATTGATTCAGAAAAAAATAGGCCAAGGGCCAAATATAGGTTACGGGAAAATATATGTTTAATATCTTAGATGTTGAACATATAAATATAATATTCAGCATATATAATATCAAGCATATATCATGTCCACAGTTATTCGCTAAGCTGTGAATTCAATAAACAGAGAGATATTATCAATTTTGTCCTGTGGCCTTGAAAATAAAGGCAACGGTCAAATTCAAAGTCATGACAATATTCAGAAAATAACATTTCCTGTATGTTCACAATTGATTCCTAAGCTGTAAACTCGATAATAAGCGAGATATTAGCGATTTTGTGCTCTTGACCTTGAACATGAGGTCAGAGGTCAAATTCGAGGTCACGGGAATATTCAGCAAATATCATTTCCTATATGTCAACGATTGATTCCTAAGCTGTAAAATCGATAATAAGTGAGATATTGGCAATTTTGTCCTGTGACCTTGAAAATGAGGTCAAAGGTCAAATACAAGGTCATCACAATATTCAGAATATAACATTTCCTATATGTTCACAATTGATTCCTGAGCTGTAAAGTCGATAATAAGCTAGATATTAGCCAATTTGTGCTCTTGACTTTGAAAATGAGGTCAGAGGTCAAAATCTAGGTCACGAGAATATTCAGCATATATAATTTTCCATATGTCCACAATTGAATCCTAAGCTGTAAAATCGATTATATGTGAGATATTAGCCATTTTGCCCTGTGACCTTGAAAATGAGGTCAAAGGTCAAATTCAAGGTGATGACAATAATCTGCATATATCATTTCCTATATGTTCATAATTGATTCCTAAGCTGTAAAGTCGATAACAAGCGAGGTATTAGCCATTTTGTCCTGTAATTTTGAGAATAAGGTCAAATTCAAGGTCATCAGAATAATCAGCATATATCATTTCCTATATGTCCACAATTGATTCCTAAGCTGTAGAGTCGATAATAAGCGAAATATTAGCCATTTTGTGCTCTGACCTTGAAACTGAGATCAGAGGTCAAATTCAAGGTCACGAGAATATTCAGCATATATCATTTCCTATATGTCCACAATTGATTTCTAGTCTCTAATCTCAATATTAAGTGAGATATTAGGCATAATGTGTCCCATTATAAAGCATAGTTAAATGATACTACTTTGTGAATAAGTATAAATGAGAAATAACAATAGCAGGTAGTGGGTATCAAAGTTTTTTGTTGGATAAAAGACGATACAAAAACGTATGACATAAATGTGTACAATTATTATCCACGTACAACATATGTGTGTACATCAACAGACAACAAAAACTTTGGGGAGTTAAACTCCAAGACTAACTACTACACTAATAACTACTACATACGGGTGGGTGCGTGGGACATTTGAAGCATAAGAGAGCTGGTAAAAGCTGTGAATGACAAGCGCGGTAACGCCGGGCAAATATATAGGAGCATGCAACGCTAGCGTCGAGCTTACTGAGATTATGTTCGCGGGGTACAAGTGATAATCTGTGAGCACTTGTGAATGAGAAAAACAAGTTACGTACATATTTAAAACTAGTTAAATGAAATTTAACAATACATTAAATGATACTACTTTGTGAATAAGTATAAATGAGAAATAACAATAGCAGGTAGTGGGTATCAAAGTTTTTTGTTGGATAAAAGACGATACAAAAACGTATGACATAAATGTGTACAATTATTATCCAAGATACCCAGGTGGTTAAGTTGGTTTAAAAGTAGTTTGAAAAGTAGACGAAATTAAGACAGGGCAGCGGACATGGTTTTTGACAGCTCATGTCGCTGGTTTAAAGATGGGGAGAGGTAGCGTTCGACAGCACACGACTTCCAGTCACCTTGAGCTTTAATTGCTTCCACTGGGACACCCGATGAAATGGCGAAAGTTGCTCCACCCCTACGGAAGGAGTGACCCGAATACTTAGATGGTTGAAATCCGCATGACGACAGTGTTGAGCGGAGAATGCCGACAAACGTCTGCTGCGTCAAAGGAATGTATGTGGTTGCTGATATTGGGTAGGAGAACAAAGGGGCGTTGCGTGGAATATGTGGACAGTCCCGCCAGAGTCGTTTGAGAGCTACGACCGGACACAGGGTTGACCCGGGGACAAGAGGAATCGGGACCTGGAATGTACGTTCACCGAACTGTATTGTCTTGGTGTGTCTGATGTTGATGACAAGGCCATCACTGTGGGGCTGGACGTCCTCGCGCGCCAAGGCATGGCTGGAAGCTTTAGGATTGGACGGGAGCAGGGTGCCTTTCCGAAGGAATGTGAAAAATCCTACCAGGCATGCAGCCCAGAAGGCTCGAAACTTCGCCTTACTTAGGTCGAGATGCCCGTGGATGGCCTTCAGGATCTGGGGCGTGATTGGCAGCATCTGCTTTGGTGGCTGTCCAAACTGACGGCGGATGCCACGGAGGACGGTGGACGTGTCCCAGTTGTTTTCTAGGGGGTTGGGGTAGCCGGACTCGGGGTGGAGGATACGGATGATATTCATGTAACACGTAATGCTGGACGGTTTGAGGGAACGAGCGAGGTAGGCAGCATAGCGAGACAGCAGGGCCGAAGTTGCTGGCACGGGCTTGTATCGAAACCGGCGACAGAATGCGAGGTAGGCCTGCCGCTGGGACTGATACGCTTTTCTGGTGCTGTCAGCGAATGCCAGGCGACGGTACCTCCGAACTTCCACGTCTAGCTGATGTTCCATCACCTGTATGGCTTAAAAAGAGACATGTAACGATCTTGTGACATATGATGCAAAGCATTATAGTGCGGGTGACAGATATATACACCGTTATATGCTAAGAGGTCAATTGCAAAGTAAAGGAAGCGAGCATTGTTCATTCTGGACAGGGCATCGGCTACATAGTTGTTTTTGGATGCGACATATGTCACCCTAGTATCGATATTGTGAAAAGCTGATATCCACAGCAGTTCTTTCAGGATATGATTGGCAGTTTTGTTACGGGCGAGACCCTTGCGGATGGCCCACACTGCGCCCTTGTTGTCCGTGTACACATGCACAGTCCTGTGTTGCCACGACCTGCACCACCTGCGGTAGGCCATGAGAATCGCATACATTTCCTTGACGTAGATTGGTTCGGTTGCAAGCCGTGGCAGATCCGCTTGCCAGTTACTGAACAGGAAGTCCCCATTGCAGTATGCTGCTCCGGCCTCTAGTGACGCATCCGAGAAGACCGAGGTTTCGGGCTGTGGAGCGACATCGATGTTGATGAGGACCACGCCATTGAAGTGCTCGCACCATTGGACGAAGTAGACGATGTCCAGGCGGACTGTCTTTGGGATGCGGATACGGTGAGAGGGCTGACGGAGACGCTTTTGTAGATCTATGAGGGACCTCAGGACGGGTCGTATGGCTTTAACGCACCTGGCTGCCCATGCTATTTTGCCAGTGATACTCTGAATTTGGCGCTTTGTAGCTTTATGTTTAGTGACCCAGTCAGTAGCTGAAGCTAGTATTTCTTTAATTTTTGTAGGAGGAATAGACATGGTCATATTTTTACTGTCCAGAAGTATTCCGAGAAAGGTCACTTGGCGAGAGGGGCCCACACTTTTATTCCAGTTTATGGTAAATCCGAGTTTAGAGAGGAGGTCTAAGAGGATAGTTTTTGATTGCAGACATTGTTCGAAGCTGTCAGACACTATAATGAAATCGTCGATGTAGCAATAAACTGAGCAGCTGACACGACGTTGGACCATGCGGACGACGCTTTGTGTTATTCTGTGGAAACATCCAACAGACTCAGATGCTCCAAAGGGAAGCCGAGTGTCATAGAGGTAGGTCGGTGATTTATCACCCGCAAAGCGCCAATGTAACCCAGTGAGCCTATATTGGCTCGGGTGGAGGCCGACATGTCTGTAGGCTTGGCGTAAGTCAACCTTACACATGAAACTGCATGGTCTGACGGAATTAACCACGTCATCGACTGTCACAAAGGAGACAGCGTCTGGTTCCGCGTGTGAATTTACAGATTTGCCACTTGGTCTTGAAAAGTCCTGAATAATACGGAGATCGGTTGAATCGGGCTTTGGTATAGCACCGATTGCACTTACTATGAGCGGTTTATTGGAACACACACGATATCTATCCAATGCTATTTCTGAACGAATCTGAGAGTCCACTCGGTCGAAGTTTTCTGGGCAGGTAGCCGAACGGTAATTTGAACATTGGACTGGGGAAATATCTGCAACGTTTTTAGTGATTGTGAAACCGTTTTTGATGCCGTTAAGTATATACTGTTTGTCAGGGTCCCCTTGTAGTTCGGATTCCCATAGTGAGAGACACGCAGTAAGGGGACTGGAAGCCTGTGTATCCTATGCGCTACCGTGATTATTTTGGGTAGACGGGCTTTGCCGCTGCTGTGGGTCGCGATGCGTTCGCTTGGAGTGGCCGCGTTGCTTGAAGACGCCGCACACGTGGGAGAAGACGCACTGTGCTCGGTAGCAACCGTTTGCGTTGAAGTTACGGCAGATCTCGACGCCAGCGCTGTCAGTTAGGCGAGGGGGGCGGTTTGTATTTCTGGGCCGTGGGGTATCCCGCTTACGCTGGAGGTAGAAATTAGCGAGATGAATGTCATCCTCCCCCCATTTACGACTTTTACTAGCCTGTTTGCGACGATATTCGTGATCGTACAGCATAACGGATTCAGTCTCGTTTACTTGGGCATAGTCTCCGAAATCCATAACATACTGAAGATAGTCTAGTATTTCGTCATTTGATTTGAGGACGTGATCGGAAATCAATTTGGCTAGGATGCGGGCGTTTGCACTAATCCATTGTGGGAAGTTAACAGTTTCTGGGGCAGGTTTTTGTCTGCTTGAGCGGAGAATTAGTTGGGAGTCTCCTTGTGTGCAGAGGGCTCGCTCACTATCGTCATAGGTGAGGCGGGACACAAAGTCATTGATAAAGAGTGCCCTACCGTTTTTGGCGGCGGTGTCGTCGATGTTCTCTCAGCTTGCTCGCCGTCGGTGTCTGCCAGGAGCATGTCTGCAGCGGACTCGGACCTCGGGATGACAACTTCCTCCTCGTCAGTGTTCAGCGACCGGACCCATTTTTCCAGAGTGCGTGTCTGTCCCTTGGAGAGAGACAGCTCGCTAATGTCGTCGTCGGTCATCAGTTTGACGACTTCAACCGAGTCGAAATCTTCTCCAAGAAGCTTGTCTATCGTAGGCTTCTTCAGTCCTGCGCTGGCCGCTACATCTCTGAAGTTCTTGGTTTTTTCTCGGTCCGAAGCCATGGTTAAAATCACATTTGAAGCATAAGAGAGCTGGTAAAAGCTGTGAATGACAAGCGCGGTAACGCCGGGCAAATATATAGGAGCATGCAACGCTAGCGTCGAGCTTACAGAGATTATGTTCGCGGGGTACAAGTGATAATCTGTGAGCACTTGTGAATGAGAAAAACAAGTTACGTACATATTTAAAACTAGTTAAATGAAGTTTAACAATACAAAAAATATAACATGGGAAAGTCCCATTTGGGCCGAGTTTGGGCCAAAATCTCAATATTAAGTGAGATATTAGGCACAATGTGTCCAATTATAAAGCAGAGGAAAATTTACCATGGGAAAGTCCCATTTGGGCCGAGTACATAGGAGGCATGTTATGTATCAAAGAGAAAAACAATTACTGAACAGATTTTGAGAAAATGGCCACCGAAGTCCAAAATCAGGCATTTTTCGTCGAAAATGGCTGCCATTTCGAGAAAAATGTGAAAATAAAAAAACTAAAAAATACCTCCTTCTTGAATTATTTTTAGGCATTTTTGTGCAAAATTTCGGAAAAATTTGCCCGTAAACAAAAAAGATAAAAATCTGGACGACGGACGCAACAACATGCCAATAGGTTATCGGACCATAGGTCCGGTAACCTAAAAATAAACTATTATTATAATATTTGGATTCAGTTAATGGTCGTTTAATGAAATATCCAGTCAATGAAATGTAGTAATATGTCTTTATGTACATGTAGTTTAAATGAAGAAACGAATTGGTCGGGCTTGGTTTGTATTGCAACATGATGTATTTTACGTTTATATTGACATCATTAAAATCTAGTTGTATTGGTGGCAATAGATTGATACTTACATTCATACCACTGAGCCGGTTGGTGGACGTTGAATCTGTCCCCGAGGATACCATAAACTCAGTAGCCATTTGGCTTGTGATTAGGTACTCAGTGTATGTTGTCATACATCTGTTCCATGGGGTTTGATTCTAACTACATTTACCACACTGTCTGCCCATGATGACGCCAGTGTGTTTTTGGATAAACTAATTGGTCGGGCTTGGTTTCTATTGCAAAATGTTGTATTTTACGTTTGATATTGGCATCATCAAAATCTAGTTGAATTGCTGGTAATAGATTGATACTTACATCCATACCACTGAGCCGGTGACACTGCTGGTGGACGTTAAGTCTGTCCCCGAGTATCCCATACACTCAGTAGCCTTTTGGCTTTTGATTAGGTCCTTATGTACTCATATATCTATTCCATGGGGTTTGTTCCGGATTTCTAAATCAGCTTGATAGGTTGTTGGGCAGATGTATACTAATTCCATCAACATGATCAAGTGTACAGTAGAAACAACCACATTTCACACACTGTCTGGCCATGATGATGCCAGTGTGTCTTTGGATAAACTAATTGGTGGGAATTGGTTTCTATTGCAACATGTTTGATATTCGCATCATTAAAATCTAGTTGTATTGGTGGTGATAAATTGATACTTGTATTCATTTTGTCGACTACTGTGAACGCATGATTGTCCTTTTTGTCTATTGTCTGAATAATAACCTGTAATGACCACGAGTGCCCATGCAACCCATTCCAGATAGTTCATTTAACGTCATCACAATGATTGAACGCTATTGTTCGATCAGTCAAACTTTTGATACCATGTTGTGATGAATCATGGAAGGGTCAGTAGTGAGACAATTCCAATGACAGTGTGAGGGAGATTTCGTGACCAGGAGTAACATTCAATAACGTGAATATTTCAGTTATTTCGAACTTCTCGTATCGACTGTCGTCACCACTGTCATGACGTAAATAAATATCCCACACCTCAATGAACACACAATTCGGCTCCATCTTTGATGATTCTGCAAAATTTTGATTGCGGATGCTGACAAACCATCTGAGTTGGAGTTGTTTGAGTTTGGAAAGCATACATCGTACATGTATATCCAGTGTATGCTTAATGAGTTGGATACCCCAACAGAACTAGTTATAACAGTATAAACATGGCATTACCATAATTACACCATCCAGACTATTTTATCCAGTTTACGTATTCAGTATACAGATAAAATTACACAACACACATACAAAGATATGTTTCCGGTTCGGCATCATGTTTTGTCAAATTCCTTTCTGAAATACTAAATTCTATAATGTCTGACGTTAAGCGAGTTCTGTTATAAAGTTCTGCGAAACCATCTACTCTAGTAGTGGATCAAACCTAATATGGATATTATTATTATCCATTATATTGTTATTATTATATCATGTATATTGTGAACGTCACCACGAGTCGTTTGATGAGCACGCCCACTCCTTGACAATATTGTCGAAATAACGATGAATCTTTGCATATTGTTTTTTTCCCCCAATTCGTAATGAGTGCCACGTAAAATGGTGTAGAAAATACTCAATACTTTATGAAGACATTTCTATGTAGACGAATGGTATTATTAGTTTTACTATTGCGTGTCCCGCATCTATATATCAATAGTATATACCGTCACAAAGTATTGATACCTGATAAGTTTTTGTAGCGGATAATCCATCGATCTTAACTGGTATTGAATGTATCGAACTTGGGTTGACGATCTGGTATAAATCTGAAACACCATGAGTGGATTGGCGCTGTCAAAACACAGATTACATCGACATAAATATCATGTGGCATTTGCTGAGATAGATATCGAGATGTTATTCTCTCGGATAATGTCTTGGCTGTGTCCATGGAAATACTCCAACATATACTCGTAGGGACTATCTGTTAAGATATTGTGACCCCTGGTAGTCTTAATTTTAAGCATGTTGAGAGGTACCTGGTTCATTTCCAGGATGAAAAGCTGCCACGTCTTAAGGTAGTTGCTCAATTGGGGATGACATGTCCAATGAACTCATACTTGTTGATGAATAGCTACAGTACGCCATGCTATGCTGTTCTACTTTCATACTTTCATCAACTCAGGAGCTTGTGATTCGGTTTTATGTAATTGTCATATACCAATTTCAATATCACTATGGCATACTATGCATATACCCACACACTGTTTATCCCTGATAGATCAGTAGGACTTCGATAAACAAAGATTTTTTTCTGGATTTATTTTTATTCCAATAAATTTACAGGTTAGGTTTTCTGTTGTCATCTTCAGAATATTGTAACATTGATGCAGGTCGATAATCTCACCTGAACCGACGTTTTTTTTCCTGCTTACTCAAGCAAAATATATTATGATACTAATCGTGCCAGTGTGGGTTCAGCTTCATTAGCTTCCATGAACTATTTGTCTAGCATATCACGAACACACACCCCCAATGTGTCCAGATGATACGATTTATTTTGACGGTTTCTCAATCAGTCTTGATATGTTTCTGACGGTTCACTAATTCCACTTGTCATTCGAAACTGGTGTTTTTCATTTATTCGATAATGCCATAGAAATTTTGAAGGAACTATGTAAACTTCAAAATGATTGTGCCCATATCAAATCCACGTGAAATGATTTCTTTGTGTATAGGAATGTAAGTGGTTCCCATACAATGAGAGTTCTGGTTTGCTGGTTCGGCATTGCGAACGGCAAAGAGGTTCATTCATCATGTAACAGAATGCTGTCGTTGTCGCCTTCCGACAGCACCAGAGGAACAGGATTCCATCGAATGGTCTTGGGAGGAGAAGCCTTTAGGAATGTCTTGCATTATAATTGAACGATATTGTTCACAAAAAGTTTTTAAAAATTCAACAAAACTACATTTTGAAGAATAAAAGTTCTGAAAACATCGATAAATGTGGACGATTTCATAATATCAACAAGTAAAGTTTCAAAAGACTTTCATCGAGTGGTCTTGGAAGAGATGACGTTCAAATATTTCAAAAACAAAATTGGGCAATTTTTGTCAAACATCAAGTGATATTTCGGGAAAATGTGAAAATAAACTGAACAAAAATCCTTCTACTACATGTATTCACAAAATTTCTTCAAAATTCAGCAATTCATAGTTCCGATGTTACATGAATATTCACACTTCTACATTTAGTAGCCAATCAAAGAATGTCAAGTATATCATGATGACGTCCATCAGCTTGGTTAGATTTTTTACCTTGAAGATAAAAATGTGGATGACTGACGACAAATGGATATCTTATCAAATCAAATCATTTGTCTGCATTGCATTCGTTTGGTATTACTACCTCATGTAAAGATTCTAATCTACCGAACTTATATTGGATCCCAAAGTTGCACAAAAATCCACACAAACAAAGATATATTTCAGGTTCAGCATCATGTTCTACCAAAGCCCTTTCTAAAATATTAACTATTATATTGTCTAAAATTAAACAGGGTCTCCAAAAGTACTCTGAAACCATCTATTCTAGAAGTGGTATAAACCAAATGTGGATATTAAAAAATTCCAAATCTTTATTGTAATATCTACATGCTCACACACTTTCAAAAGTAACGTCTATCAAAACATTTGATTTTTCCACTTTGTACACAACTATACCTCATTCTGAACTGAAATCTCAGCTTAAAAAACTAATCAATAATTCATTTTTCTCTAAAAAGGGACAACGTCGGTACGATTATATTGTAGTTAAATATAATACCGCTTATTTTGTTAAAGGCGACTCTGATGCCCCATACAAATATACTGAAATAGATGTGGTAAATATGGTTAATTTTCTGATTGATAATATTTTTGTGGAATTTGGTGGTCGAATATTTCAACAAACTATTGGTATTCCCATGGGTACAAACTGTGCACCATTATTGGCAGACCTGTTTTTATACTCATATGAATCAGATTTTATCCAACATTTACAAAGAGGAGGTTCTAAGAAACTAACATGTAATTTTAATTTCACCTTCCGATACATAGATGATGTAATGTCGCTAAATAATCCCAAGTTTGGTGATTATTTGGATGTCATATATCCTAAGGAAGTTGAAATTAAGGATACTACAGAATCCGCTAATTTTTCCAACTATCTAGACCTGAGGTTGGAGATTGATAATGATTCTAACCTGTCAACTAGATTATATGACAAACGTGATGATTTCAATTTTTCCATAGTCAATTTCCCTTTTCTAAGCAGCAACATTCCTATGTCAACGGCATATGGTGTGTTTGTTTCTCAACTTATACGCTATTCCAGAGTTAGTTGCAAATATGAGGACTTTGTCTATCGAAGTGCCCAGCTAGTCTCTAAACTGCTACGACAAGGATATGTTTTACCAAGACGGGTTTAAGAAATTCTATGGACGTCATCATGATCTGGTTGATAAATACAGCAAATCCATGTCTGCCATGCAACTAGATTGTACACCAGATGGAATTAGTATACAACTGCCCAACAACCTATGAAAACATTTTAGAAATCCGAAACAAACCCCATGGAACAGATATATGACAAGTACATAAGTACCCAATCAATAGCCAGAAGGCTACTGAGTTGATGGTATCCTCGGGGACAGATTTGACGTCCGCCAGCAGTGACACCGACTCAGTGGTATGAATGTAGGTATCAATCTATTAACACAAATACAGTAGATTTTGATGATGCCAATAACAAACATAAAATACAACATTTTGCAATAGAAACAAAACCCGACCAAATAGTTTATCCAAACACACACTGGCGTCATCAGGGGCAGACAGTGTGTTAAATGTAGTTGTTTCTACTGTACACCTGATGGAATTAGTATACAAGTGCCCAACAACCTATGAAAATATTTTAGAAATCCGAAACAAACCCCATGGAACAGATATATGACAAGTACATAAGTACCCAATCAATAGCCAGAAGGCTACTGAGTTGAAACAAAGCCCGACCAAATAGTTTATCCAAGCACACACTGGCGTCATCAGGGGCAGACAGTGTTTAAATGTAGTTGTTTCTACTGTACACCTGATGGAATTAGTATACAACTACCCAACAACCTATGAAAATATTTTAGAAATCCGAAACAAACCCCATGGAACAGATATATGACAAGTACATAAGTACCCAATCAATAGCCAGAGGGCTACTGAGTTGATGGTATCCTCGGGGTCAGATTTAACGTCCACCAGCAGTGACACTGACTCAGTGGTATGAATGTAAATATCAATCTATTACCACAAATACAGTAGATTTTGATGATGCCAATAACAAACATAAAATACAACATTTTGCAATAGAAACAAAGCCCGACCAAATAGTTTATCCAAACACACACTGGCGTCATCAGGGGCAGACAGTGTGTTAAATGTAGTTGTTTCTACTGTACACCTGATGGAATTAGTATACAAGTGCCCAACAACCTATGAAAATATTTTAGAAATCCGAAACAAACCCCATGGAACAGATATATGACAAGTACATAAGTACCCAATCAATAGCCAGAAGGCTACTGAGTTGAAACAAAGCCCGACCAAATAGTTTATCCAAACACACACTGGCGTCATCAGGGGCAGACAGTGTTTAAATGTAGTTGTTTCTACTGTAACCTGATGGAATTAGTATACAACTGCCCAACAACCTATGAAAATATTTTAGAAATCCGAAACAAACCCCATGGAACAGATATATGACAAGTACATAAGTACCCAATCAATAGCCAGAGGGCTACTGAGTTGATGGTATCCTCGGGGACAGATTTAACGTCCACCAGCAGTGACACTGACTCAGTGGTATGAATGTAAATATCAATATATTACCACAAATACAGTAGATTTTGATGATGCCAATAACAAACATAAAATACAACATTTTGCAATAGAAACAAAGCCCGACCAAATAGTTTATCCAAACACACACTGGCGTCATCAGGGGCAGACAGTGTGTTAAATGTAGTTGTGTCTACTGTACACCTGATGGATGGAAAAGTTAACAGTCGAATTCTGTGAAATTTTACACAAAAATTGCTAAAAAAATATTTCAACAGGGAGATGGTTCTTATTTTCAAATCTTTTTCAAAATGGTGACTGTATTCTCGAAAAGCAGCCAATTTCTGACTTTGACAGTCATTTTGACAAAACGGTTCAGAGACGAACAGTTTTGAGATACTAGTTTCAAAATATTCCCATTATCATGATTATGTACATTGGGCTGCCATTTTTATTTTTCAACAGTTTAGCGAAAATTTTGGTTTGTTTGCCAAAGTCAAGTATCTATCTTTTTCGAGCCATTTCCAGGCTCAAAAATGTTCTGCCATTTAAAAAGTTTCTGGACTCTCTGGAATTTTTCAAAACAGCAACTTTTGTCAAAGAGCAACAATTTTTGGACTATTTGGTCACGTTGTCTCTAAATGATGAACTCTCCATATGTACCTCTGTTATGTGTATAAGTTTAGTTGTTCTTGAACCGCAGGCCCGATGATTCGTTGAAAAAAATAGCTTGGTCTAAAATTATCTCACTATCTGTTTTGAGCTATTTCCAGCAAAAAAAAAAAAACAAACTCTTAGATTTGGAAAAAAACATTCTTCCACTTTTTGCTTCATAATGGGAACTGTATGTTCCCATTTAGCAAGCTCCTAAAAGTACTTCAATATAGACCTGAAACATTGGCACGATCACATGTTGAGTCACATTCACTTTTCGCTTCAAACTGGGAGCTGTGTGGAGTAAAATCCTAAAACACTACCAACATAGAGTTTAAACATGGGTACATTCGAATGGGAAGTCGAATATAATGATTTCAGTGGTGTCCTTGAACTTGATATTGAGTGACCTTGAAAAGCATTTTTGGTAAAATAAAAAAAGGTTTGGCTCAATTTCTGTGGTAACCATTCTTAGCCCTTGGGCTCATTTTTAAAGATATTAGTTTGTGTGAGTATGAGGGGAAGGTATATGTAATGTCCGTATGAACAATATGCGTATGAATGTGTATTTCATGTCTTAGGTGGGCTGGGTGTGCTAGCAAGTTGTGGGACACGAATTTGATTCCAACTAACAACGTTGTCTAGAAATATCCTGATGTTATGGAATTGGTTGACGGTGGTTTATTATTAATCTTTTCTTTCAGTCCTCCATTCAAGGTTGCTAATGAGTTGCATGAGTATCATATTCTGTCTATTGCCTGGGCAATACAGCGAAATATTGGGTGTACAGTTGTGTAAATTTTCCTTAAACCATATTTGGATAAATGATTAATAAGAAAATAACGAGTGCTATCCATGCAATGCATTCTACCCGGTTCATCCAACATGATCGAAATGGTCAAGGCTATTAATCACTCACTCACACTGTTGACTCTCATGTTGTGAAGAATCACAGTGGGTTCAGTAGGGACACATTCCACAAATTTGACAGTGTCAGGAAGGTTTTTTAAACTGGTATATTGGTTAGCATTCGCAAACGTGTACATAATTATAAATTATAATTCAGCCATTGATAATTATTCCAGACTTGAATAAAAGTTACTGAAGTAACTTGAACAAGCTAGCATCAAAACAATGAAATACCTCAACCGAAAAACAGAACAGTTCAATATGTGTTTCAATTCAACTCATTGTGATTCCATGGGAATTGGTAGGCTATTTACAATGTAAACAGTTTTGAAAATGTAAACAGCGAAATATTGGGTGTCCAGTTGTGTAATTTTTCCTTGAACCGTATTTGGAAAAATGATTAATAAGAAAATTATTCAAAAGAACCAGGAAGAAAAACCCCAGTCCGTTTCCCAATCTCAAAGTCTAGTGTCAGGCAAAATTGATTATGGAGTTTCGTGAACCCCCATATACATGATGAAATCAGGTGTTCCGGAAAGGGCGAGTATTGTGAATCTCACCTTTTGAAGAGCCACCAGTCCTATCCACTCTGCCACACAGGCGATGTTAGCAATTCAAAATTATCAAAGAAGGACCAGCAATCTATATATACACACATTCATCAGTATTCCTTGGCAGTGTATTCATATTAGTATATCGACTATATCATTTTATTCGATACACTTAAACTATACCTGTGACGTCACTCCTTTGTTTCAACTGTAGATTCTTATCTACGAATCTACACTTTCTGAGATATCTACTAAATGTATATTATAGTACATCTAGACACAAATTGTAGATTTAACTGTAGATTCTGATCCACGAATCTACACTTGTTTGAGATACCAACCAAATGTAGATTATACATCAATACACAAACTGTAGATTTAACTATAGATTCTGATCTACGAATCTACACCTTCTGAGAGACCTACCAAATGTGGATTATACAAGTACAGACACAAACACAATTTTCACACAGCGATTTTTTGCAGGCGGAAAGTTATACAAAAGAATCTACTTTCCGGCATATTAATAGTAACAGTCACATGCACTCTGTCGCTCACGTTACTGTCGGACATTACAGTCACCGTGGGTACATTTTTTCCAGTGGAGAACAGTATCTCGACGTAGATTTTTCGTGCCGCCAGTCGTAGGCTTACACTGACCGGCTCGCGTTGTGCACCGGTCGTCCTCTTGTGAGTTTTTAAGTACAAAAATATCCTTTTCTGTAGGGAGCATATTTCCCGAACTTTTGGCGCGAGATGAATGGTGATCACCAACTCATTTTGTGTTGCGGCCGGATAGGGTTCGGCATTCCTCTCCTGGCCTCCAGGACGAAACGTCTCAAAGAAAAGCAAAACTCACGTTCTGCCATTTCAAATCGTATCGGAGGTGTGTCCACGTCATGCTGTGCGATTGCGTTCGAAATTCACCCGGTTTTCCATTCGTTGAAGAGACTGACTGCCGCATACACTTCTTCGTCGAAGCACACAAACTACAAAACATTTAAAAGTACAAAACAAATCCAATATTCACTAATGTATCAAAAACCAGTCACTCTGTCGAACAGACAAACAAATTCAATAGTCATGATAATCGCGAATTATCAAAAGCATTTAAATTAATTAGTGCATTGTAACTTAAACATAATTTCACCTTTTGCGTCTTCCTTTTTCAACTTCCGACTGTCTAGAGGTTTCTCTCCGAATTCATTTTGTTGATTAGAAACTTGTTACTCAAGTAGCGACGAGCTCATCGCCGGGTACATCGGAAAACACCGGCTTGTGATACCGGACTGGGGTTGCCAGACTGCTCGGCATTTTCACCTGTTCACAGGTCGCTACTATCTCGTTGTCAGACACAGTCGCAATAAAACAATTTTGAGTATTTGTGTGCAATAAATTCAGCGCACAATGTTGGACAGTCATTGTATCAACATCATCAATCAAGCCTGAAGGAATGCTGCATCAGAAATATATTGTCGTCTTCCACATTTTTTGAGCGATTAAGTGACCAAATGAGTTATCGAGACTGTATTTAGAGAGCAGCCCGTCACGGAAAGTGATTTCAACACACTGGGTAGAACTCAGAATTGGAACTCAGAATGAGGTATTGGAGAGCAGTAGATTCGTAGTTACGAATCTACCGCGATGTATATATGTGGGGAAGAGTTTAAGTCAGAGAATGTAACTCGTAACAATAGATTCGTAGATACGAATGGACTCGGGGCTTCGCCCCTCGTCCATTCCTTTCTACGAATCTATTGTTACTCGTACATTCTCCCTGACTTACTGTATTGTGGCAGAATGTCATAGTTCACAATATTAATACAGGTGATTGATACTGTTTCAAGGCCTGTGTGTTCTAAGTAGTCGGACGGATGTGGCTCCAGAGTATACAACATCAACTATATATTGTCACGCAAAATATAGATACATAAGAACATGTCATGTATGGTGGATCTGGGTTCATTACTCTAGGCAATGTCAATACCCGGAATTAGTTTTGCACACAACGTGTGGATTAGCGCTGTCAAAACATGGATTATATTGACATATATTTTATTTTATTTCAAAAACTAGATCACTATGGCATTCGAGGGATCGCAAAAGTATGGCTCATCAACTATTTATCAAATCGTAAGCAGTATGTCCAATTTGACAATGAAAAATCTGATATGCAAAACATCACTTGTGGTGTCCCTCAGGGATCAATACTAGGACCACTCTTATATTTAATTTACGTAAACGACATAGCCAACTCGACTAATGCCAGCATATTATCATTCGCCGATGACACATCCCTATTTATCTCTGATATTAGCATAACTAAGCTCTTTGAACGTACATATGGTTTTGTGCCAACAAACTGTCTCTGAATGCAACAAAAACCAAATTTGTTATTTTTAGGAGTCAACACACGAAATATAATTCTGATAACCTGTCACTGCAAATAAATGGCACATCGTTGCAACAAATTGGTGAAAATTATCAAGAACACAGTACTAAATTCTTAGGATTACACATCGATCCGTAACTTGTACAAACATATTCTGCACTGACTGCCACGAAGTAACCAAAAAATAACTAACAGTATGAATTGAATCTGTTTTTTTCTTCTTCAAATATTCCACCATTTATTTGAAAGTCGACTTGGTCCAGTGTTCATTCCCCATACACTTAGCCTTCCATCTCCCGTGGCGTCTCGTGGTGTGGCTTGGGGTCTTTTGTGGCATCTGTCGTTATGCAGCATCGCAAATTCCTTTATTATTTATAACTTATCCTATATTATGTATCAAAATATTACATCTATTTTGGGGTTGAATGGAAGACAGCTACAGCTAATTCAATCCCACGACCTCAATATATTGTTCTATCTCATGCATTAATGAAATATTTTGTCATTCAAATCATTTAACATGTACAAATCATTTTATTTACTAGTAGATATACCAATAGTTTTGATGTTGAGATGAATGAATGTGATTAATGTTTTTTTGTATATTGAAGTTGTAAATAAACTACTACTACTACTACTACTACTACTACTACTACTACTACTACTACTACTATATATATATCATGAGACATCACCTGAGATTTTAATGTTTTTCCCCAAAAATACCCTCCCTGTGAGGAAGTAATCAGGAACAATAATTCTTATATTTGAGTATTGCGTAATAACCTATAATAGATGTAGATATATGTAGTTATTATATAATATCTATATATTATCAACTTTTATTCTGCAAAAAAACGCGTCATTATATCACCATAAATAATGATTCGAAGACCGGTAGCGCATCGATCCGTATTGACGAGCCATAAAGTTGTGGTATTGACCGATCGTGACGTCACATTCATTTATAGCAAATCACGAACGAGTGTTGTGTCTGAATCCGGCGCTGATCAGAAGTCAGAGAACTGTCAGAATGACAAAGACAGCAAATCGACAGGTACAAAAACATTGTATTTCTTGTGTTTCGTCATTTTCATTAATTTTCCGCTTTTTTATCGGTACTCGGATTAACACTCATCATGGCTGAGGCGAGCGTGAGTAGATCAATCGTAAATGTGTGCTTCACGAATGTATTTTGAGGGAGCGAGTGTTGGAGAATAGAATGAGTTCTAGGATTTGACAGGTTCTCGAAATAAACCTCGAATTATATAATAAAACACTTATTGACTTTTACTGTCGGTCATTATGTTGTTTTACAGACCCCAGAAATATCATAATCACCTCGGCTACGCCTCGGTCATTATGATATTTCTGGGGTCTGTACAACAACATAATGACCTACGTAAATGTCAATAACTGTTTGTTTGTTTGTTTTTATTTCAGGTCACTGCCCATAGATTTAAAACATATAAATACAGTTATAACACAGATAAAAACAAGTATAAGTCGCGCCCGCGACAATTGGGCGGGTTGCATCGAGGAGGGCTGTTAGTGGAAGGAATTGGCATTGTTCTCATGTATTATCAAAATAGGTCAAGGTCACCCATCATCGAACTTGTCCGAGATCTGCTCATGATGCACCTCCGGTATGATTTTAGCGGTATTTCGTTATAAACTTTGTAAGTTATCGCGTTCACAAGGTACAAAGTCCTGTTTTCATGTATTGTCAAGTTCGAAGTCCTGCCACGACCTGAAAAATAGGTCAAGGTCACCCATCATTGAACTTGTCCGAGAGCTGCTCATGATGGAACTCTGGTTTGATTTTGGCGGTATTTCGTTAAAAACTTTGTAAGTTATCGCGTTCACAAGGTACAAAGTCCTGTTTTCATGTATTGTCAAGTTTGAAGTCCTGCCACGACCTGAAAAATAGGTCAAGGTCACCCATCATCGAACTTGTCCGAGAGCTGCTCATGATGCACCTCTGGTATGATTTTGGCGGTATTTCGTTAAAAAATTTGTAAGTTATCGCGTTCACAAGGTACAATGTCCTGTTTTAATGTATTGTCAAGTTCGAAGTCCTGCCACGACTTGAAAAATAGGTCAAGGTCACCCATCATCGAACTTGTCCGAGATCTGCTCATGATGCACCTCTGGTATGATTTTGGCGGTATTTCGTTAAAAACTTTGTAAGTTACCGCGTTCACAAGGTACAAAGTCCTGTTTTCATGTATTGTCAAGTTCGAAGTCCTGCCACGACCTGAAAAATAGGTCAAGGTCACCCATCATCGAACTTTTCCGAGATCTGCTCATGATGCACCTCTGGTATGATTTTGGCGGTATTTCGTTAGAAACTTTATAAGTTATCGGTGTAGAATTACCCATAATTCCACACTAAAGAGAAGATTCCTTCCAAAGTTTTTCCTTTTGAATGCACAATATCATATTGATGGTTGTTTAAGTCTGAAATCGTCCAATGAATTTCAAATTCTAGCCTCTGTGAGTGGGTCAATCTGGAGTGTACATCCTTAACTTGGTATATAGCTATATTGCACGTGAAACAGAACAACTAATATCAACTTACATTTTTTCACATGTTTCAGTGTCATGGAACAATGAGTGATTTACAAAAGAAACAGAATTAAAGCATGTTTTGTAATTATTCTGGAAATCAAAAGGACAATTCTCACCAGAACCTTTATACATCCAAGTGAAATTTGAACTAATAGGCCTAAAAGCCCTTGGTGTCGGGAACAACCAGTTTGTAATGAGATGGTTCAACAAACATTTCAAGTTCCAGCTTATACAGTATGATCTTCACAAAGACACTAATAACGACACTAATTATCCGACAATAATTCTCAGGGAAGTGACTATTCTGTATTGTCGAAGAGGGCCAGGAATGAGAATTCACAGGAAAGTGATCAGTTTGTGCTCAGAAAAAAAGTTCTAAGGGCAAGGAAACGAACAAAATTTCACAGGTCGGCCAAAAGACATCGAGCATCTTCTGGCATAGAAAGTGAAAATGGGTCAGAAGAAAGCAGTTACCATCCTGATGACAAGATACAAAGAGAAGGAAGATGGAGACCAAGAAAACGATTTAAATTTAACATGTCTGCCAAAAGAGATCGAGCGCCCTCTCGAAAAGACAGTGAAAACGAAGTTACCGATAGGTCGGATGATCCTGGTGACAAGATACAAAAGGAAGGTAGATGGAGACCAAGAAAACGAATCAAATTAAGTAGATCTGCCAAAAGAGACAGAGCGCCTTCTCGCAAAGACAGTGAAAATGACGTTAGGTCCGATGAAAGCAGCTATCATCCTGGTGACAAGTTACAAAAACAAGGTAGACGGACACCAAGAAAACGAATCAAATCCATGAGGTCTGCCATATGAGATCAAGTACGTTCCGGTAGAGAAAATGAGAACGAGGGAGGATCAGATGAAAGCAGCTACCCTCCTAGTGACGATGCTGATGAAAGTTCTTCGGTCCAGAGAACTACCTTGAAAAGATCCCAAAACGTGTGACAAGCTGCGGTAAAAATGTGAAAACATAGCACCAAGGGAGCTGTAGCTTACCGGCAATCATGTGAATTGTGTAGAATACTGAATACATATAAATTGTTACACTGATGTTAAAATCAATATGTTAAAACATCTTCGTAAATGTTGATAGAAACACATTTTCTGTATGGACTTATAATACGAAATCAAGTTACATCTTGAAAGATTTTTTTCGTTAATGACAAATTTTCACAGACAGTCGATTTAAAGGCAACAAAACTTATACACATCACAAACGTACATAAGGATAATCTTATACATGATTTTGAGGAAAACTGTCTGAATAGATTTCGATAAAATGACCACCAAAGGCAAAATTCATCGTTTTTTCGACAAAAAAGATCGTTTTGACCTTTCAAGGTCATTGAAGGTCAAATTCAAGGTCACCACTCAAACCGCAATATATGATTTCCCAGTTGAATGTGCCAATACTTAGGCTCTATCTTGAAGTGTTCTATGAGATTACTCTGCATAGCTCCCATTATGAAGGAAAAATTGGTCCGAAACAATTTTCAATGGCCAAAAAAAAATTTTTTTTTTTTTGCTGGAAATGGCTCAAAACGAATAGTGACTCGATTTGGGACAAAAAATTTTTTTTTCGCCGACCCGTCAAAAAATCAAAATGGCCGCCACACGCAGACGGTCGATTCAAGGGCAACGAAACTCATACATGTCATAGAGGTACATGAGAGGAATGTTTTGAAACAAAAATCTCAAAACTGATCAGACAGTTTTTGAGAAAATGGCCACCAAAGTCCAAAATTGGCAATTTTTCGTCAAAAATGGCCGCCAAATCGGCAAAAACGATTCAATCAAAAAAATTAAAAAAAGTTTTTAGATATTGGCCTAAGGTATGTTCTGACAAATTTATGGGGAAATTCATCATGCCAAAAAATAGTTACAGACCCGGACGGAAGACGGACGAAAAACCACGATAATAGCTTATCGGCCCAAAGGGCCGGTAAGCTAAAAACTGAATCCTTCCGAATCTCCTGTTCAAGATGAGGTGGTTGAAAATTCTTTGGATAGTGATGGGAGCATTGCCATGTCAGTATAGAGTGCATTAAGGAAGCCCACAAACCCAGAGACTGATAGCGAAGATGATATTTATGAAGATGAAGTGCTCCGAGACAGAACAATATCTACATAAAAAAATCATACACCACTAAGACGGGAGACCCGAAGAGGAATGGACGCGTATATCACTGCTATCAGTATTGCAGCTGGTGTGCTCGTGTGACCTCGCTCCTACTAGCTTGGCTAGTGGGATATCCCTATAGCTCACTTGGTAGAGCGTCGGTCTCAAAACGCAGAGATCGTGGGTTCAATCCCCGATCTGGGCAACGAATTTTCAGTTGTCACATTTGAAGCTGCGAGCAGGGTGGCGCTGATTTGTTTCTGAATAAAACATCTAAACATCACCCGCGTTGCTCGGTTATATGTGGCGCTGCGAGCAGGGTGGCGCTTCGAGCAGGGTAGGTTAGTAGGGTGCAGTTAGGGCATGTCCCCTGTGTGAAATGGATATATTCCAGGGGATTAACAGTTAAGGACACCCCCACACATCGAGGACGATGTGGCCCACCGCTGCCACCATATGTGACCTCGCTCCTACTAGCTTGGCTAGTGGGATATCCCTATAGCTCACTTGGTAGAGCGTCGGTCTCAAAACGCAGAGATCGTTGGTTCAATCCCCGATCTGGGCAACGAATTTTCGGTTGTCACATTTGCACAGTGTCCAACTTCGCTCAGCACATCCTCAGGAGGCACAAAGACAAAGATGAGGTTACAGAAATTCAGAGAGCAGAGAAAAGTGTACGAAAGCAACTGCTGACCTTATTTCGTGAGTTCAACCACGAAATGAACATGATAACAATAAATAAGAAGAAGGGAGAAATTATCCTGAACCCAAGGCCAACTAAGGAGTTCCAACTAAAAAGATCCATGCCCTGTGTGTATGACCTGGGTTCTGAGACGCCTGTTGTGGAAGCATCAACGTGTGTGCGTAGCTAATCCAACATGTCTACAAACAACCGCCGCTTTGATCACGCAGTCCGACACGCTAGCTGGTAGGTCGACCACCGTTGTTAGCAAGAAACTGAAGAATGAAGTATTCTCGAAAATGCATAATGATGAAGTTGGTTAGAAGATGCATTGATAATCCTACTTTGTATATCAATGGATGGAAAAGAATATCGGAAACCGTTTGAAGAGAACGAAATATACTGCACAGGTGATGCGACTGGTATCACGCCTGCTATTGAACTTACGAAAATTGAAGCCCTGGAAATATGTCTGACTACCTGAAATAGGGCTTATACGAGTAGACGAGTACTCGTTGACGGTTACGAAAAGGCTTCTAACCGGTTAGGAATTGGCCAACCGGTTACTCAAGAAGTGATAAAAAACTGTACATTCTCCAGTGATTCTGAGCTTTTAGTTCCCTTTTTTGGGCGTGTAATGTTGTTTTTCACGCCGTCATTGTAATTTATGCCTCTACATCGGTTCAGCTTGTGCGAGTTCCATTGTTTCGTCAACTTTCGTGGTTATGTTTTCAATTGATTACGAGACTGCGTGCAACATTTAATGTAATTATCTGCTGCGTTTGCTGCCAGACGATCAGACGTGTGCTTATTTCGAATTTTCGATGTCCCGACAATAGTAGGTGATTTCAGACTTACGATAAGCATGTTTATGTATACGACTACTACATTGAAATCTTCCCAAACTTGAGTCTCAAGTGGTATTGCAATATAACGAGTAACCGGTTAGTAACCGGTTACACATTGCCGAGTACTCGGTTACGAAAATCTCTACTCGTATTAGCCCTAACCTGAAACCACAACACTTTGATGTTATAGTGAAGGCAACACTGTTGACAGCCCTTCCTGATGTAGATGATGAAGACGAACTTGACTCAACAAGCAATGACATCACGCTCGGTTTTGACTAAGAGAATGATCAGCGGCAAGAAGGGGCTGAATGTTCAGAGCAAAGAAGGCCGCAAAGCTAAGCGACAGGTTAAGGAAGATTGCGACCATTTGATGGAATTAATGTCGACTGTGTGGAGCACGAGAGTGAAAAAACTGGCACGAGTTTTCCTGAATGAACAAGTCAGAACGACATTTCAACAAACAACATGACTTACCTGAACCAAAGGACATCGAGAAGCTGAACACATTTCTGAAAGATACCATTGCAAGTTTGAATTACACAAAGAGAACGAGGGACAACTACATCAAAATAGGCGAAATCATGGCTGCCAAGCTGATCCTCTACAACAGGCGACGTTCCGGCGAAATAGAAGGATTAAGGTTAACACTTTTTTTTTCATTGAGATTGTTAACAATATCACAATTGCATTTCTGTGATGAAATTCAACACCAATCCTTCTTCATTTATCTAATTTGATATTCCCATGTAGATTGAGTGACTTCAAGAAACGACTGGGTTGTGAATCACCCAGGGCACAGCCTAGATCGGGAAATCTAGGTGAAATCTTGTGGTTTGTTGTCGAGTTTCTGGCAAGGGCTGCGCCAGTCCGTCAGTTGGTGGATAATCATAGTCGGACGCTCTGTGATCTGTCGAGCAGCCCCCTTGTGTCTCATCACATTCAGAATCTGGTGTTTGGACTGTTTCAACAAAAGAAAAAAAACGTAATCAACAGAAACACAATACCCCTATTTAATCACACTTCAGAACTGTTGTCTCTGCACATAGTTCAAAATTCAAACCACAAAACTTGCAGGCAATAAATCACACATGGTTCAGACTATGACAATCACCTTGTTGTTGTTTGTTGTCGAGTTTCTGGCATGCTCCAAACGACAAGGGCTGTGCCAGCTCGTCAACTGGTGGATTGTCATTGTCGGAAGCCCTGTGCTCTGTCGAGCAATCCTCTTGTGTATCGTCACAATCAGGATCTGGTGTATGGACTGTTTATAAAAAAACACAGGAAAACGTGATATCATGAACAGAATCACTATGTCCTTATTAAATTTCACTTCAGAGCCGCTGTTTTCTCCACATACTGTAGTTCAATATCCAAGCCACAAAACCTGTACGCAATAAATCACACCTGGTTCAGACTATGACAGACAGTCACCTTGTTGTTGTTTCTTGTCGAGTTCCTGGCCTGTTGCAGAACGTACGGGCTGCGTCAGTACGGGCTGCGATTCGTCACAGCTATGATCTGGTGTGTGGACTGTTTTAACAAAAACAAATAAAAATGTGACGTCGTGTTAAAATTCAAGAGAATCACAATGTCCATATTGATTCGATACTTTTTGGTCGACAACAACCGCGTGTATACCCTTGTCGCCCTATCATCCCTGTTGGCCAATATATGTTAAAGTCTAACTAGAGTGTATAATTTTTATGTTCTTATACCGTGGAGATGGTTTCCCTGATCATTTTGGTTTTGACAGAACTTGAAAATCTCAATCACAAGCTGAGATATTTCTATTTTCGTGAATTACTTTTTTCCAATCTATCAGCAATTTGCAGGACCTCATTAATTATTATAATTAGATATTCATGACGTCATATGAGTCAGGTACTATGATTAGCTATCTAAACCTCATTTATGCAAGGGTTATAATGTATATAAAGGTTCCTATAGAGACTCATATGTTTTGTGGTAATGCATAGTCAGTCTTTTGTTATGCCAGCATGTTGTCAAGGCTACACAATCAGAGCTAGCGCCCCTTAGCAACCAGTTGTTGGGTGGGTTGCTATGGACAATTGACCTGTAAGGACATGTGAAAGTGCTACTTTCTTTTAACATTTTCACAAAAGGATCATAATGTAACAAAAGTTGAGGTCCTAATAATGTGGAATAATCAGTGGTTAGCAACAAAATCCCCATAGCAACGTGGTTGCTATGGGCCATATTCCGGCTCTAGTTGCCATGACACCAACAAAATTTATTCAAAATTTGAATATTTTCTGTATGGAGTCATTATGTGGAACAAAAACTATTTTCATGCTCTTTAATATTGTGCGGTACTGGTTTCAATGAGCTCATTATCTTTCAGTGACTCATATGACGTCATCATTGCTCATTTGCATATTTGCATATGACATCGAAAGGTCAATAGGACATGTCATAAACAAACCTCCGTAAAATAGTGACTATTCAAGATATTTCATTTCTGTAAAAACAGAAATGATCCCCAGACTTCCGTCTTTGATATTGACACTAAACTAAAATAAGTTATTTTTTCACTCTAGTTAGGCTTTAATTCAGAAGAAATATCACTGCTGTTGGGCCAATGTCTTTGATGTTGGTAACAGTTGTTAATGTTTCAACATTACAAGTGTAGAATATGAAATCCAATCCCTAAAAGCTGCATCTAGAATGGGTGATAATGAATATGTTTCAACTGTGGTAATATGTTAGCAATATCAACTGATCAATATTATTACTACAGGTATAAAACCATCAGCTCTATACGTGGACACACATTCAGGTGTTATTTGGTTTTGATATTGCAAAACAAGGATGATCACACACCTCAAACCGGATATTTCACATTGTTTTATTATGTTGACTCATAAACTCACAATAGCTTTCATGTCTGAGCACTGCTCAACATGCCTATTCTATAGCTTTGTCCCTATGGCAACAAAAATCGATAAGTATCATGCTCTTACCATAAGACATAAGGATTTTATAGGAATCGGTTAAGATTTGCAACCTTTTAGAGCGCTCACAAGAAAATCTTTACTGTAAACGCGGCGACGCGACGATCGCATATCCATACTATATAATTACACTTTGGAGCTATTTTTTCCACATATAGTTCAATATTTAAGCCACAGAACATGAGGGCCAGAAAGCCATAGAACATGAGAGCCAGAAAGTCACCATGTTCTGGTTTGCTCTTGGGTTTCTGGCCTGCAAAGGACGGCACGAAGTGCACGGGCCGGTCAGTTGTTGTACTATTGTTGATGCTGCCTCTAAACTCTCGTGCTCGAGGTTCTTCGCAGTCGCCCCGATGTATTGGGAATCAAAAGAACACACCGATATTTAGGTAATCCATTATTTTCAGCATTACTAAATCAAAACGATGAGACTTGCTCCATTGAATGACAGGGACAACACTTTTTTACACTCACAAGCCCAGCTGAAGTAATCTTCGAATGCTTTTCTGGTTTCTAGTTTCCTTTTCAGCATATCTGAAATACACATGAATTCGAAGAAACGAATATTAAGACATACATTCAGTCAGTCGGAAATATTTCGAAACCATATTCTGAAAGTCCTGATAATGAAACACTGTTGTCAGGACACTTTGATATATTATTTGTAACATTAATACTTAGGAGGATCACGATGATATTTTGTCCTTAATCAAAACAAACAAGCTGAAACTAAATAAAAACAGTAACATCGCCATAATTTGAGATATCAAGTGAAACACATGGGCAGAATATACATAGCATACTGGAAAGTCTACTGTTTTTCTCAGAATGTGTTAACCTAATTCAAGTTCAAATCAAAGCGATGTTACTCATTGCATGTAATGAAGTCAATCAGAACCAACAACTTAATTCTAAAATTGTACCTCTGCCTTTCTCAATTAAAGAAAGATTTTTTGTGTCCCAACTGAGTGTATTTGAAGCTTTTACTGTAAAACTGTTGGAGGGCAGTGAAATAACAGTATAATATTAAAAATAGCTTCATGTGATAAAACCAATATTTCATTCTTAGAGTATACTCGAGGTAGACAAGAAAAACATTTACTTGAACTCACTTTGCATCGCCCGACTTGCGGTAGACTGTGACAGTATCAGCTGATCTTTCTTTCATTTCAACTGGCCAGATTATCTTTCGGGGCCCAGGGAGGCAACTCCAAATTAATAAATCTGAGAAAGGATAGATACCATGTATCACCAGTAAATGACGTCGATCTCCTCGATCAATCTGAACTTCATTGTGTCAGTGTCATTTCAGCAATATATCGATTCTCACAGCAGTAGCAAATATTTTACACCCACTATGGTTCAACGATTATAAATTGATTGCCCGGTATTGTTATGCCTGGTTGGGGCCAGTGTTTTTAATTGAATTCCATACTGCAGCATACTTACCACTTTCTCCAGCAATGATAAGGGTATCTGAAATAAACCAAACTCCTGATTAATAATCTTAAATCTAATAAAATTTCAAAATACTTGACATAAAACGTTACACAGTTTTAATCAATCTCAGTGACCTCACACATCATAGACACAAGTTGGTCTGTACTGGGGTAATTACAATCCAAACTCCTTGACACTGAACCCCAAACATCATGGACACGTCGGTCTGTACTGGGGTCATTACACCCCAGACTCACGGACACTGGACCCCACACATCATGGACACAATTCAGTCTGTACTGGGGTCATTACACCCCAGGCACATGGACACTGGACCCCACACATCGTGGAAACAAGTCAGTCTGTACTGGGTCATTACACAGCAGACCCATGGACAATGGACCCCACATATCATGGACACAAGTCAGCCTGTTCTGGGGTCATTACACCCCACTCATGGACAATGAACCCCACACATCATGGACACGTCGGTCTGTACTGGGGTCATTACACCCCAGACTCATGGACACTGGACCCCACACATCATGAACACAAGTCAGTCCTTACTGGGGTCATTACACCCCAGACCCAAGGACACTGGACCACACACATCATGGACATAAGTCAGTCTGTACTGGGGTCATTACACCCCAGACCCATGGACACTGGACACCACACATGATGGACACAAGTCAGTCTGTACTGGGGTCATTACACCCCAGACCCATGGACACTGGTCCCCACACATCATGGACATAAGTCAGTCTGTACTGGGGTCATTTCAACCCAGACTCTTGGACACTGGACCCCACACATCATGGACACAAGTCAGTCTGTACTGGAGTCATTTCACCCCAGACTCATGGACACTGGACCCCAAACATCATGGACACAAGTAAGTCCTTACTGGGGTCATCACACCCCTTGACCCAAGGACACTGGACCCCACACATCATGGACACAAGTCAGCCTGTACTGGGGTCATTACACCCCAGACCCATGGACACGGGACCCCACACATCAAGGAAACAAGTCACTCTACTGGGGTCATTACACCCTAGACCCATGGACACTGGACCCCACACATCTCGGACACAAGTCTGTCTGTACTGTGGTCATCAAACCCCAGACCCATGAACAATGAACCCCACACATGATGGACACAAGTCAGCCTGTACTGGGGTAATTACACCCCAGACCCATGGACAATGATCCCCACACATCATGGATATGTTTGTTTGTACTGGGGTCATTACACTCTAGACCCATGGACAATGAACCCCACACATCATGGACACAAGTCAGTCTGTACTGGGGTCATTACACCCCAGACCCATGGACAATGATCCCCACACATCATGGATATGTTTGTTTGTACTGGGGTCATTACACTCTAGACCCATGGACAATGAACCCCACACATGATGGACACAAGTCAGCCTGTACTGGGGTAATTACACCCCAGACCCATGGACATTGGATCCCACACATCATGGAAACAAGTCAGTCTGTACTGGGGTCATCACACCCCATATTCATGGACAATGACCCCACACATCATGGACACAAGTCAGCCTGTACTGGGGTTACTACAACCCAGACTCATGGACAGTGAACCCCACACATCATGGACACATCGGTCTGTACTGGGGTCATCACACCCCATATTCATGGACAATGACCCCACACATCATGGACACAAGTCAGCCTGTACTGGGGTTACTACAACCCAGACTCATGGACAATGAACCCCACACATCATGGAAACAAGTCAGTATGTACTTGGGACATTACACCCTAGACTCATGGACAATGAACCCCACACATCATAAACACGTCGATCTGTACTGGGGTCATTACACCCCAGACCCATGGACACTGGTCCCCACACATCATGGACATAAGTCAGTCCTTACTGGGGTCACTACCCCCAGACCCAAGGACACTGGACTTCACACATATCACGGACACAAGACAGTCTGTACTGGGTTCATTACACCCCAGACCCATGGACACTGGACCCCACACATCATGAACACAAGTCAGTCTGTACTGGGGTTATTACACCCCAGACTCATGGAAACTGGACCCCACATATCATGGACACAAGTCAGTCCTTACTGGGGTCATTACAACCCTGACCCAAGGACACTGGACCCCACACATCATGGACACAAGTCACTCTGTACTGGGGTCATTACACCCCAAGACTCATGGACAATGAACCCCACGTATCACGGATATAGTTCAGTCGGCATTTCTATCAGCTACACCTTAGTCACCCGGGGATAAATATCCCCGAGAGTTATGGATAAGGAATCCGACACATCTTGACTGAAGGATTGCGTGAAAGTTTCAAGATGTCACAAAAATGGGGCATGTTTAATACATATCTTCAATTACCAGCTGGCAGCACTGTTTTGGGGGTAACCATGACGTCACTATTATGTTTTTCTGATGTTATCAATAATAAAACGTAATTTAACTGCCATCATTCACGTCAGTATTGATTTTTTTTTACGCTTTTCGTTAAGTGATTCTGCGCCAAAAATTAACTCCAATTACAATGCTGCCACCTGTTGAATGTGTATACGACAAGCCCCATTGACATGGCAGTGTATTCCAAACAGAGTTGCCTGATTGTTCCCTTACACATGCCAAACGTTCCTCCTGTGAATACTAGTAGGTGATCATTGAAGGAACCTGATAACAAAAATATGGCACGAAATGCCAGTATTGTTTGAACTTTTCCCAAAATCTGTTTCTATTAAAATTTTCGATTTACTTTCTTCCATCTGACATTAAACATGTCTACATATCAACTCATGTATCACGATCCAGTCTAGATTGGCTTAACCTAAGAAATATGCTGGCGAACACACTCGTGAAATAAAGATTTTACTGTGCACAGCGCTGCTATGCTGTACATCGGGGTGCTCGATGGCTGGCAGCTAGGCGGAAAAAGTCACTCATGTGTTTGGGGCATATTCATCGTGCAATGCATCAAAAAGTGTGCTGTGACTCTGTTGCAGCTACCTTGTAGTGACATTGTCGCAGTTTTAGTTATGCGATTTCAATTAAAAAAATTCATACAAAGATCGGTTTCTTCATTTTCACATGTATTTGAGTTTTTGTGGACATCTGTAATGTTTATTCGTTATAACAGGAAATTTACTATACAGCAATTAATTTTAGCTGAAGGTTATTTCACAGATTCGTTATTCCCAATTATGCATGGACATTAAAATTGGCGAAATGGATGCCTACGATTAATAATGCCAATATAACTAAATGTTATTGATCTAATTGACACTACTTTGTGGACTTTTGCGCATTTTTCTCATTTTTTTAAACAGATACTTTAGGTCTATCACCAACGGTTTTACAATATATATTTGGATCTAACTTCTACTAAATTTAGATAATCTATCATCATCCCTCTCCAAAATAATTGTCATTCATAAATTTGGATCTACAGTTCTTTATTGTTTGGCGCTCTACTAACGGCCACAAATGCTAGCCCCTGTCATCACCAGATCTAATCATAAATTAACTGATTAGGGCATCTCATCTGTCCTAGATTCGACAGATCTAAAAAAAAATCGCTAGAATTCTAACCCGACTCACAGTTACACTCAGAACAGAAGCTCAACTTGCTGATACGAAGTTTGAATATCAGTCTTGATTGATGATCGAAATGTTAGGTTTCATTTGCATTGCAAGGCCTGAAAATACTGTTGGCGAATTTTACAATGCGGCGAATTTAGGACGGGACGGTTGGCCAGAAATGCACACCGATGTGTGGTCGCCATCTTGTGTTGATTTGAATCACCGACGCCGCCGGGAGGCAAGACTAACACCGTCAACTTTCGCAACCGAATTACGAAAATATTCTGGCTGATTAAACCGATTGCACTAACGATCAGTTCAGTTGGAACCATACTATACTGTTTACTATTGCTTCAAACAAACAAAAAACACTGCATGACATGATTAAATTGAGGAAGATTTTACTTACGTTCGACTCTACAAAATTTCAATCCGCGCCCTTCGTCAAGAATTTCAGTCACGTGATCAAGGTCAGCGCATCTAATTAACCCATTTATAATAGGTCATTTCGAAATGGATAGATTTCTGGTGGTAGTTTGAATGTTTATGAAACATAAATAGTCCATTTGATGAATAAAGTGATCAATTTGTGCAACAGTATTGCTCTATGGCACGAATATAGCAAACGAAGCTCGCGAAAATAGAGGCTATGGAGGTTTGAGATTAACAACCAACAATTCGTACCCTAGCTGTGAATCGTACCATCCATCTTCGAACTTCGGCCTCACCAATGTATATCTCGCTCAATAACGCATTCTTTTCTGATAAAATATACTTTATGGTTTCGTAGCTGCTTTATTTCAATGTGAAATAGAAAACAACAGCAATTCTTGGTTGTGCGATGTATTGTTCTCCATCTTTTGATCCTGTCTTCATGACGTCTGGGTACGAATGCACACGCCATTCACATAGCTGTGGTTCGAAGTGCAAACGGATGATGCAATACCGTTTACCGTAGTTGCCGTTGCATTCGCATGAGGGCGCCAAAGTGTGGCAGTTTTCGTCCATCAGTAGTGTTGTCCATTATGACAGTGCATCCATGTAACCTTTGGGGTGCGTTCACGAAATTTTGGGTACACCTCACAAATGACATCCATACATATTTGGACATCATCACTCCTGAGGTGCATCCCATGGGTGACCATGGCACCCCACAGGTGACACCTATACTGCTGGCACACCCCTTAAGTATATCTACGGGAGAGCGGACAGACAGACGGACACGTCAATCTAATAGGCGGGTTGGTTGCACGCAACCCGCCCAAAAAAGCAGTTACACGTGAAAATAAAGTTCTCGCACCCACCCGGCACGCAGGGTGGAGGTAAAATATATTGTTATCGCAATATTCGCGATAACAATATTAGAGGAACTCTCGACACGACATTTTAAACCAAAAGCACACTTTCGATGCAAAGCACCGAAGGACAATACATTACTGTGGGCAAACATAGCACTTGCACTACACCTTCATTCCAGCCCCATGACTATAGGGAAGGCATTGTTGTAAGCCACTTTGACTGAGTGTAGACTAGAAGATTTGTAACTATTGGTAAATGTAGAGATGTATATATAAATAAATTGTCAAAATTTATATATGGTCAGTGAATGAAATTAATTAGCCAAAGGTCTGTGTTTGCTTACCGGAGAAATGTAGTGCTACGCCATATGTGAGCTCCTATTTGTCAGCGTATTATATGGTTTTGTGTATATCCGTACAGAAATGTAGCCGCTCACTAGACAGCTAATGTACATAGTCACTAGGCTCCCATAATTATTTGGCGAGCGTATCACTAGCACACAACCGCACTGTCCCATGATAGCTTAATACATTTGGACAGTTCCTCGGTCAGGCTTGATGTGTTTCTGACAGCTCAATAATTCCACTTGTCTGTCCCAATCTGCACTTTTTTCATTAGTTCAAGAAAGCCATAGGAATGATCAAACTGGCAAGGGAACGACGAATGTCAAATATATTATCGCGAACATAAAGCAACAGAAGTGACACTGTATTTAGTGAATAACTTCTTCTGTCTCAGCATCTATGGATGGTATTGAATCAAACTAAGCATGTTTGTTTTCCTTGGGATTATCTGAATATTTGAATTGAACTCCTTGGGTATACTGTTCCACCTTTAGTGCATACATATTAGTGTAGATAGGTAGGGCACGTGTACTTATGTGTATATCCTATCAAATGTAAACTATGCGTCTGGTTGTAGGCCTACTGATACCCAGCTCCATGTATAATCTATTCAGTTATATTATATATTGCTTAAATCGGTGAAATCTTTAGATTCGTCGTTGATCCTCTTTTATCTCTTGGGACTGTGTACTTGTCTATAGTGAAAAAAAGTACCATAGTGATTAGTGACCAAATGTACCATATTGGTCCTAATAGTGGCATGCGCCCTCTCTTCCGGAAAATATTTCGTTTTTGTAAACTTGTAATTGAATCCACACATTTCTAATAAGATATTGGAGTGTTCCGATACACACATTTTGCTTTCTTTTGTTTATTTATATTTTACACATATTTCAGATAGAACTAGCACAAACACTTTATTAAATGCACTTGTGGTCATTAACCAAACCGATGAGAAATTTTGATGTTGTCTGGGGAATGGTAAAAATGTCAATGGCGTCGGGGAGCAAAAAAATCTGCTCTAGTTCCACAAGCTCTCACCAGAGGGGGCGAATAGTTCTTACCCTCCTGGCTGTTCGGGAACTCACAGCGGTGGCTACGAACTCCACGCTCTTCACATTGTTTCCTTGTTGAGAACATTTACAGATGAAACATACTTACTACAATACATTATGATTATTTATGGCATAATATCAGGTATGTGACAGCTCTTTTTTCATGATCATTTCCCATAGAACTGTGATTTATTGTACCTCTTCAAACTCCTAGTAATGCGAAATAAAAATATGTGCAACCACGAAACCCTTTTATCCGAACATATACATTGTCATTAATTACAGGAGAATTGATTAACAATGACAACTAGACATCAATACAAGCAATGCTTCACCTAGAATTGGCATTCACAAACCTATGGTGGTATTGCAGATTTTACCACTGGAGATACAGATGTCCACAAAAATTGAATATGAAATCAAGTTTTATGAGCTACATTAGTTGCCAAAATAATGCAACAACAACAAATGACGACACGCTTAATTATGAAAGTGCACGTAGAATTCGGATTGCTGGGGGAAATGAACATTTTAAAAAATCAAGTTTGAAAAGTGAGAGCTATAAAATACACATTGTGTTGTAGTGTAAATGTAGCAAAAAGGTCAACGCTGTTCTCGCACATATACTGGAGAAATGCAACGATCATAATCTAGCTTGGTGTACGCAGATTTATTGTTTGGGCTTATGGTTCACACCATCAGCGACCACTGTTCTATACTTGTCATGAAGCTAGATACTTAAGATAATGTATGCAGGGGGCTTGGGTTATCAGAATAATATGGTAATAACATCCGATATGATGCAGAATTTGTATTCATGTTCTACATGTTGCTTTTGTGGTGTCATAAATAAAGCGTACTCCAGCTTGCAAACACGAGATCCAACGCAATTAGGTCACTGGATCTTTCAACACGTAAGTTTATAGTCAACTGTGCAGACTGAACTTTGTTGTATATTGCTAACAAATCTAATGGCAAACTACTAAACAACATCATAAATAAAACTCATCATATAATTAATGCAGCCGATGAAAAACATTGATGAAATCGCCGTGAGTAAATAATCGTATGGACTACTGTCGAGATTAATTTATATGATTCATCAACACTTATTTTCACCTTCGATGGACATCAGTACCATTTTGTTGATTAGTGTTTGTTTGAACTGCTGTCAGGGTTAATTTTAATTTCCATGGACATCAGTGCCATTTTGTTGATAAGGGTTTGTGTGAACTGCTGTCAAAATTAATTTGAATTTCCATGGACGTCAGTACCATCATTTGTTGATTAGTGTTTGTAATATATTTATATATTCTGCCGGATATCATATATTCGCCTGGAATGGTCTGTACTTTGGTAATAACGCTGTCGTTGCGCTGAGACTTCTTCCATTCTTGGTGAATATGGAAGAATCGGTATCATACCCTTAAAATTATTTCGGAGATTTATGCATTGAGCCCAGTAAAGAGTACATAAGGCTTGGTGTTGAATGATGGAGCAAGCCTTTATCAATGTCATTTCGGATGATTAATCGCAAAAGTACATGGGTCTCGTGCTGAATATATGGACAATTTATCATAGATTCCCTTCATTGCAGCCTACATTGATCCCTTTCTTAGATACACTATACTTCCATTAAATCGAGATAATTGTTCGAATGATGGGGAAAAAAATCTGTAGAAAAAAAAAATACAGCTGAAAATTTTGTGTATGTCAGGCAATGTATTGTGATATACACACCCGATTGCATTGAATGAGGGTCCCCGGACCCTCCCTTGTTGTTATATCGCCGAATAAATATGGTTTCGTGCGAGACAGGCAGCTATAAAAGGAACCGACAATAATGACAACTAAATCGATTTGAAATGATGCTCAGTGAGTGATGCTGATTTTCAGGATACATTTATATAACCAAAATAGTTTTATGTGTACCTTTCATGAATATATGTGCTGTGTTCTGTATTCAACAACGAGGCGTCCGCCATCGTGATCCAAGAATTGACTTTGAAAAGTTGTCAATAAAAGCAACACATTGGTCTTGACCCCCTGCCCCAAAGATCCAGTGAGGATTCTTGGCAAAAGGCCTAGTGTGTGGTGACGTGATATATGATGTATAGTGTATTGATCCGGACCAATCAGGCTGCAGTCCAGTAGTAACGTCCGCAGATAACTTCCGGTCCAATGCTTCGTGTCTACTTGATTTGCACCCAGTCATGTATTCTGGCGAATAGGTCTTGAATTATGTGTTTCAATCTCAGATAGCCTGTTTGGGATGTGCGCAAGAACTACTGGACAATTTTGCGTTTTGATGTAATGCTAAGTTCAATCATAGAAATTGTCAGTTGTGTGAGATCGCAATAGACGTGGAATCAATACCCAGTATTAAGTATTCCGAGCAAACAAAACACGGTCCGTTATCCAATCTCATAGTCCGGGGACAGAAAGTCATATCAGGCATACGAAGTGAGAGAAAACAAAAATGACAGGAAACTCATGAACCCCCAGAAATGGCCATTAGGAGGGGAAATCAGGTGTTCCGGAAAGAGTGAGCATTTCCTGCCCCACTAGTGGCACCCGTCATGAATTCCCCAAAATTAACATGAAAATAAATCTAGTTGAATGGCAGACATGGATTTGCTGTATTTATCAACCAGATCATGATGACATCCATAGAATTTCTTAAACGCAGCTATAAGTCTTGGTAAAACATATCCTTGTCGCAGCAGTTTAGAGACTAGCTGGGCACTTCGATAGACAAAGTCCTCATATTTGCAACTCGCTCTGGAATAGCGTATAAGTTGAGAAACAAACACACCATATGCCGTGCATGTATCGTGCAATGTAATGTATGTTATTGCGCCATGTATCGTGCATGTTATTGCGCCATCAAAATTTGTCTACCATAATAGCTATTTACTGGGACCAGTTTACATTTGTCTTTGATGAATTTGGAGCTGATGCCGAGAAGTGGGAGAATGTTTCACAATCTCTTTTTATGCCAGAGATTACGTCATGAATTTTCACTAATAAGTTATACAGGCGTGAACATTGCCAAAAGTTTACATTTTTGAAGTGAACTATCCACAAGTATCATGTGATATGAACAAGTCTAGATGCAAAGATGCAAACACACCGACCTATTATCAACTAAATGGAATTATAATGCAAAAATAGATTAATATCGTATTGAACACAAAGTCTCACCTTTATCAAATCCCATATTGGCTAAGTGAGTCAAACTAGCTAAGACTAGATCTATTGTATCATCTCTGCATATCCAACTTTTATGGCCATATATCGAGGGTCTTGGACTATAATGCTCATTCGTCTTGTGAACATTTCCTTTGTTTCGCTCCATAGTGTCCAACAAAGGTCTTCGATATAAACAGATAAAACACTTGTTACAAAGATTTCCCAATAGGATTCCTCAATCGATTCATGCAAAGTTCAACTAGCAGACTAGTGGTGTAAACGACATGATGTCGCATTATTATTGTGGTGATATTTAAAGAACAAGCGGCATCAAGAAAGTGAACTTTATCGCCTGAATCCAAGTAATAGCTTTAAAAGTTCAAATAAAATCTTCATATGTGCGAACGTGGAACCTAAATTTCTCCACGTGTGATAAAAATATCCACATACGAACGTGAAAGCTTACGATCTTCATTCCGTTCAGACTACTATCTGCAAGTTCCGAGAGCATTGTTTCACACGAATATCCCTTCCTATATGCACTTTGGAGGTGAGGAAGTAGACTGTTTACAGTTAATAACTGTTTCAGAATGACTCATGATCTGTTTCAGTGCCGCACACTCCAAAATATTGAAAAGTACTTCAGATTTGATACTTGTTCATAATTCGTATCAGGGGGCCTGATAGAGAGTTATTTAGGTTACCTGACCTATGGCCCGATAATCTATTGGCATGGCGTTGCGTCCATCGTCCGTCATCGTCCACATTTTTATCTTTTTTGTTTACGGGCGAATTTTTCTGAAATTTTGTACAAAAATGCCTAAAAATATTTCAAGGAGGAAGTATTTTTTGGTTATTTTATTTTCGCTATTATTTCAAAACGGCGGCCATTTTTGACGAAAAATGGCCACTTTTGGACTTTGATGGCCGTTTTCTCGAAAACTTTTTTTCTTATTGATGCATAACACTCCTCATATATACCCTTGTGATTTGTATAAGTTTCGTTGCCCTTGAATTGCTCGAAGTGGGCCATTTTGGCTCAGACTCGGCCCAAATGGCACTTTCCCATGTTAAATTCTCCTATGCTTTATAATAGGTCACAGTATGCCTAATATCTCACTTAATATTGAGATTGGGAAATAGGAATCAATTGTGGACATATAGGAAATGATATATGCTGAATATTCTCGTGACCTTGAAATTAACCTCTGACCTCAGTTTCAAGGTCAAGAGCACAAAATGGCTAATATCTCGCTTATCATCGACTCAACAACTCAGGAATCAATTGTGAACATATAGGAAATGATATATTCTGAATATCATCGTGACCTAAAATTTGACCTTTGACCTGATTTTCAAAGTCACAGGACAAAGTGGTTATTATTACGATTATTATCGATTTTACAGCTTAGGAATCAATTATGAACATATAGGAAATGATATATACAGATTATTCAGTGACCGACTTTGACCTAAAAGATCACAGGACAAAATGACTTATATCTCGCTTATTATCGACTTTACAGCTTAGGAATCAATTGTGAATATAAGAAAATGATATATGCTGAATATTGCCATGACCTTGAAATCGATCTTTGACCTCATTTTCAAGGTCAAATAACAAAATGGCTACTATCTTGTTTCTCTATTGAATTTATAGCTTGGGATCCAATTGTGGAAAATATAGAAAATGATATACACTGCATTTTGTTGATGACCTTGAATTTGACCTTGAACTTATTTTCAAGGCCAGAGCACAAAATAGCTAATATCTCACTTATTATCGACTTCACAGCTTAGGAATCCATAGTGAACATATGGGATATGATATATGCTGAATATTTTGGTGTCCTTGAGTTCGACCTTTGACTTCATTTTCAAGGTCAGAACACAAAATGGCTAATATCTCGCTTGTTATCGTCTTTACAGCTTAGGAATCAACTGCGAATAGGAAATGATATACGCTGAATATTCTCATGACCTTGACTCGATTTTTGACCTCATTTTCAAGGGCAGATCACAAATGGCTAATATCTCACTTATTATCAACTTTACAGCTTAGGAATCAATTGTGGTCAAAGTCCAAATGATATATACATTGTACTGAATATTCTCGTGACCTCGACTTGATTAATGACATTATTTTCAAGTTTCCTTTGATCTGATTTTCAAGGAGACATGACAAAATGGCTAATATATCGCTTATTGACTTCATAGTGTGGGAATCAATGATGGACATATAGTAAAATGTTATAAGTCAAATATTCTGATGACCTTGAACTTGACCTTTGCCTTCATTTTCAAGGGGACAGGACAAAATTGCTAATATCTCTCTGATTATTGAATTTGGAGCTTAGCAAGCAAATGTGGACATGATATATGCTTAATAGTGTATATGCTAAATATTCTCTTGACCTTGAATTTAACCAGTGACCTAGTTAACATATAAAATGTTAAATATATGATGTCTGGTAACCTATCCTTGGCCCTTGGCCTAATTTTTTTTATCAGTAGTTTGATAAGAGCATTTTCCAGTTGTCTGGCAACTGTCCATGATCAGATGATTCATTAATTTAAAATATCTTCTTGCTCGCGTATCAACCGAATTGAAAGCATTATATGGCACCTTGTTTATTTCCGATATTGGCAATTGTTGCCGCGACGTCGTTGGATGTGAACACACCCAATGACTGAACATTCTGGAAGGGTGGGTCAACGTTTGGATACGCCGCGAGGCGGTTAGCGATTAGGTCTGATAACCTATGTCATGGCGTTGCGTCCGTCGGCCAGTCCTTTATTAACTTGCGTCTCAGTGGCCCTACACAGGGTAGTACTAGTATTTTAGTAAAATCCTCCTAAAAAAACCTCAGCGACTTCTGTGCTGTTTTCAGGTCCATCAACTCCTCAATGAATCGACACTTCTGTACAGTTGTTTTCCAGATTCTTCACCTCCTTCATTACTCGTTTCTGACTTTTGTGATGGGCATTTGTAGTCCATTGGCAACCAGCGAAAGGTCCGAATGACTTTCTCTTTTTTTTTTATTGGCATCCATGGTAATGTGATCCGTGTTGTCTGATTGTTGTCCGGGGTTTGTATTGGATTCCAAATTTTTTATCGGTTATTGGGCAGTTGTATATACCAATTCCATCAGGTGTACAGTAGAAACAAAAACATTTTCATACATGACACCAGTATGTTTTTGGATTTTTGTTTGGTCGGACTTTATTTTTTATTCCAAAAGTGCTCCAGCTCCATTATGGTTGTGTTTTCCTTTCGATCTGATGGGAACATATTTCCCGATGGGAACATTTTTGCGCGTGAATACCTCTCATTTGCACCTCAAAAATACTCATTTGCATGCACACGGGAAAACAATGTTTCATTCTTTGCACGCGCGAAGCAAATAAATTTAACCAGTGACCAATAATGGACGAGCAAATAATGGACTCATCGGGAGAAAAGGCCTAGCATACAAAAGCCACCATATATTTCATTCGGTAAAATAATGTTGATAGGTATAAAATGTTAAAAATAACCTCTGTACCAAATGCGTCACGTATGAAGAGCACTCTATTTGCTATGTTTGTGTGTGATTTGGCCAAATGGCTGGTTATGAGACACGGCAAATGTATGTTATTTTGTTCTTCATAGCGGATAAACAACAACCACGTTGTGCAAAAAAATCACAGTAATGCCTTTTGGAATATTCATCATATATTCCCAGAAGGCTTCTCTGATTAAATTAGTCGAAATGCTTTACAGGAGTCAAGTTAACAGTACCGGTGGAATAGATAAACTAGGCGTAAACAATCGCAGTGTGAAAATAGCAGTTTCCGAGCCGTGAGTGGGGAATAGAACGGATGGCGGAACATTATTATCGTAAAATAGGGACACCAAGTACATTATACAGTTTCCCACATACAACGTTATGTGTGTGGGGAAGAGGGGGAGAGGGGATTGTTGGGGTGAGGCCATTCCTGTTTAATTTTCTGTTTCTCGTCCCCGCGCCTAGCTTTTGTTGAAATCATGAGAAAAAAACAAACAGAATAAATATGTAATATCGTGGTAATAAATGCGGTTTTGACATGGGAAAATCCGCCAATCTCAGCACTAACCACAACCTTGGTCAGCAGGGAAAATTGCTTTTATCTGATATGTTTTGGAAACTTTGGCTGCAAACAGTCCATGACAATAACGTTAGGATACAAACTTTAATGTTTTGAGTGTTGGCAAATCATCTTATTTTTATATACATTCAAACAGCGCCTGCTACATGTGGCAAAACAGAATTCGCATGTTTAGAACTATGTGATAATTCTAAATGAAATGGGTATAAAAAAATGGGTACAAAATGACACATGTCCCTCGGGTTTTACTAATATATATTGGAAGCACCTTGTAGCAGTGTCAAGATTTCTAAGTTATAAGTTATCTGTAGAGCGTCTCCGATATTCGAAACCTGACCGATCGCAGCCTTTGTGTAAACTTTTTGAAGTTAACAGTTCTGAATTTGTAGAAGATGGGTTTCACTATTGGTTGGTGTGCCCTTTATATTCTGAAATTAGACACATGTATTTGAGTCAATATATAAATAATGTTATGATTCCGATTGAGAATTTAAATAGCATAATGTCTAGTGAAAATCATATAATGTTGAACATGGTCCCATGGTATGGGTGTCCATACCAAGTACGGATTTGATACATGTGTGTTGCATGATTTATTCATGTATCCAGCGTTTGTGGTGTTCATTAGTGAAATTGTACATGTATGTTCAGCATATGGGCCGAAGGCCCTTCTCTGAACAAAGTATCGTTCGTTCATTCATTCATATAGAATTCTAAAAACAATATATAACTTTGTGGGACATTATTTGATGCTCAAATGCATACTCCAACTGGCCTGATTCTGTAAAAGTATATGTGGGTACTAGCTTCAAATACTCGCCCTGAATGCACATTGTAAACATAAATCTGATGTAAAACGTTAACATCACGTTTCTATTCCCACCATGGATGCGGAAGATTCAGAGAGTAGATATCACAAAAAAACACATTTCAGCAACACTTGCATCGGCATTGTTCCTCGTTCGATAACTGTTGCCGAAAAACCTTGATCGTGCAAGAGTGCCTATAGCTCTAACCGCCTCGGTTTCAGGTCTGCAAAATTATCAACGGCCTTAACGAATCTCAATCCATATTTTCACCAGCATCCATCTTGCCAGCTGTATTACCATCAGAGTTCGCTTGGTGGCACCTCAGTCTCATTTCAAATCTAGTTGAGGCGCCACCAAGCGAAATTTGGTGCCATTACTGATGACAAAATGGATGCACTCGTGAGCTTGTGGAACTATGGCTCGGATTTTCAAGATGGTAATATTCAGTGATGAAATCATTGGTCGTTTGTCAAAAAGGTATTTCCTATGTCCTGAAGTCTAGATGGAACAGTTGTGGAAGCCTTCGATTTTTTTCCGTCGAAAAAATGTCCGATAGATGTTCGCCCCGACGGTGAATAATGGTCATCTCATATCTTCAGATATCCAGAAAATATATGTAGTGAAAGTGTTGCATAGTTTTGTGCCGGAGAGGTAGCTATGATCAACAATAATGGCGAATAAATTGACTCCAAAACGTTGCACAGTTGGATTGATTATCGGTATGCATATACATACAACTAGACAAGTCCGTGTATGTGTTCATTTCATAAATATGAGAAAATGTATTTTCACGTGCTCTCCGTCCAACAGCAGGCACTCAGAATAATTCAAGAATTGACTATGGGAAATCACCAATAAAAGCATATGAATTGCTCCCAAAGTTCCAGAGAGCACTGCTCCCAATAGGGCCAGTGTCTTGCGACATGAAATATCACCAGTGTATTGATCTCAGCCAATCAGTCTGCACTCCAGTAGTAATGTTCGCAGAGATAACTACGGTCCAGTGCTTCAAGTCTAGTTCATTTGCACCGTGCCATATGTTTCGCAAATTGGTCGTAAATAACTTTACTTTTTCATTCTTATATTGTCGTCGAGATTGGGGGTGAGAACTCTGATTAGTGGACAATTCCTTCGGACAATTCCTTCCATAAATATACATATGGATGTTGGTGTGAAATCATGAATGATATGATAACACCGAACTTGCCTTCTCATATAAGTGATGACTCGAATAAAATCTCTCGATGCTAGCTGATGAATTTAGCTCATGCAGGAATGTAATATGAAGTAGAATTGATGACGTGAGAACGGAATATTCTAGAAAAATCTGGAGGTCAGCCATCTTGTTTTTATAAACAGTGGCGCGGTTTGGAAAAGTTTTCCAAATTGTGTAGAAGTTTATAACTACAAATTATACCTACACTAGCTAAAGGTATGAGCAGGCACATTAGATTGTACATATAGGGACAATTCATGATGAACTGTTTTAATCCATGCCACATATCAGGGCAAACATTCTAAATGTGTAACCTTAAGACACCTGGCAGCATTCGTCCACAAATACTGTAACAAGGAGAGTGACCATTGGCAAGAATTATCTATTGTAACTTGAACTATTCTCTAGACCACACATCTATCACCAACGGCATGAATTTATGAATAAAATAAAATATATCTGAATACATTTTGGAACAGGAACCCGGCCAAACATTTATATCGAAATTCAGACCGCCAAACAGAGACCTGTCTATAAAATCAACTTGCAAATCATGACAAGATCCACATTATCCACTAAATACTTAGTATTCGATATTCATGAAGTCATAGATCAGGAGTTTTGTTCTGCAATGCCCCACGGCCTTGTGAACTTTTACACCCAGGTTCGTTCAGCGGTGTGCAACTGAGAACTTCGATATAGAGCATTTCAGCACTGATTACAAAAACTCCCTGATAAAATTTACCAATTGGTTTATGAGAATAATTTATCATTATTATAAGTCATTATTATCATGGTAAAATTAAAAGTATAAGCCTGCCTTACTGTTGACGCCTAATCTTACGGAGTTAACAGGTGAAGATTATTGACAACGCACATCAACAGTACATCACTCACTCGGAATTTAAAGGCAAGAAAACATTCAAACTGATTATCTCAAAACCACTAAAAAATGACTTACGCCATTTTTGCTTTAGGGGGGCGATTATCATGATTATTGTATCAGATATTGTAGGGTAAAAATTTACATGGTTTATACATCGTTAGCAAACCTTTCAAGTTCACGTGGTGTACTATTTTTTCATGTTCTTTGTTTACGGAAGCCCAGAACGGGCAGCTAGTATTGTTTTTGGAGTTTGCTTTTGTACAGTTATTCTTTCTGAAATCCTGAGAAATATTTTCAAAATTTCGACTTTTTGACCTTTCAGTTTTTTTTTACTTTTATTTTTTTTTCGAATTTTCGTTTTTGTGACTTTTGATTTTAGATATCACATGCAAAACTTGGGTTTTATATTAATAGAAATTGTATCATATTTTTGAGGTATGATACATTGTACCGCCCAAATTCATCCAGCAGTCAGTTATCTCTGCCACCTCAGAACAAAAATCGATGTCCCCTGTCGAAAGTTGTCACATATCAGCATACTATGTTATTCTCGGTGACATCCAGTGCTTGTCATACTGTTTGCTCCTTTGATAATTTGAGCTTATCGGATGTCAACCGAAACGTTAATGGGCTATGCCGCCGTTGGTTAGCTCACTCTGATCTCTGGACTGGTTTAATGGATATTCCCGGGAAGATGCAATTCCTGTAGCTTTGATATCGATTTGTATCGGTCATCTTCCAGCAACGAAAGATGGCATGTTTACTTTCGTACTTCAAAATTGCACGATTAATTATTTCATTATCGCCACAGTCAGGGTATAATCATATATATGTATTATATAAGAACTGAGGGCTATGCATGTGCGCTTGATGTTTGGACACTCAGAAAGGTCAATGTAAAGCCTTCTTTGGCATGAAGTATGAAGAGGAATTCCAAGTCATTGCCGGATTTAGAGGGGACTACTGGGGTCAAGACACCCGCTTCCTGGAGAAAGTATAAAACACTAGATACTGGGGTTCTTGAGCGGAGCCAAAACCCTGGCCGTATTATCTTGCACCTCTTCCGAAATTGCTGCATTCACCTCTGCAGGTCATAAACTGTATGTATTTGCCGTTAATCTCCATGGGTGAGTGCGTTTTGTGGTACGTTACTGTCTGCACTGAAAAGGAAGTGTGTCGTTTAAAACCAGACATTATCATGGGTTTCGAAACCCATTGCATTGCCAAACCCACAAAAATCATATAATGATTTAAACAACATGACTCGCATGCCATGGCAAAACTCTGCATCTGCATGCTTCAAACACATATGTTCACATCAAAACAATAATGTTGGAGAATACTCTTTCAAGATATTTTGTCGTGTGCAGTTAGTATGGCGCCCCGTTCGTGCCACAAAAAAAGAAAAGTTATTTTTTTCTAAGTCATACGTATGAGATACTATGTCATACGTATGAGATAATAAGTCATATGTATGAGATACTAACACATATGTATGAGGTACTAAGTCATTCGTATGAGACACTGACTCATATATATGAGACACTAAATCATACGTATGAAACACTTATCTCATACGTAGGAGATACTAACTTATGCATAGGAGATACTGTATTAAGTCACACGTATGTGATACTAACCCATACGTAGGAGATTTTAATATAACCGACGTGGAAATAGAAGTCATACGTATGGGATATTAAGTCATACGTATGGGATACTAACACATACGTAGGAGATTTCGATATAACCGACGTGGAAATAAAAGTCATACGTATGGGATACTAACACATACGTAGGAGATTTTGATATAGAAGTAATATGTTCGTCCTCAGTGTTTTCAATCTAACCTTCTTGCTTCTTTTATGCTCTCCATGAAAACGTCACATCGTACACACATCTAGATATCTACTTATCAAGATATATATATATCTGATCATACGTATCAAATTAGTATCTCATATGTATGTGTTAGTATCTCATACGTATGACGTACGATGCCAGCACCTGATTTCTCACGCCCGCCTCGCCCCGCCACACTCACCTGCTCTTGGGAGGACTACACGCTTGGTACATGTATATATTTTGACAGGCTTATAATTTGTTTTCTATTTTTCTTTCCTGCTAGGCGCCACAGGAAGACAGCCATTGGCTATGTGGTGGCCTGACAGTGGTACACATTTTCTGTAAAATTCGAAATTGTTAGCGTGTACACTGTCGAATAAATTTGACTTGACTTGACTTGACTTATTGTCTCATACGTATGTGTGAATAACTCATGTGTATGTGTTGTTAACTCATACGTATGTGTACGTACCTCATACGTATGTGTACGTACCTCATACGTATGTGTTAGTATCTCCTACGTATGACTCATTATCTAATACGTATGACTTATTATTTCATACGTATGTGATAAAAAAATTAAGTTCACTTTTTTGTGGCACGAACGGGCCGCGATAAGTTTGTCTATTAGACAAATGTTGTGTATGTAAGTATCAATCTTTTACCACCGATACAGCCAAATTTTGATGATTCCAATAACAAACGTAAAACACAACATTTTGCAATAGAAACAAAGCCCGACCAAATACTTTATCAAAATACATACTGACATCATCAGGGGCAGACAGTGTGTTAATTGTAGTTGTTTCTACTGTACACGTGATGGAATTAGTATACAACTGCCCAGCAATCTATGAAAATAATTAGAAATCCGAAACAAACCCCATGGAATAGATATATGACAAGTACATAAGTACCCAATCACAAGCCCGAAGGCTACTGAGTTGATGGTATCCTCGGGGACAGATTTAACGTCCACCAGCAGTGACACCGACTCAGTGGTATGAATGTAAGTATCAATCTATCGCCACAAATATAGCCAAATTTTGATGATTCCAATAACAAACGTTATTTTATCTGATTGGTGTCATATATTCAACTGCTGACTGACCGTCGTTAAGGCTAAGACTAGACTATGTTGTTGGCTTTTCCCAGAGTCAGTTGACTGCGTTATCATTGTCTGGTTGATAAGAACAAAACATATGATGAATATGCACTGCTTTACTTCCAAGATTTATTTGTTCAATATATCACGACCACACACACCAAAATGTGCCCTGATAGCTTAATTTATTTTTTTTACAGATTCTCAATCAGTCTTGATATGTTTCTGACGGTTCACTAATCCGACTTGTCTTTCCAAATCGTGTTCTCTCATGTGTTCGAGAAATGTCATAGAAATGTTTGACGTAGTAAGAAAACAAGTAACCTACAGTGGAGAGAATTATTTTTGTGGCCAGCGGAAATATGTTGGGATGGGAAAGTTTATGTGATCAGTAGCCTTAATTTTTGGATTAAAGAACATATCTATCGATGTATATCTAAGCCCAGACATTCAATGGTTTTAATGATGCCCAATGTTTTGGATCAAATTGATAGTTTATTCGTCTATTTTGGTGTAAAAAAAAACATTTGTCATCACATTTTATCACTTTTATATCTTAAGCTATAAAAGTTGGCAACCTTTCGTAATTGTTCTGTCAACATCAGAAATTTAGCTCAATATTTTTGTTGCGCTACTATATGCGTATGTATTACGGTAAATCAACAAATATCGCAAAGCTCTCACAGTATTTGCGTTTATTCACAAGATTAAAATGTAAAACCTCATGGAAACAATCAGAAATATTATTTTTGAAAGTGCTGTGATCCTTTTGTTAAGATTACTGTATTTAACAAAGAATAGCAGCATGAGCAGGACCGGGCCCACTCATATCTACCCTCCGTGGGTCTCATTTTAGGCAAACCTAGAAGACCAGCGCGACGCGCTGGCCAACAATATAAATGCCAAATGATTGCAACTGTAGCAATCCGCTAAAGAAAGAGACGGAATATGTTTGCGCTTAAACTGTAAGTTCCATTCAATCATTAGCAGAGGATTCATTTGTCATACAATTTGAACATTACAAGAATTGTACCACATTTTAGTGTTCATTGATGTATTAATTATTTTTCTATTATGTTTCTAGGTTTGTTTCACATTTGTAAAGCTATTGTATCATTCACAGTGACTTGTCATCATTTCTGTTGCACTAAGGACCGGGGTGCCAATTTGCTAGTATTTACTTCGTCGCTTTAGTACGGTGATGCATCCATGTACGTCCAGCGATGGTTGGTGTTCTGGCTAGTTCATTAATACACCATTTACACTATTGCTCGATCATTCATTAATTTGGTGTCATTTTGTGATGAATCGAGGTAGGGTCAGCAGTGGCACATCTCACTTATACATGCAAACAGTGTGATAGGGTATTCTTGTATAGGGTATTCTTGACTGGGGTTCTGTTAATAAACGTGATTTGCTGTGTGTGAATAATCTCAATTTTGGCAGACAGAATCATCTTACTACATTCTGAACTTTATTTTCAGCTTCAGCTACCGGCACTGCCGTGAACAATGTATATGTCTGTGATGTGTAATTTTAATTTCCCACACACCATCGACAACAAACTCATGTCTATATTTTTGCATTCGTGATGCTTTCCAATTCCTGGTGTGCTGTGATACATTGCAAAACAATATACATCGATATATTTCAGTTCAAGCTCCATTTTCGCCAGTATCATTTATTGTGACGCCTTAGAATAAATGTCTAACGTTCGCGGTTAGGCTTTATCAAGCAGGCGCTATCAGTCGTAAATGGATGGAGAGCTCGGTAGACCAGGTTCCAGATGCCACTCACGTATTATGTCCATTGTGGGAAAACACTGAAGTCAGACTGTTGATGGCTCATCCCTTTTCGAATCGTGTCGTTCGAGATGTCAAGGGCCTCATCCTTATTAACTGATTAATCCGTGACAGGAATTGACGAAAGAAATGTGACGCTTTCTCATTCAAGTATATGACATTTGCACAAAAACACAAACACATTTTTGCGAATGATGAGAATTGTTCTTGGGCTTACATGTTTTACATGATGTAATGCAGACACAATATATAGGCGGCAATAGCTATATCATTGTACGTGGTAGACAATCGTCAATATGGTAACTCAGGGTAAAACCTAGTTCGGCCCAGTAATATAATTGAGTGTAAGTTCCTGAGCCGACAACGGTTTTCGCCTGACACCCAATCACAGTGGGTTACGGTTTATGACTACACAAGGGGAGGGGGTGCAGTTGAATTAGACGCTCTACGTGTATCCTCCTTAGCCCTATCTTCCCTGTTGCCCCAAACTATTAATATACCCAACTAACAGGAATTGATGTTATTTCACTTATTTCTTATTTCATAATATGACCATTATTACTACAGCCATCGTTTTTCTATTGACCAGAACATTTACCTTGAGGCCAATAATAAATGTTTCTTGTAGCTATTTTAACTGTGGTCAATAATAGACCTAACTAGTAAAATTAAATTTAATTATTCGGTTACAGCCATGAAATATATACTGGACAGAACTTTTACCTGGTTGACCCCAATAATAAATGTTTCTTGTCATAACTATTTTTTTGTGGTCAATAATAGATTTAACTATTACTAATGTTAACTTATTCGGTTTACAGCCATGAAATATTTACTGGACAGAACCTTTACCTCGTTGAGCCCAATAATAAATATTTCTTGTCTTAACCATTTTTGTTGTGTCAATAATAGACCTAACCCTCAAGTTGCAAACTTTTTTACCAGGAATCAACTTAGCGGACCTGCCATCCGCACATCTTATTGCGATCCGAATGGATCCCCCATGTATAATTCCCCATACTCACCTTAATAAATATCCTTAACGCACAATATAATAATCTCAAACATTTTGTAGCATTCACGGGGAAATTTAATTTTCCAACATTACTGTAAACTGGGTGAATTTTGGTCCATGCACACTCAACACACTCCACCCACATATACGGCAAAATTTTCAGGTGTCTATGTTAGTGATTTTCTGGGCAAATACTGTTTGGTGATTGTTTTGTGATCATGGCGTCAGAAAGACCAAGAATGAATGTGTTTGATTGTGTTCTGCGGTGAAGATGGTCACTGGGTGGGAGCTTGCCCATGATTCTTGACGAGTCAACTCGGTAAAAATCTTTCCTCGCAGGGGCATTGCTCGGCAAAAATCTTTAATCACAGGGGCATCTGAAAGCCCATGCGACAAAAGATTTTTGCCGAGCAAAGCCCCTGCGAGGAAAGATTTTTACCGAGATGACTCGTCAAGATACATGGGCAAGCTCTCACCCAGTGATGGTGGCGCAGTGGTTAACAATAAAACTTCAATGATAAGCGAAAAAAAGTGAAAATTCCGAGAGGGGAATATGTCCCTGAACAATCCAGAAATATTGACAGCGAATGATCAGAGGATGAGGACCTCAAGTACTGATGATGGAGCTGATGAAGTCACAGCACTGCAACAGTGCATACCGAAAGATAACTTGGCAGAGTATGTGGCAAAGGATGGTATCAAATGGTCGACGAAACCACCTGCTATCAGCCGGACACCAGCAAGAAACCTACGTCGCAGACCTGTACAAAAAGTTGTTGACGCAGATCATGTTGCAACAGAAACCGTTCAATTCAAGCTGTATATCACAGCAAGCATGCTGAGATAAAAACTGTACAACACACAAACGAAGAAGCCCAACGAAGTTCTACAGAAGAAGGGTGAAGACAAACGCGTGGCGGCTACAGACGACAGTGAAATTTGGCTAATGATTGGCATACTCATTTCTTGCGGTCATCTAAAACAGAACTTTGTCGATGTTGACGTAATTTGGAGTAAGTACTATGGAGTACCAATTGTCAGAGTCTGAAAGGAACAGATGGCCATGTTGCGATTTGACACAAGGAGACAAGTGAGACTCGTTGGACCAAAGACAAATTCGCTCCAATACGTGATGTATGGTAGGAGTTCGTTCCCAGCCTTTGCCGGTACTACATTCCTGGGCCAAACCTAACTGTTAATAGATGAGCAATTGATCCCATTTCGGGGCCGTTGCTCTTTCATCCGATATACTAGTATTCCTTCCCAACCCGACAAGTATGGAATCAAACTATTTTGGATTGTGGATTGGCAGAATTATTACCCCATGAAGGTAGTTCCCTACCTAGGAAAAGAAGGACGAGCACCACAATTCAGACTTGGGAGACAAATAATTTTGGATCTTTGCAAGCCCTCCTTTCAATCCAACAGGAATATAACGGGGGACAACTAACATTCGTTGGGACAGTTAGGCAGAACAAACGGTTTCTGCCAGAGCAATTCAAGGCCAAGGAGAAGAGCAAGATGACCAAATCTGTCTTTGGGTTCCAGGAGAAAGCCACACTAGTTAGTTGCCAGTGTAAGAAATCCATGAGCGATGCGCTACTGAGTACAAAACATGCCGGACGTCCAAAGAGTGGGACGTAGACGACACTCCTAAGAAAAAAAACGGACATCAGTCTGCATTATAACAGTACAAAGGAGATGTGGACTCCCTTGACCAAATGGCACACACAACAAGAAAAAAAGACAAGCCAATGGCTTCAAGACAAGCTCTCGCTTTTGATTGGTCCTACAATATTTATGTTTTCAGGCTTCGGAAATATTTGGCGGGAGTCCATTTCATGTGAAATGGTCCATTCCTGTTAAACGTTTTGGGGAAAAAGTTCTCTCCACATACATATACACAATTTACATGATAGAGATAAACTATGGTTCAAAATTCATGAATGAAAAAGCAATATTTGCCTTCGGTATGGAAAATGTTGACTGATGAAACCAGATCAACTCTGTAGATTTTGTGTGGCCTACAAAGACATTTAGAAAATGTTATTGTTGTACCTTCTTCACACATTCATCTCTGAAGAGCATGACTCCGAAAATGGATGGAACAAACCTCCCCTGAAAGGGTCTTGCTCAACCAGCAGAATGGGAATGACCAATACCACTGTTGGGAGTACATCCTGTCTGTTTGGTGACAAAGTGAAAAACTGTGTATCAGCCATATTGCTTAAAAATGTGGTATCATAGAACAAATTCATAGTTAAATTTTAATCATGAAGATATGTATAAAACTCCGTAAATTTACATTACCATTTGCTAGATTGCTCGTGAGTCAGTGTCACTGCCGAAACTGCTTCGAAATATTAAGGTACGGAAGATCTCACATTTTTTGCCAACTCGTTCCATGAACAGTTTCTAATGTCTCCCTGTTGAGCTTCACTGTCAAATCTGCATTGCTCATTACACATAGCCCCGGACCTCTTCTCGTATCTGCATGTTTTATGGAAAAATTCAGTTCCATTTTCTTTCATGTTATGTGTGTACATGATCGAATTCAGATATTGGGCCTACAAAAGATATTGATATTGAGCGTCACCTGTTACCTCATCTATCAGAACTTGCTTTATTCCTGTGGAAGCTCTCAATACATTGTTCATCATTATCTTTAGGGCCTTTCGCATGTTTCGCTACTGGTGATTCACTATGGCATCAATAGCCCTTTCGAAACACGTTTCACTCTCTTAAAATGAAATGCTGCTCAACATCGACACTGATTTATGTAAGTATCAATCTATTACCACCAATACAGTGAGATTTTGATGATGCCAATAACAAACGAACAATACAATATTTTGCAATAGAAACAAAGCCCGACCAAATAGTTTATCCAAAGACACACTGGCGTCATCAGGGGCAAACAGTGTGTTAAATGTAGTTGTTTCTACTGTAAACCTGATGGAATTAGTATACAACTGCATAACAACCTATGAAAACAATTTAGAAATACGAAACAAACCCCATGGAACAGATATATGACAAGTACATAAGTACCTGATCACAAGCCCGAAGGCTACTGAGTTGATGGTATCCTCGGGGACAGATTTAACGTCCGCCAGCAGTGACACCGACTCAGTGGTATGAATGTAAGTATCAATCTATTACCACCAATACAGTGAGATTTTGATGATGCCAATAACAAACGAAAAATACAATATTTTGCAATAGAAACAAAGCCTGACCAAATAGTTTATCCAAAGACATTCTGGCGTCATCAGGGGCAGACAGTGTATTAAATGTAGTTGTTTCTACTGTACACCTGATGGATTTAGTATACAACTGCCCAACAACATGTGAAAACAATTTAGAAATACGAAACAAACCCCATGGAACAGATATATGAAAAGTACATAAGTACCTAATCACAAGCCCGAAGGCTACTGAGTTGATGGTATCCTCGGGAACAGATTTAACATCCACCAGCAGTGACACCGACTCAGTGGTAAGAATGTAAGTATCAATCTATTACCACCAATACAGTGAGATTTTGATGATGCCAATAACAAACGAAAAATACAATATTTTGCAATAGAAACAAATCAACAGTCACAATAACTATACTGAGTATATACTTTAGATGCTGACTACATCTATAGTTATGTTAGATTTCCCACATGTTTCTTTGTTTAATGTAATCCTTTTGAGAGGGGTCGTCAGCTTACTCCGATTATCAGAGGTGTCCTAGTGAGCCTTAGTATTATGTTTCAGACAGGTGTTTTCTGAGGGGGCATTATGGACAGGAAAGCTCCCTCGGAGAACTTCCATTGCAATTCCCTGTTCCTCTTACAGCAAGTTGAAAGGAGACAATCAGAGATTGCACACTCTCGCCCTTCAGATCCAGTAACTAAAATTAAAGCTGGTGACCTTTACATTTTCAATAATCGGATATATTGGTCGGGAATTGGCCACAGAAAAATGCAAAAAAATCTTGGTTAGAAATAATAATTAATAAGAGAAGAGTTTTTGCAAACTCTTCCCTATCGGGGGCGATGGGAACAAAACCAAAACGTTATCGGAACAGGTACATATCTAACAGAAAATAAATTCTCAGAGATGTGGCAATTAATTATCACATGAAATACAGGTATGATACAGCACCATAACACATGTACATGTATACCTACTGTAAGAATTACAATAAAATTAAATCTATTAACAAATTTGTTATGTTCCTCGATGTTATGTTCCTCGACTGTATTTCTGATGGACTGTGGATTGACTACAATGACCACGGGGCATGATCACACTACAAATGGTGCTTTTATATTAAATTCAGAGCAGATCAAATTCTAGAATGCTTATAGGCATGCTGATGAAAAAATACAAATTTGCTCTTACTGACGTCCCGTCCCAGCTTTCTTGGGTGTGAGGTCCAGTCTGAAGAGTTCGTTGAGGGCACTGTAAACAGTACCCTCAACATCTCGTAGTCCTGCCCCAATCTCAATTCTTCTCTTTTGGTCCACACCATTGTTACAAATAGCACAATGCACCTCGCAATCTCCATTGACATCCATATAAAAACACATTCAAGAACGAATAATTATTAATAACCAGCTGATAAAAACTTTCGCGGCCATTTTCAAATAATCTGTTTTGTTTTACAATTTATGCACAAGACATCCATCTATATACTATCGTGATGTGCATAAGCATGATAAGTCTCGCTGCTCTTGAATCTCCAGTCTGCACGTGATGACCATATTGATTATCCAACGTTTCATAAAAACATTTTTTAAATCTAAAATCAAGTCACTATCTGTTTTGAGCCATTTCCAACCAAATGAATGTTTTTTTTTTACGATTGAAAATTCTTTTGGACTTAATAATATGAGCTGAATGCAGTAAACTCCTAGGATACTTCAGGATAAGAACTTAAATATTGACACATTCAAATGGTAAATCATCTATTCTATATTCGTGTGTGAATCAGACGAATCTAGATATAATTGGATATCACACTGCCAACGAAATCTGAAAAATGGCTCGAAATAATTGATGCTTGGGTATTGGTTCCACATTTACTTTTTGTGTGTCATTCATCTATAGCGGTACCTAAGCCGGGAATACCTAGGACGAGTATGCCTCCCGAGAAGGCTCCTCTGCCATCTAGATCAATCAATCAAATATATTTGCATCATGAAATACTATTCATATAGTCGATTGCATAAGCAGACCTTGATCTAACAGCAAAAATGAAAGCTTCATAACCTGTCCCCACACCAGCTCTATATCAGCAATACATGTAATTTTCACACCAACCTGGAAAAATTTGGAATATGCTTCTGGAGAAGTGTCAACTATGACACAATATTTCTTTCGCAATAACACACACCTGCAAAACTTCGTGATGGTTCATCTACAGTAGGTGGAGCACCCCGATTGCAGCCTTTACCCGATACATGTAATTGACATATTGGTACGCTGTGTTTAATAAACAGGATGTACGCTGTCGCTTGAATAAACAGGATGTGATGTTTCAGGTTGAAGACATTTGCAGCTGTTTTTCAACGCCACATGAGAACCACAATGAAGCTTTTAGTATTGCACCTCTTCAAATTCTTGTATTGAGTAAAAAAGTGCAACAACGGGACCCTTTCATTCCATAAGGTATCATTAATTAGAGAAGGATAATTGGTTGTACAAAACAACACCGCAAGAGTTGGGAATGAAGTGCGCTTAACATAGAACTGGCATTCACATACCTCTGGTGCTACTGAAAAATTTTATCACCGGGGATACAGATATCCACAAAATTAGTTTTGGCTTTGAGTTCCGTGGAATCCATTAGTTGCCAGATACTGTAAAATAGTGTCGTGGAAACGATCAAAGACTAATATTTTTTAACCACATGTGGGATTTAGATTGCTGGGAGAAATGCACATTCGTTCCACGATGTTCCATAGCAGAGCACGACACGTGGTTCTTAGATTAGCGGAATGGATATTTATGGGTTCATCCATATATTGAACAAAGCCAATATAACAACACTTCAGGCCTGCTGTTGAAAGCTCTTCAGTAAAATGTCTTGAATCAAGGACGGCGCTAGCGTTTATCAATGTCACCTTGGATGATAAATCTCAAACGGTGACAGGTCTCGTACTGAATAAGTGGACAATTTATCATAGGTTCCTTTCATTGCATTCTACAATGATCCCATTGTTACAGACATTGGAGTTCCTTCGAATCAAGACGATTTTTCGAATAATAGGATCACGTTTGAAACGATCAGAAATCGGAGTGGAATGCATGGTGCTGAGTGTTTTGTGTATTTCAGGCAAAAGGGAAATCAGTGACCGGTGACAATGGGAATTTTATTCCCTTCAAGTTAAATAGCAAAAATTATGTACCAGACAGGGAAAAATGACGGTGAATCAACTACATTTACTTGATATGGGGAGAGTGAGATTATCAGGTTGCATATATAGATTAAGTACACTTAATTATAACACCTAATTACTTAATTACAACACATGTCATAAATAACTTGCTTCGATCTCGTATGGCCTGTTTAGGTTGTGGTAAGAGTTGTGAGAGTTTGTCGGACATGTGATTCATCTGGGACCGATTATCGTCAATTGATGAGTTTGGTCTAGAAATAAATCTGATGACAGAAATGTTCTGATTATTCTCAAACAGTTCACAACTGCTTTCCATGCCAAGGATCATGATAATGTGGCACTTGTTCAACTAGAACCATATTTACCAGCAAGTAATAGGGATTGTTGCCATCGGCGACATGTGCATGCATGTACATGTATATAGCGCCAGTGAGCTATTCATATCAGTAGCATGCGATATAAATAATTCCACACTAACACTGGCCTGTCACCAATCGCATCAAATCAAATAAATGGTTACCTTTTTGGGACAGAATGCTCGGCTTAACATGTATACAAAAATATACACAGGCTAATTGAGACTGAGATGATATGTTTGCCATTCGGTCTTGTGAACAGTTACAACTCCACGTTTTGCTCTATACTTAGTTGGAAGACAATTGGTATTGTCACAAAGACTTTTGTGATTTCCCAAATAATTTCGCATCATCACATCACTGTTGTATCCAAGATGCATTGTGTTAATGTAGTCATTTTTATTTCGTTGGGATCGAAATATTTCTCTCTCGATATTTTGAGTGTCTTGCACACACTGGGTAAATGATCGTGTTAAGTTGACAAATGAATCTTTTATGGCTATTTTATCAAAGCACATGATCATGCAACAAATCCCTACAATATTTTTACATTGCTCGTGGAACTTTACAAATTCACGTGGTGCACCAATTTTTGTGTATTTATATCTAAATATCTCGTGCAGTGAAAATTATTGAGATATTTGGAAATATTTCTGTCATACGTTTTCTTCTCCCAATCTGTTTTAATCCAAAACGTCAGATTGTAGTCCATATCATCTTCTGCGGACAGTGTTTTCTGTTGTTGACTGTCACAACAGACTTGAGTTATTCCTTACAGGTTAACCAGGCCAGGCTGAATGGGAAGTTTTCGTTAGTGCAAAGACTGCATGGCTATCCTTATTAGGTTACCGGACCTATGGTCCGATAACCTATTGGCATGGCGTTGCGTCCGTCGTCCGTCGTCCGTCGTCGTCCGTCGTCGTCGTCGTCGTCCACATTTTTATCTTTTTTGTATACGGGCGAATTTTTCTGAAATTTTGCAGAAAAATACTTAAAAATAATTCAAGAAGGTGGTATTTTTTAGTTTTTTGATTTTCGCTTTTTCTTCAAAATGGCGGCCGTTTTCGACGAAAAAGGCCTGATTTTGGACTTTGGCGGCCATTTTCTCAAAATCTGTTCAGTAACTTTTTGTCTCTTTGATACATAAGACTCCTCATATGTACTTCTATGATGTCTATAAATTTCGTTGCGCTTGAATCGCTCGAAGTGGGCCATTTTGGCCCAAACTCGGCCCAAATGGGACTTTCCCATGTTAAATTCTCCTATGCTTTATAATGGGACACATTAAAGCCCAATATCTCACTTAATATGGAGATTAGAGACTAGGAATCAATTGTGGACATATAGGAAATGATATATGCTGAATATTGTCGTGACATTGAATTTGACCTCTGACCTTGGTTTCAAGGTCAGAGCGGCCGTTTTCGTCGAAAAATGGCCAATTTTGGACTTTGACGGTCGTTTTCTCAAAATCTGTTCAGTAACTTTTTTTCTTATTGATGCATGACACTCCTCCTATGTACCCCTGTGACATGTATAAATTTCGTTGCCCTTGAATCGCTCGAAGTGGGCCATTTTGGGCCCAAACTCAGCTCAAATGGGACTTTCCCATGTTAAATTCTCCTATGCTTTATAATGGGACACATTAAGCCTAATATCTCACTTAATATTGAAATTAGAGACTAGGAATGAATTGTGGACATATAGGAAATGATATATGCTGAATATTCTCGTGACCTTGAATTTGACTTTTGACCTCATTTTCAAGGTCACAGGACAAAATGGCCAATATCTTGCTTATTAGCGACTTTACAGCTTAGGAATCAATTGTGAACATATAGGAAATCATATATGCTGAATATTCTTGTGGCCTTGAATTTGACCTTTGACCTCATTTTCAAGGTCACATGACAAAATGGCTAATATCTCGCTTATTATCGACTTTACAGTTTAGGAATCAATTGTGAACATATAGGAAATGATATATGCTGAATATTTTCGTGATCTTGAATTTGACCTTTGACCTCATTTCCAAGGTCGCAGGACAAAATTGCTAATATCTTGCTTATTATCGACTTTACAGCTTAGGAATCAATTGTGAACATATAGGAAATGATATATGCTGAATATTCTCGTGGCCTTGAATTTGAGCTTTGACCTCATTTTCAAGGTCACAGGACAAAATGGCCAATATCTTGCTTATTAGCGACTTTACAGCTTAGGAATCGATTGTGAACATATAGGAAATGATATATGCTGAAAATTCTCGTGACCTTGAATTTGACCTTTGACCTCATTTTCAAGGTCACAGGACAAAATGGCTAATATCTCGCTTATTATCGACTTTACAGCTTAGGAATCAATTGTGAACATATAGGAAATGATATATGCTGAATATTCTCGTGACCTTGAATTTGACCCTGACCTCATTTCCAAGGTCACAGGACAAAATTGCTAATATCTCGCTGCTTAGGAATCAATTGTGAACATATAGGAAATGATATATGCTGAAAATTCTCATGACCTTGAATTTGACCTTTGACCTCATTTTCAAGGTCACAGGACAAATTGGCCAATATCTTGCTTATCAGCGACTTAACAGCTTAGAAATCAATTGTGAACATATAGGAAATGATATATGCTGAAAATTCTCATGACCTTGAATTTGACCTTTGACCTCATTTTGAAGGTCACAGGACAAAATGGCTAAGATCTCGCTTATTATCGACTTTACAGCTTAGGAATCAATTGTGAACGTATAGGAAATGATATACGCAGAATATTCTCATGACCTTGAATTTGACCTTTGACCTCATTTCCAAGGTCACAGGACAAAATTGCTGATATCTCGCTTATTATCGACTTTACAGCTTAGGAATCAATTGTGAACATATGGGAAATGATATATGCTGAATATTCTCGTGACCTTGAATTTGACCTTTGACCTCATTTTCAAGGTCACAGGACAAAATGGCCAATATCTTGCTTATTAGCGACTTTACAGCTTAGGAATCAATTGTGAACATATAGGAAATGATATATGCTGAAAATGCTTGTGACCTTGAATTTGACCTTTGACCTATTTTCAAGGTCACAGGACAAAATGGCCAATATCTTGCTTATTAGCGACTTTACAGCTTAGGAATCAATTGTGAACATATAGGAAATGATATATGCTGAAAATGCTCGTGACCTTGAATTTGACCTTTGACCTATTTTCAAGGTCACAGGAGAAAATGGCCAATATCTTGCTTATTAGCGACTTTACAGCTTAGGAATTAATTGTGAACATATAGGAAATGATATATGCTGAAAATTCTCATGAACTTGAATTTGACCTTTGACCTCATTTTCAAGGTCAACAGGACAAAATGGCTAATATCTTGCTTATTATCGACTTTACAGCTTAGGAATCAATTGTGAACATATAGGAAATGATATATTCTGAATATTTTAATGATATTGAATTTGACCTTTGACCTAAATTTCAAGGTCAGTCATTCTATTTTCAAAGTCAGATTACAAAATTGCTTATATCTCGCTTATTATCAAATTTACAGCTTAGGGGTCCATAGTGAACATATAGGAAATGATGTATGCTGAATAGTTTGGTGATCTAGAATTTAACCTTTGATCCCATTTTCACGGTTAGAGATATGGCGATTTCAGTGGTCACCTTGAATTTGACTTTCAACTTTCTCGGCTTAACTCTGTATATTTCTCCGGTAACCTTACTAGCCCATTGGGCTAATTATTTTGCTATTCTGAGTGGTTAACATTCAAGCAAACAATACAATATATATTCAATCCATTTGATACAAAATGTTCAATCCATTTGTCAAACCATTTTACTGTACACAAGGTTTTTATGTAAAAATGTCACCCTGCATCACAGGGAGATATATAGCAGATATAAATTGATCATACTAGTCTAGTCATACTAGTCTAGTGATCGAAGTGAACAATCCAAAGGCAGCAAACCCCATTACAGTTGACGTAGGGTAAACATTACTCTGAATGATCAGAGGAGCACCCGCTGTTAAAAGCACTTGCTGTCACTAGTAATTTCAAGGTATCCACATCATCTTTGAAGCAATGGTTATTTTCAAGATGTATGGGTCCAAAGTTCATATATATATATATATATGGATATCATATAGAACAAATTTATTTACCATTTATATTCACCCGCCATATCAGAACCAAAATGCAGCTTTGAGACAAAAATTTGCGTGCATCTAGCACTATTCACGGCCCTATTCAACTACAGGCGATAATGTTTCAATCTAAGATTTGGCGCCAAAAGGCCAAAAGGGGATATTTCCCGGATTATGACATCACACCCATCATCAGCTGATTGCATGATGCTCCCTGATTGGCTAATTCGAGTGGTAGATTCGTAGCATGACAAACTGCACCACGATGAAAATGTGAACAAACAGCTGTCAAGTGACAAAGTATGGAATAACTTCAAATTGGGGCGCATAAATCGTTGGAAACATCTGAGAGGGGTAGAAACTGATACACAGTGTGTATTCCATGCATTCAAAACGTGTTATGTTTTGAAATAACTTCACGAATCCTGACCCACTCTGACAGGGTGTCAGACAAAGCCATTGTTGACTCACGAAGGGACTAATACTTAACTCTGTTGAACTAACGTGCCACAACGTAACCCTTTTGTCCTAAAGAAAAGCGGTATCAGTAATTACACAAGTAACCTACAGTGGAGAGAATTATTTTTGTGGTCAGCTGAAATATGTTGGGATGGGAAAGTTTGTGTGATTAATAACCATAATTTAATGGATTAAATTGCTCATTACTCTTCATTCAATATGGGGAGCATAAAACGAAGAAGAACATATTTATAGATTTATATTTGAGTTTAGATATTCGATGGTTTTAATGTTGCCCAATGTTTTGGATCAAATTGATAGTTTATGCGTCTATTTTGGTGTAAAAAAACATATTTTCCATCACATTTTATCACTTTTATGTTGTAAACTTGGCAAACTTTCGTGAATATTTTTTGACATATGGTAATTGCGTTCCCTCCATTATTATTGCGTTCCCTCGCAATATTATCACATTCCCTCGCAATCCGTATCACATTCCCTCGTGAAATTATCGCGTTCCCTTGCGATCTTATTGCGTTCCCTCACATTCTGGATCGCGTTCCCTCGCATTGTGCTGACGCCAATGACTTCTGAGAATGTTATTCTACAAGATCACGAGAGAACGCGATCCAGAATGCGAGGGAACGCGATCTGGATTGCAAGGGAACGCAATCCGGATTGTGAGGGAACGCAATAAGATCGCGAGGGAACGCGATTCGGAATGCAAGGGAACGCGATAATATTGCGAGGGAATGCAATAACAATGTGCTAAAAATATTTCTTCCATGTCCTCTCAGAGGCTCCGTACTTATGTATTACAGTAAATCAACAAATGTCGCAAAACTCTCACAGTAATTGCGTTCAATCACAATATTATAATGAAAAACCTTATTGAAATAATCAGATATTATTTTTGAAGGAGATGTGATCCTTTTGTTGAGATTACTATATATAGTAATATACCACACTTGACGCAGAAGTGGTGTGATATACCTATGGTGTATGGTCCCATTACAGATTTCACTATTTGGGATATGAATATTGAGTATAAACTTTTCGAGTTGCGTGGCGAACATACCCAAATACTGCAAAATGGTATAACATGCTCATACAATTATTTTGAACCTGCACGTAGAATTTGGATTGCTCGTGGAAATGAACTTGGTTCACCATACTTCATAGGTAAGAGCAATTATTTGCACACAATTTTGTCGCAAAATAAACAGAGAGACATCAATGTTCTTTCTCATATAGCTTGGTGTATTCAGGAGTAGTATATGGGTTTGTGGTTCACACTAGTATCGTCCACTGCTGGGGAATGGTCATGGAACCAGATACCTAGATTATACATCATAGCAGCATGGGTTATCAGAATAATATGGTAATAGCATCCGGTATACTGCAGCATCGGAATTCAAAGTCCATATTCTAGGGGCGAGTGTTTTTGTGGTGTCATCAATCAATGTTACTCTAGCTTGCGTACATGGGATATTGTGGCATTTGCTCTCCCAACATGATAGTTCATAAGCAATGGACCGATCCAAACATCATTTTAATGATGGCAACTCAATGGAAAACTATAAATACGGAAACTGAAGCGCCAAATATGAACAATGTAAAATATCGATCAAATGTGTAAATATTTCATTTACCAGCCTCATCCAACCGACTTCAACAGGTTTACTAATCTATTAATCTGTTTTATCAATACTCATATTTACCTTCTATGGACCTCTGCAGCTTGCTCAAGATGAAGTCAAACAAAACATTTGTGGAATGGACGTAATACAGGGCATTATGCTGGGTGCAACATTTTTTTCTTTATTTCACTACATCAATGAAGGTCAATGGAAGTAATTCCCTAATTCATACAACATTTTGAAAAGAAACAAAGCCCGACTGAGTAGGTTATCCAAAGATACAATGGCGTCGTCAGGGAGAGAGAGTGTGTGAAATGTAGTTGTTTGCATTGTAACCTGATGGAATTAGTATGCAACCGCCTAACCATATGAAAATAATTTAGAAATCCGAAACAAACCTCATGGAATAAAAGTTCACAGACACATGCTGGAGTATACGACTAATCACCCACTGAACGAATGGATATTGACCACTCGAGCACCCTCTGGAATCTTCGTTGAACAATAGATCAGTAACATCAGTGACATTGCCTACATCGGCTATGATATTGAATTATGTTTCAGCTGGAACATATTGGAAACGAATAATGATATTGAATTTTGCACCGAGTCCAGTATTAAATGTCCCAGGTTTGACGGTTTGAAGCTGTTCATCAGAATGTAGTTTTCAACCAAAGCTACAAAGGATCTCGTATAAATTATCATGTACTACTTTCATTGTAGCTTGCGATGGCCGACCAGATAATTTTTCGAATAACAGGATCGCATTCAGACAATACACCGGGTTCGGTCCTAGTACCAACACTCTTCATTCTGTATGCAGGATCGCTGGGGAGACCAAGATATATCCAATCTAATGGGATGAGGTACCACCTATAAGCAGACGACACCACGTCCCTGTATGTCACGTTCCGACCAGACGGGGTCGAGAATTGCAGTTCGTCAGTTGGTGGGTGAGAAATATTTCAGATGAACGACTGCAGGAGAGGTCCTCCTGATCCTCTAGGTCCTCCTATCGGACGAATAAGGGAATTTTCTCTCGCGAGATACAACAATCTAAGTTGCATAACGCACTATTTTGTGGTTCGCTATCAACACATGTAAGGAAAGAATATAGAACATTGTCGTTTGTATTGTGAGTCTGACTTGAACCAGCGGCCGCATAACTCGGTTATAAGCGATCTACACTGGTTGCGTGTCAGTCAGAGGATAATGTTCAAAGTGCTATTGCTGGTCTTGGTGTAGCACCTACATATCTCCAGGAACTGTTCATTTCGACCGAGAGCCGGATCGTCTGACCAGAACATGTGGCGGTGCCTTTCGGTGGCCAGCTCACGATTATGGAACTCACTACCTGCATATCTAAGAAGTATAATCTAGTTTTGCATTATTCAAGTCAAAACGAAAGACATTTTTATTTAAAGGAACACTATACACCCATCTCACGCTGACGTCATCTTGGATTGAAAACGAGGCCAATAGTGCAAAGGTCACTGGGTCAGGTGGCAGCAATGGCGTCGTGCCGACACGAACATTGCTGTGTTCCTCTTTGTTCGAACGATTCCCGCTACGACCCAGAGAAGTTATTGTCGTTCCATGCATTTCCAAAAGATGAGAAAATAAGGCGACAATGGATTCATGCAATTCGCAGGGATACAGGGCCTAATTTCAAGGTATGTAAGTTAACTAAATCAATGTTTGTTGTATTATCGCCCAGCCGGTCACTTGACAGTTGACACTCGAAGTCGAAGCCACATTCAGATAAGCAGCTGATAAGAACAGGCAGAGTGACAGTAGATCAGGTGATAGGGCCAGCAGTAGCCTTATCAGGAATTTTATTGAGATGTGCTCAATTTATGATGTAGATCTATAAATATATTTAATATTTTATGTAGTGTTGTCACGAATGACATGGCAATGATTATTTATAATTTAGTACCAATGCTGGACATATCATTATCTGTGACATATCAATGACTCTATGTTGCTCTATGTAAAAATGAAAAAAATTCATGGGGAATTGTAATAATAAATTTGTTACATTTCATTACAGATCAATGAATGGACCAAAGTTTGCTCGGCTCACTTCAAACCTTCGAATTTAAGGAAAAGTTTAGCTGGCAAGAGACTGTTGGTGAAGGCAGCTGTGCCAGAGGTGTTTCCTTGGTCAGATGAAAAAAAATCCAGGAAACCTCCGAAAGATAGGTGCTCTGGAGCAGATGTGCATGAGGAAAGCGAATGTCATGAAGAAACGTAAGCAATTTCATAATCATATTTTTGCTGATACATTTCAAAATGTTTGTGTGTATGGGATGTGAAATATAGATCAAAACATACCAGTTCATGTTCATGATAAGAAAACACTGCATCACTGTGCATGGGACACCAATAATTTCATGTGAAATAGAATATACATTTCAATTAGGCCTAGTATGGCAAAAATGATATTTGTATTATTTTAAATGATATGAATATGAGAACTTCTCTGTATTATTTTGATTGATGTGAATATAAAAACTATCAGCTTCAGAACATTTTTTTTTGTTAATGATCATGTATGAATTATGTTTACAGTCCGATGGAAGTTGCCACCACCTCCACTCCACACCCTGATCATGACTATGAAAGACCTCCAGAGATGTCCTTGGAGGATCAGCTGACCGCTGCTATGGAGCACATAGAACGACTCGAGATAGAGAACCGTCATCTGAGGTCCATGTCATTCACCATCAACAGATTCACCACTGATCCAGATATGATGGCTTTCTACACTGGTTTCCATTCTTATGAGATCTTCTGTGCAACATTCAAAGCTTTGGAGCCTACAGCGAGCACCCTGTTCACTTGGTCACAGTTCCAGAGACAGAAATCAGGCACTGCCATCAACACACGAAACATCATGAAGCATGAAAGTTTGTGCACCGTAGATCAGTTCTTTTTGTTCCTTTGCCGATGTAAATGTGGATTATTTGAGAAAGATCTCGCGGTGCGTTTCAACATCAGTGTTTCTACAGTCAGCAGGATTATAATCACCTGGGCTAACTACCTGTACCATGTCCTGGGTGCACTCCCTGTCTGGCCATCTAGGGCTCGCGTGGATGAATTCATGCCAGAGTGCTTCAAGGAGTCGTACCCAAACACCAGGGTGATACTTGACTGCACCGAGTTGAAATGTCAAACACCTTCTTCGTTGTATGTCAACAGTCAGCTGTACTCCCACTACAAGAGTCACACAACTTTCAAGGGACTCATTGGCATCACTCCGTCAGGCGCAGTGTCATTCGTCAGTGAACTGTACAGCGGAGGTATATCGGATGTAGACATCACAGCACGATCTGGCATCATGGATCTCCTGGAGAAAGATGATGACGTTATGGCAGACAAGGGTTTCACCATCCAAAATCTACTGTCAACAAAGGGCGCTACACTCAACATTCCCCCATTTCTCACAGACAAGCGGAGCCAGTTCACGAAGGAAGAAGTTCTGCAAACACAAGGTGTTGCCCGTGTCAGGATACATGTTGAGCGTGCAATTCGCCGGGTGAAAGAGTTTCACATATTTGATAGTGTTTTGCCACTCAGTTTGGCTGGAACAATAAATCAAATCTGGTCTGTGTGTGCCTTGCTCACAAATTTCCGTGGACCTCTGTTCTAGTTGAACAATATTATCTCAAGGACTTTTTGTGAATAATAATATGTGAATGAATGAATGATTTTGCAAATGGCATTGTGTGAAGAACAGTGGAATATTTCATTGACTTCATATTGTAGTATATGTCTGTATTTGCTGTACCCTTGATTCCAATTGACATTAAAAGTGAATTAGATGTACATGTAATGCTCTGGATATGTGTCTGATTGCACAAATCTCCTGATAGGATTGAAGAAATTTCCCTTTATAAGATGACATTATAACATGTGTGAATTGTTAACATATATACATTGCATGCAAGTTGATATGTGTGTAACAGTTGATTGAATATGAATGGTTATGTAATTGCTATAATATGTAATTATCCTTATAAACTTGTAGGTATATGTGTCACAAAATGTGTGTACCAGCCTACCAGGCATCAATATCACATCTGTTACTAATAAATGTATTAAAATACACTGGTTATGTCTTTGATCCAGGGATAAGAGAACATGAACAAAAACAAATCTGAATTCCATGTTCATTCATTTCTGATCACATGCAGAAGAAAATGGTTAATATTTAGAGGAATACATTGGAAATCAGGTATTTTTTGGTGCTGTCTGGCTCATCCCTGGATTGGTCACGTTATGACCATTATCGAAATCATGACCGTTCATAATTCAGTTTATTATTCTGTGGGTGTCACCACTCAAATGTTTCTTTGTAGCTTACATGACCATCAAAGGCATTTAACATTCTTTCACAACATCCTAGTACATCATTTATGTCAAAGATTAATAGAGTTACCTGTATTATAGAATACAACATTTAAATATATGTGTCATTGGATAAGAAGAGCACTGGTATCTCTGTAATCATACATGGACTTCTGTTCACCAGGTACTAGAAATATCAATTTTTTTACACCAGACCTAACTTTGAAATAATAAAGCAAGATATCAAATCAGACATTTACCCAGTTAGGTTATATTATGATATACAAGCTAATGTGGAAATACCTTACTTCTTAACTAAACAAGGCAAAAAGTGATCAAAGTAAAACTTGTCCAACTTTGTTTTCATGTCATCAAACAGTTGTTGATTGAAGAAGATTCTCTCAAGAATGAAATCATTGACACAGTAGATCATCAGGTCACACCATGGGAATCCAGTGATGCCGAGTTGTCCCATAACTTGATAATAATAGTCGTGAGACCTTTTGATGGAATATTCAGCATTGTCTGATGCCTGCTTTAGGTACGGACAGTCCTTGTATGAGTCTTTCTCCGGGCACTTGATCTCCAGTAGGCCCCATTTCCTGTCATGTGCTGCTGTTGGGTCATACACAAGCCTATCCGGGGAGCAACCGAGATGTGGAGCAGATGGGTTTATCACAAACCCCACAGTGTACACATTCACATTCTTTGTGTTCGAATACACTTCCGCTGCCTTGGGCTCAAGCTCCAAACCCCTCTTCATGGCACTTGTCTGTATCGACTTCCCTGTTATGAGTCGCTGAGCAAGGGTCCTAAAGTCTCTTTGTCTGGAACAGATGCTCTTGAACTTGGAAGCTGTGAGCCGTGCCGATCGCAACTTCATCCATTCAGGACAGCTGCTTTGAAGGCGAGTTGATGCCTCATAGTCATCTGAAGCTGACATTGTACAGGCAAATCCTTGGAAGAAAGCAAGGTGTTCCTGGCAGAGGCTGCCCATGTTGTATGACTGTACCAGTACTGGTCGAGGACAAGGAGGTCGATCAGGAGCACTGAGAACCGATATTAACTGGTCCTGGGAGTTTGTTGGGTGCTGCTGGTGGGATAGTGTACTGCCGATCGGAACTTCTCCAACTTTGCTTGTGACAGTGTCAGGCCAAGTTTCCGGGAGTAACTGCAGTATCTGGGGCTGAACTGCCTGAGGTGATATCATCTGTCTGAGTTCTGAGGTGAAAACTCTAGCGACATCAGGGAGCGGTTCTCTCACGGGATTGTATAGTTTGGATGATATCCCTATCAAAATAAAATAGTTCATTAATTAGTTAGGAATATTTAAATTTTCATTGAAATCTGTAACCTGATTCTATATGGTGACAAATTAATCTTATCTGGGCCTACCTGTCAGAGTGCTGCGCTTTGTTGGTCTCTGATTAGCTGCAGGTATCTTGTGTTTCACAAGCTTCATTTGGGAGATAGGCTGTGGCTTGATTCCATGGGTCCTAGGGGGAATGTGCCACTGCTGGGGAGCTGATGTCTTTGAAGCGATTGGTGGGACCACTGTCAGGCCAAGGTTCTGGTAATGTGACAGCTGGTAGAGGACAGCTATAGAATGGTTGCAGGTTCCTTTTCCTGCTGTGCAGGTGCAACTCCCAGATATGACATTATCTGATGTTATTTTCACCTGCAATACAAACATATTACAACCAATAACACACAGAGTTAATAAATATCATTGAATGACTTTACTCACAATAAGTAAATTCACTTTATTTCAGTGTTCAAAATTCATTTCTCACCACCACAAAAATCACTATATTTAATTTACATTGTTTATATTCACATTAATATTATAGATGTGATGCATATCTATGTATAATCAGTGCATTTAGTGATATGCATGTCCTCAACACATGATATGTAATTACCAGTTAGTAGAAATCAATGTCATTTATAGCATACGTGTATTGAACAGTAACATGAAACAGCATTGGAACAATGAAACTAATACTGTATGAAATAAATGTGAGTAGTAGGTATAAAACAAATCTGCTAACATGATATGACTGACAACAGCATAAAACAACAACTACTGCAAAAAAAAAAAAAATAATACCCATACACATGAACACTTATGTAATTTTAAATACATCTCACTTCAATTATTTTTGGTGGGTCATTCTTTTTCATCGAAGGGAAACACTTCGCTCTTATCATTATGGCTTTCTGGTCACCATGTCGTACTGCAATTATTTACCAACAAATATATATATAATATTAAAAAAATACTCTGATTTTGTTTAACCTATTTACACCGGTTTTTGACAGTATTTTTGCGATTCTAAATACTATCGTTCTATAACTTAGCATACTTCACTTGGAAGTCAAACGGCAATTGCCCACTAAATTTCATACTTCTATCGCAAAAGTTGAAGAAGCTGGCAATCTACCCCAATTTTAAACTTCAGACCAAAAGGGGATCTCAAGAATCTGAACATATTCGATAATTTATTCCAGTTTACATTCATCAAGACTTTAGGTATTCTTCTAATTTTGGACAAGAATACACATATTGTTGTGTATTCTACCCAAACATGTTGATTTCGAAAGACTGCACTGCCACAAAACCAAACAATTGCACAAAATTGTGTGCACACTCAGAAATTAAACGACAGGGCTAAATTTAACATTGGGGTACATTACCAACTTTTTCAATTTTCACGGTAGAAATCTGAAATTCGGAAGAAACTTGCCATTTGCCTCCCAGGTGAAGAATGCAAGGTTATAGAATGATATCATTTACCTTCACAAAAATATCAGTGAAAAACAGTGTAAACCATTTAGAAAAATCAGAGTATAGGGGTATATTCTGAGCAGAAGATGGATTTAAGTTTGTTCCCACTCACAATATAGCTTAAATCTGTACATGCATGACATGCTCATGGAGGAATAAATAATTTCGACATTCCGTCCATATGCCGCGTATACAATTACAAGTTGAGTAAACATTATGACGCAGTGTCATAATGCACACAGCCATTGTGATTGCCAGCCACATAGGTCACAGCAGATGCTGCCACCTAGCGATTTGATGTTTAACTACATGATAAAATGCTGCCACCTAGTGACTACCATATATACTATATACAATAGACGATCATTTACTGATACACCGGTGTTTCCAGGACATTGTGTCGAACTGAAGTGTGACATCTCAATCTACGACAAAACAGGCTATTTGTTACCTTCCACATCGTGAACGTAGGATCCCGCAAAAAATGCGTATCCTCGCTCCAGGATCTTCCTTGGCACTTTTGTTGATTCGTTTGCCCATTTGTTTATGATAGCATGGGAAATAGGTGGCACATTGGACAAACTTTTTGTCCATGATGTTGACGCAGCGTCTGCACTCGCCATGTGTCCTGGGCCGGCTTTGCACTAGTGGCCTCGTTTTCGATTCAAAATGGCCGCGCCGTGATATGACAGTATAATCTTTGTTGTCACACTCATCATGCTCATGTTTTTGTGTTTGTCTCACTTCTTACCTTTTACGTCTGTGTACCTACAATTTACGCTGTACAAAATAAATTATTATATTATTGAAAAGTCCGCATTTGTACGTCAGGCAATGTGATGATATTCATATATAATAATTATATAGGAGCTGCTTTGAAATACATGTATATTACATGATATTTGTCATGACTTTATTGCCAGACATGCAGTTTTCATGCTAAATCAACCATAGTGACAATCATTTAACCTGAAACAGTATGTAGTAAAACTACATATTAGAATAACTGGAGTCCGAGTTTATTTGCACCTTGCCTTTTTTTTCGCAAATATGTCGTCAACAAAGATGCCGATAAGAAGGGTGGTCACCGGACAACTTATGTGCGTATTGATGTATTAGCTGGATCTCGGAAGTTTTCAGCAGCACGAGGCTTCCAGTCTCATTTTTGCTCATCATCTATTGGCACCTTTATATTTAATGCTCCTGACCTTGTACCCTTTCCGCTCCGTAGCTTCCAACAACGTGTCGGTAAAAATTTGTGATGGGATTTCAAAATCAGTTTACATCCGGTGGTAGTCGACATAGAGGCGCACTCTATATTGCAATAGAGCTTAAAAAACAAGCCTGACCACAAATGCGTAATCTGATTGAGTTGGCAGGTGCACCTCGTTGACATGAAAGTTTTAAAGACATTTTGAGTATCTAGCGCACATTGCGACCTTGTTACGTTGTCACTTAAATCTCTAAAACTGTATTAACGAAGCATCATGCATCAGATATGGTAGGGGGAAAATTTACAAGGTTTCTGCATCGTTCGTAGACAAGTTCACTCTTATTAATGTTTTTGGTGAACTGGTTCCGTGTGCAGCAAGGTGGACTGAATAGCGACAGTATTTTCCGCTGATATTCAGTCTATTTCGCTGTGCAATCCGAGATATTTTAGCAGTCAATTGTTTTTCCCAAGAGCCGGGATTTTTTTGTGTCTTTTGTTGTAAATTGTCACATTAGAGCAAGATGTGTTTCTTGGTGGCAGGACTTGTTCTGTTACTGCCAATACAGTCAGATTTTGATGATGCCAATAACAAACGTAAAATACAACATTTTGCAATAGAAACAAAGCCCGACCAAGTAGTTTATCCATGAACACACTGGCGTCATCAGGGGCAGACAGTGTGTTAAATGTAGTTGTTTCTACTGTACACCTGGTGGAATTAGTATACAACTGCCCAACAACCTATGAAAATAATTTAGAAATCCGAAACAAACCCCATGGAACAGACACACGACAATGCCAACACAAGCCAGAAGGCTACTGAGTTGATGGTATCCTCGGGGACAGAGTTAACGTCCGCCAGCAGTGACACCGACTCAGTGGTATGAATGTAAGTATCAATCAATTACCACCAATACAGTCAGATTTTGATGATGCCAATAACAAACGTAAAATACAACATTTTGCAATAGAAACAAAGCCTGACCAAATAGTTTATCCAAAGACCCACTGCGTCATCATATGGTTGCTAATGTTACCAGTCAAGTCCTAGACCCTTACCAGCCATGGGTTAATATTACCATCAACTGGCACATCATGATCCCAATTGAAATTATGAATGTGAATGACAGAATGAACTGCCATTACCTCCACGAATACACAAGTAGTATCCGCGTCATTGTGGTTAAGATGTGGGTTCTGCTTTGACATAAACTAATAAAAAGCATGCTTTTAAACTGATTTTGAGGGTCAAGTACTGGTGTTGTTTCTCTCTCTCTTTCTCCTTCAGTTGTATGTATTTAGTGGTGTTATTTATGCACAAATGTATTATGACCAAGTTTCTCCCTGCATTGCATGGAGAAGTGTGTGTATAACTATGCACTAACTATGGTCTTGTAGTCCAAAACAAATCGTAATGATAAAATTCAATGCGCTTGGATTATACAGGATAAATTGTCGGTATATGAAAAATATATATCGAACAAAATGATATTTACTCTTTATGAAAGTTTCACACGCAAGGACTAAGTGCTTGAGAAATCGGAATTTCAGAGCCAATTATGTGTTGGATGTAAGTATCAATCTATTACCACCAATACAGCCAGATTTTGATGATTCCAATAAAAAACGTAAAACACAACATTTTGCAATAGAAACAAAGTCCGACCAAATACTTTATCAAAAGACACACTGGCGTCATCAGGGGCAGACAGTGTGTTAAGTGAAGTTGTTTCTACTGTACACCTGATGGAATTAGTATACAACTGCCCAACAACCTATGAAAATATTTTAGAAATCCGAAATATACCCCATGGAATAGATACATGACAAGTACATAAGTACCTAATCACAAGTTCCAAAAATACACATTGATATTTATTTTTTATGATACATTCATCTGGATGCAATATTTCCTTTTGAATGCCCACTTCAAGATTCTTCGTTCTCTTCTCCACGCCATTTCAGAACCATAATAAAGCTTTCAGAACCACAATGAAGCTTTCAGAACTGTGATTTATTTCACCTATTCGAATTTCTTCGAGAATGAAAAAAAAAATGCAACAACGGAACCCTTTTATCGCAACAAATGTGGCACCATTAATTTACAGAACAAGAATTGATTGCATATGACAACCACGAAGCATCACAATGTAAAGAGCAGATGATAAAGTGCGATTCGTGTAGACCTGGAACTACCTACTACGGGTGTAATGTCTAAACTGGATATTTCAACATTCACAGTAATACTGAGCATCGTGTCAGGGCCAGCTGAACTACACATGCACGAGCAGCTGGAGAACGTTGCCAAACCGAACAGGCTTCAGTAAACGCCTTGAAAAACATCGCTCACGAAATAAGCATCACAGATATATCACTGACTGTTTTCATCATTCACTTAGGCATCCGATCGTTAACAATATCATTTCAGATATAATTTGAAGGTTTTTTCTCTGTGTGCTTGTGGGGAACTGTGGATAGGCGATCGGCAACTGCTCTTGCGCAATCACTGGCAACAGCCATGTACCGCAACAAAAATTAATGCTCAATGTGATGAGGGGCGATTTGGAGCATAAGATTACATAAAACCCCCAGGTAAATCCATGATTCCAAACCCCAATGACAAACTACAGATATTATCCAAAACTAATTCATCACCAAAGTTAAAATACACCTGTGACGTCACACTATTGTTTGTGCGCTCCATTATTATTCAAGAATGGACAGAAAGAAGAAGAATGTTGTCCATTCTTATTGAGTCTGTCAGGGAGAATGTACGAGTAACAATAGATTCGTAGAAACGAATGGACGAGGGGCGAAGCCCCGAGTCCATTCGTATCTACGAATCTATTGTTACGAGGTACATTCTCTGACTTAAACTATGGAAAGCCTGGTGAATTTCAATCGCAATCGCACAGCATTACGTGGACACCTCTCCAATACGACTTGAAATGGCAGAAAATGAATTTTGCTTCTCTTTGAGAGGCTTTGTCCTGGAGGCCAGGAAAGGAATGACGACTGCCATCCGACCGCAACACCATTCAGTTACACCTCGCGCTAAAAGGTCGGGAAATACGCTCCCTACAGAAAAGGATATTTTTTGTTCTTAAAAACCTACAAGAGGACGACCGGTCGACCGGTGCACAACGCAAACCGGTCAGTGTAAGCCTACGACAGGCGGCACGAAAAATCTACGTCAAGACACTGTTCTCCACTGGAAAGTACCGAGTACCCACGGTGACTGTAATGTACGACAGTAACGTGAGCGACAGAGTGCATGTGACTGTAAATATTAATATGCCGAAAAATAAGTATATTTTTTTGTATAACTTTTCGCCTACAAAAATCGTTGTGTGAAAATTGTGTTTGTGTCTGTATATGTATATCCACATTCGGTAGGTCTCTCAGAAAGTGTAGATTCGTAGATCAGAATCTATAATACTTGTGTATTGATGTATAATCTACATTTGCTCGGTGTCTCAAACAAGTGTAGATTCGTTGATCAAAATCTACAGTTAAATCTACAGTTTGTGTCTAGATGTATAATCTACATTTGGTAGATGTCTCAGAAAGTGTAGATTGGTAAATACGAATCTACAGTTGAAACAAAGGAGTGACGTCACAGGTATAGTTTAAAAGAATGGAAGGTCTGGGTGGTGTATTTTAAGTCAGAGAAAGCACTCGTAAACTGTCCATTCGTAGATCTGAAAAGCCTCGGCCCTTCGGGCCTCGGCCTTTCAGATCTACGAATGCACAGTTACTCGTGCTTTCTCTATTACAGAATTATTCATCAAGTTGTCGTAAATAATTGTGTGGAAATGCATACAAAAAGTCAGCTCACCAGCCCCATATAACCTCGACAGGCATCATAAATGTATAACCCGCCATCGAGGTATCTTCTTCATCAACATTAATATTTACATTCTATTGACGTCAGCTCGATCTAATTGAAGTACAATGAAGCATGTACACATGTGTGACATTAATATAATGATTCTAGGGAATTATGCAAGGAGTTTTTTTTTAATCCACAAATATACATTCAAAAATTTCCTTTACACTGAACAAGGATAATTGCAGGTTTAGTTTCATTTGGCTGCAATGCTATTTTCTTGCTGACAACGTCGTCTTTAAATCAACTACCATTGTTATTGGAATTCCACCAATATAAAATATATGCTACAGGATACGAGGACTACTCCATACGCACTGACTGAATTAATGTTGTTTACGGGGGCACCTTTCACAAGCATCGTTGAATCCCATGTTTACACCAGCATTGGTGTTGATTCATGTTTATCATTGGATGACGTTGAAAACGTATGATGGGTAAACATTTGTACATTGAGCCTAGTATAACAGTATTTCAGGCGTGTTCGAAGTTCGACGATGTTGAGCAGGATGTCGGACTTGAATCAACAATGAAGCCAGTGTGTATCACTCTCTTTATGAATGATGAACGCAATAGTTGATAGGTCTCGTGATGAATAAATTAACAATTTATCATAGATACGAAGATGACCCCTTCGTTGTACTATAGTTTCATTTGACCGCGATAATTATAGAATGCATAAAAACTCTTTGAGATGGACAAAACCTGGCAATATAATGATACCCAGGCAATATAATGATATTCATGCCCAATCGCAATGACTGGGCTGCTTTGAAGGTATATATTGTAGACTTGCTGATGGTTTTGTGCCAGACAGGCACCTTCGATGATGCATCAACAATAGGGTGAAATATGAAATCCCTGAGGCCACCCGATTTCTTACTATTTTACGGAGTGGTTTCCTATGAATAAACGAATTCTGTCTCTGTGCCCATATTATATAGGTCATGAAAAAATTTGTTTTATAGCAAACTTTATTTCTTCTGGACGAATAAGTATTCAGTCACTACGAATCAATATTTCATCTCGACGAAATATTATTGTCTCCTCGATTTGTCAAGACAATGTTTCAAAGACTATTCAGGTATCTGGAATAGTGTCAGATAGGGGCAGTAACCCAGAAATAATTTTTGATTTTGAGTGTGCCCATTATATTTTCCAGCCCCATTCGATGAATGAAAGAAATATAGCTGCATCGATCTTGACCAATACTATAGACCAGTAGTAACGTTCACAGATACCTGATGGTCTACTGCGTCACAATTCTAGTTCAATTGCGCTGTGTTACGTGTTTCGGTAAATATCTCTTGAATAACTTGCTCCAATCTCATGAGGTTCAATTACGATTTGGATCAGAACTGTAATCACTTGACGATTCTTAGCTGGATCTTAGAAGTTGTCTCGTTGTGTCGTTTTGCAACGAAATATTATATTTGATAATGCTACATACTCATTGTACCCGGATTCACTACGGACGTTCCGGACCACACCGGATCTCAAGACACCAGAATAGTGGCGCTCCCGGGCTCTTGTCCCGGCGGAGCTACGGTTAGTAAAAAATAAGCGATCGTCCGTCAAATAGTTTTGCCCATCAAGTTGTCGCCCCGGTCGATCCCGGTTCATCGCGGTCGCACTTTCGCTACGGCAAAGCCGTTAGCACTACGGATACACCACGATTAAACCCGGATCAGACCACTTTTCTCATGTAGCGTTGCCAGGAGTAACCTGGGTCCCAGCGAGACAGTTAATTTATGATGACATCAAATTTGGCTTCTACTTGTGGAAATTTAACCGAAACTTTCATGTCTACATCATCAACAGTGTAAATGCTTAACCACTATAAGGTGAAAACCTTTTGGACAAACACATTTTTAGATAAGAACACATACCAGCTAACATAAACTGACATGAACCAAAGCTACAACATAGCTGGCTAACCAAGACTTAGGCAACTCGTATCTACTATGCATTCCACCTTTCTTTCCGTCCTATACAGACCCATTTGCACCCGGGCGCCCTTTTACATTTTGAATATACGCCAGCGTTTCCATCCGTAGAGCTTCGGTATCCATCACTGGTTGTGAAAATGTCCTAATATGATTACCCAATCGGTTTACAACTGGTGTTAACCCACATAATTTTGCACCATTATATTGTTGCAGCATTCACAAAAACAAGCCGTACCAAAGACGCATAATCCGATCGAGTTGGCAGGTGCACCTCGATGACATAATTTTTTTTTTCTGATATTGTATTGCGCTCATTGGGAACACGACCACGTTGCATTATCCCCTAAATCTGTAAAACTGTATGAAGCATATAATCACGGGTCGGATATGATAGGATGGAAATCGTAAACAAGTTCATGTGGTGCACTATTTGTTCGTTCTTAGTGTCTTGATATCATGTGCAGCAATATGATTTGAAGTCAATGATGGAATGTTGTTTCTGCTATTTTTTGTCTTTCCCTAATCCATTTCAGAGTAGAACGATCAGATTATCAAGCAGTCAATTATTTTATGTCGTCTCCAAGAAGGGACTTTGGCTCACTAAAGTAGTAAGTTGCAACATCAGAACGAGATGTGCTTTATGTCAACAATTAGTGTTTTTACAATAGGTGCTGTTGTTATAATTTGAATATATAGCCTAGTGTATCAGCCGAAACGATAATGGGGTATGTCGTTATTGTTAGGCCCATCTCGATCAAGAGTGTGGTTGATGTACTTTCCCAGGACTATTATATGCAATTTCTGTATCAATCGAATTGTGTCTGCCGGCTTTCTGGCGGCTCTCAAAATGACATGTTTTACAACAAGGACGTTCCTACTCGGTACTAATTTTACTTTCACGGATGTTATGAAATTTACGAAATACATTTACTGGTACTTTTTACGAAATACATATACTGGTACATATAAATTTATACGGCTGTAAAGAGTTTTTCACCGAAGTGAGGTACTAGTCTCTACGGCTGTGACAAGCTTTCAAGACCTTCTATCTACGTTCGCACGTTGGCAAGAACCCCAACTCCCAATCCTAAAACAGGTTTATTATAATGGGTGTCACCCGTGTGCTAGGAAGTGCTGACTCTGCAAATCGTATGGGGCTCATGGATTTCTTTATTGTCCGGCTTCTGTCTAATAGTGAACATCGTGATTGCATAATAGTAACGATTTTGATTCCCCGGGAAGCATTTTTCTACACACATAGTTACTTTTTAGCGTTTTTTAGCTGAATTTGCCCATAAATTTGTTTGAAAATGTGTTGGGCCAATACCCATTTATTGAATCGTTTATGCAGTTTTGGCGGCTGTTTTTGCATGTTTTCAACTTCAAAAATTATTTTCTCAAAAACTATCAGATCAGTTTTGAGATTTTAGTTTCAGAATGTTCCCCTCATATATCATTATAATGTGTATAAGTTTCAATGCTCTTGAATCGCCGGTCTGCATGTGGCGGCCATTTTGATGTTTTCTACGGGGCCCAAATGGGACTTTCCCATGTAAAATTCTCCTATGCTCTAAAATGGGTCACAATGTTCCTGATATCTCACTTAATATTGAGATTAGAGACTTTGAATCAATTGTGGACACATAGGAAATGATATATGCTGAATATTCTCGTGACCTTGAATTTGACCTTTGACCTCCTTTTCAAAGTCAGAGCACAAAATATCTAATATCTCGCTTATTATTTACTTTAGAGTTTTGGAATCAATTGTGGACACATAAGAAATGATATATGCTGAATATTCTCGTGACCTTGAATATGACCTTTGACCTCATTTTCAAGGTCAAAATACAAAATGGCTAATATCTCGCTTATTATCGACTTTACAGCTTAGGAATCAATTGTGGACATATAGGAAATGATATATGCCGAATATTCTGATGAACTCGAGTTTATGCTTTGACCTAATTTTCAAGGTGAAAGCACAAAATGGCTACTATCTCGCTTATCAACTCTACAGCTTGGAAATCAATTGTGGACAGATAGCAAATGATATATGCCGAATATTCTGATGACCTTGTATTTGACCTTTCATCTCATTTTCAAGGTCAGAGCACAAAATTGCCAATATCTCGCTTATTATTTACTTTACAGTTTGGGAACCAATTGTGACATATAAGAAATGATATATGCTGAATATTTGTGTGAACTTGTAGTTACCGGACGCGATCGATCCGATCACCTATTGGCTAGCCGGTAAGCTACAGGTCCCTTGGGCCTATGTTTAATATTTGTGATAGCTCTTTTATCTGCTAACACAGTTAACATACAGTATTTCTGTTCTTATCGTGAGTTACTACATCTTGGAAAAGTCTAACCATGCATGTCATAAATTTCATGACTGAACATACCTGTTGACGTTAGTTACAGCTTGGTCTAAAACATATCACGACGGTAAATTATGAGACATGTAATAATTGCTAAATCGTGGTCCGTGATTATGACGAAATGTTCTTCACAACGTTTGTTACTTTAAAGAATATGCGAGTTGTGTAACATATATATGTTTATTTGGTATGTAAGGCTGACCAGCCCATATACACAATCCAACAATCCTAGCCAAGCATATGTTCACATATCAAAAACAGATGAAACACGTACAATACGAATATGAAGACACTGAACAGCAAACACACTCACAACAACACTAGAACCCGTTCACACTTCGAAATTTGAAGGCTTTATAGAGAAATACAGCAATTTGTCTGATGATATCTTCACTTTTACTGCTCATTACTTTATAAAATGCATTTTCATTTAACACCCTAAACTTTGATATTATATTCCCCCACAGTGTTCCTTCTGATATCAAAATAAGCCGGACATATTATAAAAAAAATGAAATTCGTCTTCAACAACGTCTATATCTAAAACTGACTTACAATACTGACATATTCTTTCATCTATTGGGATCGAGGTTAAATTGTGACGTCCAGTTTCTATAGCTAGTGGGTGAATACTACATCTGAATTGAAACTACCGAGACTAACTTCTTTTCCCTTAATACATTTAAATGCTTAGCTGGTTCAAATGATTCAATAATATTACTGTATAACTTGAGTTACCATTTGTACATAATCCATCATGCCACTCCTGTCGAAAACAATCCCGAACTCTTTGCTTGAAAATGGATATGAATAACTTGTCATTTACCACACCCTGTGCTTCCCATACATGCTGAAAACCATATCTACATAATAAATTTTGGATTTTTGAACACCATGTAATTCTACCATTGTCGTGTAAGTTTTTGCTCAATAAATAACATTGTTTCGATAATCGACTACTATGCATTTTCTGATTCTTCATCCAGAATGTGATACATCTGGTATAATACAAGATAAAAATTAGCCCAAGGGCTAAGAAAGGTTACCGGACAATACATATTTTAGATATTAGTAGTTTGTCCCGTGACCTTGAAAATAAGGTCATTGGTCAATTCAAGGACACAATAATATTCGGCATATGTCATTTCTAGTATGTCCACAACTGATTTTTAAGCTGTAAAGTCAATAATAAGCGAGATATTAGCCATCATGTCCTAAGACCTTGAAAATGAGGTCAAAGGTTGATTCCAAGGTCATAGCAAATTTCAGCTTATATCATTTCCTATACGTTCATAATTGATTCCTAAGCTCTGAAGTCGATAATATGCGAGCTAATAGCCATTTTGTTCTGTGACCTTGAAATTTAGGTCAAAGGTGAAGTTCAAGGTCATTACAATGTTCACAATATATCATTTTCTATATGTCCACAATTGATTGCTAAGCTGTAAAGTCGATAAAAAGCGAGATATTAGCCATTTCGTTCTCTGACCTTGAAAATGAGGCCAAAGGTCAAATTCAAGGTCATAGCAATATTCAGCATATATCATTTCCTATATGTTCATAATTGATTCCTAAGCTGTAAAATTGATAATAAGCGAGATATTAGCCATTTTGTCCTGCGACATTGAAAATGAGGTCAAACGTCAAGTTCAAGGTCATGACAATGTTCAGAATATATCATTTTCTATATGTTCACAATTGATTGCTAAGCTGTAAAGTCGATAAAAATCGAGATATTAGCCATTTCGTTCTCTGACCTTGAAAATGAGGCCAAAGGTCAAATTCAAGGTCATAGCAATATTCAGCATATATCATTTCCTATATGTCCACAATTGATTCCTATGCTGTAAAGTCGATAACGAACGAGATATTAGCCATTTTGTGCTCTGACCTTGAAACCGAGGTCAGAGGTCAACTTCAAGGTCACAAGAATATTCGGCATATATCATTTCCTATATGTCCACAATTGATTCCTAGTCTCTAATCTCAATATTAAGTGAGATATTAGGCTTAATGTGTCCCATTATAAAGCATAGGAGAATTTAACATGGGACAGTCCCATTTGGGCCGAGTTTGGGCCCAAAATGGCCAACTTTGAGCGATTCAAGCGCAACGAAATTTATACATGTCACAGGGGTACATATAAGGAGTGTTATGCATCAATAAGAAAAAAAGTTACTGAACAGATTTTGAGAAAACGACCATCAAAGTCCAAAATTGGCCATTTTTAGACGAAAACGGCCGCTCTGACCTTGAAACCGAGGTCAGAGGTCAAATTCAAGGTCACGAGAATATTCAGCATATATCATTTCCTATATGTCTACAATTGATTCTTAGTCTCTAATTTCAATTTTAAGTGAGATATTAGGCTTAATGTTTCCCATTATAAAGCATAGGAGAATTTAACATGGGAAAGTCCCATTTGGGCCGAGTTTGGGCCCAAAATGGCCCACTTCGAGCGATTCAAGGGCAACGAAATTTATACATGTCACAGGGGTACATAGGAGGAGTGTCATGCATCAATAAGAAAAAAAGTTACTGAACAGATTTTGAGAAAATGACCACCAAAGTCCAAAATTGGCCATTTTTCGACGAAAACGGCCGCCATTTTGAAAAAAATGCGAAAATCAAAAAACTAAAAAAAACCTTTCCTGGAAATATTTTTAGGTATTTTTGTGCAAAATTTCAGAAATATTCGCCTGTAAACTTTAATGATAAAAATGTGGACGGACGGACGACGGACGCCGGACGACGGACGCAACGCCACGGCAATAGGTTATCGGACCAAAGGTCCGGTAACCTAAAAATGGAAATATTCCACATTCCCCAAGGACAGCCAAATTTGAAGTTTTTACTGACACACCAATTACAGATTTACAAAATTTTGTCTGCACACGTTCTATAACATCTGATTTTTCAAAACCCCATATTTCAGACCCATAGTCTGGTACAACTACTTTATGAAGCAAATCGAAGTATGTATATACATCTCACTAAAATGTCACAATCTGTGCAACATTAGACCGGGTGTTGTTGACATATTGATGTAATATATACATTCCTGAGCCAGGCTTCCTATAAATACGATTCCGTGTATCTTCCATGTACTTTCAATATGAACAGATTGGATACCACCATTGTACCACAAGCAACAGATAAGTGACTAAATGTTATTTACTCAGGCACATTCTATAATCTTTGTTGAATAGTGAAATATGCATTTAATATGTGTCATATACTTACATCGGGAATGATGTTGGATCAGGTTAGAACTGACACCAATGACACGTTTGGTCGGTAGAAATTTGTGCAATGAGTTCAGTATAACAATATTTCATCGGATTCCGGATGTGTATGTCAGGCAATATATAGTTTTCCATATTCTATAACAATGAAGGAGATGCTTCGAGAATATAGCAAGAAGGATATGTCATGGCTGTGACAATCTGGCAGTTTCCATGCTAAATCAAATTAAATAGATTACAATTAAATATATCCGAAAGAGTGCACAGTGAAATTGACTATTTGGGGTGCATATATCAATGAATGTGATCAATCGATACAAGAGGTATATGTCACCTCGTCAGACAGCAACCATGTTGATAGGAGTGGCCGGTGGAACTTCTTGGGAAAATTCAAGACAATTGTATATTCTTTTATCCGTAATCTCAGGTAGTCAATTCTTATGCCAGAATGATTATCGTTTATTATTATAGACAATTGTTTTGAATTTCCCAAGAAGTTACACTGACCATTCCTCCTAAAATGCTTGCTGTCTGACGAGGTGAAATATACCTTTTGTATCGATTGATCATTACCGTCCAGCAGGTAAGCCACAGGTACCGTTTTGTCCAGTGCTTCAGAAGTATATTTCATATACCCCGTGGCACATGTTTCCGCAAATACGTTGTAATGAATATGCTTCAATCTAAATTGTCCACTTAGCATGCAGACAACAGCTCTGATAACTGGACAATTCTTTAAAAATTCCCTTTGATGTATATTGGATATAGTTGTATTTATCTTGGAAATTAATTATGTGAGATCTCGTTGTATCATCGTACAAAAATTTTTATCTGGTATGTTGACACCAAATTTGTCTTCCCGCATCGTATTCGCGGATGCTAATTGATGTATTTGGTTCGTGTGTACGATAATCCGGAAATGTTCCAGTTGTCTCCTAACAGTCCCAATTCGTCTTCCATGATATGGGTCACATGAAACCACTAAATGTGCAAGCTGCCTATTGAAAGGAAATCGTTTACAAGTGAAACATTCCTGTGTCGTGTCATACAAATGGATCTAGATCACACATTAACCCATCAGCATGACTAAATAAAATCCATATGAATATAATGGGCCTACCATTTGGAACAGTACGATCGGTATTGTATTGTTTATTAAAGTGTCACTTGATATAAACGGATGCGAAGAAAATACACGGCCAATATAAAATACCATAATTCTGTAAAAGAATTACGAGAGACTATAGATATAAAAACATTATTTATATGATTACCTTTAGCATGCATATATATTTTTTCAAGTTCATGTGTTGCATACGTTTTTTTTCTTATTATCGGTCAAACATTTAAATAGAATTCCATACCAGCGAACTGAGACTGATATTATGCATATTCCATCCACCGTGCAGTTTGGAATGAAATCGGTTCATGCATGTATACATGCTATTCGATTGTGATTTCATTCCTTAGCTCCATGTTTCACTCCCTAGGTTCCAGGAAGAGCTTCGGTATCCAGCACTTAGTAAGATTTCCCAATCGGTTTATAAGTGGGATTAACCCACATAGTTTTGCATCATTACATTCGTAAGGTAACATTCATTGTACAAGCCGTGTTAGAGTTGCTTTATCTGATCGAGTTAGCAGGTGCAGCTCGTTGACATGAAAATATGTTTTCCCGATGGTTTGAGTATCTTACACACAATTGGTACATTAAGGTGTTGATTCACCATTTAAATCTTGAAAAATGTGAGACATTTAATCACGCATTGAATAGGGCACGATGAAAACTTACAGGGAATCTTATAATATTCATATATATTTTCAAGTTCATGTGTTGCAGACTTTTTTTCCTATTATTGTATACATTGTCTTGATTTCATGTGCAAACATTCGGATTGACTTAACTGAGACTTTCCTTACACTTCATATTGATTTTCTTCCTTTCCTGTGTACAACAAATAAGCAGTCATGTGTTATTCCATGTCAAAGTTGTCACAGAACGAGATCTATTTCTTATTGACACGGAGTGCTTGCTACAACGCTTCTCTAATAATTTGAGTACATCATATTTTAAGAGGAGGTTTGCCGGCATTGATTGGTCCACTTCGATCATTTGGGTTAATGGATTTTCCAAGTAAGCTTCAATTCCTGAAGCTTTTAAATTGATTTGCACATGTGTATGCCGGCTTTCTGTGAGTAGATGTTCACATCAAAACTTACTTCGATTGACTTATATTCGATACTTTCGTGAATTGTATGACACAAATTATTTTAGTCCGAACACAAACAGAAAAAAATGTACATTTACAGTTGAATTTACGAAAAACGGTCTAACATTCTGCATTGGGAACTTGATGTTTGGACACTCAAAATAGCAATTAAGGTTCAATTCACAAGTGAACCCAGACATATTATCCTGCTTCATTAGTAGCCTTTTGTTGGATTGAAGACTAGGGAGCAATTGCAGGTCATGACCTGGCGTTGTTTGGCGTTGTTTTCTATAATGGGCGAATGTGTTTTGTGAGGACCACTGTCTGCGCTGGATAGATTGGTGTGTTGTGTGCAATCACATTCTGTCTCGGTGTCTGAAACAAACGGCAATGAAAAATCCCAACGATCTCGTGATGAAAAAACAGGATCGATTGTAAATATTTGGTTGGGCTTTTTGTTATTTTAAAATTTTTGTATTTTAGGTTTGCTATTGTGGCCATAAAATCTGGCTGTGTTGTTGGTAATAGGTTGTTATTACACAATTGAATGTAAAATGAAAAAAAAGGTTTTATTGTGAATTGACCTATTAGGAGTCCGAAACAGCAGAACATCTTGATTGGAATGCCATAGCAAGATCCACATTTGAGACCAGGGTGAGAGATTGCGCTGGGTGGCCATTTTGGATGGAATTATGATAGGAAATGCTAACTTTTTCTGGAAAACCGGATTTTACAATTCATGCATCCTCCAATGTCCACTGAACATCAAAAATTGATAGCGAACACTTACGGTTCTGATCCCCAGGTGTAGATCATATGTATTGTTCTCGTATTGATATTCTTGTATACCTGAATTGTTTCGATTGTATGTAAACAAAATTGAAGTACAAATATACCACACATCTTCTCACCTATCAGGAGTCGTTCGGTATTTTGGATAAACAAAACTGAACACAATATGCACGTTCGCTACAGATTGAGCCCAAATTGCCGCTATTGATCAACTGCAAAAGATCGTCACAAATTCAATTATATTACCAAGTAAAGACGGATCAATTACGGTTCTTCGTGTTCCGCGATTGTGATGAATTGATACTAATAGTGTAAGGCACTTTCAGGAATATGCAAGTTTTGTAATACATCTCACTAAATGTCACAATCTTTGCAACATTAGAATTGGTGTTGTTGACAGATTAATGTAATACGCACATTCCTTGGCCACGCCCTTTGTAAGTACCTTTATGTTTCATGTGATGTCAATATACCTAGTTAGCAGAAAATGAAATCCGGGCCGGTCATTAAATTCTAGGGATATACCCCGTCTGCGGTACATGCAAACTACATTTTTGTGCATGTATCATACACGTATCAACATTTTCATTGGCCGTAAAAGAAAGTATCAAACCTCCCGGTGGTGGAGTCACTGTGTGGGGCGCCTTTCATAGTGGTGACAAGTCGGACCTGCACGTGCTGGAGGGGAACATGCATCAGCACCAGTACATTCGCGTCTTGGAAACCAAAATGCTTCCATTTGCAAGGAGACACTTCCAGGCAACTTTTGTCTTCCAAGACGACAATGCTCCAGCCCATCGAGCCCGACGAGTGACCGAATTCCTCCAGAGCGCGGACCTGGAACACATGGCATGGCCTGCGATGTCACCGGATAATGAACCCGATCGAGAACCTGTGGTCGGGAATCTCTCGGACGCTGAACAAACTGAACCCCCAACAAATGTAGCTGAACTGACCCAGGCAATACTTGACTGTTGGCGAGATATTCCTGCTCAAAACTCTCAAACCAAGTTTCTAGTATGCCTCGTCGTACCCGTGTCTTATACAACGCTAGAGGTCATACAAAGTACTAAAGTGACTTTGTGTAATCTGTTGTATCACTGAAACCATACTGGGTAAAATGAAGTAATTTATAGCTTGTATACTGATGTGAGAATGAAGTAAAATTGCATCGCACAAAGTATGATTTTCATATATTTTTGTCATGGTTTGACAATGAAGCCAATAGTTTATATTGGTGATTGAAATACTGACAGAAATTGCTATCGGTTGATTGGATATTATGTGGGCAAATAAAAAATGGCCACACAAAAATAATGCAAAATTTTCTCACAGAAAAATTCCAAAAGTTAAAACTAAAAATAATTGTTGATATATTCCAAACTTTCCTACACTGTACGTTTTGTTGAGTTGGTACATACTTATTTTTTTCGACGGGCTCTGTTTATTGTAGAAGTTGTTTATTGTAGAAGTGTTTCATATTAGGTTTTTATTACCATCATCAATATTTTTTTGGTAACATCCCCATTGATTTTAGTCATAACTATCCTATAATTCAGAACATTTTGTGGTGTTGAACACGCTACAGGCGTAATTAAACACGTATGAAAATGGCAGTTCCCAAGCAGTCAGTCGACCAGTTTTTGACAGCCAGACACAAAAGTCGGTGTCATAAGCGGATAGTGGATCATTATTCTTGTCGTGTAGGAACACCAAGTCAACCGCACCAATTCCTGTAACCAAGATATTGGCATAATCAGTGTAAATTTGTACCTAACACTACTCGTGTAATGTCGTACTTTTACTTCTGTTGCGTGGAATGAGGCTTGTTTACCCTCCACGTTAGAAAGGAAATGATTTTACATGTAGTACTAAATTAAATTATTTGTTTCTTTGTAAATCCCACACCATATAGATGGGTGTACGGATCGACGGGGCTGACTTGTCTCCTCGTGTTCCGAGCAGAACAAGGAGAGTGACTGGGCGGAGGCGGAGCCCATCTCCCGTGACCCAAGCATGAAGCAGGCCGCCGTGGTGGCCACCGTCTGACTGCCGACCGCGGCCGGTTGGTAGTCAAACGTCTTGTGCCGCCGTGGGCTAGCCACCAGACCACGCCACGCGATATTGACCTGCTGCAGTGATCGATGTATCAAAAACTGACAGCATGCAAGAAGACATCAGTTTTCTTTGAAAATAACAGAAAACCAAATGTAGCGTCTCGCGTAATAGGTTCGTGAGTGACCCGCGTGTTGTGTTATGAGGAAATTGTGATGAATCACGAGACAGGAGGCAAACTCTCCATCAAACTACGGTCGTCAATGGATTCGAATCAATACGAGGTATGCCTGTGCTCTTATGATTTCCTTACAGGATATATATATATAAGCATTTGTTTCTAAAGTACATGTACCTCATTAAATCAAACAGCAAAGTTCGATTTAAACGTCGCGAGAAATTACAGTGAAGGGGAAAAATGGCAAGGTTCATTTGCCATCGTTCAACAGCTGTTCTCGCAGTGATCTTGCCGCAGCACAACGTGATGAGAAAAATGTACGAAATTAATCAACGCCATTGTAAATCAATAATGGTGTTTATCCAGATATACTAGTAGTGGTGAACTTCACAGGTAGGTTTAGTTTGACGAATTAACCATGGATTTTTGTGGTATTGTCGTAGCATTAATTTTTGGTAGTTTAATTTTTCAAATATAGGCCTAAACAATTGAGGAGGACGTGATTCATGAGTATACCACGACCCGTGTGAGCATCTGTTTCTGGAGGATTTGTTCACATATTTGTGTACCGGTATATTCACACGCGTGACACGGGGAAATATGTAAATGCCACAATTGGAATCCTACATAACTACAGTCTGGCATTCTACAAAGAGATGTCACAAGCGATACAAGTACTGGATAGCTTCAGTTGACATTCTGCTTAATTCTAACATGGATCAAAAGGAAGAAAACACGACAACGTTTACCAACGACACACGCAATGGGAGCTGTTATCTAGCGTCATCCCACGAAGTCAGTGTGAAGAATGCAATGCTCTGTGTGTACCTCATCACTGTAGTTATCGGAGTTGTTGGGAATACAGTAACTATTTCGGCTATAATTGCCACCAAACAGACAAGGTCGATGGCCAACTGTTTCATTTTGAATCTGGCGATTGCTGACGATTTGTTTGTGTGCAGTTTGCCATTCCAAGCACATAGCAGCTACACCGGGACCTGGGTGTTTGGAGACGTCATGTGCCATATATTGAATCCTTTCTACGAGTTCAACCTGTTCGCCAGTATTTTCACCATAGTGCTCATGAGCATAGACCGTTATATCGCCGTCAAACATCCTCTGACGTCGAGGGAATTCAGGACCACCAAGAACGCCATCATGATTTGTGTACTGATCTGGGTCGTTTCTTTCATCGTTGTGACACCAACGTGGTTGTTCGCCCAGGCCACTGACAGGTCGTGCTCCATGGACTTATCCAAACATCCTGATGCCGATATATTCTGGAAATATTTCGAGCTATTTCTGGGATTCCTGCTTCCGATAGTCATCATGATTGCCTGCTACTCCCGCCTAGTTAGAAATCTGAAGAGCGACACTCAGGGAGTGCTACCAGATCAATCACGCCGACCTGTCAAAAAGGTCACCTTCATGGTCATTATTGTCACCGTGGTATTCATCCTGTGCTGGACACCTTACCATGCAATGAATCTGTTCGGATTACAGATGAAAAAGAAGCCCAGGTCTCGTGAAGAGTTTTGCAGACTTCAATTACCTCTGGGGATATCCCACTTGGTGGCACAGGGACTGGTTTTTGTGTCCAGTTGCTGCAACCCGTTCATTTACTGGATTAGCAGTCCCAAATTCCGTAAGTACATGTGCCGGAATCACAGCGACATGACCTGAATCAGAGTTACATTCACAGTGTCCAATAAATAAAGTGAAAACGTGTCCCACCACACCTCGCGCAAAGAAGATTTATTCGTTAGATTCATTTGTATTAGCGCTGTTAGGTTGCGTGACGCAAACGCTTTAAAGGAACAAAATCTTCGCCGTTGAAATAGCAATCCGAACCCGGTTTGCCGTGGTACATCAGTGACCACAACCGGTTTGCTGCACGTGAATCGTTCTTAATTGTGTGTTTGCACATATATTGCTCAGTGCAAAAGTTGCGGGAGACAATTTATTGCACGACTTGCTACATCATACTGTCTGACTTCAGCGACAAGCTCCCCGAACACTGTTCACACAGACAGACACAGCACCACAGTCAACAAAATCAACAAACGAAAGAATATTACCGAGGAATTTAGCCGTCCATCCGTTCCTCACACAGTGTCTCGCACAGCGATTGAGGACATATATTTAATTGTGGTAATTATTTGTAGTGGACATATGATGAACCGACATGATTCAGGAAACCAGTTTTTCGCAAAAACGTACTCCAAACAAAAATATATTCAATCCTAGGAAAAAATGTCCCATTATATATCGAAGGCCCCCGAGGTAAAACATGGCGATCGCCCAATGAGACACACAAAAGCGACATACATACACTGTCATGTGCGAACGAGTTCCATTGATCAGTTGTCATCGATATATCATCACATATGTCTAATGAACAAATTTTGCTCGCGATAAGTCGGCCCTGATTCAAGTCCGTCTATTGAACAAGTTCACCTAGCTCAGAATTGTCCCTTTGCCAAATAATAGAATGTGATTAGATGATTGATTGCTCTGTGCGATAACACGTAAACGTCCAGGCGACTTTTAGAAAAGAAAACTTTCTTTTATCTCGACAGGGAAGATGTATCAAGCTGCCTTCCATCGGTGCTGTTTGGGGGGACAGAGCGCGTTCAAGACCCGACAAAACGGTACGCCGATATTAACAACAAAGTTTTGCAACTACATTCAAGTACAACCGAAATAAAAATTTTAAATACAATAATATTCCCTGTGTCGATGCGATATCTCGCATATCTAACATGATTGTATGTCCGTTGTCCGAGTCTTGCATATCTAACATGATTGTATGTCCGTTGTCCAGGGCGCATGTGGAGACCGACAAACGCAGCAAGTGCCATGGACACAACAGTCGATATACCAATGAAATAAGCAGCGTCGAAGTTGCAACAAAAACATCGTTGTAATTAAAAAATAAAAGTGAAGATAGATATCCATGCCACTCGCATGACATGATCAGTCTCGTTTTGTATATGCGTATATGTGCGATAACTTCTTGCGAGTTACAACAAACACAATACATGTATTGAGTGTGTTGTGATAGTTACAAAGATTTTGTATTTATTCAGTATCGTCACACAAAACAAGCTATACAAAACGGGGTATACACAGTTAAAAAAAGTGGCACAATCGGTTTTTGGTTTTCTAAGTAAATGTAAACTGCAAAGGCGCTGGACAGTGCAGGATTTCCAGTGCGAATAAAGGTTCGTCAGAATTTGACATAGAAAGTCTTAGTATTCAAATAGCTAGGCAAGGAATATCCATACAGTGATACAAAATATAGAAAATACTCCAATTGTTTGTGACTCGTTTATAAATGTATGGTAAATTATGGTGGTAAAATCAGTATGTTCAAACTACACCACTGGGTCTGGAGTGGCGTATTTTGAAGGACGAATAATTTATAGATCATCCAATATACGCGCGCCAATTAATGTAAAAAGAATTGCGAAAGTCATAAAGTCATAAATGCTACTAAGTCATAAATCGAAATGTTTCTCGTGATACAATAGTGTATATGGAGAGCAAGAATATATAAAACGCAACTTGGTACCGTTCTCTAGGACCATGTTTCAATCTGCTCACCTCGTTCAGCTCTCTCATTTCCTTTCCTTTTTCATGGCTCCGTATTTCTTGCAAACGCCTCAATGAACAACTCCTAATGTGTCGCTCTCAACTAAAGTATACTTTATCGAATAACTGATATGAGTCAGCGTAGTACGCCAATTAGTTTTCTAGTTTTGAACCCGGAGTAAATGTCTTCGTCGAAGCCTCATGTCCTTCATCTATCAAGACTCAATAAGAAGAGAATACCACATCATTACATAGGCAAGCGGAATTTGTAGTTCGCCAGTCAGATAAGTGTTCGAATTCGTCTATAGCAATGAGTCACTACCGTTACTGGTTGTAGTAGCTAAACTGTGACAGTAACGTCCAAGCTTTCCTACTGCTTTTACAAGCAATAGAAAAGGATGTCGTGGTGTTGGATCCCAAGGTCTCCGAAATTCATGACGTCATTCCGTGCTAGGTGGGTATTATTTCTTTGGTAACACCTTTTCGTCATTTATTGGAATTTATTGTACATGTGGGGGCAACCTTCTCAATGCATGTAAAGGGGTTAGGTCTACCACTATACGCACAACGTTTCTGAAGGTAACGGATTTACAAATGGAATGTTGGTTAGGTGACTGCTGGTTATATAACTGCATTGCGGAGTAGGAATCAAATTACACCTAGTTGTTAGATTATGATCAACAAAGTTAACTGCCATCTCCGTTTGTCTGTAGGAAGTCTCGGTATCATATATCGATGCATATTGTCAGGGGACAGCTTCGATCTCAGCTGGTGACACAGTTGTTATCTGAGATATGCCTCGTGACATTTCGGTTTCTGGATATAATGAGATATCTTCAAGCGAATACACAGAACATGAAATGAATTGCTGCTAACAAACATGTACTAATATATTATGGTATTAGAGTGTCATTTTGGGCTGTTTTCCAAACAGTAACCCCCGAAAATTTCATTACAACAATACTTCCAAGTGCAATTTTGTGCAAAGATATGCTATTTCAAGATCGATGGTGATACTCATGATACTCTGAATATGGTTATCTATGTCATTAAACAAAGCAATCGAGGAGCTTATCTTGTAAAAGGAGTCACTGAATGTCCATTTGTCGCATATTCACCATTCGCTTTCCCCTGCACATGATGGGGCACATTGACATGCAAATTTACATTTGCACACATACCTTGCATATTCGTATCCTCTTTCAGTGTAGCATCACTTCGTAGTTCAACTATCCAGAAGTATATGAGACGACTATAGAAAAAACAGCTTTTATCAAGATATCTGATAAATGCCAATGAAGATAATGAGTCCGTTTCCTAGCTTTGAAGCCGGTATGCTTAATTGACGATTTGTTATCACGAGAACAGGACGACTCTTCCAATGTGCTTACAAGACCAACGTGCATCCAGTTACATTCTTATCAGTTCTGTTTTAGTTTTGGATCATCTTAGATTTCTACAATTGTCTCATTCTTTTATGGTGAAAGGGTTTTACTATGTTTCCTATCAGCAATTATTACATTTGGTTATGTCAATTAATACATGTACATGTTGCCCCATAACAGCAGTGCGCAAGTGTTTTGTTTTCGTTTAGGGGTTCATTGAAGATCAAAGACAAATGAACATACCAACAGCGAGATGACCCCAAGATCAGGATCATATCTGGTAGTTTCCTTTATCTAAGAGTAGCATGTTTTACTCGATTTCCTGGACGCCTGAGGAAAATTAATCAATTTGACCCAACACAATGGAATCCTTCGCTATATTTGAAGACAAAACTGTATCTCAAATGGAGTTTCGGTACGGTGTCCTTGACGCGATTTAATTCCAGCGGTATAGTTGGATTTGGTAGGCCAGGTACTGAACATGGTTGGCGTTAATGTAATGTATCGGCTCATACATCATACGCTTCTACGACATCGTCGTGAATCAAATTAGCGTTTGTACACATCGGTTGAATGGAGGTCCGTCAACCCACTAACGTCAGAGATTTAGACTGGGTATGTCTTTGTTTTAGATTTTATAATAACTGATCAATTACTGGGCATATCTATATTACCATGAGATGTACAATAGTAATAGTAATATTTCACACACGAAGCATTTATAATCGACCAATTTGTTTGATATTACATTTACTTCTTATTTAGCAAGCACAGCACAGTACAGCGGGCATCGCATGCTTGACAGGAGATGTTTACATTCGTTTCGTGACATTGACGGTTAGATTTCTGTTATATTTAGATGCTTTTGACTTGATTTCCAAAAGCATTACTTGAGTTTTTCTTTCGAAAATGTTGACATCGGAATAGCCTACCGTTGATGGTATTTACCTTAGATCTCCAATCACAGACAGTGATCTCCGGTCAGGTTATAGGTTTGACTGCTTGAAACACTGCGTTGTTGTCCACGCTACTTGATTCGTCTTTAGCTATTACTTGTCATGCGCAGCTGTAATGTTTCCGACGACTGGCCGCGTTCTTCAAAATTATCGAACCACGTGATATGGATGGTATATAAAATATCCGAAATGATCCCAGCAGCATGTCAATATCGCGACATACTTCAATTTAACGTATATGCAAAACAAAGTTATGAGAATATGACATGCTGTATTGATGAAACTGATGCCTCCATCGTTGATGGATTTACACTATTTCGCCTATCAACGTCAAAAATGGTCCCCAATGTGAATGCGTTACAGATATTGTTTGACAGCTAACGTCAATGCAAATACCATGTGTAGATGCCTAGAACATCCAGACAATGGTAGCTAGAAAATACATATTTTCTAGCTACCATTGTCATACATATTTCTAGCTAGATCTACCACTGTCTGGATGTTTTAGGCATTTACACAGTTTTGTTGTGTTTTATTTGGACAAAAAAAACAGAAATGGTTACCACAAGTCTGTCACCCATATGATGTAAGACCAACCCATAATTGTGGATTTTTGCATATAATTTAGTTTCCCTTCGCTGGTACGGCTATCAGGTTCAGTCGACGTACATATACATGGAGATACCGTTCAAGTACATTTGGAACATGGTTGGAATGCGGAACTTGATCTTGGGAATTGACGTGGCGTCTTTGAACACGGCAGGATCGTAGGATTTGATCCTGAAGGCTGTTGCAATTCGATAGAGGTAGGAACATGAGACTTCATCTGGGCAGTGTTGCTGTACGTCCATCGGAGGCAGAAAAGTTCACTTTGCTACTAGAGGCTGTTGATGTACGTTCAACCTAGACAGGAATGTGGGGTTTGATTTTGAAGGTTGTTGTATGATGTATAATAACCAGCAGCTGAGGAATGTAAACTTGTGTTTGCCTCCTGAAACTATCGTGCGATTCCTTCGCCATCACTCACGACCGAGTGAGCTAAAATATTTAGGCTAAAGTGAGAAAACAATAGAATGGAACTATTTCCTGTAGTAAAATATGTCCATAAACACGGGTCATTTCTGACACACACATTTAAGTGATCAATTTATTATTTGCGCATGTCAACCAAACTGTGGTGATATATCAGTGCTATACATTATTTATTTTACGTTTTGAAGCAAGCTGACTACAAACATATTCAACATTCCTTTTTAGACTAAACTTAACTATTGTGGTAAAGCGAGTCCTTCTCAAATACAGGAACTGTATCCATCATACGAAGAATTTGATGTAAACGAAACATAAAGTGCGCGGTGGGCTGACCTCGCACTTTTATAAATACTATTTATATATATATAACTTATAAATACTATATATATATATTTATACATTTACAACCTTTTTGTTACAATCGGGCAACCATTTTGCTACATTTTAACATTTTGTCACATGGGCCGTGTGACAAAAAAGTCGACTGCCCCTGGCCCACACCCGGTTTGAGTTTTTCCGGTTCATTTGATGTTAAACCATGAAAGGTGGTCTAATGAGCTTTCATAAGTACAATAATTGGCAAAATTCAGCAATATCCATTCACAATTAATAATTAATTATTTTGTATATTATCCCAGACAACCATTTTGTCACATGCATTATTCTTCGTTTTTTCTCGTTAGTTTACTATATATGTTTACTAGATTTTTTGGTTATAGCATATTTTAGTCGTCCTCTATAAACCCTGCAAGTTTCAAGCAAATCCTTCAAGAACGTAAGAAATATACAAAAAAGTATGTTGAAGAAGTCCATGCCTTAGGCGGTGTGGGGAGGCGCGCCACCTAGCGTATGATAACGGGGAAGTTCATAAGCTTGCGCTTCATTCATTGCCCTTTTCGTCAACAACCATCAATTTATTCACATCAATTTGTATCACTGCTTTATATTTCTGCTGTAATGGTATTCGCTGCATAAATAGCTAGGCTATCTAGAATGCATTCAATTGAATTGACGCTGCTCAGCCGTTGTAACGGCTGGCAGTCCACATCCGTCATTTGTGTCTGTGCGCGTGTTTTACGGTCTCGATCGACAACAAGTCAACAGGTCAAGCGACAGATCTATCACAGGGACCCCTGTCCGCTGGTCCCTGGCCGGTAAAAATCAGCAAGGACCAGTGAAACATAAGAGAGGTACAAGTCCTGTCCGGTCTGTAACATTTTGCATGAAGTTGAACATTATTTGGATATTTCCGAAAGTCGACTGATCGTACACACTAACACAGGTGCAGAGCCACTCAACTTGGTGCCGCTTTTTCGTCAGCCGCTTATCACACTAAATGTCAATGATGCGAGTGGCACAGAACTAGGGCTGGCATATCAAGGCCGAATCAGTGTCGATATATATCGCGTTTTGAAGGTCGATATATCGATTTTTTTCGATACCGAAATGAAGGCTAAGAAACTACTAAAAACATCTAAATTGTATGTCCATGCCCATGGAGCTAATTTGACTTCCTATAACTATCTCAACAGAAAGTCGCCATGCTCACTGCATAATTTGCATCTTTACATCATCATTATATCATCTTTACACTGTTTCAAACACTGACAAATAGAGCAAGAAGTACAAAAGTATGGGAAACCAGCATATTCAAATATATCCGAGCTGCATATGGCTGACCGACAGGGCCAAAAATCAGTGTTTTATTACGAGGGGAAAAATTGATATTTTCACAACCTTTCGATACGCTATATCATGGCTGGCTAAAATTTAATTATCAATATGTCGATATATCGTGCCAGCCCTACACAGAACCAACTCACCCACACAACTACAGTGGACCTCTCTCTCAAATCTACTTATTCCGACATAGAGTCTACACGTGAATGAATTGCTTGTGTTTGATTCTGTCAAAAGTTGACTTCAGCCGGCAAAATGGCGATCAATAAAATCACCTGGACAACGCGCGTGACTGACACTGACAGTTATACTGTTATATAGAACTAGAACTAGACGTCTAGGCTACGAAAACGTAAACAACCACACATGTTACGATGTTGTTGTCATAACTCTGCCGGCAACAAGAAGAGCAGTCGCAAATGCCGGTCTGTACAGCTTTGAGACATAGACTAGATTATTATTATTTGAGACTGATTTTGAGAGGCCGAGCACTGTTATGCGCTGTAAACAAAAATACGTGACGGGGCACCGATGCTCTGTTATAATATGTTATATAGACTATTTTAATTTGTTTGTCTGTACTTGAGATGGAGCTGTATGCAGTTGGGGAAAGTGACAAATTTCGGGACTGTTGTCAAATTCGACAACAGTTCCAAAATTTGGATACCGGGGGTTGTTAAATTTGGGTACATGGCAAAAGACAAATATCAGAAAAATTGTTTTAACTGAATTATCTCATTATCAATGGTCATCTAATGAAATCACAAAATGAGTGTATAATTTGTGCAAGATTATGTATAGGTTAACAAATGAGATGCCGTGAATTCGTGCAAATAATTCACGAGCCCGTCAGGGCGAGTGGATTATTAACGAATTCACAGGCATCGAAGACTGCCGACCCCGCTTAGTCCAGGCGCATCCAATGCTGCACCCAAAACCTGGGATATTTGGCTAATTAACATGATTAATGTGTGTTGGACCAGTATTTTTAGTTAAACGGGGGAAAGTAATGCACCACGCACTAATTTCTCCATAAAAGGGAAAAGTTTATTAAGGCATTTCGGCAGAAATGCCTTTATGGTTTTAGCAGAATTTTTTTTTTTTTTTCTTCTTCCGCCACTTTTGGTTTCCGGACGATAACTTTAGATTGCCTTGACGGATCCTCGTCAAATTTTCACCACAAGTCAGAAATGATATGTGGAAGAACCTTATTCTTTTTGAGCCGGATCCGAGGTCCGTGAGGATGAAATCAAGGCTAATTTTGAGACTTGGTTTCCGGACGATAACTGGAAAAATATTTACGCAATAGTTGCAGAACTCTGCATGGAGGTTTATATGCCACCAGGGAAGAACCCTATTGATTTTGGGATCGATCCGTCAAACGACCTTTGACCTAGAGGTCGAAATAATTTTTTGCTGATTCATCCTTGAGGCTTCCTGCATATCTCAGAAACCGTGCATCGTAGAGCGAAACGGACGTTATTTTCGGACTCGTCGCCCTAGACAAACATCTCTAGGGTGTATTATTTTTTTTTGATCCGGCTCCGAGGTCCGTGAGGTCCTTGAGGATGAAATTGAGGCTGATCTTGAAACTTGGTTTCCGGACGATAACTCGAAAAATATTCAGGCAATAGTTGCAGAATTTTGCACGGAGGTTTATATATCAACAGGGAAGAACCCTATTGATTTTGGGATCGATACGTCAAACGACCTTTGACCTAGAGGTCAAAATAATTTTTTGCTGAGTCATCCATGAGGCATCCTGCATATCTCGGAAACGGTGTGTCGTAGAGCGAAACGGACGTTATTTTCGGACTCGTCGCCCTAGACAAACTGTCTAAGGGGTATTATGGATGAACTTTGACCTTGACCTTGAATTTTCTTGCCGAGTCGGCATTTTTCGTTTTCGTCGATATCTCGGAAACGGTGTGTCGTAGATCGAAACGGACGTTATTTTCGGACTCGTCGCCCTAGACAAACATGTCTAAAGGGTATTATGTATGAACTTTGACCTTGACCCAAAATTTTTTTGCCGAGTCGGCATTTTTCGTTTTCGTCGATATCTCGGAAACGGTGTGTCGTAGAGCGAAACGGACGTTATTTTCGACTTGTCGCCTTAGACAAACATGTCTAAAGGGTATTATGGATGAACTTTGACCTTGACCTTGAATTTTTTTGCCGAGTCGGCATTTTTCGTTTTCGTCGATATCTCGGAAACGGTGCGTCGTAGAGCAAAACGGATGTTATTTTCGGACTCGTCGCCCTAGACTAACATGTCTAGATGGTATTATGGATGAACTTTGACCTTGACCCGAAATTTTTTTGCCGAGTGGGCATTTTTCGTTTTCGTCGATATCTCGGAAACGGTGCTTCGTAGAGCGAAACGGACGTTATTTTCGGAATCGTCGCCCTAGACAAACATGTCTAAGGGGTATTATGGATGAAGATTGACCTTGACCCAATTTTTTTTTGCCGAGTCGGCATTTTTCGTTTTCGTTGATATCTCGGAAACGGTGCGTCGTAGAGCGAAACGGACGTTATTTTCAGACTCGTCGCTCTAGACTAACTTGTCTAAGGGGTATTATTGATGAACTTTGACCTTGACCCGAAATTTTTTTGCCGAGTCGGCATTTTTCGTTTTCGTCAATATCTCGGAAACGGTGCGTCGTAGAGCGAAACGGACATTATTTTCGGACTCGTCGCCCTAGACAAACATGTCTAAGGGGTATTATGGATGAACTTTGACCTTGACCCGAAAATTTTTTGCCGAGTCGGCATTTTTCGTTTTCGTCGATATCTCGGAAACGGTGTGTCGTAGAGCGAAACGGACGTTATTTTCAGACTCGTCGCCCTAGACAAACATGTCTGAGGGGTATTATGGATGAACTTTGACCTTGACCTTGAATTTTTTTGCCGAGTCGGCATTTTTCGTTTTCGTCGATATCTCGGAACCGGTGCTTCGTAGAGCGAAACGGACGTTATTTTCGGACTCGTCGCCCTAGACAAACATGTCTGAGGGGTATTATGGATGAACTTTGACCTTGACCCGAAATTTTTTTGCCGAGTCGGCATTTTTCGTTTTCGTCGATATCTCGGAAACGGTGCTTCGTAGAGCGAAACGGACGTTATTTTCGGACTCGTCGCCCTAGACAAACATGTCTGAGGGGTATTATGGATGAACTTTGACCTTGATCCGAAATTTTTTTGCCGAGTCGGCATTTCTCGTTTTCGTCGATATCTCGGAAACGGTGCTTCGTAGAGCGAAACGGACGTTATTTTTGAACTCGTCGCCCTAGACAAACATGTCTAATTGGTATTATGGATGAACTTTGACCTTGACCGAAATTTTTTTGCCGAGTCGGCATTTTTCGTTTTCGTCGATATCTAGTATATATTATAAATTAATCATCACACCGAAATGCCTCCAAGGCATCTTTAGGCCTTGACGTCTAGTTTTTGTACCCAAATTTAACAACCCCCGGGTTGTGTACTGTTGTCAAATTTAACAACTCCCCCAAGAGTCCCCAAATTTGCCACTTTCCCCAACTGGCTGTATGTAAGCGCCCAGAGATTGCAGGGTCCCAGAGAAATGGTTCAAATCCGTGTTTTGGTCATGTTTTTTTCGGTAATTTTCACCTAAGAATCAAATATATTTTTGCATAATATTGGTATATTTTGGTAAATCAGAATATTGGAATGGTAATGTATTGATCAGAAAATTATTAGCTGTATCTATTTAATGTGTTGGTCTATTATAAGTACTAAACTTAAAGTGTACATGGTATAGGCATCACAGAGTTGCAAATATATTGATGTTGTCCTATATTTCATCGGTTGATACGCACTCGTTGCCATGGTAACCATCTGGGGTAACGAAAATTATTCTGGAAGTTAGGCCATGGTATATTTAACATCTAAAGTTTCAATCACAGAAAGCTTTTTTGCTCGACATACGAACATGATTAGCTCAGAATCATTTTGTTAAATTTTCACCAAAATAATTCAGGGGACAGCCGATTCCTGAAAATTTTATTCAGTGGTGAAAGAGTTAAGAGCATATAGGAAGTCTGCAGACGAAATGCTTACACAAGTGGGCAGAGCTTAGGTTTGTACTATGAACATATACATGTATGAGGTTTGTACCATGAACATATATGAAGACATGTACATCACAGCCTTTGGTGGCCTTGAACTTGACATCAGAAGAATAATAACTCCAAAGGTCGCATATTACCTCTATAAAAGTGTAAAACTGGTTGCCCGGTTAGCTCAGTTCGTATGTGGGCTGACTTCTCACCAATGTAGTCGGTTTAGGCACGGGTTCGATCCCCGGCCTCGGCAGTATGTGAGGTGGTATGTGGTCGCCAAACCGGGCAAGTGGGTTTTCACCAGGTTCTCTGGTTTCCTCCCACACTAATGACCACCCTTACGCCAAGATCCGAGCCAACAAGAGATGGTAATATAAGCTGATGCTTGTTCATCAATTGTTGTAAAATAAATAAAGTTCAAAGGTTAAAACTAGCCTATACATGTAGGAAGCTATTTACCATGCAGCTTCAGTGACCTCGAACTCGACCCTAGATGACTTGAGCAATTAATCTCAAGGTATTATCTCACCTGCAATGATTCAAACTGAAATTGTCCGGTAACCTATTTGAGCCCTTGGGCAAATTTTTTTGTTTCTGCAGCAGAATATATAAATGGTCATAGAATCGATATTCTAGCTTGTGGCGATATTTGGGACATTTAAAGTTCCATAATCGGTTCCCGGTTTTTGGCATAAAACTGATCAATAGGTGCCTAGATAATCCAGATGGACACAGTAACTCCTGCCCTGCGTCCACATATTTAGGCAAAACTGGAGACCAAATGTCCGAATTTTCACTGAATTTCGCATGAAGCGTTCCCATGCAGTGATGGTCATACAAAAAACAAGAAATTTACAGAAATTACCAGCTTTTTTGTCCATAGCCAGTGTAGAGACAATGTGTTATGATAAACTTGAGCCAACTTTTTTTATTTGAGTACATACCGGTAAAATTAACACGTAACGACAGAACATGCAAATTCAGCTCTGTGCTAATCTCCGTGACACACAGAACTATGTTTACATTAGCGCTAATGTATTTTTTTTCGTTCACAACTTTGTTTTTATCAAACTATCATGCTCAAACTTCACTGCAGGGTCCTTGGGGCGTGTTATGGACGATTTGTCAGCTCCATATGATCGGAATATTATATGCTGGCCAAATCAGGCCAATTATTCTATAAAACATTTCATCAACCAATTAAGGGACTTTAACTGGCTATGATTATATTTTGCAGATATATTTGCCTGAAATCCACAAATTGGCCTCTGGAGTGAAATACATTTTGATGGAGTGAAAACGCTTGATCATAGAGCTTAGGTTTGTATTATGAGCATATAGGGAGTCATATATGGCGCAACTTTTGGTGACCGTGAATTTGACCTTTGATGACCTTGGAAGGTCAAAACGGCCATCCCAAAATGGCCTGAAATCCACAAATTGGCCTCTGGAGTGAAAACGCTTGCTCATTGAGCTTAGGTTTGTATTATGAGCACATATGAAGTCATATATGGCGCAACTTTTGGTGACCTTGAACTTGACCTCAGATAACCTTGAGTGCTAAATCTCAAGGTCCTATCTAATCTGAGATCTGTAAAATGGGCTCTGCAGACAAAATGCTTACACAAGTGGGCAGAGCTTAGGTTTGTACTAAGAACATATATGAAGACATGTACATCAGAGCTTTTGGTGGCCTTGAACTTGACACTAGAAGAATAATAACTCCAAAGGTCACGTATGACTTCTATAAATGTGTAAAACTAGCCTATAGGAAGCTATTTACCATGCAGCTTCAGTGACCTTGAACTCGACCCGAGATGACGTAAGCAATTAATCTCAAGGTATTATCTCACCGGCAATGTTTCAAACTGAAATTGTCTGGTAACCTATTTCAGCCTTTGAGCTAATTTTCTGTTAGGCCTTATGAAAACTGGTCATCTTCATTTGTTCTTTAAAAGTTTTCAACCTTTTTTTCAGCTGAAGGCCAGTTTAACTGCTCGACAAGAGGTAAGAAACTAAATTGTTGCAGAGATTTTCTTGTGAACGCTCCACAGGTTGCATATTTCAACTGCTTTTCATTATATTTCACATGGTACTTATTATGGTAAGATCATGACCCCTGAATGAGGACACTTTGTGCTGAAATTAGCCTATTAGAACTAGTGTTGGATTCGTACTAGTAATTGGTTCCAATTTCATCTTTGATGAATTGGTTCAATTCAACCACCCAATGATCGACTAAAATGATTAATTAGTTTCTTACATAACTGCCCAGAAGTTATTAGTATGTTTATAAGATGAAGGGGGTTTGGATCAAAGCATGGGTTGTAAAAATTGGAAGCACTTTGGATTCAGATCTTAGTCATACACCCAAATCAGAATAAAAGTGTACCAAACAGATATGTACCAAACAGTCACACATTTCAAACTATACCTTCCATTTTTAGGTTACCGGACCTATGGTCCGATAACCTATTGCCATCACGTTGCGTCCGTCGTCCGTCCGTCGTCCGGCGTCCGTCGTCCGTCGTCCGTCGTCCGTCCACAGCTGTATCTTTAAAGTTTACAGGCGGATTTTTCTGAAATTTTGCACAAAAATGCCTAAAAATATTTCAAGAGGGGTTTTTTTTTTAGTTTTTTGATTTTCGCATTTTTCTCAAAATGGCGGCCATTTTTGACGAAAAATGGCCAATTTTGGACTTTGGCGGCCATTTTCTCAAAAACTGTCCGATCAGTTTTGAGATTTTAGTTTCAAAAGATTCCCCTTATGTACCTTTATGATGTGTATAAGTTTTGTTGCCCTTGAATCGCCGGTCTCCGTGTGGCGGCCATTTTGAATTTTTGACGGGTCGGCACTTTTTTCCTTCATAATGGGAGCTGCCCGGACTGTACTCATAGAACGCTTAAAGATAGAGCTTAGATATTGGCACTTTCAAATGGGAAGTCATATATGGCGACTTGTGTGGTGACCTTGAATTTGACCTTGGATGACCTTGAAAGGTCAAAATAGCCATTTTTGGGTCGAAAAATGCCCAAATTTGCAGCTTTTCTGTCTTCTCGAAAACTGTCTGATCAGTTTTGAGATTTTCATTTCAGAAGATTCCCTCTATGTACCTTTATGATGTGTATAAGTTTTGTTGCCCTTGAATCGCTGGTCTCCGTGTGGCGGCCATTTTGAATTTTTGACTGGTCGACGAAAAAAAAATTTTTTGCCCCAAATTGCGTTACTATCCATTTTGGGCCATTTCTAGGCAAAAAAAATTTTTTCACCCTTTGAAAAAAATTTGGGACTTTGAAAATTTTCGGCACTTTTTTCCTTCATAATGGGAGCTGCCTAGACTGTACTCATAGAATGCTTGAAGATAGAGCTTAGAAATTAGCACTTTCAAATGGGAAGTCATACCGGTATATGAAGACTTGTGTGGTGACCTTGAATTTGACCTTGGATGACCTTGAAATGTCAAAACAGCCATTTTTGAGTCGAAAAATGCCCAAATTTGCACCTTGTTTGTCTTTAATCGAAAACTGTCTGATCACTTTTGAGATTTTTATTTCAAAACATAGTAATTGGGGTTTTTGACATGATGTGTATAAATATGTATATAGTGTATAAAGTGCCTTGAATTGCTCAAAAGGCTAGAAATTTAGGCTGAATAGGCCCCAAATTTAATTTTTGGTCGTTTTCCTTCAAATTTATCTGATCAGTTTTGAGATTTTTGTTATAAAACATGCTAATTGGGGTCCCTGACATTGTGTATAAAGATGGAGTGCTTTGAATTGCTTAAAAGGCCCCTTGAGTGTGTAAATTGGCCTTTACAGTCAAAAAATGTTTGTAGGTATAGCTGGAATTGGAAGTCATATACATGTATACCACATATATATGTGGCTTTTTTGGGTGACGTTGAACTTGACGTCAGATGACATTGAGTGCTATATCTCCGTGTCACGTCCAACAAGAAATGTGTAAATTTCGTTTATAGACAAAAGACTTGTAGATAGACCTTGTATTTGTATTTTGAACATACATGAATACAAGGTTATATGCTGCACACTTAATGATGACATTGAAGTTCACGAAGATGATTGGTTTATCTCAACGTCATATCTCACCTGTCCTGTTTCAACTAAGATTGTCCGGTAACCTATCTTACAAATTTTACAAATAAAAAACAAAGAAAAAGAATACAGAGTATGGGAATAGACAAGGCCTCTGCATGTACATGACATGTAGGCTTTAATGTCTAATATGAATTTACTTTCATGAATTTTTTTCCAGTCCCTGATGCAGAAGCGTGATCAGGATGAAACTGTCAAATGGTGTAGATGAATCTCGGGCTGGATAGAGATGGTTTACGTTCGAAGTTCACATCACAAGAAATAGGTTTGTTCATATTTAAGTTCCCGAACCTATGATTCGATAAACTAATTGGCCCCATGGCGTTGCCTCCGTCGTCGTCATCCACATTTTTAGCTTTTTTGTTTACAGGCAAATTTTTCGTTGTCCTTAAATCGCTGGTCTGCGTGTTGCCGGCAGTCGGAGTTTCCTGGTGGGTCAGTGAAAAAACTGAAAGAAGAACTTTTTTGAACTTTTTTTTGTATTTTTTCTTTATTTCAATGGGAGCTGCTACACTGTACCTGTGTTCACATAGAACACTTGAAGATGAGCTTAAATAATGGTACACTGTACATTCAAATTGGTAGTCATATATGCCGATTTGAGTGGTGACCTTGAATTTGACCTTCGACGACCTTGAAAGGTCAAATAGCCATTCCAAAATGGTCTGAAATCCACAAATTGGCCTCTGGAATGAAAACGCTTGATCATATCATAGAGCTTAGGTTTGTAGTGACTAGTCATATATGGTGAACCTTTTGGTGACCTTGAACTTGACCTCAGGTGGCCTTGAGTGCTACATCTCAAGGTCACATCTGATCTGAGATCTGAGATCTGTGGATTGGTCTCTGGAGACAAAATGCTTAAACAAATATATGGAGCATAGGTTTGTATTATGAATATATGGGAATCCGCGTATGGTACAGCTTTTGGTGACCTTGAACTTGACATCAGAAGAGTAATTAAGCCCAAAGGTAGGTAGGTGGAATATCCAGAATGCTTGTATTTTGTTCGTACATGTGCATAATAGGTAAGTTGTGGTCAGAGAGAAACTTGTGTGACCTGCCTGTTGTCAGATTTGACTTGTGAGGCCTGTTTGTGGTCAGAGGAAGCCTTTGAAGCAGGTGTGTGGTCATATGGCGAATTCTGAGGCCTGTTCATGGTGAAGGGAGACAAGTGAATCCTGTCTATGGTCACAGGGAGATATGTGAGGCCTATGTATAGTGGGAGGGAAAATGTGAGACCTACCTTTGCTCTGAGGGAAAATGTGACGAGATAGTCGTCTGAGACCTGTCTATGGACAGAAGTAGACTTGAATCATGTTGTTCAGGTACAGACTATTGAGGCCTGCCTATGGTCAGAGGTAGATTTGTGAGGCCTGTCAATGGACAGGAATATACTTGTGAGGTCTGTCTATAGGCCACCTTAGACTTGTGTATCCTGGATATGATCAGAAGGAGACTTGTGAGTACTGCTGATGGTCAGCATGAGAATTATGAGGCCTGTATATGTTCAGCAATGACTTTTGAGGCCACGGGAAGCTAGTGTGGCTCGATTATGTTAAGAACGAGACATGTGATGGCTAGTCTCCATTGAGTTGACTTGTTTGTCACACAACCCATATAGTAAAATGCTAATGAAGTAAAATGGTTGTCTGATTGTTACAAAAAGGTTGTAAATATATACATACGTTTATATATGAAGAGACATCTGAGGCTTCTCAATAAGGAGACTTTATAGTCCTCTTTGTATTCAGATGGAGACTTGTGAGGCCCGTCTATGGTCAGAGGTAGACTTGTGAGGCTTGCGTATAGTCAGAGGTAGACTTGTGAGGCCTGTGTATGGTCAGAGGTAGGCTTGTGTATGGTCAGAGGTAGACTTGTGAGGCCTGTGTATGGTCAGAGGTAGACTTGTGAGGCCCGTCTATGGTCAGAGGTAGACTTGTGAGGCTTGTGTATAGTCAGAGGTAGACTTGTGAGGCCTGTGTATGGTCAGAGGTAGACTTGTGAGGCCCGTCTATGGTCAGAGGTAGACTTGTGAGGCCCGTCTATGGTCAGAGGTAGACTTGTGAGGCCTGTGTATGGTCAGAGGTAGACTTGTGAGGCTTGTGTATGGTCAGAGGTAGACTTGTGAGGCCCGTCCATGGTCAGAGGTAGACTTGTGAGGCCTGTGTATGGTCAGAGGTAGACTTGTGAGGCTTGTGTATAGTCAGAGGTAGACTTGTGAGGTCCGTCTATGGTCAGAGGTAGACTTGTGAGGCTTGTGTATAGTCAGAGGTAGACTTCTGAGGCCTGTGTATGGTCAGAGGTAGATTTGTGAGGCTTGTGTATGGTCAGGGGTAGACTTGTGTGGCCTGTGTATAGTCAGAGGTAGACTTGTGAGGCTTGTGTATAGTCCGGGGTAGACTTGTGTGGCCTGTGTATAGTCAGAGGTAGACTTGTGAGGCCTGTGTATAGTCAGAGGTAGACTTGTGAGGCCTGTGTATAGTCAGAGGTAGACTTGTGAGGCTTGTGTATGGTCAGGGGTAGACTTGTGTGGCCTGTGTATAGTCAGAGGTAGACTTGTGTGGCCTGTGTATAGTCAGAGGTAGACTTCTGAGGCCTGTGTATGGTCAGAGGTAGATTTGTGAGGCTTGTGTATGGTCAGAGGTAGACTTGTGAGGCTTGTGTATAGTCAGAGGTAGACTTGTGAGGTCCGTCTATGGTCAGAGGTAGACTTGTGAGGCTATAGTCAGAGGTAGACTTGTGAGGCTTGTGTATAGTCAGATGTAGACTTGTGAGGCCTGTGTATGGTCAGAGGTAGACTTGTGAGGCCTGTGTATAGTCAGAGGTAGACTTGTGAGGCCTGTGTATAGTCAGAGGTAGACTTGTGAGACCCGTGTATGGTCAGAGGTAGACTTGTGAGGCCCGTCTATAGTCAGAGGTAGACTTGTGAGGCCTGTGTATGGTCAGAGGTAGACTTGTGAGGCCTGTGTATGGTCAGAGGTAGACTTGTGAGGCCTGTGTATGGTCAGAGGTAGACTTGTGAGGCTATAGTTAGAGGTAGACTTGTGAGGCTTGTGCATAGTCAGAGGTAGACTTGTGAGGCCTGTGTATAGTCAGAGGTAGACTTGTGAGGCTATAGTCAGAGGTAGACTTGTGAGGCTATAGTCAGAGGTAGACTTGTGAGGCCTGTGAATAGTCAGAGGTAGACTTGTGATGCTATAGTCAGAGGTAGACTTGTGAGGCCCGTCTATAGTCACAGGTAGATTTGTGAGACTTGTGTATAGTTAGAAGTAGTCTTGTGAGGCTTGTGTATAATCAGAGGTAGACTTGTGAGGCTATAGTCAGAGGTAGACTTGTGAGGCCTGTATATAGTCAGAGGTAGACTTGTGAGGCTTGTGTATAGTCAGAGGTAGACTTGTGAGGCCTATGTATGGTCAGAGGTAGACTTGTGAGGCCTGTGTATGGTCAGAGGTAGACTTGTGAGGCTATAGTCAGAGGTAGACTTGTGAGGCTTGTGTATAGTCAGAGGTAGACTTGTGAGGCCTGTGTATAGTCAGAGGTAGACTTGTGAGGCTATAGTCAGAGGTAGACTTGTGAGGCTATAGTCAGAGGTAGACTTGTGAGGCCTGTGAATAGTCAGAGGTAGACTTGTGAGGCTATAGTCAGAGGTAGACTTGTGAGGCCCGTCTATAGTCACAGGTAGATTTGTGAGGCTTGTGTATAGTTAGAAGTAGTCTTGTGAGGCTTGTGTATAATCAGAGGTAGACTTGTGAGGCTATAGTCAGAGGTAGACTTGTGAGGCCTGTATATAGTCAGAGGTAGACTTGTGAGGCTTGTGTATAGTCAGAGGTAGACTTGTGAGGCCCGTCTATAGTCAGAGGTAGACTTGTGAGGCTTGTGTATGGTCAGAGGTAGACTTGTGAGGCTATAGTCAGAGGTAGACTTGTGAGGCCCGTCTATAGTCACTGGTGGATTTGTGAGGCTTGTGTATAGTTAGAAGTAGACTTGTGAGGCTTGTGTATAGTTAGAAGTAGACTTGTGAGGCTTGTGTATAGTCAGAGGTAGACTTGTGAGGCCTGTATATAGTCAGAGGTAGACTTGTGAGGCCTGTGTATGGTCACAGGTAGACTTGTGAGGCTATAGTCAGAGGTAGACTTTTGAGGCTTGTGTATAGTCAGAGTTAGACTTATGAGGCTTGTGTATGGTCAGAGGTAGACTTGTGAGGCTATAGTCAGAGGTAGACTTGTGAGGCTATAGTCAGAGGTAGACTTGTGAGGCCTGTCTATGGTCAGAGGTAGACTTGTGAGGCCTGTGTATAGTCAGAGGTAGACTTGTGAGGCTTGTGTATAGTCAGAGGTAGACTTGTGAGGCTTGTGTATAGTCAGAGGTAGACTTGTGAGGCTTGTGTATAGTCAGAGGTAGACTTGTGAGGCTTGTGTATAATCAGAGGTAGACTTGTGAGGCTATAGTCAGAGGTAGACTTGTGAGGCTTGTGTATAGTCAGAGGTAGACTTGTGAGGCTTGTGTATAATCAGAGGTAGAATTGTGAGCCTTGTGTATAGTCAGAGGTAGACTTGTGAGGCTTGTGTATAGTCAGAGGTAGACTTGTGAGGCTTGTGTATATTCAGAGGTAGACTTGTGAGGCTATAGTCAGAGGTAGATTTGTGAGGCCTGTGTATAGTCAGAGGTAGACTTGTGAGGCTATAGTCAGAGGTAGACTTGTGAGGCTATAGTCAGAGGTAGACTTGTGAGGCCTGTGTATAGTCAGTGGTAGACTTGTGAGGCTTGTGTATAGTCAGAGGTAGACTTGTGAGGCTTGTGTATAGTCAGAGGTAGACTTGTGAGGCTATAGTCAGAGGTTGACTTGTGAGGCTTGTGTATAGTCAGAGGTAGACTTGTGAGCCCCGTCTATAGTCAGAGGTAGACTTGTGAGGCCCGTCTATAGTCAGAGGTAGACTTGTGAAGCCCGTGTATGGTCAGAGGTAGACTTGTGAGGCTTGTGTATAGTCAGAGGTAGACTTGTGAGGCTATAGTCAGAGGTAGATTTGTGAGGCTATAGTCAGTGGTAGACTTGTGAGGCTTGTGTATAGTCAGAGGTAAACTTGTGAGGCTATAGTCAGAGGTAGACTTGTGAGGCTTTTGTATAGTCGGAGGTAGACTTGTGAGGCCCGTCTATGGTCAGAGGTAGACTTGGGAAGCCCGTGTATTGTCAGAGGTAGACTTGTGAGGCTTGTGTATGGTCAGAGGTAGACTTGTGAGGTCTGTGTATAGTCAGAGGTAGACTTGTGAGGCTTGTGTATAGTCAGAGGTAGACTTGTGAGGCCTGTGTATGGTCAGAGGTAGACTTGTGAGGCCTGTGTATAGTCAGAGGTAGACTTGTGAGGCTATAGTCAGAGGTAGACTTGTGAGGCTATAGTCAGAGGTAGACTTGTGAAGCCCGTGTATTGTCAGAGGTAGACTTGTGAGGCCTGTGTATGGTCAGAGGTAGACTTGTGAGGCCTGTGTATAGTCAGAGGTAGACTTGTGAGGCTATAGTCAGAGGTAGACTTGTGAGGCTATGGTCAGAGGTAGACTTGTGAGGCTATAGTCAGAGGTAGACTTGTGAGGCCTGTGTATAGTCAGAGGTAGTCTTGTGAGGCTATAGTCAGAGGTAGACTTGTGAGGCCCGTCTATGGTCAGAGGTAGACTTGTGAGGCTTGTGTATGGTCAGAGGTAGACTTGTGAGGCCTGTGTATAGTCAGAGGTAGTCATGTGAGGCTATAGTCAGAGGTAGACTTGTGAGGCCCGTCTATGGTCAGAGGTAGACTTGTGAGGCTTGTGTATGGTCAGAGGTAGACTTGTGAGGCTTGTGTATAGTCAGAGGTAGACTTGTGAGGCCTGTGTATGGTCAGAGGTAGACTTGTGAGGCCTGTGTATAGTCAGAGGTAGACTTGTGAGGCTATAGTCAGAGGTAGACTTGTGAGGCTATGGTCAGAGGTAGACTTGTGAGGCTATAGTCAGAGGTTGACTTGTGAGGCCTGTGTATAGTCAGAGGTAGACTTGTAAGGCTATAGTCAGAGGTAGACTTGTGAGGCTTGTGTATAATCAGAGGTAGACTTGTGAGGCTTGTGTATAGTCAGAGGTAGACTTGTGAGGCCTGTGTATAGTCAGAGGTAGACTTGTGAGGCTTGTGTATAGTCAGAGGTAGACTTGTGAGGCCTGTGTATGGTCAGAGGTAGACTTGTGAGGCTATAGTCAGAGGTAGACTTGTGAGGCCTGTGTATAGTCACAGGTAGACTTGTGAGGCTATTGTCAGAGGTAGACTTGTGAGGCCTGTGTATAGTCAGAGGCAGACTTGTGAGGCTTGTGTATGGTCAGAGGTAGACTTGCGAGGCTTGTGTATGGTCAGAGGTAGACTTGTGAGGCCTGTGTATAGTCAGAAGTAGACTTGTGAGTCTATAATCAGAGGTAGACTTGTGAGGCCTGTGTATGGTCAGAGGTAGACTTGTGAGGCTATAGTCAGAGGTAGACTTGTGAAGCCCGTGTATAGTCAGAGGCAGACTTGTGAGGCTTGTGTATGGTCAGAGGTAGGCTTGTGAGGCTATAGTCAGATTTAGACTTGTGAAGCCCGTGTATAGTCAGAGGTAGACTTGTGAGGCCTGTGTATAGTCAGAAGTAGACTTGTGAGTCTATAGTCAGAGGTAGACTTGTGAGGCCTGTGTATAGTCAGAGGCAGACTTGTGAATCTTGTGTATAGTCAGAGGTAGACCTATGAGGCTTGTGTATAGTCAGAGGTAGACTTGTGAGGCTTGTGTATGGTCAGGGGTAGACTTGTGTGGTCTGTGTATGGTCAGATGTAGACTTATGAGGCTTGTGTATAATCAGAGGTAGACTTGTGAGGCCCGTCTATGGTCAGAGGTAGACTTGTGAGGCTTGTGTATGGTCAGGGGTAGACTTGTGTGGCCTGTGGATGGTCAGAGGTAGACTTGTGAGGCCTGTGTATAGTCAGAAGTAGACTTGTGAAGCTTGTGTATAGTCAGAAGTAGACTTGTGAGGCTATAGTCAGAGGTAGTCTTGTGAGGTCTGTGTATAGTCAGAGGTAGACTTGTGAGGCTTGTGTATAGTCAGAGGTAGACTTGTGAGGCCTGTGTATAGTCAGAGGCAGACTTGTGAGGCTTGTGTATAGTCAGAGGTAGACCTATGAGGCTTGTGTATAGTCAGAAGTAGACTTGTGAGGCTTGTGTATAGTCAGAGGTAGACTTGTGAAGCTTGTGTATAGTCAGAAGTAGACTTGTGAGGCTATAGTCAGAGGTAGTTTTGTGAGGTCTGTGTATAGTCAGAGGTAGACTTGTGAGGCCTGTGTATGGTCAGAGGTAGACTTGTGAAGCTTGTGTATAGTCAGAAGTAGACTTTTGAGAAACTTTAGTCAGAGGTAGACTTGTGAGGCTACCTCTGACTATAGCCTCCGTGTATAGTCGGCGGTAGACTTGTGAGGCCTGTGTATGGTCCGAGGTAGACTTGTGAAGCTTGTGTATAGTCAGAAGTAGACTTTTGAGAAACTATAGTCAGAGGTAGACTTGTGAGGCTATAGTCAGAGGTAGACTTGTGAGGCTTGTGTATAGTCAGATGTAGACTTGTGTGGCCTGTGTATAGTCAGAGGTAGACTTGTGAAGCTTGTGTATAGTCAGAAGTAGACTTGTGAGGCTATAGTCAGAGGTAGTCTTGTGAGGCTTGTGTATAGTCGGAGGTAGACTTGTGAGGCCTGTGTATGGTCAGAGGTAGACTTGTGAGGCCTGTGTATAGTCAGATGTAGACTTGTGAGGCTTGTGTATAGTCAGAGTTAGACTGATGAGGCTTGTCTATGGTCAGAGGTAGACTTGTGAGGCTATAGTCAGAGGTAGACTTGTGAGGCTTGTGTATATTCAGAGGTAGACTTGTGAGGCTATAGTCAGAGGTAGACTTGTGAGGCTATAGTCAGAGGTAGACTTGTGAGGCTATAGTCAGAGGTAGACTTGTGAGGCTATAGTCAGAGGTAGACTTGTGAGGCCTGTGTATAGTCAGGGGTAGACTTGTGAGGCCCGTCTATGGTCAGAGGTAGACTTGTGAGGCCTGTGTATAGTCAGAGGTAGACTTGTGAGGCTTGTGTATGGTCAGAGGTAGACTTGTGAGACCTGTGTATAGTCAGAGGTAGACTTGTGAGGCTTGTGTATAGTCAGAGTTAGACTTGTGAGGCCTGTGTATAGTCAGAGGTAGACTTGTGAGGCGTGTGTATGGTCAGAGGTAGACTTGTGAGGCCTGTGTATGGTCAGAGGTAGACTTGTGAGGCCTGTGTATGGTCAGAGGTAGACTTGTGAGGCTTGTGCATGGTCAGAGGTAGACTTGTGAGGCTTGTGTATGGTCAGAGGTAGACTTGTGAGGCCTGTGTATAGTCAGAGGTAGACTTGTGAGGCTTGTGTATAGTCAGAGGTAGACTTGTGAGGCCTGTGTATGGTCAGAGGTAGACTTGTGAGGCCTGTGTATGGTCAGAGGTAGACTTGTGAGGCTTGTGCATGGTCAGAGGTAGACTTGTGAGGCTTGTGTATGGTCAGAGGTAGACTTGTGAGGCCCGTCTATAGTCAGAGGTAGACTTGTGAGGCTTGTGTATAGTCAGCTGTAGACTTGTGGGGCCCGTCTATAGTCAGCGGTAGATTTGTGTGGCTTGTGTATAGTCAGAGGTAGACTTGTGAGGCTTGTGTATGGTCAGAGGTAGACTTGTGAGGCCTGTGTATGGTCAGAGGTAGACTTGTGAGGCTTGTGTATAGTCAGAGTTAGACTTATGAGGCTTGTCTATGGTTAGAGGTAGACTTTTGAGGCTATAGTCAGAGGTAGACTTGTGAGGCTTGTGTATAGTCGGAGTTAGACTTATGAGGCTTGTCTATGGTCAGAGGTAGACTTGTGAGGCTATAGTCAGAGGTAGACTTGTGAGGCTATAGTCAGAGGTAGACTTGTGAGGCTTGTGTATAATAGTCAGAGGTAGACTTGTGAGGCCTGTGTATAGTCAGAGGTAGACTTGTGAGGCTATAGTCAGAGGTAGACTTGTGAGGCTATAGTCAGAGGTAGACTTGTGAGGCTTGTGTATAGTCAGAGATAGACTTGTGAGGCTATAGTCAGAGGTAGACTTGTGAGGCCTGTGTATATTCAGAGGTAGACTTGTGAGGCTATAGTCAGAGGTAGACTTGTGAGGCCTGTGTATAATCAGAGGTAGACTTGTGAGGCTTGTGTATAGTCAGAGGTAGACTTGTGAGGCATGTGTATGGTCAGAGGTAGACTTGTGAGGCTATAGTCAGAGGTAGACTTGTGAGGCCTGTGTATGGTCAGAGGTAGACTTGTGAGGCTATAGTCAGAGGTAGACTTGTGAGGCTTGTGTATAGTCAGGGGTAGACTTGTGAGGCCCGTCTATGGTCAGAGGTAGACTTGTGAGGCTTGTGTATAGTCAGAGGTAGACTTGTGAGGCTTGTGTATAGTCAGAGGTAGACTTGTGAGGCTTGTGTATAGTCAGAGATAGACTTGTGAGGCCCGTCTATGGTCAGAGGTAGACTTGTGAGGCTTGTGTACAGTACTGATGTCGCAAAACCTCACTAGCCATGCGAATGCTACATGCTAAATGCTAGGCCATGCGATTACGTGCGTCTTGATGCTAGCAGGCGAGCATTGTCTCGCACAGATGCGCGCATCCTTTATTTCGGATGCAAATACTGACTTTAATATGAACTGAAATGAAACACTGCATTATCCCATACGATCTACATGATACAGACTGTTTATAAACCACTCGACCATGTGTTTGCGAGCATATGCGAGCATATAATGGCCTTCACAAAAAATGCGAAATGCTTTTAGTGCACCACAGTGCCAAGAAGCAATGCTAGCATCGAGGGATGCTCGCATACACAATGCTAGCATCAAATCGCATGATGCTACGTCAGGCGAAGTTGGGCGAACACGTGCTAAATGCCAGGTGTCCCATGCTGGCATTTTGGTGAGGTTTTGCGAAATCAGTACTGTATGGTCAGAGGTAGACTTGTGAGGCCCGTCTATGGTCAGAGGTATACTTGTGAGGTCCGTCTATGGTCAGAGGTAGACTTGTGAGGCCTGTGTATGGTCAGAGGTAGACTTGTGAGGCTTGTCTGTGGTAAAATGGAGACTTATGATGACTGTCTTCAGTCTTCAGCAGTAGACTTTAGAAGCATACTGACATGTCTCATGTCTGTGGACACGAATTTAATCAGAAAAACGCAAACTGCTTATGTGCCAATGCGTTGACTTCTTTGTCGCTCAACCCTTGTAGAAAGATTTTAATGTAGCGAAATGGTTGCCTGACTGTTACAAAAAGGTTGCATATATATAAATATATTTATGTATGGTGACAGACTTGTGAGGCGTGTCTATAGTCAGAGGGAGACTTGTGAGGTCTGTCTTTGGCGAAATGGAGACTTTTAGGCCAGTCTGTGGTCAGATGGATACTTTTGTGAAGCCTCTCTATGGTCAGATGGAGACTTCTTAGACCTGTCTATAGACAGGAGCAGACTTTTCAGGCCTGTTTATGGTCAGAGGTGGAGTTCTGAGGCCTTCAGATGGAAGTTTTGAGGCCTGACTACGGACAGAAGTTCACTTGCCAGACCTGCCTAGTGCCTAGTCCCAGCAGTGGTTCTCCAACCCCCAGATAAGGGAAGGGGTGGGGGGGGTCGTAGACCCACAGAACACACCACAGTGAAAACCCGACATTGCCATTCAAATCATGTGGCTCTATTTTACAACAGTGTTGCCACTCTAGAATGTTTTCAGATTCGTTTATACTTACTTTTGAGGCGTGTGGCACACTATGGGGTTGATCTGCGCATTTGTTTACTGGAAAACAGAGAATTTACATTGCCAGCAAACTCGAATGCTTAGAATGTCTGGAAGCACTTCAAATGTAAATTCTCCGTTTTCCAGGGAAACAAATGCGCATGTGCCACATGCCTCAAAAATAAGTATAAACGAACATAATAACACTTTGGAGTGATCACACTGTTTTAAAATAGAGCCACACGATTTGAATGGCAATGTCAGATTTTCACTGTGGTGTATCATATGGCTCTACCCCCCTCCTCCCTTTATACAGTGTATGGGGGTTGGAGAGCCACTGCTGGGGCTACCTAGTGCCTATGGTCAGAGAAAGAGAGGCTTGCTTATGTGCCATTGCGTTGACTTCTTTGTCGCTTGACATATGTAGCAAGATTTTAATGTAGCAAAATGGTTGCCTGATTGTTACAAAAAGGTTGCACATATATAAATATATTTATATATGGAGACAGACTTGTGAGGCCTATCTGTGGTCAGCAGGAGACTTGTGAGGCCTGTCTGTAGTTGAGGGTCAGATAGACACGTCAGACATCTGTCTTTGGTCGGAGAGAGACAAGCCTCACAAGTCTACCTCTGTCTATACACAGGCCTCACTAGTCTCGATCTGACCATAGACTTGCCTCACAAGTCTCCATCTGAATACAAAGAGGACTCCAAAGTCTCCTTGTAGACAAGCCTCAGATGTCTTTTCATATATAAACATATTTATATATTTACAACCTTTTTGTAACAATCAGACAACCATTTTGTTACATTAGCATTTGAAGCAGGTGTGTGGTCATCTGGCGGATTCTGAGGCATGTTTATGGTGAAGGGAGACAAGTGAATCCTGTCTATGGTCACAGGGAGATATGTGAGGCCTATGTATAGTGGGAGGGAGAATGTGAGACCTGCCTTTGCTCCGAGGGAAAATGTGACGAGATAGTCGTCTGAGACCTGTCTATGGACAGAAGTAGACTTGAATCATGTTGTTCAGGTGCAGACTATTGAGGCCTGCCTATGGTCAGAGGTAGATTTGTGAGGCCTGTCAATGGACAGGAATATACTTGTGAGGTCTGTCTATAGGCCACTTCAGACTTGTGTATCCTGGATTTGATCAGAGGGAGACTTGTGAGTTCTGCTGATGGTCAGCATGAGAATTATGAGGCCTGTATATGTTCAGCAATGACTTTTGAGGCCACGGGAAGCTAGTGTGGCTTGATTATGTTAAGAACGAGACATGTGATGGCTAGTTTCCATTGAGTTGACTTGTTTGTCACACAACCCATATAGTAAAATGCTAATGAAGTAAAATGGTTGTCTGATTGTTACAAAAAGGTCACAAATATATACATATGTTTATATATGAAGAGACATCTGAGGCTTCTCTATAAGGAGACTTTATAGTCCTCTTTGTATTCAGATGGAGACTTGTGAGGCCCGTCTATGGTCAGAAGTAGACTTGTGAGGCTTGTGCATAGTCAGAGGTAGACTTGTGAGGCCTGTGTATGGTCAGAGGTAGACTTGTGAGGCTTGTGTATGGTCAGAAATAGACTTGTGAGGCCCGTGTATGGTCAGAGGTAGACTTGTGAGGCCTGTGTATGGTCAGAGGTAGATTTGTGAGGCTTGTGTATAGTCAGAGGTAGACTTGTGAGGCCCGTCTATAGTCAGAGGTAGACTTGTGAGGCTTGTGTATAGTCAGAGGTAGACTTGTGGGGCCCGTCTATAGTCAGAGGTAAATTTGTGAGGCTTGTGTATAGTCAGAGGTAGACTTGTGAGGCCCGTCTATAGTCAGAGGTAGACTTGTGAGGCCTGTGTATTGTCAGAGGTAGACTTGTGAGGCCTGTGTATGGTCAGAGGTAGACTTGTGAGGCCCGTCTATGGTCAGAGGTATACTTGTGAGGCCCGTCTATGGTCAGAGGTAGACTTGTGAGGCCCGTCTATGGTCAGAGGTATACTTGTGAGGCCCGTCTATGGTCAGAGGTATACTTGCGAGGCCCGTCTATGGTCAGAGGTAGACTTTTGAGGCCTGTGTATGGTCAGAGGTAGACTTGTGAGGCTTGTCTGTGATAAAATGGAGACTTATGACGACTGTCTATGGTCAGCAGTAGACTTTAGAGGCACACTGACATGTCTATCATGTCTGTGGACACGAATTTAATCAGAAAAACGCAAACTGCTTATGTGCCAATGCGTTGACTTCTTTGTCGCTCGACCCTTGTAGAAAGATTTTGATGTAGCGAAAATAATGGTTGCCTGACTGTTACAAAAAGGTTGCATATATATAAATATATTTATATATGGTGACAGACTTGTGAGGCCTGTCTATAGTCAGAGGGAGACTTGTGAGGTCTGTCTTTGGCGAAACCGAAACTTTTAGGCCAGTCTGTGGTCAGATGGATACTTTTGTGAAGCCTCTCTATGGTCAGATGGAGACTTCTGCGACCTGTCTATCGACAGGAGCAGACTGTTCAGGCCTGTTTATGGTCAGAGGTGGAGTTCTGAGGCCTTCAGATGGAAGTTTTGAGGCCTGACTACGGACAGAAGTTCACTTGCCAGACCTGCCTAGTGCCTAGTCCCAGCAGTGGTTCTCCAACCCCCAGATAAGGGAAGGGGTGGGGGGGGGGGGTCATAGTCCCACATGACATACCACAGCGAAAACCCGACATTGCCATTCAAATCATGTGGCTCTATTTTACAACAGTGTTGCCACTCTAGAATGTTTTCATATTCGTTTATACTTAGTTTTGAGGCGTGTGGCACACTATGGGGTTGATCTGCGCATTTGTTTACTGGAAAACAGAGAATTTACATTGCCAGCAAACTCGAATGCTTAGAATGTCTGGAAGCACTTCAAATGTAAATTCTCCGTTTTCCAGGGAAACAAATGCGCAGATCAGCACCAAAGTGTGCCACATGCCTCAAAAATAAGTATAAACGAACATAATGACATTTTGGAGTGATCACACTGTTTTAAAATAGAGCACCACGATTTGAATGGCAATGTCAGATTTTCACTGTGGTGTATCATGTGGCTCTACCCCCCTCCTCCCTTTTTATGGGGGTTGGAGAGCCACTGCTGGGGCTACCTAGTGCCTATGGTCAGAGAAAGAGAGGCCTGCTTATGTGCCATTGCGTTGACTTCTTTGTCGCTTGACCCATGTAGCAAGATTTTAATGTAGCAAAATGGTTGCCTGATTGTTACAAAAAGGTTGCACATATATAAATATATTTATATATGGAGACAGACTTGTGAGGCCTATCTGTGGTCAGCGGGAGACTTGTGAGGCCTGTCTGTAGTTGAGGGAGACCCATGGGACGTGTCTACGGTCAGATAGACACGTCAGACATCTGTCTTTGGTCGGAGAGAGACAAGCCTCACAAGTCTACCTCTGTCTATACACAGGCCTCACAAGTCTCCATCTGAATACAAAGAGGACTCCAAAGTCTCCTTGTAGACAAGCCTCAGATGTCTTTTCATATATAAACATATTTATATATTTACAACCTTTTTGTAACAATCAGACAACCATTTTGCTACATTAGCATTTGAAGCAGGTGTGTGGTCATCTGGCGAATTCTGAGGCCTGTTCATGGTGAAGGGAGACAAGTGAATCCTGTCTATGGTCACAGGGAGATATGTGAGGCCTATGTACATGTATAGTGGGAGGGAGAATGTGAGACCTGCCTTTGCTCCGAGGGAAAATGTGACGAGATAGTCGTCTGAGACCTGTCTATGGACAGAAGTAGACTTGAATCATGTTGTTCAGGTGCAGACTATTGAGGCCTGCCTATGGTCAGAGGTAGATTTGTGAGGCCTGTCAATGGACAGGAATATACTTGTGAGGTCTGTCTATAGCCACTTTAGACTTGTGTATCCTGGATATGATCAGAGGGAGACTTGTGAGTTCTGCTGATGGTCAGCAGAGTGATATATGTTCAGCAATGACTTTTGAGGCCACGGGGAGGTAGTGTGGCTCGATTATGTTAATAACGAGACATGTGATGGCTAGTTTCCATTGAGTTGACTTGTTTGTCACACAACCCATACAGTAAAATGCTAATGTAGCAAAATGGTTGTCTGATTGTTACAAAAAGGTTGTAAATATATACATTTGTTTATATATGAAGAGACATCCGAGGCTTGTCTATAAGGAGACTTTGGAGTCTTCTTTGTATTCAGATGGAGACTTGTGAAGCCCGTCTATGGTCAGATGGAGACTTGTGAGGCTTGTCTATGGTCAGAGGTAGACTTGTGAGGCCTGTGTATGGTCAGAGGTAGATTTGTGAGGCTTGTCTGTGGTAAAATGGAGACTTATGACGACTCTCTATGGTCAGCAGTAGACTTTAGAGGCACACTGACATGTCTATCGTATCTGTGGACACGAATTTAATCGGAAAAACGCAAACTGCTTATGCGCCAATGCGTTGACTTCTTTGTTGCTCGACCCTTGTAGAAAGATTTTAATGTAGCGAAATGGTTGCCTGACTGTTACAAAAAGGTTGCATATATATAAATATATTTATGTATGGTGACAGACTTGTGAGGCCTGTCTATAGTCAGAGGGAGACTTGTGAGGTCTGTCTTTGGCGAAATGGAAACTTTTAGGCCAGTCTGTGGTCAGATGGATACTTTTGTGAAGCCTCTCTATGGTCAGATGAAGACTTCTGAGACCTGTCTATAGACAGGAGCAGACTTTTCAGGCCTGTTTATGGTCAGAGGTGGAGTTTAAAGTTAACAATCATATATTAACACATCACACAATATTGATATTTATTCGGTATTGTAAATGTATCTATCGGTATGTGGAAGTGCTTGTGATCCAACAGGGTACATGGACACCGAATTATTTTATGAGTGGTTCACCCAAATCTTCATTCCAAACTGTGGGCGAATGAGGCCTGTGTTGCTAATCTGCGATAATCACGAGTCTCACGTTAGCTTAAAGTTGATTGCAAGGCAAAGGAGGAGCAGGTATCCATCTTTTTTTTTGGAGTGATAGACTTGTTGATTGATTTGGTCTATTTCAGAATGTGGATATGCACGAAATGCTAAGTTTTGGTTTTCCATATCAAACAGATTGACGTACTAGGATTGCCAGCACACACAACGCATCTACTGCAACCCTTGGACGTGGCTTTATTTCAGCACATCAAGGCCAAATTCATTTCCATAGCCCAATCCCTAAATTTGTTGCATAACAACAATGTAATCTCACGAGCCAAACTCCCAACTGTACTCAGTTATGCTATCGATAAGGTCTGTTCTCCAAGTACGGTCAAGTCATCATTCACAAAGTGTGGTATTAACCCTCTGAACTCAAAGGCCATCGACTGGGCCCAAGTGCGGCCCTCAAACATCCGGACACCAGTGCAGCAAGAGCAGCAACACAGAAGACAATGCTGAACTGAAAGGATCACACTGTCTGACATGCCACCAAGTCATAAAATGTCATCACCCTGTGCAGTCCGTGCTGGACCTCCCGGAAGAAGTTCAAGATTTTTTCATCGTTCCCGGGACCACCACGAAACCAACAACAGCCAGACGCAGGAAAGTTGTCAACTTTGGCAGAACAATAACGTCGGAAGCCATTTTGAAGCAGCTACAGAAGAAAGAAGAGCTGGACAAAGAGAAGGAGGCGCGAAGGCAGGAAAGACAGAAAAAGGCAGATGAAAAGAAGGAAAGGGCAACGAAGAAAATGGATGCGAAACAGGACACTGCAGCAGGAAAGGGCAAAAGGAGACAGAGAAGTACAAAGAAGCAAATGGAGGAGTCACCAGAAAGAGATGAAGAAGAACAGGGCACACAGAGACAACTGAGAAAGAGAAAGGTTGAGATCAACAAGAGGGCGGAGGGCAGCTGGAAACAGTACAAGGTAAGAAAGCAGGAAAGAGCAAGGGCAAGAGCAAGGGAAGGGCCAACGGAAAGGACACAAGATCGACAAATAACAACACACACAACACAAACATCCATATCGACAATGCATGTGTGAGTGAGAGTGATGATGTATGTAATGTGTGCATGGGCGATTCTCCCCCTTCATCCAGTTCGGGACGACAACCTTGCACGGTGCACTGGATCACGTGCGACACATGTGATAAGTGGTTTCACAACGAGTGTGTTGGCTGCTACGTGGGGGCATTGAGCTTTGTGTGCTCAGATTGTTCTTAAATTTTAGTCTGTTTCCATGTTGCTTTGGGAAATGACAATGTCAACCTATTTGTAAAATTGTATGTTTGTTATGGAAAGTATGACAATTTGTTGGTATTACTGGTAAAATTTTGATGCGGACATTACTGCAATTAGTTTTGATTTGTTAGTGAAAGATTTTCAGTCAGTTTTCGGATGTATTTTGCATGTGCTGTAACATTAAATTGCAATATCATTGTTATTGGTTGTCCAGAACTGTGGGTTCGATTCCCACCCCAGGCTATGGTTCATCATTTGCAGGTATCCAAATTCAATAAGGATGTAGTGGTAAAATCAAACAGCCGATGGCTCATGTCTGGTTATGTGCCTGTCAAATGAGTGAACTTCCACTTTCTGGTTCAGGGCAGTTTCGCCTGGTGGCCCTTTTTGGACAATCAATGCATCGTGAAATACATGTACATAATGAAATCATTAAAATGACATATATTTGATGTTCAAATATATAAGTTCATGTATATATAGATATATATTCAAAGTCGTTGGTGTCCCACCCTTCATTTCTGAATGGCAGGAGGAGAACGTTTCTGGCGACAACTTTTCATGTTATAGTTAAGGGATAAAAACTGGTTTGCCATGATGTTTGTGACGATTAGAAACGCTCGAGGGACTGTGTCGCAGATTTGAGACCGACCCGAAGGGGAGGTCTCAAATGTGGCGGCAACGTCCCGAGGGCGTTTCTAATCGCCACAAACGTCATGGCAAACCAGTTTTTATCCCGATTATAACATGGCATTACATTTTAATTGTGTCTTACTTGATTTCCATATGTTTTTGAGCTGAAATAACGCTTGTGAGTCTTGTGTATAGTCAAAGGTAGACTTATGAGGCTTGTGTATAGTCAGAGGTAGACTTGTGAGGCCCGTCTATGGTCAGAGGTACACTTGTGAGGCTTGTGTATAGTCAGAGGTAGACTTGTGAGGCCCGTCTATAGTCAGAGGTTGACTTGTGAGGCTTGTGTATGGTCAGAGGTAGATTTGTGAGGCTTTAGTCAGAGGTAGTCTTGTTAGGCTTGTGTATAGTCAGAGGTAGACTTGTGAGGCTTGTGTATGGTCAGAGGTAGATTTTTGAGGCTATAGTCAGAGGTAGACTTGTTAGGCTTGTGTATAGTCAGAGGTAGACTTCTGAGGCCCGTGTATGGTCAGAGGTAGACTTGTGAGGCCTGTGTATGGTCAGAGGTAGACTTGTGAGGCCCGTGTATGGTCAGAGGTAGACTTCTGAGGCCCGTGTATGGTCAGAGGTAGACATGTGAGGCCTGTGTATAGTCAGAGGTAGACTTGTGAGGCCTGTGTATGGTCAGAGGTAGACTTGTGAGGCCTGTGTATGGTCAGAGGTAGACTTGTGAGGCTATAGTCAGAGGTAGACTCGTGAGGCCTGTGTGTGGTCAGAGGTAGACTTGTGAGGCCTGTGTATAGTCAGCGGTAGACTTGTGAGGCTTGTCTGTGGTCAGAGGTAGACTTGTGAGGCTATAGTCAGAGGTAGACTTGTGAGGCTATAGTCAGAGGTAGACTTGTGAGGCTTGTGTATAGTCAGAGGTAGACTTATGAGGCCTGTGTATGGTCAGAGGTAGATTTGTGAGGCCTGTGTATAGTCAGAGGTAGACTTGTGAGGCTTGTGTATAGTCAAAGGTAGACTTGTGAGGCCTGTGGATGGTCAGAGGTATACTTGTGAGGCTATAGTCAGAGGTAGACTTGTGAGGCCTGTGTATAGTCAAAAGTAGACTTGTGAGGCCTGTGTATGGTCAGAGGTAGACTTGTGAGGCTATAGTCAGAGGTAGATTGTGAGGCCTGTGTATAGTCAGAAGTAGACTTGTGAGCCTATAGTCAGAGGTGGATTTAGGAGGCCTGTGTATAGTCAGAGGCAGACTTGTGAGTCTTGTGTATAGTCAAAGGTAGACTTATGAGGCTTGTGTATAGTCAGAGGTAGACTTGTGAGGCCCGTCTATGGTCAGAGGTACACTTGTGAGGCTTGTGTATGGTCAGGGGTAGACTTGTGAGGCCTGTGTATGGTCAGAGGTAGACTTGTGAGGCCTGTGTATAGTCAGAGGTAGACTTGTGAAGCTTGTGTATAGTCAGAGGTAGACTTGTGAGGCCCGTATATGGTCAGAGGTAGACTTGTGAGGCTATAGTCAGACGTAGACTTGTGAGGCTATAGTCAGAGGTAGACTTGTGAGGCTATAGTCAGATGTAGACTTGTGAGGCCCGTCAATGGTCAGAGGTAGACTTGTGAGGCCTGTGTATGGTCAGAGGTAGACATGTGAGGCCTGTGTATAGTCAGAGGTAGACTTGTGAGGCTTGTGTATAGTCGGAGGTAGACTTGTGAGGCCCGTCTATGGTCAGAGGTAGACTTGTGAGGCTATAGTCAGAGGTAGACTTGTGAGGCTATAGTCAGAGGTAGACTTGTGAGGCTATAGTCAGAGGTAGACTTGTGAGGCCTGTGTATAGTCAGAGGTAGATTTATGAGGCTATAGTCAGAGGTAGACTTGTGAGGCCTGTGTATAGTCAGAGGTAGACTTGTGAGGCCCGTTTGTGGTCAGAGGTAGACTTGTGAGGCTTGTGTATGGTCAGGGCAAGACTTGTGTGGTCTGTGTATGGTCAGAGGTAGACTTGTGAGGCCTGTGTATAGTCAGGGGTAGACTTGTGAGGCCCGTCTATGGTCAGAGGTAGACTTTCGAGGCCTGTGTATGATCAGAGGTAGACTTGTGATACCTGCGTATAGTCAGAGGTAGACTTGTGAGGCTTGTGTATAGTCGGAGGTAGACTTGTGAGGTCCGTCTATGGTCAGAGGTAGACTTGTGAGGCTATAGTCAGCGGTAGACTTGTGAGGCTATAGTCAGAGGTAGACTTGTGAGGCCCGTCTATGGTCAGAGGTAGACTTGTGAGGCTATAGTCAGAGGTAGACTTGTGAGGCTTGTGTATAGTCAGAGGTAGACTTGTGAGGCCCGTCTATGGTCAGAGATAGACTTGTGAGGCTATAGTCAGAGGTAGACTTGTGAGGCCTGTGTATAGTCAGAGGTAGATTTGTGAGGCTATAGTCAGAGGTAGACTTGTGAGGCTTGTGTATAGTCAGAGGTAGACTAGTGAGGCCCGTGTATAGTCAGAGGTAGACTTGTGAGGCTATAGTCAGAGGTAGACTTGTGGGGCTTGTATATGGTCAGAGGTAGACTTGTGAGGCTATAGTCAGAGGTAGACTTGTGAGGCATGTGTATAGTCAGGGGTAGACTAGTGAGGCCCGTGTATAGTCAGAGATAGACTTGTGAGGCTATAGTCAGAGGTAGACTTGTGAGGCTTGTGTATGGTCAGAGGTAGACTTGTGAGGCCTGTGTATAGTCAGAGGTAGACTAATGAGGCCCGTGTATAGTCAGAGGTAGACTTGTGAGGCTATAGTCAGAGGTAGACTTGTGAGGCTTGTGTATGGTCAGAGGTAGACTTGTGAGGCTATAGTCAGAGGTAGACTTGTGAGGCATGTGTATGGTCAGAGGTAGACTTGTGAGGCTATAGTCAGCGGTAGACTTGTGAGGCCTGTGTATAGTCAGAGGTAGACTTGTGAGGCTATAGTCAGAGGTAGACTTGTGACGCCTGTGTATATTCAGAGGTAGACTTGTGAGGCTCGTATATAGTCAGAGGTAGACTTGTGAGGCCTGTGTATGGTCAGAGGTAGACTTGTGAGACTATAGTCAGAGGTAGACTTGTGAGGCCTGTGTATAGTCAGAGGTTGACTTGTGAGGCCCGTCTATAGTCAGAGGTAGACTTGTGAGGCCTGTGTATGGTCAGAGGTAGACTTGTGAGGCCTGTGTATGGTCAGAGGTAGATTTGTGAGGCTTTAGTCAGAGGTAGTCTTGTTAGGCTTGTGTATAGTCAGAGGTAGACTTGTGAGGCTTGTGTATGGTCAGAGGTAGACTTGGGATGCCTGTGTATGGTCAGAGGTAGACTTGTGAGGCTTGTGTATAGTCAGAGGTAGACTTGTGAGGCCCGTGTATGGTCAGAGGTAGACTTGTGAGGCCTGTTTATAGTCAGAGGTAGACTTGTGAGGCCTGTGTATGGTCAGAGGTAGACTTGTGAGGCTTGTGTATAGTCAGAGGTAGACTTGTGAGGCCTGTGTATAGTCAGAGGTAGACTCGTGAGGCCTGTGTATGGTCAGAGGTAGACTTGTGAGGCCTGTGTATGGTCAGAGGTAGACTTGTGAGGCTATAGTCAGAGGTAGATTTGTGAGGCTATAGTCAGTGGTAGACTTGTGAGGCTTGTGTATAGTCAGAGGTAAACTTGTGAGGCTATAGTCAGAGGTAGACTTGTGAGGCCTTTGTATAGTCAGAGGTAGACTTGTGAGGCTATAGTCAGAGGTAGACTTGTGAGGCCTGTGTATAGTCAGAGGTAGACTTGTGAGGCTATAGTCAGAGGTAGACTTGTGAGGCCTGTGTATAGTCAGAGGTAGACTTGTGAGGCTCGTGTATAGTCAGAGGTAGACTTGTGAGGCTATAGTCAGAGGTAGACTTATGAGGCTTGTGTATAGTCAGAGGTAGACTTGTGAGGCCCGTCTGTGGTCAGAGGTAGACTTCTGAGGCCCGTCTGTGGTCAGAGGTAGACTTGTGAGGCCTGTGTATAGTCAGAGGTAGACTTGTGAGGCTTGTGTATGGTCAGAGGTAGACTTGTTAGGCTATAGTCAGAGGTAGACTTGTGAGGCTATGGTCAGAGGTAGACTTCTGAGGCTTGTGTATAGTCAGAGGTAGACTTATGAGGCTTGTGTATGGTCAGAGGTAGACTTGTGAGGCTATAGTCAGAGGTAGACTTGTGAGGCTATAGTCAGAGGTAGACTTGTGAGGCCTGTGTATAGTCAGAGGTAGACTTGTGAGGCTTGTGTATGGTCAGAGGTAGACTTGTGAGGCTATAGTCAGAGGTAGACTTATGAGGCCTGTGTATAGTCGAAGGTAGACTTGTGAGGCCGGTGTATGGTCAGAGGTAGACATGTGAGGCTATAGTCAGAGGTAGACTTGTGAGGCCTGTGTATAGTCAGAAATAGACTTGTGAGCCTATAGTCAGAGGTCGACTTGTGAGGCCTGTGTATAGTCAGAGGCAGACTTGTGAGTCTTGTGTATAGTCAAAGGTAGATTTATGAGGCTTGTGTATAGTCAGAGGTAGACTTCTGAGGCCCGTCTGTGGTCAGAGGTAGACTTGTGAGGCTTGTGTATGGTCAGGGGTAGACTTGTGAGGCCTGTGTATAGTCAGAGGTAGACTTGTGAGGCCTGTGTATGGTCAGAGGTAGACTTGTGAGGCTATAGTCAGAGGTAGATTTGTGAGGCCTGTGTATGGTCAGAGGTAGACTTGTGAGGCTATAGTCAGAGGTGGACTTGTGAGGCTTGTGTATAGTCAGGGGTAGACTTGTGAGGCCCGTCTATAGTCAGAGGTTGACTTGTGAGGCTTGTGTATGGTCAGAGGTAGATTTGTGAGGCTTTAGTCAGAGGTAGTCTTGTTAGGCTTGTGTATAGTCAGAGGTAGACTTGTGAGGCTTGTGTATGGTCAGAGGTAGATTTTTGAGGCTATAGTCAGAGGTAGACTTGTTAGGCTTGTGTATAGTCAGAGGTAGACTTCTGAGGCCCGTGTATGGTCAGAGGTAGACTTGTGAGGCCTGTGTATGGTCAGAGGTAGACTTGTGAGGCCCGTGTATGGTCAGAGGTAGACTTCTGAGGCCCGTGTATGGTCAGAGGTAGACATGTGAGGCCTGTGTATAGTCAGAGGTAGACTTGTGAGGCCTGTGTATGGTCAGAGGTAGACTTGTGAGGCCTGTGTATGGTCAGAGGTAGACTTGTGAGGCTATAGTCAGAGGTAGACTCGTGAGGCCTGTGTGTGGTCAGAGGTAGACTTGTGAGGCCTGTGTATAGTCAGCGGTAGACTTGTGAGGCTTGTCTGTGGTCAGAGGTAGACTTGTGAGGCTATAGTCAGAGGTAGACTTGTCAGCCTCTCTATTGTCAGTTGGAGACTTCTGAGACCTGTCTATAGACAGGAGCAGACTGTTCAGGCCTGTTTATGGTCAGAGGTGGAGTTCTGAGGCCTTCAGATGGAAGTTTTGAGGCCTGACTACGGACAGAAGTTCACTTGCCAGACCTGCCTAGTGCCTAGTCCCAGCAGTGGTTCTCCAACCCCCAGATAAGGGAAGGGGGGGGGGGGGGGGTCGTAGACCCACAGGACACACCACAGTGAAAACCCGACATTGCCATTCAAATCATGTGGCTCTATTTTACAACAGTGTGGCCACTCTACAATGTTTTCATATTCGTTTATACTTACTTTTGAGGCGTGTGGCACACTATGGGGTTTATCTGTGCATTTGTTTACTGGAAAACAGAGAATTTACATTGCCAGCAAATTCGAATGCTTAGAATGTCTGGAAGCACTTCAAATGTAAATTCTTCGTTTTACAGGGAAACAAATGCGCAGATCAGCACCAAAGTGTGCCACATGCCTCAAAAATAAGTATAAACGAACATAATAACATTTTGGAGTGATCACACTGTTTTAAAATAGAGCCACACGATTTGAATGGCAATGTCAGATTTTCACTGTGGTGGCTGTACCCCCCTCCTCCCTTTATATGGGGGTTGGAGAGCCACTGCTGGGGCTACCTAGTGCCTATGGTCAGAGAAAGAGAGGCCTGCTTATGTGCCATTGCGTTGACTTCTTTGTCGCTTGACCCATGTAGCAAGATTTTAATGTAGCAAAATGGTTGCCCGATTGTTACAAAAAGGTTGCACATATATAAATATATTTATATATGGAGACAGACTTGTGAGGCCTATCTGTGGTCAGCGGGAGACTTGTGAGGCCTGTCTGTAGTTGAGGGAGACCCATGGGACGTGTCTATGGTCAGATAGACACGTCAAACATCTGTCTTTGGTCGGAGAGAGACAAGCCTCACAAGTCTACCTCTGTCTATACACAGGCCTCACAAGTCTCGATCTGACCATAGACGGGCCTCACAAGTCTCCATCTGAATACAAAGAGGACTCCAAAGTCTCCTTGTAGACAAGCCTCAGATGTCTTTTCATATATAAACATATTTATATATTTACAACCTTTTTGTAACAATCAGACAACCATCTTGCTACATTAGCCTTTGAAGCAGGTGTGTGGTCATCTGGCGAATTCTGAGGCCTGTTTATGGTGAAGGGAGACAAGTGAATCCTGTCTATGGTCACAGGGAGATACGTGAGGCCTATGTATAGTGGGAGGGAGAATGTGAGACCTGTCTATGCTCCGAGGGAAAATGTGACGAGATAGTCGTCTGAGACCTGTCTATGGACAGAAGTAGACTTGAATCATGTTGTTCAGGTGCAGACTATTGAGGCCTGCCTATGGTCAGAGGTAGATTTGTGAGGCCTATCCATGAACAGGAATGTACTTTGTGAGGTCTGTCTATAGGTCACTTTAGACTTGTGTATCCTGGATATGGTCAGAGGGAGACTTGTGAGTTCTGATGATGGTCAGCATGAGAATTATGAGGCCTGTATATGTTCAGCAATGACCTTTGAGGCCACGGGAAGCTAGTGTGGCTCGATTATGTTAAGAACGAGACATGTGATGGCTAGTTTCCATTGAGTTGACTTGTTTGTCACACAACCCATATAGTAAAATGCTAATGTAGCAAAATGGTTGTCTGACTGTTACAAAAAGGTTGTAAATATATACATATGTTTATATATGAAGAGACATCTGAGGCTTGTCTATAAGGAGACTTTGGAGTGTTCTTTGTATTCAGATGGAGACTTGTGAGGCCCGTCTATGGTCAGATGGAGACTTGTGAGGCTTGTGTATGGTCAGAGGTAGACTTGTGAGGCCTGTGTATGGTCAGAGGTCGACTTGTGAGGCTTGTCTGTGGTAAAATGGAGACTTATGACGACTGTCTATGGTCAGCAGTAGACTTTAGAGGCACACTGACATGTCTATCATATCTGTGGACACGAATTTAATCGGAAAAACGCAAACTGCTTATGCGCCAATGCGTTGACTTCTTTGTCGCTCGACCCTTGTAGAAAGATTTTAATGTAGCGAAATGGTTGCCTGACTGTTACAAAAAGGTTGCATATATAAATATATTTATATATGGTGACAGACTTGTGAGGCCTGTCTATAGTCAGAGGGAGACTTGTGAGGTCTGTCTTTGGCGAAATGGAAACATTTAGGCCAGTCTGTGGTCAGATGGATACTTTTGTGAAGCCTCTCTGTGGTCAGATGGAGACTTCTGAGACCTGTCTATAGACAGGAGCAGACTTTTCAGGCCTGTTTATGGTCAGAGGTGGAGTTCTGAGGCCTTCAGAGGGAACTTTTGAGACCTAACTATGGACAGTAGTTCACTTGCCATACCTGCCTAGTGCCTAGTCCCAGCAGTGATTCTCCAACCCCCAGATAAGGGAAGGGGGGGGGGGGTCGTAGTCCCACATGACATACCACAGTGAAAAGCCGACATTGCCATTCAAATCGTGTGGCTCTATTTTACAACAGTGTGGCCACTCTAGAATGTTATTATATTCGTTTATACGTACTTTTCATGCGTGTGGCACACTATGGGGTTTATCTGTGCATTTGTTTACTGGAAAACAGGTCTCTGTCTGACCATAGGCAGGCATCATAAATCTATTTCAACCCATAGACAGGCCTCGCAAATCTCCCTCTGACCATACACATGCCTCACAAATCACCCTCTGACCATACACAGGCCTCACAATTCTCCTTTTGACCACAAACAGGCCTCAATATTCTGCCTCTGACCATAGACATGCCTCACACGTCTCTCTCTGACCAGGAACAGGCCTCAAAAGTCTCACAAGTCTCACTCTAACAATACACATAGGGGGACATGTGAGGCCTGTTTTTGGTGAGAGGGGGAATTGTATGGCCTGTTCATGCTCATTGGTCTCTCTGTGGACATGTCTAGGGACCTGTTTGTGGTCAGATGGAGAATTGTGAGGTCTGTCTGTGGTGAAATGGAGGCCTGTCTATAGTCAGAGGGAGACTTGTGAGGTATGTCTGTGGTCGAATTCTAAACTTTGAGAACAGCATGTGGTCAGATGGAGATGTGCTGCCTCTCTATGGTCAGATTGAGACTTCCAAGACATAGACAGGTGTAGATTTGTCAGGTTTGTTCATGGTCAGACGTAGAGCAATGAGGCCTTTTTATGGTCAGAGGGATGTATGGAGGCCTGTCTGCAATTGATAGTCAGAGGGAGACGTGTGAGGCCTGTTTGTGGTCAGAGGCCTGTGTGTGGTAAGACATTGACTTGTGGGGCATGTGATGGTAAGAGATAGACTTGTCAAGGTAAAAGTAAAGTTATCGCATTTGATATAGCGCTCTTTACAGCGGATGTATGCTTTCAGAGGCACTTCACACTTTGACCCCCAGTCTGAGTACCAGTACTTGGAGCAGCCCATTTAATCCTGGGTGGAGATTAGGCAGTTAGTGATAAATACCTTGCCTAAGGACACTAGTGAAATAACACAGCAATCCAGCCAGTGACTCGAACCCAGGACCTTTGGATCACGAGCCGGCCACCTTTCTCACTGCGCCACCGACCTCCACATTTATTTGCCATTAAGGTGACTCACTTGTCACACAACCTATGTTGCAAAATGTTAATGTAGCAAAATGGTTGCCTGATTGTCACAAAATGGTTGTAATTAGGCATCCCGATTGGAAATCGTGAGGCCTTATGTTTCTGTCTGCTTTTGTTTCCGCCGTTTGGTTTCAAGATGATAACTTTTGTTAGTCTCCATTAATTTTTCCCCACACTCGGCCACCCCCCACCCCCCAGGCCCTTGTGCCTGACTGTCATGTTAAGTTGTCAATCCATTCTGCCTCCCACACACACATAGCTCCCCACCCACCAGCCCCCCTCTGCCACCTACCCAGGCTACCCCAACCCATCACTATAGTTCTGTGGCGGGCTGTCTGCTAGTGTCTGGTGGGGTGGGGGAGTAGGGGCCTAGAGCGAAGTGTGTTTATATGGAATAAACTGGCCAAACTGGACAGCTAGGTGATAACCCATCAAAAAGGCAAATGGGGTGAGGGGATTTACAGGCACTGCAGTGATACATGTACATGTAACTTCACCATGCAGATTATAGTAAATTGTCCGACTTGCTCCAAACATCAGTCACACAATTAGAACGATACCTTCCAGAAAAATGAGGGATGCCACAAAGCCTTTAGCATGTTTAGGCTCTAATGTCTAGTTAGGCATCCCGATTGAAAATCGGGAGGCCTTATGTTTTTGTCATTTTTTTTTTCTTCCGCCGTTTGGTTTCCGGACGATAACTTTAGTTTGCCTCGATGTATCTTTGCCAAATTTTCACCACTGGTCAGAAATGATATGTGGAAGAACCCTATTGTTTTTGAGCCGGATCCGAGGTCCGTGAGGATGAAATCAAGGTTGTTTTTTGTCACTTGGTTCCATGCGATAACTCAAAAAGTATTCATGCCATGGCTACAAATCTTTCCAAAGAGGTTCATATACCACCAGGGAAGAACCCTATCGATTTTGGGATCAATCCGTCAAACGACCTTCAACCTAGAGCTTGAAAGAATTTTTGCTGATTCATCGCTCAAATGCTTTGTGATAAGCATACAATATATGTCGAGCAGACAATCCCACTGACTGATTATCTATACATGTCCAGGAACCAGTAAACTTGCTGTCAGACTGCCACTGATCTACACAACCTGGTGTTAATTAAATACATCACCTGTTCAAAAAGTGTTAAGGCAATACCCCAAACCACCCCCCCCCCCCTCCCCTGTCAGCCAGTTTTTATCTGCATATGAATGTAGCAATGTATCAGTGACTTGTATGCACTGCCCCGCCCCCCCCCCCCTCCTTCCCCTTCTTCTGTCCCCTCACCCCAGTTTACTATACATGTACTAACACCAACAGGTTGGTACAATGCCCTCCTTCCCTTTCTAAAGAAAACGGCTATATAATGATGAGCCAAGCTAAAAATAACAGCTTTGAAGGTATGCCTGGGCCTTGGTTGCCAGTCAATTGTATTCAGCTTAAACAGCACTGTGTTTATCTGGTTGAAACTATATGCATTGTTTTGTTTTCTAGCTGTATTTCACATGCAATGACCAAATTATCATTGTTTTACTTAGTCAGAACCCAGAATAAGTTCCTTTTTACTTGTATTATGAATGTAGAAATTTTCATTTGAATATCTGTACATTTAATACTTATTGAAATGTTCTTGAAATATGATTAAAAGAAAATATATAATTAAAATGTACAATCAATATAACAGGCGATTCTTTAAAAGCATATTGTTTTACATTCGGCAATAGTACCTGAAGAATATTGTGGAAGCCAGAAACACACTGAATAAGTATACTCTGATGGCAAATATCTGATGGGCATTTGTCTAGTGAGCAACTGCTATAATTTGAGCTCTCACTCCCACCTGTGTTCAATAATCCTGGTATGTTTATTATTATATCAGTCAAGTTTCACCATTAGAAAAGAAAAGAAAAACTGGGGGATGCCACAAAGCCAATATGCTTTTATGTCTAGTTATAGAAATATATTTATATATGGTGAGTCTATGGGGAGACTTGGGTGTGGTCATATGGGGATTGGCCTGTCCATGTTCAGATAGATACTTATGAGGCCTGTTTATGATAAGAGGTAGACTTGTTTGGCCGGTCTGTGGTCAAAGGTAGATATGTTATCTGTCCATGGGCATTGTGGAGATAGTGAGGCTTGTTTAGACATGTTAGGCCTGTTTATGGTTTATGTGATATGTCCATGGGCATTGTGGAGATAGTGAGGCTTGTTTAGACATGTTAGGCCTGTTTATGGTCAGCAGTCGACGTGCTAGGCCTGTCTGTGGTCAGAGGGAGACCTGTGAGGCCTGTCTGTGGTCGGATGGAGACCTGTGAGGCCTGTCTGTGGTAAGAGGGAGACCTGTGAGGCCTGTCTGTGGTCAGATGGAGACTTGTGAGGCCTGTCTGTGGTCGGATGGAGACTTGTGAGGCCTGTCTGTGATCAGAGGGAGACCTGTGAGGCCTGTATGTGGTCAGATGGAGACTTGTGAGGCCTGTCTGTGGTCCGATGGAGAATTCTGAGGCCTGTTTATTTTAAAAGGGAGACAAGTCAGGCCTGTCTATGGTCACAGGGAGAACTGTGAGATCTGTTCATAGTCGAAGGGAGAATGTGAAGCCTGTCTATGGTCATAGGTATACCTCTGAGACCTGTCTATGGTCTGAGGTAAATGTCTGAGGCTTGTCTGTGGACAGAATCCTGTCTATATTTATGTGCAGACTAATGAGGCCTATGGTCAGAGGTAGATTTGTAGGGCCTGTTCATGGACTGGAATATAATACTAGTATTGTGAGGTCTATCTATAGGCCACTTTAGACTTGTGTGGCCTGGATATTGTCAGAGGGAGACTTGTGAGTTCCATCGATGGTCAGTATGATAATTATGAGGCCTGACTATGTTCAGCATGGACTTTTGAGGCGACGGGAAGCTAGTGAGTAGTGAGGCCCGATAATGTTCAGACGGAGACTTCTGACGGTTAGTTGCCATTGAGTTGACTTGTTTGTCACACAACCCATGTAGCAAAATGTTAATGTAACAAAATGGTTGTCTGATTGTTACAAAAAGGTTGTGAATATATACATATGTTTATATATGGAGATACATCTGATGCTTGTCAATATGGAGACTTTGGAATCCTCTTTGTGGTGAAATGGAGACTTGTGAGGCCTGTGTATGGTCAGATGGATACATATGAGGTATGTTTATGATCAGAGGGAGATTTGTGATCTGTGGTCATAAGGAAACTTGTGCGGCCTGTCTGTGGTGACAGGTAGACTTGTGAGGCTTGTCTGTGGACAGGCGGGGACTTATGAGGACTGTCTACAGTCAGCAGGAGACTTCAGAGGCATATCTATGGTTAGACGTAGAATTGTGAGCTCTGTGTATTGTAAAAGGGAGACTTGTGAGGCCTGTCAATGGTCAGAGTGAGACTCGTCAAGCCATATAGGTAGACTTCCTAACCCTATCTGTGTTCAGAGGGAGAGCCTGTATGTGGTCAAATGGAAACTTGGGTCTGTGGTTAGAGGTAGATTTATGAGGCCTGTCCTTGGACAGAATTAAACTTGTGAATCCTGTCTATGGTCAGAGGTAGACGATTGAGGCCTGTTCATTGACAGAGATATATCTGTGAGGCCTTTCTATGGTCAGAGATAGACTTGTGAGGTCTTTCTTTAGGTAAAGGTAGACGGGGGTGGTCTGCATATGGTCAGAAGGAAACTTGTAGGGCCTGTTTATAGACAGAGGTAGACTTGAGAGGCCTGTCGATGGCCAGAGAGAGAGGCCTGTCGATGGCCTTTCGGGGTCTGAAGCAGACTTGTGAGGCCCGTTCATGGTCAAAAGGATGTGTGTAAGCTCTGTTCATGGTCAGTGAGATGATACTGAGACTTGTGGGGCCTCCTTACAGTCAGAAGGAATATTGTGAGGCATGTTTGTGACCAGACGTAGAGTTACGGGGCTTGTTTTATGGTCAAAACGAGACTGTGCGGGCTGTCTATAACCAGAGGGAAACATTTTGGGTCTGTATGTGTCAAATGCAGATTTGTGAGGCCTGTTTATGGTAAGAAAGTGACTTCTGAGGGCTGTCTGTGGTCAGACAGAGACATGTGAAGGCTGTCTATGGTCAGAAGGTGACTTGTGTGGTATGTCTATGATCAAAGGGAGACTTGTGAGGCGTGTCTATAGTCAGTTGGAGACCTGTAAGGCCTGTTTATGGTCAGTGGTAATATTGGAGTTGTTGGATTGGTATGTGCACATGTCCATGAATCAAGTTTTTTACAGCCCATCTCTGATTAATTGAGTGCAATAAAAAACTAGAGTAACTAACTGTAGATGTGGAGTAGGCCGCTGCAACCTGCTACACCTTTGTTGCTATATTATACTGAATGACTGATGAAATGATTGCACATTTTGACATAAACAAAATGGCTGTAAATGTACAAACAGTACATAAAAACAGTTTTAAAAAATACCACATTTAATGTGGCACTTGATCGCTCGTTGTAGCCGGAGTGAGTCATATTTTATCAAACGTAGTTTATGATTTAGCCCCAACCTTAGGGTATTGATCACCCTACACATTCTCAACTCTCTGGGCAGCATACAACTATGCCTAGGTCACATTTGCACCGGTCGCCGGCCGATGCGAATACATCGGTGGTTCTCACCGATGTTCCGGCCGCCGGTAACTTTTTTCAGGTATCTTTCACATATCTCTCAAGTGGTCATGAAAGCACCGGGCATTCGCAGATCACCGGTGTACACCTATCCGGACATCGTACACTGACCGGCCGGCATAAGTAGGAATGTGGGGAGAATGTGTACCTTGATGCCTACGGGAGACCAACCAATCACCTAGCAGGCATCGGCAGGTGACCGTCTGACGCCCGGACGGTTCTTCCCTGGTGGGCGAAACATCGGCCGATTGCCGGACGGGTGCCGGACAGTCTGTCTCCGATATATAAAGGCAGTCTGTGGTTGCCCGCCAGATACACATTAGATGGCGCTTAAAGTGTCCACGCAAAATTACAGAATTATTCGAACTTTCTCATAGATTGGAAATGCTTGAATTACCACTAGGGTAATTGACTATGGAAAAATAGAAATCATCACGCTTGTCATACAATCTGATTGATAGGTTAAAATCATCAGATAGTTGGAAAAAAATAGCAGAGTCTGTAGTATTCTTAATTTCAAGTTCATTGGGATATATGACATCCAAATAGTCACCGAACTTGGAATTATTTAGCGACAATACATCGTCTATATATCGAAAAGTGAAATTAAAATTACATGTTTGTTTCTTAGAACCCCCTCATTGTAAATGTTGGATGAAATCTGATTCATATTAGTATAAAAACAGGTCTGCCAATAATGGTGCACAGTTTGTACCCATGGGAATACCAATAGTTTGTTGAAATATTCGAGCACCAAATTCCAAAAATATCAATCATAAAGTTAACCATATTTACCACATCTATTTCAGTATATTTGTATGGGGCATCAGAGTCGCCTTGAGCGGTATTATATTTAACTACAATATATTGGTACCGACGTTGTTCCTTTTTGGAGAAAAATGAATTATTGATGAGTTTTTTTAGCTGAAACTTCAGTTCAGAATGAGGTATAGTTGTGTACAAAATGGAAAATCAAATGCTTTGACAGACGTTACTTTTGAAAATGTGTGAGCATGTAGATATTCCAATAAAGATTTGGAATTTTTCAATATCCACATTTGGTTTATACCACTTCTAGAATAGATGGTTTCACAGTACTTTCGGAGACCCTGTTTGATTTTAGACAATATAACAGTTAATACAAATTATTATCAAATCGCTTAGACAAAAATTAATAGACAAGTAATTAAGAGACAAAAAAATAATTATTGAAGATTAATTAATAGACAAAAAAATAATTAATAAATATTATCCATATGATAATGGGTATCGACCGGCCAACCAATCACGCCCTACCGGAAACCCCACGGTACCCTACAGATAACTGCTAGGTGACCGTCTCGTATGTACAAATCGGCCAAATATCGGAAAAGAACCTCCCGCACATCCATCGGTGCCTGGCATGATACCCTGCGTTGACCGTCTCGTATGTCAAAATCGATCGATAATCTGAAATACACCCACCGCACATCCATCGGCGCATGACAGGATACCCTGCGGTGATCGCCTGGTGAACTACTCATATCAATCGGCCGATAAATTTGGTCGATCCCCTCGGCGCCCGATGGGCACATGGAGGAGCTGTGATCGGTCGCCGGCAGGTCTGACAACGATTAACAGGCGATGCATTTTTTCCACCGGTCGCCGCAAGAAAATAACTCTGCGTTATTCTCTTCCGATGCCTCCACCGACGTGTCTACGATGTCCGATTGCTGCCCGACAGTCACGGATGACCCTCCGGCGCTCGGTGGGTGACCGGCCGAAATGGCCAAATTTCAGCCTTTTCACGCATCGTAACCACATCTGAGGAGGCATCGGTGCAAATGTGACTTAGGCATTAGGCTATGGTCACAACCTCAAAAAATAACCTGCTCGGCGACCGAGCAGCGAGTTTTTAGCCAATTTCGTCCGGACATCGTGCGGCCGCCGCCCAGGCACTGCTGGTGTTTCAACAGTCGCTGTTAGTATTTTACACATCGCCCGATCGCTGCTGAAAATTCAATGCGTAGTTAAAATTATAGCGGCACCTGACCAGTTTTCACTCGCCGACCACGATATGCTCGATACCTGCCACTGCCTGATCGTTCTCCGCCCAGGCACCTACCTAGTCGAGCGATCGCCGTTGACCAATTGATGCAAAAATAATCGAGACTGCCGTATGGAAGATTGATGAGCATTTATCGACCGGACGAGGCTAGGAGATTGGTCGATCAACGGACTGTGACTTTAAAATGGGTGAGTGACTGGGCAGTATATCGACCGTTCAACGGCCGGGCATCGGTAGAGCTTTGTATATCTTTTGCAAAATCTAAAAATCATGAAATACAAACAGCACCAGTTCATAATTCATCAGTCGTCATTCTGATTTTTCACCACATGCTCACAGACTGCTCGCCGTCTCCCAAAACTGCTGGGCGATGCCTTATTTCCAGCACTGACCGAGCAGGCTACCAATCGGGCGGTCGCTGCTCTAGGTTCTGACCATAGCCTTAGGCCATGGTACAACCTCAAGAGCAGCGAGTTTTAGCTAATTTCGTCTGGATATCGGGCGGTATCCGCCCAGCCGCTGCTGGTGTTTCATCAGTCGCTGTTGCTATTGCACACATCACCCAATCGCCGCCGGCGCCTGACCAGTTTTCACTCGCCGACCACAATATGCTCGATGCCTGACACTCATCGAGCGATCGCCGTCAACCAGTTTATGCAAAAATAATTAAGGCTGCAATATCAAATAAATATTTACCGCCCGGACGATGTCGGCCGGGAGATCGGTTGATCAACGGACGGTGATTTCAAAATCGGTGGGTTACTGGGCAGTAAGTCGACAGGGCAACAGCCGGGCATTGCTAGGGCTTCGTAAATCTTGTGTAAACTCTAAAAATCGAATAGGCAGCAACAGCTGATAATGCAAAATCGGCCAGTCGCCGTTCTGATTTGTGACCACATGCTATATAGACTGCTTGTCGTCTTCCACAGCTTATTCTCAGCAGTGACCGAGCAGGCTATTAATCGGTCGGTCGCTGCTCTAGGTTCTGACCATAGCCTAACCAGCCAGCTTGCTGCCCTTGTTTTGCTGAATTAACTCCAACCATTATCATGTCTTTTGAGTGACCGGAGCCTCCAAAAAAAGTTCAGGTGTCAGGGTTCAAATTCGATCGGCTGTGATGCAAACTTCTGAAGTGTTAATTGGAACGGATGAAATGCTAAACACATATGTTTATCCCCATTTATGTTACAAAAAGGTTGTATATGGAAATGTATATATTATGTAACAAAATGGTTGATGTTACAAAATGGTTAGGTTTTTGCATGACCATTGAACCTTGACCATTTTGTCACATACTTTTTGCTACACAAAATATATATCTTATATACCTAACGTAGGGGTATGGTTAAGATGTTGCCTGCTGCATGCAAGACTCATTAGGTCACATACAATGGATCAGCACTTGCGAAGAAGCGAAATCTTGAAAATTGAAGAATGTGACAAAAAGGTTGGATTTTTACCATGTGGCAAAAAGGTTGAAAAAATAGATATATATATATATATATATATATATATATATATATATATATATATATATATATATATATATATATACGCAGAAAGTACCTGAAAAAGTACTTGATATGGATTATTTAGGGAAATCTTGGTATTTGGTTACATTTGGATTTGATGTATATACTTTGTTCGTTCATATACGAAACTGGTATATGATTCTTTTCTCTATAATTCTCTTATATTCTCAAACGGGTGAAAAAATGACACGTAAAGGAGAAAAGAATCAGCTCAGAATGCGCCAAGACGCGAGGCCTCGAGGGTCATTCAAAGCCAGGAATGGAGTTTAGAGACTGTTTTCGAAATCATAGCCTAAATACTAGGCGACTCTCCATTACTTACTGAGAGTTGAGCGTTCAAACAACTATACTTCCTGTTGGATATCCATATCTTGTATTGGATGGGGTGAACTAAATTTAAATTTCTAGACAATATTGCATATATTCGCAGTCAGTTGTTTCAACTGGACTGGTCGTGTACACCAGTAAATACATGTATAGCTCTGGGAATTCCATTATGCCAGTAATAAAATTCGGATTTGAAGAGAAACATACATTTCTGGTATGTTTCGTACACGTTCGTTTTCTAGTCCATTCTTGCACAGTCATGTGTACATACAGACATACGAAGGGCTTTTGAAATATTCCTTATTATATTTTTTTCGTAACAGAAATCAAACTTTGGTATTGACACCAATATCCCTATAGCTGAAGTATCATTATAACAACTTTCTGTCTGACGGAACCAATTAGGTAATTGTACTATGTATATTATTACACTAGCTTGATCCATAATGTTTAATACCCATGGTTCGTGGTATCATGAAAGTTATTACTCAAGGTAGTCAAGTACCAGTTCATCCAAAAATCCACTATATGCATCTTCTACCCTGGTTTCTTCATGCATATCAACTGAGTGCATTTTATACGGTTATGTTTTATTTTTAACCTTCGACTGTGGGTCTTTTGCTAATTTTGTAACTTGATGAGTTATCAGTTTCTCGGATGAAATTAATCCTAAACCAATATAATGAAAAAATGGATGACTTTTCATGTGAATTGGAACCAACGATCTCACGATATCTCAATATTGCCACATCATAGAATGACTCGATGCTATCATTTTTATATCGAATCTAGTGACGGACCAACATATTTTATGGGACAAATTCTGGTGTTAATTTTCACCTAGAAGGCATGTTTACAACCCTTCGGTCAAGAAATGCCGTCATTGCCAATCTCAAAAGACAAGATTTTGCACCTCTGTCATGATTTGCTTCAGACAAAATTGCCCGACGGTCTAGGCCGATATTGGTCTGTATGTACGATACCGAGACCTGCATAATATATATATGGTTTATTCGTACATAAAAAGTACACTAGTGCATATACATGTAACTGAATAAATAATACATATAACAAGTGACAACGAAGCAAAAACACACATATAAAACCAAAGGCACACAAATGACACACACCAACATGTCAGTTGGTACACAAATACATGATAATATTGTCACATTCCTCGTGTGACATGTCCATGAATATATTATCCAACTTTACATTAATCAAATCTTTAATTGCAACACAAAGTGCCTGTTTATCGAAGTCATCAGGAATCAATTTTACACGTGTTACCAGATTTTCCAAATCATTGAGAAAGTTATTACGTAAGACGCCATATTTACCACAAATGAATGTTATACTATTACTCACAGCAGAAGAGCTGCCATTTACTGCCAGTCTGCTACAAATTTGAACAAAATAATTTGTACTGATACAAGCTGATTTAATGAATTTCAAGAACCGTATATGTAATTGGTTTTCCACAGGAATATCATCACACAAATAGGGCAATAAATCACAGTGTGTATTATAAGGAAGATCCATAATGAGCATGAAGTTGTGTTTTGTATGTTGTTGTGATTGACTCCGTGTAGATTATTGAACCCACATTGCAATTTCACCCGACATTCAATTAATAATTTGTGCATCCCTTTCACATGCATTGTGATCATAGAGGTCCATTTACACATGTGCAGCATCAGCCAGGATGTGTCCCGTGAGCCTTATGACTATCACTTCTAATCAACGATGGAGTGCTTCCCACGAAAATATATCCACTGTGCACGGCATGATGTTTTTGAAATATTGTCCTGGGGCATTTATAGTGCGCTAACTCCGCTTTCATTGTATACATTTTTGCTCGTGAATTCATGTAGAATCGCTATCAATTAGAATTCGTTCCTCAATGGATACCTTCCATGTTTTGGGTTTCAATTATTGTACCAGTTACCAAATATTTGCAGTTCAACGTGGTCATTTCTAGATCCTAAATTTAAAACCCATATTCGAGGTACTAGTTTCTGACCTCTGTGTCTTGTTTAGTAGCGTGGTGATCATGATGGACAATGTAAGAGATTCGTACTTAGCAATTCACAATGTGACACGGCAATGCAACTAGCCTGAAAATTTAATTATACGTGTCGGGATGCGACCAGTTGGTGTGGAGATTTCACAATTTAACTGTTGTGAGTACATTCTGGATTCCAACCATAAAGATGGTACCAGTTAGTGTTTAATTGTGGCCAGTGAGGAGGGTATTTTTAACTATTATTTTAATTATTATTTTAATTATTTTTAACTATTATTATAATATTTTAAGGTTATTATATTATTTTAAGGTTATTTTAATATTATTATAATATTTAAGGGTATTATCAACTCAGTAGCCTTCTGGTTTGTGATTAGGTACTTGTGTACTTGTCATATATCTATTCTATGGGGTTTGTTTCGGATTTGTAAATTATTTCATAGGTTGTTGGGCGGCTGTGTGCTGGTTCCATCAGGTGTACAGTAGAGACAACTACATTTACCACACTGTCTGCCCCTGGTGACGCCAGTGTGTCTCTTGATAAAGTATTTGATCGGGCTTTGTTTCTATTGCAAAATGTTGTGTTTTACGTTTGTTATTGGAATCATCAAAATTTGGCTATATTGGTGGTAATAGATTGATACTTTCACTAGCTATTGGCTTATGGTCATATGAGCTGATAAGGTATGTACGCATACGTCCCATCGAATATTCTTACGTAACGGGATTCAGCATAATGAACGATAAATATATCATCGCCCATTAATGCAATATCCATGATATGGTATATTCCTAATTCTCCAGACAAAATGCCCGGACACATGTTCAACGGATTTAGTTGCTTTTATGAATAGCTTCGTGTTATGCATTACAAATCAGGTCATGTAATCATTCGGGTGGTTCATTAACACTAAATTTACATGGTTTACATGGAAACATCGGGTGCGAGTGTTCACCCGAAGACATGTTCATAGCCGCTTGGTCTTGCTGCACCATTATTTATCCTGATAACCTGTAGAGGTCCAAGCGTTTCATCGAACCATTCTTTCAGGCTGTGTTGTTATTAATAAAGATCGTGGTTTATATTGATTTGAGGAAATTCTAAGCAAAAACTACGTTATATTTTTTTTACGTTGATCGTAATTGGGAAAGTAAAGAAAAAGGTTCTGATAGATGTCAGATATCTTCAATCCTATGTCTTTGCAGCTTTGACTTCTATTCAGTACAACGTATTTCCAGGGAAATACTTCCCACGATGTTTTTTTTCAGCTAATGTAACAATCATCTTCACGTTGAAAGAAGAGCACACTAATGAGTATCCTAAGCTCGGGAACAAAATATCGGCCCTAGGTAAGGCTTCATCCCATCAATGTTCGAGGCAGGTATAGGGAAATAACACATCCCCTCCCATATCCATTTGATTAATTCAGCCGAAGAATGCGACTCTGCTAACTGCATGGTTCCTAAATATTTCAATTGTGTCATTTTTCCAACCAACGACAAGCAAGTCCAAATGGTCTTTGTCTAAAATCATAGTGGTGAGTGAAAGATTTCGTTGATCTACCATGAACATGGTACTTGGTTTTCCATTAGCATCGCCCGCAACTTTTACCCGTATGTTAACACAGCTTGAATGTCCACCACAATCCATCCACGATACATATTGCTCATCTTTGTGAATGCAGTGAATTTTTGCCAATAGCAAGTTGTTGTTGAACATCACAGTCTATATTAATGTTGTGTGATTTGTACACTTATGCTAATATCATCGTTGTTTGTCATGCATACGGAACATATATTGAGATGTCAAGGAAACAACACCATAATAATCAATTCAACCAATATTTCACTTGCAAGACCTTGGTTGGTGGAAACCGGACTTAATACCGACCACTCACTCATTGATATTATTCTGACATGGCACGGAAGTACATGTATACTCGTGAAAAAAGCGACAGATTGTTGGTGCAAAAATTGTATACACGTGATGAGATAGTTTTTGTTTCAATTGTTTCCCAGCGTAAATGTTCTTTTTTCCCTTATGCCTCTGTGGGCATGTATCATGTGTGTCACGTGGTTTCCCGGCCAGGTTTAGCCTAGGCGGTGCACAAAATTGGCATGAAACATTTGTTGATTCATTTTTTAACTTACGCCGTTTTACGACGTTCGTTCTATCATTCTTTTATTCGTCACTGCAGTGGACTGTATTTTTTTCTTTCTATACGTACATGTGCTGAGTAAACGTGAAATAAGTACGAACACAGGTATTGAGACAAAGGTCTCCATTACTGGCGTTTTGTATTTGGGCAGAAATCTTGAACCAAATCTTGTCTTTTGTCAAGCACAACATGAATGGATAGATTATTTCTATGTTATAGACATAGGTTTAATTCCTTTCAGTATTGGTAGTATTTGATTATGTTTAATGGTAGAACGTGGAACTATATCATGAATATAATCGATCAGATATCTTACAAACATACGAGTTTGTAATCACTACATCCTACATGCCACTTTGTATGTGATCATACATGTCATAGTTGGCACTTGAATTTTGATACATATTGCTCAGAGAATGTTGGATTATTATGTCAAACGTTCACATCACTCATGTGATGTGCCGTCCTTTTCTTGGATTGGCTGATTTACACTCGTTTTATCACCATGTCAAGTGATAAAAACACTTGTCTTTTACCACTCCAAAAAAGAGGGGAGGTTTTTTATGGTTTCGGATTAGAGTTGATTGCCTGGAAATGGCTTCAGAGTGTGGTTTGAATGCTCAATTTTATTGGCAAAATTCTGTTGATGTCAATTTCCTTTTTTATTCAAATAAATGCTGTTCACCAAACAGAAAGAGATATGATTGGCATGTGTGTCCTGGCGTTAAGATCTGCTAACTACTTCCGTTTCAACCGTATTTATCACGAGTTAGTTATACACAATTTTATCACAAGTTAGTTATACCTGCTTAATATATAATTATATTGAGTAACTCCGTTTGATATACTCTTTGATCATGTTGGCATGGTGAAATATTAGTGATTGGTTGCTATGTTGATGTTATAGAAAGGTATTTCCATGTATTTCTCTTGCCTTCTGTGTAACCCTATATTATATAAATGTATTATGAGTCGTTATATACACCGTTATGGTGAGTGAACTCAGCCTATTCATTGCCAATAATCAAACATTAACAAATGTATGTAGTGTACTGATAAATGAACGAGTTATTTCAATCATCAATCAATTACACATTATGTTAGTACATGACGAGAGGTGATTAAGTATTGTGCCTCTCTCGTTTTTAAAGGCGAGTTTTGGTAATTGTTTAGCATGGATTATTAGAATTGGATACTAACTTTTGTCACTACTAAATTTTGTCAATAGTTACCTTATATTATATATCCTGATGCCCATTGAGATAATAAGTGGGGAAAAATAACTACTGATGTTTGTGGAATCTTAGCACCAGACAATGCACGCACACAACGGAGTTCTGGCAGCTGATATTCTCATGGTATTACAATGACTTAACACGTGGGAATACGTTAATTTAGGCGAATGGACGTTAAAAATGAGTAAACAATGCTTTTCATGCTGTAGTTTTTATGTGACAGTTATTGTGCAGGCGCTCAGTGGTTCTTTCATGATCATCTGGAATTTTCGGGTTACAAAACTTATTATCATAACAATAGTGATTTCATACGCCCTTGAAGTTGTGAAATTATTCGGTAATTCACCACCAAACATGTCAGTGCACATACGATGAAAACTTCAATACACATACAATTTCTCATTAAGTTGTGTAAATGAGATTCCGATGTTTTCATTCGCACAATATAATAACGTGGATTAGTAGAAACCTCAAAACGGCATCTTATTGAAAGATGTTTGTTTTTACAGTTCAGAGTAGCTGTGAAACCTTACTCTGTATGTGGGGAATATTCCTTGCAACTAATATGGAATTTCTGGGTGCAAATCGTTCATACTGGAAATCCTTGCTAATTCTGATATTGAAAACATGTATAAAATACTCTTTAGATGATGTAGTATTATGCCAACAAATATAATTTACTTGTCATTCTACTTGTCTGATCATTATAGTGACATGATGTTTTTCGTTCTCCTTACGAAACTTATCAAAAGTTGTCTGCGAAGCTGTCCGCAAAATTTTTAGTGCAAACATAAATTTGTTTTAATATTACATTTAAAATACATGTACTATTACAACCCCATTTCGATGAAGACAATAGTAAACCTAGAATACATTTTTGCAAAAACAGACCCGACAAAACATCCAAAGACAAACTGTCGTCATCAGGGGTGTGGTGTGTTAAATAGATTTGCTCCTGATGAACAATAGAACGAGCAAACGACTGCAATTCAGCATTCAATACTGTTGACGAGGGTAATATTCAATTTATATCGAGTTCTTAAAAAAATATAACATGCTAGAGAACATTTGACGTTCTCTATTTCCTGTGTGTCCTCAATCTGATCACATGATAGGAGTGGTTTCCATTCCATAGTATTTCCAAGACAACACCGTATTCCCAACACATCACTTTCCATGGTATCACTTCCGATTATGGTAAGATTCATCTAGCAATTGGCATCAATTGCACGTTATAATGCATCTGAGTTTGGGAACCAAAAAATCTTCCCCAGAGAAGGCTTCATCCCATCCATCTTCTAAGCCTGAGTCGGACAAAGAACACATTTCAGACCACGTCCATGTGGTTACTCTAGTTTTGAGCCAGACGAAAGCGATTCCGGTTACTGCGTGCTCACTATAATTTTTCGATGGTGTCATTGATGCAAAAGCTCGATTGGTCTCGTAATAAAATCAAAGTTGTGAATGTAAGATGCTGCTATATACATTGCGAAACGGACAGCAGTGTGATCATATAATTACAACGTTTCAGTCTGAGAGCAGTTGGTAACCGATTGTCACCATTCCCAAGGCTTACGTTTGTATCAAGACAGTATGAATTTCAACGACAATAGACTCTATCAGCAATATATCTCGCTCGCCTTAACGCGATGAATTGTGTTTTTGGTGTTCTCTTGTGGTTTCCCGTAGTCCCTTATGGGTGAAAATCTATAACTTATATGATTAGCCGTTGTCAACAGAGGACGTGATTATATTATTGAGAGTGTTCTCATTTATAGGTTTGGATATACATGTATACATGTTGGGCAAAATGTAGGGTTTCGATATATATGTTTGTTTGTATTCTACAATGTATTCCTTTTTTGTTTCAATAACTCAAAATATATATAGGTATACTTTTAATTTCACCTCATATATTTTTTACTACCTGTATATATTTTGGTTGTGTCGTATTTTTGTTGTTGTTATACTTAACCCGTTTATAGGGAACCATTTCCATTAAATATCCAGCACTCGAACTAGGTATTATCAAGCTGGCGGAATAATTTGAACCCAGTAACAACATTCAACCAGTGATACAGTAGGTCTATCAGCCACATGAACCTGGGTGGTGACCTGACTGAATATCCTACGTGTATTGAATTACACGATTCTTATGAAATACACGATTCAATAAGGGAAGAAAATGGCATTGTGCACTCGTGAAACAACAGAGATGTATATTGCACTGTACATAAATATATACAGTTTGTCGACAGTTCTGATGAATCAGGTCAAATACGACACTCCCACTCTAGCCTAGATGACGCCTGTTTATCATGAAACATTTTATACGGGTAAGATCTACAAGTAATAGACTGAAATAAGTAGCTAACACAGGATTACCTGACGCACTAAGAGGTACTATCTAGATCCATTCCATTAGTGGTAGTATGTGTTAGTATAAGTACCAACTAGTTATATCACCCAGTGAAATTGATAGGCAATTGATGGAATATGTTAGAAAATGTTCTATAACACATCGTAAATGAATTATTTTTCCATCGTAGTATGAAGGATTGCAATGATAAGGAGTGTTTTCTCCGTACGAGGGTCCCCAAAAAACCGTAGACATGGGGTTGCATTCATCATTTTGATATAGTTTACAGTCAATTTTTTTTTTTGCAATGTTGCACACAAATAGCTTCAAGTCACTCTCAAAGTTCCTTTATTTTCAGGATTGTTCAACATGACGAATATTTCCGATGTAAAAGGGCCAATTGTCGACATCATCAAAATCTAGTTCTGTTTGTGGTAATATGTTGATACATACATGTATACCAATGAGGTTGTTGGGCAGTTGTGTACTAGTTCCATCAAGTGTACAGTAGAAACACATAAAGTATACACATATACACATACAAACATTTTGGTTGTAAATGTTTGGTAGGGTTTGTTATTATCTTAATTAAGATCTAGTTATGATGGCGGTAATACATGCATTTACCGCCGATTCGGTGAACGTTAGAGTATGAGTAGATATGTAATTTAAATTTCAGTGATGGCAGTATGTTGTGAGCTCAAAGGTTCCTGGTAACACCAAATTTTGTCCAACGGTAAATATATGGACCGATATCATGAATATAATGGATCATGTCTCTCACAAATATGATAGTTTATAAATCTAAATGAATACATCATACGTACCACCTGTATGTTATCATATATGTTATGGTTGAGTCTCGGTATTCCATACAGATTGCCCAGAGAAAGTTTTCAGTTTTGTCAAACGTTCACACCACTCATTATTGTGTTCTCGTTTGTGTCAGATTGATGTCCTGTACGATTTTGAGGAGAGGAAAGATGGTTTTGTGGGCTACAGATTGGAGTTGATTGCCTGGAAATGGCTTCAGTGTATGCTTTGAATATTCAATTGCGTTGTAATTTCAGTCAGTTTACCTTTATATTTATGCAAATGCTGTTTAATTGAATTACATATGATCTTCATGATATGATTGCATATGAATTTTGATCCGTTTCTTTTCTCATTAATGGAAAACAATGCTAAATCACAAAAACCTAATTGTAAGAATCACAAACACACAATTGTGCGCCTTAATCCAATTCAAATTTATCCAGCATAAAATACAATTTAAGTATAGTGCAACATCTATACTGAATATATGCAACATCTATACATCTATATATATGCAACAAATATACTGAAATAGATGTGGTAAATATGGTTAATTTTCTGATTGATAATATTTTTGTGGAATTTGGTGGTCGAATATTTCAACAAACTATTGGTATTCCCATGGGTACAAACTGTGCACCATTATTGGCAGACCTGTTTTTATACTCATATGAATCAGATTTTATCCAACATTTACAAAGAGGAGGTTCTAAGAAACTAACATGTAATTTTAGTTTCACTTTCCGATACATAGATGATGTATTGTCACTAAATAATCCCAAGTTTGGTGATTATTTAGATGTCATATATCCTAAGGAACTTGAAATTAAGGATACTACAGAATCCGCTAATTTTTCCAACTATCTAGACCTGAGGTTGGAGATTGATAATGATTCTAACCTGTCAACTAGATTATATGACAAACGTGATGATTTCAATTTTTCCATAGTCAATTTCCCTTTTCTAAGCAGCAACATTCCTATGTCACCGGCATATGGTGTGTTTGTTTCTCAACTTATACGCTATTCCAGAGCTAGTTGCAAATATGAGGACTTTGTCTATCGAAGTGCCCAGCTAGTCTCTAAACTGCTACGATAAGGATATGTTTTACCAAGACTTATAGCTGCGTTTAAGAAATTCTATGGACGTCATCATGATCTGGTTGATAAATACAGCAAATCCATGTCTGCCATGCAACTAGATCTATTTTCATGTTAATTTTGGGGAATTCATGACGGCTGCCACTAGTGGGGCAGGAAATGCTCACTCTTTCCGGAACACCTGATTTCACCTCCTAATGGCCATTTACGGGGGTTCATGAGTTTCCCTGTCATTTTTGTTTCTCTCACTTCGTATGCCTGATATGACTTTCTGTCCCCGGACTATGAGATTGGATAACGGACCCTGTTTTGTTTGCTCGGAATACTTAATACTGGGTATTGATTCCACGTCTATCGTTTCACACGCTGTGTGTTCCTGTTGACCCTTATTACAAAGAGGCGCAAAGCTGGCTTCGCAATTGTGGTAGAACACTCTCGGAATAGCATAATGGTGAGCTGTGCTGCATGATAAAACCGAACATCATGACAAACCCGACATGGTGAGTTTTCTCATGTAAAAAAGTGACCTTGTTGGTTTTTTTTCACGTGAAATATCCGAGCATGTCGCTTTTGTCATGGTTAGTGCTTAGAACGTGAAATGAGCGACATGCTCATGAAATACCCGACATTAACTACGGGGCTATTCTATTATCTCAACTTCCTGGAATTCACCATATTATCGTCTCATTCATGCGACAAAGGGGCTACGACCTGAGTATTGAATCAACAAACAGCACTGAAATCGAGTGGGGGTGGGGCTATTCAACTTTGGGGTCCGGGGTGTCCAAATAAGAAGCGCCTCAGAAAATTATATGCCTGGATCACATTTTTACAAAAATATGTTTCTGAAAGTAATTATCTTAGGGCCACTTAAGACTTACAACCTTTATGCATGCCTGCCTCGCAGGCAGGATCAGCAGAGCTAGAGTCATTACTTGGTTAATGATGTTTTTATGGTGCGATATTTGACCAATACATCGTAACGATGTTTGGGGGTATGTTATGACGTAATGTCCAGGCTTTTTTGGAAATCACAAGATTACATGTAGGCCTACTCACCTGGCAAGCAAAAACAGATGGTTCCTTCTGTTTACATTTCCTGATGCAACAATACTTAAATTAATAATCATTTTAGGAGTCAAATAATCTATGATGTGAATATTGCAAGCAGACTAGAATAAGATATTATCAATATTTGGTCGGGCTTTGTCTCTATTGCAAAATGTTGCATTTTACGTTTGTTATTGGAATCATCAAGATTTGGCTGTTTCGGTGGTAATAGATTGACACTTACATTCATACCACTGAGTCGGTGACACTGCTGGTGGACGTTAGGTCTGTCCCCGGGGATACCATCAACTCAGTAGCTATTTGGCTTGTGATTAGGTACTTATGCACAGATATATATGTCATATATCTATTCTATGGGGGTTTGTTTCGGATTTCTAAATTATTTTCATAGGTTGTTGGGCAGTATTTACTAATTCCATCAGGTGTACAGTAGAAACAACTATATTTACCACACTGTCTGCCCCTGATGACGCCAGTGTGTCTTTTGATAAAGTATTTGGTCGGGCTTTGTTTCTATTGCAAAATGCTGTATTTTGCGTGTTATTGGAATCATCAAAATTTGGCTGTGTCGGTGGTAATAGATTGACACTTACATCCACCAATCACACCAGGCGTGAAAAAGGCGATATGGGTGATAATAAGCATTCATCAGAACCAGACCAACCACGAATGCTAGACACGAACAGTAAAATAGATCTGAATATGACAATACCAGAGCATGTACTTGCCACAAATTTCAGTGTGTATACAACACAAATTTAGAGGCAGATTAAAATAAAATGAACTGTGAGATTGGTAGAGGACTCATTATGGAGACAAAAATTGGATAACTACAATTGGAGGAGTTGGGGTGGAGGAGGGTTGGGAAATTTTTTGTTTGTTTTCACATTCGTTCAATGGCGGTCAACTTTCAATTAGGGGTTTGCACTTGGTGAACCCACGGAGGAACTTCCGGTTACCACACTACTGTGTATAGACAGTACTTTAAATGTGTTTGGCTGTACAGATAAAGCAAACCAGTTGTGGTTTGTTATTAATCAGAACCAGACCAACCACGAATGATTGAAATTGGTTTATTTGTGAACTAGAGGTATGTAACACAGAGAACGCTGCAGTCGAGAAGACCCGATTACATTTTTGTCTGCGCCATATCACAATGTTATAGCAAATTGAGTACATGATGTAATACCGAATAATAAACGATGACAATGGTCAATATTGAATGACACAAGTGGGACAATATGACAACAATCAATATTGGATTACACATTGATATTTACATACAACTAATCTAGACACGAACAGTAAAATAGATCTGAATATGACGACCACAATAGCAGAGCATGTACTTGCCACAAATTTCGGCAAAGGAACATAGGGACATTAGGAGCGAAGTGGACGACAAGGAACCCAGTAATCTGGCAGAGATGTGTTAGGTCTTTCCAGTTTTTGGTAGAATATGTTAGACTATGCCGCACAGAGGTTTTTGAGGGAGGTGTTGAATGGGTTCCGATTGATGTCGAAATCAAACGCTGATGACTGGATGCTGTGGGTTCTGCGTATCACTTGGTGGGAAACGAATCTGGACCTGTTATTGCACGAATGAGGTTGATGGGAAAATGTGCGAGAAATCGTCTGTAACGCGGAGCTTATCCAATGTTTTTGTGTCGGTCTCCAGAACTTGAGTGTCAGAGATATTGAGTGTTCTTGTCTTCTTGAAGATGTTTGACCAGATGCTTGTGATGTCAGTTGTCACAAAGGCTTTTTCCAGATGTACCAGGTTATCACCGCTGATGTAAATTTGGTGTAAGAACACAGTTAGGCAAGTAAGATAACGCAGATCTCGCACTGTTGGAAAAACTTGTTTTGTTTCCACATTCGATCAATGGCGGTCAACTTCAAATTAGGGGTTCGCACTTGGTGACCCCACAGAGGAACTTCTGGTTACCACACTACTGTGTATAGACGGTACTTTAAATGTGTTTGGCTGTTCAGATGAAGCAAACCATTTGTGGTTTGTTTTTTGACTGTGAATAAAGCGACATGGATGATGTTCGGTTTTCTCACATGTCGCGTTTGTCATGCTACAAGCTAAGTAGCTTATGACAAGGCCTCTACTGTGAAAAATGGTGTCAGTGGCTTCCAGAGAGCAGCATACAAACAATTATAGAGGCAGAGAAAAAAACAACAGACACCACCGTGAAGTTGAACACATAAGTCGTTATGTCAGTCGAAGGAGCCAACTTCAGAGTCTGTCTTCAAAGACCCCAGTTAATGTTCTACATGAACCCCAAGTTCACACAGGTGAAGTCACAACAGCCATAGATGTTCCAGAAGCCACAGCCAACGCAGAAGCATCAGTCACTGCTGAAGTACAAGATGGCACAACACATACAAAAGAGGCCACAAGATATGCTGCATTTGGAGCCACAGAATAAACATCATCTATTGATTTACCAGATGCCACAAGACAGGTACATGGATGAACAATCCTCAACTATTTCTATTCCATGCAGTAATAATATTAACAACTGAAATATGCGTCCTATACAAACGAGGCCACAAAATATGCTGCACTTGGAGCCACAGAAGAAACATCATCAATTGATTTACCAGGTGCCACAAGACAGGTACATGGATGAACAATCCTCAACTATTTTTATTCCATGCAGTAATAATATTAACAACTGAAATATTCGTCCTATACAAAAGAGGCCACAAAATATGCTGCATTTGGAGCCACAGAAGAAACAACATCTATTGATAGATGCCACATGACAGATACATATATGAACAATCCTCAACTATTTTTATTTCATTTTTTTTTCATAATATTAACAACTAAAAAATTCGTTTACGTATTTCTTACCAAATTTGATATTTTCCAGAAAGCTTGTCACGAGATTGGAACAGGAAACCCATTTCCCAACAATACGAGTGATTTCTATATCCGCATTCAGTCATCCACTGTTAATGAATATGTTTCAATAAGTTAGCGACATTATTATTGTTATTATACTGTTATAATAAGTTAGCACTATTATTGTCTATGCAAAAGACTTAATTACCACCTCTAGAGCGTTCACAAGCCATGTGTGTTGAAACAGCTGATTTCGTCACAAAATGTGTCACCAATCGGACATCTTGGCTGCTATGGCAACCAAAATCGATATATGTCGGGATCTTATCATAAGACATGTCCATATAAAATATCAGAATCGGTTCAGATTTGCAACCTGTAGACAAGACACAAGGAACTGTCTGTGGATGCTGTGTGACGATCGCAAATTCATAATATCTGCCGATCCTTGTTCAGTGGATGCAAATACACGGGTTGTCGACAGACCTGAAGCATATCACATGTTGTAACGCACGATACTCACACTCTGGCCTAAATAACACATTTTTATCATAGAATTTTCTACGCAGGCAGCATCAACAAATATTTGACTACTTCATGTACTATGAAAGATGTACTATCCAAATCCATTGCATTAGTGGTGGTGTATGTTAAAAGCACTAAGTAGTTATATCACCCAGGCACCAGTGAAATTAATAAGCATTTGATGGAATATGCTCGAACATCTATCTTCCAGACCCCGCTATAAATCTATTATGTTGTCATCGTAGTATGAGGGATTGGAATGATAAAGTTTGTGTTTTTAGATTACCGAACGATGGTCCGATTTAGGACCATCAATTTTGGATTTGATGTTCGTTTTATCAAAATCTGTTCAATAACGTGTCAGTGAAGTGTATAAGATTCAATTGTCAGGTTTTAATATATGACCAAAAGGCCAAAATTCCTATTTTTAGCACTCTACTCAAAATATGTTCAGTGACTGTCTGATTTCACATATGGACGACATTAAACTGCACAAAAGTCCTTGTACGTATGAAAGACATCAAGTAAACAAGCAGCCCTTGGAGACAAAACACTTAAAGCCACAACTTGGGTTTATATTTTGAGCATACAGGAAGTTATATATGGCTGGTCTTTTGGTCACCTTAAACTGATTTAGAATGTATCAATTGGTTGCTGCAGATATAGTATTTGTACATGTAGATGGGGCTAAGGTTCGTATTATTGGCATGTAGGGAGTCACATATTGATCTAAGATGACCGAGTGGTGAAGATAACGTCTGACGTGATATATATTTAAATTGTCTACTGCAGACAAACAGTGGATTTGTATTATCAGCATATATGATTTTAAAGGCACCTATTGCATGGGTTTTGTTTCAGAATTCTAAATTGTTGTGGTAGGTTGTTGGGCAGCTGTAGAATAGTTGATAGGGCTTTGCTTTTTTCCCCGAAAATGATGATTTTAGGTTTGTTATTGTCATCATCAAAATCTAGTTCTATATTAGGTTGATACAAACATTATACCTCTGAGCCCCTGCCCCCGAAGGATATCGCAAACTCTTAGTCTTGGGTATATACTTGTTATACACCCTATTGCATGAAATGTGTTTCGGAATCCCAGATTGTTCTGGTAGGTGGTTGGCCAGTTGTGTACTGGATCAACCAAATGTGCATTAGAAACACTTTCCCTGATGACGCCAATGTGGTTTTGGTTTTATGTATTTGGCAGGGCTCTGTATTTATTCCGATGATATTGTATTTCATGTTTGGTATTGTCATAATTTTTCACAGATAGGAAAGTTTAAATCTAACTCATTACATCATACCGTATGTGCCACTTGGTGTGTAATCATACATGTTATGGTTATCTCTCGGTATTCGATACACATTGCCCAGACAATGTTGGATTTTTGTTGTGTCAAACGTTCACATCACTCGTTATTATGTTGTCGTATCTGTCAGATAGATCTCTTGTACGATGTTGAGGAGAGATAAGATGGTTTTGTGGGCATCAGATTGGAGTTGATTGCCTGAAAATAGCTTCGATGTGTGTTTTGAATATTCAAGTTACTTTGGATTGTTTTTCAGTTTGCCTTTATATTAATGCAAATGCTATTAACTAAATGACACGTGGTTACCATACGTGTCTGTGGTGTTATGTTTGCGATCCGTTTCCACCCGGGGTAAACGGTTGCGTGCGTACTGTATTGAGTGCTAAGCAAAGTCCCGGATGTGTACGCACTCAAAACACAAGGTAAGAAGGAATAGTAGGCTATTTTCTTGTTGTTTCTCGCCTACTAGAGTATATTTAGAAGGAATCAAAGACACACGTACCTGGATTCGATGTCAATTGTCACAAGCCCACTAACTATCAAGTAGTTTGGGGTTCTTTAACTGCTAACATTGTGTAATTTGGTACCGAGTGTACAGGTACCCCTATTATCGCCCTTTTCGAATGTTACATTCCCTCACTGTCGTTCAAATTTCCAGTATAGTAACCAGTGTCAGCACAATTCGATGAAAAAATAAGCAGTGTTTTAGTGTATAATGAAATATTTGGACAAAACTTTGGATTTGCCAGTGAATTGACAATTTTCGCCAATGTACGCAGTCAATGACTTCTGTACGCACGTTATGCAGAATGAAAATACACACGCTACATAAAACATTTGCGCCCCAATTTACCAAACACCAAACCACCGCTGTATATTATCTTTTGAAAATTATCTTTTGAAAATACAAGTGACGTACTGCTTACTGGAAGGGGGTGGGTGTTTGGGTGTCAGATTAGTCAACAAGTATTCAAAACACAATGTGGTAGGTGACTTCACGTCACAGTAGGTATTGCATTCATAACGGCTACTATGCCGCGCATTAAAGGGACTTGACATTTCAGATCACCATTTTAATGTCGCCAGGCGCATTCGGGGAGAGGGGAGGTCCACATAAAAGTGGTATCACTTATGCTCAGGGTTATGTGGCTATTAAAACGATGGCAACCAACATTTATGATAGTAATATGAATACCTGTAAAATAAATAGTTTGATTGTCAATGTCATATATGAAGGAGGTTAGGGCTAGATGCCAGATTTGTTGCACGGTGCCTCTGAGGCCCCCGAATGACAGATAAAGTTTCCTGTTTGATATGAACCCTACTACAGAATTGTATGTATATATGCCCAGGGGCCTATGTTCTGATGTATATTGGTAGAAATTCGGTAGAAAATTGCCGATTGACTCCCTAGTGAAGTTTGCCGAGTTATAGAACAGAAACATTTAGCATCGCAAGAATATAGTAAAGAAACGGTGTAAACAAGTTAAAGAAAATCAAAGTATAATGTGCAGGAACTACGCATCTATTTATCAAATCCTGCCACCTGTCTGTGAATATTTAAAGGGAGTTTTGTGCATCTTTCATGATAGGCTGTTATGCATTAATACGCAGTTCATCATGAAGTAAATCAACTACATTATGTGGACTATATACATGTATGTGGGTGCGATCCTTGTTCCATCATCATATATGCTTAAATGCACGGATAACCATGAAAAACATCAACGACAACTCAAAGTCTTCTGACTCCAATCCCTCACTTGATTCTACAATTAAAACGTAGGGTAAATTTAGTATGGAGGGTAAAAATGCATGGCCCATGTCCGAACAATTTTTACCTCCCATACTGAAATTACCCTGATGAGTATTATTCTAGCAGGGTAAATATAGCATGGAGAGTGAAAAAGATATGGATCAGATGTAAGTACTCCCATTACTTGGGTATTATTCTAGTAGGGTAAATTTAGTATGGAGGGTAAAAAATGTATGGCCCATATCCGTACAATTTTTACCCGGCAGACTTAATTAACTCCATACTAGAATATTATTCTTCAAAAGAAAATATGATATGGAAAGTTAAAATGCATCACTATATGATAACACATGTTCGTCATGTTATATTCTGTCCCGATCGACTCGCCAGTTGACAGCGGGAGTAATAATTGCGAGGCAGTAGTTTCAGCACTAAAATTACCCTCCGTTTGATACCCACCGTTTGCGCATGTGTGAAAATCACAGGTCAGTAAAAATTGTACAGCGGTGAAAAATGTACGTGGTACCGGTTTTCTGCCATGTTTTTCTAAAAACATTGCGATATACTTGTTGAACTCATGTGTTTACTTGGACTAACGAAGTTTAATGAAATCATACTAAACACAGGTGCATTACGTGCGTACAGAATTCATTGACTACGTACATTGGCGAAAAATATCAATTTACTGGCAAATCTGAGTTTTGTGTGAAAATTTCATTATACACTAAAGCATTGCCCATTTTTTGATCGAAATGTGCAGAGACTGGTTAATATACTGGGAATTTGGACGACAGTGAGAGACTGTAACATTCGAATTGGGCGATAATAGGGGTACCTGTACACTCGGTACCAAATTACAAAATGTTAGCAGTGAAGAACCCCAAACGGCTTGATAGTTAGTGAGCTTGTGACAATTGACATCGAATCCAGGTACTTGTGTCTTTGATTCCTTCTACATAGACTCTAGTGGGCGAAACACAACAAGAAAATCACCTTCAATTCCTTCCTACCTTGTGTTTGGAGTGCGTACACATCCGGGACTTTGCTTAGCATTCAATACAGTACGCACGCAACCGTTTACCCCGGGTGGTTTCTTAACCTGCAGGGTGATATTTGATGATATTCGATTTTAATGATTATTTTAAAGACGAATCATGTTGGTTCTTGATGAACTGGCTCATTACCTGTCTGAGCTGCGGGGGTGGGTCAATTCCAATCGGATGCTTACCAGGATCCTTTCAATTACTTGCAAAGCCATCTACGGACAATATACCAAGCGTCTGGCCAACTCGCCCAAACAGGAGATGGTTTGACGATTCTTATAGATACGTTTAAATACTGTTCAAATACTGAAAAATTATTCGTCAATTCTGCTTACTGTTAGCATATGAAGTCAGTGTCAGGTTACTTGTAGTATATGGCGATGACAGAGATCATATTCACTCTAGCAAAAATAAGCCAAGCTAACAGGTTTTCACAAGATCCAATTTGGGGAATACGATTTTTTCAAACTTGTTGGTATGTTGTATGAATTTCATTATCGTCAGTCTAAGTAGATGGGAAAACGAATACTCCCTGCGAGGGAGGCCAACCAGTCATCTAAAGTAAACCGGAAATGACGTAGCCCCTACCTCTTTCGATTTGACTTTCCAAGGGCTCACACGTGGTTTTTCAGCTGACGCTATTAGATTCCATTACAAGTGTTTTTTCGGAGACACAGGTGTGCTATTTTGTATTATAATCGATTTATTTTGTCTCTGGTCAAATATGGCTGACCAAAATACATGTGGGTCGCCCGGCAATGCCGAGGTTGACATGATAAACACAGGGCCTGCGGATGGTAGAGGTGGCACCCAGGCGATGCCTGAAGGTAGCACTAACAGGGCTGTAGACCAAGGCCAAGGGCAACGTTTTTGTGCTAATAACAAGACATTACTGCCTGGATATGTCATTCCCAAATCTGACAAAACAGGCCAGAAACGTAAAGGGGGGATTTTTATTACTCAAATAGTAGGCCCATTATTAGTCGTTGAGTGTGTTTATCCTTACAATCAAGTATATAATGCACACTGGGTGTAAACCTGATGTAGGTAACTAAGTTACCTACATCCCAAGATGGCCACGGGTAAGAACGCTTCAAACTGGCATTGGCGATTACAGACGATTTACGGGGTTTTACTTGAAGAACTGTGTGTAATTAGATAGTACTGGTAATACTTCTTAGCATACAAGCGTCCTTGTGTATTTATTAAGCTGAAAACGTGCGTTTAGAGCGATTGTTTTTTTCGAAGAGATGTAGGTAACGGTAACGACAAGATGTAGGTAACGGTACTCTGACAAAATTCAATGATGTAGGTAACGGTTGTTGAACATGTGTTTGGACTGAATTATTGCTGCACTGAAAAAACTTACGTTATGCCACAGTGGCATTTCCATTCAAGGGTGGGAGAGGCTGATTTATTTGTTAATAATTTATTTCGTTTTTTCTTCCTCATAAAAGATAACACCCAGATACTGTGCTACTACTGTGACTTCAAATCAAATAGTAGTAGCAAGTGTCTGGGTCACATTGTGGAGCACCATGATGATAAGGATATCCGATTTCGATACCGTGAGATGGAACCATCTTCTGGACGACTGGTATATCGGTCCAAGCACTTTTCGTTGACAGCTGCGGAGGTGAAAAAGAAAATGAGCACAGGATATGTGGCTATTATTGACATTGCTAACATGAAAATACGCTTCAAGCAGAGTGGTCAGACACTGAGCGGTGATACCAAGGCTCAAGTACAGGAAGTTAATACACCTTCAGTACAGAGAGACGGTGATGAGGATCATGGTATTGATAAACAGTCATTTTTAGACGAAATCGCCAGTGTGTGGGAAACACTCCGAACCATGGGACGGCTAGATGACTTCATATCTGTTTTGCGGGCACTGAAAACTGGGAAGCTCTCCCCAGATTATATCGTGTTACATCTTCTACTAGATGTGGGACAGTTTCTAAGACAAAGCACTGTGCATAACATGCGGTACAGTAAAACTTCAAAGCAATTTTGGGTGATCGTCAAGAAACTGTTCCATGGGAGAGGCATACGATTCTTCAAGGGCTACAAAGGAGCCGGTTTCAGAAAGCAAGTAGCAGCAACAGGTATGTACTTGAGTCAGGCTGACACAATTTCTGGGAATATATGAATACAGATCTTTCAAGCAAACTTTTTTCCTGATATAAAGCAAATGCAACGATTCATTGAATATGTATACATGTTGTATTGAGATTTATAAGTTAGTAAGTCATAAATTAGTATTGAGAATTATAAGGTGTGCTCCAGTAACACTTTGAAACCCTCGATATTGGCTGACGAAATGGTGTACACTGTACATCTAACGCCTAAAAGCCTCAACATCTACATATGGGATACTAACTGTATTACTCTAAGAAAGATATCTGAAATATAGCATAGACATGTAAATTGAATGGTTAAATGTAAAATTTCACTCGAGCAATATACAAAGTGACTTAAAAACTTAAAATTTTTCTTCACAGTGTACTGTTTTGTCGCATTTCTTAATCAAAATCTTGAATGAATGATTGTTTTGAATCTGAAAACAAAATACTGCTACTACTACTAACTTTGTCGTCATCCAGGACCGATTCTTCCTGAGGACTGTGACCTGAACTTCGTCGTGCCCAGTGACCAGATTCTAGCGAAGGAAAGTGAATCATTTAGGATGGACGCAATGGAACCTGGAATTCTCAGCGAAAGCTTAGATAGTTTTGCAGAACACAACCAGGGCGTTGATTGCAAGCTGTGCATTGATGGCAAGAAAATTGCTGTTGGATTCGGCAAGAGCCTAGGGGATGAGAACTTAGCAGGGCTAGAAGAAACACCAACTCTACAAGAACGAAAAGAAAGACTAGACACAGAAATCAGACTCACTGATCGTGTTCAAAATCTCCTGTTGGAAAACATCCTGTGTACCAAACTGTCGATGCTGAACGTGGATGCAAAGAACGAGGCGAAGACTTTGTTTCTTGATCTGATATTTGTACTGTCAACGAGATGTAGGGAGTTGAGAGAATATTCCATAAAACACAAAGGTACCATTCGGAATTTGATGAAACGAGTCAGTGGTAACTGGATGGAGAGTGATCTGAAAGGCGCCATCAGTTTTTTTCAGACCAAACTACTAAAGGCAGACGCTTGTCTGAAAAGTATCATGCAATGTATCGATGATTTCGGATACTTCACTGTAATCATCAACAACACACATCAATACTATGTCAGAGGGCAGGGTTCGACATTGAATATTGGGCATCAAGGCAATTCCAAATGTCTTAAAGAAGTTGACAGGAGCATTCTCTCCAATATTGACAAAAAAGAGTCAGCTCCGAAAACCAAACAACACACTGAGGAATGGAACAATCTGAGAAGCGAAGCTCGTGTTACGGGCAGCACACTTCACAATGCGTTAGGGCTGAGAACATTGAAAGAACAACAAGAACATCATGATCGCGTGTTCAAAGGCAAAGAACGTGTTATTACAGAAGAAATGCAAGCGAGGTTTGACCATGGTACATCGAACGAACCGAATGCCCTCGCGACGGTTTTGGGGAAGATCATGCCAGTATACTACCCACACCACATATACTATGAAGATGGATGTGAGGTAATGCCCATGTCGAATGGCTACGCCGTGGTGAGTGGTGATGGAACCATACACGACAGCGAAGACAGCAGCACTGAGAAAGTCGCCGTGGAGCTGAAGTGTCCTGTACCAGGGAAGTTGTTCACAACAGATGTGTACTATAAATTCCCAAAGTACTATGCTGCACAAGTTCTCAGCCAAATGGCAGCCAAGGAGTGTGGAAGATTTCTGAATCTCTGTTACACACCTCAGAGTTCCAGCTACTTTGTGGGGAACTTTAATTCAGAAGCTTGGTGCCAGTTATGGGAAACTGCTGATGCACTGTATGGTCATGCTACTCCAAGACCAACTAAGAAATTGGAAGTTTCAAAAGAACTAGTGAGTTCCATGGAGAAGTTTGCTGATACAGAAACGAATTTCGTTGCAGAGTTTCCATCACTGGTTGGAGAACTGTGTTCCTGTGGAGGTACCTCATCCATTGATTGTGCATTCGGAGCACATGGAACAGAACACCCACATAAAGACGACAACACAGAGCTTGATGAATGTGCAGCGGTCGTACAGGCAGCAGCTGATACAATTCAGCAGGCATATCAACTGTTGAGAAAACCAGCAAAGGAAATAATGATCGCAATGATATCCGACTTGGAAAGAAATTATGACCCCAAATCTGACCTTCCACATGCAGTTCCGATTGCGTACTACTTACCTGGTTACAGTTTGAAAATGGCAACTGTCCGCACTATTCTTCAAAACGTCATGAGTGAGTGCAAAGCAAACAATCTGCAAATCAAAGCTGTTTCATTTGATGGACAATTCCTCGAGCTGTCCACAACTGATGGCGAAGGTAGACCACTAACACTCTGCAAGCTACACAAACACGTTTGGCAAAGGGCAATATCAGTGGACAAACAGAGACAGATGTCTTTCATCTTCAGTATGAATAATTGCGGCAAGGTTGATGAGAATACCCTGGCAAGCAAGTTCGATGTGCACAAAGACAGCCAGGGAGTGCTACATGTATCACTCAAAGAAGAATACGTGATGGTGAAGCTTCCCAGAAACTTTGCAAGATACACACAGAAGATCACTCCGAAGTCAGCACCTATTCTGGAGACAGAAGAAACACACAAGCAACAGGGGTCAGAAATGCTGCAGTCGTTGCCAGAAGACATCTTGGGAACTCTCACGGATGAAACCTTAGAACTCATTCGACAAGTTGATAAACCTCTCACCAGTAATGACCAACCTGTTGAGACAGAATCAGAGGTGATAGAACTTCCAGAAGACGACAGAAAAGAAAGATATGATGAAGGTTTCACGGCATTGAAAGGTGGACCAAAAGCAGCTTTTTGGGAGAAATGTACAATGCCAGAGTTCAAACAGAAGTTTCAAACTGCAGAAAGTATACACAGATCCTTTGTGAAACCAGAGCTGATGATGCTCCTGCGTTTGGTACCAGGTGTTTCAGTTCGAGTTAGTGACCGAAAGAGCACGCTGGTTGACAAAGTGTCTGAAACATACGGAACTGGAGCAACGCTCAGTAATGTGATGTACAACCCCAAGTCACTGAAGACGCTCGTGAAAGACAAAATCAAAAGCTGGCCTAAACTAGCGACCAACATAATCTACGCATCAGCGACATTTCCAGAGGCATATAAGGTTTGGCAAGAGCAAAGCCCTTTCAAGAATGGAACAACTGTAACCACTGGGGCTGGTTGCGTGTTCGAGGTCCCATTCTGGTATGCACAACCTACACTTCATGACAACGAACTGATGCAGTTTGTCATTGATCCACACCATCTATTCGTCAATAACAGATGCAGATGTTGTTCCAAGGGTATGCCAGCCATGGGGATATACCCGAAAGCATGGTTGAGGGTAGCATATGAGGACAACGAAACCGGACTTTCCTTGGAGTTGGTCAAAGAGCTGAGAGACAGGCAAAGTAATGCCTATGCACAAACAACGTTCAGCAAAGCTGTTGAAGATGTCATGGAAACAAACGGTGATGGAAAAGAAGCTGAATGGTGCCGGTTGTTACGTAACTGGTATCAAGCTGTGGATGGTGCTGGCCATTCTGTGGAGTTGAGAATCCAGTGGTTGATGGAGATGCGCAAAAAATTGTTGGATTTCTTCGGCGTTGGTCGTTTCCCTCCACCTACTCAATACGTGTCTGACTTGCCCATCACACAGTTTGAGGGCATCCTTTGTAATATTGACAGACGTCTGCAGATGTATGCAATGACGAAGACAGGCAGCTATAATCAGCGTTCCATCAGCAGTCTGGACTCCGAAAACATGTTTGGGACTTTCCAGGTACTAAGCACATTACAACGAGCTGCTTCAATGCGACTATTTTATATTCATTGTGAGGAATTTTCAATACTTTGTGTTTATATTCAGGATATGGATCCCACTGGGACTGGTTGCTTGAGACCTGACGACATACCACTTGTGCTAGCATCAGCAACTTGCCTACTGAAATACAAGCTTGATAAGAGCAGGTAACATTAATATTGTGCAGAAAAATGTATTTGATTAGGAATGGATTGTCAATGTCGGTGATATTTCAACTTTCCATTTGAAGGACTTTCCCCATGAAAATAACAAAACGGAAATGCTATGAAGAACATCCGTTGACAGAGAAACCCGACACAGTCGAGAACGATGAAGGGCGTGATGCTGAGCCATTTGAAAACAGTGGGGATCGACTAAACGCATCACTGCAAAACAACACCATTACAGTAATGTATGTTTCAATTTAAGTCTTCAAATGAGGTTGATACAAATGATAAGAAAACACAATAATATATGTATAATAATATATAATGCTCTCTATATAAATATGTGAGCCCCATGCATACAATTTATGTTTCTTCAGCGGAAACTTTTTTGACACAGCCGGTCGTCAAACGAAACACCCAAAGCGGAAGTCAGGCAGCTTGTCCTCCCTCGACAGGCCTGGTAGAGGTGTATCAGGGGTTAGAGCTCACCACAAACTAAACGAGGAGAAAATATTGGCACACAGAAGAGAAAACATACCGGATGAGAGATTACACAGTGCGCTGCTAACCGAGTAAACTATTACACCTTTCGGCACATCTCATTTAGATGGCGGGTGTTATGTGAATTTCACATTTAAATAATTAAAAACACAAATAAATGCAGAGTTCTTGCTTTATTCCATATATTATCTCTCATATGCAGGTCAAGACGATGGATTACGAAATATGAGACAAATAAAAACATAACCTCTGTCATGAACACAGGAAAGTAGGTCTGCTATGGAAACCAAAGTATATGTAATATAATGACTAAACATGCCATCACATCGCTTGATCATATCGCTTGTTTGTCCAATTTTACATATGAAATGTGTTGTACTGTAACACGTTTCTCACAAATACGGAATCCCACATAATGGAGATCATACATACATACATACATTAATACATATATGAAATGTTCAAAATTCTCAACAAGTACATACCAACATTATTAATGAACAGACATAGATTTTGTGTTCATTACTTGATATAACACTGATTGCACGAAACAGAAACAATTACCAGTCTGGCAGGATGTACATCACAGCTGTGTAACATTATGTCAAACCCAACCATGCCCCCAAAGTTCGAGACAATACCAACAATGAATGCTGTAGAAGTTTACAAAAATAGACACATACTAGTGCTCATACATGACAATTACTTGCATTGAAAAACAAACACAAAACGCAGCTGATCAAGCTATATGTTGTTCCCTAATCCCCCTCAACCTTATGCGCTGTTGACTGGTGCCTGGTCAAGTTGTGTTTATAGGTGAATAGTGTATGACAAATATTACACATGTGTTTCACCTGGTCATGAACGCTGACCTCATGCCTCCTCATGGCGAACTTACTGGAGAATGTCTTCTCACAAGACGCACAACCGAAGGTAATATCGTTGTGCTTGGTTGCTACATGGTTGAGCAAGTCTTTGTTGTGCACATACTCTTTTGGGCACTGTGAACACTTGTACGACTTCATCTAGAATACCGAAATTAACGAGACTATAATAAATACAGCAGTACATCTTGCTGGATATTTTTTTATCATCTTATATACATGTATTTCCATACAACTTACTCCCACGTGTTGCAGACTATGACTGCGGAAGAGCGTTTTGCTCTGGAAAGACGAGGGACAAAGTTCGCACTGAAACTTTGGTATCTGGTGGTCCTTCAAGCCTGATGTGCTGTGGAAATTTTTCCCACAAGTGGAGCACACTGAAGATAAACACACACCACAATGTGTCAGCTTCTTGAAACAAGAAGCTTGAGAAAAAATTATGAGTAGTGAACCGGTGTGTATTAAATGTTTCGCACAAACATCCAGCTTGTGAATAATCCGTTACCTACATCTTGCCCCATACGTTACCTACATCTTCTCGTTAGCGAACCTTTCCGTTACCTACATCTCTTCGAAAAAAACAATCGCTCTAAACGCACGTTTTCAGCTTAATAAATACACAAGGACGCTTGTATGCTAAGAAGTATTACCAGTACTATCTAATTACACACAGTTCTTCAAGTAAAACCCCGTAAATCGTCTGTAATCGCCAATGCCAGTTTGAAGCGTTCTTACCCGTGGCCATCTTGGGATGTAGGTAACTTAGTTACCTACATCAGGTTTACACCCAGTGATGCAAATAGCCCACGAATCTGTAAAAAATTTCGTTGTTATGGTAACCATACTCCTGTTCAGGCCCATAGCAACCAGGTTGAAATGGTCAATATCTTACTTATAATGAAAACAGTGCGGTCTGGCTTGTGTGATTATTTATTGTAACAATTCCAACGTTAAATATGTTAGGTAAAAATTCATGTATCTTAACCCATGGGACAGCTATTACCCATAGCAACCTGATTGCTATCACATGAGGCATGTTTTTTCGCAACAAATAGTTCAACCAGACTGTCTGTTTTCATTGCACCATACCCTGAATTCTCTGCCACTTAGCTAAAATTTGTGCGTACCCACCTCTTCTGACCAGAAGTGGTTTCCAGCCATCGGACATGCCATGTGGTTCTTACTATAAGTTTCGTGAATTAAATGTTTCAGCCCGTGTGTTGCGTGTGATACTTACTATGTATTCATTTGTTGATCACATGTGAGACAAGTGTTGAGAAGAGTGGCATCCACTCACTAGCTTAATGGACATATTCCATTATATCTGCACATAAGTCTTAACAAACATATTATTCCTTTATTAAAGGTGTAGATATTTAAAATGTTATTTGATTTCATAAAAATAACTGTTTTCACAGTCGAGCGGGCGTTCTGATTGCGAGTTTACCGGTTCCTTGTAACATTGGATTTTGTTCCTCGCAGACAAGTGGAACAATATCATGACCGTAATCAATCAGATCTATCACAATTATGACATTACAGTTTATAAATCAAAATCAAATACATGTCATGGTTGTCACTTGGCATTTGATACAGATCGCATTGAGAATGTTGGATTACTGTTGTGTCAGACGTTCAAATCATTTATTGAGGTGTCCTCCTTGTTACGGATTGGTTGATTCACACTCCTGTTCGATAGTAGTGTCAATTTTTACCATTTGAAGAGAAGGGTTGGTTGGTTTCGGCTTGCGGTTAATGGCCTCGAAATGGCTTTTTAAATTGATGCCAATGCTGTTCACGAAATACACAGAAGTAAATAACACGTGTGTGTATGGGTTTAATTGACATATACCTGACAGAACATATACAGTATAATGATATGGTACACCACCATTCCACACAAGAATTGCACCAATGTGATCAAACCAATGTGGTTTTGAAAATCGGTTGGTTCTGTTCCAAATATTATTCCTTTTAGGATGTAAATTTTACTCAGCGTGGTAATTTTATTCTTGTGGTGTCACGATATCATCTTTATGCTGAATTGAATCACTTGATGTATTGCTATTCGTGAGATGACGAATAAATGGAATGTTCACTCTTACATAATTCCATGTCATATACGTTAAACTGGTCTATTTGCAGAGATAAATTCCCTCCTATTGGATAAACACCAGAGAACAGAACATCATCCAGGGCTTCTGTAAATTTGGTCCAAAAAGGATACTAGGGTACTACATCCAACAGGCTTTGTGATGTTGATCATCTTTATAAACAATCAGTGTAAAAATGCTTGGAAACATGAATGATTCAGTGATACTGATAGCACATGAGGAAAGTTAATTAGTACCATGCGTACCATGTTTGGGGTCCATATCTGGGCCCCATACAACACAACTGCAAAACCATAATAACACAAAACACTAATAAACACAAAACACTAATAAAATAATAACACAAAACACTATCTATTGGTGTTTTACATGAATAAATGTTTCAAAAAGTTTAGGCTTACATTCTAATACAAGAGGCCATCTCGGCTTTGAGCGCTCTGCTGCAACAGTTCAGAAAATCAAATCCAAATCACAAATCATCATGACTTCTCATTTGAAAATGCCAATTTCTAAGCTCTATCTTCAAGCATTCTACTTGCGGCATATCCTGTTATGAAGAAAAAAGTCCAAAACATTTTTCAAAGCAGTGAAAAAAAGGCTCGATAAGACTCGAAACGAATAGTGACTTGATTTGGGACAACAACAAAAATCACCGAGCCGTCGAAATATCAAAATGGCCGCCACATGGAGACTGGCGTTTCAAGGGCAACGAAAGGCCTACAGGTCGCAAAGGTATATTAGGGGATTTTTTCGAAACAAAAATCTCAAAACTGATCGGACAGTTTTTGAGAAAATGGTCGCCAAATTCCAAAATTGACCGTTTTTCGTCTAACATGGCCAACGTGACATTCAGTGGATATAACAGGCTTTTCAAAGAGGCAGCTTTCGAAACCTTATTCTGTAGGTGGGTAGATCCATTGTAGATGATTTGAAGTTTCCCTCCATACGAATTAAGAATCCTAACTCTGATACGTGTATCTGATACACGTTTTGTTTTGTTTTTGAATTCTCCACCTATTCAAACCTGTATGAATTCGCCAATTAAAACTGATTGATTGATTGATTCATCGTATGTTTGATTGATATAAATAACTGCAAAAACAAGAGAAATAATATTAATAATATAGTATCACAAAACCAAGGCTCACATCCCGCTCGTTGACCATGTGTATTTGGTGTCATCTGATGTCATTAAACACCACAAGAGAGCGTATTTACTGTCCCTAGTATGGTCAATGTATGATATAATTTCATAACAAATACTTCCAAGTGCGGTCTATTAGTTAGATTGAAAGTACTGCAGGAGTGATTTATTGGAATGATAGATTACAGCATGCTAGGTGAGCTATATTTCGAGAGCATCTTCAGTGTTCACCTCCCAAAAGCGAATGATGAGTTCTTATGTATACTCACTCACCTCACATGATACCACAGTCACCTCGCTCCAACCTATCTCAGCTTGGCTTTCCATGTCAGTACATCGGATTGCCAAGACAACACTTCCCATGGTGCCACTTGCAATTATCGTAACACTTATCTAGCAATTGAGATAAATAGCACGCTGGCGAGTATCCTAGGTTCGGAACCAAGATATATGTCCTAGATTGTGATTCATACCATCAATCTTCTAATACAGATTTAGGAAAATATAAAATTCCCGTATCACAGGCATTTGACTGCTTCATAGTTCTTGAGCCAAAACAAAGTGACGTTATTTAGCTAGGCGACTGGTTATCCGCATGGTATCCACATTTCGTCAATGATGTCATAACATTAGTATGATGGTCTTGAATAAACGTTTTCAAATAAAATGTATGGAGTAAAATCTGTGGGGTTTGCCATACACGATCTGGAACTTGCAGCCGTCCACCAACCGAGATAATACAATTACACCATTCCAGTCTGAAAGCAGTTGGTATTCAATTATCTCCTTTCCCAAGATTTACAATTGTGTCACCACAGTCTGAAGTCCAATCACAAGTATTCATCCACAGTAAATCTTGCTCGTCATCGTTGTTGTCGTGAGGGTTTTTTTCATGGAATGATATCTATTGTTGTTTTTAGGTCGCATGCTGTTGTTTTCGACGCCTGGGTTTTCGAGATTTAAGTTGAAGTTTTTCAACAATCAAGTCGGAATCCCAACAACAGAGTTGACATAATAATGTCCAGTTATTCAATTACATGATTCCAACATGGCACGAAAACTGTAATAAAGTGTACTTTCGTCAACAACACATATTAGCTGTATATTGATAGTATATAAATAAACGATATAATCAATGTTATTGTCAATGCTGGAAAAATTTTACGTGAGGTGACACGCAGTAATCCCACTATATCCCAAAGGACAGCTTTTCATAACGGATTTTTCTATACAAGCCCAAATATGCGAATATATGAACTGAACTGAACATTTATTCCAAACATCAGTTTATACAATTTGAACATTTATCGCAAACATCAGTAAGTGCAATTTGAAGAAATTATTATGCAAATGAATAAAGCGATTCCTATCAGCCTGAGGATTACCCAAGACATTAAGTCTGTACAACAGGTAACCCTGAAAACATAACTTTGCAAATAAACACATAGAAGTCCACAATCAATACATATGAAATTATACAACTCGGATGATATAATTTCCATGGACAAATATTTACAAAATGACATATACAAATGATTGACGATAATATTACATGGTAATATCATATGATTGTATGATCGAAATAAGGACGTGTCACGCGATTACTTGAGGTACTATCAAAGAGGTACCAAGTATACGAGCTACATTACAGGTGACAAAATATATGAACAATTTATGATTCAAAGTTCGTATCATGGTGTCATTTTTGGTGTCATTATTATGTTGGTAGTTTATGGCAGTGTCAAGTGAAGTGAGTGTCTGATCATTTCAAGGAGATATGGGGGCACTGGATTCGAGTTGATTGTTGGGAAGTCTTCGTAGTGTTTGTTTTGAATCTTCCGTTTCATCGGATATAATTCTTTTTTTCTTTAATTATTGAAATATGCACATGTTGTTCACTGAATACGAAGAAACACCTTATACTCACCAACTTATTCATCATAAATAAACAATTATGTACAGGTATTGAAATTAGATTAAATTACATTAAATTAGTTCAATTCAGCATAAATTCTTATTACTGTGAATCAACATGATCAAAGTGAGATATTTTTTCCCGTCCAATAACGAGAAAATGTATGTGTACTTATAATGCGTGTGTGATATACAGTACTTATAATGGGTGAGTGTAAGTATCAATCTATTAACACCAATACAGTCAGATGATGACATTTGATTTATAATGATTACACTGAACACCATTCCCTTTGTTAGTAAAATGTCTACAAAGCCTCACCAGCTGATCTCCAGGAGGCAGGTCCAATCCCTTTGGCCGTACACCAGAGACTAGGAGGCTATCCAGGGCGGGTAAGAATTTTGTCCTAAAACTGGTATTATTACCAGCAGTAACTACACCTAACATGCAAATGGCAGAATGGTTGGGTATCATTTCAATTTTTTCAGCCAAGTTGGACATGTTCAGCCATCCCCGGACAATATGCCATGCGCATGAAAAATGAATTATTTATGCACACTGTTTGCACAACAGGAAATTGTTTATTTGCTGCACTTGTAAATGTGTGAATGAAAGGGATATGTACATTTACGGCTTTTCGCTGAAGTTATTACAGGGGATATATGCTGTGGTTGTGGCAAACACCATGATTACATTAAACGCATGTCAGTGTAATCTTATTAAATTTTGTATTATAACAGCATCGTGCGTGGTTCAATCTGGTAAACAATGTTTTACTGAGTTGTCTTATTTTGTATGGCATAATCGACGTACCGGAATCCGCAACAACAACGATAAGGGATTCGGAATTGGTATAGAATATTTTGCGAACTTAGATGGACATTACACCTCTTTCGAAGTAGAAGCAACTAGAAATCGAGCAGACCCAAAAGCATGATATTTCCGGAGGTAAGACGTCCAAATGTGTAGTTTTCACATTACTGTAGTTTTCATGCTCACTCCATATGGAATTAGTGGTTGTGCGGTCGGTCACCCACTGAGTGGTTCTTTCACGATCAACTTGAAGGGTCGGATTGATGAATGGATGACCACAGTGCTGTTATTTCGTTCGCACTTTGAATAGGTGAAATTCGATGTTTTACTTTTTCATATAATTCACCAAACATATAATTATGAAGTAGTACGATGTAACATTTGATGTGTGACTTTTCCTTTAAACATTGTAGAGGAGATTCCAAAGTTTCCATCCACACATTATAACATACAATAAGTTAGAAAAATACTGGATTTCTAAGAAAAAAAGCAGCTAATTTGCAGATGCTTTTGTTCGTTTCTACAGTTCGGAATAGCGAGGTTGTGAAAACGCATCCATTGCATGATAATTTTTCATTACAGCTAGCTGGAAATTCGCAGGAGCATGCCTTTCATATTGGAACTTAATGCGAATTATGCTTCAATGTGTCACAATGTTTGGTATGAGCTAGAAAATAACTGTAAAAGATATTCACACAATAAAGATATTCGAAAATAAATGTTGGTGCTCATCCCTTCACTTGACCCCCTTCTTACCGACAAAGCAGAATATCCCCAATAATGTAACAAAACGTTTAATTTGTGTGTGAAAACACTAAGAGATTCCGCAGGTAGGACATTAGGGGGGATTGTTAACAAATTTCGTACCATAAAAGATGCAGGTTTCAACACATTTGAGAAATTGTACAATACCGCTGTGATTCCTATTAATGATTACGGAGCAGAGGTTTGGGGGTTAAAAGATTTCGAAATTAGTAATAATGAACAAAACCGAGCAATGAGATATTATTTGGGAGTACACAAATTTGCTCCAGTGGTTGGTATGTTAGGGGACTTTGGTTGGATGCATTGTAAATATCGAAGGTATCTGTGTATGTTAAGGTATTGGAATAAAATGATTCATTGTGAAAGTGACAAGGTAGCAAGAATGGTGTTCGAGTATGATAATAACTTGTGTAAAAATAATTGGTGTTCAGAAGTTAGATGCATTTTGACTGAAATGGATATGGAAGATGTGTTTCACAGTAAATCGTTGTGTTGTCTTGAATTAGTGAAAGAAAGAGTTATTGAATTAAATGAACAACAATGGTTGAGTGATGTCAATACCAAAACTAAACTTCGTACAAATATGTTATTTAAATCAGAATTGTGTACAGAAAATTATAAAATTGATATGAACAAACGATACCGTTCAATATTGGGTCAATTTAGATTGGGTATATTACCTTAGACATTGAAATAGGTAGATACAATAATACACCTGTTAATGAACGTTTTTGTGAAATGTGTGATAATAATATCATAAAAGACGAATTTCACTTGTAATGGCGTGTCCTTTATATGCTGATCTACGAAAGAAATTGTTCGATAAAACCAGTGTTCTTTTAACTCAGATAGGTGATTACGAATCAGATGCTCAATTTGTTGCCCTTGTTAGAAATTGTCAAAAATATTTAGCTGCATATCTGAATGATGCCATGAAAATACATATAATCATAAATTATTTGTTTGAGATGTATTCGTAATTACATGTACTTCTGTACCATAGCTTTTTCCACCCTTTCACGTGAATTGTAGGTATAGTTTGAATGTTTGTATTGACTAAGCCTTGTGATGCTGGAGGTAAATTGTACCATATTCATGTATTTGTATGCTCTGTGTGATACCTTGATCACTATAATAAATGATACAAAATCAAAGTCATGTATATCTATTTCTATTACAGATAGTGTAGTCAATCAAGTTGATATGGTGCTGAATCATATTTGTTGAATACTAACTAATAATAATCAATCACGACAAGAGGGAAACTTCTGTCACCATTTTGATCAGCCTAATAGATTTATAAGATGTCGATTGTGTTTTAGTGACAATATGCCTAAGAAACGGAAATAGATTCAACCAATTTGTATCGACAATTTCAACAACTTTGGTGTGATATTTAGGGGTGTTCGAGGCATCGTCAATTCAATAATGAGATTGGAACTGGATCCTTTTGGTGGTACTTTGATATCAAATCACGCTGTTTAGTTTCGTATGTGATTATATAGGATGGACATCCACTGTCAGATTCATTCATTCTTTAGGTATTGACGTGGTCAGACATTCATAAATACAAGAGGGTCGATATCAGCAATGTAGTTCGAAGTCATGATGGGAACATATTTCATACTTTGTGTGCAGTCGTTGCGAAATCAGATCATAATGCGACCGTATAAACATCGCCATGTACCTTTAAATTGATGCTCCGAATGTGGTACAGCTCTGCTCACTTAATAGCATCTTTCTACTGTGGTAAAGCAAAAAAAGTCGTTATCCCGAGAATAAAGCCATTTTGCACACACTTTGAGGCGTTATTTCGATTCAAAAAGTTATTATAGTTCATTTACTTTTGCCTGCGTTGGATAGTCAGGTTACTTGTATTGAATACTATAGGATGGCCAATATGGTGGAATATAATTTTTTATTCCGATTGAATGAATTCGGCTCTGTTGCTAAAAATACTCAGCTCAGATGTACAAAATTAATACTCGTATTATTCAATGTACTTAGGTATGTTTATGGGTAATTTTTGTGTAATGTTGGTGATGAACCAGGGCAAATGAGTCGATTATACAAGGGAAGGGCATATTCAGGTGTGCTTCGGCCACTGTATAGAGAGAGAAACAACGACCAAATTTGGGTGAATCAATGTAGTTTGCCAATGTGCTACAAAACTGCGTTTTAATACAGTTCAACAGTAAACATGGTGCGTCAATTATGCCGAGATATGAGAGATTTGATCATCCGATATCGACAAGATGGCCGCCAGCAGACAGCGATTGGGACCTTAGTCGGGGTCACTCAGTCAGCAGTGAGTAAAGTATTCAAAAGGTACAGGAATACGGGCGATTCAGTTCCTGGTACCTCGGGCGGACGTCCACGCATCACTACGGACCGTGAGGACCGCATACTGATGTGCATCATGCGTGAAAACCGATGACGTCTCGTGCAGTCTCTGGCCAACGAGTGGTCACGCCGTCTGGATCGGTCTTTGTCCAAACGCATAGTGAGTAGAAGGTTGACATTCGCTGGTTACACGGCCAGGAGATTGATCAGGCGACCTCTACTTCAACAACGACACCGTGTGGCACGTTTGGCATGAGCCAGGCAGCATGAACCCCTGACCTTGCAGCACTGGCGTCATGTGGTCTTCACTGATGAGGACCGTGTCACCCTAGACAGTGTAGATGACAGGCTTAGTATATAGGTGCGTCGTATGACCGGACAAGCCATCCAAGATGACAATATACTTCCTATGAGACAAGGGTGATATTTAAAGTGATATTGGGAGAAATTTGTTCCAAATCAACAAGAAATATGCCTGATGACTAAAGTAGATCGGTTACAAAACATACTATGGTGAATTAGTTGGATAAATCAAACACTTTACAATACCAGCAGTAGGTTCTATTTAGTTTTTTTTCATCGCGTTGCACCAAGGGATGCAAAACAATTGCATATATAGCTAGTGTGTTTCCACCGTTCGATCAGAAATGTACGGCAAAAACTTTCTGCCAAAATCGCTATAAATCCTCATATGAGTGTTATTTGTACCTCAAGGAGAAATACTAAATCTTTAAGGGCTTTTTTGGTGATTTCAAAAAATGCCAACGTTCAAACATGCATGCAGCAATAATTTTCATTGACATACTTTTGAATTCTTGTGTTTACATTTTTAAATTGAAATATACAGTCACGCAGAATATAATGTCGACACGTTATTTTCCAGTGTGGTCATCCCCTTTGTCATTTGCCCCATTTGCGGGTAGAAAAGGATAACCCGAGTGATGATACAATTAGTATAAAATTCGTGTGAATTTCACATACACGCAAGCAACTGAGTGTGAGATCAGGTGCTCTGAAGAACACGTCGAAATACTATTAGGACATCATATAAATTCCAAGAAAAATAATCTGCTTCACGCTAATAAGATCTTCATGATGTCAAACTTTTCTGTAGGATTCACTCCTGATATCCTTGCGGTGCTGCGTAAATTGGGACGGCAAGTACGTGAAGCCAGTGATGTACTCCCTATGCAATTAATTTCGGAAAAAAAACCTGTGTGAGAGTCCTGCAACTCATCAAAGTGAAATGGAGTGGACATTCACCGTCGTTGCTCTATCTACATGATGTTGTGAACCCAGCCAACTGTTCTATAACATTATTACAACATACTGCTGGGAGACAGCCTGCTAGGATGATTAACGACGCACACTATGAAGCAAAGCGAGTTCACAAACACTACTGTATTTACAGTATACAAACATGTATGACTTATTTTTCATTGAAATACATTCGAATTATCCGGAAATCGTCAGGCAAAGGTTTGAGTAAACTAGTTAGTGAACATTTAGAATTGTCAAGCGCTGCTGGGTCTGCAAATAATCTCCCTCGTATAATATTTTAGTGACATGGTCATAACACTTGTACTCATACACTGTGCTCATGAACTGCTTAGGTATTTACCACGAAATAACTGCTGACAGCACGTCTTCATAACATGAAGCAAAACTACAGCTGGGTGTCTCAAGAAGTTTCGAGTATACAGGCCTTCGCATTTCCCTGGCATGAAGTGCATTTCAAAAGAACTGTCGACGTGAGTATATTATTGACCAGAAGTGTACACATCATGTAGTTTACCCAATCAATTAGTATACGATTGGGTCCTCGATACTCTGCAGGCGCGAGGCGACACAAACATAACAGCAAGGTCATATAATTCGCTAAATTCATTTGATCCAAGTATTTGATCCAGGAAGACACCATGGTGAATATTTGACGAAGGTCATGTGCCGATGTGATGAAGTAATTGACATTTATTTTCCAAAGTGATGCGTTGACATGAAAGAACTTTTTGTCGAAGGAACACATTCTGTTTACAGTCTGTTGCAGTTCCGAAACACAATCACACAGTAGATCTAATATTTACACAACCAGAAGAGCTGGAATATTTCCCTAAAGTAAGCCTACTAGCTCGCACAGGCAATAATAAACCCCCAAGAACAAAATTTTTGTGTACATGTTTGCACACGGAAGTTTGTTATGTGTTTAGTTCAATTTCAGCAAGACAAGCTAATGTCGAACAAAGCTGATACTATTTTCTTTTGGACGCTAACCAGATGGACGAGTTTCCTTAAATATCTGCAGTTCACCATTCATCATATGTACACATTATAATACAACTTTCATATATGACGAACCTCGAATTAATCAACGATACTGGTCATATATTTCCTCACCCCCTGTTCGCGGCACAGCGGTAAGTAAATTTTTGACGTTATCGGTTCTAAATTCTTGACGTGATGCGCAAAATTCTTGACGTTATGCGCGAAATTCTTGACGATATCTTTGTTTATGTTTTGTTCTATCGCGATCTCAGCCTAACTTATCTAATTGTGTTCAGGTAATTAGTAACAGGGTGACTATATATTCGATTCATGAGTTAGACGAAGCATTATGGCATCCCAATCACGTTCTGAGATGTAAAAAAAGTTGAAGATCGTGCCTTGCACTTATCCGAATGTACTAAATGCATTTAATTTCCATGCAATGAATCCGCTATGTACTGGAAATGAGCTTTAGCATATTGGCAGCTCTTTTATGATTAAGCATTGAAAGTTTCAAAGCCCAGATGTTAAATTAAACATACCTGTCAGTCCTTTTCCACCAACAATGATAAGTTCGGTATTTTTTACGTTAGTTCGTCATGCTTGACGTTATTGAAAGCCATGTTAGAAATTTTCGTCGTTATTTTTGACGCATGATTGCAATTTAATTAAGTAGTAAAATTGAATAAAAGAGTGGTTTCCTCTTGCAGATAAAATACGATGCTAAATATGTAAAAACAAAATTGGAAATACTTATGACGTATTACAAAATGCAAGAAATAACCATCCTGACACATTTCAAGATGTCATATAAAACATAAAACGTGGTTACACAGTTTATTCCCATACGAAAGCGCCACACCAATATCTATACAGTTCATATATATCGTCATACGATCAGTCACATCAAAGTGAATGACACGGCAAATTGTGAACACCTCAATCAAATTATCTCCCCCAAAGGCTACTTAGACGTGTCATAACTTTGCCTGACCGCCAGTACTGGTTATTGGCCCTGAGCTTTCGTAGCCGTCGGCAAGTCTGTTTTTAAAAAACATCCTACTAAATTCATGCTCAAAACCAATGTATCACTGTCCATCGCTGCAATACAACACATTTCTAGTGGTAACTCTGTTGGCGCAGTTATATAACGCAAATTGATTATACTTGGGAGAGGTCAGAAATAAATAACTGGCCGGAGAATGCATAGAGGAACTGTCGCATACCAGCCGCAAACTAATTTAAAACAGCACTTAAATTGTCACCGAATTTAAGACATTAATATTAGCAGTATATTGTATGAGATTACCGGAATGTCTCGGCTTTTATTGCAATGTCGATAATTCTACACCAATGTAGGCCTATGCTGAATCTAAAAGAGTCGTCAGAGAAGTCGGAAAACAAAAAGAAAAACATATAGGGTGATGTCAACAACCATCGGTCAATCACATATACCCTAAAGGACTTTCTTCACGCTGTGAAAAACATGTATGTTGCGTACATAATAGATTTCCAGGCCATGGAATGAGGACACGGTTGTTATGTAGCACCATGACGCTTTATAACAGGTTAAACGTCAACATATATTAAATACTAGCACCATGACGCCTTATAACAGGTTAAACGTCAACATATATTAAATACTTATCAATAATACATTTGATACTATTATTACATTTTTTTTCCTTTATAAACATGTTTTTTCTTTAAATCAATAAAAACCAATATCGTCAACTTCTCTGTGATATAACGTCAAGAATGATTAACTTGTGTAATCATAACGTCAATAATTTAACGCCGGGCAAAATTGGGGATGCGTAGGTTTCCCTATTAATTACCACTTTTTCCGTATGTAACATCATTGTACAAATTACTGATGAATCAAATAGTCATTACATATACTTATTGAACGGTTTTTGCGCCTTTTCAAGAGCTGGAGAACAATATTTAGAGTTAACCATCGAACGCCCATTGTATATTACTTACAGTGGTGCTTGAATCCACAGTTGGACTACATATCAAGATATATAGTATCTGTGTACTGTGCGCATAACTATCACGATATTAATTGTTCCATATCAGGTTTATTTCATTATTAAACGTACTCAATTGTCCTTTCTGTGGCTACACAAAAGTATATCGTCAAAAATTTCGCGCATAACGTCAAGAATTTGGCGCATAACGTCAAGAATTTAAAAAAGATAACGTCAAGAATTGATTTACCGCTGTGCCGTGAACAGGGGGTGTTTCCTGAGCATGCGGATTGTTTGGTGTTTGGTATCATACTTGTCTTGACAGAAAAGAGATTTTTTCGACACCAACCTTGGCCTTGTCATCGAGCCCCAGCATTCTATCAATTCTACCAATATATCACAAAGTGTAAACTACGAGTCAACAGAAGAAATGCAGTTGACGGTCGTCATTTATAAATCCTTAGTGGCAATCTTTGTGACATTACTCAGATTTGACGTGGGTCCTTGCCCTTAAAACGTGACGTAACAACATATGCGCAAACATGAATCTATCTGTATTCATGGTTTAGACATTACCAGTGGCATTATTTCTGGAAAAAAAATTGGAATATAACTGCACAGTGATTTTAATTGTTTTTTTTTTTTCTTGTTTTTAATTGCGGTTTGTCATCCCCACTCCTCTGCGTTTGACAGTTTTTTTTTGTGTGGAATCAGTCCATACTACTTTATACCATATATTCGCACCCCAGTTGTAGACCGGTAACATGTATCTGGGAATGGATATACAATCCAAATGACATCACGGTAACAGATTCTCAAAATTAGCCCAAGGGCTACGAAAGGTTACCAGACAATATGTTTTGTCCTGTGATCCTGAAAATGAGGTCAAATGTCAAATTCAATTTCATGGCAATAATCTGCATATATCATTTCCTATATCTCCACAATTGATTCCTAAGCTGTAAAGTCAATAGTAAGCGAGAAATTAGCCATTTTGTGCTCTGACCTTGAAAATGAGGTCAGAGGTCAAATTCAAGGTCACGAGAATATTTGGCACATATCATTTCCTATATGTCCACAATTGACTCCTAATCTCTAATCTCCATATTAAGTGAGATATCAGGAAAAATGTTTCCCACTTTAAAGCATAGGAGAATATAACATGGCAAAGTCCCATTGGGATATATCATATATATTCAGCATATATCATTTCCTATATGTCCACAATTAATTCCTAGTGTCTAATATCAGTATCAGGAAAGATATTAAGCATAATGTGTCCCATTATAAAGCATAGGAGAATTTAACATGGGAAAGTCCCACTTGGGCTGAGTTTGGGCCAAACTGGCCCACTTCGAGCGATTAGGGTAACGAAGCTTATATACGAAGCTCAATAATGTTACGAAATCGGGATTCTTCAGGGTCCGATCAGCCCTTTTACGTGGTATAGTGTTCGTTAGTGTTGTGCTTGAAGTATCACAAACCAGTCCGAATTCAATTTATTAAAGTTTATTGGGATGAAGTTCGATGACTCGATCACGGCCACATACGCTACTTCCCGATATAGTCCAAATAATAGTCCGACAAGTTCAACAATATATCACAGATATTTTATCCTAGTTTCTTCAATATTTCAGTGACACGTCTTCACTCTTTAAATATCTCAGACTCGACTCCCAAAAAACACAGATATTTTTCCATGCAGTGTCCATGCATCTTTCCCGCATCGTGGAACAGGAGTTCATATAATTTGTTATTGAGGTATTTTTGTTCAAAATTTCAGAAAGATTCGACTGTAAACTTTAAAGATTAAAATGTAGATGGACGACGACGACGGACGACGGATGACGGAAGCAACGCCATGCCAATAGGTTATCGGACCAAAGGTCCGGTAATCTAAAAGATGACCGCACATCTCTCCTTTTCACAAGAACAAGAATTTCAGTTGTGAGACCAGAGAAGTTTCGAGTACTACATTTGCTATTGCTTGTCTTTGGCATTAGACGTATTACTTTGGGTAAATTTGCAAGGATCCAGTGTTTTATGGACATTATTTTTCCCACGTTGCTGTATGTGCGCCTTAGTTGCAGGTAATTGTGTCGATATTTGCACTGCTATACTCAGCCTGATACTCATGATACTCATAGGGCGGTACCTATGAAGGGGCGCATCATAAACAGGGGCAAATCCAGGAAGTTGCCATGGTGGGGAGGGGGAGGTGGTGGGCGGGGGGTTGCAGAAGAGGAGCGATCGCAATTTTGGAATTTAATAGTGACCCAGACTATTTTATTGGTGTAGTTTACAACTGTATTTGTGCAGTCGAATATTTTGAAACTTATGGACATTCCAGTCCAATGCTCCGAGAAAAACAAATGGGATTTGTAGAATTTGTTTCTGATTCGTAGAATTTCTTTCTGGCTGTCTTTCTGTTGGAGGCGCCGAAAGCGGGTCAAGTGAGGGGGGGGGGGGAGGGGGTGGCCTTCCCCCCCCCCGCCCATCCTCTAAATCTGCCACTGCTCATATCATGACCGTATGTCTTCTGGTGCCCACTGTCTATAAGTATTTGTCAAATACAAGTAGAATAGCCATATTTAACATACTACCTGGATTCGCATGAGTGGTAACATAGAAAGGACAAATGGTGAGTTTTTTCTTGTAAATAAGGCCACTGCGGACGAATGGGTATCGGCCCTAGTGAGTAAATTGTGCAAACAACAATTTTTTTGGTCTATGTATTGAATATTTCCTATGTATATAATCATATAGTATGTCATCACTTGTCATGCCGTTTATTAATGCACTGATTATATATAAGTGTAAAGTATTAACGTCGTCCGCTATCCGGGATCCTCGAGGATAGTCCTCTCACCACAGGTCATCGCGGACGCGCACCCGCTATCCTCAGATCCTCGCGGAGAAGCCGCTCACCGACGGTCACTGCGGGCGCAGTAACAACTCTATCATTAGAACATTAACCAGGTAGCAGCCCGCCCAGCGAACCCAGACATGCGGACACCACTCAGATACACGATCATCGCCGTGGTGTTAACTGTAAGGCTTGGCTCGCCGCGGTCCGCCTCGGGGATGGAACCCCGGACAGCCCGACAGTCCGCCAGAGCCTGTGTCGCACCATCCCGGGTGGAGAAGACCGGTGATCCAGAGGGCGTGCGCCCCCCGAGTCATCAAGGTCTACCCCAGCCCGGGCCCCCTATTGAAGTCGTCCCCAGGGGCCCGTGAGGGCCTAAGCCACGGATCGAGGACGTAGAGCTCATGGCTGAGCTCCCCGTCGTCTCTCACGCCTTGCTCTGAGACAACTTCCCAGATCAAAACGGTCCCAGAGTATATATAACCCCAGAACACGAGACACGAAAGAGATCTAGGTCAAACCATTGTTATAGTTTACTGGGCGAGAGAGGATTAGAGGGCGTTGCCGGGGCAACGCGTGCTTCGAGCAGAAGCGTCCAAAAATAGACCGTAAAACTGGTTAGTGTTTAACAAAGACACCTGCCGCGATCTTTGGGCAAAATCGCCACATAAGCAAATAACAATAGCCGTTTTTAAGAAAACACTGTCACAACATTGTCAGCACTGAATAGTGTGGTGTCGAAACCAATGGTTGAAGAGCGAACAAACGAGGGTTTGGTTTGTTCAAACAGTGAGCATTATGAACATTATGATAAACAGTGAGAAACATGTGTGGTGTAAAATCCAACAAATAACGCCTTAAAAAACTGGGGGTCAGATTGTTTTGAAGGCTATTACGAATAAGTAGATCGGTGACTATTTGAGAATCTTCGCAATTTTCTTCAGAAGTGCATGTGTCAGTATTTAACAAAATAGAAAATTCCTTAGAACCGATCATTTTTTTCAAAAACAAAATAATTTTTGTAGTAATGAATACATATTACTCCAAATTTCAAGCCTCTGTGTGCATTACGCCGACATGAGGAACTGGTATCATCATAACATATCTAATGAAAGGTAAAAACATATTTTGTTGTTCAAACAGGGAAGTAATCCAAGGCATACAAGACTCCAGCAACATATACACATTTATTTTCGATATCCGTCAATGACAAGGAATTAAAAAAAACCTATAATATTCCATTCGTCAATCGGTCAATTTTTTTTTCAAATTTCAAATTTTGGTCGCTAAAATCCATAGCAATAACTATCAAATTTTGGAAGATATCAACGGAAACAAAAGTTTAGCCCGAGAAGTCCGCATTGGCCTTAATACATAGAAGCTTTATTTGAAGACACTCTATCAAGATTGTCACACGAAAGGGACAAACAACACCATTCAACACCCGTATTTCTCAATCTACTCAGTTTATGACCCATGCCACAAGGTTATTGCCGAATGAGGGTCAAAAATAGTAACAACAGGTCATTCTGTTCGGCAAATCCGTGACTCAGGTGATTCACGTTGTAGAATCTGGTTCTTTTTCTTAGTGCTGAAACGGTCATCATGAGATGTGGAAGCTTTCTGGGCAGAAAGGAAACCACAAAGAAAAATGAGCAGATTGGAAAGCCCTAAATACGAAGGGGATCAGATCTGGGATGACAAAATATCATAGTTTCACATTGTGAGTAAATGTTGTGATCTCCGTTTTGCGGGCACACATGGCAGCTTTCCGTGTCTGTTCAATTGATAGCATTAGTATCCCAATACCATTCATAGTTGATATTCTCCCAGAGACAATTCTACAATTATTTACAGCCTACAGAACTGTGTGCGATGCTGATCATTCGCAAAAATCTCGGCCACCAATGCCGGAAAGCAGAATGTCCACCATGCCTGGATGGATTGCGTTTTTCCTAGGTCATCTATTGACTACATAAATTATATATACGTTTATATTTACTTAATCCATCTAAACAGAAGCCTCATTACAGAACCACACTACCTGTAAGTCCATTGTAATTCAATTATGCTCATGGAGAGGGGTATTTGTCCACGTACATTACTGAACCTAATTTTTTACCTAATTCTTCTACGATTCGGCATAACCCTTTGTGTTTCTCCTAATGACAAAAAAGTGAGGGGCAAGGTCGAATAATCCACTGAATTCTTCGAATCTAAATTTACTGAATGACCACAACAAATATTTGGGGAATGTCCTGTGCCGACGTAATGGAGCAATTGCCGTCTATTTGCCAAGTGATGGGTTGACGTGAACGGAATTCTTTGAGGGAGGCATTTTATCAATAATTCGGCACAGTTCTAGAACACAATCACACAGTTATATTGACACAACCAGAAGAGCAGGCGAATTTCCCATGTAGCAGCCCCATATAGCCGGCACAGGCAACGGTCAACCCTTAGAACAAGGTTCCTGTGTGCACCTTCACACGGGGAATTTTGGGATGTTCTGTGCATGAAATTCAATTAGAAGTAGAAGTAGTCCGTCCGTTGGTGACCGTTAATATAAATTTGGACAAAGACACACAGCAAATTCATTGTGTTTTAACTTCCGGAAAAGTAGAACATAGAATAAATCTACAATTTTGGTGATATGATGAAGAAAGTGAAGATTGAGAATGTAGAAATACCATATTCTTTTGGGACAAATCCAATATTCAAGTGATTACGTCCAAATAAGTTTTTGACAGAAGAGATATAATATGGACAAACCCTTGATCTGGTGATCCAGCGGAGTCATTCGTTCATACCATATGACAATTCACTTGTCAGTGATTGATTCAAATATATTACTAAGTGTGAATGATGTGTCAAACGAAAGAAAGTGAGGCGACAACAAAACGATATATCCTCAGTGACAATCATTGAGACGCCATTCAGAGTGTCATTGGCTCGTCAGATTTGACGAGTGTCCTTGACACATAAAGTCACACGACAGCGTACTGCGAATAGGATTTCATTTATATTGACGGCTCAGAGATTTCCAGTGGCCACATCTGTGATTGGGATAAAAAAAACTAGCAGGCACAGAGACTGAAATCTAGCTGCAAATCTAGCACAATGGATTCTGATGAATGGATTTGTTTCGAATTGGCATTCGTCTTCTATTCCAAGACGTGTGCAGGCACAGAAACTCAATTCGTGCGTAGAAGTCTCTTGGAAAACTGGACTCATTCAAGATCGGCATAACACTTATTTATACAACCAAACTGGTTCCTTATGAACAGCCTAGCGAATATCACATACACTCATGGTCAAAATGGTTGTCCCATGTGTTTAAAATTTGCGAGACAGGTAAAAAAATCGATATTGTCTTACCCGGACTATCGTGTTATGTGTTTGTTGACTGTATATATGGAAACTTTGATGTTTCGTTAATGTAACTCTGAAAAATTTAATAAGAAAAGTGTACCATCAAAATATGTGATTTTGTCACCTAATACATAATGAAACAAATTCATCCAAAACTCAATGAGATTTTTTAATAGAAAATCCAAACTTTCTCAGAGCAGATAAAATACGCGACTACACGCTAGTGCCAACTGTTCAATATCGGGTATGCCCACCACGTGCTGCTTTAATGTCCGCTAGGCGGCGTGGCATACTCTCTACTAGGGTAGTTAGTCTCTGCACAGGAATTCTGTCCCATTCCTCTGTCAAAGCCTGGCCCAAATCTCGCGAGTTTACAGGTTGGACATTCCTGCGCCTCACAGCATGACCCAACTCATCCCAAAGGTGCTGTATTGGGTTCGCATCCGGGCTGACGGAGGGTTGGGGCATGACCAGAACGCTGCGTTGCTGCGTAGCATGAACGCAGGCTTTTTGTATGTGGGATTTGACGTTCATTTGGACAGACCTCCTGACAGTCCTTAACTAAACGCATGTTTCGATATTTTTCTCAAATTTTGCTCAGGGACAGAACAATACCAGAAGAGTATAAATCCAAAAGTTAAAGATGATCGAACCATTTCAAGGGTACAATAACGAGTGCGGATTAGGAACAATGCGCTGGATCAAGCATGTGACAACCATTTTGACAATGAGTGTATGTACACATTATATATCTACATGAAGATATATCTACATTTCCTTGCTTCCGTTCGTAATTATTCATATATATATATGTATTACCAAATTGTTGGAGCGGGTGCGTGTATATGATCTGAAGTTTACTATTGTGGGATAACATTCAGGGACATATTCACAAATAAAGATGTACATTGAGAACCTGCCTCCAAACTATAATATTATTGCTGGTGACTTGCTGATGTCAAGTCGATTTGTAGATTTCTCTTCATTGTTTTTTTTAGTCGAAAGACTGGTCTCGTGTGGTGCTGTCTTTGGGGACAGTGTTGGTACAGTTCATTTAATTAAATTAAAAGCCTTCGTAAGAGTCCAAGGCTTCGAATCTGGCTTTGAGATCCTGCAAATCTTCATGGAGTAAGAATGAACATTCCTGTCGTTGCTTTGGGTACTGGCATGACATAAATGTTTTAATACATTATTACGACTTTCTGCTGGTGACAAGCTCGATGGCGACAGGATAAATGACTCGCACTGCTTTGCGGATAATATGAATAATATGTAATGTCGCCAGGAAAATCAATGTAATATGTCATGGAGTCATGTGAATAGTTATATCAGTGTGGAAAAAAACATGTCTCGTTTAATATCCTTTATATGCCTCTAGATTTTTTGGATACCTCTAAATGTGATTTGCACTAGATAAAAAATGCCATCGGAGTTGCTAGGCGGAAAATATATACAGTATATGGCTGCAAATACCACAAATGAAAATCACAAATGCAGAAATTTTAGCAACCAAACTTGGACATAAACAGGTCTCGCAAATAAGCATGCAAATCTAAATGTTCATCAATTTGTTGTAATTACACGGTGTCTGCGACAATATCCCAGATAAATGTGTCAAGTTTGAGGTTTGAAATCCGAAACGGGAGAGAATAATATCGATGAATATTAATAGGTTCAGGATAGCTAATTACTAACTGTCTAGTATGCTAAACATCACTTGGTTTGAAACTGTTAGCCTTGTTAGTAACCGTACGATAATCAGCGAAGCAGACAAACTACCTTTTATTAGTTATGCAACGTAGAATAAATCAACGATTCTGATGATATAATGCTCTAGGAATGTGAAGATTGAGAAAAATGTAAAAAGTACCTTATTATTTTGTGAAAAATCCAATATTCAAGTGATTACGTCGAAACAAGTTTTTGACAGTAGGGATATAATGCATAACTCGAATAACTCGAATATAGACATGTAATATATTGATTTGGGAAAACTAATACACTCGACATGACATGTCTTCATAGTTTTGACAGCACAATAAAATGACAGCTTAAATAATAAGTAGAACTGCAGCTGTGTGACTCAAGCAGTTCCGAGTGTATTTGCTCTCGGCTCCATCGCCACACCACGTGTTACCCGGGATCAGTTTACGAAGATCGACTTTTTACTAAACATTATTAGTACAATCTGAATGTGTGGGGCAGTAGTTGTGTCAATATTACAAGGCTTGTATTTCAGCATAGTTTCATAATTGTCGCCATATAGTGTCATAAATAACTGTATTTCAAATACCTCTTTGAATTGCCTACATTTTTCAATGAAAGACACCCAGCAATATCCCTGAGTCTAAACACATTCGGCTGATCACCCTTGCAACTTAATTATTAGACCAAATATGTGACATTTAACACATAGTTATGCGCTCTAACCATGACACAAAACTTCTCTGATTCAAACTTTGTTTTTGTAAAACGACCTACGTGGGACTGGGCGGTTTTGTGGGCATAAAAGGAACGACGAACGACGAAAGGGGGATGAGCATATCGAACATCTCGAATGGGGACATTGCTGATGTCATAGTAAACTATGTTTATTCTGCTGTTATGAAACATATTCTGAGTTAATGTCGCGTCCTTTGTTCTCGGAACCAACCCATATATTTGCGCAATATTTGCTGGCATTGATGTCGACTCCCCATGTTTGTTCAATTTATCACATTAGTATCACAATAACATATGTGTTTGTACTTCGGGCTGAGTCCTTATATTTCCTCGACATCTCCTTCAAGTTTCTACATTGGACAGAGAAGGGAAGGTCCTGGTCATTTGGAGCGTTTACAGGAATCTCAACACATGACAATGAAAGCAGTATACATACTAGACTCATCTGGATGGGTAGCCTCCTTCCTCGACTGCTTCGTTCTGAATGTCGGTGCTGCCCACTCAATAATGCACAAAAACATATTAATTCTAGCGGGGTGTGCACATGAGAAGTAAGAACTATCGACATCTTTACATTATTCAACAAGTTTTCAAGGGATCAGTTTCAATAATATTCACAAAGAGACCAAGGTGACTATTTGGTGAAGGTTGTGTTCCGATGCAAAAAGCAATCGCAATCTATTTGCGAGAGATGAAAATCCTTCAAAGCGTCGCTTTATCAACTGTCCGTCACAGTTTGAGAACACAATGATAAGTAATATTCGCTCAAATTCCCCGAGTATCTGGTACAGGCAATAGTATACCCATGGGTCAAGCCGTCTGTGTGCACTTTTGCAAGGGGGATTTGGTGTTTGTTCTCATTCCAGGCAACATATGTGATGTGAACTAGTGGTTGATTTGGACGAATGAACTCTGTTTTGGAATGGATGCATATGCAGTACTCGATGTGTTAACAACAGAGAAGGAAAACTAAAATAGTATATTCCAAAGTTGGATTTTAAAACTGAGAAAAGATTACTTCAAAACTGGGTAGACAGTGTGTAATGGATAATATTAATATTATAAGAATAGTATAATATGTTCAGTATTTATCCTTTCTGGTTCTGGTTGTGCAATTGTGTCAATATTTGGCATGACTGTTTTTTCCCAATATGATTCTCATGATCGGTACCCCCATAGTGCTCTTTAAAAGATGTATCACTTGAGATTGGGCAACTACTTCCATTTGAATTGACACACGGAAGCTTACATTGAAGACATACAATATCGAGACACGTCGCCAGTGAGCAACATGTAGCTTACCCGTCTTCCTCGATAAATTCCGGTTGTGACCCTTGCAATATAGTTATTGCCGAATTGAGTGCTCAAAAATGGTAAAGGCTGCAATAGATTTAACCTAAACATGAAAGAAATTCTGGTAAATGGTAGCTCTAGGTGTACCCCGAACATGACATAAACATTCTGAAAAATGGTAAATGGTAGCTATAGGTGTACCCCGAACATGACATCAAAATTTGTCAAAAATGGTAAATGGTACCTATAGATGTACCCCGAACATGACATCAAAATTCTGAAAAAGGGTAGATGGTAGCTATAGGTGTACCCCGAACATGACATCAAAAGTTTTTAAAATGGTAAATGGTAGCGATAAATGTACCCTGAACATGACATCAACAAAATTCTCAAAAATGGTAAATGATAGCGATAGATGTATCCTGAACATAGCATCAATATCCTCAAAAATGGTAAATGATAGCGATAGATATACACTGAACATAACATCAACATGTTCAAAAATGGTAAATGGTAGCGATAAATGTACCCCGAACATGACAACAAAATTCTCAAACATGGTAAATGATAGCGACAGATGTACCCTGAACATAGCATCAATATTCTCAAAAATGGTAAATGGTAGCGATAAAGGTATCCCGAACATGACATCATGATGGTAAATGGTAGCGATATATGTACCCTGAACATAACATCAAAATTTTTAAAATGGTAAATGGTTTTGACCCTGAACATGACATCAACATTCTCTGATTAGCCTAATTGTCATTGGTGTCAAACTAACGACCGCTGTGGGACAGGGACATGCGATAGTGTTAGAGATGTTCTGCTGTTATGAAACAATATATACGTATGTATTCTGAGTTACTAGTAATGTAGCGATCTTCGTTCTCTTTGTCAACTCATAACAATAATTGCTTCTATTGCTATCGACTTCCCATGTTTGTTCAAGTATCGCTATAACACTCGTAGTTGTATTTCTCGCTGTGCCCTGATATTCCCCCTGAGCATATCCCAATTTCTTGGCCGCTCCTTCAATCAGTCTCATTTGACAGAGCAGTGAGAGCCCATGATGCTTTGGAGCGTTTACAGGAATCTCGGCAAATTATGCCGAAAGTAATATGTCGATCATATCTGCATGGGTATCGTTCTTCTAGGGATGAGAGCAGTCTCAAGGGCGCAAGAGTTGCGGCCTGTATGTGGAGCGCAGAGGAATCTAGCTGTCTCTGGGTAGCTTGTGTGATCGATACCCTGATGTCCCGGCCCAATGGCTCCGGTCCCGTCCCATCCCTCTTCCATCAACCACCACCCAGAACTAACCAGTCAATGACGTGTCCGCAGAGATCGCTCGAGCAGCGTAAAACGACACTCGCACAAACCATTGGCCTTTTATGACAAGCGGCTTGGAGTCAAGGGCTTTCATTTCCCGATGACTAAACATCGTTGTGTATGTTATGGATCGACAATATTCAGACCAAGTTCTAATTGGAGCTGTGGAGTGTTGCCTCTAAGAAAACGTACAATGTGGAAGTGAAATAAGCGTTTTGGGGAATACATTGAATAATGCAATTTCAGGGTAAAACCCGGATATTATTGATTTTTTTGCTTCAAATGTGAGTGAATTGTGTAAAACTGCGAATGTGAGCAAGTCTTTATTCTTTTGTACTGTATTGTCCTGGTATTCAAATTGGAGAAACATTATGTATACCTAGAAGTGAGATCAGATAGTCGCGTTGTGTGAAAAAATCTATATCCTGTGCTTGTCACTCGGCAAGTCCATAACAGTATGAAACATTCGTCACACATGCGACAGGAATACTGAAGTAGGATCAGACGGAGGATCCAGCTAATGAAAAGCATATTCATCAACTCCAAAGACAACGAATGTTGACGTTTGTGAGCAACTTGGTATCACGCACTTTCTTCTGTGTAAGCGAATAAACTAGGTGAGCATGGTAGTTCAACAATAGAAAAGTCACTATATTGTAGTAAAATCACTTGAAATGTACATACATATAGCACTTATGACTGGAAGCAATATTAAGCTTAACCTCGTGAATGGGATTCATAATTTTTACGTAAGGCTCACAGTTTTGTATGTAGAGGAGATCGCTTTCGTGGAGAAAGTAATGGCACAAAGGAATGCAAGCAATCGAAGAGCTAAACACAGTCCGACTTTCGATGTCTTGACATTTAAATATGATTCGTTGTCGGATTCTGCACTGGGTTGACACTAAAATGGCATGTCGACTTATCACATTGGTTCTATAATTGAATGGCCAGCGTGTGTCCATTAATCAGAGGTTAATGGGTATTTGTGGACTATGTTTCGAATAAAATAGCGATATATTGAGCTGCAAATATTCGAAATCAAGAAATAATAACATTTCGAGAAAGTTCATTACGGTTGACAAAAAAAGCATATATACATGTACAGTAGTGAGCAGATCTACATAGATTCACCCTTTCAAGCCATGATGAAAGATTCCAATTTATGCATTTGGTAGGACTACTATTAAGCAAACTCACAAGTGCAATGTGTGGCTCATCCTAACATTATTCCCTGGTGTGTATTCATTCATAAATATTTACCCAACCATTTATGATATTCTGTTTTGTTATGCAGACACGGGCTTAACCCATCAAGGTCTCGCAGTTCTATTGACGGTCGGAGAAAATGAGCCGTTAGTTTTGTGGGAAGTACGTGGTGCTGAATATCATTCTATATAATTTTGTTCCCGGTCGCATGATTTGCTTGGGCTGACAACAAATCAGCATAATACATCTAGTGTGTCAAATCGAAATGATGTCAGCAAGTACGGGGAATTGTTGATATGGATTTGACCTAAATAACTACACCAGTAGGTGAAAGAAAAACGCTTGAAGAAAAAATCGAATAAAATGTCCCATGTGTGTGTAAAATAATAGTCAATCACACCCTCGTGAACGAATACATTCAGCTATTTTCAAGTTTGAATGATATGCTCAACTCCTGCTTACAGAGACTGATGACACAAATGTTTCATACTTTCAGGAAGGATGGAAGTTCCGAACTCACACAAAACTCTCGTGTACCAGAACTCGACTGGAAGCTGTAACGGACAAACAGCAAACGCACAATGCGAGTTGTGTCGCAAAAGCATCTTCATGTGCTCTCGGATCGAGCACCGCAGACGGAGGCACTCGGATCCTCGCATATCCGGGGGAAACTCTAGTCGCACTCGGCTCTACAGCATCACCTCGATATTCGAGGAAGACAAGTGGGTCGTTCAGTCCCAGGTTCGGAACAGGAAGAAGGAGCGCTACAAACAGATGTGCAGGATGTTGGCTTTAATGCTGGTTCCGGTGATGGCACTTGTCGCGGTGACTGCCGTCCTGCTCACAAACGTCATCACCAAACAATCAAAGACGGAACTGTCGAGAGCGCATGTGCAGTGTTTTCTGTCTCTGACGAATGCCATTAGACAGGTACATGCTGAAAGTGATGCCACGATGGCGTCCGTGATCTCCCACACGCCAAACGTCCCACAAGACCCCAGCACAATAATGGCTGTTGTCAGTCGTACAAACGAGACGATGGGTCAGATGGCACGACATGAATGTAAAAGTCAAATCCACCCCAGTATTGTTAGGGATATGTATGGGATTCTACAGGAAGCAAGACAATCCCACGCCACGCTATCGCTTCCACTTCAGTTGGATAATGCTTTAAATAGATACCACGATACCGTGTTAGTGCTCTTGGCTCAGACAGCTGAGCTGAGTCGTCTGTCACTAGATCAGTCTGACATATGGCGACTCGTGGTGACAGCCAGGTCCCTCATCTATGCCTCTTCAGCCCTTCATCAGCAAAAACAAATCCTCGAAATCGGGATAATCTTGTGTAGCTTACGTCGTACAAAGCTGAATCATTTTATCCGTCTAAATGGTGAAATTCGCGCATCATTATTGGAAGCATTTGATTATCATCCAGATACCAAAACATTCTTCACAAATAATTCTGATGACCTCAATATTTCAACTGTTGCTGATGTGGGCGGACAAGTTGAAAAACTAATACTTGAAGACTTCAACACTGAGTGTTGGACACTGAACGAGACCGGCAAATTAATTCAACTTGGTCACTACTCAGCACTGTTCAGTTCTGCGCTGGACGTCGTGGACAGGGCTCTGGGCGACATGTCTGACAAGCTGCACTCTAATCTCAGTGACATTACAGGCAACACACAACGAGAGATCATCATCTACTCGATCCTGGCGGCCATAGTGACTGTCGTCTGTATCTGGGCCAGTCTCTGGTACGCCTCGTGCATTCAGACGCTCACGCACGCACTCAGTCTCTATGCATTGAAGTCATCTGAGAAATCCAAAGAGTTGGCTCAGGAAAAACGCAAGACAGAGTCGCTGTTGTATCAGATGATGCCACCAACTGTAGCTAATCAGCTCCGAGATAACAACGAGGTCAAGGCCGAGTACTACGAGTCCGTCACGATTTGTTTCTGTGATATTGTCGGGTTCACGTCCCTTTCATCAGTCAGTTCCCCTTATCAAATTGTCAACCTCCTCAACGATCTATACAGGTCAGATTCCAGTCAGTATACTGGCACAATACTACTACGTAAAGCATCCGATTCCCGGATGTTTTCTTCACTTGTCTAGGAATTGATCATAGAACAACCACAATATTCAAACATAGAACCAAAATATGAACATATAGGACTCACTAGTTCACTTCACATTCTCCCATACTCATATATATACACATGTACATTTTATATAAATTTCCCGGCAGTATGTTCGACGAGGCTATAGACCAGTATGACGTGTACAAGGTGGAGACGATAGGTGACGCTTACATGGTGGTGAGCGGTCTGCCGGAAAAGAACGACAACCACACGACGGAGATTGCCGACATGGCTCTGGCCATCCGTCAGGCCGTGATCGACTTCACGATACCACACCTCCCACAGCAGAAACTCTCCATACGCATAGGCTTCCACACAGGTAAAGCATACAAGTTGACAATATGCTCGTGTAAAAGATAATGTCAAATATTCATTATCCATCTGTTTTTTTTCAACGATGTAGATATTACCTTACATTTCCTTGTGCATCCTTCCTGCTTTCCTTGTGCATGTGGTATTATAATCACACTATATTTTTATGCTTCGTTATTGCAATGATCTATCATGCGCAACATATCTATAGAGGTTTAAGGGTAACTTCTGATCAGGGCTAAAGCTTGCAATTCACATTTGCTGCGGTCCTGTTTTACCAAGAAACTTTGGAAACTTTGGCTGAATGGGTATTTCGTTTAAATAATTGATATAGTCTCGAAAGTAGAGACTGAAACAGAAATGTACAGAATTTGTATTCCAGATAGTGCCCAGCCTATGAAAATGAATACTAGAAAAAAAGTGGTGCATAGGAAATGTTCGAAAGAGGTCCATTCCGTGCACGAGTTTCGTTATGGGAGCTATGCAAACTATGCTTTCATCGTCGCTGTTCAGTACCTGAATGTTCTGAGGAAATGTTTTTGACAGTGTTTACTGGCTTGTCAAATCAACAGGCACTATAAAGTAATTAAATTTCATCGATTTTTCATGTTTATGTGAAAAAAACCTGGGGAAGATTTACTAGATCTTACAAGACACAGTTAGAATCGATCATTGTGAGTGTTTTCCCAATGAGAATTCATCTAGGGCATTATAGCGTCCCATATCCGGGGATTTCCTGACTGTCGCAAGATCGGCAGAACTAGGTCACTCCAGCGTGTAATCTAGATTGTTTTGGAAGTTTATCGTCACCATATTAATTAAATGACCCGTCGATGCTCACCGCGCTTGGATTGTATTTTTTACTTGAGTAAAGGAGGAAGTGTAGACAGCAGCCCAAACGAATGTCATTTCTATTCTTCGTCAGGACAGTTTAATTGACAGAGGCAATAGACAGATTTGTGACCCGCTTGGAACCCGAGATCAATATTTCGCCAGTCTGCATTCATTTTCTGGGCTGATCAGTACAGTCATGATCAGTACAGTCATGTCGTCAGCAAGGGCGGGGCGTCTAAATTCTTTGCCAGTCTGGAATGCGAAGTGTGCCGAGAATGTGAGCTGCCTAGCTCTCAGACCCGTTTGCTTTAATTGACAGGTCCCTGTATGGCCGGCGTGGTGGGAACAAAGATGCCCAGATATTGTCTCTTTGGGGACGCGGTCAACATCGCCTCCAGAATGGAGTCCACTAGCGAAGGTACACGTAATTAGTAATTACACAAATTCACTTCAATTTGAATTGGGGTTGTTAATGCATTGGAAAACAAAATTTAAATTAATGTGAATTCGTTTTTTTTTTTTAGTTGAATACCCCCATACATGTTCTACAATATTATTTGTGTTCAAAACTCACTCGACTTAGCCTGGATGGATTTTTTAATAACAATGAACGACATTCGAGCAAGAATAGCAAAATTCTGAGATTGAAACCTTTCTTTGAAAAACCCACGGATATTCAAACCTTTTAGTACCATTAGTCTTTGAAACTACATGTACATCATCACGAGGGACATCAACAAAATGCTTCATGAAACAAAATTTCGTGAAAAGCAATTCATAGCAGCTAGATTACTTGTTATGTGTCGCTTTTGATGTGGTACAGATTAAGTGGATTCAATTGACTCACTTTTCTCTAAAAAGGTAATATAATTCATTAAATTACATGGTAATCGATTTGCTGGTAACTGTAATGAGCTTTACAGAACGGGATACAACTTTTTTCCAACAACTATTTTTCATTAACAGTTCAAGTAATTCACACTTGAACCAAATACTACAAACGCGTATTATAGTTTCATTTCTTGGAACGATTGCTAGTATCCAAACACTATACTTAGCCGGTTGACGGGGAGAGCTTAGGGGAATCAGGCTGAAAATTGCCCCTAACCATGGTTTGAGCCAAAAGTTTGGGTTTACAGGGATTTTTCATGACCTACGGAGAAAGTTAAGATAGGAAAGTTAACATTGAGTTTGCCCGTAAGTCTAATCCGTTAGCACGTCCCTCCAAGTATTGTGGATTACTGTTTTACCTTTGTGGATAATTATGGGTCAATTGCATCAAACCAAGCTGATTTCAATGTTTTTTTTGTCGGTTCCCCAGCTCAGAAGATCCAGATTTCCCAAGAGACGAGAGACATTCTATGCAAGTCCAAGATTTTCATACTAAACAGACGAGGCGAGGTCGAAGTCAAGGTGAAATATACTGCCACAAATCACTGCCCATTTTTTTTCTCTCTGGGACCTAACTAAACTTAGAGATAACACTCCAAAGATGGTAAGGTGGTGAGAGCAGCTGCGAGATTGTCCTTGTTGCAGCTACTTTTTGTATTGCTACCACTTTTCTTGTAAACCATTTATGTGAATTCTACGTCAAACTTAACCAGTTTTGAAGATATTCTATACAATATGGAAAATTCTGAATTTAGTCATTACTAACTTACATGCATAATTATATATACATCAACTTGTGTTGTATGGATACAAAAATATAATATGCATCGTGTTCCGATTCCGAACGTTCACATTCCAGGGTAAAGGAAAGATGACAACCTATTGGCTGGTGGGCAAGGAACCGGAAGCCATTCGGCGGAAGACAAGTTTTATTATTCCTGTGTCCATGGATACGGTGGAGTGTGAGCCACTGGTCAGATGCAATGGTCACAACAACTACACACAGTCAGCCACACTGGATCCAGGGCTTCTGGAGCACGTATAAAAAGCTATGAATTCCAAATTCTGGAGATAAAACTTGAGCAATCCAAGACTGCTTTTCATGTCACAAGTTGTGAAATTGTGTTGTACTATTTGGAATTGTGTCGTAATAAATATTTCACAAATACCTGCCTATGTTCTGATATATACGGTCAATTAATGAAATATACAGTAAATCAATGAAAACTTCGAGGAGATCTATCATGACACTGTCGATTCTATGACATTAGGTGTTCGTAGCCTCTATGTATAGACGTCTAATCACTAGTTGGCAATTGCATACCTATTACGAGTTATACATAATTGATGGAAACTGAAATGTCGGCAGTTCTGGCATGCCAAGATTTCTAAACTGTTTCAGTAGGTTGCTGTACAGTTGTCTCCTAATTCCATCAAGTGTACAGTAGATACAACTAGATTTCACACACTGTCTGCCACTGTGGGGCTTGGTTTGTTTAAGACGTTACATTTCAGGTTTGCTGTTGGCATTATCAAAACTGGTTGAGTTGGTGATAATATGTTAATATGCTACATACATGTGATAGTTGAACAATGATTTCTCCCCTGACCCTGATGCAATGATAGCCATCACACCACCAATATGGCGGCATCTGTCCTGCTTGCTGCACACATTATGGTGACCAATGGGTGCTTTCGGTGGCACCGAGATGAACTTGTCCCAGCCCCTCGCATACACAACGGGATTCTGGCTTGATAAATATCTTTAGTAACGACCACTCTGCCAATAGTCTGTTATACTGCTGGTTTGTGATCCATCGTTGCCACAGCTCTGGGATCCAATGCTTCGATCATGCACTAAGCATCGGTAACTGGCCACCCTATGTCATAGTGGCACCATAACAATGACAATCACGACGCACTGGAAACAGAGTTTTCAATGTTTCTGTTTCTACCGTATTTATTAGACCACGACATGAATTCTTGATACTGGCCTCTGAAATTCAACAAGATCTCAGATTCTCAGATTTCCGATTTTGGGCGATAATGGGGAATTCTGGTCGTACGACTATCGCTCACATAGCAAATGATGAGGAATTGACCATAGAAAAATACAAAATTAACAGGGGAAATAAATCCTAAACGTGAGCAGAGTTATTGCTCACGTATTGTGTATTATTGCTCACGTATTATTGCTCACGTATACGTAGAGTATTGTTTTTATCATCATCTTTGTTTCTATTGCAAAATGTTGTATATTAGGTTTGTTATTGGCATCATCAAAATCTGACTATTGGTGGTAATAGATTGATACCTACATTCATACCACTGAGTCGGTGTCACTGCTGGCGGACGTTAAATCTGTCCCCGAGGATACCATCAACTCAGTAGCCTTCTGGCTTGTGATTAGGTACTTATGTACTTGTCATATATCTATTCCATGGGGTTTGTTTCAGATTTCTAAATTATTTTCATAGGTTGTTGGGCAGTTGTATACTAATTCCATCATGTGTACAGTAGAAACAACTACATTTAACACACTGTCTGCCCCTGATGACACCAGTGTGTCTTTGGATAAACTATTTGGTCGGGCTTTGTTTCTATTGCAAAATGTTGTATATTAGGTTTGTTATTGGCATCATCAAAATCTGACTATTGGTGGTAATAGATTGATACCTACATTCATACCACTGAGTCGGTGTCACTGCTGGCGGACGTTAAATCTGTCCCCGAGGATACCATCAACTCAGTAGCCTTCTGGCTTGTGATTAGGTACTTATGTACTTGTCATATATCTATTCCATGGGGTTTGTTTCAGATTTCTAAATTATTTTCATAGGTTGTTGGGCAGTTGTATACTAATTCCATCATGTGTACAGTAGAAACAACTACATTTAACACACTGTCTGCCCCTGATGACACCAGTGTGTCTTTGGATAAACTATTTGGTCGGGCTTTGTTTCTATTGCAAAATGTTGTATATTAGGTTTGTTATTGGCATCATCAAAATCTGACTATTGGTGGTAATAGATTGATACCTACATTGCAACTCGGTTTTGACGATTTCTGTGACCTTGAACTTGTCTTCCAATGTTGAGCTGTAAAACTTCACAGTATTGTTTTTATCATCAAGGCAAATTTCATGGACGAAATCGCTTCAAAAAGAATAAAAACTGGATCCACATTATAGTCTTGCCCAAATTTCCGACCTCGGGGGAAAATGGCGAATTTTGATCGTACGACCATCGACCATACAGTAAATGATTGGGAATTGACCATAGAAAAATGCAAAGTTATTAGGGAAAATTAATCACAAATATAACCAGAGTTATGGCAACTTTGCCTTTTTGTGACATTGACCTTAGTTCGATATTGAGCTGTAAAATCTCACAGTATTGCTTCTGTCATTTTAGGCATATATCCTGAACGAAAACGGCTCAAAATGATTGGAATTAAGCTGGCTTCACAATATGGTTTTGAACAGAACACTCAAAATTCCTAAAATAATGGGTGATAATGGCGACTTTTGGTCTTAGGACCATCGGTCGTACATCATACCGTTTGTCTTTGAGTTATGAACGCAGACATTTGCTCTGGAAAGTTGCTGGCAAAAAAACCCTGAAATCGTGGCCCCCCATTTTTCGACATCAAACTTTATTTTACGTTATTTTCAGAATATTGAAGTCCAACTAAAGTCGGGATACTTATTTTTGACAGATGATAGAGTGAATCTCATGAATTATTCTAGTTTTTACAGCATGTCATTAGCTCGATTATTTATTGAAGATATACATAACAGTTATAGTGGAAAATTTGAGCTAACTTTTCTATACCTGATTAACTATTATAATGAGTAAACATGACGTCATAAGGGTAAAACAAGGTAATTAACGTAATGAAACGTCCATTTTCAAACATGTACGATGATGTTTGCTTTATTTAGCATGTCCTTTATTTGGCATGAGATATAGTCAGTTTTCAATTCCCAGAATTGGTTCCCAAGGTAGCTATTCTCGAGATATGACACATAGCAACCATGGTTGCTAGGTTCCAAACGCCCTGAATATTGAATTATGTACCATAAAACCGTTGAAAATGTGGGCAAAAGCCTTTTTTGAAATCCATTGAATAATTTGAATAAACTTCATTTCGCATACCGATCCCGAGTTAAACCCCCTAGCAACCAAGTTAGTATGGGTTGTATGTCAAGTTTGGTTGCCATGGTGACCAGACATATCTATATTTTCACCATGTTTATAATTATTTAGCGATACTATGCACGGATCATTCGGAGAAAGGCTTCAAAATTAGCTTATAAAACTTACTCGTGTGACGTCATGAATGCTCATTATAATCAAAAGTAGCTAATTAAACTTACTCGTGTGCCGTCATGAATGCTTATTATAGTAACAAATGGGCATCATAATTCAAGTACAAATAAATATTCAAATACAAATCTCGAGAACGAAAAAATATTTTAAGGTTCTATAAAAGCTAGCACATTACATTTTGCATTTTTCGTGTGACGTCATGAATGCTCATTATAATCAAAAGTAGCTATTAATTAAACTTACTCGTGTGCCGTCATGAATGCTTATTATAGTAACAAATGGGCATCATAATTCAAGTACAAATAAATATTCAAATACAAATCTCGAGAACGAAAAAATATTTTAAGGTTCTATAAATGCTAGCACATTACTTTTTGCATTTTCCATCGCACAAAACGTGATAACTTGAAAATCATCTTCACTTGAGTTAGACTTTAACCTTTATTCTTGGAAATATACGTAAACGTAAACAAGTAAATAAACGTAAAGCGTGCACAAGAAAATTCCAGCCATTCGTATGATTATTGATTTTCGCTTCAACGTTTTGAAAACATGTTCTCATCCAGACTGACCGATTATTTCTATATACAGCACGAGTCAGGGAATTCTAACAGAAGAAAACGTTAGAGACGGGCCAACACCTAGATGGTCCAGATCATTACCCTATGAAACAAAGTATCAATTCTAAGCCGTGACTAAGACAAGTGTAAGACAAGCAAATACCCTCTTCTGTTATAAATCACTGTCAAATGCTGATTTTTTCGATAACTCACTGTCAAACGGAGACAATTACACTCAGAATACTCAACTCAAATCATTCATGCAACAATGTCTCGGTTCATCATCCATGAGTGTATGTGTGTGTGCTAGCCAAGTTTTAGGCCAGAGGATTGTTTAGTCTTGGTGATTTTGTTACCTTTACTTTCACATTATAAGTCAATGGAAAAGTGCCTGAATGCAGTCACCGGTATGTTACGTGCAATCAGTCCTTAAAGGGCACTGCAGTTTGTCTCAAAACGCAAGGGCGACACTTCCTATCCAGTGGTTGTAGTTCATGCTTGTGACATCAACAAAGACCATGAAGTAATTGCATTTTCATCGATTTGTCGTGCTTATCTAAACAGCTTGGGAAATAATTAGGGTGTTCTTACTGTCGACACAGTTAAAATCGATCACTGTTGGTATTTCCCAATGAAAATTATGTATACCAAGTAGGGTAAGTAAGCTGTCCAAATCCGGGGATTTTCTCACTGTCAGAAGGGCGGCTGAACTGGATCCCTCCAGCGTGTAATCTAGATTGTGCTTGGGAGTTTATCGTCACCATATTAATTAAATATATTAATAAAAAAATTGTTTGGGAGGAAGGGTAGACAGCATCACCCAATGTTCATCGCCCAAACGACGGCCATTTCTGTTTTTTATCAAGACATTTTTTTTGACAATGCAACAGACAGATGTGTGACCCATTTGGAACCCGAGATCAATATTTCGCCAGTCTGCTTTCATTTTCGCAGCTGTTGATCAGTAGAGTGTTTGTTGCCAGCAGGGGTGGGGCGTCCAAATTCCTGTCAGTCGGGAATATGGAGTGTGCGGAGAATGTGCTGACTGGCTCTCAGACCCGTACTTGCTTTAATTGACAGGTCCCTGTATGGCCGGCGTGGTGGGGACACCGTCCACATTGCTTGTAGAATGGTGTCCACTAGCGACGGTACACATGATTATAGGAATTACACTAAACTCTAGGATATCATTGCATGGGTAATGATAATGTAAAAAAACTGTCGTCAAATCAACACGAACAGTTCCTGTTTGATTTCTTGATTCAATTGCTCACATAAATGTTCAACAATTTGTTTTTTGAAGCTCATTCACCTATTTTGGATGTGTTTTTCAAAACAAATATTTAAGTAAGGAACGGTATTCGAGTGAAAAAAAGATCTTTTTGAAAATGACTCTATCTTTGTTTTAGAAACACACGGATATTCAAACATGTTAGTACTATCACGAAGGGCATCAACAAAATGCTCAATGAAAAAAAGTTCATGAAAAATTATCCGTGGCAGGTAGATTACTTTTTATGTGTTGCTTTTTATGTGGTACTGATTAGGTGGATTCAATTGAATCGCTATTCTCTACGAAGCTAATGTAACAATTCACTAATTTAAAATTACATGGAAATCAATTTGCTGTTAACTATGCTCCATAAAAAGAGATACAACTTTTGTTTTTGCTAACAGTTCTAGTAGTTCACACTAAACATCACAAAAACCTATTATCCTTCATAGAACCTAGAATAACTATCGTTACCGTCACTGCTGAGTTGATTGCAGCGAAACAAGCTGCCTCCAATGCGTTTCTATTGTCGGTTCTCCAGCTCAAAAGATCCAGATTTCCCAAGAGACGAAAGACATTCTATCCAAATCCAAGGTCTTCAAACTAGACGGACGAGACGAGATTGAAGTCAAGGTGAAATATACGGCCACAAATCACTGCCCAATTCTTCCCTCTGGTTCCTCATTAAACTTCGAGATAACACTCCAAAATGGTGAGGTGGTGCTTACAGCTGTGTGCTCGTCCTTGTAGCGGCTACCTTATATTCTACTCTGGTGTTTCTGCCTTTTTTCATGTGATCGATTATGTTGGATGTGTATGGCGTGAGCCATCACATGCATAAATCACTGCTAAATTTAACACATTTTGAAGATACATTAGCTATAATATATGGAATAATCTGAATCTAATCATTAATAAACTGTTCATATGTAAACTTATCTGTAAACCAACTTGTGTTGTATGCATATATTTAACATATTATGCATTAAGATCCGAACGCGCTGGTGGACAAGCAACCGGAAGACATGAAGACAAATTGTATTATTCCTGTGTCCATGGATACTGTGGAGTGGGAGTCACTGGTCAGATGCATTGGACAAAACAACTACACTCATTCAGCCACACTGGATCCAGGGCTTTCGGAGCACGTATAAAAAGCCAGCATTTCCAAATTCTGGAAATAAAACTTAACCAATCCAAGATTATACTTTTCATGTTACAACTTTTCATGTTACAAGTTGCTACACTCGCATATTTATTTATTTTCAAGAATACCTGCCTATGTTCCGATCTAGAAAGTTATGAAAACTTCCAGGCGATCTATCATGACACTGTCGATTTTATGACACTAGGTGTCCGTAGCCTATATATGTAAGATGGCTATATATGATCACTATATGATCACTAGTTGATAGTCTATATGCTATGTTTATGACGTGGTGGGGCACGAGTAGTAACACCATGGTCATGATGCACAGGTGCTGGTGGCCTTATAAGACATTCGGTGCACTCCACTCCAGCATTACTCCAGTAATGGGGTATACCTCTGTATCGTGGGATCGAACTCTACATTGGTGGAGTACCTCTCAAACCACTGGTAGTTAATCTTGGCTTCCCTCCTGGGTCGACCTCCACTCTTGACTCGCATCACTTCGAATATCAGATTCCTGCTCCCGGACTGCAGATAATTCTGGGGCACCCATATGGGTGATTAACTTGACCAGACTGATGTGGCTGAGCACTGGGACCACGGGGACGAGGTCTCTCCGAAAGAGCGAGCATTATGACGTGGTAGGGCCATACAAGTAGTAACACCATAATTATGGTTCACATATTATGTTGCTGGCCTTATAAGACATTCGATGACACCCCAAATGGGGGAGGGTTGGTGCTGTGGCAGAGTGCTCGACCTATGATCTACAGGTCATGCGTTCGAGTACGCTTAGCGCCACTTGTGCCGGAAAACCACCAACGCCAGTGCAGCCCGAGTCGCGGACTGTCTTCGGACTGTCTTCAAGCTGTCAATGGTATCTGGCACCTAAAAGATCCCTTGAGATTTATCGAAAAGTGTAGGGGATTTCCACAATCCCAGGTTTCTGTTTGTCACTAAGTATTGGGTCATCAATCATCCAGATCTAGGGGCATATCATCTAGTTATGGCGCCCCCATAACCCCATGTACAACTACAACTCGACACCCCAATTATTGGATATACCTTCATCATAGCGTCGCCGAACTTTACATACACTTATTGCGAATTATACATATATTATGATGGAAGCTGATATGAGGCATGCCAGAATTTGAATTATGGCATGCCATGTTTTTCAGAATGTTGTCTGTTGATCTCATCAAGTGTACAGCAGAGACAACTACAATTCTGCCACCGATGATGCCATTGTGGCTTTGACCGTGAATATTATGTCAGGCTTAGTTGTTCGTAGTTTTTAGGTTACCGGCCCATATGGGCCGATAAGCTATTGTCGTGGTTTTTCGTCCGTCGTCCATCGTCGTCGTCCGCCGCATCATATGTTAACATTTTTTATCTTTTTTTTTCGGCTGATGAATTTGCCCATAAATTTGTGTGAATATGTGTTGGGTCAAATACCCTCAGACGTTTTTTTTCCATTTTTTATTATTGAATCGTTCATACAGTTTCGGCGGCCTTTTTTATGCCGAAAATGGATGTTTTTGCATGTTTTCAACTTCAAAAATTATTTTCTCAAAAACTGTCTGATCAGTTTTGAGAGTTTAGTTTCAAAATGTTCCCCTCATATATCAGTATAATGTGTATAAGTTTCGATGCTCTTGAATCGCCGGTCTGCGTGTGGCGGCCATTTTGATGTCTCCCAAGGGGCCCAAATGGAACTTCCCATGTTAAATTCTGCTTTATAATGGGTCACAGTGCTCCTGATATCTCACTTAATATTGAGATTAGAGACATGAAATCAATTGTGGACATTTTCAAGGTCATTTTCAAGGTCAAAGAACAAAATGGCTAATATCTCGCTCATTATTTACTTTACAGCTTGGGAATCAATTGTGGACATATAAGAAATGATATATACTTAATATTCTCGTGACCTTGAATATGACCTTTGATCTCATTTTCAAAGTCAGAGCACAAATGGCGCATATCTCACTTGTTGTCAACTTTACAGCTTAAGAATCAACTGTGGACATGATTATGCTGAATATTATTGTGACTTTGTAGTTACCGGACGATCGGTCCGATCACCTATTGGCTAGCCGGTAAGCTACAGGTCCCTTGGGCCTGTGTTTTAGTTGTATTTTAGTTTTGTTATTGGTATAATCAAACTCTGATTGCGTTAGAGGCAATGGGTTAATACATACATGTAATAAATGAACAATGAGTTTTCCCTGACCTTGATGCGATGACACCCCATCACACCCCAATATGGCAGTCTATCCTGCTTGCTACACACATTAGGGTGACGGATGGGTGTGATCAGAGCTTTCGGTGGTACCGAGATAAACTCCATCAACTTTACCCGGCCCCTCGCATATACAACGGGAACCTGGCTTGATAAATTTCTTTAGCACTGGCCACTGTGCCATAGACTCATTGTGCTGCTGGTTTATGACACATGGTTGCCGCAGCTCTGGGACCGAACGCTTTGGACATGCAGTATTCATCAGTGATTGGCCACACTATGTCATAGTGGCACCACAATAATGACATAAATGGCGCACTAGAAACAGAGCTAGTTGGGTGATTCAGCCAAAGGTATGCGTGCCAGTGTGTGAGAACATAATTGTGTATAATATTCCGATAAACTTTTTTGCAGAGTGAATATTTGTTTGCAGCTGCAGCATGACCCCAGGCAGTAATGCCATATGTAATATGGCCATGAAAAAGTACGAAATATATTGTTTTCAGTACATCGAGTGGAAGATTTTTTTTTACTCTATTGAACATGCAGGTAGTGCCGCATAACTTTGATTTAAGTTTAGATATGTGTGGTTTCCATGAGAGTTGTTCGTCAATTGTGAGTCCGATGAGTTTAACGGTGGGAAGACGGAGTATATTAACACCATTCAAACTTAGAGTTAGGTCCTCGTCATGCGATATCCGCCTATTTGGAAAAAATATTGAATGTTTGTTTGTTGTTTTTTTAACATTAGTCGCCATTTTGTTAGATTTGAACCAGCAGTCTATCTTTTTCAATTCATAATTAGTTTTCTGATCCAAGTAAAGTCGTTGGTATCTGACAGACATATAGTAGTATTATCCGCGTAAGACAATACATTCAATGCCGTTGATGCTTTCACGTCATTCACATCAATTAAGAATAATATGGGGCCTAAAATGCTTCCTTGAGAAACACCCACCACATGTTATGTTTAGTAAGTGATGAGCTGTGTTCATTTACTTGTACAAACTGTTTCCTGTCGGTTAAATAATTCTTGAACCATTCAAGGCAAATCCCATATATCCCATAATATTTCCTCATCAAAGTGTCATGATGAATGGTGTCAAAAGCTTCAATTCAACTGTATTCATCCAATGAGCCACGTGTCATTGGATTAGTTTGAATTATCAATGGAAGTTATATTTTACCTTGAATAAACTATAAATAAAGGCAGCAAGTTTGATTATATTTGCCTGTAAATAACCATCAATTGAGACACTGGGTCGCTGGGGCTCCGTAAATGAATCACGTTGATGAACACGTCACAAGGACGTCAACCGGACCAAAGACCACGTGACTAACGTACAGCTAATGCTCGATCATACCATCATTGTGTCTTCTTATTACCCTCAATAATACGTATAGAAACCCTTTGTATTGTCATATGTAGACTCTGCCACATATATTTTACACATTCCAGGATGTCTACCACTAATGTACATTTATTTAAACCAGTGTTTGATTTGGCCAGTGCCTCTGACTCGCCTCATTGTGTCGTGTTGAGCCGTGGTAACCAACACATGTCATCACCCGTCGTGATCCAGATAGGAAGTCCCGCCAGGAACGTGCATCGAACCGTGTTGGGTGCCATGGCGAAGTTGGTGTTACTTTAAACCCTTCGCTATCTTACATTACAGGTGAATACAGAAAGTCCTATGCCATCTTACCTGTGCCTGTTGGTATTTTTCCGTGTTATATTATGTTACAGGTGGCGTGTTTGTTCAATTACATAACAATTTTCATCTGTGTTGTCTTACGCGAGTGTTTCCTTAGGTTGCAGCTATTCATTGGAAACACTATGTTTTATTACCTTATAGTTCCCTCGGCCTATTTGTTTGGAAGAACCAAACCATTGTGTTTTAGAAATGTAGAAATTCATTTTCCTGCCATGTTGTGTTACCAAGGAACTATTATTGCAGACTCGCTATCGTCTTCAGGTACTCTTCAGGTACTCTCATCTTATCTCGAGTATATTCAGTATATTCAGTCTCTGTAAGACTGAAAAACGAATTACTTCATAGTTCAGACATTACCCAGCTTTGAACTCAAATAATATGAGGACTAGATAATTGAAGACTGTACATATGAAGTTTTCAGAAGAGGTCCTTTCCATGGATGAGACGTGACATAGTGGGAAGTTCTCTTATCAATAGCTTTGAAAACTATTTTTTCATCGTGAAATTTTCTTACTTGAATATTGAGAAAATATTAATTTGACATAGTTGTGTTTGCTGATATGACTACAGACCAAATTAGTTACATATTGATTGATTTGTCAGTTTCAACTAAACAGCCTGGGGAAGTTTATCGTCACTGGGAAATAAGTATGTGGCCTTATTATAGAACAAAGTTAGAGTCAATTACTTTGAGGATTTCCCTCGTGAAAATTATTTATATCATCTCGGGGTAAAATAGCAACCTAAATCGGGAAGGGTTTTACTCACTCTTACGAAAGCGGGAGAATTGGGTCATTCCTGCGTGTAATCTACGATGGTTTGGAAGTTTATCGTCACCATTTGAATCGAATGGCACGTCGATGTATGCTGTTCTAGGGTTCTATGTTTGCTTGCGAGGGGAGTGGGGAGGGTAGGCATCCGTCTAAACGACAGTAGTTTATATTCTTCGTCAGGACAGTTCATTTGGCAAAGGCAATCGACAGATTTGTGACCTGCATGGAACTGGAAATCAATAGTCTGCCAGTCAGATTTCTTTTTCTCAATGGTTGATCAGTAGATTATTTGTCGCCAGCAGGGTAGGGAGGCAAAATTCCTGCCAGTCTCGAATATGAAGTATGCAGATAATGTTTTGTCGGACTTTCAGATCGTTTACTTTAATTGAAAGTTCCCTGTATGGCCGGCGTGGTGGGAACAAAGATATTGTCTCTACGCCCACGGAATGTAGTCCACTAGGGAAGGTACACATGTATGATTATAGAATTCACACACAATCACTCCAACACGGATATTATTATAGGGTTTGATGGAAGCATCGGCTCACAAACCCTATCGTCAAATTATTGTGAGCAATTTGTAATTTATTTCATTGAATTGATGACTCCAATAAATGTTCTGATATATTTTATTTTTTCAAAAGTCACGCGATCCGGAACTTCAGATCTGGATTTTTTTTCATTACTGTATAATTATCACCTTTCAAGTAAAAACAGCAAAACATAAAATCTGAAACAGTTCTTCTTTCTTAAAATAACCCCAGATATCTATTGTATGCATGTACATGGTTTGAAAACATCAGAACTGGTCTGAAATTACTTGATCAACGGAAATTGGTCAAAGCAAAATGCTTCAAAAAAGAAATGAATATGAATGAATCAGTCTATGGCAGCAAAGATCAATGTGTTGAATTAGATGCGGCACATCCTCGACGGATTGACTCACAAAGCTAATACAACTATGCACTAAATTATATGGAAATAAATCCATCGACTTTTTGTTAACTATACTGAGTAATTCGAAGAGGAATACAATTTTTTTATTTTCTGGCAAATAATTTGAATTAACTTTTCTGATGTTCCCACTGCATACACATTATCAAACCTTATATTCCACTCTGGTGTTGGTACCACTTTTTTGTACTCGATTATGTGGGATCTGTATGTGTATGGCGTAAACTACCACATCCACAAATCACTGTCAACTTTAACGTTTTTTAAGATACAATTAATACAATATGGAATTATTCGAAATTAGTCATGACCGATTATCATATCCCAACTTTATATGTCAACTTGTATTGTATGCATACATTAACATACTAATCATCGTGATCCGAACTTTCACAATCCATGGCAAGGGAATGATGACAACTTATTGGCTGGTGGTCAAGGAACAGGAAGCCATTCACCAGAAGACGATTTTTGTGTGCCACTGATATAATAAATTGTTCGCAATACATGCCAATTTTCGCATCTAGAAATTGATAAACACTACATATTATACACTGTCTGGCACAGATGACGCTTGTTTAGATTTGACTGTAAACATTTTATCGGATTTATTTATTTTTTAATGTTGTATTTTAGGTTTGTTATTGTCATAGTTAAAATCTGGTTGTGCCAGTAGTAATAGGTTGACACATACATGTAATAGATGAACAATACTTTCAACCTTACCTCGGTGTAATTATATCCATCACACCCCAGTATGGCAGTGTCTGCCCTGCCTGCTGCATACATTAGCGTGACGGATGATGGTGATCAGAGCTTTCAGTGGCACATAAACTTGACGCGGCCCCTCGCATATACAAAAGGACCTTGGTTTGATAAATTTCTTCAGCGCTACCCACTTGCCGATAAACTCATTGTGCTGCTGGTTTATGGTCCATCGTAGCCGCAGCTCTGGGACCCAATGCTTTGATTCTGCAGTATGCATCGGCAATTGGCCACATTATGTCATAGTGGCACCACAACAATGACAAAAATTGTGCACTGGGAACAGAGTTAGTCAGGGAATCGGGTCCATTATAGGGGGGCCTAAAAACATCATTGGAGCTGGATAATGACGTCTAACGAAATATTTTGGAATATATTGTTCTATATTTGGAAGAGGTAATGTGCTAGGAATTATATACAATATACAATCGGTTACATACAATTAAAAGTTGGCTTCAGGCAAGTAATACATATAGCTATGACTTTGAGTCCTTAAAACCTTTGGAACTGGTAATCCCAATTTTTGTAAACATTCCATTTTAGGTTTGGTATTGGTTCACCAAAATTTGGTTGCATTGGTGATATTAGATTGACATTATCATCGTACTACTGTCTTACAAACAGGTTCCCCTTTTCAAAACAATGTATGTGAGGCCATTAAAGTATCGCGTAGCACACTATACTTGAGCATGTGCAGCTGTGGTTCACACCAGATCCGGGCATTCAGGCTATCAAATCTATATCAATTAATCCATATCCCCATGAAAAATATTGATACGTGATGTGTACAACGTGGAACGAATGGACACACATTCCCGCACAATTCGGATGTACTGAAATGACTATGACCTTTGTCATCGATTTGCAGATTTTTTATCAGTAAGACGTGTAGCCAGCACCTTAAAGATTTTGCTATTGACTATCGTCCTGTTCCATCCCAAGGTGCTGACCTGCAGCACGTCGCTGCCAAAACACACTAGCAACCTGTATCACTCCTCCCTGCAATCAAATCGATAAATCACATCTATTTACAAGATGTGAACCAAAAGAAATCAACCTCGCTAAAAAAAAATTCACTGAAACATCAATACAACATCGCACCGTACGATATATCAGAATAAATTCCAGCCACCCATGCAAAACCCATTCCAAAATCCCTCGAACTACCAGCAAAAATATTCCTTATTGACCATTGATGTATTAAACTCCTAAATATAACGCCCAGACATGAAAATTTCACCAGAACATAACTGTGCCCAAATTAATGAAGGGCACTGTAAATAGATGTTCCATTCAATGTGTTGTGAACAGGAGTTCATTAAGACCGACCACTCAACAACTATTTTTATACATCACAAAATCCTCCAAAAATGTATCCGCCAAAAAAAAAATGCCATAAAATATTCGCCACGCGCGAAATATCAATTTGGCATAGCGAAACTTGCCACGGCGAATAAGTAGCTGGCCAAGCCGAATTATTACCTTGCCATAGCGTATTAGTACCTCGCCAAGGCGATTTTGCATACTTTTGCCCTATTAAACTATAGTTCAATGAGTAAAAGCCAATGTAATTCGCCAAGGTGTATACTTTAATTGCGTCATGTTATTATTTCATCGTGTCGAATTGGTATTTCGCCGTGGCGAATTGATATTTCGCAACGGCGAATTACATTTTGTGTGTGTGTCATTTCAACAGTACGCTTCCGTATAATTCAGACAATTGCAACTCACTATCAATGCTCGTTCATACAATTTGTTGTCTCTACTCGTTACTCCAATAACCACTGTGTAGGTAACCTTGAAATCTGGAGCAATGATATAGACAATAAATAGAATCAATGGTCACATGTGGGCACTGCCATATATATTTTACGCATTTCAGGATATTTACCTGTGATGCACACTTATTTGCGAGTCATTGATTTGCTCAGTGCCTCTGACTCGCCTCAATGTGGCGTTTTGAGCCGTGGTATTCAACACATGTCATCACCCAGTGTTATCCTGATAACCCCATAAGGAACGTGCAATAAAGCCTGTTGTGTTCATTGAGCGCTATGTGGAAGGTGGTGTTACTGGAAAACCCCTGTTATTTTATATTATAAGTATCTAATGGAAGTCCTAACTTACAGGTGCCTGCTGGGATTTTTTTGTTGTATTATTTCACAATGGGGTACCTGCACCAATTGCAAATTCATTGAAGTCATTCCGTAGAGACCCACCTTGCGTTCCATGCCATCTTCTGGGAAATTTGTTCATGCATAACGAAGTCAGTATTGTTGAAAAATTTTAGTCGCCTCACTGGTCGGCACCGACCATGTCGTATGGATATCGGGTAATTGTAGTCATGCATGATTAAACTGAAAATTGGAATATCTATATATGACAAGGTGGGTCATACAGAAGGGCATAAACAATTCTTTATTACCCATCTGAATTCCGCCATGTTATCTCACATTTTACAGGTCCTAGAGGGAAGACTTCAATGTTTTCTTACATAGCAGCTGTCGGCTGGAAAAAAAACTCTATGTATCCTCAGGTTATATATTTGGGGTAACTTCGAAGCAAACCCCTGTGTTTTAAAAATGCCAAATATTTTCTTCACATTTCAACATACATATTAAAATTGAAGTGTTATCATGTACGTGTTAGTTGTGATTATCCATCATACATACATCATACAGTATATTTATACAGTATCATGTATTCGATGCTTCTTACCATGGCTCGTGCTTACAAATCACATCGTCACAAATTAATTTTTTGCTCGCTGTGCTGTTACGTCTTTATGTACTATCATGTACTCTTAAGACTGAAAAAAAACGAATTTACTACTTCATAGTCCAGATAAGATCCAGCAATTGTTTGAAAACTGATACACACGAGAATATCAGAAGAGGGGCTTTCCATGAAAAAGCTGTGACATAATGGAAAGTTATTTCATCAGTAGCTATGGAAACTATTGTTTCATTTGGAGGTTTCATCCTTGGATGTTCGGAGAAATTTTATTTGACAAAATGTTTACTGGCTTGTCACATCAACAAACACCAGCAAGTAATTACATTTCTATCGATTTGTCCCGTTCAACTGAACAGCTTGGGAAATAATTACGTGGTTTTTTAAGACAAAATTAGAATAGCTTATATATATAGCTTATAAATGTTGTAAACTATCTAGGGGAAAGATTTTCTCACTGTCGCAAGATCGGCAAAGCTAGGTCACTTCTACGTGTAATCTGGATTGACTTGGAAGTTTATTGTCACCATAATAATTAAACGATCCGTTGATGTCCTTGTTTATTGGTGAGGTATTACGAACGTATTTTCTATCCTTCCTCAAATCAGTTGACTTGACAGTTGACAGTTTACATGTAATCAGATTTGAGAGCTGCATAGAACCTGAAATCAATATTCAACTACAAATTAGTAGAGTGCTTTGGCCCATGTGGTGTACTCTACTCAACTGCTACTACTCTCCCACTGAATGAATGTCATTACATCTGTTATGTTTATATTTAATATATATTTAAAAACATATTTTATCTTCATTGAATTTAGAACAAGGAGTAGCCCCTGTGATACATGGGCCAATCTTTGACGCTAGCAGATGCGGATGTCTAAAATCCCGCCAGTCTGGATTGTGAAGTGTGCAGAAATATTGCTGACTGACTCTCAGACCAATTTTCCTCTAATTGACAGGTCCCTGTATGACCTAATTTATCAGACCGATTACTCCCATAAATGAATGGCTCTGAAAGTAACTTTATCTTTCTTTCAAAAAATAAACACCTGGTAGTGCCGGTAGTCATTGAAACTACAAAAACATGGAGGACATCAACAAAGTGCTTCATGAAACATATTGCTTTACATCAAGCTTACTTTTGTTGTTGTTTTTCATGTGACAAAGATTAAGTGGATTCAATTGACTTGTCTTTACACAGCCAATGAACTAATTCACTAAAGTATATGGGAATCAATTCATCAATTTGCTACTGACTATTATGAGGTTAACAATTGGGTTAGAATTTTATATTTTTCCAACGAATAATTTGGAATAACAATTCATGATATTCACAGTTAAACCAAGTATAACATACACCTATTATTTGTTCATATAACTTAGAATGAGTGCTGTTATCCAACGCGATACTTGGACACAGTTGCTATCATTACACTATCACTGCCGTGGATAATCTAGGTCCAATTGCATCAAAACAAGCTGCCTTCAATGAGCTTTTTGTCGGTTCTCCACGTCAGAAGATCCAGATTTCCCAAGAGACGAAAGACATAAAGAAACGAAGCGATATCGAATGCAAGGTGCAATATACTGCCACAAATCACTGCCCAATTATTCCCCTGGTTCCTCATCAAACTTCGAGAAAACACTCCAAAAGTGATGGTATGGTGATCGTAACTGCGTTCTTGTCCTTGTCCAGCTACTTTAAATTCCACTCTGGCCTCTTTCGCATTTTTCTTGTGTCTGTGGAATTGCATGTGTATGGCATGATCACACTACATCATTTCTACGAGTCATACATTCATATTACCACTGCAAAAATATCAACCTAGTATTACAAGTAAAATCTAAACAAGTATACAGTGTCTATCCAAATACGTGCATGATATATGATCTATAGGTTGTTAAAAAATATATGTTGTTACGGATGGTGTATAACTAGCCTCTTTAATACATTGATATTGGTGTTTGAAAAGTATATATATAGATGTCAATGTTCACAAACCTGCCCGACTTTACACTGTCTGAAGACGGAAATGAGCAAAGTTTATAACATCGAACTCCGAATGAATGAGACGTAAATGGTGCCCAATTGTTCATAAATTCGATTTAGCCAATACTTAGCCAATGTTTACGATTGAGAGTGTACACCTGCACTATTAATGTAACGCACTGCTTTGAGTGAGCACTAATACTGTAACGCACTGATTTGATTGCAATAAAAAAGATCAATCATTAAAACAAAGATCTATAGGCTGCTCTACATGTAGCCGAGGCATATGTTGTTCAGAGACATGTCTTGTGAATTATCCATATTTGATGATGGGAACATATGGAGCGTTTTTAGGGTCAATATCCATTGACATGCATTGTAGATTTTCTTGTTGTGAATGATTATTTCAATCGCAAAATTCTTTATTCCACATTACTATTTCTAAACTTTCTGTGTCGAATTTACATATTCTTACTGCATAGTTCTAATTTACATCTCCTTACTGCTTATTTCCAAGTTCTCACTGGTACTTTCTCAAGTCTTGATTCATCATGCAAAATTCTAACACCTTTGTTCGTGCAAACTATTAAAAAACAAATCGCATCTGGCACAATGCATATGGAACTTAGCACATTTCACTTAGAATAAAGCACATCGCACGAAGAACAAAGCACAACGAATGAAGCATTTCATGTGCCAAAATTACTACTGCACTATTATGACGACAGACGGCGCTGCGGGTCGAGTAGCCACATTGGGAATGAGAAACTGAAGACTCCCGGATGAAGGAAAGACCTTGCTTGCTTTGATGGACCGCTGGTCCGGTGCTGTATTTTTAGCTTACCGACCCATGGCCCGATAAGCTATTGGCGTGGTTTTTCGTTCGTCGTCCGTCCGGGAAAACTTACGGGGTTTAGGGGTTTGAAAAAGCTGAAGTTAGCCCATAAACTCACTTTTCATGAGCAGACGTGTATTTAGGGGATTAATTTGGGGATAAGGGGCTCACACGGTAGAGGAAATTTAACATGGTGAAAGCCCTTTAACCTAAAAATTTGGTACGTTCGTCCGTCGTCCGTCCGGCAAATAACTTTTTTTGCCTTGATGAATTTCTCCGAAAATTCACTAAAACATTCCTTGGTCTAATACCCTGAAAATTTTTGTTTTGTTTTTTTTATTCAATCCTTTTTGCCGATTTGGCAGCCACTTTTTATGAAAAGTGGCTAATTTTGGACTTTGATGGCCTTTTTCTCGAAAACTGTCTGATCAGTTTGAGATTTTTGTTTCAAGACATCTCCCTCATGTACATCAATGGCAAGTTTCATTGCCCTTGAATCGCCAGTCTGCGTGTGGCAGCCATTTTGATTTTTTGACGTGTCGGCGAAAAAAATTTTTTTTGTCCCAAATCGAGCCACTATTCGTTCTGAGCCATTTCCAGCAACTTTTTTTTTTTTTGGCCATTGAAAAAAATTTGGGACTTTTTGGGGGAAATTTTTGGGGAAATTTCACCTAATCATCTTTCATAATGGGAACTTTGCGGGAGTAAACTCCTAGAACTTTTCAAGATAGAGCCTAAGTATTGGCACATTCAAATGGGAAATCATATATTGCGGTTTGAATGATGGATGACCTTGAATTTGACCTTGAATGACTTTCGAAGGTCAAAACGACCTCATTTTGTCGAAAGAAACGATGATTTTTGTCTTTGGCTGCCATTTTCTCAAAAACTATTGACAATTTTCCTCAAAATGCATGAGATTCTCCCTATGTACCTTTTTGATGTGTATAAGTTTTGTTGCCTTTGAATTGACGGTCTGTGAATATAGGCCTATGTCATTAACGGAAGAAAATGTTTTTCAAGATGTAACTTGATTTCGTATTATATTCCATACAGGAAATGTGTCTTTGGTAACATTTACGAACATGTTTTGACAAAAGGTTTGAAGATCATTGTAATAATTTATATTTGGGAAAATCAATACCTTGTGTAATTCTCATGATCTGCCGGTAAGCTGCAGCACCCTTGGTGCTACATTTTCTCTTTATGTGACAAAAAGGTAAATAAGATATATATGTTAAATCCAATACAACTACCGTAGCGCAGTACTAGTGTATCTATTGTATACTGTCACGAGTTGGACTCGTGTTAACGGCATGAAGAAATTATGATCGGAGAGATCATCATATTTAGCCTTGAAAGAGATCAGTTGCCATCAGTTTCCTGAGAATTTTTTCACATCTTATATTACAATGAGTATTCATGACGTCACATCGACAATTGATTTCAATGAGCATAGAAATCTTAATAATAGGCTCATAATAATCATCTCTCACTATTCTTTTATTTATAGGGAAGATTACGGGAATTCATTGGGGCCTGTGCTCAGCTGCATGAGTGTGGCACCTGTTGGTCGCGCCAAAAATTCACGTGTCCAATGAAGGGAGGTCTTAGTTTCTCATACATCACGTGGCTACGCGCGGCCAGCGCCTCCTGTCGTCATAATGTTGCAGTAGTAATTTTGTCCCCAACAATTACTACTGTATCATTATGACGACAGGCGGCGCTAACCGCCGAGTGCTTCATTCGTTGTGCTTTATTCATCATGCGATATGCTATATTCTAAATGCTATGTGCTAAGTTCCATATGCATTGTGCCAGATGCGAATTTGTTTTGATAATTTGCATGGACAAAGGTGTTAGAATTGAATTAAGCATTGAGAAAGTACCAGTAAGGACTTGGAAGTAAGCAGCAAGGAAATGGAAGTTAGAACTAAGCAATAAGAATATGTAAATTCGACACAGAAAGTTTAGAAACAGTATTGTGGAATAAAGAATTTTGCGGTTGAAACAATCATTCACAACAAGAAAATCTACAGTGCATGTCAATGAATATTGACCCTAAAAACGCTCCATAGGAACATGCCATGCGAAAAATAAGATGTTCTTTCCCGTGAGGAATTATTAGTCATCGCACCTCAATATAGCAATGTCTGCCCTGCCCACCCTACACATTAGCGTGACCGATAGTGGTGATTGGAGCCTTCGGTGGCGCTGAGATAAACTCCATAAACTTGACCTGGTCCCCGGCATACTGGCCAACCTGCCAGAGACTCAATGTGCTGCTAGTTTATGATACACGGTTGCCGCAGCTCTGGTAGTCTGGGATCCAACGCTTCGATCATACAACATTCATCAGTAATTGGCCACACTATGTCATAGTGGCACCACGACAATGACAAAGTTGGCGCCCTGGGAACAGAGTTAGTCAGGTAATCTGGCTGAATATATGCGTGCCATTTAGCAAGTTCAGTGAATGACAATGTTCACCGCCAGATAATGACGCTTCCAAATGAAATACATTAGAAAATGTTCTATGACCATCTGGGGATTATGTAGTTTTGTTCCAGACCCTAGGGTAAACTAAACTGTATATTTCCGGTTGGAATATAATGTTGTCATTATTAATATGCATTTCTATCTTGCGGGTACGCATGACTGAGGTCACTCTGGGAATATTCGTTTATATTAGGGTTGGAATGTTCAATTCGTTATAAACTATATATATTTGTTCAATAATCTTGTAAGAGGTGACTAACCACTCAAGGAATAATAGTATACAAATATTGGATGATGGGGAGAACAGAAAAAGTGATATTGGACGAGGCGCAACCAACCTTTGATATATTATTAACAACACGCTGTTTGTAACAACCACGCTGATTGGCTGTTATCGCGTCACCGACCAATATACGCAATCCCATATACATGACTCAGATATACCATAGGTATATCCAATATACTTTTTTTTCGAGGAACAGACAAGCTGATTGGTTGAGGCGACCGCGAGGTCCGATACACAAATGCAATATACCATTTCAGGATCCAGCATTTGGGAGTGACACGTGGTACAAATAAACCAATCAGAGAAGATGATTCGTGCCAAGTTAATAATATGGGCTTATGTGCTATAGGATATATCCACAATGTACGACTGCTTACGTGCAATTAAAAGTTTATCATAGTTGATAAAAGTTTATCATAGTTGATTGGAATTGGTACTCCTAAGTATGGTCAAACGTTATGATCGGATCTATGGTGATACATTCTTATTAACAGGTTTCCAAACTCAGTATAATGTATTTGTGGCCAATGATATTCCCCCACTGTATATGAGCAGAAGTGGGTCTTTGAGGCTTTGAAACTATACCATACAAAACTAATCCATACCGTCATGCAATATTGATACTTGATAATAATACACAACGTGGAATAGAGGGACATTTACAGACTCGTTTTCCGCCACTATTCGTTGTTTCTTTATTTTCTCAATCCTCCATATTCGGATACACCGTTGACCTTGATATCGATCTCCAAATCTTCTATAACTAAGCGTGTGACCGACACCATAAAAACTGTCGTAGAATTGATCCTTCAATTTGGGTATTGGCTTTCGTCCTGCCCGGTCCCACGTTGCTGATTTGCAGCACTTTGCTACCAGGACCAGACATTGATCTCCTCACGAGTCACATGTCTTAGTCCTCTCTAGAATGGAATCAATAAATCACATCAATTCCCGACAGGAAGTTAACCAAAAGAAATCAAACTGTTATTTTCAGCATATATAGTAACATAAACTGTCGGAAAGGTAAATACAGCATGGCGATATTCAAAGGAGGCAGAAATGAACATATACACACGAAAATTAGACTCACCTGTTTCAATATTGATGTTTTCAGTCGATGTGTTGAAAACATATGTAATATATGATCCCTAGGGATATATCATAAGTAGGCCACGTAGATTATTTGAATCGAACAAGAGTAGCATACGGTGGGATATATGAGATATCACACTTCTGTAATGTGATCTATATCTGGGGAAAATCTCGGGGTTATGTCCAACATACGTGTATTTAGTGACTGTATTAGACTATTATACTATATCAGTCTTTGTGACATGGATATCGCTGGGCTTCCTACGCCCATGTCATGTAATCTTGGTATTGTCTTATTGTGATCACGATAACTATAATCCATTCTATGGGCTACGTGGATTGATTACCTACTGGTACGAGCAATGACTCAAAAATCATATCTTGTCTTGAACGAACCAAAATTAAAAGCACAGAATGTGCCCGAATTTGCCTGTCAATCCCCAGTAATGAACCATCACGGGAAGACACCGGGTCGCTATCATAATGGTTACTATGCCTCTTTAGATGAATCAGGCTGATGAACACTTCAGAAGGACAACAAGCGCAACCCAGTATTCACCTTGGCGGTCGTAACTCAGACCATTGCAACCTACGCTCTGTAAATGAACGATCGTACCATGAAACATATAGTCCTTACTCCCAACACAAACTGTGTGGGTAACCTTGAAATCTGGAGCGATGATACAGATATTGAATGGCACTAATTGTCATGTGCAGATACCGCCATATACACATTTTTACACATTTCATGATATCCACCACTAATGCACATTTATTTGTGGGTCATTGTTTGGTTTGGTCAGTGCCTCTGACTCATCTTATTCATGCCATATTGAGCCGCGGTAACCAACACCTGTCATCACCCATTGTTTAATATCCCGATAACTCCATCAGGAACGTGCATCGAACCGTGTTGTGCTTGTTGGGCGCCATGGAGATGTTGGTGTTACTGGAAACCATCTAAATATATATTATATTCTATAACACATGTCCCCTGAAAGTCCTATGCCTTCTTACAGATGCCTTTTGGGATCGTGTTTTGTGTCATATCATGTAACAGGTGACATATATTTTGCATGCTGAAATGTTTGCACTATTGTAATAACATTATTTACGCATGGATTATGTTGATTATGTATCAGTCAGGATTACTTCGAGAAATAAATAACTTTTTTTACATTGTCACTTATCAGCCACTGTACAAAATCACTCCATCACTAGGATTATTACATGGGGATTGATGAAGGCATCGGATTGCAAAAAAAAACATATCACCAAATTAATACAAACAATTTCTTATTAATTAATTTCTTCAGTCGAATAAATAACTGTCCTGAATTTTTTTCTCAGAACGTACGCGACCTACTTTGGATCTGGGTTTCTTTTTCATTAGTGTATAATAATTATCGGTTAGGACGCAGCAGTACTGGTAAAACTAATGCGAAAATTACTAGATCAACCTAAAGGGGAATTAGCAGTGTTTCATGAAAGAAACGATTATGAATTAATCAGTCCTTGGCAGTTAAGATTCAGGCTTTTCGATGGATTCAATCGATTCTCATTTCCCTAAAATCATTCACTAAATAACATGGAATTAAATTCACCGACTTTCCTGTTGATTATATTGAGTATTTTACAGAGAAATTCAATATTCCTTCACTAGCAACAAATTTGGTTTACCCATTCTGATTTTACTTTAATCAACTACAAACCCAATATCACATGCACCCACATGTATTATTGATTCTAGAACGAGTGCCAGCATCCGATGATTTGACACAATTACTATCGTCTCATAGTCACTTCTGTGGATAATTTAGGTTCAAAACAAGTTGTTTTTTTATGGATTTATTTCGTCATTTCCCCAGCTCAGAAGACCCAGATTTCTCGTTTCTCATGTATAAAGTCTTTATACCATAGAAACCAGGCGAAATCAAATTCAAGGAATATATCTGCGACAAATCATTGTCCATTTTTACCCTCTGGTCCCTGACTAAACTTCGAGACGCTCCAGAATGGTAATGTGGTGCTGTGTGCATGTACTTACCTTTAGCGGCTTAGTATTTTAGATTCCACTCTAGTATTGCTTTCACTTTTCTTGTTCCGAAATATGTATATGGTGTGTGTAAACCGTTTATAAAGCGACCATGTGCATAGATTACTGACTTTTTTGTAATTCTTTTCAAATATACATTCAATACAATATGGAGCTTGTGTCATGATCTGGACGTTTACTTGTCATGACAAGGGAAAGATGATGACCTATTGGCGTGCAGTTCGGCGAGGAAGCGGAAGCCATTTACCGGAAGATAAGTTTTATTATCCCCTTTTATTATTACATTAAAAGCAAGGTCACAGCAAATACGCTCCGTCAATTGCACTGGATCCAGGGTTCTTGGGGCATGTCTAAAACATGATTTTCAAACTTCTGGAATTACACTTGACGAATCCCATACTACTTTCCATGCTAAAAAAAAATTGAAGTTACGGTGTGCTACATTTACAAAATATCTTTTCGCGATACATGCTCATTCAACCATATAGAAACTCGTCGAAACTTCCAGGCCATCTGTCACGACACTCGATTTTTATGGTACTATATATGCGTTTATCATCGGATTGATGAAAATGTGCGATCCTGATTGGTTCATTCTCCGACAATACCACGTCTTATTCGGGGAGTTGTGACGCATAGCGAAACTTGCCACGGCGAATAAGTAGCATAGCGAAACTTGCCACGGCGAATAAGTAGCTGGCCAAGCCGAATTATTACCTTGCCATAGCGAATTAGTACCTCGCCAAGGCGATTTTGCATACTTTTACCCTATTAAACTATAGTTCAATGAGTAAAAGCCAATGTAATTCGCCAAGGTGTATACTTTAATTGCGTCATGTTATTATTTCATCGTGTCGAATTGGTATTTCGCCGTGGCGAATTGATATTTCGCAACGGCGAATTACATTTTGTGTGTGTGTCATTTCAACAGTACGCTTCCGTATAATTCAGACAATTGCAACTCACTATCAATGCTCGTTCATACAATTTGTTGTCTCTACTCGTTACTCCAATAACCACTGTGTAGGTAACCTTGAAGTCTGGAGCAATGATATAGACAAAAAATAGAATCAATGGTCACATGTGGGCACTGCTATATATATTTTACGCATTTCAGGATATTTACCTGTGATGCACACTTATTTGCGAGTCATTGTTTGATTTGCTCAGTGCCTCTGACTCGCCTCATTGTGGCGTTTTGAGCCGTGGTATTCAACACATGTCATCACCCAGTGTTATCCTGATAACCCCATAAGGAACGTGCAATAAAGCATGTTGTGTTCATTGAGCGCTATATGGAAGGTGATATTACTGGAAAACCCCTGTTATTTTATATTATAAGTATCCTAACTTACAGGTGCCTGCTGGGATTTTTTGTTGTATTATTTCACAATGGGGTATCTGCGCCAATTGCAAATTCATTGAAGTCATTTCGTAAAGACCCACCTTGCATTCCATGCCATCTTCTGGGAAATTTGTTCATGCATAACGAAGTCAGTATTGTTGAAAAATTTTAGTCGCCTCACTGGTCGGCACCGACCATGTCGTATGGATATCGGGTAATTGTAGTCATGCATGATTAAACTGTGAAAATTGGAATATCTATATATGGCAAGGTGGGTCATACAGAAGGGCATAAACAATTCTTTATTACCCGTCTGAATTCCGCCATGTTATCTCACATTTTACAGGTCCTAGATGGAAGACTTCAATGTTTTCTTACATAGCAGCTGCCGGCTGGAAAAAAACCTCTATGTATCCTCAGGTTATATATCTGGGGTAACTTCGAAGCAAACCCATGTGTTATAAAATGCCAAATATTTTCTTCACATTTCAACATACATATTTAAATTGTATTAAAGTGTTATCATGTACGTGTTAGTTGTGATTATCCATCATACATACATCATACAGTATATTTATACAGTATTATGTATTCGATGCTTCTTACCATGGCTCGTGCTTACAAATCACATCGTGACAAATTCATTTTTTGCTCGCTGTGCTGTTACGTCTTTATGTACTATCATGTACTCTTAAGACTGAAAAAAACCCCGAATTTACTACTTCATAGTCCAGATAATATCCAGCAATTGTTTGAAAACTGATACACACGAGATTATCAGAAGAGGGGCTTTTCATGTAAAAGCTGTGACATAATGGAAAGTTATTTCATCAGTAGCTATGGAAACTATTGCTTCATTTGGAGGTTTCATACTTGGATGTTCGGAGAAATTTTATTTGACAAAGTGTTTATTGGCTTGTCACAACAACAAACACCAGCAAGTAATTACATTTCTATCGATTTGTCCCGTTCAACTGAACAGCTTTGGAAATAATTATGTGGTTTTGTAAGACAAAATTAGAATAGCTCATATATGTAGCTTATAAATGTTGTAAACTATCTAGGGGTAAGATTATCTCACTGTCGCAGGATCGTCAAAGCTAGGTCACTTCTACGTGTAATCTGGATTGACTTGGAAGTTTATTGTCACTATAATAATTAAACGATCCGTTGATGTCCTTGTTTACTGGTGAGATATTACGAACGTATGTTCTATCCTTCCTCAAAACAGTTGGCAGTTGACAGTTTACATGTAATCAGATTTGAGAGCTGCATAGAACCTGAAATCAATATTCAACTACAAATTAGTAGAGTGCTTTGGCCCATGTGCTGTACTCTACTCAACTGCTACTACTCTCCCACTGAATGAAAGTCATTTCATCTGTTATGTTTATATTTAATATATATTTAAAAACATATTTAATCTTCTTAACTTTAGAACAAGAAGTAGCCCTTATGATACATGGGTCAACTGTTGTCGCCAGAAGATGCAAACCATGTAAAATCCCGCCAGTCTGGATTGTGAAGTGTGCAGAAATATTGCTGACTGACTCTCAGACCAATTTTCCTCTAATTGACAGGTCCCTGTATGACCTAATTTATCAGGCCGATTACTCCCATAAATGAATGGCTTTCGAGCAAAAACAGCAAAACTCTGAAAGTAACTTTATCTTTCTTTCAAAAAATAAACACCAGGTAATGCCGGTAGTCATTGAAACTACAAAAACATGGAGGACATCAACAAAGTGTTTCATGAAACATGTTGCTTTACATCAAGCTTACTTTTGTTGTTGTTTTTCATGTGACAAAGATTAAGTGGATTCAATTGCCTTTCTTTACACAGCCAATGAACTAATTCATTAAAGTATATGGGAATCAATTCATCAATTTGCAATTAACTATATTGAGGTTAACAATTGGGTTACAATTTTAATTTTTTTCCAACAAATAATTTGGATTAACAATTCATGATATTCACAGTTAAACCAAGTATAACATACACCTATTATTTGTTCATATAACTTAGAACGAGTGCCGTTATCCAACACGATATTTGGACACAGTTGCAATCATTACACTATCACTGCCGTGGATAATCTAGGCCCAATTGCATCAATACAAGCTGCCTTAAATGAGCTTTTTGTCGGTTCTCCACGTCAGAAGATCCCGATTTCCCAAGAGACGAAAGACAAAAGGAACGAAGCGATATCGAATGCAAGGTGCAATATACGGCCACAAATCACTGCCCAATTCTTCCCCTGGTTCCTCATCAAAGTTCGAGAAAACACTCCAAAAGTGATGGTATGGTGATCGTAACTGCGTTCTTGTCCTTGTAGCAGCTACTTTAAATTCCACTCTGGTCTTTTTCGCACTTTTCTTGTGTGTAAAGCTGTGGAATTCGCATGTGTATGGCATGATCACACTATATCATTTCTACGAGTCATACATTTATAATACTACTGCGAAAATATCAAACTAGGATTACAAGTAAAATTTAAACAAGTATACAGTGTCTATCCAAGTACGTGCATGATATATGATCTATAGGCTGTTAAAAATATATGTTGTTATGGATGGTGTATAACTAGTCTCTTTAATACATTGATATTGGTGTTTGAAAAGTATATATATAGATGTAAATGTTCACAAACCTGCCCGACTTTACACTGTCTGAAGACGGAAATGAACAAAGTTTATAACATCGAACTCCGAAAGAATGAGATGTAAATGGTGCCCAATTGTTCATAAATTCGATTTATCCAATACTTAGCCAATGTTTACGATTGAGAGTGTATACCTGCACTATTAATGTAACGCACTGCTTTGAGTGAGCACTAATACTGTAATACACTGATTTGATTGCAATAAAAAAGACCAATAATTAAAAAAAGATCTATAGGCTGCTCTACATGTAGCCGAGGCATATGTTGTTCAGAGACATGTCTTGTGAATTATCCATATTTGATGATGGAAACATGCCATGACATGCGAATGACATGCGAAAAATAAGATGCTCTTTCCCGTGAGGAATTATCAGCCATCGCACCTCAATATAGCAATGTCTGCCCTGCCCACCCTACACGTTAGCGTGACCGATAGTGGTGATTGGAGCCTTCGGTGGCACTGAGATAAACTCCATAAACTTGACCTGGTCCCCTGCATACTGGCCAACCTGCCAGTAGACTCAATGTGCTGCTGGTTTATGATACACGGTTGCCGCAGCTCTGGTAGTCTGGGATCCAACGCTTCGATCATACAACATTCATCAGTAATTGGCCACACTATGTCATAGTGGCACCACGACAATGACAAAGTTGGCGCCCTGGGAACAGAGTAAGTCAGGTGATCTCGTTAAATATATGCGTGCCATTTAGCAAGTTCAGTGAATGACAATGTTCACCGCCAGATAATGATGCTTCCAAATGAAATACATTAGAAAATGTTCTATGACCAACTGGGGATTATGTAGTTTTGTTCCAGACCCTAGGGTAAGCTGTATATTCCCGGTTGGAATATAGTGTTTTCATTATTATTTTTGACGACATTCGAGGAATATGCATTCCTATCTTGCGGGCACGCATGACTGACGTCACTCTGGGAATATTCGTTTATATTTGGGTTGGAATGTTCAATTCGTTATAAACTATATAATTATATTTGTTCAATAAGTCGTTTGCACGAAGTACTAAGTCGTTTGCACGAAGTATTACTTCGTTTGCACGAATTACTACTTCGTTTGAACGAAGTACTACTTCGTTTGCACGAAGTACTAAGTCGTTTGTATGCATGCGAATGAAGTAGTACTTCGTGCAAACGACTTAGTACTTCGTGCGAACGAAGTAGTACTACATGGGAACGACTTAGTACTTCGTGCGAACGACTTAATACTTCGTGCAAACGACTTAGTACTTCGTGCATACAAAGTAGTACTTCATGCTAATGAAGTAGTACTTCGTGGGAACGACTTAGTACTTCGTGCAAACGACTTCGTACTTCGTGCAAACGACTTAGTACTTCGTGCATACGAAGTAGTACTTCGTGCATACGAAGTAGTACTACATGCAAACGAAGTAGTACTTCATGCGAATGAAGTAGTACTTCGTGCAAACGACTTAGTACTTCGTGCATACGAAGTAGTACTACGTGCAAACGAAGTAGTACTTCATGCGAAAGAAGTAGTACTTCGTGCAAACGACTTAGTACTTCGTGCGAACGAAGTAGTACTACGTGGGAACGACTTAGTACTTCGTGCGAACGACTTGATACTTCGTGCAAACGACTTAGTACTTCGTGCATACAAAGTAGTACTTCATGCTAATGAAGTAGTACTTCGTGCAAACGACTTAGTACTTCGTGCGAACGAAGTAAGTTTTTTTTTCATCATGTCCTATCACGGGCACCGTAAATATTGGATGATGGGGAGAACAGAAAAAGTGATATTGGACGAGGCGCAACCAATCTTTGATATATTATTAACAACACGCTGTTTGTAACAACCACGCTGATTGGCTGTTATCGCGTCACCGACCAATATACGCAATCCCATATACATGACTCGGATCCAATATACTTTTTTTCAAGGAACAGACAAGCTGATTGGTTGAGGCGACCGCGCTGTCTGATACACAAATGCGATATACCATTTCAAAACCCAACATACATAATTTGGGAGTGACAGGTGGTACAATAAACCAATCAGAGATGATTCGTGCCAAGTTAATAATATGGGCTTATAGTGTACTATGGGATATATTCACAATGTACGAATGCTTACGTGCAATTAGATGTTAATCATAGTTGATAAATGCATGCATTTTGATAACTATGAGTAGGCCAATCTAGGCCTATAAGAACATTTGGAATTAGTACTCTAAGTATGGTCAAAAGTTATGATCGGATCATGGTGATACATTCTTATTAACAGGTTTCCAAACTTAGTATAATGTATTTGTGGCCAATGATATTCCCCCTACTGTATATGAGCAGGAGTGGGTCACGCTAGATCCAGGCATTGAGGCTTTGAAACGATACCATACAAACTAATCCATACCGTCATGCAAGATATTGATACTTGATAATAATACACAACGTGGAATAGAGGGACATTTACCGACTCGTTTTCCGTCACTATTAGTTGTTTCTTTATTTCTCCAATCCTCCATATTCGGATACACCGTTATCACTTGACCTTGACATTTATTATCGATCTCCAAATCTTCTATAACTAAGACATGTGACCGACACCATAAAAACTGTCGTAAAATTGATCCTTCAATTTGGGTATTGGCTTTCGTCCTGACCAGTCCCACGTTGCTGCCAGGAGCAGACTGATCTCCTCACGAGTCACACGCCTTAGTCCTCTCTAGGATGGAATCAATAAATCACATCAATTCTCGACAGGAAGTTAACCAAGAGAAATTAAACTGTTATTTTCAGCATATATAGTAACCTAAACTGTCGGAAAGGTCAATACAGCATGGCGATATTCAAGGGAGACAGAAATGAACATATACACACGAGACTTATACTCACCCGTTTCAATATTGATGTTTTCAGTCGATGTAAAGAAAACATATGTAATATATCATCCCTAGGGATATATCATAAGTAGGCCACGTAGATTATTTGAATCGAACAAGATTAGCATACGGTGGGATATATGTGATATATATCACACTTCTATAGTGTGGTCTGTTTCTGGGGAAAATCTCGGGGTTATGTCCAACACACGCGTCTATTAGACTACTCAATATATCAGTCTATGTGATATGGATATCGCTGGGCATGCACATGTACTCTTTACGCCCACGTCATGTAATCGTGGCATGATCTTATGGTAATCAGGATATCCATTTTATGAGCCATGTGGATAGATTACCTACTGGTATGAGCAATGACCTAAAAATCATATCTTGTCTTGAACGAACCAAGATTAAAAGCACGGAATGTACCAAAATTTGCCTGTCAATCCCCAGTAATGAACCATCACGGGAATACACCGGGTCGCTATCATAATGGTTACTATGCCTCTTTAGATGAATCAGGCTGATGAACACTTCAGGAGGACAATAAGCGCAACCCAGTATTCGCCTTGGCGGTCGTAACTCAGACCATTGCAACCTACGCTCTGTAAATGAACGATCGTACCATGAAACATATAGTCCTTACGCCAAACACATACTGTGTGGGTAACCTTGAAATCTGGAGCGACGATACAGATATTGAATGGAACTAATTGTCATGTGCGGATACCGCCATATACACATTTTTACACATTTCATGATATCTACCACTAATGCACATTTATTTGTGGGTCATTGTTTGGTTTGGTCAGTGCCTCTGACTCATCTTATTCATGCCATATTGAGCCGCGGTAACCAACACCTGTCATCACCCATTATTATCCCGATAACTCCATCAGGAACGTGCATCGAACCGTGTTGTGCTTGTTGGGCGCCATGGAGATGTTGGTGTTACTGGAAACCATCTAAATATATATTATATTCTATAACACATGTCCCCTGAAAGTCCTATGCCTTCTTACAGGTGCCTTTTGGGATCGTGTTTTGTGTCATATCATGTAACAGGTGACTGTTACATTACATAACAAATGACCTTTGTATTATCTTACTGTTCATTATAAGTGTTAAGTGGAAGTGAGTCTCTATGTTTCATTACATTGCAGCTGTCCAGTGTTTTCTTACCTCATACTTTGTTAGGAATGACTTGGGAAAAATCCCTTGTGTTTTAGAAACATAAATATTCGTTCACATTTGTTTATCCCAACAATGCAAACATTTCAGCATGCAAAATATATTTCAATCGAAACATTATCCTATGCATGTTAGTTACATATTGTATAGTCCAGACAATGTCCAACCTTACACGTGAATATTACACGGATCAAATATCTGAAAATTAATACATATGAAATTATCAAAAAAAGTGCTCTCTGAGAAAACGAACTGACATAATGGGAACTTTTTTGATTAGCAGCTATGAACATATTTTTTTCGTCGTGAAGGTTTCATAATTAGATGTTCAGAGAACATTTATTTGATAGTGTTCACATGATTGTCGCCTCAAACACCACACCAAGTAATTATATTCTTACCGATTTGTCATGTTCAGTTGAACAGGGAATATACCCACTTTGTCACCAGGGCTGCAGAGCTTGGACGCTCCTGTATGTAATTTAGACTGGTTTGGCAGTTGTTCGTCGCATTCAGATTAAAGTCATTTCTTCTCTTTGTTAAGACAGTATATTTGCAAAATGATGGACATATTTTTGACCTGCATGGATCAATATTCCCTTAGTTTGCTTACGTTTTCTCGGCTGGTAATTGTTGATCAGTGAAGTGTTTTCTAGAATGTGAAATGTGCGTAGAATATGCTGACTGACTGTCAAACCCGTTTGCTCCAAAGTCCGCTCCAAACAGTGAGGAGAGGGGGTCAGAGAGTTTTGTTTTAAATAAATATCAACATTATCTAGAGCTTCAAAATGACATATGGATACGGTGACCCCCTATTTTCTTTTCATTAGTAGGATTACTCTATAAAATAGGTCATTTTGAAGAGATTATATTCAAGAAATAACTTTTACTTTTCGTTACCTCACTGTTTGTAGCGGGCTACGTTAAGTGACGAAAACATTCAACTATCCATTAACGAGGGCAAACATGATTTCAGAAACTACACAAAATTACAGTGGCTGATAAGTGAAAAAAAATATAAATATATTTTTCGGAGTAATCTTGACTTGTTCATAGTTGACATAATTTCCGCGTAAAGAATGTTTTTCAAGCGGGAAAAACGTTTTTTATCCCATCGACCAAGAGAGAGATAAAAGCACGTGTAGGCAGTATTTGGTTAGTATCTCACACACGGCAGAGGTAAATGATGATTTTCCGCGTAAATAAAGTTATTTCTGCGTAAAAAACTTGACTTTTTGAAAAACGTTACTTACGTGTAAATAACTTTATTTATGCGGAAATAACATTATTTACGCGGAAATAACTTTATTTATGCGGAAATAACTTTATTTACGGGTAAATTATGTTGATCAAGCTGTTCAGTTGAACATGACAAATCGGTAAGAATATAATTACTTTGTGGTGTTTGAGGCGACAATCCTGTGAACACTATCAAATAAATATTCTCTGAACATCCAAGTATGAAACCTTCACGACGAAAAAATAATTTTCATAGCTGCCTATCCAATAAGTTCCCATTATGTCAGTTCGTTTTCTCAGGGAGCACTTTTTTTGATAATTTTATATGTATTAATTTTCAGATATTCGATCTGTGTAATATTCACGTGTACCTAAGGCTGGGCATTGCCTGGACTATATATGTAAAAAACGTGCATAAGATAATGTTTCGATTGACATATATTTTGCATGCTGAAATGTTTGCACTATTGTAATAACATTATTTACGCGTGGATTATGTTGATTATGTATCAGTCAGGATTACTTCGAGAAATAAATAACTTTTTTTACATTGTCACTTATCAGCCACTGTACAAAATCACTCCATCACTAGGATTATTACATGGGGATTGATGAAGGCATCGGATTGCAAAAAGAAACATATCACCAAATTAATACAAACAATTTCTGATTAATTAATTTCTTCAGTCGAATAAATAACTGTCCTGAATTTTTTTTTCAGAACGTACGCGACCTACTTTGGATCTGGGTTTCTTTTTCATAACTGTATATTGATTATCGGTTAGGACACAGCAGTACTGGTAAAACTAATTCGAAAATTACTAGATCAACCAAAAGGGAATTAGCAAAGTCTTTTATGAAAGAAACGATTATGATTTAATCAGTCCTTGGCAGTTAAGATTTAGGCTTTTCGATGGATTCAATCGATTCTCGTTTCCCTAATAAGCTACTGCAATCATTCACTAAATCACATGGAATTAAATTCACCGACTTTCCTGTTGATTATATTGAATATTTTACAGAGAAATTCAATATTCCTTCACTAGCATCAAATTTGGATTAATCATTTCGATTTTACTTTCGATTTCACTATCGTCACATAGTCACTTCTGTGGATAATTTAGGTTCAAAACAAGTTGCTTTTTAATGAATTTATTTCGTCATTTCCCCAGCTCAGAAGACCCAGATTTCTCGTTTCTCATGTATAAAGTCTTTATACCATAGAAACCAGGCGAAATCAAATTCAAGGAATATATCTGCGACAAATCATTGTCCATTTTTACCCTCTGGTCCCTGACTGAACTTCGAGACGCTCCAGAATGGTAATGTGGTGCTGTGTGCATGTACTTACATTTAGCGGCTTAGTATTTTAGATTCCACTCTAGTATTGCTTTCACTTTTCTTGTTCCGAAATATGTATATGGTGTGTGTAAACCGTTTATAAAGCGACCATGTGCATAGATTACTGACTTTTTTGTAATTCTTTTCAAATATACATTCAATACAATATGGAGCTTGTGTCATGATCTGGACGTTTACTTGTCATGACAAGGGAAAGATGATGACCTATTGGCGTGCAGTTCGGCGAGGAAGCGGAAGCCATTTACCGGAAGATAAGTTTTATTATCCCCTTTTATTATTACATTAAAAGCAAGGTCACAGCAAATACGCTCCGTCAATTGCACTGGATCCAGGGTTCTTGGGGGCATGTCTAAAACATGATTTTCAAACTTATGGAATTACACTTGACGAATCCCATACTACTTTCCATGCTAAAAAAATTGAAGTTACGGTGTGCTACATTTACAAAATATCTTTTCGCGATACATGCTCATTCAACCATATAGAAACTCATGGAAATTTCCAGGCCATCTGTCACGACACTCGATTTTTATGGTACTATATACGCGTTTATCATCGGATTGATGAAAATGTGCGATCCTGATTGGTTCATTCTCCGACAATACCACGTCTTATTCGGGGAGTTGTGACGCAACCCCACTATATTTTCTGTATCGTGGGCTTCAGGCGGGTAATACGGAATGGCGTTTTGGAGAGGTCCATATATTCCAATGATAAAATCGTTACCATGGACTTCAGACCCCAATACGGCGTGATATATGACTTCGATCAGCCTGCGGCCTCGTGGGATATGGTGACTTCAGGCAGATATCACGCCGTATTGGGTTCTGAAGCCCATGATAACCTATAGTATCCAACGTCATTGGTTTATAATCACTAGGCTGCTTTACATGGGCATATTGTTCAAAGATACATATGCATTACGAATTAAATATATTTGATGGAAAAAACATCATGCCATATAAACAACAAATATTACCCCTGAACGTGAGGCGTTATTAGCCTCCACATCCCAATATAACAATGCCTGCCCTGCCCACCCTACACATTAGCGTGACCGATGGGTGTGATCGGAGCCTTAATTCAATGGCAACGAGAAAAAGTCCATAAACTTAACCTGGCCCATCGCATATACAACGGGATAAATTTCTTCAGCGCTTGCCACTGTGCCATAGACTCATTGTGTGTTCATGACACATCGTAGCCGCAGCTCCGAAACCAAACACTTCGATCATGCAGTACGCATCGGCAATTGGCCACACTATGTCATAGTGAGACCACAACAATGACAAAAAATGTGCACCAGGAACAAAATTAGTCAGGTGATCTGGCTAAATATATGCGTGCCATTTAACAAATTGATTGTGCATGAAAACATCGCCGTAGCCTTGATAATAATGCTTCCAAACGAAATTTATTTAGAAAATATTGTATGACCAAATGGGAAAAAAACTCAGGTAATATTCATTTATATTTGAGTTGGAATATTCAATTCACTATATGTACTTTATCTTAATAATCTTGTAAGAGGCGACTATCTACTCAATGATTATTATTGGCTTATAGTTGTACTATTGTTTTATATTTGGACAAAGTCGAGGAAATATCCACAATGTACAAAAGTTTACACGCATTTAAAATTGATCCTAAGCAAATTAGACGTATGAATAACTATATGAGTACGCCAATAAACAGTCTGTTTGGGATTGGTAGTCCCAGTTTATGATACACGATAATACATTCTTATCAACAGGCTTCCGGTAAAATGAGACCTCGGTATAATGTATTTGTCGCCATTAATATGTGGCCATTTTTTATCACACTGTACCTGAGCTGGAGTGGTGCACACGAGATCCAGGCATTAATGTTAACGAATAAATACCATACAAAACTGATCCATACCGCAATATAATATACTGAAAACGTGATACACTCTGTGGAACAGAGATTTTTTTCTGACTCGTTTTCCCCCCATTTGAGCTTTTTTCGTTATTTGCCCATTCCCCCAAGTTCGTATGTACTTTCATGACTTGACTTTGACCTTTATTATCGATCTCCAGATATTCTATCACTAAGATGTGTGACCGACATCGTAAAAAACTGTCGCAAAGATTTATCGTTCATTCTGGATATTGACGTTCGCCCTGCCCAGTCGGACCCCACGTTGCTGATTTGCAGCACGTTGCTGCCAGGACCAGACTGATCTCCTCAGGAGTCAAACGTCTTAGTCCTCTCTAGAATGGAATCAATAAATCACATCAATTCCCGACAGGAAGTTAACCAAAAGAAATCAAACTTATTTGCAGCATAATATATAGTAACCTAAACTGTCGGAAAGATGTATCTCCAATACACCATTGCAATATTCAAAGGAGGCAGAAATAAATATACACGTGAAAGTTTGACTCACCCGTTTCAATATTGATGTTTTTATACATAATTCAGCAATTGGACAATTTGTATTCAGCAGAGAATTTAATTCATTAGTCACACCCTGACTGAAATGTTCTCCATCAACTGGTTTAAGAATTGTTGTCAATGACGTTCTGGATCCAGTCGAGGAAGTGTGAGATCCGTGTGTACACGTCCGGAGCGTCCTCGGACAGACAGCCAGAGGCGCCAAACGACGTGGCTCCAGCCAAGTACCAGATACCCTCCTGCTGGCAGCTCAGCGGCCCGCCAGAGTCACCCTGTGATAACACAACAGTATGTCTTGAATACTCTGTAACAGCACAACACATCTGAAACATTGGATATAACGTCTGAAACAACCTGTAACAGAATGACAGTCGACACCCTATACTCTGATTTTTCTAACTTGTCTACACCGATTTATGAAGATATATATTCGATGCTAAATGGTATCGTTCTATAATTCGGCATACTTCGTGAACCTCAGTCAAACGACAGTGTGTACCGAATTTCAGAGTTTTAGCGCAAAAATTTAAGAAGTTGGCTATCGAACTTAGGCAAATGTACATGTATTTCCATTGGGAGTACATTCATTTTAAAAGAAAAAAATCATTAAAAATTAGCCCAAGGGCTGAGATAGGTTACCGGACAATTTTGGTTTTAATCATTGTAGGTGACATATGACTTTGCATTTCCATTAGGTATGCTGCATATGACTATATGTTCATAATACAAACATATAAGCTATATCAACAAGCATTTCGTCTGTAGAGGCCAATTTACACATGCCAGGTCAGGCGAGATTTTGAGATTTGAACTTCAAGGTCGTTTAAGGTCAAGTTCAAGGTCACTAAAACAGGTGCCATATATACATGACTTTCTATAGGCTTATACACAATCCTGACCTGTATGTGCAAGTGTTTAAGCCTCAGAGGCCACTTTACAAATTTCACGTCAGACATGTAGACACTCAAGGTCATCCAATGTCAAGATCAAGGTCATCATTAGCTGATCCATATACAACTTCCTATATGTTCATAATACAAACTTAAGCTCTATCTACACGCATTTCATCAGTAGAGGCAAATTTGGGCATTCGTTGACCCCAAAATGGCTGTTTTGACCTTTCAAGGTCATCAAAGGTCAAATTCAAGGTCACCTCACAAATCGCCATATATGACTTCCTATTTGAAAGTGTCAATGTCTAAGCTCTATCTTCAACCGTTCTATGAGTACAGTCCTGGCAGCTCCCACAAATTTTATACACATCATAAAAGTATGTGAGGGGAGTTATATGCATAAATTAGAAAAAAAAAACTACTGAACAGTTTTTGAGAAAATGGCCGTTAAAGTCCATAAATGACCATTTTTCGTCGAAAACGGCCGCCATTTCGAGAAAAATGCGAAAATAAAACAACTAAAAAAGACCTCCCTCTTGAAATATTTTCAGGCAGTTTTGTGTCATGTTTCAGAAAGATTCGACCGTAAACTTTAAAGATAAAATTGTAAACGGACGACGTACGCCGGACGACGGACGGACGGACGGACGATGGACGCAACACCATGCCAATAGGTTATCCGACCTTAGGGTCGGTAACCTAAAAATAGATGAATAAACAGTGTAGACCTATTTGCTATTATAGAATACAATCGATTCAACCATGACATTAATTCAACAAAATTCAATCCTTATTAAAATACTGAAATGTGTTTTTTGCTTCTTAGCAAATTGTTTGAAGTGTACTATAATGTTGAATGATGTATGTTTTCTTACGTTACAGTTGCAGACTGGAAGCCCGATATGTTATCTTACGTTACAGTTGTCCGCTGGAAGCCCTCTGTGTTATCTTACGTTACAGTTGCCCGCTGGAAGCCCTTTATGTTATCTTACGTTACAGTTGCCCGCTGGAAGCCCTTTATGTTATCTTTCGTTAGAGTTGTCCGCTGGAAGCCCGATATGTTATCTTTCGTGGAAGCCCGATATGCTATCTTACGTTACATGTGCTTGCTGGAAGCCCTCTATGTCATCTTACGTTACAGTTGCCCACTAGAAGCCTTCTATGTTCTCTTCCGTTACAGGTGTCCGTGGAAGCCTGATATGTTATATTATGTTACATGTGCCAGTCAAAAGCCTTCTATGTTCTCTTACGTTACAGGTGCCCTTGGAAGCCTGATATGTTATATTATAATACATACCTAGAGAGAGTGTGTTATATGAAAAATCCCACGAGGCGATATTGCGCCTTCATGCGTGGAACCAGCCAACAACAACTACAAGTGTACAAACTGTGTATGCCAAAACAACAACAACACGTGTTTGTTTGCTTGAGTCATTGACATCATTGCCGAAAGTTAATTCGGTTGACGGCACACACTGTGGGTCGAGGCAGAATTATATAGATACCATATTGCAATATGTTTGTGGTGTTCATACTGAACCCATATCCATTTGACGATGGGTGTCAAAGCAGCGACCAAACAGGAGGGTTGGTGATATAAGTATATAATTTTCAATGATACGAATGAATGACTGGAATGACCAATCAATGATCAGCCTAGATGTATTCAATCTATCATTTTCATGTAGAAGGCGCACGACAAATTTACCGTTTAAAGCCTCATGTGGCATTACCAGGAATTGTGCCATCCAACGAAATTCATTCCTTTATCATAGCCAGGATATAGAACATAAAAATGGTGTCGATACCAGGTAACACTGGCGCCACCTAGTTTAGGTTATGTATTGCTCTTACGTGTGGAGCAGACGTATGTCTCACATGTACAGGCCTTGCTGAAGTGAAGCGCGACGGGCGAGTCCATTGTTCATATCCCGCTCTAGGGGCGATATGAGGACCATTCCACATTATTTGGGGAGGTTCTGGTCGTGTTTGGCAATAAAAACAATCAGTTTTACTCGGTATGTATGACAAATAATACACTGTCACCCCTCGGCGATATACACGATCATCACGCCTCGCTGACGCTCGGCATGATATCGTGTATATCGCCTCAGTAACAGTGTATTATTTCACACTTACATGTGCCAGTCAAAAGCCTTCTATGTTCTCTTACGTTACAGGTGCCCTTGGAAGCCTTCTATGTTCTCTTATGTTACATGTGCCAGTCTAAAGCCTTCTATGTTATCCTACGTTAAGTGTGCCCGCTGGAAGCGCTCTAGGTTATCTTACGTTACAGGTGCCCGCTGGAAGCCCGTTGCCGGCGCAGATGTGCGAGTCTTTGATGAGACCTACTCGTCCCGAGCCTGTTTCCCACTTGTAGTCACACAGCTCGTTGGTGATCACTCCGATAGGAGACTCGTTCAACACATCCTCCGGACCAGTGTCTGGCCAAAATGCAAATTTGTTTAATTGCGTTCAGCCCTGTTATGAATACATACTATGGATGTGCATGCCTCATTGCTGGCCATCGAACGTATTTCTTGTAAACTGCCATTTGTCTGTTGTGGTAACTTAGCGTGACATTATCGAGGTCTACACGGTTGAAGATGAATTACTGCTCCATACTCTTGGTCTCTCCCCAGCCGGTGATATAGCACACGTCGTTTTCGGTGAAGTTCTGAGAAAACTCCGTTGGAAGACAGATGGGGAAGATTCTCTCGGAGTACGTGACTGGCGTCTGTAGCTTCAGTAGAGACAGGTCATTGGGAGACCCGTCCACCTCCGTGTCATACAGCGGATGCTGCAATGCGCGAATTTAGAGAGCTCTTAAGTATTAAGGATCCTGAATTTTAGGTTTTTGCTTCATATTTTGAAAAGGTAATAGACCTCTATGCCATACCTATGGTCTAGATATATGTGGCAGGGTTTGCCATTGTTATATAGATGTGGCTATGCAGACGAGGGCAGAAGATTTGACATGATTGAGCATTAGTGTACCCGGGCTATGTACCACGTGGTAGGACTCGATGGGCATGTAGATCTCCTGGCCGTCCTGCTCGGGTGGGTTCTGGTAATGCATCCCCAGGATCACTCGGAAGTACTGCGGGTCCGTTCTGAAATATATGGTAGTGCGAAATAAGACATTCACACCGTACATGCACGCAGTCAGGATACTGGTTAGATAATGGTCAGAACATGGCTAAAGGTTCAGTGGCATACAATAGAAGAGATCATCAGATAAATTAAATGACAAGCCGTGCTCAGAATACGGATGGACAAAATGATCCTCATGTACTAGCCTCGTGAAAGCATAACGTACGCCTTTTTGGAAGTACAAAGTCACATGCAATTAGGAAGTCCATAAAAATCTGGCAGATTTCCATGATTTTCTAGCCACTCACACTCCGCTTTTGGCGATGCAGTGGGCGGCGGTGAGCACCCACTGGGGTGCGATGAGCGAGCCACCGCAGTGATGCTGCCAGTCTCCCCACTCGAAGTAGTCCAGCTCCAGGGCGATGTTCCAGGGCCACGAGTAGGGCACAGCCTCGTAGCCGCCCACGATGTGCTGGCCGGGCTCGAGAGGAGTGTAGGGGCCAGGCGGGGTGTCGCCGCCAAACACATCAGGTCTCAGTCCACAGTCTGTAAGTTAGAGGAATGAGTTCCCAAGTATTCCAAAGTGTACAGCATTGACATCAATGATTTCGGTGATTCAGTCCTGGAGCATTGAGGGGGCCTAGATATACATGTAGGCCACCTGAGGTGATGTTGCTGTCTGGTGGGGTGGTGGTCGAGGACGGCGGACCTTGTGTAGTACTGGTAGTGGACGGGGGCGTCCGGGGCACGCAGCACACGTAGTAGTAAGGGTCACAGTCTATGCTGTAGTCCCAGTCCCCGCCGAGACAGGCCTCGAACACCGGGTCTCCGCACCACCCGCCCAGGTCGTGGCATTCCGACTGGCCCAAAACTGGCGGACACGGGAGAGTCAGTTTAGTCATAAGCACTGGTGCGATCTCCATTATTTGACATAAAATTATTAATTTGTTGGTAAACATTATTCAACGAGTCGTCTGTCATGCTTACTGGTCCGGAATTCGAAATATACCATTTATGCCCAGGTAACTAAATTACCCCCCCCCCCCTCCCCCGTTGAATGTGTGAAGAATCCGTATAAGCATACACCTGAACTCGTTTAGGACTGTGGCACAAACAAGTCACAAGGTATTTCCAATCACTGATCCAGCAACATCTCCGGGATGTCATATGCCATGGTTTATGTCACCTTCTATAATCAGTTTCAGTTATTATTCAATATAATTCTGTTTGTGTTCGTTTATTATATCTAAAACAATTGCAACTTTATAGGTCAAATATATCATCTTTGAGATCGATGTGAACATACAACAATTTTTACACGTTATAAATCCTGCCCACAAATTCGACTATGATGTGAATTGTTACATAATTCTATCAAAATATGGACGAAGAATGAATAATAGTAAATCTTACCCAGCGGGAAGAATGAAGCAGCAATCACCGCAAGACCTAACATTGTTCAGTGCGAGGATGTGCTTTCCGATATAGGTAGTGTACTTATGATCAATTCATTATATATACTAAACTTGGTAAATTGAACTTTGCTTATTTGTCTCATCAATCGTCTGGGAAACTACGCAGCCGTCGTATTGTTACATATAGACTTGAACTATTTCAAACCCCCATTGTTGGCAACACCATCGTAACTGGTATTGCAATTCACACGACTATAATATGAAAATATTGAAGTGCCTGAAAATGATCAAATTATGTAATATATTCGTTCGATCCCTCAAACCGGAAATACAAATAGTTTAAATTTATGAATTTTCTTGCCTAAATTGTACATGTACGTTGTTACTAAATATTGTTCGGTACGGTTTGTATATTTAGATAGATAATGCTCGTAATTATACAGGTCCCTGGTATTCTAATATAATCAAACAGTAAGCTATGTGGAGTGAGGTTTATAGTAGTCCATTTCGTGTCTATACTTGCAACATTCTGAATAAGATTATCAACGACATTAATATACCGATTTACTTGTTTAATATGTTTTCACAGTTGGAAGCCTAAGCGAGATAACCATTTGCTAATCTGCACAAGTCTAAAGTCGTCGGCGCGGTGGGCGTGAAAACAAAGCACTTCAATATAAGCACCTTCCAATAAGAATTTTCATATCAATCACCAGCCTTGGGTGAATAACGACCTCCACAATATTGAGGCACTTCGGTCATCCAAGCGACAGTAAGTGAAGAAATATCGTATAAAATAAATAGTTTGAGTCATCCCGGACACTTAGACGAGAAAAAGATATGTCTGAGGAAACGAAGCCACGAGTGCCGATTGCCGCGGAGTACGCAAGCCCTGGACCGCGCTATGGACTGCCTACGCTAGTTGGACAGCCCGGCCACGACCCCAGGAGCTCACACAACAAGGCCCCGGCCTTCCAGTTTGGAGTACGCCATGGAAAGCTGACAGACGACTGCAGCCCGGGCCCCGTACACCAGCCCACGGACAAAATCTACAGGACGGGCAAGGACGGCACACCACACTACTCACTGTACGCCCGCAACCGCGAACTGACTATCTTCAAGACCCCTGGCCCTGGGAGCTACGCACCCGAGAATGTCGGCCAGTCGGCCCACTACAGACACCCAGCCTACTCATTTGGGGACCGCGCCAAGTACCGCAGTTTGGACAAGTCCCCGGCACCCAACAACTATAACCTGGACTCCATGCTTTCCAGAACCGTTCGCTCCGACAAGAAACAGGCGCCAACCTTCACATTGACCAGTAAGAGTAAAGTGGGCAGCTTCTGTGAGGACCTGGCAAAGACCCCGGGGCCCGGAGCTTACAAGACGACAAGACCGGACATATACAGACGGGAACAACCCGCCTACAGCATGACGGCCAAGAATGTTGCCCCCGGGGACAGCACTAGGAAGCCCGGTCCCGGGGCCCACTCACCCGAGAAGGTCATCGTCAACAAGCGAGCAGCTCCGCAGTTCTCCTTTGGTATCCGCCACTCTCAGTACACAGCTCCGCTCATTGTGGAACCTCCCGTGGACTTCTGATAGATATTTGAATTATGTAGTATGCTTGTGAATGTGTGATAGCTCTATTTTTGCAAATAAATTTATTATATTACAATTGTACTATTGTTATCCGATTGTTGTTTGAACACAAGGTACATGTTAGTATATCAAAATATACATGTAGGCATATCAAAAAAAGTTTAATCACAATCTTCAGATTTATATCATATTGGCACCTAATTTTACGAACACCCCTATGAACAATATGCTTTCTACATCTTCTGGGCTGCATCCCATTCAGAGTACTAACGATTTCTCAAAATAAATCCGTTTGTGTGCCGAAAAAGTATTATAAAACTTTTGTTGAAGTCACAACGAGGTTTTATTACCCTCGCCAACGGGTATTGCATTTGGATATGTCTGTGTGTCTGTCTGTCCATTTGTCTGTCCGATCGGCCTGAAAATTGAAGGGTGTATTGGTGATATTTGTGGCTCGGTCCTCCCGATTTTGGAGGAAATGGGGTGAAAATTTCATATTTATAAGTTCTGAACAAATCATTGTAAAAACTCCAAGTTTGCTCATATTTTAGAGCAATGGCAAGCGCATAAGATAAGTTTTGACTAACTGTGATGTCCGAACATGAATCTTTTTGGACAACTCTGGCAAGTACTATCGGATACGATCTGGTAGTACTATAATCACGATACCATCTTTCAACTTATCACGCCTGCTGTTTCTGAGCAACTAATAATAAAAAGAAAATAGCCCAAAGTCTAAGGAAAGTTACCGGAGAAATCTATGGTGTTGAGATGCAGCTGTTTTTTAGTTTTCTCCAAAATTGCTGTTTTGACCTCTAAAGGTCATTGAAGTTCAAATTCAAGCTCACCACTGAAATCACTATAAGTGACTTCCCATATAAATGTGTCAATATTTAGGCTCTGTCTTGAAGTGTTCTACATGTTCTAAGGGTTTACTCCATACAGCTCCCATTAAATCAAGACAAAAGTAGATGACATTTTGCAAGACTAAAATTTCTATTTTTAAATGAAGGCGATTGACCCAAAACAGATAACGACTTCATTTCGAACCAAATTTTGTTTCCGCCAACCAGTCGGAAAATCAAAATGGCCACCACATGCACACCGGTAGTTCAAGAACAACAAAACTGATATGCATCGTAGAGGTACATATTGGAAGCCTTATTCATCAATTAAAAAAAAAGTTACTGAACAGATTTCGAGAAAAAGTACAGAAATCATCGTTTTTTTCGACAAAAAGGCCATTTTGACTCTTCAATGTCATTCAAAGTCAAATTCAGGGTCACCACTGAAACCGCAATATAGGATTTCCCATTTGAATGTGCCAATATTTAGACTCTATCTTGAAATTTTCTAGGAGTTTACTCCATACAGCTCCCATTATGAAGGAAAAAAATGGATCAAAGTCCATTTTCTACGTCCATATTTCAATGGCATTTTTTGTTGTTGCAAGGAATGGCTCATCGATTTAGAAACAAACAACAACAAAAATCTCGACCCAGCAAAAAATCAAAATGGCCACCACACGCAGAGCGGTGATTCAAGGGCACCGAAACTTACGCACCTCACAGATTATAGGTACATAAGGGAAATCTTTTGAAACAAAACAGAACAGCTTGAAGAAATTGGCCGTATTTCGTCAAAAAAAAGGCCGCCATTTTGAAGAAAGTGCGGAAATGAAAGAAATAACTAATACCTCCCTCTTGAAATATTTTTTAGTTATTTTTGTGCAAGATTTCTTAATAATTCCCTCGTAAACTTCAAAGATAAAAATGTGGATGACGGATACCAGAAGCCATGCAATGCCAATAGGTTATCGGACCAAAGGTTCAGTAAACTAAAAACAGTTTTATACATTGTATGTCTGCTATTAAACTAATGCAGGGTCATTTGTGTACCAGATGTCTACATGTGGGGCCTACTCTGATATATCTATTTCAATTCTAGATACGAGTACCAGAATAGTTTTACGAGAATTTTCAAGCTATGAAATAAAAAGGTATTCACCACACGGCCCACCCAGGTTGGTTTTAATGTTATTGGTTGACTGATCCGAAATGCATTTGTATACTGGAGCCACCATGGAGTACATATTATATTTCATTTTGCTGAGCATGATTATCACAATTGTGGAAGAATTGATAGATGTTTAAGTATTTAAATAGCTTCGCCGCGGCCATCATTGAAACAACCCCATTTTAACCCATTCCAAGAAGTCAGATTTTGGCAGACTTTCTTCTGTTGACCAGTATACTAAGAAGGGGTGAAAAACACTGTAAAACCTTTTGTTGCAATTTATTGTGGGTCAGGTGATATATCAGGTGGGTCTGCATAAATACAAATATTATTTGTCTATCTATGTGCATGACGGGCATGATGTCTTCTGCCATGATCAAGTTTGGTTCCAGCCTGGGAATCTGATAACCCGGAATACCACAACACATCAACTCTCCTTTTCCATATTTTGAACTAATATTGTTGTTTTGGGGGAACATTATTTAATATACATTCGTTAATTATTTATTGATGGATGTAAATTACTCGTACAACATTGTTTAATGGATTATTTGGGCACAAATGTAATCATGATTTTGTCTTGTATTTTGTTTAATCTTCCTCCGTTACTGTGTGCTGTCGATAACTTGTGAATTTCTAAAAGGATATTATCCAATTCTCGACACTGGTCCAGCATTCCATGTAGATGTCTCCTATTGCTTTGGAGCCTGTTCAGAGGTTTGAGAGGCCGGATTAAAAGATGTTCCTCAAGTTCTCACAGTTGGAAGATTAAGCGAGATAATCATAAACCAATTAGCACAAGTCTGAAACCGTGTGCATGTACGTGGTAGGCGCGAAAACAAAGCCGCGGAGTGTAATATAAACACCTTACAATGAGAGCTTCCACACCAGTCACCAGCCACAACCATAACAACGACATTCCACTAAACTTATAGGCACTCTATTTCACTCTAAACCAAGCGATAACAAGTGAAGAAATAACGGTGTAATAAATAAAGTTGAGGTTATCCCGGACATTTAAACGAGACAAAGATATGTCTGAAGAAACGAAGCCACGAGTGCCGATTGCCGCCGAGTACGCAAGCCCTGGACCGCGCTATGGACTGCCTACGCTAGTTGGACAGCCCGGCCATGACCCCAGGAGCTCACACAACAAGGCCCCGGCCTTCCAGTTCGGAGTACGCCACGGTAAGCTAACAGACGACTGCAGCCCGGGCCCCGTACACCAGCCCACAGACAAAATCTACAGGACGGGTAAGGACGGCACACCACACTACTCTCTATACGCCCGCAACCGCGAACTGACTACTTTCAAGACCCCTGGCCCTGGGAGCTACGCACCCGAGAATGTCGGCCAGTCGGCCCACTACAGACACCCAGCCTACTCATTTGGGGACCGCGCCAAGTACCGCAGTTTGGACAAGACCCCGGCACCCAACGACTATAGCCTGGACTCCATGCTTTCTAGAACCGTTCGTTCCGACAAGAAACAGGCGCCAACATTCACACTGACCAGTAAAAGTAAAGTGGGAAGCTTCTGCGAGGACCTTGCAAAGACCCCGGGGCCCGGAGCCTACAAGACAACAAGACCAGACATATACAGACGGGAACAACCCGCCTACAGCATGAGGGCCAAGAATGTGGCCCCCGGGGACAGCACCAGGAAGCCCGGTCCCGGGGCCCACTCACCAGAGAAGGTCATCGTCAACAAGCGAGCAGCACCGCAGTTCTCCTTCGGCATCCGCCACTCTCAATACACAACTCCGCTCATTGTGGAACCTCCCGTGGACTTCTGATAGATATTTGAATTGTGTAGTATGCTTGTGAATGTGTGATAGCTCTATTGTTGCAAATAAATTTATTATATTACAATTGTACTATTGCTTTCCGATTGTTGTTTGAACACAAGGTACATGTAAGTATATCAAAATTTACATGTAGGCATATCAAAAAAAGTTTAATCACAATCTTCAGATTTATGTTATAATGACACCTGATTTTACGAACACCTCCGTGAACAGTATGCTTTCTACATCTTCTGGGCTGCATCCCATTCAGAGTACTAACGATTTCCCAAAATAAAGCCGTTTGTGTTCCGAAAAAAAAAATTATGAAACTTTTGTTGAGGTATTGCATGCATTTGTGTATTTCTGTGTGTCTGTCCGTCCGTTGTAAAGATCATTGTAAAGACTTCAAATTTGTCTCATATTTTAGAGCAATGGCAAGCGCATAAGATAAGTTAGGCCTAACTGTGATGTTCGAACACGACTGCTTTTGGACAACTCTGGCAAGCACTATCGGATACGATGTGGTAGTATTATACTCAAGAGACGATGTTTCGACTAATCACGTACGCTGTTTCAGAGCAACTAATAACAAAAAGAATATAACTAACTAACTCAAAGTCTAATAAAAAATCACCGGAGAAATTATAGTGTTGATGACGCCAGTGTTTCTTTGGATAAACTATTTGGTCGGGCTTTGTTTCTATTGCAAAATATTGTATTACGTTTGTTATTGGCATCATGAAAATCTGACTGTATTGGCGTTAATAAATTGATACTTACATGCAGCTGTTGTTTTTTCTTTTTGTTTTCTCCAATATTGCTGTTTTGACTTTCAAGGTCAAGGTCACCACTGAAATCACTATATGTGACTTCCCATATGAATGTGTCAATATTTAAGCTATGTCTTGAAGTGTTCTAGGGGTTTACTCCATACAGCTCCCATTAAATCATAACAAAAGTGGATGACATTTTCCAAGCCCAAAATTTCTATTTTTAATTAAAGGCGTTTTTTTTTTTGGGGGGGGGGGCTTAAATGACTCAAAACAGATGGTGCCTTAATTTCGAACCAAATTTGTTTTTCCGCCAAACCGTCGAAAATCAAAATTGCTGCCACATGCACACTGGTAGTTCAAGAACAACATGTGCATCGCACAGGTACATATTGGAAGCCTCATTCATCAATTAGAAAAACGTTACTCAACAGATTTCGAGAAAATGGATGTGAAAGTCCAGATATCATCGTTTTCCGACAAAAAGGCCATTTTGACCTTTCAAGTTCACTCCAAGTCAAATTCAAGGTCACGACTGAAACCGCAATATGTGATTTCCCATTTGAACGTGCCAATATTTAGGCTCTATCTTGAAGTGTTCTGGGAGTTTACACCATACAGCTCCCATTATGAAGGAAAAAGTGGATTAAAGTCCATTTCCTGAGTCCATATACAATTTCAATGGCATTTTTTGCAAGGAATTTGCACATAGAGAATAGTGACTTGATTTGGGACAAAATAAAGGATTTTTCCTCGATTGGCCGCCACACGCAGACCGGCGATTCAAGATCAACGAATCTTATACACCTCACAAATTATAGGTACATAAGGGGGATCCTTTGAAACACAAATCTCAAAACTGTCGGAACAGCTTTGCATAATTGCTGCCAAAGTCAGAAATTGGCCGTTTTTCATCGAAAAAGGTTGCCATTTTGAAGAAAGTGTGGAAATGAAAACAAAATAACTAATACCTCCTTCTTGAAATATTCTTTAGCTATTTTTGTGCAAAATTTCATATTAATTCGACTGTAAATTATTTAAAGGTATGAAATAAAAAGGTATTCGCCACACGGTCCAACCAGGTTGGTTTTGATCTTTTTGGTTGACCGATCCGAAATGCATTTGTATGCTGGAGCCACCATGAAGTACATATTATATTTCGTTTTGCTTAGCATGATTATCACAATTATGGACGAATTTTTAGCTGTTTAAGAAATAGAGTAGCTTCACCGCGGCCATCTTTGAAATAACCCCATTTTAACCCATTTCCAGAGGTCAGATTTTGGCAGACTTTTCTTCTTGTTGATCAGTATGCTAAGTTGGGGTGAAAAACACTGTAAACCTCTTGTTGAAATTTATTGTGGGTCAGGTGATATTTTGACCTGCCTAGATAGGTATATCGAAAACATTCGTGCACGAAATAACGCTCTGCATAAATACAAATATTATCTGTCTATCTATGTGCATGACGGGCATGATGTCTTCTGCCATGATTAAAGCAACTGCCCCCGAATGTATGTAATATTTTTTTCAAAGCTAAATTTTTGTGAAACACATCTAATGCAAGATAACAAAAGGTGTACTCAATGATTTTGACGATTACAGTCCGTCCGAGTTGTCTTTTCATCCGTTTAATACACATTTTGTACCGGTTTTGTAAATAAACAAAACGAAGTGTATCCATCAAACCCGAATGTAAACAAATGTGATATACCATGATGTACGTGGAATTGTCAGTCTATCTCGCACTTCTATGCTTTGTTTACATCTGCGTGTGATGGATACAGTTCCTGTATTTACGCGAGATCCCGCTGTTCAAATGGGCAAAATTTCCCAGAGGTCTGATTTTTTTCATTACATTTGATGTATGTCTCATCCAGTTAATTTAGCATGTTTGATATGAAACATAGTTGACTATGTTAAAAAAATATTGACTGGATTCGAAGGCAGTTGGTTTGAGTTTAGTTCCAGCCTGGAAATCTGATAATCTGGAACACCATGACACATTAACTCTCCTTTTCCATATTTTGAACTAATATTATTGTTTTGGGGGACCATTATATACATTCGTTAATTATTTATTAATGGATGTAAATTACTCGTACAACATTGTTTAATGGATTATATGGGCACAAATGTCATCATGATTTTGTCTTGTATTTTGTTTTATCTTCCTCCGTTTCGGTGTGCTGTCGATAACTTTGGAATTTCTAAAAGGATATTGTCTAATTTTCTCGACACTGGTCCAGCATTCCATTTAGATGTCTCCTATTGCTTTGGAGCCTGTTCAGAGGATCGCGAGGCCGGATTAAATGGAGATGTTTATCCAGTTTTCACAGTTGGAAGATTAAGCGAGATAATCATAAACCAATTAGCACAAGTCTGAAACCGTGTACATGTACGTGGTAGGCGCGAAAACAAAGCCGCGGAGTGTAATATAAACACCTTACAATGAGAGCTTCCACACCAGTCACCAGTCACAACCAAAACAACGACATTCCACTAAACTTATAGGCACTCTATTACACTCCAAGTCAAGTGATAACAAGTGAAGAAATAACAGGATATTAAATAAAGTTGAGGTTATCCCGGACATTTAAACGAGACAAAGATATGTCTGAAGAAACGAAGCCACGAGTGCCGATTGCCGCCGAGTACGCAAGCCCTGGACCGCGCTATGGACTGCCTACGCTAGTTGGACAGCCCGGCCATGACCCCAGGAGCTCACACAACAAGGCCCCGGCCTTCCAGTTCGGAGTACGCCACGGTAAGCTGACAGACGACTGCAGCCCGGGCCCCGTACACCAGCCCACAGACAAAATATACAGGACGGGTAAGGACGGCACACCACACTACTCTCTATACGCCCGCAACCGCGAACTGACTACTTTCAAGACCCCTGGCCCTGGGAGCTACGCACATGAGAATGTCGGCCAGTCGGCCCACTACAGACACCCAGCCTACTCATTTGGGGACCGCGCCAAGTACCGCAGTTTGGACAAGACCCCGGCACCCAACGACTATAGCCTGGACTCCATGCTTTCTAGAACCGTTCGTTCCGACAAGAAACAGGCGCCAACATTCACACTGACCAGTAAAAGTAAAGTGGGAAGCTTCTGCGAGGACCTTGCAAAGACCCCGGGGCCCGGAGCCTACAAGACAACAAGACCAGACATATACAGACGGGAACAACCCGCCTACAGCATGAGGGCCAAGAATGTGGCCCCCGGGGACAGCACCAGGAAGCCCGGTCCCGGGGCCCACTCACCAGAGAAGGTCATCGTCAACAAGCGAGCAGCACCGCAGTTCTCCTTCGGTATCCGCCACTCTCAGTACACAGCCCCTCTCATTGTGGAGCCTCCCGTGGACTTCTGATAGATAATTCAATTGTATGTGACTTTGGAATACTTGTGAATTTGTGAATAGCTCCATTATTGCAAATAAATATATTATATTATGTCACCCTATTGTTGTTTGAAGACATTTCATGGTTGTTGAAAGTGCATCCTTTTAGGATTAGCATGCATTTAAAAAATCATATACATGAACATGTATATTACCGGAGTACAGGGGTGTTTGGAAAATAAGTTCTTATATGGGCATTACATAGTGATAACATTATTTCGATATACAGGATAGAACTTGGCTCAACACGTTAAATGACCTTTGATCCAGGGCTTGAAATTTTGCCGAGTAATCCTCGAGGCTCAGGCAGCATAATATCCGAACCAGTGCCTAGTAGAGTGAAACGGACTTTATTTTCGTGTTCAACACCGAGAGCAAACACTCCTTAGGATTTTTCTTGGGAGTGTCGAAGTATCTTATATTTTGAGCATGTCGCAGTACCCTAGAGCGATATATGTTATTTTTCCTAATTTGTCATCAGAGACAAATACATCCTAGGTTATTTGGGGGTAAATTTCGCCCACGGCCGAGTCGGCATTTTGATATTCTCATCCATACGTCGGAAACGGTGCGTCCTGGTGTGAAACATGTTTTATTTCATAAATATATCACAGGATATTTTGGGTGACTTGCCCTCGATTTTTTTACTCGAGTTGGCATTTTGTTGTTTTGTTTTAAGCCGTATTTCGGCATGGTACACCACATAGCGAAATGGATATCTTCTGTGGACTAGTCATAAATTAGCTAGGTCACTGGTTAAATTCAAGGTCAAAAGAACATTCAGCATATATAATATTAAGCATATACCATGTCCACAGTTGATTGCTAAGCTGTAAATTCAATAATCGGAGAGATATTACCAATTTTGTGCTGTGGCCTTCAAAAGGAAGGCAAAGGTCAAATTCAAAGTCATCAAAATATTCAGTGTATCATTTTCTGTATCTCCACAATTGATTCCCAAGCCATACAGTCGATAGAGGAGCAAGATATGAGCCAGTTTGTCCTTGGACCTTGGAAATGAGGTCAGAGGTCAAATTCAAGGTCACGAGAATATTCAGCATATATATCATTTCCTATATGTCCACAATTGATTCCTAAGCTGTAAAATCGATAATATGTGAGATATTAGCAATTTGTCCTGTGACCTTGAGAATGAGGTCAAAGGTCAAATTCAATGTCATAACAATAATATGCATATATCATTTCTTATAAGTTCATAACGGATTCCTAAGCTGTAAAGTCGATAACAAGTGAGATATTAGCCATTTTGTCCTATGACCTTGAAAATGTGGTCAAAGGTCAAATTCAAGGTCATCAGAATATTCAGCATATATCATTCCCTATATGTCAACAATTGATTCCTATAGTCTCTAATCTCAATATTATGCGAGATATTAGGCATAATGTGTCCCATTATAAAGCATAGGAGAATTTAACCTGGGAAAGTCCCATTTGGGCCGAGTTTGGGCCAAAATGGTTCACTTTGAGCGATTCAAGCGCAACGAAATTTATAGACATCATAGGAGTAAATATGAGGAATGTTATGTATCAAGAAGAAAACAAGTTACTGAACAAATTTTGAGAAAATGGCCGCCAAAGTCCAAAATCAGGCATTTTTCGTCGAAAACGACCGCCAGTTTGAAAAAAATGTGAAAATCAAAAAACTAAAAAAATACCTTCATCTTATTTTCTAAGTATTTTTGTGCAAAATTTCAGAAAAATTCACCTGTAAACAAAAAAGGTAAACATAGCACCAAGGGTGCTGTAGCTTACCGGCAATCTTGAGAATTGCTTACCGGCAATCTTGAGTATTGATTTTTTATCATATAAATTGTTACACTGATCTTAAAACTCTATTCTCAAAACATGTTCGTAAATGTTGCCGGAAACACATTTTCTGTATTGACTATACTAAGAAATCAAGTTTCATCTCGGAAAGATTTTTTTCGTTAATAATATATATTCACTGACCGTCGGCAACAAAACTTTCACACATCACAAAGGTACATAGGGAGAATCTTATGCATTTTGAGAAAAATTGTCTGAATAGATTTTGAGGGCCACCAAAGACAAAATTCAAGACAAAAAAGGTCGTTTTTGACCTTCCAAGGTCATTGAAGGTCAAACTCAAGGTCACCACTCAAACCGCAATATATGATTTCCCATTGGAATGTGCCAACACTTAGGTTCTATCTTGAAGTGTTCTATGAGTATACTCCGCACAGGAGGAAAAATTGGGTGAAATCCAAAAAATGTTTCAATGGTCAAAACAATTGCTTTTTTGCTGGAAATCGCTCATAACGAATAGTGACTCGATATTTCGCCTACCCGCCAAAAAAATAAAAAAGGCCGCCACACGCAGACTGTCATTTTAAAGGCAAAAAAATTTATACACTTCATAAAGGTACCTAAGGAGAATCTCATACATGATTTTGAGAAAAACTGTCTGAATAGATTTTGAGAAACGGGCCACCAAAGACAAAATTCATCGCTTTTTTGGAAAAAAGGTCGTTTTGACCTTTCAAGGTCATTGAAGGTCAAATTCAAGGTCACCACTCAAACCGCAATATATGATTTCCCATTTGAATGTGCCAATACTTTGGCTCTATCTTTAAGTGTTCTATGAGTTTACTCCGCACAGCTCCCATTATGAAGGAAAAATTGGGTGAGATTTTCTAAGTCCAAAAAAATTTTTTTTTGCTGGAAATGGCTCAAAACCGAACAGTGACTCGATTTGGGACCAAACAAATTTTTTTCGCCGATCCGTCAAAAAATCAAAATGGCCGCCACACGCGAACCGGTGATTCAAAGGCAACGAAACTTATACACGTCATAGAGGTACATGAGAGGAATGTTTTGAAACAAAAATCTTAAAACTGATCAAACAGTTTTTGAGAAAATGGCCACCAGAGTCCAAAATTGGCAATTTTTCGTCAAAAATGGCCGCCAAATAAACGATTTTAAAAACGTCTTCAGATACTGGCCCAAGGTATATTATGACAAATGTATGGGAAAATTCATCATGTAAAGAAAAAGTTACAGACCCAGACGGACGAAGGACGGACGACGGACGAAAAACAATGACAATAGTTTATCGGCCCAAAGGGCCGGTAAGCTAAAAATGTGGACGACAACGACGACGACGGACGCAACGCCATGCCAATAGGTTATCGGACCAAAAATTAGCCCAAGCACAGTTTTGGTTTGAAGCATTGCAGTTGGCATATGACCTTGAAATTTACCAATCAAGGTAATCCTCGTGAACTTCAAGGTCACCATTGAGTGTGTTACATATGACTTTCTAATGTTCATGATACGAACATTTAAGCTCTAAGCAGCAATTATTTTGACTGTAGCTCAATTTGCACATTTCAGGTCAGGCGAGACTTTGAGATCTAGCGTTTAAGTTCATCTAAGGTCAAGTTCAAGGTCACCAAAACATGTGCCATATGACTTCTCATAAGTTTATATTACAACCATATCTTGTAGGTGCAAGCTTCAAGCTTCGGTGGCCAATTTACACATTCCACGTTAGACAATTAGCACTCAAGGTCAACCGAGGTCAAGCTCAAAGTCATCATTAGTTGTTCCATATGACTTCCATGCTCATAATGCAAACACAAGCCCTAAAGTGGCTGTTTTGATCTTTCAAGGTTATCGAAGATCAAATTCAATGTCACTAAACAACAGTGGAACACAGTGGAACAGCTCCCATTATGAAAGAAAAAAGTGGCAAAAAATTTCTTCCAAAATTTTGTTCAAGATGTAAAGTGTGAGTTAGACTATAAAATGCGCCCTGCGAGCTGTAAACTGCGACCTGTGTTAACAAAATGCAACTCAAATATTTTGGTATACATATTCTTTAGGTTACCGAACCTATGGTCCGATAACCTATTGCCGTCACGCTGCGTCCGTCGTCCGTCCGTCCGTCCGTCAACATTTTTATCTTTAAAGTGTACGGTCCAATCTTTCTGAAAATTTGAGAAAAGATACCTTAAAATAATTCAAGGAGGTATTTTTTAGTTTTCTAAATTTTTCTCAAAATGGCGGCCGTTTTCTGCGAAAATGCCCGATTTTGAACTTTGGCGGCCATTTTCTCAAAAACTGTCTGATCAGTTTTGAGATCTTTGTTTAAAAACATTCCTCTTATATACCTTTCTGACGTGTATAAGTTTTGTTGCACTTGAATCGAGGATCTCTGTGTGGCGGCCATTTTGAATTTTTGACGGGTCGACAAAAAAAAAATTAGCCCAATGGGCTAGAAAGGTTAACGGAGAAATATACAGAGTTAAGCCGAGAAAGTTGAAGGTCAAATTCAAGGTGACCACTGAAATCGCCATATCTCTAACCGTGAAAATGGGATCAAAGGTTAAATTCTAGATCACCAAACTATTCAGCATACATCATTTCCTATATGTTCACTATGGACCCCTAAGCTGTAAATTTGATAATAAGCGAGATATAAGCCATTATGTAATCTGACTTTGAAAATAAAATGACTGACCTTGAAATTTAGGTCAAAGGTCAAATTCAATATCGTTTCCTATATGTTCACAATTTATTCCTAAGCTGTAAAGTCGATAATAAGCAAGATATTAGCAATTTTGTCCTGTTGACCTTGAAAATGAGGTCAAAAATCATTTCCTATATGTTCACAATTTATTCCTAAGCTGTAAAGTCGATAATAAGCAAGATATTAGCAATTTTGTCCTGTTGACTTTGAAAATGAGGTCAAAAATCAAACTCAAGGTCACTAGAATATTCAGCATATATCATTTCCTATATGTCCACACTTGATTCCTAAGCTGTAAAGTCGATAATAAGCAAGATATTAGCCATTTTGTCCTGTTGACCTTCAAAATGAGGTCAAAAGTCAAATTCAAGGTCACTAGAATATTCAGCATATATCATTTTAAATATGTTCACAATTGATTCCTAAGCTGTAAAGTCGCTAACAAGCAAGATATTCGCCATTTTGTCTAGTGACCTTGAAAATGAGGTCAAGGTCAAATTCAAGGTCACGAGAATATTTAGCATATATCATTTCCTATATGTTCACAATTGATTCCTAAGCTGTAAAGTCGATAATAAGCGAGATATTAGCAATTTTGTCCTGTGACCTTGGAAATGAGGTCAAAGGTCAAATTCAAGGTCATGAGAATATTCAACATATATCATTTCCTATATGTTCACAATTGATTCCTAAGCTGTAAAGTCGATAATAAGCAAGATATTAGCCATTTTGTCATGTGACCTTGAAAATGAGGTCAAAGGTCAAATTCAGGGTCATGAGAAGTTTCAGCATATATCATTTCCTATATGTTCACAATTGATTCCTAAGCTGTAAAGTCGATAATAAGCAAGATATTAGCCATTTTGTCATGTGACCTTGAAAATGAAATCAAAGGTCAAATTCAGGGTCATGAGAATTTTCAGCATATATCATTTCCTATATGTTCACAATTAATTCCTAAGCTGTAAAGTCGCTAATAAGCAAGATATTGGCCATTTTGTCCTGTGACCTTGAAAATGAGGTCAAAGGTCAAATTCAAGGTCACGAGAATATTCAGCATATATCATTTCCTATATGTTCACAATTGATTCCTAAGCTGTAAAGTCGATAATATGCGAGATATTAGCAATTTTGTCCTGTGACCTTGGAAATCAGGTCAAAGGTCAAATTCAAGGTCACGAAAATATTCAGCATATATCATTTCCTATATGTTCACAATTGATTCCTAAACTGTAAAGTCGATAATGAGCGAGATATTAGCAATTTTGTCATGTGACCTTGAAAATGAGGTCAAAGGTCAAAGTTAAGGTCACGAGAATATTCAGCATATATCATTTCCTATATGTTCACAATTGATTCCGAAGCTGTAAAGTCGATAATAAGCGAGATATTAGTCATTCTGTCCTGTGACCTTGAAAATGAGGTCAAAGGTCAAATTCAAGGTCACGAGAATATTCAGCATATATCATTTCCTATATGTTTACAATTGATTCCTAAGCCGTAAAGTCGATAATAAGCGAGATATTAGCAATTTTGTCCGGTGACCTTGGAAATGAGGTCAAAGGTCAAATTCAAGGTCACGAGAATATTCAGCATATATCATTTCCTATATGCTCACAATTGATTCCTAAGCTGTAAAGTCGATAATAAACGAGATATTAGCCATTTTGTCCGGTGACCTTGGAAATGAGGCCAAAGGTCAAATTCAAGGTCACGAGAATATTCAGCATATATCATTCCCTATATGTTCACAATGGATTCCTAAGCTGTATAGTCGATAATAAGCGAGATATTAGCCATTTTGTCCTGTGACCTTGAAAATGAGGTCAAAGGTCGAATTCAAGGTCACGAGAATATTCAGCATATATCATTTCCTATATGTTCACAATTGATTTCTAAGCTGTAAAGTCGACAATAAGCGAGATATTAGCCATTTTGTCCTGTGACCTTGAAAATGAGGTCAAAGGTCAAATTCAAGGTCACGAGAATATTCAGCATATATCATTTCCTATATGTCCACAATTGATTCCTGGTCTCTAATCTCAATATTGAGTGAGATTTTAGGCTTAATGTGTCCCATTATAAAGCATAGGAAAATTTAACATGGGAAAGTCACATCTGGGCCGAGTTTGGGCCCAAAATGGCCCACTTCGAGTGATTTAAGCGCAACGAAATTTACACATGTCACAGAAGTACATATGAGGAGTGTTATGCATCAATAAGAAAAAAAGTTACTAAACAGATTTTGAGAAAACGACCATCAAATTCCAAAATTAGCCATTTTCGACGAAAATGGCCGCTATGACCTTGAAACCAAGGTCAGAGGTCAAATTCAAGGTCACGAGAATATTCAGCATATATCATTTCCCATATGTCCACAATTGATTCCTAGTCTCTAATCTCAATATTAAGTGAGATATTAGGCTTAATGTGTCCCATTATAAAGCATAGGAGAATTTAACATGGAAAAGTCCCATTTGGGCCGAGTATGGGCCAAAATGGCCCACTTCGAGCGATTCAAACGCGACGAAATTTATAGACATCATAGGAGTACATATGAGGAGTGTTATGTTTCAAAAAGAAAAAAAGTTACTGAACAGATTTTGAGAAAATGGCCGCCAAAGTCCAAAATTGGCCGATTTTCGACAAAAATGGCCGCCATTTTGAAAAAATTGCGAAAATCAAAAAACTAAAAAATACCTCCTTCTTGAATTATTTTTGTGCATTTTTGTGCAAAATTTCAGAAAGATTGGTCCGTAAACAAAAAAGATAAAAATGTGGACGACGCCGACGCCGACACCGACGCCGGACGCAACGCCATGCCAATAGGTTAGCGGACCAAAGGTCCGGTAACCTAAAAATGCGAAAATCAAAAAACTAAAAAATACCTCCCTCTCGAAATATTTTTAGGCATTTTTGTGCAAAATTTCAGAAAAATTCGATCGTAAACTTTAAAGATAAAATTGTTGACAGACGACGACGGACGACGACCCCTAACGCATCGCCATGCCAATAGGTTACGGACCATAGGTCCGGTAACCTAAAAATTTCGCCCTAAATCGCATTACTATCCATTTTGGGCCATTTCCAGGCAAAAAACAAGAACAAATTTTCACCCTCTGAATTTTTTTTTGGATTTTTCGGCACTTTTTTCCTCCATAATGGGAGCTGCCGGGACTGCACTCATAGAACACTTGAAGATAGGCCCAAAATTATGGCTCAAATGGCCCAAAATTCAGTTATTGGCTGTTTTCTCGAAAACTGCCTTATCGGTTTTCAGATTTTTGTTTCAAACCATGCTGATTGGGGTCCTTGACATTGTTGATAAAGATGGAGTGCCTTGAATCGATCGATAGGCCCAAAAGGGCTCAAAATTTAGTTTCTGGTTGTTTTCTCGAAAACTATCTGATCAGTTTTGAGAGTTTTGTTTCAAAACATGCTAATTGGGGTCCTTGACATTGTAGAAATTGCTGAAAAGCCCAATCTGTGGGCTGAAGAGGCCTAAACAGGCCGATATTTACAAATTGCCTATAGGGCAAAATGCTTGTACATAGGGCTTAGATTTGTATTATAAGCATATAGAAAGTCATATATGGTGCATCTTTTTGTGACCTTGAGGTTGACCTCAGATGACCTTGGAGGCTGAATCTCAAGGTCACGTGGACATGAAATGTGTAAATTAGCCTCTATAGACAAAATGCTTGTAGATAGGTTATGTTTATATTATGAGCATTGAGGAAGTCTTTTGGTGACCTTGTTTCTGACCTCAGATGACCTTGAGTACTAAATCTCAATGTCAGATCTAACATGAAATGTGTAAATTGGCTTGTGGGGCTAAAACAATTGCACATACAGGTTAGGATTGCATTATTAGCATATAGTCAGAGGAGCAGATGGTCACCATCTTTTGGTGACCTAAAGGGACGTCAACCGTGAAGGCTTAATCTCAAGGTCATGCCTGACCTGAAATGTGTAAATTGGCCTTTACGGACAAAATACTTGTAGATAGACATTATATTTTTGTATTATGAATATATGTTGTATACAAAATTATATACAGCACACCTAATGGTGACATTGACGTATGTACAGGAAGATGACCATGATTGATAAATCTGAATGTCATATCTCACCTGTGGTGCTCGAAACAAAATTGTCCGGTAACCTATCTTAGACCTTGGGCTAATTTTTTTTCATATTAAACCCAAGGTTTCATCAGAAAGTCATAGTCAGCCATAGATAACATTTCGCAGGTCGCTTGTCTCGCATTTCGCACCGGCCTTCCATACCCCTAAAGCACCCATAAGTCTATTTATTGTGAATCCTTAGCAAGTACATGTACCGCTCGTTTGCTCAAAGTACCGAACTGTAGCAATCAATATAAACAATGATATCACTGGACTTACATACATCATCAACTCAAACACCTGCTCCCAAGTTACTGTGTCTTACCAATCTGGCTGTTTGATTTGACATCATTTGATGCAATACATAGAAAACATACGATTATTGAGGAGACAAGCACATACACAAAATATATTTTATTTATTCCATCATCAAATGCTTGTCGCAAATAAAAAACAAAACTACATCATAAATTTTCAGCTCCTCGTATATCAGATACACACACCGTACACTGATTAAATCTGGAATATCACCATGAACAAACAATCACATTAATGGCACCTCGAGTTTTGCATTACCCAATAATACTACAGACATGTCATAAACAATTGAAACTATTTGAAATTATGTTAGCATCCACATAAGCCATGATTACTCAACTCTTGGACATAGCAATTGAATCCAGAACCTTAGGAGATCCAAATTCCACTAGTATTACTTCAATTCAACAGCAAGAGCCCTAATTTATGGTAATATACTGTAACATTTCAATAACTTAATTTAGTTTAGGATATCTCGGTGAATGACTTTGAAATACATAACATACACTCTTCTACATATTTTCATAAACTTCACAACCCAAGATTCACAAGAGAAAAAGCATGTACATAACAACAGTCACACAGTTGCATGATTTCATACATCACTCTTGCATATTATATGGGATCAGTTAAGTCGAAGGTTATGATAACATTATGACAATGCCCACAGACATCAATATTTTCATTCACTGCTGATGAAACAGTTATGTGTACATTGATTCTTATCACCAAATCCGGTCAGGTCATTGATCAACTTGTGACTTACTCTTCCATTACAGTGGTCCCCCTCAGATAAGACCTACCCTTCTGCCACAAAATTAAGGTCTTATCTAAGGGGATTTCTTATTAGAGGGGTTCGTTTACATGTTAAAGTCATTCTAGCGCCACAAGAAAAAGTCTTTACAGAGGGGGAAGTCTTTCTTGAGGGGGGTCTTATCTGAGGGGGACCACTGTACTTACTTTTCCACATAGAATCCCATGTCAAAAGTCAACGACATCAACTTGTAACTTGTGGATATAGATTCCATTCCAACAGTAGTTCCTCTCACAAGTCGATGTCGTGATGACCGAAATTAAGTATTACAAGCCATATTTCAAACAGACAAGTAACTGAGTTATTACACATGCATTCATTGAATGGAAAGATTGTGCTGTTCATGGCATGTGCAATCATTAAATGTATGTTCTCATTTGTTTGCACTATAAGTGTTGGCCACAGATGTACTTTACACACTGTTCGGTCACAAAACTAGTGTTTCAGAACTACCCGGTATCATATTTACACTTGCTGACTCAAGAAGATAGTTCTGTGAAACTTATGGCGAAAAAACCCCATTGAAACCATCCTCTTCAACAAGGGGCAAAATATCCAAGAATCAATACCTGAACCTTTCATACTTCTACACTATTTACACACATGCATACCACATTATATAAAACACCTTACTAAACACTATATATAGCCTAGGAAGCACCCATTAACAACTGGAATCAACAGCAGAGTCCATTTTTGATTTCTTGTTCGCTGATGATTCTCCGTCATCCTGCTCACTGTCTGCTTTGCGTTTGGCTGTGGAGATCTCGTCAGACGCTGTGATGTCATACTCCGACATTTGACTTGAGTCCGTCATAGTTTTGGTCTCTATCATCTCCTTGGGAGCCGCTTCTGATGACTGGCCGTTTTTCGGTTTCAAGTTCACAATGATACAAGTCATGTTGTCACAGCCAGTACCATCACCCGCTGTACTTGAGGCTAAACACAAGTCAAACATCTGAAAACAGAGCACAACCAGACAATCAAATGGCTGGCAGTCATAACATGACATCAAACTAAGGTGTCTTCCATAGCAAAGTGAATGAAAGATGATATCAAAACAACTTACCTCCCCAATAATAGCAGATAAAGGTCGAACATTAGCATGTATTCTGTCACGAACAAATGTCACAACGTCTTGACTACTCATAGTGTTCCTGTCAAACAACAGACAACGGTAACAATACAGCATGAAAATTTAGCTCAGTAAATTATACAGAACAAGGGCCACTGGCCTCAAAGGAAGAGCTTCGAAAATGTTTGCACAGAACTATTTAAAAACCCTTGAATATTGTATTTGATTTGGTACATATATGTTGTGGCCATATTGTAACTCTACTGGGCAGAATCTATACCTTGTTGGGCCAATAAATTTGTCATGTAACTATTTTCTTGTCATGTAACTATTTTTATTGTGGTCAATAATAGACTTAACTAGTAAAACTAATGATAACCTATTCGGTTAGTCATGACTGGATAGAACATTTTAGGGCCCGAGTGAGTTGGAAATTTCCGAACCGGGTACCTGTGTCGTCTGACCCGACCCGTCCAAATATATAGCAAAATTTGAATGATACTCACTGAAGCAATTTGTAACACGTAAACGCGAGACATTGATCTTTGACACATATTATTTGTTTCGTCAGTAATTACCGGTATTTTCAAGTCTGAGAAAGATCACAATGTCATGACCTCATAAAACTGTCATTTTTTTTCCTGATGATTTCCTTGTCATTCTTGTGATTTTACTAGTGTTTATCACAAATATTCAAAACTATATCTTTATTTGTTCTCAAATACGAGTAACAAAATTCCGATCCAGGTAATTGTATGACCCGCCCCGAATTTGGGTACCTGTCTACTCGTCTGGGCCCCAGAACCTTTACATTGTTGAACCCAATAATAAATGTTTCTTGTAATAATTATTTTTGCCAATAAGACTTAATCAATAAAACTAATGTTACTTATTCCGTTACAGCCATGAAATCTCTACAAGTCAGAAGCTTTACCTTGTTGAACACGTTTGAAAATCACCCGACTATTTTTGGGACCAATGTGTAAGATTTTCAATGTTCTGATTATGTTTTTCTGATTTAGGAGGCACAATTTTTCTTTGAGCTTTAGTCTTAGATTTAAATTTCTTTATGGATTTTTTTTCAGTGTTTTGATTTGTACTGCAGAGACATTTCAGTAACTTGTCTGCATTTCCAATAATTCATGACATGCATGAAAGCTTTTTTCATCAATGCGATCATGTTTCTCCTTGCCCAAATGTTGGTTTGAAGATCAGCGTACATGTTGTGTCAGTGTGCAGTGTGTAGTGTCAGCTGCCAAATACTGAAGTAGCCCAGGCACACCCCCCACCCCGAATCGCCGCTCGTGTGACTGCTATCAAAATCAGCACTGACAATTCTCGTCGGCAATATGAAACTATCATAAACATGATAAAAGTGCTAGATCTAGTATCCATTTGTTTCTGCTTATTTTAGGAGGAAACTAAGTTTTTTCCCGTGTAAAAGCTCCGCAAATCTGCCAAGTTTTGTTTGTTTGTTTCCGACGAGTTTTAGTCAAATCTCGTTGAAATCTCGCTTCACTTCAATGGCATTTTTAATTAAATTCCCCAATAAACAAGCTTTCGGTGGTGATATTTTTATGAAGTATTACCAGTGAAGTAGGAAAGAGTCATAGAAAAGACCATTTATTTGGGTCGTAACAAGTATTTCCACAAATACCGCACTCAGTTGGACGATCTCTTGGCGGCTGGCATTTTGACCTTGACCCTGCACAGCAATTTTTTGGGGCAGTACGCTAATTGGCGGGACTCGCTCACGTGATCATTTGCATATCATTATATCCACGTGTATTTCATAAACATGTGGGTGTGTCCGCCAAGACAGCTTCCCGATTGGACAATTCAGTGACTCTCTGGCTGGCGGGCCGACTGCCGTGACTGCTTATCGGGGCCACACGAGAATTGAATTTGCCCACTGGAATATGGAATACCACCACTAACACATAATTATTATGTTGCCGTATCAACTTGTTTTTCATTGTTGCAATACCATACTGTATCTATATATTGTGCGGAATGTATATCCAAAACTTTGAGTGCATATGATTGCAAGAAAGCACTGTTCCAGTGGAGATCAAAACGGGAGTGGTGATGGGTATGAAACGGTGACATACAAAAAAAAAAACGGTCGGAACACACGTCTCCTGGGATTATTATCGCTAATAACTTATTACATTAACCATGATTAGGTACACGGGCGTCATTTTCCTCCCAACGGGCCCCGGGCCCTCCCAATTAGCCACAGTTGAATACCCTGTTGTGGTTCCAAGTGGCACTTTCAAGAATGTAAACAAAAGAAAAAATTCAAAAATCCAAAAAAAACCAACATCATAGAGGAAGAGCTCTGCTCTTCCTAACAAAAATGTAAACACTTCACGTTCATAACAAAGCCTATTTGACATTGGGCGTTTATATTCTTGTTCAGTGTACAGTAGATGTCACAGCATTCACACCCACCATATTCCATCACAGGCCACGACTAGGAATTCGTCTTCATCTTGCAGCGTTGCTGTGCGAACGTCTGGCAATGCCGTAATCATCTGATCTCGTGGTGCTACTTCTTCATTCATCTTATATCGATGATCCCCTTAAAGCACAGAAGATATTCAGTGATGACATACCTGAGCATTATACATCCCCGAGCATACACTCAAAACATGCGCTACCATTAGTGCACCACTTTGATGCAAGCCTGATGTTTGTACGCTAATCACATTTTTAAAAGATTAGCGTTTGAATGCTTCTAACTCTCGAAACAAATGAACAATCACGAGACGCAGGATTGATAATCCCATGAACACAGATGTCAGAGCACATGTCTAAATGCAGGTTTAGTTACCTATAGCCCGGGACATGTTCAGGCCGCCATTGACGCGGCCGTCGGCCGTGATTCGGCCACCAGCCTTGATGATCCGGGCTTGTTCAATAGCGTCTTCAGGCTTGTGATCTTCCGACATATCAACAGCCTTCCCGGCCCGACTCAGCACACAGCGCGAGTCTCCAGTGTTGGCAACGAACAGGTCACTGCCTCGTAGCAATGCCACTACAGCTGTACAGCCACTGTCATAGCCAGGCTAGAAGACATACAAATATTCATTTTCATACACTTAGTGAACGGAGTGTTTAGCAGAATTTTTTTTTTTAAATTGGGAGTTTATGCATGATTTGCCATTCGCATGCCATGTGCCAGTATCTATTTTGCAACAGTCTGAACGTTTTTTGCAGACTTGTCAGAAAATGAAACTGATACAAAAACCAACAATTCAGGAGCAATGAAATGTACATCACATATTAAATTGGGATTTTGATGTGTGCAATTCAAACAGAATTATTGGAAGGAATTTCAGGAAATGGACATCAAAGTCTGAAATTGGCCAAATACAACCACTTTGGAATCGACAGGAAACGATTCTTTAGCTTGTTACCTCTTCTCCACCGGTGATGACCTGGTTCTCATCTTCCTCGTCCTCATCAGCTCCAAACGGCCCGGCTCCGTCTTCATCCTCGTCACTGTAGCTGTCACTAAATGCAAATCACACAAATGGGTACAAGTGGCTTGTACTGTAATGAACTCTTCAAGAAACTGGTAATTACATAGTAGTGCGGCTGTACATTCAAATTGCATTGATTATATCATTGACCAGGATCTTGATTGTATTGCTTTGATTGATTGTTTACAATCTATACTTACCTACTTGATATATATTTTGAAATGGGGATCACTTCAGCAACCTCTCGATGAATTACATACATACAAGCAAAAAAGTAACAACTCTGTAACCACCATCAGCATTTACCTGTCATCGTCATCTGTGTCGTCGTCATCCTCCTCGTCACAAGGGCCTTTACTGATTTTCCATCTATTCTCGTCTACGTCTTCATCAGAAGTGTCATCCTCCGAGGTTTCTTCATCCTCGTCCATCGAGGACTCGGAGTCGGTGTTCCCGGAGACCTTCTGGTCAGACGAGCCGCTGGATGAACACGGCTCCCCATCCTGCTCACACATATCATAATGTACATCACAGAGAAGCCTCTAGAGTCAAAAATACTATTCTCAGTGGGGATATAATTTAGAGGTATTGCAAATTAGACTGCTTTGCAAGGATTATGTCTGTGCCCTATATATACAAGTACTATTATATGCAGTATTTTTGCAAACAAGTGGGACACTGGAGGCAAGAAAGGTCTCACGCCATTGTCATGTATGTATACATGTATATGTATCAAGCTATTGTGTATTTCAACCAAGAGATTTTTAGGCCTCCACCCCAGGATACCTGTGAGGAGGAGCCTCCCGGTCCGGGTCCTGGCTTTGAGGATGACACTCCACTGCTGCCGACAGTGTCGTCCTGTGCCTGTGAAGAATTACTCGCGGAGGTGGGTTGTGCACTGCCACTGCTGCTGCAGTCAGCTTCTGCAGTTCCAGAGACTGAGCTCACTGCCGCCAACTGTTTGGCTGCTGCATTATCGTCTGTACAAGTGGCATTGTTTTCTTTGCTGCTGGACACGCACGAGCTGCTAAGTGTGGCATCTGAACCATTCTGTTGTTCAGTAGACTTAGTCGATCCACTGGAACTGTCAGGGACAGGGGCTGACTTATCACCCTGTGTAGAGTGTCCATTGACGAGCTGCCCTTTGACCTCGATATCACCACTTTCTGGGTCGGGACAATCAAGGAGTGGTGAGAACCTGTTCCGTATCATCGGCGACTGCGTTTTGTCCTTTTTGAACCTGCGGCTGGGTGGAGCAGTACCTCCCGTCCGGGACTTGTATCGCAACATCAGCTGATCCAGAGGCATGTGTGCCTCCTCGAACAGCTTAGCTGCCTCTTGCTCCTCTGAAACAGTGCAACAAACCATAGATCTTGCTGAGAAATTAATTTGTGTAGCTGTGAAACAATTATAAACCTAAAGCGACAATACAGGTAAACAACCTTGCATCTGTCCTACACTTACTTTCTTCTTCATTTTCTTCATCTGAATCGAGACCAGCTAGCTGTTTGAGAGTTTCCTGGACATTTTCATCAATAAGCTTGGCATCAAAGTCGAGGTATGCTTGTTCCAAGGCTTCAGAGATCTTGCCTTCTTTGTACAGTGCAGAATTACGGAGAAAGTCAGGGAAGTTTTGCTTCATATACTGAGCCACCTCCGCACCTAGGCATATGGACAGAAGTCAATACATAAATGGTTCTGTCAATTCACACAAAATTCAACACTGACACATGACAAAAGAAATGAGGCAGAGGGAGTGCATGAATATCGATGTGATGGCTGACGGCGAATCTGATACACGAATTTACTTGGTTATTATTCAACATACCATAGTACGTGATCTATATAACATTCCTGTTACTTTCAACACTGCATGTGTGTTAGATTTGCATACATCAGTGCTAATGCAATTCTTGGCAATTTGTACCGAACAAATCAGCATAACTTCTAGTAGATCAAATACAGATGAACAACTGCATACCTCCGTGGCCATCATAAACTGCAAACAATGCAGTATCTGTATCAAACTTTGGACAGCAGTTGTGCTCATCCTGGAAAGAAATACAGGTTTTAACATGAAACTTTTTAGATACTAGTAGATGATGGGTAGATCAGATCTATAATATAGTCTATACTGCCTGTAACTATCTGATAAAATCTCTGTCATGCTGATTTCCGTGATGCTGTGCGAGGTTGAGACTTGCATGAGCCAACTGAATTGAACAAATTACAACATCAAGCGAGTGCCATATCTAATCAATAGCTCTGTTTGTTTGGTGCTATTGGATATTCTGAATACATTATAGAATAGTGTTCAATCGAGCGCTTGCTGAGTCTGGCTTGTTTCCAAAATTCCGAATGCTCGGGCCTGAATTTGAATAATCAATTATTCCAATGTACTCATTTTCCATGAATTTTGACAACAATCAGAAAGATCAGGCCGTATTTCGCATCAGCTAGACACCAACACACTTTATTTTCATTTTCAACTTTGCGACATGACACTTCCGATTAGAATTTTGGACGGTGGGGAGACCCTGCAGGCTAAATCATCGAGGGATCATTTATTTTCACAATGGCATCTGTACTTGTAAAGCTCGAGCTGCGCTCGATAATCGCTCGTATTTTACAACGATTAATCGAGCTTGAAATTTCAAACGAGTTTGAACACTATTCTGGGATGGATACACATTTCAACCAAAATCATTGGTCAATCGAACGGAACCGCAAATTCCAGAACTGTTTTGCTAATTCCAGAATTGTGTTTCTGCTCATTCCGCTTAAAAGATCAAATACCAGTAAAAATAAACCATTCTCTTAATTCCGGAATGATATTCTGAAGCCAATCGAACAAGTAAACACAATTCTAAAATCAACAGATTGGCCTATCGATACAGTAGGCCCAGCCTGAGCGACGCGGAGCGTCTGAGATGGCTGTCATTCACCCTCGGGACGGAAATCGTTTGGACATCTTTTCAACTAAAAAATCGAAATCTTCCACAACTGTACCTTCTAGGCCTCATCTATATACCGAGAGGACATAGGGGATACATATTTGACAAACAATCAATGACTTTATCACTGAAATATCCCAACTTGAAAACGCGAACCAGATTTTGACAACTTGACACATCTCATGGGCGCATCCATTTTTTCAGCTGTATTGACCTCACAATTCACTTGGTGGCGCCACTTCTCATTATCTGAGATCGAGTTGTGGCGCCCCCAAGCGAATTCGATGTCATACTATTGGGAAAATGGATAAACCCATGGCCCGGCCAAGAGCTTGTCAAAATCTGGTTCGCGTTTTCAAGTTGGGATATTTCAGTGATAAAGTCATTGATTGTTTGTCAAATATGTATCCCCTATGTCCTCTCGGTATATAGATGAGGCCTAGAAGGTACAGTTGTGGAAGATTTCGATTTTTTAGTTGAAAAGATGTCCAAACGATTTCCATCCCAAGGGTGAATGACAGCCATCTCAGACGCTCCGCGTCGCTCAGGCTGCAGTAGGCCTATCGTCGGGGTACATCGGCCCCGTCCTTAATCATCGACCCCTGCAAACACTGCCAAACAGCTGTGCAAAACAGACATCTGACAAAAACCACATTGAAAGTACTTCTAATACACATTTCACATTTTAGTTTATCGAAGTTTTGCCCAGCCGTTTGCAGGGGTCGAAGATTAGGGAGAGGGTCGATGATTAGGTACTCTGACGCTATGCCTATAGTCGGCGTCATTGGTCTGTGAGCGGTGGTTTTTCGGCGATTACTCAGTCAATATTTGAGATAATCCGATGGAATTTTGACAGGTATGTTATCTTATGACCGCCTAACTAAGGATGCATTTTTGAGAAGATCGGATGCGAAGCAAAAAAGTTGGCCTATCTCGTCCATAGTAAAAATCTGGTGAAATCGGCCGTGGACCGCCCCCGATCGCCGTAGCATTTCTATAGATAACGTTTTGACGTTTTCCTATTTCGTTATATATAGGCCAAATAGGCTAACTTTTTTGTTTACACACCAATCTCTCCGAAATTTTATACCCTATTAGGCGAGTATAAAATAAAACTCCTACCAAAATTTCATCGAAATATACGAATTATTGACGGAATAATCGCGAAAAAACCACCGCTCACAGATCAATGAAGCCGACTATAACAGCCCAAGGCTAAATCTAGATCAAGATTTTTAGATCTAGTCTTTATGGGTTGTCGTCATGGGAGAATTGCCATGTAGTCATTTAAGATAGCATTATAGATTCACGGCATTTATCATGTTCATAATGGGGGTTTGGACTGTTTTCATATTTTAGTCGGTGTTCATCCACTTTCACCTCTTGCGAAATCCTCCACCCTTGCATAGACGAGGCGCCATATTCAAGGATGTCGATAGCGTCATCTTCTGTAACTTTGTCTGTTTGTGGTTTGTTCAGATAGGCACCCATCCTAAATGCTCAACATCTGCATTCAGCCGAGAAAATATAATAAAATCTGAACGAATGTTTGCCAATTTTTTCACGTGTCTTCCACAACAAGACACAGGCGGGAGAATGCACGTGCAGCAACGGTTTGTGGGGATGTGAAATAAATGGAATGTCCTGTTCAGTGATGTCATCAACATCTTGGGAAAGAGTCTTCTACTTTGCATGTTTCGTTTTGGACTAATTTATTAGCTGATTATAGTAAATTTTATAAGAACAAAGAGGCGTATCACGAAAATATAATGTTTTGATATAAATTGCAATGTTGTCATGTTGCTTCTACAGGGGGAGGTAAACAGAACAGCATTTAGGTCAATCATCATTGGGACCGAAGACAATGAATGCGAAATAATTTTGATCGTGAATCACGGCTGATTTTTGATGGAGGAAAAGGATTGTTTTTGATTCCTACACAGGTGACGTGGAATGTTATAGATGTATTTTGTTCTTTCATTCCATTCTTTCATTATCAACCGTTCTAGGCAGCTATTTCATGATAGTATATGTTTGTGAGGCCTATTTATGTTGCCAGAAAATATTTCGAACTGAACGCCAGATGCATGTATACTCACATGTAGCCTGATGTAGGCCACATCAAATTGACATTAGCCTACTAATACCTAGTCTTGTCTCTTGAATTAACGATGAAATTAATATGGGGATATAGTCTCACATGCATAGGCCTACTCATTTTAGGCTACATCAAATTGATATAATGTTAGTATTGAAACGATTTTGAAATAAATATGCAGGTTTTTTTATGTTACGTACTGAACCTATCCACGATCCGATAATTGTTGTGGCGTTGTGTCCGTCTTCCATCCACATTTTTATTTTTAAAGTTTATGGGCGAATTTTTTTGATATTTTGCACAAAAATTCCTAAAAATATTTTAGGAGGGGGTATTTTTTGTTTTATTTATTTTCAGACATAATACTGAAGCTTACATACAATGTATATAGTTTGTATTATGAACATGAAAAAGTCACATCATTTTTTTTTTTTTTTTTTTTTTTGGTGACCGGCCTTGAATTCGATCTTTAGTGAAATTGACAACGAAGCAGCTAGCTATATTTTACTGAAACAAGCTTATGTCTAACACTGTAACTTACTCAGGTAACCTTTCTTAGCCCATGAGCTAATTTTCTTTTGGCAGAAATTGAGATCTTGTTATTTAGGCCAACAGTCTGGTTTTGATCTGTTTTGCACATTTCATACAAAAATATTCTGAACTGAAAATAATTGCCATAGCGTGTGAGCCGGTTTTCGGCGTATTGTGATTGTCATCAGAACCATTATTGCCTTTTGATTGTGGTTTGGTAAAACGCATTGCATTTTGACCAAGTAAATGAGATATTTTTTATCAGGGAGGTTTTCCATGCTTCAGCGGACGTGTCCTCGTCGAATATGTGGGTGTTTGGCAGTGTTGTAGATTCGTCTTGTGTAGCTTCCAAGTTGACCCAGTTTCTGAAAAAAAGAACGGCCAGGCAGGAGTGGAATCAACGTCTGGATTTCATGTTCTTTGTGTTTTCTATCATTATGGATGTCGCACAGCATGATCGAGAATGACAAGTAGCAGAGGAAGCACGGACGAGGTTAGCTCGTCCCATAGTGTGAGAGACAGCGCAGATGAGTCGGAAGATTCCTCGGAGGAGAGTGAGGTTTTGGAGTATAGTCCGTGTGGACGATGGCAAAAAAGACGAGAAGAGGTCAGTCGGTGCATTGAGCTGTGTGTCCTTCCAGCTGTCATTTATCGAAGTTGTCATCTATTTCAAATTTTAATGCCATTCATTGTCCGATAAACGCCATTCACACTACTACACCTGCTAAGACTGTTGTTAAATATGTCTAGCACCAAAAGTGTGACGTACCCATTTCCAAGGAGTCAAGGACCAAACGGGGACTATAGTATAGATCTACTCTGATTTTTCTAACTTGTTTACACTGTTTTTCGCTGATATTTTTGGAGTAAAGGATAAATATCAACTTCTTTTAATAAATAATTGGTCAGTCATCAACAGTTTAGTTCGTAGGTGATGCTTGAACAATTATTTAACTAAAGAAGTTGATATTTATCCTTTATTTGAGCATGCAAACTAGCGGTGCTTCAAGTTGACATGATCCCAAAACACACAAATAAGAAAAAAGTCAATATGTACTAATATAGATCTATATAAGCCTTGTATATAGATCTAAATGAAATGTATGTCAAAATTTGTTTTGCACTCAGGTACATCAAAGGGATGTTCCTGGGATAGATTCAGCCTTTCTTGCTATGGACAATGACCAGGGCATTGAGGTTGTCTGGAACGAAGTTTGTATTTCGGAGAAGAAGTCGACAAAAGCACAAGAAGAAAAGATCAAGCTGGTGTTTGACAACCTGATCCAGATTGAACATGCAAATATTGTCAAGTTTCACAAATACTGGACAGACAAGAGCAAAGATAAACACAGGGTAATTTTCTTATCAGCTAAATTCATGTAATCTCTGTATTGTAGATTTGTTCTTACCCTCTATTTTGTGGTTACATAGATCTTCAGAAGCATTTAATTTGGAGTAATTTGCACTGTTTGAAATGATTTTGGCAAGACAATGATATTTTCACAAATGATCAATGGACAATGGTCTTGAATTTACTTAATCGGTGTCTATTGGGAATTTGGATTCACCAAAGTTGCATACTACATGTACATAATTTGAAGTTGCTACAATTAAATTATTGTTATTTTGGCATGTATTTTTTATGTGTCTTTGCAGGTCATATTCATCACAGAGTTTATGTCTTCGGGTTCTCTGAAACAATTCTTGAAGAAAACCAAGAAGAATAACAAAACACTCAAGGTTTGTGCTGTGACATCTTAACACTTTCATTCCAATCAGAGGTGTGGGATATATTCATTTTACAGTCAGAGTGCCAGTGTGTTCAGTATTCAAGTAACAATTTTGTCAATTTCACAGGCTTGGAAGAGGTGGAGCACACAAATTTTATCAGCATTAAGGTACAAATATATTATCATATATTATCAACTAGTCTATCATTCATTTGCATGCACGTACATTGTACATTATAGTAACAGTAGTAACATTGTTACTTCTATTGTTACATTGTGCATGTTGTGTATCAATTTCGCACTTGATCTTGATAGCTATTGGGTCATTATTCATGAGTATACATAGAACACTAACACAGTAACTTGTTATTTTGTGACAGCTATCTGCATTCCTTCCACCCTCCAATCATTCATGGAAATCTACGCACAGATACAATTTTCATTCAGCATAATGGACTTGTTAAAATTGGAACAGGTATGTCTTCTGATCTTTATTTATTCAGTTAGTTTTATCGGATTAGTTTTCATCAAATTAGACCACATGTTGTGTTACTGACAGTGATTATTGTGTCAGAAATTATTCTATCATTGAAACAATGTGAACATTTTGCAAGGTTCATGTGCATGACTTGAATTTGTTGCTTGTTATCCTTCTTTAGTTGCCCCTGATGCCATCTATGCTGTGAAGACTTACAGACAAGAGGTGAAGAATATGCACTATGTGGCACCGGAGTATGGAGGTCAGTATATCAGAATTTGATGTGTTTTGAGATTCATTTCCAGTGAATACTCACATACTTTTGATTTATTTATACAGGGCATTACATTAACACTTGCCCGATTGCCCGGGGCAAGTGAAAATTGGGTACGGGCAAGTGAGATTTTAATGTGCTTGCCCGATGGGGCAAGTGAAAAAAAATCTATCTACAATATATCTTGGACAAATCTGTTTCACGGCAGTGATAAAAAGCACCCATACTGGTCGGTGTAGCTGTTCAGAACGTCAGCGCTGAGATCAAGTCAGTCACCCAATCACAGCACGTGTCAGATCAGATCTTGTGGTATCACTATGGTGACTGTGAGTGGATGTGCTCTAGCAAAAACTAAATTATGTTGGGCTTTCGGCAAATTTCGCTGTCAAAATATGGGTTTTTAAGGCAAGGCGATGATAACAACAACAGAAAGCGGCAGATCAAAGTCAGTTCAACTAAGAACTATGAAACACTATGAAACATGCGTGTGATCGCGGCATTTTGTGCGTGCAAACAAGTCAAAAAGTCGGGGCAAGTGAAAGTTGGTCAGGGCAAGTGAAAACTGATGCTCACTTGCCCGATGGGGCAAGTGGAAAAAAAAGTTAATGTAATGCCCCGTTATATTATCTTATACACATAAAAATGTGCTGTCACTGTAATCGACCAATAGTTACAAACATTGTTGTTTGGTAACTTCCAGGTAGTGTCCCAGTCACCCCTGCTGTGGATATATACTCCTTTGGCATCTGTGCTCTAGAGGTTTGAACACATTTCTTGCTTGTGATGAGTTCAACATATTTTGAGTAGTGAAAGTGTATGATTTTTGTCCATTGTGAGAAAACTGTACTGGCCCCATGTTCTGCCTCTTCTATGCAGATGGCAGCTCTAGAAATACCTGGCAATGGTGATTCTGGGAAGACTGTCTCTGAGGACTGTATACAGAAAACATTAGATTCCTTGGAAGATCCCCTTCAGAAGGTCTGTGACATCTTGTAGTTTGTGTGCTCTTCTGATTTCAGACTTTATGATACACTGTTGACCAGAATAATTGAGATGCCACACAGTGTTCATACATGTATTTAGTGTACCAGCGTGAGTTTATTGGTGTTAGTGGGTGTGTGGGTCGAACACATTTATCCAGGTCCAGTGTAGGCAAGAGTGGAATATATAGCTGCTGTCAGTGGCTCCTTTTGATACTAGTAAGTGTTGAGATGTACTTGACGTTGTATCTCCACATACAGGACTTTATCAAGAAGTGCCTGGAGACGGACCCGTTGAGGCGACCGTCTGCTCGGGAGCTGCTCTTCCACACCGTGCTGTTTGAGGTCCACTCACTCAAGCTTCTAGCTGCCCACACGCTTGTCAACAATGTCACATACCTGGAGGCCGCGGAGAACCAGGCTGATGATGTCGCCAATGCCGATGCAAACAAGGTCATGGCAGAAATTCTGCATGGCGATGGTCGCACCAACTCCCAGACAACGTATGTGCCTAGCTTTGTTAGAGGACTTTAGGCATTGATACTCAATAATGCCCATGAAAAATACTGCTTTCAAGAAGTATGTGATGTGTAAATATGTTTCATTAGTATGTTTGTATTGTTCACTCTTGAGAATTTGTTTCATGCCATTCATAGATGTCTCTATTCTCATAAACAGCATGGGACAAGCTCCAAAGCTGGAAATGGAGAAATTTCTTGATGATGTCAGGTATGGTAGTCAGTTCTATTTGTCATAGCTGGTGTAAATATTGTTCATTTTCATAATCTGAGGAAACGAAACCAAGGCTCAGTCCAAAACGAGGCCAGAGGGAGGATCCATTACAAATACAATCTTTGAATGTGGTGGATAATCATCCCCATCGAGATGGGCATTTATAAATTTGCAGTATTTTGAAGTGATTCTCTCCATGGTTGCAGAAACGGTGTTTATCCACTAACGGCATTCGCATCGATCACCCCGCCGCTGACGAATCGGCCGAGTGCCAAGTCCCCTGAGATGATGGAAGAGAAGGCTGACACACCCGAGCCACACGAGGTCGAGGTCAGACAGGCCATCTCCATGGACTGCCGTGTCCGTCGTCTTGACAACCCCAACAACTTTCATGTAAGTATTTATTGCCATACCACTACCTCTATAATAAACTCTTTGGGTAATCTTACCTTGGCATTCAAAGAAGAGGAGAGAGAAATGAATGTCACAAGAATTTTCTCAAAATTCCTGACATCCATCTCGAACTCGAAATTGAAGGAAATTACTCTCACACATCTCAGATTCCCCGCGGTGTAGATGTGACGTCACACCGGTCATATGATTGACCTTAACCGCCATTAATTTGCTCCTCCATTGTTGGATGTGCAGCAAGTCTTGCTTTCGGCATTCAAAGTCGAATTTCTTCACGTCTACGATCGTCTTTAGGCTGTTCTTTGCACAGCTTTTTCTTCAGTAGATCGTTCTTTCGTTGTTAGACTAGCTTAGAGTTAGTGATTTGCGATTTTTTGGGAGGAAATGGTAAAGCCTCCCCAGGCCCCTTTCCTTCCCCCATTATCGCCCGTTTGTACTTCGATGTTTGATATGTTTCAGATATGAAGTGCATCGTTTGCAAACACTACCTTCCTAAGTGGGAGGCTCATAACGCCTGCTGGCAGTGTAGGGACACTGTTTATTGCCGTCCTTCAGCCACCTGTGAGTTATGCGCGGATTGGTCCATCGACGAGTGGAAACTCTGTCTTCAAGGCTTACGGGAGATTCAGGCCCGCAGGTTTGCTGGTTGCCCTACTCCCCCTTCCCCGTCAGATTCTGATAGCGCCAGGCCGCGTCCCAAGGCGTCTGAGGAACGCAAGCGGCGTTTAGATTTGCAGTTAACCAATGCTGTTTGTGCTGTAAGTTTTGATTTATCATTGTCATTTTCTTTCAGCCAGGTACGGGTCCCGGGAGCCGCGCGTTCGGCTCTCGGCACCCTAACTTCCCCACAACCTACGGGTTTGTGTGGCTCACTTTTGGCTCCCTCTCTACTGGCCCCTCGTTCTCATGCTTCTCTGGCTGAACGACCTGGGTTTCAGTGTCCGAGTGTGGTTTCGGGGTCTGCCGGTTCCGTCGGGCTCACGACGGTTCCCTGCGCCCGGGATCCCTCTGGACAGAGAGTGTTGTTTCCCCCTCCGGGTCGGGCTCCGGCCCCCGGGGCTGGGATTCAACCCAAGAGCCAGGGCGGATTTCGGTCCGGGTCCGTTACGCCAGTGTTTCGGCCGCCGGTTCCCGAGTTCCCGCCGGTAACTGGACCCCAGGCCGTGGCCCCTTTAGCCGTGGCCGGTAGGGACCGGGAGCCAATGGTTTTGAGCTGTCCAAACCCACGGGTTTCTGGGACCCCGTTGTTTCCAGGCTCACCCGTTTGTTCCGGTAATAATTCTGTTCATATTTTTCAGATTGCCGAGGATATTCAGGACGACTCCCCTCTCTCTTCCCTTCCCGTCTGCTCTTTTGCCTCGAGCCAGGGCATGATGTCGTTCGCCCAGGTAGCCCAGGGGTCCACTGGTCCGCCGGAGCCGCACGACTCTCCAGTCCAGGGGACTTCTCCTACTGTTCCGCCCGAGCAGCGCCTCAGGGGCGAACTGGAGGCTTTTCGGGCCGAGATGTTGGGACAGTGGCAACAGTTCCTGGCGAGGTTCCCTCCGCCACAACAGCCGCCACCTCCTCCTCCTTCTCCGTCTCTTCCCAGGGAAGACCCGCCCTCGGATGGGGAATCTTCTCCACCGGCTCAGCCGTTGCCTGGTCCTTCGGGTCTTACGCTGCCCCTGAAGCGTAAGGCCGAGTCCGACCAGGAGCTCGCTCAGTCCGAGTCCGATGACCCCTTGTCTTGGGGAGAGAAGCTGGACTTCGTGAAGAGGGTCCTCCCGGGTTTGTGGCCCGAAGAACATGCTCCGCCGCCAGTCAAGAAGGTCGCGAGATCTATGATATCGTCGGAGATGGAGCATCCACGGCCGTCGAAGGACGCCCTACGTTTTCCCCTCTCGGCTGGAGTCCGTGGCTCCATGCAGGAGCGAATCGAGGAGACGGTCAGGACGAACAAGACCGCGATAGGCGCCTTTCCTTCCCGTCCGTCTGTTACAGATTATTACACCTCGTCGGAGCTGGACGACAGGCCGACCACCTTGAGGAGGCACCACCCCCACTTTTCCTTCTTTAAGGAACCCAAGTCGGTGGACATTCCTTGGGGAGCGCTAGCCGAATTCCAGCATACCGTGCGGGTTGGTCTGGCCACAGACTCTGCCATGGATTGGCTTTCCATGGCCACCAAGAGAGCCATTTTACAGTGCCACGACCAAGTACTGAACAATCCGGATTTGGATCGGGATGAACTCGCGGAGGCCCTTCTCAGTTGCGCGTCCCTGGTGACCTCGATCGGCAAGGGCGTTGGTGATAAGGTTGCTCTAGACTCCCACGCACTCTGGGTGTCTGAGCTCTGGCGTCGTGACGCGTTCCTGTCCTCCCTGAGGTTCGAGGTTCCCGACCAGTTGATGTCGGACATGAGGGTCCTGCACCCGGTCATCCCCACCTCCGGGACTCCCACCTCCCTGCTCTTACCGGACCGTTCAGCGGACCTGCGTGAGGTGAAGAAGGAGGCGGACGAAAAGGCTGCGAAGTCTTCCACCTCCAACGCCCTCCTGAGCCAGTCCAAGTCTTTGGAACGGCTCACTCAGCAGATGGTGTCAGCTTTCAAGAAACCTCAGCCCCCTACACAGCAAGCCCAGCCGCAGCAGCAGCCAGGTCGTGGCCGCGGCAGGGCCCGAGGCAGGGCCTCTGGTCTGCCCTTTCGTGGGGCCCCTGCCGGCAGCACCCGAGGAGATCGCGGTCGAGGTCGAGGCCGTGGCCGTGGCGAGGCTCCCAAGCCCGCAGGGGAAAAGAAACCGGGTACGTATAGCTTCGGATTCCGGGCCGGATCCTTTGCTCGAGTGTCGAGAAGAGCTGCATGGTCAGCTCGTTTCGGTCGATATTCCTTCCTCAGACGAGCCCGTAGGAGCTCGTTTAATTCTGTTTTGGAAAGAGTGGGAGCGGCTCGGGGCTTGCCCCTGGGTCGTCTCGACGCTCCGTCGAGGATTCGGCCTGAAATTCGAGAAATTGCCACCGTTATCGCCCGTCCCAAGGGGTTTCACTCTTCCAAACGATCCAGAACGCCGCCGTGTTCTCCACGAGGAGATAACGGCGATGATCGAGAAACAAGCGATAGAACCTGCTCCCGGGGACACTCCCGGGTTCTACAGCGTGTTGTTTGTGGTTCCCAAAGCGTCGGGGGGTTGGAGACCAGTGATAGATCTTTCTCCGTTGAACAAGTTCTTAATCGTGCCGACGTTTTCCATGGAAACGCCGGAGCAAGTTCGTTCAGTCATGCCTCGCGATTCGTGGGTGGTAACGATCGATCTCAAAGATGCCTATTTCCATATTCCAATGAAACCTGCAGTTCGCAAATACCTGAGATTTCTCTATCTCGGCCGCGTATGGCAGTTTCGGGCGCTCCCGTTCGGATTATCGACAGCGCCGTGGATTTTCACCATGGTGGCTCGGGAAGTCCAGATTCTCGCCCACAAGCGGGGGATTTTTATCCACCAATATCTCGACGATTGGCTAATCCGGCACCATTGTCGCGAAACGCTGATCGTCCAAGCACAGTTTGTGGTAAATCTATGCTCACGGATGGGGTTCAAAATCAACCAAAAAAAGTCCGACTTGTCACCGCGTCGAGACTTCGTCTTCTTGGGGTATCGTTATCAGACTACCTCAGAGACTGTGTTGCCGACGCTGGATCGTCAGTCAAAATTATCCGTGCTGTCAGAAGGCTTCCTTCGTCGCATTCCACAGACGGCCAGACGCTGGCAGTCCCTTCTCGGGATGCTGGCGTCCACGGAAAAGTTAGTTCCGTTGGGCCGCCTGCACATGCGGCCTATTCAGCGGCATCTACACTCTCAATGGTCCCAGGTCACGGGAGACAGATCCCAGCTCGTGCAGGTCTCTCCGGAAGTCGTTTCCCATCTGCAATGGTGGCTGGATCCCGTCAATCTGCTCCGAGGGTCGTCATTCCGCCGGCCGCTTCCATCCAGGCACGTATTTACGGATGCCAGTATGGACGGCTGGGGCGCTCACTGGGACGACAGCGAGGTCTCGGGCACCTGGTCTTCGTCTCAGCAGGAATGGCACATAAACCTGTTGGAACTGGAGGCCGTGTTCTTGGCTCTCAGGCATTGGGAAACACATTTCCTCAATCAGGCTGTGTTGGTGGCCACCGACAACTCCACCGTTGTCGCTTACATCAACAAGCAGGGCGGTACGAAGTCCCAGTCGCTGTGCCAGGCCGCTATCGACCTCCTGCTCTGGTGTCACGACCGGGGTATTTCGCTTTTCGCGAGGCATATCCCTGGTCATATGAATGTTTGGGCGGACCGCCTCTCCCGGAGGGGCCAGGTCCAGGCCATGGAGTGGAGTCTTGCCCCCAGGGTATTCCAATCTCTCTGCGGCCTATGGGGCACGCCGATGGTCGATTTGTTTGCGACCCGGTGGAACCACAAACTTCCTTCGTTTGTGTCTCCCATTCCCGATCCCACGGCCATGTCAGTGGATGCGATGTCGACGTCCTGGGAGGGCATGTACGCGTATGCTTACCCCCCAGCGGTGTTGTTGGACAAGGTGATCGCCAAGTTTCGGACTCACCAGTGTCGCCTCCTGCTGATTGCTCCGTGTCTGCCGCAGAGGTCGTGGTTCCCGGACCTTCTGGAGTTGATAGTAGACTTCCCTCGTCAGCTTCCGGATCGGTGGGACCTCCTCAAACAACCTCGCTCCAGCATGTTTCATCAGGCTCCCGCAAGTCTGAAGCTTCATGCCTGGATATTGTCGAGCGATGTTTCCGAAAGAAGGGATTTTCAAGGGAGGTGTCCGCTAGGATCGCCCGATCAAATCGAAAATCTTCTTTGGCAGTCTACCAATCGAAGTGGACTTCCTTCTGTGCTTGGTGTCGTCGCCGGAAGGTTAGTCCTTTCAGAGTCGATGCTCCCCTAATTTCCGAATTTCTTCTCGAAAAGTTCAATGAAGGGCGAGCTCCATCCACGATCGCGGGTTACCGTACGGCTATCGCGAAGACTCTAAAACCCAAACTTGGGATCGATTTTGGTCATGATCAAGGTTTGACTGCGTTGATTAATAGTTTCGAGATCGAAAGACCGAAAGCTAGGAACCCGGTTCCTGAGTGGGATCTATCGCTTGTTCTCAACGTCTTAAGAAAAGATCCGTTCGAACCCCTTGAGCGGGCCTCACTAAAGTTGCTGACGTTTAAGACGGTCTTCCTTTTGGCTCTGGCTTCCGGGAAGCGACGGAGTGAGCTTCACGCTCTGTCCTTTTCCAAAGTTAAGTGGAAGTCGGATGGCTCCTCGGTTCTCCTCGGAGTCATTCCCTCCTTTCTGGCCAAAACTCAATTAGCAGGTACGCCATTATTGAGCTTTTCCATTCCCGCCCTGACTCCTTCTCTGGGGCCGGGCCTGGAGGAAGACGCGAAGCTTTGTCCCGTGCGAGCCCTCCGCATCTACGTTAATCGTACGCGTGAGCTGCATCTCGGCAAGCGTTTGCTTTTCGTGTCCTATCTTAAGGATTTTCCAAATGATATCCGTCCTGCTACGATCTCATCTTGGATCAAGAAGTGTGTTAGATTTTGCTATGAAAAGTCACAGGCGAAAAAATCCACAGGTTTCAGAGTCAAAGCGCATGATGTGAGGGCTCTCGCGGCTTCACTTGCCTTTACAAATAAAGTGTCTCTGAATGATGTCATGTCTGCCTGTACCTGGAAATCTCATAACACATTCACTTCTTTCTATCTCAGGGAGTTAGCTTGGGAGGATGACTCCGGCCTCCAGCTTGGACGACTGGTGGCGGCGGAGCGTGTAGTCCAGCTGTAGATACCTGTAAATAGATCAGCACGCCTCTGTACAGATGCACCTGAGGTCGACTCCCAGGGGAGTTGCTCCTCTTCTTTGGCGAGGGAAATTTTTGTTCTTCTGCAAGAGGAAAGTCACCTCTGCAGAGCCCCTGCTCGTCTCCATGCATCTGAAGGTAATTCAGGCGTGTATTATGGTATAGTTGTAAATATCCTGTAAATATGTATTTTCGACTTAAAATTATAATTTAAAAGTAAAACACAATATTTACTACTTTCAATGGATATTTCCTACTCTCACACATCGGTGATGAAATTCCCGGGAGAGGGTTAAACCCACCTCCTTTGGTTATTCTGATATAACCCAAAGAGTTTATTATAGAGGTAGTGGTATGGCAATAAATAGGAAGTTTTAACTTGTTTAAAACCAGTATTTATTACATACCTACCTCTATAATAAACACGATTATTCTCCCTCCCGCCTCCCCTGCCTTAACCAGGTGGGCAAATTAATGGCGGTTAAGGTCAATCATATGACCGGTGTGACGTCACATCTACACCGCGGGGAATCTGAGATGTGTGAGAGTAATTTCCTTCAATTTCGAGTTCGAGATGGATGTCAGGAATTTTGAGAAAATTCTTGTGACATTCATTTCTCTCTCCTCTTCTTTGAATGCCAAGGTAAGATTACCCAAAGAGTTTATTATAGAGGTAGGTATGTAATAAATACTGGTTTTAAACAAGTTAAAACTTCCTTTTTGCTGTGCTGCAGTCTTGTTCTCTTCAAGCATTCACAGTGTCTGTTCAACTTGTTTCCAACAATGATAGTTCCCAAAGAGATGGATTGATAGATAAAATGTTTGAGGAATAGACTTTTTTTTTTTTTTTTGAGATTGATGTCTTGCTCTCATGCTGTTCTCTGTTGACTGTGTTACTACGTCTTGTTCTCTTCAAGCATTCAAAGTGTCTGTTCAACTTGTTTCCAACAATGATAGTTCCCCTCGAGATGGATTGACAGAAAATGTTTGAGAAATAGACTTGTTTTATTTTGAGATTTTTGCTCACATGTCTTACTCACATGGTGTTTTCAGTTGACTGTGTTACTACGCATGAGCGACCAGATGAACAGACGCCTTTCCTGTGATTTCACAGATAACGAAACCTGCAGCCTTCTTGCCAAAGAACTTGTAGAGTTTGGCTTCATTTGTAAAGTGAGTACTGAAGATATAGTGATTGGTTAGTGGGAACAAAACAATATATGTTGATGATAAACTAGGTAGTATTTGACCTTTGTGTGCAGTCACATGTTTTACTCTGATAGTTACCAATTGTAGTGAGATTTCACCTATTTGCATACCAATTTACAAGCCAGTATACCAGCGCACAGATATTATATCATGGTTTTTAAGCAACTTTTGGCCGCAACATTTCAGGATGACGAAGGGAAAATGTCCACAAAGATAGAGGAGAGTCTTGGGAAGATGAGGAGTGTGACATCCTCACCTCCTCAGTCTCAGCAGCTGGTGGAGCAGAAAGCATGACAAGGTTGAGAACACGGGTGACGGCCGGCAATTATACAGCGTCACAGGGGCAGACATCATACACGATCTTAGTGAGAACGAGCTCTGTGGTGTGCACTTGGGCTGTAGCATAGCAGAGGCCACTATTGTTCAGTTGTGGGGCGCACAAGAATTGAATGATTTTAGCTACATGTTACAAATTTAATAGGTTGGATCCTAAGGATCTTGTGCTGACCTTCAGTTTAGGTTGCTTTCGCTTGTATTATACAAGATGTTTAGTTAAGAAACATGTACATGTTTCTGGACATAGATGCCTCTGCCTTTCGAAGCAACATGTGAAGCAGAGAAATTGCTTCACTTACAGCTCTGTACAGGTTTTGCTGGGCATACCTGTTTTGTAAATAGCCTTCAACATGTCTTTCGTTACCTTTGGTATTACTTTCGAAGCTTAGCCGGCTGTTCGCCTGAACAATTTAATGTACATTACCTTGTCAAATGTATCCATAATGTGTTCATGCATTGACATAAAGAATCACTTGTTGATTTTGATTGTGCATTTATTATTGTGTGCCGTACAACTCGCGATTACTCCCCAATGAATCTTCTTGATTTGTTGTATGCTTCCTCTCGTTTGGGGGAATATTTATGGATTAGGATATAATATGTTGTTACAAGCCTTACTAGAGCATGCAAATTGCAATTCAAATTCAAAATCAGTCTCTATTATATGTTCATCTTGTGTGTGTAAATCTTCTTCAAAATGACAATGAAATATTTTAGTTCAACAGAATTTTTGAGGGGATAAAATCATAAAGTATTATGACATATCAAATTTGTTCCTATTTCATATACTTGTCACATTTCCAGACACAGTATGAATATGTATTATCATGAGGAGTGTAGTTAGGCATCCCGATTGAAAATCGGGAGGCCTTATGTTTTTGTCTGTTTTTTTTTTTTTTTTTTTCTTTTTTCTTTTTTTTTTTTTTTTTTTTTTTTTCTTCCGCCGTTCGGTTTCCGGATCATAACTCTTGAACGCCTTAATCTATCTTTCCGAAATTTTCACAGCTCATCCGAAATACTTTGCTCCTAACCCCTATTGTTTTTCGTCGAGACCCGAAATCCAAGATGGCCGCCAGCGGCCATGCGGCCATTTTGGAAAAAAAAATCGGGCGATTCCTGTCAATGTCATAATTTGATTCAGGCAATTTCCAGGGGGGGAAAAATTTTTGGGTGTATTTTTTTTTGGACTTAGAATTTTTCCCTCGCCTGCCCCCATGCAGATGTAATACTGTGGCTGAGCCATGCTACTGTATTCACTGACTGCAGCCTGCATGTCCAACATGAGGCTAGGCTCTGCCCTCTCAGCCAGTGCAGTATATGAGAGCCTGCCTTATGTTTTTGTCTGTTTTTTTTTTGTTTTTTTTTCTTTTTTTTTTTTTTTTTTTTTTTTTTTTTTCTTCCGCCGTTCGGTTTCCGGATCATAACTCTTGAACGCCTTAATCTATCTTTCCGAAATTTTCACAGCTCATCCGAAATACTTTGCTCCTAACCCCTATTGTTTTTCGTCGAGACCCGAAATCCAAGATGGCCGCCAGCGGCCATTTTGGAAAAAAAAATCGGGCGATTCCTGTCAATGTCATAATTTGATTCAGGCAATTTCCAGGGGGGAAAAAATTTTTGGGTGTATTTTTTTTTGGACTTGAAATTTTTCCCTTGCCTGCCCCCATGCAGATGTAATACTGTGGCTGAGCCATGCTACTGTATTCACTGACTGCAGCCTGCATGTCCAACATGAGGCTAGGCTCTGCCCTCTCAGCCAGTGCAGTATATGAGAGCCCTGCTCAGTAATGCCTGTGATAAGGCAATACTCCCCCTCCCCCCTCTCCCTCCCCCACCTCCACTGTCAGCCAGTCTAATCTGCATATGAATGTAGCAATGTATCAGTGACTTGTATGCACTGCCCCTCTCCCCCCCTCCCCCCCCCCCCTCTCCTGTCCCCTCACCCCAGTTTACTATACTAACACCAACAAGTTGGAACAATGCCCTCCTTCCCTTTCTAAAGAAAACAATAGGTGGTTATATAATGATGACCCAAACTGAAGATAACAGCTTTGAAGGTCTGCCTGGGCCTTGGTTGCCGGTCAATTGTTCATTGTATTCAGTTAAAACAGCACTGTGTTTATCTGGATGAAACTACATGCATTGTTTTGTTTTCTAGCTGTATTTCACATGCAGTGACCAAATTATCATTGTTTTACTTAGCCAGAACCCAGAATAATTTCCTTTTTGCTTGTATTATGAATGTCTGTCATGTCTGTACATTTAATACCTATTGAGATTAAAACAAATATCTGATGGACATTTGTCTAGTGAGCAACTGCTATAATTTGAACTCTCACTCCCACCTGTGTTCAATAATCCTGGTATATGTATTACAATAACAGTCAAGTTTCACCATTAGAAAAGAAAAGAAAAATTGGGGGATGCCACAAAGCCTATAGGCTTTTATGTCTAGTTTTATATTATATTGTAGGGGCTGTGCTGGACATAATCTCAGAAAGTAGACCTGATGTGTATAGAATGTCCAGTCAGATTAATGAGCGTATTATTCCGCTCTGAGAGATTGAGAGATTAGTTCGTGTCCTACCAGAGTATCCAGTGCTGAACTTTCTCTGTTGTGCACATCTGTATGTTCATTATTTAGAGCTCACCATGTGGTTCCCAGTTTTGTATTAGAAATAATAAGATTCTGGGTTACAACTTGAATGAGTGAATCAGTATGTCAAAATTGAAGAAAGTAGGCCTTGTGATGCATATTTCTTGTTATTTTGATTTTTGGGTTAAAATATTCTCAATGCATACTTAATGGTTCATTGCAAACGCACTTTGCTTGCCTATGACTGTGCTAAATGTGGCCTTGAAAAGCAGCTAGTGTAATTTTGTGACAATGCATGTATTTTATATGTATGGCTGGACTGGGGCCTATTTCACAAAGAGTCTAAGTCTACTTTAGCCGACTAAGTTTGGGATTTAGCATGGTAGCTGGTAGGCTAAATCCTAACTTAGTTGGCTAAAGTAGACTTAGACTCTTTGTGACATAGGCCCCTGCTGGTGTTCACTTTGATTTCAATGGCTTCTTTACAAAGTTGATTGATAGGTAGGAAGTTGGGGGAGGGGGGTGTAGTGGTCAATATATTGGATTATGGATTAATGTATGGTACAGCGAGAAGTGTCATGTTTTGGGTGAATTCTGGGGTGAATTGAAATTGCAGTATTTTTGTGTGAAAGTCACTGTGATCTGGTATAAATGTGGGATCTTTCTCCCAAAAGTCCCAATGTCTGAATCCTGTATTCTTAAGTTTATGGTGCTGGGGTTTGTGGAAGACAAGTCATTGACTTAGGGGAGGGAGGAGTGTGGGGGATGGTATATGATATAGTTGTGATGTATAGCTGATTGTGCAGTTTTGTTGCCATTGAACTTAATTTACAAAGTGATGTGATTCCCATTGTGTATATAACAATCATTACACACACTTTAGTAGGTACTATAAGGTTTATTTTGCTGATATTATTTATATATTTCGCTGCCTGTAGACTTCTCTATTATAGGCCAGTTAACCATTTTCCAGGATTGTATCCGTGGAAACCAGTTAGAGCACATTGAAGTGTCTGAGGATGTGTGCCCACACCAAATGACCTTTGATAACTACGTTTGTGTGCATGATGAGTGTGTGTAGGTACCTACCATAGTTATTTAATGCCATATTGTTGTTCGTCAGCCATGCACAAGCTCGGTGGTTAAGACTGTAAGAGCTTGTTTCTTTTGCCTTCCAGCTAAGTGCGTTTATAATACTTGGAGGAGACAGGTATGGTCTCGTCTGCAAAGCTTTTATCAATGTGAAATGACTCAGTACTTTTCAGTACTAAAAGCAATTTCCAAAATGTTTTCATCCTTATCTGAGAAATGTGTAAAAAATTAATTTCTGCATTGTTAGGTATGTGAGCAAATTCTATGTTATCACTGATGTTGGAAATGCATATTCCACGTGGATATTTTACTGGTACAATTTTGTGTGAAGTATGTTCATAAATTTTATCCAGTGTTTTATGCATTAGTATTCCCCTTGAGTGATAAACAATAATGTATGAAATGGTAATTGCACAGTTGTAATATTGTTTTATTAGCAAGCCAGTAAGCTCTGCTTGCCAGATATCATTCCAAGCACTTATATATGCGGTTGATGCTGTATTCTTGTATCTCCTAGAACACTCTTGATCCATTATGGTGTATAGTTAAATTCTAGTTATTCACTTACTTGTGAGAAGGGCTAATGATGCATTACAACCAGCAGTATTTACCAGTATTCCAAGCAGATAGAATGACTTTCTAGCACGTACAAAGAATGCTTCCTTTCTCAGTAGGAATCTCATACTGACATTCTATGTAGATTTATGTCATATATTGGTATTTGTGATCATTGCAGATGGATATACAGTATACCAGACCTCTACGATAACGATGATTTACCGGTATTGATTTATTCATCCAATGAAATCACAGTATATACATGTGCCTACAGTTGAAAGTCCGATAAGTGAAATGTGTGTTTGGTATTGAGAATTGTGCAAATGATGGTTACCATTACCCAGTGGCTTCCATAATACAATATCATCTGAAAAATACAATATGTGTTGTGTCTCATTTATTGATTTAATATATACATATTGTTATTGATCATTTGTGTGAATTTGTATCCAGGTAAAATCAGAAAAGCATGAGATTTTGCTTTTTGGTATAAGACTGCCGGGAATTTTGACTTCTTGAATAGCAGCAGTTGTGACATGCACGGAGCTCTTAATTACTCAAGTTTGGAGCTCTGCTTCCTTCAGATAGTGTACATGTATACCATACAGATGGCTGAATTCATTGTTGGCAATACTTCATATGATCTATCAATTTATTAATGTTCATGAAATTGAAAATGAAATTTAACAATTAAGGGCTGCTTTGATCCTTTTAAGCAACTCTCAGATTTCTTTTGACTTGCTTGTACAGATCATATAAACTGATTGGGGGAAAATAGCTGATATGCTATGTGGAGGAAATCCAGTAGTGTGGAGGTTGTAAGGGAAATGTGCCGAAATTCCCCAGGTCCAATCACATTTCAAGCAGGCATGCATGAGATCCCTGGGAGTTCTAGGTTCAATCAGGATAATTGTATCCCCCGAACAAAGTTCGGCGGATACTATGGATTTGGCTTCGTCGTCCGCGTCCGCAGAGATTTTCTTGTGAACGCGCTACAGGCCGCAATTCTCACCCGATCACCATTATTTTTTGCAGGCACATATATAATGGTAAGATCCCGACACCAATCGATTTTGGTTGCCGTGGCAACTGAATTGGTCGTTTGGGGACACATTTTGCATTGAAAACAGCCTGTTTGAGACACATGGCTTGTGAACGCGCTACAGGCCGCAATTCTCAACCGATCACCATTATTTTTCGCAGGTACATAAATTATGGTAAGATCCCGACACCAATCGATTTTGGTTGTCGTGGCAACTGAATTGGTCGTTTGGGAACACATTTTGCATTGAAAACAGCCTGTTTGAGACACATGGCTTGTGAACGCTCTACAGATGGCAATTTTGACTAATCTCGATAATATTTGGGAGTGTTGTTGGGAAGGGCTGTCGCACGAAACCAATCGTTTTTTTGGAATGATCATATAAATATTAATATGTTAACAGCCTAACTTATTACAGAATTTTGAAATATCCATTTTGACATGTACGATCATTCCAATAGCCTGTACAATGGAAGGTAATGACACTGGTTTCTTGTTCAGAATGGAAAACTGAAGTTTTCAGTGAAAACAGGGCAATATTACTGAATAAGTTAACATTAGTTTTACTAGTTAAGTCTATTATTGTCCACAATAAAAAATAGTTAAGACGAGAAACGTTTATTATTAAGCTCAACAAGGTAAAGGTTTTGTCCAGTACAGATTTCATGGGTGTAACTGAATAAGTTAACATTATTTTTAATAGTTAAGTCTATTATTGACCACAATAAAAATAGTTAAGACAAGAAATATCTATTATTAACCTCAACAAGGTAAATGTTTTGTCCAGTACAAATTTCATTGGTGTAACCGAATAAGTTAACATTATTTTCACTAGTTAAGTCTATTATTGACCACAATAAAAATAGTTAAGTCTATTATTGACCACAATAAAAATAGTTAAGATGAGAAATATTTATTATTAAGCTCAACAAGGTGAAAGTATGTCCAGTACAGATTTCATGGGTGTACTGAATAAGTTAACCTTATTTTTACTAGTTTAGTCTATTATTGACCACAATAAAAGTAGTTAAGACAAGAAATATTTATCATTGGGCTCAACAAGGTAAAGATTCTGTCCAGTAGACATTTTATGTCTGTAACCAAATAAGTTAACATTTTTTTTGCTAGTTAAGTCTATTATTGACCTCAATAAAAATAGTTAAGATGAGAAACAATTATTATTGAGCTCAACAAGGTTAAGGTTTTGTCTGGTAGAAATTTCTGGGTGTAACCGAATAAGTTAACTTTATTTTTACATGTTCAGTCTATTATTGACCACAATTAAAATAGTTAAGACAAGAAATATTTATTATTGGGCTCAACAAGGTGAAGGCTTTGTCCAGTAGAGATTTTATCGCTGTGACCAAATAAGTTAACATTATTTTTTGGCTAGTTAAGTCTATTATTGATCACAATAGCTTTTTATGAAAACATTGATCAACTTTTACTTTGAATTTCAACTTGAGACCATGTTTGGCACAAATTATGAGTTAAAATATAACTTATGGTGAAAAGTTCGATCTGGCTCCATTTTCGTCATCTTGAAATGCAGTTTTGGTCAACTTTTACATTGAATTTCAACTTAATACCAAGTTTGGCACATATTATGAGTTGAAATATAACTCATGGCGAAAAGGTTGATCTGGCTCAAATTTCGTCATCTTGAATTGCAGTTTTGGTCAACTTTTAGTTTGAATTCCAACTTGAAATCAAGTTGGGCAGGTATCATGAGTTAAAATATAACTCATGACGAAAAGTTTGATCTGGCTCCAATTTTGTCATCTTCAAATGCAGTTTTGATTAACTTTTACTTTGAATTTCAACTTGAAACCATGTTTGGCACCTACATGTATTATGAGTCGAAATATAACTTATGGTGAGAAGTTCAATCTGGCTCCAATTTCGTCATCTTGAAATGCATTTTTTGGTCAAATTTTACTTTGAATTTCAACTTGGAACCAAGTTTGTAAAATATTCTGAGTTGAAATATAAATAGGTGAAAAGATTGATCTATCTGTATTTTCGTTATTTTATCAAACATGTCGAAATGGAAATTCATATAAAGAGATTTCAGTGGTGATTTTGAATTCGACCTTCAATAACCTCGGAAAATCAGTGCAGCAATTTTGGTGGGGAAAAGAAAACAGTTGTGACTTGAGATTTAACATTTCTCTGGTAATCTTTTTTAGCCCTTGCTCTAGTTTTTCACACTTGACAGTGATATATTTGGGGCAACAGAGATGATAGGGCTACGGGGGATACACCCAAGCGGTCGTAGGCGACCGGAATCGTCTAGTTATATGTGTGACGGAATAGCGGAGTTCTTCGGGCAGCTATTACGCCCACTGATCGAATAGTACGATGTATGTTGTGCGTTAACACACCAACAGGAAGTCCGACGTAAATTTCAATAATATCCGAGTTTATTTAGATGATTAGTCCGATGTACAATCACGGTCACTCACACTATCGTAATCCCCACAATAGTCCGAAGTATTAATAGTCCAATATAAGTTTGATATCTCCTAATCACAATATTTGGCGTAGTACCTCTCAATACAACCTTTCTATTAAAAAGATCCTACCCAACTACACTGTCCGTGGGAAAGCGCGGGGCTAAGTCTAGGATGTGTGTGGGTTTTCACGCGTAATGTGGCAGGTGTTCATGTGAAATGGCGGGAAAGTGATGTCATGTCTGTGTGGGCGGAGTCGTGTCTGGGAATGTGGTGATTGGTGGGATTGTAGGAAGTGTTAACGTGAGCAGTGTTGTTTACATGTAGATGTGGTGCGAGGACGGTGCGTGCCCGGTGACGTAAGGTAAGTAAGTATGAAGTCATGTGATGAATCTGTGCCGTGTATGTCGAGTGGGAGAATGTGTCAGGGACGGGTTTCGGGCCATAACAGTCATAAATATTCTACAAAACACCCCTTCGTCAAATTACCCCCTGGGAATTTACCCTCCCCGAAACCTAACTGTCCAAAAATCTAAACATGATAAGCTAGAAGTCCTAAAGGGAAACACATTCACCGCGCGAGACAATGGTAAAGCAATGGATACAATAAAAATTCTAACTGTCAAAATAAAGTCATTAGTCGGTCAGTCAACAGTCACTAAGATGATATGAACACATTTGACAAATACATTTAAAACAACGACAGGTGACGATGAAACACATAAATCAACACATAAATCACAGTTTAAAAGAATCACAAATATATATACATATTATATTATTGGAATGATAAAAATACTCCTCGACGCTCCCTAGCGGAACGGACACGATTTAAAGTCCGAAACACCTGAAAATGACCAGGATTGATTAGTTCGAATTACACACATATATATCATATGGTATGATTGGTACGATATGTACAGGACACAGCTATCCTGGTGCTGTGCCCTGGGGTACGAAATTTAGTCCGACTGACGGTCGCGTCTCCGTGACGCGGGAGGCCGGGCGGCTGGCGATGCCTGTTGCATCAGCCGCCTTTGGTCGTCGGCCGGCAAGTGCGGTAGAACCGCCACAATCGTTGTCCAAAGTTCGTCAGGGATTCCCTGAGGTTCCGGCGACGAAGACGAAGTCGTAGAGAGGCGGGCTCTAAGCTCTTGTACCTCTTCCCGTAAGTCCGAGTTTATTTGTCCCGCGGTGCGGAGCTCCTCCCGGAGTCGTCGGTTCTCCTCCAGGAGAGGGTGCGGGGCTGTCGGGGTCTGTCGCTCGTGTAGCGACCCCATCCCAAATCCGAGGGACATGGCGTTATACTCCGCCTGGCGGATGTGTGCGTCCATGGCAAGTACGTATCCGCGGCGGATGGCTCGCAGATGTTGAAGCGCCAGGTCGTCCGCGCTGGCCAATGCCAACGACGGGAGGTGATGTTCGGCGTCCTCCGCTAGCAGCAAAGGGTCCGCGTCCGTCGCAGCCTGGGTGATTTGTTCCATCCAGTAGGACTGATGCGGTCCGAGTCCGGCGGGAAGACGACGTGTGTTGTCGTCCTGGTAGAGTTCGGCGAAGTCCGGGTTAATTCCGGGGAGGACTTGTAGTCCGGGTAGAGTCCGTTCGATCAACCTTTGCCCGTGCTGGCGAAGTAGCTGGTAGTCCGCACCGAACTCACCAGACCCGTGAAGTCCGAAGTTGACCTCCAGGTCGCGAGGTAACGGATCTTGGTCCTCCAGGACCTCCATTCTTAGCCGAGGCCTGTCCGGATCGTTGGCTCGTGTGACCAAGGTGGTCGTCGGGGGCAACAACTCCTCCTCGTAATCCAAGTACGGAGGAGGTGGTCCGAAAGTGATTAGGCCGCGAGACGGCTCCATGGGGGAGCCCGGCCTGCTGTCGGGTGTTCGACGTTGTCGAGGTTCTGGCTCATCCTCGATTGTCCGAAGTGGTGGCGGCTGGTCGCATTCCATTGGCGACTCAATGTCCGTAACTGGGGTTTGAGAAGCCGTCCTTGGGGAAGGCTCCCTATCCACAGAGTCCGTAATCTTAGCCGTTTCTATGGGTTCGGCTGGGTCCGAAGTTTTAACTGAGTCCGAAGATTCAGCCGCGTCTGTCTCGACCGTGGGTCGACTTGGCAGGGGCGGATATTCGTCCGGGGGTGGCACAAGTCCCTCCCGAACTCTATAGTCCGTAACATTAGGCGCTGTAGGCCTCTCAACAGTCCGACTCTTAGGTATCGCCCCCGAGGGCGAACTCCGTGAGGGAGTTGAAACTCCTGTGGCTGGTGAAGCCGAGGTCCGAGATTCAGCGGCCTTCATGGCCGAGGTCCGATATACAACAGGACGGTCGAAATAGAAAGCTCCAGGCTTTCGGTAGCGGACAGGAAGGTTGATCAGCTGGATGTCCCGTACCATCCGTTCGACTTTAGCTTCGTCAGCCCTGGTTTTTAGCTGAGCGTACTCGATACGGTCCAGTACCAGTTGGACCTCCGGTGCGGTATTCGGCGGGTACTGTGACATCACCGCGGGCGCCATCGCCCAGATGCCGAAAGTGAGTACTGAGTCCGGCGTCCGTCGGAAGATGGGTACGTGCGCTGGTACGCGTGGTGGCCGATAGTTCGGGTTGGGTTGCATGTCAACCCCACATCGCTTGGCGAAACGAGTAACCATGTTCTCGGTGGCCATTAGTGATCCCCGTTGAAAAATTGGGAACCGGTCCGCGTGACTCGCCGTGGGCGTCGAGATATGCTGTATCATGTCCGAAAGTGTCAGGGTCATGTACCCGTCCCGTGCGGGGCACACAAAGAAACGTACGAATGGCATATGGTACGCCAGAACATGAGCATCCAGCTCCTGTGGGGTCCGAAGTGGGGCCCGGCGAGGCACCGTGGGCCAGGTCCGTTCATGCTCTGACTCCTCCTCACTGGTACAGAAGGGGCAGTCGAATCCTCCTGTTCCGAGGCGTAGCGGCATCAGAGTCAAGTACTGACTCTCTGTCAGTGTCGACGGTACGGAGAAATCATGGACATGTCCATATCCTGCTTGCCGGTTCCGGTCGTAGAGTGGAACCGCGTTCCAGTCGATTGGACTCGTCCCGTGGGGTGTGGGGGGACGAGGTACGAGCTCCATCAACTCGTCAACTTGACGGCGATAAGTCCGTTGTCGTAAATCCCGCGACTCATGATTTCCCTGAGTCCGGAATAAGTCAGTGTATGCCGAGGAATATCCTCGCGATGTCGTCGCGTGCGGGAGCAACGCGAGAGGTCGTACGGGCTTGGCCGGTTTGGCTGAAGCAGGCGAAGTAGCCGACACGGCAGTCGGTCGTGCGGCTGTCACTGGCGGAGTAGCCATCATTTGTTTTGGTCCGGAGTCCGAAGTAACACTAGCCGTGGCTTTAGCTGCATCTCTAGCAGCCATGGCTTGCTCGACAATTTTTCCGCCTTCTTCCAGGCGCTGGAAGTCAGGCGCACTCAAGTCCGACATCGAGTCCGATGATGGACTCGGCGTATGACGCTCTCCACGTTGAGCGAGTTTCGCCATTACTTTCTTTCGAATGTCCGTTTCGGCCCCAGAGGCCGTTTCTGTATCCGATATCGTGATCGGGTCCGAGGTAGGGGAAACTGTTCCCGGTGCGCTATCGGCTGCCGCCGATTCTCCAAGTACGATGGGATGTTCCGGCTCATCCCCAGCCTCCACTATCCTCACGGCAAGTGGCAGTTCGTTATTATCGGCATCAGATGCCGTCTTTTTGTCCGGTGGCTTATCTCTCTCCTTGTCGGAAGACGACATGGTTCGAATTTCGCTCACTGGCGTGAGCCCACACTCACTAGTCCGGCCTTTATCCTAATACAAGGTGCGTACCAGGATTATTCACCCACAAAGTTCGTAAAATGTTATTCAATAGTCTGTGCTATTGCGTGCTATTGCCGTACGAAGTATCCACAAGATATAGTCAATTGTCTTACAAGAACACTGTAGTATCAACACTTTTCCGATAGATGTTCACTCTCCAGTGTCCACAGCCAGAATGATCCACTTCCAAAACTTTCCTGCTTATCTGGCATCCGTACACACACAAAGTGCTGACAGTGTTTTTTGCGGTTTTCCACAATCGGGGGGTGCGCTCTGTCTATTGTCTTATACGTCTTTTTACGTTCGCTTGATCCATCTCGGCTCTCAGTCGTGCGAAGAGGGGGCGGTCCATCACCTAGGCAACGCATGTACATCAAAGCTCTGGTTCATCACACCAGTCAGGCGGGGCAGTAGGTTAGCACACAGCTGCTCTATTTTCCCATAGTCCGACACAAACTTCTGGATAACGCAATCCAATCATTTCACTGTCCGTCTAGCATACAGTCAAAATTACTGCACCTTTTGCGTGCTTCCACTCTCTATTGAAGTTAACTGGGAATGTTTATGGGGGTGCCGCGGGCGGCTTCAGTGTTTATTTGCGCTTCATGCTTTTCCGTGTGAACTCCTACAATTAGTCCGTTCCTTATCTGCACAGTTAGCACACAATAAACTTTTGACTAACTTGTTTATAACAGATGATCACTGTCCGTACATATTCTGAGGTATAAATACCAAGCTCACAGAAGTTTGCTCAGTCCGTTCATTTTCACCTAGTGCCGTAGATAATGGAACCGCTGATATTATCATGGGGGTGATGGGGTGATCTGGGCGACCCTGCCGTGGCGCGTTGCATAATTTTCAATGAATGTGATGACAGATCGCACGTTGGAATGCAGAGGTTTGTTCATAGCTGAATCCTGCTCCGGAGGGCATTCCCCTGAATGGTGCGTAGGGGGAGCAGAGGCTCTTATCAGACGCTTGCTCGGGAGACGGCTATCCTCTCACCTTGTCCGCGACAAAGTGATCTTACTCACGGCAGGACATGACGGCTGACACATGGGTGGAATTGTTAGTCATGCAATATTTAGGTAGTGCGCAACAGGCGCGAGATGGTATGGAGAAGTACGAGGTTATATGCAATGTATAACACATATATACCACATTATAGCATCGTAACCAGCATCAATATTATAACGTCATATCAATATTATATATGAAAATTGCCTCACTGACATCAGTACATAAAAATGGTTATTGAAATGAATATGTACATAATATTATTATATTATAAATATATTTTGGGGTGATATGACATCATAGTCCAATAGACAAGCATATATTCATCATCATAGAGATCAGTCCCTTGGCACAGCCGTGGTTATCTGAACCGGGCTGGGCGGCGAATCGTGCGTCTGGGTCGATTGTACGGAGCAGGCTGGGGCGTAGCCTCGCTTGTTGATGAGTCCGTAGCAATCGCGGGTTTGGGTCCGCGGGATTTTGGCGCTCGCTGTGAAGCGCTGGAGTTCGACTTGCGAGATTTTCACTTCTGGCGACGGCGTCGCGGTCCGGATGTATGGCTTCTCCGACTGGCGGGTGATGACAAAGTATCAGTCTCGGTAGTCCGATCTGTATCTGACGATTTGTCTTGTACGGTGACGTCCCAAGGATAGAGGAATTCCTTGAGGAGCTCCAAGGGATCGTTCGATGGTTCGGTCTTGGAGTCTGTGCTACTTGACGACTCAGGTGGCGATACGACTTGAGGTTGAAGGTTCAACAACTGTGCGTCGCCTTCGTATGGTTTAATGACGTCCAGATGGACGACTCTAGCATTTCGTGGATTGGAGACTAGAGCAATTCGATAGTCTACCTCAGTAACGCGTTCCAGGACTCTCCAGGGTCCGGTCCAGGGTCGGGCGAATTTGTTGTTCTGAGTGAGGGGCAGATAGTAGTACCGTACCAACTCTCCCGGCTGGAACTGAGGGCGAGATTTCGCATGTGCATCATACCCCATTTTCTGGCGGGTTGCAGCTTTTTGCAGATGATCTTGCGCAAACCCATGGGCAGCTCTGATAGCAGTTCGGAGATACTCGACGTATTCGGGTCCGCATGGAGGTAGCGGTTCTGGGTGATGCGTGGAAAACATCAAGTCAACAGGCAAATTGCATTCATGTCCGTATACCATCAGGTGTGGTGTACACCCAGTAGAAGAATGCACCGAGGTGTGGTACGCCATGAGTACATATGGTAAGTGCAGATCCCAGTCATTCCCACGATCACTGACGAACGCACTCAACATATTCAACAAAGTCCGATTGAATCGTTCGACTTGACCGTCACTTTGTGGGCGGTAGGGCGTGGTCCGAATTTTCTTGGCGCCCAGAAGGCGTACAACGCTCCGAAATAACGACGACTCAAATTCCGTTCCTTGGTCGCTGTGTATGGCTTTCGGTACCCCGTGGTACACGATCCAACGATTCACCAAAACATCGGCGACATTTTTGGCCGTATGGCGGCGGAGCGGGAATGCGTCCGTGTACTATGAAAAGTAGTCCGATATGACAAGAATGTACCTGTGACCTCGTCCGGTAACTTTATGGGTATCTAAGATATCCATGGCAATACGATCAAATGGCGCCCCAGTTGGTAGTTGCATTAGAGGCGATTTCTTGGGCGCTGGTTTTCCTTTCCGTGACACACACTGCGGGCAGCGGGCACACCAGCGGGCAACATCCAAGGCGAGACCTGGCCAGTAAAACCGGCGCTTTACTCTCTCAACAGTCCGTTGTATTCCGAGGTGGCCTACGACCTTGAGGTCGTGGAGTTGGTGTAGAACCACCGTTCGTAATGCCGCTGGTAACACAGTTTGTACGACAGTCCGACCAGCTGGGTCCGGCTTAGTAGTTCGTATGAGGACTCCATCCTGTAGCGCTAAGTCCATCGTGAAACCAAAGTTTTCACTTCCTCACCGTAGCGGGCGACTTCCTTTGACGTGGGTTTCGTTCCGTTCAATACCCACTGTCGTACGACTCCGACACTCGGGTCGACTTGCTGAGCGGCAACAATGTCCGCTGTTGAATAGTCTGACAGCCATTCTTGTCCGTTCAATTTCTCACATCCAATGCTCGCACACGTGCAGCTTGGCGTATTGAGATCATCCGAGACAAGACCGGTAATGTCATGGTATCACTGTCCAGGAGGTCTTTCTCGGGTCCGACAGGAACCACCGTAATCCGTCTGACGGGAAGTTCTCCAGAACTTGTTTCCGGGTCCGTGGGTGGAACGACTAAGCGTCCAGGGCAGTCCGAATGTTTGCAACTATGGCAACGGGAAAGTCCGTCAGCATTTCCGTGGAGCTTTCCAGGACGATGTTCAATACGAAAGTCATATTGCTGCAGTTTGGCTAACCAGCGAGCCAACATACCGTCCGCATCGTTGTAGTTCTTTAACCAACGCAGAGAGCTATGGTCAGTTCGTAACAGGAATCTGCGTCCCCACAAATAATGTCGGTAAAGCTGAATCATTTCAACGACAGCCAACAGTTCTCTATAGGTCGTACAATAATTCCGTTGCGTGCGGGACAGCGTCTTGCTTGCAAAGCCAATCGGGATTTCCTTTCCATTGACACGCTGTGAAAGCGCGCCTCCGATGGCGTAGCCGCTGGCGTCTGTATCAAGAATGAAATAATCGTCCGCATCTTGTGACGGATGGGCGAGCTTGGGGGCCTTGATAAGTGCGTTCTGGAGCCTCCTAAAGGCGTTCCGTTGGGGCGATCCCCACGTGAAGCGACATTCACCCCCGGGTGAGTGACACCAGAGGTTCAGCAATTTCGGCATAGTCTTTTATGAACCTCCTGTGGTAATTTGCAAACCCCAGGAAAGCTCGTACGTCCGTAATCTCACAGGGAGTCGGCCATTCCCTAATAGCCTTGACCTTGTTCGGGTCCACCCTGATTCCTTGTCCACTGACGATAAATCCCAGATACAGGATTTCGCGTTGAAAGAGTTCGCACTTTTTGGGTTGTAAGCGTAACCCGGCAGTTCGTATCCCATCGAGGACCGCTTCCAGATTGGCAAGCGCCTGATCAAAAGTGCGTCCGTATGCTATCACGTCATCCAGATAGCACATACATCTGGTCCACAGATATCCGCGTAAGATGGTCTCCATGAGACGTTCGAAAGTCGCTGGCGCGTTGCTCAGTCCGAACGGCATAACCCTGAATTGGTATAGGCCTTTCCGGGTGGCGAAGGCCGTCTTGGGTCGATCCGTCGGGTCCACTTCGACCTGCCAATATCCCGAGGCGAGATCTAAGGCCGAGAAGTAGTTCGCTCCAGCGAGTGCGTCATGCGTGTCTTGAATGTTCGGAAGAGGGTACGAATCTTTCCGTGTTATGTCATTGAGCAGACGATAGTCCACACAGAATCGTACCTGTCCGTTTTTCTTTCGTACCAACACCACTTGTGAACTCCATGGTGATTCCGAAGGTTCGATACATCCAAGTCGCAACATTTTGTCAACTTCCTCATCTATGATGTGTTGTTGCGCTTGGGGTACGCGACGTTGTCGCTGACGAATTGGGGCGCTTGTACCCGTGTCGATCCGATGTTGCACTACATGCGTCCGTCCGAGTTGTCCTTCGGGGCACATGAAAGTGTCTCTGTACCGATATACCAAATTAGCACAGCACCGTTGCTGTTCAGGTGCTAGTCCGGCACGGTCCACCATCTCCCGTAGGTGTGGCGGGAGGTCTTCGTAATGGTTAACGTTCGTGTGGGGAACTTCCGGTTCCTCTCCTGACTTCGGCAGAGCGCCCACAATACTGTCAACGGGGCTCGCTATGGCTATTGGATCTGAGCGAGTCAGAGTTACGCCCGTATCCGCGGGGTTCACCACAGTCACTTTAACACACTTCCGGTTCAATGAGGTCAACGTGCGACCCATAATCAAGTCCGTTTCCTCCGGAAAGTTCGTCATGGGCTGAATGAGCCGAGGGTGTTGGCGCACCCTGACCTTTGAGGTCGGTACAAGTTCGACTATGGCCTCACTACGTGGCGGTACCGTAACGGCTCGACGTACAGCCATTCGTACAACATTAGCTTCGAAGTCCTTGTATGCAAACAGGATTTCTTTGTTAATTTCGACAGTTCCATCACCGTAATTAACGATGGCTTTCGTTTGTCGGAAGAAATTCATGCCCAAAATCATTTCGTCATGAATTGCTGCTACACAAAATGTCACTGTCATTTCTTTCGTTCCGACCTTGATCGTAAGGTCTAGAAGTCCGTCGATCGGGCTGGAGTCTCCGTTGACATCCCGAATGGTCGCCATGGTCGGGCGTAGAGTGCGCTGTTCGACAGGCACGTGTCGCATCATGTCCTTTCGGAGCAGGGAAACCTGTGCTCCTGAGTCCATTACTGCTTTAAAAGTTCGTTCTCCAACATGCACTGGCAATTTCCAGCACTCATGGGCGGCCAGACTTCGACTGATAACAATCGGTCCATCGAGGTCCTCCTCAGGCAGTAGGAGTGGAAGTTTCAGTCTTCCCGGCTTGGTTTCAGGTCCCGATGGGAAAGCGTAAAAGCCTCCATCATCCGACACCCATTCGATTTCAGACATAGAGTCCGTTCCGGTATCGCCGGTGGTGCGTGTCGACACCCCTTCGTGACGATTAGTCCATGATGGCCTGCGTGGCAATGGTTCCGACACCCCTTCGTGGAGGGATTCCGTACCTGAAGTCGACGAAGCACACTTGGCGCACACCCCTTCGCGGAGCGGAAGGGCCCGTGGTGTCGGCGCCAGCTTGGGTGGCGTCGTGTTCGTAGCTGTGGACACAACCACTGGTTTGGAGCTTTGAGCGTAGCTCGGTTTAACGGAAGGTTCTTGCTCCGCAGTTCCTTCCTCCCTTAGTTTGACGGCCTGGCCTGTGGTGGTGGCTGAGCCGGTGGCGTCGTAGCCATTGGCTGAGAGTTCGAGTTCGGTATACCGATCTGTCCGTTATTCCGATTTGCGCCAGAGCGTGGCGGGAACGGTTTCATTCCGTTTCGTACCAATATGTCCTTCAAGCGGAAACACCGTATCCATCTGTGTCCAGGTTTCTTGCAGAAGAAACATATTTCAGTTCGACCTTGAGGCGTCGGACGGTCGCCACGAGCCTGAGCGATAGCTCGTAGAACAGAGTATAGTGCGTCCTCACCATATTGTCCGCACTCGTCACTGACAACCCACTGGAACGCTTCCGCGACCCAATCGCGGGAGCAGGAAGGGACGGAATGTTCTTCACGCCCTTGCAGTCCGGTCGTGTCGCTATCTGCGGGGTCGTAGTATGCAGCGATCTGATCGGGAGTTGGTGTATCCCAATGGTTCAACTGTCCGATCGCACATGAAAGTTCGTCATTCGCTTCCGTGTCGTCGGCATACCCGTGGTAGGTGGCGTCCGCTCGGCGGGTACCGTGGGGCCGATCTCTCTTGGTCCGCTGCTGGCGACTCTCCGCTTTCAGTACAGCCGCGAGTGCGTCGCTGTACGAAGTAAATGTCATTACACAAAGTCTATCCGCAATATGGTCAGGCTGACCATTGACAAATTGCGAAATAACAGTTCGTTGGAGAAACTCAGGTGTGACGTCATCAAACACCTGTTCTGCTATGGCTTGTAACCGTTCAAGGAAATGTTCGGCATCCTCTTTCCGTTCACGCTTCAAGAACGGAAAGTCGTCTCGTTTCGACTGTCGGCGGGCGGCGGGTTCCCATCCTTCCAGGAGACGACGCCTGAATTCATCCCAAGGCGTGTTGAACGGAATGTTCAGAGCGATTCCTTCCGCTCGTCCGCGTAACGTACTACGGAATGTCGTAGTTTTGTTCAGGTCCGTGTACGTGAATGCAGCCGTAAACTGTTCGAAGCTGTGGAGGTACTGGTTCAGATTACCCTCCTTAAACATGGCTCGCCACTGTGCTGGTTTGGCAGTGCTCAGCGCTAGCGTCGGGATGATGGGCGCTTGTGATGCCGCTGTCGTAGCGCTGGCAGTCGTCGCAGAAATGGCGGGGAGTTGGCGGCGCGACCTCCGTGGTCGGTGCGGCAGTGGTCGTGGTGACCGGTACGACGTATGGCATGGCGTCGGGTGCGGGCGGATAGCCAACGTGATTTGGCAACGGCGCGGTTTGGGAGACCGGTCCGGCGACATTTCCGGCATTCTGTATGACGGAGTTGGGTGTGACATTTGTGGGAACTGATATCCCGAACCAGGAGCGTACACACTTGGAACTGCTACTCCAGGGTTTTGTGGCACAATTCCCAAATTGGGCACTATTCCGTGATTGTACGCGGCGACACCGTACGCTGGTACTCCATGGTTTGGTACAGCTACTCCCCCATGATTGGGCATGGGCACCGCATTTCCATAGTTCGATACTGCTACTCCCCCATGATTGTGCATGGGCACCGCATTTCCATGGTTGGGCACGTAGCCGTGTGAGGCGGAATGTTCCGCTGGTAGCGACAGTTCGCTGTTCGATGGTCCGATGTTGACTACCGGTGGTGGTAGATGCGCAGGGTGCGTGTTTTCGCTGGTGTCGGAGATCGGTACTCCGATGTTGCGCGGTCGGCGATCGATGGTGTCGCTGGCGTATCGGACCTCCGATCTCGGCGCGGGTGCGTGGAATCGTGTCGGCGGGTCGTTCGTCTGGGCAGCGTTGAACCTGAGGTCGGCCGCGGGGGTACTCTCAGTGGCGGCTCTTCTCCGGTTTGGCAGGTGAACATCCGGCAGCTCTCCCGTGACGACTGGATCGGCCGGTACTCTGGAGTACACCGGCGGGGTTCGGTCTGGTCGCGTCATTGTATGGATCGTTACCGATGGGCGCGACATTACATTGTCGTGTCGCGGATACAGTTCAGCACGCGTATCCGATTCATGCGACCATTGTTGGACACGCGACCGACTCGGCGGGTGCGTTAACATTGAATTGTCATAGTTCGTTGGGCGTACACTCACCGACTTAGGTAGCGGGTCGGTATTGGGTTGGCGCTGGAAGCGCGCATAGTCCGTTTCACTTCCGTCGCCTGGTCGCGACCTTGGCGGTCCGGCAGGTGTCGCGTGGTATGACCGCGCATGCGCGTCAAGGATTTCTGTCACCGTGCGCGACGGCTGGTACGGGTCACCGTCCAACAGTTCTTCGAGGTTGCTATCGGCTCGCATCCAGTCCGGCATGTACTCTACGGATGCCGCCGACGATAGTTCGTACAGTTCGTTTGGCGGTTGTACTTGCGATAGCGTAATAGTATCGCTCATCGCCACTGACCTTGGTCGTGCAGTTCGCTGGTTCGACTGGGCCGGATTCATCGTCGCCTCATCTTCCGGGCTTGGTCCGATCGGGTTCCGAGTCGTAGATCGGGTATTCATTGAAAGTTCGTACGTCGGGATAGTTCGTAAGCCGAGAACTGGCCTTCGCTATCCTGGTCACGGCACCAATGTGATGGAATAGCGGAGTTCTTCGGGCGGCTATTACGCCCACTGATCGAATAGTACGATGGATGTTGTGCGTTAACACACCAACAGGAAGTCCGACGTAAATTTCAATAATATCCGAGTTTATTTAGATGATTAGTCCGATGTACAATCACGGTCACTCACACTATCGTAATCCCCACAATAGTCCGAAGTATCAATAGTCCAATATAAGTTTGATATCTCCTAATCACAATATTTGGTGTAGTACCTCTCAATACAACCTTTCTATTCAAAAGATCCTACCCAACTACACTGTCCGTGGGAAAGCGCGGGGCTAAGTCTAGGATGTGTGTGGGTTTTCCCGCGTAATGTGGCAGGTGTTCATGTGAAATGGCGGGAAAGTGATGTCATGTCTGTGTGGGCGGAGTCATGTGTCTGGGAATGTGGTGATTGGTGGGATTGTAGGAAGTGTTAACGTGAGCAGTGTTGTTTACATGTAGATGTGGTGCGAGGACGGTGCGTGCCCGGTGACGTAAGGTAAGTAAGTATGAAGTCATGTGATGAATCTGTGCCGTGTATGTCGAGTGGGAGAATGTGTCAGGGACGGGTTTCGGGCCATAACAGTCATAAATATTCTACATATGTGTGTCATACTTGCACATACTAGGCTTACATGACATTGTATGTTTGACTTGCACATTGCTGAAGAGGTCATCTGAGGCAGTCGAGTCACCAAAAACTAGAGTTCGCAAAATTATAGTAGTATGATTTCTTTCAAAATAAAACCTAGCAAAGTTCTTTTAAACCATCTGTCCACCTCCCTCAACAGCCAACTGGTTCACTGTCAATTCCTTCATTGGAGTTTCACATTTCTCATTAATCTGATACTTGCATGCAGCAAATTGGTCCTCGTTGGTGACTCCAATTCCCATATCGACCAGGAGTCCTCCAATGACGCTTTCAAGGTCATTGTGATATTGGGACTCCCACAACCTACATGTAGACGGTCCATGTACACTCGGTAAGTGTACTGCACGACACCCCGTCAAAGGCTCGTCACATCACCGTGTAGTAACCATTGAGCAATCGTCTTCGATCAGACTCGGGGGGGGGGGGGGGAACCTGCGGTGCCGATAGATATACGGCACACTGACAGCTCACCCTTGATGTGCTGATTCCAACGATAACAGTGACCACAGTCCCGCTGGTACTCTGAGGAGCTCAAACTGGAGCCGCACACTGCAAAGCTTAAGAAACGCAAACTGGAGCGGCTGTGGAAACGCTCTGGGCTTGAAGAGCATACTAAGTAGTCAGATGTTTCAACAAGAGTGTCAGGTGTATGTGAAGTCAGTCGAGACAGCAAAGAATGAACACTATGACGCGAAGATTGCCAGTGCTGAAAACAGCGCTCTGTTCAAGTTCATAAACAGCAACTTTGGAACTGTCAGCAGCTTAATCCATGGCCTTGAGTGTTCAGTCATTACTTCGCCCAAAAGATCAGCGCAATTCGCATGGCCCTCAACGAACAAGCTGTGCTCGTCAATTTCCTTGAGGACCTGAGTGAGCAGCTTCAGACTGAGGGAGACCCGTCCATAATATGTTGCTGGGATACTGTATCCCAATGCACGTAAATCATCAACATACAATCCGATCCCTGTGTGACTTTTCAAGTTGTGCCTAGAGGATCTCCTCCCAATCATCACCGACATCATGAACCAATCGTTCTCCACTTTTACATTTCTTGCTTTATGAACACACATCGATAGCCCGGACTATATCGGACTATATCGCAAAACTCTTTCCAATTGCCGACCCGTATCAGCCCTGCCCTTCATATCCAAGTGACTGGTACGACTCATGACAGCTCAGCTCACCACATATTTCAGTGAACATCAGTTGCTAGACAAGATGCAGTCAGACTACCAGCGCTCACATTCCACCAAGATGGTCCTCATCAGAGTTACCAGCGACCTCCCCTCCTCGATCTATATCGAGAGGCGACCAGGCAGCGTCTTCAGCGTGGTACCTCGACCATTATTCAATATTTCGAAGACTGTCTTGCCGACGTCAAGCACTGGATGCTATAGAATAAGTTGAAACTCAACACCATTAAAACCAGAGAAATACATTAATTTCGTCGTCTACCCATAGGTCTGCTGCAACATCACAGTGGGACAGTCATCCGTCACTCCAGGTACCAACGTCCATGCTCTGGCGTCGACCTGGTCTGCTGCTCCAACCCCCAATATCAATTTGGGACAGTCATCCGTCACTCCAGGCAACGGCATCAGTGACCTTAGCGCTGTCCTAGTCTTCTGCCCCAATCTCCAACCCTGACAGTGGGACAGTCATCCGTCAGTGCAGACAACAGCGTCCGTGCCCTCGGCGTCGTCCTGGTCTGCTGCCCCAACCTCCAACATCACATTGGGGTAGTCATCCGTCACTCGAGGCAAACGTGCCGTGACCTTGGCGTCGTCCTGGTCTGCTGCCCTAACCTCCAACATCACAGTGGGACAGTCATCCGTCACTTCAGGTAACAACTTCCGTGACCTTGGCGTCGTCTTGGTCCGCTGTCCCAAACACCAACATCACAGTGGGGTAGTCATCCGTCACCCGAGGCAAACGTGCGGTGACCTTGGCGTCGTCCTGGTCTGCTGCCCCAACCTCCAACATCACAGTGGGACAGTCATCCGTAACTCCAGTTAGCAGCGTCCATGACCTTGGCGTTATCTTGGTCTGCTGCCCCAACCTCCAACATCACAGTGGGACAGTCATCCGTCACTCCAGGCAACAGCTTCAGTGACCTTAGTGCCGTCCCGGTCTTCTGGCCCAACCTCCAACATCACAGTGGGACAGTCATACGTAACTCCAGTTAGCAGCGTCTGTGACCTTGGCGTTATCTTGGTCTGCTGCCCTAACCTCCAACATCAAAGTGGGACAGTCATCCGTCACTCCAGGCAACCGTGCCGTGACCTTGGCGTCGTCCTGGTCTGCTGCCCCAACCGCCAACATCACAGTGGGACAGTCATACGTAACTCCAGTTAGCAGTGTCGGTGACCTTGGCGTTGTCCTGATCTGCTGCCCCAGCCTTAAAAATCAAATTGGGACCGTCATCCGTCACTGAAGGCAACCGCATCTGTGACCCTGACATAGTCCTGGTGTGCTGTCCCAACCTCCAACATCAAAGTGGGACAGTCATCCGTAACTCCAGTTAGCACCGTCCGTGACATTGGTATCATCTTGGTCTATAAACTCAGGCCTTTAATAAACGCTGGGGTTTGAGTGCATTAAAATCAATAAACGCATGGCTTCCAATAAACGCAGGGGATGCGTGACAGTGGTACATGCGGGCGTTATTTCATCATATTTTCCCTTCATAATGGGAATTGTATGGACTAAACTCCCAGAACACATCAAGATGTGTTAAATATTGGCACATTCAAATGAAGAGTCATATGGCGAATTTACAGGTGACCTTGAATTTCACCTTCGTTGACCTTGAAAGGTCAAAACGGCAATTTTGATGGATAAAGTTGTGGTTTAACACACTGAACATTTATCCGGTAACCTTTCTAAACCCTTGGGCCAACTGTTAGGTTACCGTCCCTATGGTCCGATAACCTATTCATAGTTCCGACGACATCCCAACAGGCCAGGCCCCCTTGGCAACCGCTGGAAAAGTCCCGCAAACATACCATGTGCTTTTGTTTGAGCGAGCCACGAATAATGCAACTTTTGCTTGCATCTGTTCGCTACGGAGCTTTGTTTCTGCCAACCAAAAAAATATATATTTTCTTGGTACAGATTTAAAAAAAAAGAAATCTGGACATGAAAATCAGTTCGATATGCGCATCGCGAATTCGCGATGTGCATTGCAAACTCGCGACGTGCATCGCAAACTCACTAACTATTTGCGACGTGCATTGCAAAGTGAAAATCAGTTTGATATGCGCATTGCAAACTCGCGATGTACGTTGCAAATTCATAAACATTTTGCGACGTGCATTGCAAAGTGAAAATCAGTTTGATATGCCCATTGCAAACTCGCGATGTACGTTGCAAATTCACTAACATTTTGCGACGTGCATTGCAAAGTGAAAATCAGTTTGATATGCGCATTGCAAACTCGCGATGTACGTTGCAAATTCATAAACATTTTGCGACGTGCACTGCAAAGTGAAAATCAGTTTGATATGCGCATTGCAAACTCGCGATGTACGTTGCAAATTCACTAACATTTTGCGACGTGCATTGCAAAGTGAAAATCAGTTTGATATGCGCATTGCAAACTCGCGATGTACGTTGCAAATTCACTAACATTTTGCGACGTGCATTGCAAAGTGAAAATCAGTTTGATATGCGCATTGCAAACTCGCGATGTACGTTGCAAATTCACTAACATTTTGCGACGTGCATTGCAAAGTGAAATTCAGTTTGATATGCGCATTGCAAATTCGCGACGTGCGTTGCAAACTCACTAACATTTTGCGACGTGCATTGCAAAGTGAAAATCAGTTTGATGTGCGCATTGCAAATTCGCGACGTGCGTTGCAAACTTACAAACAATTTGCGACGTGCGTTGCAAAATGAAAATCAGTTTGATATGCGCATTGCAAACTCGCAACGTGCATTGCAAACTCACAAACAATTTGCGACGTACATCGCAAAATCATTTGTAATTTGTATTCATTTTGTTGCGATGACAAGTTTTTTTCATAGCTTACCGGCCCATTTGGGCGTGTTAGCTATTGTCCTGTTTTTTGTACGTCCGTCGTCCGCCCGGGTCCGTAATATTTTAATGACGGGTTTGGATTCCTCTACAAATTTTTCAGAACGTACCTTGGCCTTGGGCAATTATCTGACTTTCTCTTTATAATTTTTTATTGAATCGTTTCTGACCATTTAGCGGCCATTTCATTGCCGAAAATAGCTAATTTGAGACAATCACAAACTTTACAAATATTTCTTTCTAAAAAATTAGGCCAAGGGGTTACCGGACAATGTTTAATATTTTAGGTGTTAGCCAGGTCACTGGTTGAATTCAAGGTCAAGAGAATATTCAGCATATATAACATTAAGCATATATCATGTCCACAGTTGATTGCTAAGCTGTAAGTTCAATAATCAGAGAGATATTAGCAATTTTATGCCTTAGCCTTGAAAATGAAGGGGCAAAGGTCAAATTCAAGGTCATCAAAATATTCAGTGTATATCATTTTCTATATCATGTATATCATGTCCACAATTGATTCCCAAGCCATACAGTCAATAGAGGAGCAAGATATGAGCCAGATTGTCCTTGGACCTTGGAAATGAGGTCAGAGGTCAAATTCAAGGTCACGAGAATATTCAGCATATATCATTTCCTATATGTCCACAATTGATTCCTAAGCTGTAAAATCGATAACAAGTGAGATATTAGCCATTTTGTCCTGTGACCTTGAAAATGAGGTCAAAGGTCAAATTCAAGGTCATGACAATAATCTGCATATATCATTTCCTATATGTTCATAATTGATTGCTAAGCTGTAAAGTCGATAACAAGCGAGATATTAGCCATTTTGTCCTGTGACCTTGAAAATGAGGTCGAAGGTCAAATTCAAGGTCATCAGAATATTCAGCATATATCATTTCCTATATGTCCACAATTGATTCCTAAGCTGTAGAGTCGATAATAAGCGAGATATAAGCCATTTTGTGCTCTGACCTTGAAACTGAGGTCAGAGGTCAAATTCAAGGTCACGGGAATATTCAGAATATATCATTTCCTATATGTCCACAATTGATTCCTAAGCTGTAGAGTCGATAATAAGCGAGATATAAGCCATTTTGTGCTCTGACCTTGAAACTGAGGTCAGAGGTCAAATTCAAGGTCACGAGAATATTCAGCATATATCATTTCCTATAGGTCCACAATTGATTCCTAGTCTCTAATCTCAATATCAAGTGAGATATTAGGCATAATGTGTCCCATTATAAAGCATAGGAGAATTTAACATGGGAAAGTCCCATTTGAGCCGAGTTTGGGCCAAAATGGCCCACTTCGAGCGATTCAAGCGCAACGAAATTTATAGACATCATAGGAGTACATATGAGGAGTGTTATTTATCAAAAAGAAAAAAAGTTACTGAACAGATTTTGAGAAAATGGCCGCCAAATTCCAAAATCAGGAATTTTTCGTCGAAAACGGCCGCCATTTTGAAAAAAATGCGAAAATCAAAAAACTAAAAAATACCTCCTTCTTGAATTATTTTTAAGTATTTTTGTGCAAAATTTCAGAAAAATTCGCCTGTAAACAAAAAAGATAAAAATGTGGACGACGACGACGGACGACGACGGACGACGACGGACGCAACGCCATGCCAATAGGTTATCGGACCATAGGTCCGGTAACCTAAAAATGACGTGATAGTATTTTTTTCTAATCCTGTGCACGCACGCTATTTTGGGGGCATTTGTAACGTGTATAAATATAGTAGACATTGTATCGCTCGAGTGGCCGAAATGTAGGCACAAAAGGCTCAAAATTAACCGAAATGCACAATTTGGCCTCTGAATACAGAACACATGTGAATAGAGCTTATGTTTGTATTATGATCATATAGGAGGTCATATATGTTGAATCTTCTGTTGTCCTTGAACTCAAACTCAGATGGTCTTGAATGGTGAATAAGTCACATTTGATATGAACTGTGTAAATTGGCTTCTGCAGTCTAAAAGATTCTATATAAGTAATTCTTATATGGACATATGGTGAATCTGTTGGTGACCCTGAACTTGATCTCAAGCTACAATCAATATTAAATAGTATGTTTGATCTGAGTTTGCCGGTATACTACAGCACCCTTGATGCTATGTTTTTATCTTACACACAATGCACATCGCGAATTTGCAATGCGCATATCAAACAGATTTTCAGTTTGCAATGCACGTCGCAAATTGTTTATGAGTTTGCAATGCACGTATCTAATTTCCAATGCGCATATCAAACGGATTTTGATTTTGCAATGCACGTCGCAAATTGTTGATGAATTTGCAATGCACGTATCTAATTTGCAATGCGCATATCAAACAGATTTTCAGTCTGCAATGCACGTCGCAAATTGTTTATGAGTTTGCAATGTACGTCGCGAGTTTGCAATGCGCATATCAAGCTGATTTTCATTTTGCAACGCACGTCGCAAATTGTTTGTGAGTTTGCAATGCACGTTGCGAGTTTGCAATGCACATATCAAACTGATTTTCATTTTGCAACGCACGTCGCAAATTGTTTGTGAGTTTGCAATGCACGTTGCGAGTTTGCAATGCGCATATCAAACTGATTTTCATTTTGCAACGCACGTCGCAAATTGTTTGTGAGTTTGCAATGCACGTTGCGAGTTTGCAATGCACATATCAAACTGATTTTCATATTCAGATTTTCTTTTTCTTTTTTGAGTCAGTACCAAGAAAAAAAAAATATAGGTTGGCAGAAAGAAAGCTCCGTACGTTTTGGCGCGTTAATCTTTAAAGTTTACAAGTGAATCTTTCTGAAATTTTGCACAAAATGCCTAAAAAATATTTCGAAGAGTTTTTTTTTTTTTCTTTTCGCATTTTTTTCAAAATGGCGGCCATTTTCGACGAAAAACGGCCGATTTCTGACTTTGGCGGCCATTTTCTCAAAAACTGTTCAGACAGTTTTGAGTTGTTTTTTTTTCAAAAGATTGCCCTCATATAACTCTGTGACGTGTATAAGTTTTGTTGCCCCTGACTCGCTGGTCTGCGTGTAGCGGCTATTTTCATTTTCTCGACGGGTCCCAAATGGGACTTTCTCATGTTAAATTCTATGCTTTAGAATGGGACACATTATGCCTAATATCTCACTTACTATTGAGATTAGAGACTAAGAATCAATTGTGGACATATAGGAAATTATATTTGCTGATCATTGTCATGACCGTGAATTTGACCTTTGACCTCATTTTCAAGGTCAGAGCACAAAATGGCTAATATCTCGCTTATTATCCACTTTACAGCTTGGGACTAAATTGTGGACGTATAGGAAATGATGTATGCCGAATATTTTTATGACCTTGAATTTGACCTTTGACCTCATGTTCAAGGTCAGGCACAAAATGGCTAATATCTCGCTTATTATTGGCTTTAAAGCTTAGTCCGAATTTTGTGCTGACCTTGGATTTGACCTTTGACCTCATTTTCAAGGTCAAAGAACAAAATGGCTAATATATCGCTTATTATCGACTTTACAACTTGAGAATCAATTGTGGACAGATAGGAAATGATATACATGTATGCTGAATATTGTCATGACCTTGAATTTGACCTTTGGCCTCATTTTCAAGATCAGAGCACAGAATGGCTAATATCTCGCTTCTTATCAACTTTACAGATTAGGAATCAATTTTGGACATATAGGAAATGATATATGCTGAATATTGTCGTGACCTTGAATTTGACCTTTGACCTCATTTTCAAGGTATTACAGGACAACTTGGCTAATATCTTGTTTATTATCAAATATACAATTTAGGATTCTGTTGTAGACATACAGCAAATGATATATGCTGAATATTCTGATAATTTGAATTTTGATTTCATTTTCAAGGTCATAGGATATAATGACCTATATCTCTTTTATTACTGAATTTACAGCATAGTAATCAATTGTGAACGTATAGGAAATCATATATGCTGAATACTCTCGTGACTTTAAATCTGACCGTGACCTTATTTTCAAGGCCACGGGACAAAATAGCTATTATATATTATCCGGATTTTTTAAGGTCACATTACATAAAATCTTCCATAATAGCTTGTCGGTGACAAAACACTTTTGGTCTATTATATATATATATATATATATATATATATATATATATATATATATATATATATATATATATATATATATATATATATATATATATATATATAAAGGTTGTTAACCATTTAAAAAATTAGCCCAAAGGCTAAGATAGGTTGTCGGACAATTTTGGTTTGGCCATGGCAGCATTGGCAGGTAACAGACCTTGAGATTTACCAATCAAGGTTCACAGTGTGAACATATGACCTTGAGATTTACCAGTCAAGGTCATCTGTGTGAACTTCGATGTCACCATTACATTATATTATACATGTATTTGTGCGGCATTTGATATTCTATATGTTCATAATACAAAGATATATCTGGGTGGAATCGTTTAGGCCGCTCAGGTCAATACACACATCCCGAGTCAGACATTTGGCACTCAAGGTCATTTGACGTCAAGTTCAAGGTCATCATTAGTTGTGCCATATATGTTTTCCTATATGTTCATAATGCAAACATAAGCTCTGTCTGCAAGCATTTCATCTATATTTTTTTTGACCCCAAAATGGCCGTTTTGACCTTTCAAGGTCATCTAAGGTCAAATTCAAGGTCACCACACAAATCGCCGTATATGACTTCCCATTTGAACATGCCAATTTCTAAGCTATATCTTCAAGCGTTCAATGAGTACAGTCCTGGCAGCCCCCATTATGAAAAAGAAAAGTGACGAAAATTTTCAGTCCAAAATATTTTTCAAAGGGTGAAAATTTTTTTTGCCTAGAAATGACCCAGAATGGATAGTAATGCGATTTGGGGCCGACCCGCCAAAAATTCAAAATGGCCGCCACACGGAGACCGGCGATTCAAGGGCAGCAAAACGTATACACATCATAACGGTACATAAGGGGAATCTTTTGAAACAAAAATCTCAAAGCTGATCTGACAGTTCTCGAGAAAATGGCCGCCAAAGTCCAAAATTGGTCATTTTTCGTCAAAAATGGCCGCCATTTTGAGAAAAATGCGAAAATAAAAAAAATTAGAAAATAACCCCTCTTGAAATATTTTTAGGCATTTTTGTGCAAAATTTCAGGAAAATCCGAATGTAAACTTTAAAGATAAAAATGTGGACGGACGACGGACGAACGACGGACGGACAGACGACGGACGCAACGCGATGGCAATATAGTATATGCGGTTATGTTGCAAATACTGATCCCGCTCCATTTTCATATTGATTTTGATTTGGGGTGATTTTCCATCAAAGTAGACCCCAGTGAGACGAAAAAAAGCTGTTTCCATTTTTTTCAACCATTTTTTCGACTGAAAATCCAAGATGGCTGCCAACGGTCTCCGAAAATCAGAAAATCACCATATCTTCGGCAATAATTGACGTAGAAAAATAAATCTGGTGTCGTTTTATACGTTTTCTGGGACAAGGAATCCAATAAAACCAGTGTTTATTCGATAAATGCAAGTACTGGGCCGTCAGAGAAATATTACACAAAATAGTATCATTATAGTGACTGAATTAGTTCGCTTCCCAGTTTATGACCCATGTTTGGTTTTTTTTACTTATCACGAGTTGCAGCAACAACTCATCTCGTCTTCCAATCGTAGTACTGCTGGTGACAATCAGGCTCCTTTTCTCGAGCTGCAATGGCAACCTTATACACCTTGGGCATCATCTTCAGATCGTATGTGTAGTGTCTTAAGCCACTCTTTCTAAGATTCAACTTGAGATCAAACATCACATCAACTGGCAACTGTGATGACTCGTGACTCATGTTTGGTGCAGTTATTAGCATGGCAATTGCTTGTATATCCTGTAAGACTAGTCTATTTCAGCATGCTTGTTAAGAATTTCATAGACTGTGCTTCCGGTGGGTTGCATAGCGTAGTCTTTCCTTTCATACCAAAAAGAGAATAGATAAAAAACAGATTTAAAGAAACTTCTCCGGAAAGGTGTGTTCCTTTTTAACCCTCTCCTCTACAACCCGTAGAGAAGGCAACTGTTTATTAATTCTTTCTGACCACCAATCAAGTTCATCCAAACCAAAATATACTGTTCTAATCTAACAAAGGAGAGGAGCACCTCCCTAGTTTCTCACCACAAATAATTCAGCTGCTTTCCACCCCCTTCTGAATGCTAACAGCTAGTCACCCACTTAATAGTGAATGGGTTTCTTCCAATGTCCAATTTTGCCTGTGCCACTGCCTGATAAGTCTCAAGATGACGAAACCGTAGATTCCACTGGAAAATCCCAACGTGGACTGCTCAGACTACTTTCTTTCTCGACGTCACAAACATAACCACTTAATTATCGCGTGAATATATAATGCTGTAAACAATACCTCATTGGAGTTCGTCCTATCACGAGAAAGTATTGTCTCTGTGTTCCTTTCGGAACAATCAATACCTCCATTTATTTGTCAACAAAACAATTATGCTCAACTGAATCAACAACTACACTGAATTCAAATATAATCAGTAACTAGCTGGCTTGTATGCCCACTGGTCTCGTACATACAGTTCAACAGAACCTAATTATCACCATCGAGGCGTGTTCACTGTGTAAACGAAGTGGGGTTCCAAAGTGGACTCTTTAGGTCTACTATATACTGTCTTGGCGAATGTAGAAGAAAGCTCCTTTTCTCGTGGGTATGGCCTGTACATATTTGGTGTAGTGATTGGTCAGGACGATGTTATACTCATAACCTCCTTTGGATGACTCGAAACTAAGAAAATCTATGCATAACATCTCCATAGATTGTGATGTCTGGATTGGAACCAGTCAAAATCGGGTGCGAAACCTTATTTCCCTGAACAGTATAGCGATTCTACTGAGACAGGCCTTTTGGTATTGCTAGTTGTAAGGTTTACATATCGCCAATTATCAATTCTTTCCTGAATGCATGCGACCACGCTGTTTTGGTTTGCAAGCCACTCGCTTGATTCAGTCTGGCTCAGACTGCCAAAGTGAGTGGACATTAGCATGAGTGCTCCATCCGACTCGGGCTGGGGTGGTACCAGCCATGGGAAAAAACTCCGTCTTTTATTAACCACCTCTTTTCTCTGTAGCATATGACCAGATTCTTGCTCCTCTCAAGCTTAAACCTCCTTGTAGTGGAGGCTGCCTCTGTTTGCCCTGCTAAGGGCGACATGCATGTGCACTTGTATTGAAGTGTGTGAATTGTCGGCGTAACCATCGTCCTAATCTGGGATACCCGGCAATATTCTGTCCCACAGGTTTGGCATGCCCTTCATTCAGAAATTTAGATGTTTCTGGATGTAAACCTTTGATGTATTCTGCTGCGGGCGTCACTTTCCGCTGTAGAAACAGAGTTGATGTCCAATAACAACATTTCTGCATTGCACATCATGTAGGTCAATCTTCTGGGTTGAGGAACATATTTTGTCTTGGGGGTAAATTTACCATCAAATACCCTCAAGTGGAGTATATTTTTCTGTGAAGCCTTTGTCTTTAAGGAGGGAGCAGCAAAACCACATGTTTCCAAGAATACGACGGACCTCATCCACATTTAGTGAGGGGTCTCTACTTTATTACTGATTCTTAAAGCTCCTAGTGATGGCATCAGTGTGTCATCTTGGAATATGATCGTTGAGCAATCTGCTGAGACTGCATACCAGGCAAATGTTTGATCAGAAGACACAGTGTCCGAGCCAATAAATGTTGAATCTAGTAGTAGTGGGATGGCATGAGATACCAGGGAACACCAGAAGCACACAACACCAGAGGCAGTTGTATAACTCCCGAAATGTCGTTCCGCGTGGCTTGCACAGAAAACAAGTGTGAGGCGACTGAAACATGCCTGAACATGAATGATGATGATGGTTATGTTGTATCATCATGCACATATGCTTATATCAACATCTTTTGTTGGCTTGGATCTGGCGTAACGGTGGTCGTCAATGTGGGAGGAGACCAGAGAACCAGGTGATCCCCCACTGATCCAGTTCGACAGTCATTTCATTGGTGAGGCATCAGCCCACGTACCTACCTAGCTAACTGGGCAACTTCTGTTCAACAGTTTAATGCATATGTGTGTGTATCACTAAAGCAATGGTTTTAAATGATTGGTTGTGTCCGAACACATATTAAAGGACCCAACTTAATGTTTTTATGTCGATTAGGGCCAAAGATATGCCATTGGCGATTATTCGATTTTGGTGATAATTGGCGGCCATCTTGGATTTTCACATGACCAGTGAGCTGAGAAAAAAATCGGAAAAATTGGTTCTGATTCCTTGTGCCTGGAAGTATATAAAACTACCCCAATTCCATGTTTCTATATCAATTAGGGCCAGGAATATAGTGATTATTCGATTTTTTTGTGAAAATTGGCAGCCATCTTGGATTTTCACACAATCAATGGGTGAAAGACTGAAAACAATGGTTTAAAAAGAAATGCTTTAATTCCTTGTGCCTGGAAATATATAAAACGACCCCAATTCAATCCTTCTATGCCAATTAGGGCCAAAGATATGGTGATATATCGATTTTTGGTGATAATTGGCGGCCATCTTGGATTTTCACACAACCAATGGGCGAAAAAAATGGAAACAGTTTTTTCTCATCTCATTGGGGTCCACTTTGATGAAAAATCACCACAAATCAAAATCAATATGAAAGTGGCACGGAATTACACAACAACATATACTAATAGGTTATCGGACCATAGGGCCGGTAACCTAAAATTAGCCCAAGGGCTAAGATAGGTTACCGGACAATTTTGGTTTCAAGCATTGTAGGTGACATATGATTTTGAGATTTACCAGTCAAGGTCATCTTTGTGAATCTCAATGTCACCATCAGGTATGCTGCATATGACTTTGTATGTTCATAATACAAACATATAAGTTTTATCAACAAGTATTTCGTGTGTAGAGGCCAATTTCAGATTTTGAGATTCGCCCTTCAAGGTCTTTAAGGTCAAGTTCAAGGTCACCAAAAAATGTGCCATTTATACATGACTTTTTTACAGGCTTATACACAATCCTAGCCTGTATGTGCAAAAGTTTATGCTTCAGAGGCCACTTTCAAGATTTCAAGTCAGACATTTAGCACTCAAGGTCATCCAAGGTCAAAATAAAGGTCATCATTAGTTGTTCCATATATGACTTCCTATATGTTCATAATGCAAACTGAAGCTCTATCTACATGCATTTCATCAGTAGAGGCAAATTTTTCTTACCCAAAAATGGCTGTTTTGACCTTTCAAGGTCATCAAAGGTCAAATTCAAGGTCACCTCCCAACTCGCTATATATGACTTCCTATTTGAAAGTGCCGATATCTAAGCTCTATCTTCAAGCGTACTATGAGTACAGTCCTGGCAGCTCCCATTATGAAGGAAAAAAGTGCCGAAAATTTTTTAAGTCCAAAATTTTTTTCAAAGGGTGAAAATTTTTTTTTTTGTCTAGAAATGACCCAAAATGAATAGTAACGCGATTTGGGGCAAACAAAATTTTTTTCGCCGACCCGTCAAAAATTCAAAATGGCCGCCACACGGAGACCGGCGATTCAAGGGCAACAAAACTTATAAACATCATGGAGGAACATAAGGGGAATATTTTGGAACAATAATCTCAAAATTGATCAGACAGTTTTTGAGAAAAGACAGGCCAGGTGCAAATTTGAGCATTTCTCGACCCAAAAATGGCTGTTTTGACCTTCCAAGGTCATCCAAGGTCAAATTCAAGGTCACCACACAAGTCACCATATATGACTTTCCATTTGAAAGTGCCAATATCTAAGCTCTATCTTCAAGCATTCTATGAGTACAGTCCCGGCAGCTCTCATGATGAAGGAAAAAAGTGTCGAAAATTTTCCAAGTCCAAAATTTTTTTCAAAGGGTGAAAATTTTTTTTTTGTCTAGAAATGACCCAAAATGGATAGTAACGCGATTTGGGACCAAAAAAATTTTTTTTCGCCGACCCATCAAAAATTCAAAATGGCCGCCACACGGAGACCGGCGATTCAAGGGCAACAAAACTTATACACATCATAAAGGTACATAAGGGGAATCTTTTGAAACAAAAATCTCAAAACTGATCAGACAGTTTTTGAGAAAATGGCCGCCAAAGTCCAAAATTGGCCATTTTTCGTTAAAAATGGCCGCCATTTTGAGAAAAATGCGAAAATCAAAAAACTAAAAAATAACCCCCTCTTGAAATATTTTTGGGCAAATTTGTGCAAAATTTCAGGAAAATCCGCCTGTAAACTTTAAAGATAAAAATGTGGACGGACGACGGACGACGGACGCCGGACGACGGACGACGGACGGACGACGGACGCAACGCGACGGCAATAGGTTATCGGACCATAGGTGCGGTAACCTAAAAACAACAACCACGTATATATCGATCCCCGGTACAGCCCCTGCAGGGTGACTGTGTGCCTATTGTATTCCATGCCCGCCTCCCCTAGCCGCGGCTCGTCCAACCTTAGACAGGCCCGGGCCCAGACCGGTTGTACCGCGCATGCCATCTCGCTCGCTGGCTGTCTGCAGTCAATCGGGACAGGAAGGGTTCAATACCACTCAGGTGAGGTTTCGCTTTCTATCATTGAGACGTGATGCATGTACACGTATTCCTTTGACCAGGTTAACCATTGCATTCATGCATTATGGCCGGGTGTATCACGACAAACGAAACGGAATGGCGTAGTACACCACGTTGGCCCAAGTGTTACATGTACATGACTTTGCCATGGAGGCAACACTCATGCATGATGTACGGAAGGCTGGAACCTGATCGCATATACATGTAGTGGCCTATATCTCGTGCTCTAGCTCTTCATACAACTAAAGCCGGCGTTATTCATTCACATGCATCCCACAAGTGAGCCACCGTACATAGGGTTCTACGTAGGCTATTTTAGGCTACATATTATTGTTGCCAATTTAAAAACATTCAAGGAAAAGATGTCCTATTCATTGTCAAGCGATATGTTATTCTGTCCATGACCATGAATAATGCTTTGTGAAGTCGAGTGCTGGTCGCAGATATCGTGTGTACATCCCGTATAAAGTTATCGATGCATATAGTATTTACCGTTCAGAATGTTGATTAGCGCTACTTTTGTCTGATGAGACTATTTTTCCAACACACATGGTGTGATATGCTACATACTTATACATAACATAATTAACATTCAAAATTACCTCAACTATTCGGACAGGCGACTTCGGATACGTAGCCTATATATAGGCCTATTTAGTATTTAAGTTAAGGTAACCCCAGCCTGTACTTCACCAGTTACATGTATATACACCGATGATGACAATGTCTTCTAAACACTGGTACACGCATTCTGAAATGAACAGCTGCCAGTCAGGTTGCAGTATTGTTGAATGCATATGCCTCACAATGCTTGTACCAGCGTCATTACACGAGGAAATTATCAAATATAATACGTGTTTCCACTGATACTTGTTGACCCCACTCTTTATAAAGCTAATCATGACAAATTTCTGCAATCCGTTTTCATTCACAGGAATCATGGCATCGACAGCAGGTGCGTGCAGATTTGCCTCTTTGGAAAAGATCCTCGTCGGCTCACTCTGCCTCATGGTTTTGCTTTTCGCTCAGGCGGTAAATGCAAAAAATGTTCTCATCTTTGGAGGCAATGGATTCATCGGGGCCGACACGGCCAAGGAGTTCATAGACCGTGGCGAAGACGTGACCCTCGTTAACCGTGGCAACTGGTACTGGGACAGCGCTCAGAGGATCCGCCCTCATGTAAAAAACATCATCTGCAATCGGAGGAACGCCATCAGTGACTGCACAGAGCTGGTTGATTTCGTCAGCAAGACTGACTCCTTTGACGTGGTAGTGGACTTCAGCGCCTACCATCCCAAGCAGACCCGAGAGGCCAGTCGTCTGCTCAAAGATAAGGCCAAGCTCTACATCCTCATGAGCTCTGATTCCATCTATGAGGTCTGTGAGAAGGACCACGTGGAGCCGACCAGGGAGACGGATGATGTGCGCGGCACACACGAGGAGACGATGCAAAGCGGTCGGCTCGCGACATGGGACTGGGATCTGTATGACCACACCGTGTTCCACCAGGACGCCAAGTATGGCGACAACAAACAGCTGGCCGAAGAGGAATTGCGAAGGCAACGGGCGAAGGGTGGAATTCCATACATCTTCCTGCGCATCCCAGATGTGATCGGTCCCAGGGACACCACGCTTCGGTGGTGGATGTACCAGATCTTAGTCAAACTTGAGAACCACCCTGATGGTCAGCCTCTGATGATTCCTGCTTTCCTCAAGGACTACAGGTTGAGTATGGTTTACTCCCCCGACGTGGCCAGGTTGGTGGCCGATTTGTCAGACGAAGGCACCAAAGTTCACGATCAGGCTTTCAACGTGGCCTTCCCGAGGACAATTTATCTGACAGAGGTCATCGCCGCCATTCGCAAAAACTTGGGAGTCGAGAACACTGAGATCAAGACGACCAATGACCCGAAAGAAAGTTTCCTGACATATCCTTCCATCCTGAAGGGACCCATTAACGTGACCAAAGTACATGAGATGACCAATTGGAAAGCGACGCCTTTTGAAGAAGCTGTCCGTGAGACTGTTGTTTATTTCGAGCGGGCAATGCGGAGCAGCGAATTCTCTTCACAGAGAAACGTCGCCCTCAGCGACTTCGCACAACTGCACTTGGCATGGGCAGACACGAAAAAACTATACGCTGCCATCGAACAGGCGTATGGGGTAAAGTTGGAACCTCGGGTGGAGCTATGAGACGAGCTTCTCCATACTGTACACATAAATTACGCAATGTATAAACTACTGGCCTATAATGTACTCGCGTAATCGAACCTACTCCAAATACTCATGATGTATGTCGAATAAAATGCAATAGACCAAGGTGGCCCAGATAGACTACTCACATCAGGTTTTGATGTATAAACATTATATGATGTCGCAAATGTGCATGTACTAATACAAATTATGTTTTCTAATAAAATGTTATTCTTGTACGTTTACTGGTTTCCTTTCTTCAATATGATGCATAGCACCACGGCGAACATACATGTACTGTAATATGCAAATCCAACAGTGAACTGTTCCATATCAGAATGCCAATTTACGTGTAATACGGGACAAGAGCACTTGAGTCGGGGAAGTGGGGCGCTCAAGGTCCTGACAGTAACTCCAGCATCTTAGGATCTCTGATGCATTTCAGCGCTGTAGGTGTGTGCTTATTAGAAAGTTCAGTGAAATTTAAAGTGATATGTAAAACATTAAGGCTCCTCATCAGTCAGGATCCATGCATTATGAACCGAATCCTGATATGTTTTATTTGGGCTATAACTCCAGTTTGGAGACGGATTTCACTGAAATCTGACTGCAATGCTTGTCCAATGGCCAGATTGAAGACCCAGTCGATAATCATTCAGATCCTGAATGTTATACACCGCCAATCACATGTAACTTACACGAGGAAACATTTATTGAAATCATCAGTAATGGGGGACTCAGCAAGGATTTATATTAAAAAATATTTGGTGATAATTGGGTAGATGATTGTGTTCTGAAACATTTATTACGGACATTAATGAAAGACTTTTCTGCGTTATCTGTTTCGACAGGGATGGTAGGGCTACGGGGGATACCTCGATTAGGCCAATATAACAATCTCGGAGTCGATAAGACTTTAAACTCACAGTAGTCACTTTAGAGTGACCGATCTTGCTGGAAGAACACCGAAGTGAAAGCAATTGGTAGTTCGTATGAATAGCAGTCTCTGATCGAGTACGCCCATCAAAAAATAGCAAGGTGCTCATAAAATTTAGCACCGTTTTCTGTGTGGCCCAAATTCAATATATTCCTGGTTAATAGTGCACAAATAGACGGCAATATATGCCATATATGAGAAGTGTCTACAAAATTTGAGTACCGTCGGAATAGTTATGAGCACCGAAATATCAAAGTTGAAGTCGGTGGTGTTGAACTCTGAACCCATTCCGACTTTTACACAATGCCAAGGATCAATACCCCGTACGGTTTGCGACCTTCCGCACTCTGCGAGCGAAAAATTAGCTCGTTGTGGGACAGCGAAAAATAAATGCATATAATTGTTAAAAGTGAAGATGCAGTCAGAAAATGGAACAAATGCGCTAGGCAAATATTAGGCACTGATATAAAGTATAAGCATGGTAAGTGAGTGATGGCTCGGCAGTAAGGACAAAAGTGATACCCGGTTGACTGAATGCACACCGTAGTTATGTATTTATTGTCAATCCAGCCGACACGCAAATGTTCATGTAAATCGGCCATAGTGACGAAAAAATTGCTCCCTTCGACGAAAATATTCGTCCCCCATGGGATTCTCAGAGAGCGCTTAAGAAGTCCCCCCTTCGGGGAGACAATAAACATATAAGAAACCCTGTATGGTGCACAATTTGATGACCTTGAACTTGATAGCAGATGTACGTGAAATTATGGACGATGCATGATTATGAATTTGCACTCCACATCAGATGACTTTCTGTGTGAATCAACGCAGGTTCTCTTCGAATACAGGCTTGGTGGCTGGCCGACATGTAAGATAGTCTCCGCGAGAAATTAGGTTGTATTCTGGTTAAAGTACTTTTACGAAAGAAGTTGACCTGAAGTGAGAAACATGTATGACAGTTCGGCTGGTGTGTGTTTTTGGCAAAATGTTATGGAATAGTTTATAAAACAAATGAAATTTTTTTATACAAAAGCTGTTCATGATGCAATTAGCTGATAAGAGCAAGAGATAAGTAATGAAAATCGAACCTGTTAAGTGTTGGGATAACAAATGCGCACATGTGCTAATTAATCTGCATAGTAAGTAAGTAAGTAAGTAAGTAAGTATAGGGAGCCTAGACTCATGGGGAAATTTTAGATCAGACTCAAAACATTGTATCGCCCTGCGGCGGTCATGCTGAGAAGAGCGGGAGTGATCAGGCATGGTCAGAGAGAGGGGCTCTCGCAGGTGGAGCAAATCCCTCAGCATCCTGTACACAGAAGCCCAGTCCTCGGGGTTGCGACAATCACTTACAGAACAGGGAACCTGGGCAATGATCTACCAATTATCGGTCACCCCTAAACTAAAGTAAGCTTTCCTGACGAATCGAACAAAGACACAGGAAATTCGACAGTAAGCTATACATGTAAACTACATGCTGTTGTGGCAATTTTGCCCAAAGATCGTGGCAGGGGATTCTTTCGAAACACTTTCTTGTTTTTGGCCGCTTCGTGTTCGAAGCGCGAGCGTTGGAGCGCGTTCAGTATGGTCAGTAAGTCTAGAGGTAGTCCCCCATTCTCCCAAAACGGACCCTTATGGTCTGCGTCTTTTGCGTCGCGACTTCTGGGTGTCGTCCACCTTGCTTCCTTCCGGTTCTGACATGTGATGCCTTCGTCGTGTTTCCCAGTTTTGGGCACGGCCGGAGCATGTTGGGGACCAACATTATAAGAAGGGGGTAATGTGGCAATTTTGCCCAAAGATCGCTGCGTAGCAATGCTCGTTCCGTCCTTCTCTCTATCCATCATATTGAACAATGACTTTCAAGCCATCTCTCGTACACTCGCTGGGAGTATAAATACTGAGGCCACACCATGTGTGGCCGGAGTCTTTCACAGCAAGAGCACGACAGGTGAGCTCACGTCATGAGCTCCTTGTCCCACTTTGAGTAAAGGCCAGTCAGGCCTCAGGGACGACATCCAATCGGGGGCCCAGGAAGGAGACTGTGCTGATCCAGGGCTCGTCCCTGTGATCACCGGTTTCTCACCCTGGGATGGTGTGACACAGGCTCTGACTGTACCGTCGGGCTGTCCAGGGTTCTATCCCTGTGGCAGTACTGTCGGCGACGCCGGCCAGCAATATGCCCACGTGTACGGGTTCCGTGGTGTCGCTCCCATGGCATCTCAGGCTCTACAAACGGCTACATTGCCATAACTGATGTATAATGCATGTTGTATATCTATGATGTGTTATGATGTGATGTATGAAGGCCGGATTCGTCCGGGCAGACTTTTACCTGGTTGTAGTGCTAGCTAGCCCCGACACCCGCCGCATGCGCCCATGCCCGCCGCAGGCGCTGAACGTTACATTGGTGCCATGACCAGGATAGTCTGACGGTGTTCCATTGCAGCCTACCGTCACAGTGTCTAGCCCCTTCGTCCCTGAGGACCGCCTGTTCTCCTCTGGAACAAGTAGAATAAAAAATGGCAAACCAAAACAAAGACTAGACGCTTCCGGTCGCCTACGACCGCTTGGGTGTATCCCCCGTAGCCCTATCATCTCTGTTGCCCCAAATATATCACTGTCAAGTGTGAAAAACTAGAGCAAGGGCTAAAAAAGATTACCAGAGAAATGTTAAATCCCAAGTCACAACTGTTTTCTTTTCCCCACCAAAACTGCTGCATTGATTTTCCGAGGTTATTGAAGGTCGAATTCAAAATCACCACTGAAATATCTTTATATGAATTTCCATTCGACATGTTTGATAAAATAACGAAAATACAGATAGATCAATCTTTTCACCTATTTATATTTCAACTCAGAATATTTTACAAACTTGGTTCCAAGTTGAAATTCAAAGTAAAATTTGACCAAAAATGCATTTCAAGATGACGAAATTGGAGCTAGATTGAACTTCTCACCATAAGTTATTTTTCGATTCATAATACATGTAAGGGCCAAACATGGTTTCAAGTTGAAATTCAAAGTAAAAGTTAATCAAAACTGCATTTCAAGATGACAAAATTGGAGCCAGATCAAACTTTTCGTCATAAGTTATATTTTAACTCATAATACCTGCCCAACTTGGTTTCAAATTGAAATTCAAACTAAAAGTTGACCAAAACTGCATTTCAAGATGGCAAAATTGGAGCCAGATCGAACTTTTCACCATAAGTTATATTTCGACTCATAATATGTGCCAAATATGCTTTCAAGTTGACGAAATTGGACCCAGATCAAACTTTTCGCCATGAGTTATATTTCAACTCATAATATGTGCCAAACTTGGTATTAAGTTGAAATTCAATGTAAAAGCTGACCAAAACTGCATTTCAAGATGACGAAATTGGAGCCAGATAGAACTTTTCGCCATAAGTTATATTTCGACTTATAATATGTGCCAAACATGCTTTCAAGTTGAAATTCAAAGTAAAAGTTGACCAAAACTGCATTTCAAGATGACGAAATTGAAGCCAGATCGAATTTTTCACCATAAGTTATATTTTAACTCATAATTTGTGTCAAACATGGTCTCAAGTTGAAATTCAAAGTAAAAGTTGATCAATGTTTTCATAAAAAGCTATTGTGATCAATAATAGACTTAACTAGCAAAAAAATAATTTTAACTTATTTGGTCACAAACATAAAATCTCTACTGGACAAAGCCTTCACCTTGTTGAGCCCAATAATGAATATTTCTTGTCTTAACTATTTTCATTGTGGTCAATAATAGACTTAACATGTAAAAATAAAGTTAACTTATTCAGTTACACCCAGAAATTTCTACCAGACAAAACCTTAACCTTGTTGAGCTCAATAATAATTGTTTCTCATCTTAACTATTTTTATTGAGGTCAATAATAGACTTAACTAGCAAAAAAAATGTTAACTTATTTGGTTACAGACATAAAATGTCTACTAGACAGAATCTTTACCTTGTTGAGCCCAATAATAAATATTTCTTGTCTTAACTATTTTTATTGTGGTCAATAATAGACTAAACTAGTAAAAATAATGTTAACTTATTCAGTACACCCACGAAATCTGTACTGGACATACTTTCACCTTGTTGAGCTTAATAATAAATATTTCTCATCTTAACTATTTTTATTGTGGTCAATAATAGACTTAACTATTTTTATTGTGGTCAATAATAGACTTAACTAGTGAAAATAATGTTAACTTATTCGGTTACACCAATGAAATTTGTACTGGACAAATCTTTAACCTTGTTGAGCTCAATAATAATTGTTTCTCATCTTAACTATTTTTATTGAGGTCAATAATAGACTTAACTAGCAAAAAAATGTTAACTTATTTGGTTACAGACATAAAATGTCTACTGGACAGAATCTTTACCTTGTTGAGCCCAATAATAAATATTTCTTGTCTTAACTATTTTTATTGTGGTCAATAATAGACTAAACTAGTAAAAATAATGTTAACTTATTCAGTACACCCATGAAATCTGTACTGGACATACTTTCACCTTCTTGAGCTTAATAATAAATATTTCTCATCTTAACTATTTTTATTATGGTCAATAATAGACTTAACTATTTTTATTGTGGTCAATAATAGACTTAACTAGTGAAAATAATGTTAACTTATTCGGTTACACCAATGAAATTTGTACTGGACAAAACATTTACCTTGTTGAGGTTAATAATAAATATTTCTTGTCTTAACTATTTTTATTGTGGTCAATAATAGACTTAACTATTAAAAATAATGTTAACTTATTCAGTTACACCCATGAAATTTGTACTGGACAAAACCTTTACCTTGTTGAGCTTAATAATAAACGTTTCTCGTCTTAACTATTTTTATTGTGGACAATAATAGACTTAACTAATACAACTAATGTTAACTTATTCAGTAATATTGTCCTGTTTTCACTGAAAACTTCAGTTCTCCATTCTGAACAAGAAACCAGTGTCATTACCTTCCACTGTACAGGCTATTGGAATGATCGTACATGTCAAAATGGATATTTCAAAATTCTGTAATAAGTTAGGCTGTTAACATATTAATATTTATATGATCATTCTAAAAAACGATTGGTTTCGTGTGACAGCCCTTCCCAACAACACTTCCAAATATTATCGAGATTCGTCAAAAATTGCCATCTGTAGAGCGTTCACAAGCCATGTGTCTCAAACAGGCTGTTTTCAATGCAAAATGTGTCCCCAAACGACCAATTCAGTTGCCACGGCAACCAAAATCGATTGGTGTCGGGATCTTACCATAATATATGTGCCTGCAAAAAATAATGGTGATCGGGTGAGAATTGCGGCCTGTAGCGCGTTCACAAGCCATGTGTCTCAAACAGGCTGTTTTCAATGCAAAATGTGTCCCCAAACGACCAATTCAGTTGCCACGGCAACCAAAATCGATTGGTGTCGGGATCTTACCATTATATATGTGCCTGCAAAAAATAATGGTGATCGGGTGAGAATTGCGGCCTGTAGCGCGTTCACAAGAAAATCTCTGCGGACGCGGACGCGGACGCGGACGACGAAGCCAAATCCATAGTATCCGCCGAACTTTGTTCGGGGGATACAATAATGTTTTCCAACATACCTGCTCTATGATAACCGGGAGCTAACCCGGGATGACCCCGGTCATCCTGGAGGGCGTCCAGACGACCAACAGGACCGTCACTAGTCCGCAGCAACGTCCCCGGCATCCTCGAATCCGTCTCCGGACGAGTCGAGCCCTGCGGGGTTGCAGCAAGTGCTGCCGCAGTTTGTCCAATCCCGCGATCAAGGCACCACGGGCGGCCAGACCACAGAGTGCGCTCCCCATCTCCGAGACACCAGCCTTCAGCTGGGCTGATCAAGCTGGCTGATAAACTTCGCGCCTAAAGAATACAAGTGCACTGCAGCTGCCGCCACGCACACGGGCCCTGCGGTCACCCCTGCACCAGTCATGACCGGTCCCTCGACCTCACCACTGGCTCGCCCAAGCCCGCCGATGCCGGTTTCCCATGCTTTGGGGCCCGCAAAGCGTCGCAGCTTGGAGGGACTGCGCAAGCTGTTGCTCCTACTGTTCCAACAGTGGGAGCCCCGGCTACGTGGTCCCATCCTGCTCTGTACAGTGCTATGGGAGCAAGCTGGCAATCGGCGGCTCCGGCCCCGAGTTACGTCGGCAACCCCACATCGCCTGCGTCCTATCCAGTGGGACCAGCGGGGGCTCCTATGCCACCCAGTCCGAGTGGGATGACTACAGGGACTTCCATGCCAGTGGCACCAAGCTACCAGGCCCTAGCACCCGTGACCTACGCCTCTCATGGTGTAGGTTTTGGCATGGGTCGGGCTAACGCTTGGGCCACTCCGATGCCCGCCACAGACTCTGGGTCCGGATCAGACACCCAGGAGCGCTCCGCGCGCGACCGGAAGCCGGACCTGTCCACATGGCGCAAGCGGTTCAACAGGGACAATGCTGATCTGGAGGACTATCTCCTCCAACTCCGGCTAGCCGCGGTGTACAAGGGTTGGACACCAACCGAGGCTGGACACATCCTCGCGCGAGGGCAAGGCTAAAGGGCAAGGCTCTCCGAGTGATGCCCTGTTTGCCGTCGAGGGAGGCGACGTTTGACGAGGTTGCTGCACAACTTCGTTTACTGTTCACACCGACGACGAACAAGCGGGTGTACAAGAAAAAGTTCAGGGCTCGTGTCCGTTTCCCTAATGAGGAGGTGACCAACTACACGTTCAACTTGCGCGTACTCGGCCGCCGAGCCTACCCGGAAGAACTGGCTAGTAGGTTCGAAGTGATGCTGATCGACCAGTTTATCAATGAGCAGCCGTACCACATATCGTACGGCTTGGCTACCCACGGACAATGGAGGAAAAAAACGGACAATGGAGGAGGCGATCAACGCCACGCTGGCAATAGAGGCGGCTGTCCAACCCAAACAGTTGCCTCTGGCTCCGGCCACGGCCACGGCCATTCCTTTGCCGGCGGCTGTGCCCCCTCCCGCTCAGGCATCGCAGGTGGTCCCCTGGACACCCCTGGTCACCCGGGAGCCCGTCCAGGAACTGAACCCTCAGTGGGTTAGTATGCCCGCGCCACCGATGCCGGCGCCGGTGCAAGCAGCTCCAGCTGCGGCTTCATTCTCATCTTCGGATGAGGGTGAAGTCGATGAATATGATTTCAATACTGCAGTGCTGGTTGCGCACTGCGCTGGAATCGCATCTCCGGGGCCCCTTGACTGCTGTGCTTTCACCTCCGGACCTAATGCCAACTGACCCTGCTACTTCTGTGGAAAACAGGGTCACTTCTGCCTACAATGTCCAGAGTTGCTGGAACGTCTGCGGGCCAGTGGCTTCCAAGGCAAATTGCCGGAAGCCCGCAGGAGAAACCCCAACTTCCGCTCCGGTCCTCTGGGACCGAGGTGGCAACCCTCTTGTGAGGGAAACTGAAGCCGGACGTGATGGTGACCAACACTACGTCCGGGGACAGTGGTCTTGTGGCACCCGTCTCTGCACCACCAGCGGACAAGCCGGACGATACTCAGGTGGATATAACTTCTCCGGAAGTGGTCCCTGAGGTTCTGTCTGGCTCCTCTGCCACAGAGGCAGATAACGAGGACTCTGTAGCGGAACCCAGTGCCCCGGGTGACTCTGGTTACTCGACGTGCGCGCTGGTTAGGGACCCTTACTGGTACCTGCCCTTGCCATTTGGGCGTGCTCAGAGGTCACCCTCGTCGCCATGGGGACGTACAAGTGGGAACCCACTTTCCGCAGCATGGAGCTGCGGGATCCTGGCAGTTACAAGCTCCTCGGAGCTGGTAACAGCTCCCACTGGGAGACTTGGAAGGACTTGGAAGGTTTCTGTTCGGCCTCAAGGGCCCTTATGCTAGAGCACTGTCAGCTCGCTGGGAAGGCCTTCTATGCCGGCGCTATGAGCCACCCAGTCCACTGCCTCCCATCTAGCAGTTGGTACTTCCGGCGGAGCTGTGCAAAGAAGTACTCCATCAGCTGCCCGACCTCCGGGTGACTGGCCATCTAGGCATCTGGAGGACCATCCATCAGCTACAACAGCGCTTTTATTGGCCCGGTAGCAGCTTGGATGTGCAGCAGTGGTGTGCGGCTTGCCCTCAGTGTCAAGCTCGAAAAGGAGTTCCAGCTTCTGGCCGCTACCACTTAACCACGATTAAGGCTGGTGTGCCGTTTGACCGGATCGCCTTGGATATTATGGATACTCACCGGGTCACTCCGCGTGGGTTCCGGTACATCCTGATGATCTCGGACTATTTCACCAAGTACACCGACGCCTACCCGCTGCGCCACCAGACTGCGGATGAGGTAGCTCGGTTGCTGGTGAATAGGTGGGTGGTGTACCATGGCGTACCTAAGCAGGTACACTCGGATCAGGGTACACAGTTTGAAAGCAACCTGTTCCGGGGCCTAGTGCAGATTCTAGGGAGCACCAAGGTCTGGACCACCTCTTACAGGCCACAGTCTGATGGACAGGTCGAACATTATGTCAGCCTTCGTGAACGTTCATGCAAATGACTGGGATGACCATCTCCCGTATGTCTTAATGACGTACAGGTCGTCGGTCCACTCCTCTACCGGGGTGACGCCGCACGCAATGTTGTACGGCTGGGAATTAAATCTGCCCGTGGATGTTATGTATCCAAATGCGGCGGAGACCAGTGCAGCACCCCAGTGCGGTCCTGAGTATGTGGAGTGGGTTCGCCGCGCCATGGCGAACACCCACGACTTTGCACGAGCGCACCTGGGAAAGTCCGCTATCCGGCAGAAGCGAGGCTATGACGCCCATGCTAAGGGTAGGCCCGCTTTTGCGGAAGGCGGCAAGGTGTGCTATTACAATTCACCGACCAAGCAGGGCAACAAGTTTGCAAGGCCGTGGATAGGGCCGTTTACCGTACTGAAGCAGGTGATGGAAGTGGACTACCGGATATGTCAGGATTCCGATCCGTACAGGGTTCTGGTGGTCCACATCGACAACCTGAAGAAGTACGACGGCCCGCTCTTCATGGATCCACTCGTTCAGGATGCCGAAATGGATGATGTTCCACTCAGGGACGCGTCCGGACAGCATCCGCAGACGCCGGACGAGCGTATAAGCTTTATGGTGGGTCTCCCAGACCCGTCTGATTCGTCGGATGGGCAAGAGGATGACTTTACTCCTGTTTGCTGCGATCCGCAGGTCCCCCCAGAACCTCCCGGACCTGCGGATGGGCAACGGCCACGACGAAAACCGTGCGGATGTGCTTGAGGTATCTGTCCGTCATGATCCGGATGGATTTTCGGCTACTCCCTGAGGATGCGGACGACTTTGCACCCTGGATCCTCACTTGTGGGAACGTCCGGGTGGCCGGTCTCCAGGCATATTTGCGTCGAAGCACTGCCTTAGCGCATCCGCCCTCCCGTAGTTTCTAGCACCAGGAACGTGCGGCAAGCCTGTCCACATCATGTGACTCCTGTCCGGCGGAGTAAACCCAACGTCTACGCTGGGTGGAGCACTTTTGTGGATTTGCCGGGCGCCCCCATGGTCCCGGGACAGCCTCTTATATGGCCAGACTGAGACTGGGTATTTACACCCGCTACAGGAGGAGCGCTTTCGCACAGATTTGGGAAACTGGCTCTGGACATGGTGGTGGTATCCGGATGTAAGGACTGAAGTCCGTGGAACTCGTCCGGTCGTCCGGACGCTTTTAGGTGGCACACCCCGGTGTGCCGCCATCCGTGAGCCATCTACTATAAGGTTTTTTTCTAACTTTAGTAGCATAAGGTTTCTAACGGCAGGAAGCCATTTTACCATTCTTTTTAATGGGCGACTGTTAAGTTCGCACATGCGGGCCAGTTGCAGCAGTGGGTGGACGCTTATTTCGTCCGGATCATACATTATACAACGTGGTCCGGCCAGAATGACCGGAAACCCGACCCTACTTCTAAGAAGGGGGTCGAATGCTACATGCGCAGCATACTTTGTGGTTTCTAATCCCTTTTGTATCATTGGATAAGGTCAATATGCTCTCTTATGGTGATTGTCTGGGTCTGGACTCCGTTCGCGGGCAGATCCGGACGACCGCCGGCTATTGGTTTTCATCATGTTTGGGATTTCTACATTGGGCGCCGGCATGAAGGGCTCGCCCCTAACCATTGCGGTTATGGACCTGCCGGCATCTCGCACGAATCCATAGAATCCACGCTCCGGTGTCGATTTATTGGCTCTAGGTTTGAACGGTGCATTGCTCGATGGCTTTATTGTACATTGGGGTTGCTAGTGGGCGCGTCACGAACGCTCACAGGGCGCTCAATTGTCTTTAGGGTTGTCAATGGGCATACACGTTTGCCTTGTAAGCGTAATTTCGGCTATGGGGAGTGGTTTTATTTATTTTCCATCTCATGTTATAATTTTGAGTGGATTATTTAAACCACAAGTATGTGGCATGTCTCTGGAGAATTCTGTTCTTGCTCATTTAATGACACAATTGAGACAAGTCTGTTAAATTTCTTTTCTGGTGCAATAGAGGGTCTCGAAAAAGGGGTGTGAGGAATTGTGTTGGTTTTGACAGTGACGGTGTGTGATATATGACGTGATATTTGAATAGACTGGAGAGCGGCAATTTAGCCACAACAAAGGCACGGCCACAAGTTTAGGTTTAACCTTAAAGATCTTCCAAAGACTCGGCACACCCCGTCCCTTTCGGCGGATGACCTTCCAAGGTCATCACCCTTTCTGGAACACCTCGCTCAAAATTTTAGCTTGTTTATTAGGGTTTATTCAAAATTTTGGAGCGCATTCAGTATGGTCAGTAAGTCCAGAGGTAGTTCCCCATTTTTCCAAAATGGACCCTTATGGTCCGCGTCATTTGCGTCGCGACTTCTGGGTGTCGTCCACCTTGCTTCCTTCTGGTTCTGACATGTGATGCCTTCGTCTTGTTTCCCAGTTTTGGGCACGGGTGGAGCATGTTGGGGACCAACATTGTAAGAAGGGGGTAATGTGGTGATTTTGCCCAAAGATCGCTGTGTAGCAACGATCGTTCCGTCCTTCTCTCTATCCATTATACTGAACAGTGACTTTCAAGCCATCTCTCGTGCACTCGCTGGGAGTATAAATACTGAGGCCACACCATGTGTGGCCGGAGTCGTTCACAGCAAGAGCACGACAGGTGAGCTCACGTCATGAGATCCTTGTCCCAGTTCGAGTAAAGGCCATTCAGGCCTCAGGGACAACTTCCAATCGCGGGCCCAGGAGGGAGACTGTGCTGATCCAGGGCTCGTCCCTGTGATCACCGGTTTCTTGCCCTGGGATGGTGTGACACAGGCTCTGGCTAGACCGTCGGGCTGTCCAAGGTTCTATCCCTGTGGCAGTACCATCGACGACGCTGGCCAGCAACATGCCCACGTGTATGGGTTCTGTGGGGCCGCTTCCATTGCATCTCGGGCTCTACACACGGCTACATTACCATAACTGATGTATAATGCATGTTGTAATTGTTGTATATCTATGATGTGTTATGATGTGATGTATGAAGGCCGGACGAATCCGGCCGGACTGTTACCTGGTCGTAGTGCTAGCTAGCCCTGACGCCCGCCGTGTGCGCCCATGTGTGCCGCGGGCGCCGAACGTTACACTGTTTCTCTGATCAGGATAATGGAAATGGGGAAAGTTGGCATGGTACTGCCACCTGGTGGCTGCTGGAGGAGATCATTCTTTGTTCTTACCCAGAATGGGTTTTCCAATAGGAGGGTGCCTATTTTACATGTTAGTGTGTTATTAGGGTTACGGTACCCATGTGGTATAATGGAGGTTATGTACAAGACAATCATGCTTGTCTTAAATTTGAGTTGGCAAATCCATAGAATCCATTGACTTTCACTCGGGAGATATGATTACACTATAAACTACAACTCTGCTGTGACAGTTGGCATACATGTACAAAAAAATAAAAATGCACTGCATGATTCGAACTAGAGCACTCAGGTCATACTCGTGTTTCCAGCCCCAGTCTTGTCGCGCCCTTGAATCATCAAACACCATCGACCACGAATCAGCTAAAACACGAAACAACTTGTTACAAATAAGTCAATAATGCACAGAATCTGCAGACATCGTGGCAAAAAGAAGTGCATTTTTTATGACACAATGGTGAGTATAGTTTTGCAGCAATTGTATTCAACTCACCACAAATTTCACAAAACGTTCTTGCAGTACAATATCTTGTACTGCAGCATGAAATTTTGTGAAGATGGGTGTACAACATAAAGGATTAAAAGTCAACACTTGTCTTGTAACACTGGATAAAATACTTTCAATTAATAAGCTAGCAATCTTACTCTACCAAGGCAAAACAACATTGTTTACACATGCTGAAAAAGTTTACAAGAACTGTAGCCATAGCCTTACAGAAATATCTCCCAACAAGACAACAATATAACAAGCAGTGTTTAGTACATTGTAATGCAGAACTACATTTGAAACAATCTCATTTACACTGGCAATGCCATGATCATGAAATTGGAAATCGAACATCTACAAATGTATGTGTATTACGCTCAGAGTGTTGTTCCTAAAAACTGGAATACATGTATAGCTTGGATAATCTCATGCATGATGTTCAAGTACAAGTTCATCACTTTATTAACCTGTTCTGCGTACATGTACAAATTGAGAATGGTCTTGAATGACCATGACTTTATATCATAGCAGATTGCTCTCATTGACAGATAGCCCTTGATCAGTTCCTCTGTTCCAAGAGTGCTTTGAATTTGCCAAATAACAATGACGATAAGATGCAAATAAACACTTTCTGTAGACATCAGATCATCATTCTGAACACTGAATAATAGATCACCAAGAATGACAAAACAAGAAAACAGAGATACATAGTTGACCATAATAAACTTGTACCAAGGGAAAACCAGTACAGCAAATAAGTGGCAACAAATAACAAATACATGTACAACACAATATTGTTTCCAAACAATTTTGATCTTCAATGGTAGATAGCATGAAACAACTTTAACATAAAAACAAAAAATGCTGTGAGATTCATAAGAAAGAGTATATTTGCTATCACGAGATTCAAGAAATGAGTAACCACAACATTTCATCACAGAAAAAATCTTATCGCTGCTCGAGAAATACACAAGGAAAACAGGACTCATGTACAGTGTCTAAATTATATCTGTTATACATGTTCCTTTCGAGTTGTACAATCTTGTGCAATAATGACGTATTTATGGCGTGCAAAGAATTGTTCTTTCAAAATTTATCACCGAGAAACAATATTTTTTTGCATGCCTTCAACTTTGCATCCAAAATTTTATATCTTTGCAGTCAAAGCAAGGAAATAATCATCGCATGCGATAAATAGTTGTCCTGTTTTCCTGCACAACAGTCTATAGCATGTTGTTGCATGTCACCTGAATAGCACTCCGGAAAAATATATGGTATAGAAAACTGGTGCCACATGCGAAATGTGACCTACGAGCTATAAACTGTGAGCTGCAACATATGAGCGAACGTTACAAACTGTGACCTTTGTGCATCGAAATGCAACTTCAATTTTGGTAAACACATTTTTTTCATTTTAAAACATGGCTTACTGCAGAATCAGTCATATACATGTATACCAGATCATTTCTCGTTTCTCTACAACAGTTTATAGCTCGCAGGTCGCTTCTCACTTAGCGCTTTTTGCATGTCGCACCCACCTTCCATACCTGCATGTACTGGTGCATGTAATTTCGTGACATCCTTAATAAAGCAAAATGCAAGAGATTTGGGGTCAAGTATAAGCCTTGTGGTTATAAATCTCAATCAGTCTATTGCTGTAACTAATGCAATGTACTGGACTTTTGGTGTGATGCTGTCAGAATGTGGAAATCTCTAAATACATGAAATGTAACAGATGACAGGATGTGCTTTGAAATGGGCACCAAAAATCTTAGGCTCAGGCACTCTACATGTTCTAACCTGCGATACATATGTAGGCCCAAGTAACTTGGGCTGCTTGTTCTTCTATATTCAAGAAGAATTTAAACATAGCACCAAGGGTGCTGTAGCTTACTGGCAATCATGAGAAACGCAGAGTATTGATTTTCCAACATATAAATTGTTACACTGATCTTGAACTCTAAATGTCAAAACATGTTCGTAAATGTTGCTGGAAACACATTTTCTGCATGGACTATAATACAAAATCAAATAACACATCACAAAGGTAGATAAAGAGAATCATATACATTATTTTGAGAAAAACTGTCTGAATAGACTTTGACAAAATGGCCACCAAAGACAAAATTCATCGTTTTTGACCTTTCAAGGTCATTGAAGGTCAAATTCAAGGTCATCACTCAAACTGCAATATATGATTTCCCATTTGAATGTGCCAATACTGAGGCTCTATTTTGAAGTCTTCTATGAGTTTACTCCGCACAGCTCCCATTATGAAGGAAAAATTGGGCGAAATTTTCTAAGTCCAAAAAATTTTTCAATGGCCAAAAAAAAAATTCGTTTTTTTTTGCTGGAAATGGCTCAAAACGAATAGTGACTTGATTTGGGACAAAAAAAAATTTTTCGCCGACCCATCAAAAAATCAAAATGGCCGCCACACGCAGACCGGCGATTCAAGGGCAACGAAACTTATACACGTCATAAAGGTACATGAGAGGAATGTCTTGAAGCAAAAATCTCAAAACTGATTAGACAGTTTTTGAGAAAATGGCCATCAAAAATCCAAAATTGGCCATTTTTCGACAAAAAAGGTCGTTTTGACCTTCCAAGGTCATTGAAGGTCAAATTCAAGGTCATCACTTAAACCGCAATATATGATTTCCCACTTGAATGTGCCAATACTCAGGCTCTATCTTCAAGTGTTCTATGAGTTTACTCTGCACAGCTCCCATTATGAAGGAAAATTGGGTGAACTTTTCTGTCCAAAAAAATTTTCAATGGCCAAAAAAAAATTTTTTTTTTTTTTGCTGGAAATGGCTCAAAACGAATAGTGACTTGATTTGGGACAAAAAAAATTTTTTTCGCCGACCCGTCAAAAAATCAAAATGGCCGCCACAAGCAGACCGGCGATTCAAGGGCAACGAAACTTATACACGTCATAAAGGTACATGAGAGGAATGTTTTGAAACAAAAATCTCAAAACTGATCAGACAGTTTTTGAGAAAATGGCCTCCAAAGTCTAAAATTGGCAATTTTTCGTCAAAAATGGCCGCCAAATAGGCAAAAACGATTCAATCAAAAAAATTAAAAAAACGTCTTCAGATACTGGCCCAAGGTATGTTCTGACAAATTTATGGGGAAATTCATCATGTCAAAAAATAGTTACAGACCCGGACGGACGAACGACGGACGGACGACGGACGAAATACCACGACAATAGCTTATCGGCCCAAAGGGCCGGTAAGCTAAAAAGTGTGAGACATATTGAATGGTATGTTTTCAGTGGACGATTAGTTAATCGTGGGCAGTACAAGCATAGATTAACCACACCTATGGTACAAGTTACTTGGGCCCATGTATCTGTATTTTGTACATGTAAGCAACACGCCGAGTGAAACAAGACAAATACACTCATCTATACAATAAAATGAATAAATAAGCATTTGGCCATTTTAGGTGAGAATGTAGCAGTCAGAATATTACAAAATTTCGGGAGAGGTATGGGCTAGACGTTCACTGGTCTCTGTAGGCCTCTTGGGTGTATTCCCCGCCAATGCTCATTCATGCCTGTTGCCACAAACATGTAATTTTGATCAAATATCTTTACTACCGAGTCAGTGTTGTGTCCGAAAATTTGCCACATGAGCAGAAGACATTGCTATATATTAACCCTGAAGATTCCAATATGTGCACAGCGGGCATTGATATGCTCCAAATGTGGCAATACATGTACACGTAAGTGACCACAAGTTTTGATGCTATGGGGCCTGTGTTCATGTATTCCACCAGAGCATTGTCATTGGGGTAAATATCTTTAGTGCAATATCACTGACGGATATCGTTGTTAATCAATAATGATGTAAATTATAGCATGTATAGTGGTATGATTACATTTACATTGTTAATGCCAGAAAGAAAAAGAGTAATTACATCATGTGTACCCCAAAAACAGTGCTGTCAGCTGGCGATTGCAGATATTCCTGAACATGCCCCGATGTGCGAAAAGTGTCACGGTTCGAACATTCAAACACTACTGCACAGGTGAAAAATCTTCAAGCGCTTATTTCATAGTGTTGATAATCCTGAATACCCATAAGTTACTTATTATACCAAGACTGCAAGACTACCAAGGCAGCAGATGCACTGATGCAACAATCGTAAATCCATAGTATCCGCCAACCTTAGGTCAGGGGATGCAATGAATAAAATGGAATGTATCATATGCAAAGGTATATTAGATCAACAACATAATACAAATATATATGAGAGTGTGAATAAATATGGAATGTACTAGCGATCTGCAACAAGCAAGTGACAGGTCATGTTCCAAAACATCGATGGAATGTTCCAAATATCCAGACACATGAGCAGTGTCTTTGATATCTCTTTCAAAATTCAACAGCAGTTAGAGGATTGAGCAGCACATAGCATCGAATGTGTAGTTTTGATTTATAAGTAATCAAAAAAAGAATTGATAAAAACATCTGCATTCAAAGACAGAAAAGTCCAAAAATATATATCTAAAAAAGGAACAAAATACTTATGTGTAAAGAACATTATCACAAGTGTTGTCCTTTTACACACAATATCCTACATGTACATATCAACTGTACAGTACATCCTTTCATCTTTCTTTGATAATAAGCATCATTTTGATATGAGATTCTGAGAGGATTGCAGATCCATGTACACTGTATAATTTCACCCTGTGATGTCCTCACCTAGGGAACTGTATGCTCATTTCAGCTGAGGCATTGTCTTTCCCACTCTGGGGGCAATATCTTCTAGCATGATTCGAACTAGAGCACTCAGGTCATACTCGTGTTTCCAGCCCCAGTCTTGTCGCGCCCTTGAATCATCAAACACCATCGGCCACGAATCAGCTAAAACACGAAACAACTTGTTACAAATAAGTCAATATTGCACAGAATCTGCAGACATCGTGGCAAAAAGAAGTGCATTTTTTATGACACAAACTTGTCGAATGATACTACACCAGTTCATTTTACTGCTCACTGGAGTTCGACGGATGAAATGTCATTCTTCACATTTCATTTAGAATCAAGAATGACATTGAGCACTGACCTATTTCCTGCCTGGAGTCGGGTTTGTAGGTGACCTGCAGGTCGGGTATGTACCTGCGTACCTCCTCCACGACTTCCTCCGGTGTGAAGCTCATAGCATGGATGTTGTACGTGCGTAGCTTGAGCTGGTCCTGTGACACAGCCATGAACTCCTGTACGGAACGCAGACAGTCGTCCAGGTACATCATAGGGAGTCTTGTGTCCGGCCGCAGGTAACACTCGTGCCGAGCCGACGTCAGGGCATCATAGAACAACGAACAGGCATAGTCTGTCCAAACAAAACCTGATCTTAGCTTTGAATGCAGTGATGAACAGATTGATTGATTGATCGACTGATTGATTTTGAATGACTGATTGGTTGATTAAGTGATTGAATGATCGATTGATTGGTTGCTTTTGATAGAATGATTGGTTGATTAAGTGATTGATTCAATTGATTTTGACTAAATTAGTTGGAAGGTTTCCATGTTGACTGACCAGTGGTGCCACCACCTGGTGGGACACCGCCTGAGATGATCCCAGGGAATCTGAGGCAGCGGAAGTCCAGTCCAAATCTATGATTATAGTACTGTAACCGACAAAAATATGCCGGTACATGAGTCATACCGACTCAAATCATGACAAAAATCATGGGGAATGATCAGACAATTTCAGCTACTGTACATGAAGTTCTTACTTCACCCATCAGTTCCGCGTGCACTTTTGATACTCCGTAAATTGTACGTGGTCGCTGTATGGTTATATCTGGCGTGGGGTTTCTTGGTGATGTAACTCCGAACGCCCCTGTTATAAATACACGTATAAATGACCAAGTTTTATTTATGCCTTTTAGAAAAATAACTTCAATATAATATACCGGTAGCTTCTTGCAACTTCAATTCAAATTGAATTATATGTGTGTATAGTTGTCACATAACCTTCTTTTTTCTCAAAGTACTTAGCCTCAAAGTGATAAGATACATAGTCCAGAATTACATTTGAACAGATACAACATATATTATATGAATCCATACGATCCATACATTTCGTACATACCAATGGTACTAGGCACGAAGAGTTTCAGGTTGTACTGTCGGGAGAGCTCCAGTACATTGTGCAGTCCCTCTATGTTGACTCTCATGGCCAGTGGGATATTGGCTTCTCCCACGGCACTCAGCAGGGCGCTGAAGTGGATCACCCAGTCTATACACTCATTCACTATCAGCTCCTGCAAGTTCTTGAAGTCCAAAATGTCTGCATATCTATAAGGTCCTGGAAGAAAATATGAACAGAGATTATAATATGTGTATCTGCATGCATAAAATGTCAACAGTACTAGCTGATATTCACAATAAAATGTCAACAGTACTAGCTTATATTCACATCAATGGATAGTTTATATTCACATCAATGGATAGCTTATATTCACATCAATGGATAGATGATATTCACATCAATGGATAGATGATATTCACATCAATGGATAGAAGATATTCAATGGATACTAGTAGATGATATTCACATCAATGGATAGAAGATATTCAATGGATAGATGATATTCACATCAATGGATAGATGATATTCACATCAATGGATAGATGATATTCACATCAATGGATAAAAGACATTCAATGGATAGATGATATTCACATCAATGGATAGAAGATATTCAACGGATAGATGATATTCACATCAATGGATAGATGATATCAGAAACCCATCTCTCTTATGGGTTTCTGATAGAAGATATTCAATGGATAGCTGATATTCACTTGACTCACCAGACTCCAGGACATCTTTTGGAGGTCGCACTATATCTGTGATAATCACATTATCCTGGCCAACTTGCTCCCTAGAAATATTAACAATTCATTTGTAAAATCTAAGCGTGATGAGTATCAATATAGGATACATGATATCAAACTAAAAGACACAAATAAAAGACATTGTACAAAATGTGTACTAAATGCTGTAATACTAGATGTAGTAGATGCACTTAATAGCCATTCAAACTGACCTGAATACTCTGGCTAAACCAGAACCCAACTGGCCCAGTCCTCCTGAAACACATGTAGAATATACATGTAATGTGCACAAATCCATTAAATTATTATTCTCAAGGTTTACAGAATCAAAGACAGGGGAATAACTACCGGTACTAGTAGTTCAGCAGAATTAGTTTGAATCTCATAAACTCGATAAGAATTTTATCTCAAAGTCTGAACCGAGATGATCACTTGCACATGCAGGGTAAGTAACCACTACATGTATCTCACCTGTGATGAGAATTTTGGGTTTTTCTGGCTGAGACAGAGGATGTGGCTCTGGGATGCTGGTACTGTGAGTTCGACACGTTACAGTACATGTACGAAGTCCATTCTGCCAGCTGCCTGACAGTGCAGCAGTGCAGCGTAGTATGCGAGTCAGCATGGCACAATGATCAGATCAACACTTCTTGCCACCAATGTACCTGAAAAAGCACACGACTCTTTTTTGTAAAGAGTGAATGTCAGTGAATATGCCTATCCAGAACTTTATTGCATGCAAATTAATGCAGATCTACATGTAAATGTTTGATATTACAATTAGCCACAATTTTTAGATGTCACAAATTCCACCATAATACTAAAAGTGACCGTGCTCAAAACAACAGGGATAACTCTAGGTTACGCCTTTGTGCCATTGACGCATTCAAATTATAATTGCCCAAGTAGTTGCTGGTCCATGCACCCCCGGGGCACAACTCCAGATTTTCTAGCACTGAACAATCTTTCCCGGGGAACAACCTTTCCTTCACAGCGTGAAGGAGATTTCAGGCATATCTGATTACACAGTAAAAGCTACATGAAAGCCAAAGATGGGCCTGATGGTGATGATGGGGAGTGGGCCATAGCTGTTGGGCAATAGATTCAACGTATACCTAATCAGTCTGTGGTATTCGGGCCGAATATTCAGCAATTAATGATCCCATCCTGTAACTAGTAAATGAACTGAGGAATTAAATGTTATCAAATACTTGATATTTCCATTATATGTGTGGAATTTACGCTGAAGTTAATGTTGCAATTTTTTGGTTGAATTCTTTTCGGGCACATGAATATTTGAAAAGGCACACTTTATGAACCAGTGGTGCGCCCTTGGGGCACACTTTCTGTTGAGGCCGGAGTATACAGTGGATCTATAGCCCAGCAGCTATTGTCCACTCCCCATCATAGCCATCGGGCCCATTTTTGGATCCCTGAAACAATATGCTAATTTCTATTTGATTGGTAGGATATTCTATGACATCACATTTACTAGTTATGGTAATATATCTATTGAATATCTAGACCTATGTCTGCACTGAGAGAGAACCACTCGGGAACCAGTGGCAGTCATGCATGTATCCATCAATATACATGACTGTCTGTACACTGACCTCAAATCATATGCACACAGCATATTGCCACAGTGACCAGGTGATAATAGGCAGATGAACCTAGCCTAGAGACAAAAGACTAAGAGATGCCCATGAAATGAGTTTGAATTTTGGTCAAGTGATCCTGTGTCTTCAAGACAGTCTTCAAAGATATCCTGCATAATGATGTCATTTGCATGGTCATCAGGGCTGTGCAGGATTAAAAGCAAGTTCCTTCCAATGGTTCCAAAGACCAAAGCGACGCAAACAAGCCTCAGCTCACACATGCCATTATGATCAGGTTATGATTATGACGGATTCACGAGTGAACTGGTAAAAAAAATGGAGTGCAGCTGATGTACTGAGCAGCCGGGAGTGCCTGACATGGTGGGACACTCCAAACTTGGACACATGATCATGCTTCTGATGTAGAAGTGAGTTATGGTATACCGTACTCGATAATAGTCGATAATTAAAAAAACCAGCATCCCATAGGAGTGGTGCGCGTTAGTCACATGCAAAGTGACTCTGATCGGTCAATGTTGATTTATATTGTAAGATATATGGTCCAAGAATGGTTCAATAAATTTAACGAATATTTGTTTGGGGGATGAAATGTACATATTTTCATGTCATTGATTGGTATTATGGACCATAGGGCAACTTTCAATACACAATCCATAGGGGGGAAAAAAAAAAAAGGAACACACAATATTAATCAGATAATTTGACGAATATTAGTCACCACCATCGAATATGCACTGTTTTTATTTGTTCACATATCCCTTTAACCTATATATCGATGGTAGCAACCATATTCACAGAGGGCCCAGTTAATTGCCATGGCCACAATAAATAACATGAATTCATTGATGATCCTTATATAATGCTAAGTGTGAAAGTTAAGTTTTGTTGAATAATTTGCATATCAACACCCACCCCCCCCTCCCCCTATACAATACCCCGTATAACATGGTCTCATTAAAACAGTATTGTCATTAATACAGTATGTCACGACTTTCATTTGGGTACTACGGCCTAATTAGCTATATGTATATTGCTTTACAAGAATCTCCTCATATTTCAAGCCATAGCCAACAGATAACTATGTGGCGGCCGCCAGATAATTATGTGGCGGCCGCCAGATAATTAAGTGGCGGCCGCCACATAAATATATTTTCATTATCTGGCCTCTACGGGCTTCCGTAGAAAACAAAGTCGAAAAGCCCCCAAAAAGCGTGTTTCACTGATGAATGAACTTGAGCTTAGGTGAATCGGGAGGGGAAGGGGGGGGGGGGGGGGGGGAGTGTGAGGCACATTCAGTGTACGATGGATCGGCGTCCATAGCACAATGAAACGTTCCATTGAATTTACCTATCCCTTGCCACAGTGTTAAGAGATAGCATGCTGTCAAATCGCCAATTTTCAAAGTGTGATAAAGCTACTTCAAATTTCTTCTCAATGGATGTGATATTTTTTTATCGTTCCCTGAGGGGATTTTCTTTGCTTTGGCAGTGATTACAGATGGTTCCTCAGTGCTGTTGAGCCGGCCGCGAGGAAGTTTCTTCATTCAATGGGGAGGATAGGAAACGTTTCATTATGCATAGCCCCAGTGGTGACCCTGTACACAACTATTTTATATCTGATGTTTATCACACAACAACATAAACATCAGATATAAAATAGTTGTGTACAGGGTCACCACTGGGGCTAGGCGTCCACACACAGTGCCATCACGACTCATGGAACGATCAATTGAGATATACGGTAAGCATTCACTAAAAAGAACTTGTTTATACGACAATCGAAAGTTGCTTCCTTACGTTTTTCTCACAAGTAAGGCTAGTACATGTAATTCCTAGCCGGAAACATGAAAACGACACACAAGCAACACATGCGTTGACATGACGTCACTGACAAACCCCCTGAATCGACCAATCAGCTGTTGGAGACACACCTTCCTCAGCAGGGATATCTTATTTTTTCATATAAGACGAAGTTTGTTTGATCAGGCGAATTAATAGTTACAAAGAACGTGATGTATTATATTACAATGAATTATATTTAAAAAAAACAATGAGTGTTATCTCGATATGATATATTTGACAACAAAGGTCAACTGTCAATACCAAAAGAGATGTTAAAATAGACACAAAGCATTGTAATGAATGCTCCCACTTTTCGTAAAGTGCAGTGTGAAAAACAGGAATAGACCAGCAGATTTTTATTATTTTTACTTGACGAAATCAAAGATCTCATCTAACGTGACCTTGACCGTCACCTTTGACCTTGACCTTGATCCAACAGCTCAAGATCAAACTTTCATGAAAAAAATATTATATCCTATTTTCGATTTGATGGTTCGATAAGATGTATAACTTGTCCCTTATGCTCAATCTCAATTTTCAACCCGGTTGCATCATTGCAGAAATACATAAAGAGAGATGTATTTCTGATCATTTGGTATTGACGTAATTGACGTTTTCATGGCAACCAAATCTTTCCCATTATCACTGTCGGAACCCGACTACCGTAACGTCAAGTTACGGTAGTCATGAAGATGGCGCAAGGTAAATCGATTCGTTTAATTGCCTGCTGTTTTCTTGCTAAAAAATAATATATGGACAAGAACTATTTCACATAAATATCGTATAAGAGATTTAGAATCCATAAATTGTCATGCAGAATACGCTGTAAAGGCATTTTCGGATAAAAGCGGTAGATAATATTTGCTGTTGACTACCGTAACGTTTCGGTCCAACTACCGTAACGTGACCGATCAGCGGTTTAGGACTACCGTAAGGTCACTACTGTGATTTGGCGAATACGCACGTAAAATTGAACAGCAATCATTTTCATCATTAAAGAGATGGTTTTCAGATGCAGAACAAATGACAAAAATATATGACAAAATAGTATCTATATTCAAACCGTCCGCTGTAAAAGCTGTTGTGATGATCTACAAATCAGATTGACACACATAAAAACTATGCCTATATTCTGGAGTAACAACTTGAAAATTCGGATGTTTGCGTATACATTACGTTGACCACAACATTTTAAACTACGAGGGCTATAGCTATAGATTCAACAAAGTCAACTTGCGAAGCAGGCAGAAATTTCAGGCAATCAATCCCAAATCCGAATTCCGAGCTCCTAATCCATGAACATGTGGAGCTCCTAATCCATGAATATATCAGTCAACAACAAACAAGGAACTCTTACACACAAGGTCTGTGTAATTATTGATAAGGGGCTTTTTTTACCTTGAAAAAAATCTCACCTCGTCATCAATATTTGATACATCATATGTGCCCTGTAATTGAATAGGATTATACATATAATTATTTGCGACAGTGGGACTGCCTAAGTAGCCCTACATTAACGATATAATACTGGCAACATATACACAACCTGGCAGGTGTATAGCCACAAACGAAAACGACATACATTCATTTCTTTTACACATAGATCTATATCAGCTCCATATTTGTTGTGGAGAATTAACATATAACAAAGTATAGCACATCAATGATCTGCTTGGTTTGTAACGTTACGGTAGTCGGCCGTTTGCGTTACGGTAGTCACTACTCTGATATCACCTGACGTTACGGTAGTCGTCATTGGTTTTTTATCGAACAAATATCACACGTACACTCACTGCTCTGGCTACTCTACTGAACCTGATAACTTCATACATTTTGTGGCTTCAAAATTGTTCCGATCTCAAGCTGTATCGTACAACTTATCAGGAAAAATTTATAGGAAACAAAACGAATCGACATAGCTTCCGCCATCTAAATGACTACCGTAACGTGACGTTACGGTAGTCGGGGTTCCGACAGTGATTAAAAGTGATATTGCATATTTTTAGGTTATTCATGTGGATATTACATGTAGTGTAAATAATGAGTGTAAAAATCTGTCAGTAGAAAGTGTCATAAGCAAGTTCAAGTCCTTTCGGTTCACAAAATTTCAAGGTCAATATCCAATGGTAAGGTCAATATTGACCTTCAGGTGAAAATCAAGTAGGTCATTAGAAATCAGTAACTAATGTGGATAGAAACACGAAAGTAAGGCCAGAATGTAGTACTCACATAGCCTAACAGCTTCTGTATTTAGACCTCAGGCCTATGACCTATATATAGCCTTTCCAAGCGCCCAAGGTTAAAGTTGACCTCAAAAATGATCTTGACCTTTCTTAACATATCGTGTATCGTGTAAATATCGTTTGAAAGGTCTTTAAGAGCACTTTTTAGGTTACCGGACCTATGGTCCGATAACCTATTGGCATGGCGTTGTGTCCGTCGTCCGTCGTTGTCGTCGTCGTCCACATTTTTATCTTCTTCTTTACGAGTGAATTCTTCTGAAATTTTGCACAAAGATACTTGAAAATAATTCAAGAAGGAGGTATTTTTTAGTTTTTTTTATTTTCGCATTTTTCTCAAAATGGCGGCCGTTTTCGACGAAAAATGCCTGATTTTGGACTTTGGTGGCCATTTTCTCAAAATCTGTTCAGTAACTTTTTTTCTTTTTGATACATAACACTCCTCATATGTACTCCTATGATGTCTATAAATTTCGTTGCGCTTGAATCGCTCGAAGTGGGCCATTTTGGCCCAAACTCGGCCCAAATGGGACTTTCCCATGTTAAATTCTCCTATGCTTTATAATGGGACACATTATGCCTATTATCTCACTTAATATTGAGATTAGATCAATTGTGGACATATAGGAAATGATATTTGCTGAATATTCTCGTGACCTTGAATTTGACCTCTGACCTCAATTTCAAGGTCAGAGCTTAAAATGGCTGATATTTCGCTTATTATCGACTCTACAGCTTAGGAATCAATTGTGGACATATAGGAAATGATATATGCTGAATATTCTGATGACCTTGAATTTGACCTTTGACCTCATTTTCAAGGTCACAGGACAAAATGGCTAATATCTCACTTATTATCGACTTTACAGCTTAGGAATCAATTGTGGACATATAGGAAATGATATATATGCTGAATATTCTGATGACCTTGAATTTGACCTTTGACGGCATTTTCAAGGTCATGGGACAAAATGGCTAATATCTCGCTTGTTATCGACTTTACAGCTTAGGAATCAGTTATGAACATATAGGAAATGATAAATGCAGATTATTGTCATGACCTCGAATTTGACCTTTGACCTCATTTTCAAGGTCACAGGACAAAATGGCTGATATCTCACTTATTATCGATTTTACAGCTTAGGAATCAATTGTGGACATGTAGGAAATGATATATGCTGAATATTCTCGGACCTTGAATTTGACCTCTGACCTCATTTTCAAGGTCCAAGGACAAACTGGCTCATATCTTGCTCCTCTATTGACTGTATGGCTTGGGAATCAATTGTGGACATGATATAGAAAATGATATACACTGAATATTTTGATGACCTTGAATTTGACCTTTGCCCCTTCATTTTCAAGGCCACAGCACAAAATTGCTAATATCTCGCTGATTATTGAATTTACAGCTTAGCAATCAACTGTGGACATGATATATGCTTAGTGTTATATATGCTGAATATTCTCTTGACCTTGAATTCAACCAGTGACTTGGCTAACATCTAAAATATTAAACATTGTCCGGTAACCTATCTTCGGCCCTTGGCCTAATTTTAAATATATTATTATTTTTCAAATCGGACGTTATTTGACGTCATTATGAGGTCAAATGTTTTTTTTTTTATTGAAATGAGGCCTTTCATATTTCAAATCTATAGATTTATAATATTTTATTGCAATGTCTATGCTTCAATAGCATGCTGTTTTATGAAAAATATAGAAAACGAAATTTCATGTTCGTATGTCAAAAGTGAAGGTCAGAATAGGTTCAGTCAACATTTCGTCAAGCTTACGACTTATGGTCGCTGTTTTTTTTTAATTTTTATTTATTTAGGCCTAATGTTTATTTCAGACAATGTGAAAAAAGGTCCATATGACATAAAACAAGTACATATAACATGGTTAAAACGAAATAGTATAGCAGATGTAAAAGCAGAAATTGCAAATGATTAGGCCTAACATGACCTACACAAGTCTATTTTTTTATGCAAACTCGTTTACACAGCTTTTTTGCCAATACTTTTTCTATGCTGAATGACAATGTACTATAACTTGACATACTTCACCTGGTACTTAAACGGAAATTATCTACCAAATTCCAGAATTCTATCGCGACAATTGAAGAATCTATTCCATTAAAGTGATATTGGCAGAAATTTATTAATTTTATGTAGGCCTATGTATGTATGTATGTATGTATGTATGTATGCACAAAATCGTTTTCGGACCCAGAAACTCAGTGATGAGGCTAAACTTAACATTAGGGTAGCTTGCAACGTATATAGTTTGTGGCGAAATCGGAGCGCTTGCGTTCGCACTGGTTAGCAGTTCGTTATTTCTCGTGATTAGATGACCCAGTTTTCAAGTCAACATCCGGCAAAAAGTTTTGGCGTAAAAGATGAAATTTCCAAAGACACGGCGAGATAAAGCACCTTCCCCTGACAATATAGTTAGCACCACTAACCAAACACAGGTACTGACATAGAGAAGAAGAATTTTGTGGGCTTTGAACAATGATGTTGTCATTGCTCACACTACAATAGCTCTGTGCCTTTGGTCTAGCCCATCTACCCTGCATCCATCCATCCATCTACTAGATCTAGTACCTGTCTACTGGTCTAGTTCAAGAACATCTGAGTTCAGAAATGTTTTTAGGTCAGGTCAGGTGGTATAAACAAAGCCACCTCGTGTTGTCACGCTACTATTGGCGAGTCGCTGTCACTGACACTCTACTCGATTTCGCCTGTACGATACTAAGTAAATTTGTTCATTTCGAGTTTATGGCATGAGTCATAACTCTCGTTGTGCGTACAAACGATTTGTTTATACCACAAATATTTTGATTTGATTTTTGATTTGATTTATTTGATTAAACATGTAAAAATGTACAAAGGTACAATCAGGGCTCGACAATAACACTTGCCCGGTGGCCCGGGGCCACTGAAACACATGGTCGGGCCACCAAATATGACTTCACAGTTGCCCAAACGGGCCACCAGATTTTCCTCTATTGATGGCCCGATATGAAGATTAAAATTTTCAGGGATTACAATATACCAATACACGGGCACACATGCACACAAGGGCAGTCATTTCACGGTTCATGTTTATGTTTTGGTTTCGTTTTCTGAACGTTTTTGTTGCGCTGTCACCATCTGTTTTGTCACATGATCGCAATAAATGGCAATTATTTACCTCCCGCTCGAGAGTTCTTTTTCTGAGAAGCAATGCACTGTGCATTCGCCAGGTGGCGCTGGCTAGCTGGCACGTGCGCCATGGCCTGCTGAAGTTCGAGGTTTTTTTTCTCAATCCAAATGGATCAATCATTTTACCGCCCGTGCGTTCAAATGAATAAATTTAATATAAAATAAAAGCACTTGAAAGATTTATTTGACAATTTATGCAGCATAGCTGAACTCGACAGTCGACACGTTTTTTCACAAGTCGTTGTCGTTTACGCACTTTTTCGGTCCACTAAGACCCTAACCCCACTGGCCCGACAGGGCCAGTGCAATAAAATGGTCAATGTCAAGGCCTGGGTACAATAATACATAAAAATCAGGATAACACAAAAAAGTGCAAGCATTTATTTCCATTGTGGTCCTTAGACAATCACAGACAAACATGGAGAGCTGACTAGAAACAATACAAATATAAAAATAATAATAATAACAGTAATAATATAAATTATAGTAATAGTTGTAAAATAAACAATATTGATTGTAGAGAATAGTATACATAGGTTTTAACTTGATATTAGGTAGAGATATACAAAACAAATATAATACAAAACATGAAGACTAGGGTTGACTAGGAAATTATATTAATAGAAAATAAAAGTGTTAGATTCCTGATTCTGAACACACTCAAATAAAAATCTTCTGAGTAAAACTTTGAATTGGGACTTGCTCTGAATACTTTGAATATTGCTTGGTAGCTGATTCCATAATTTGATAGAAGTATAATAAAAGGAAGCTTCACCAAAACTTTTAATTTGAGGAACATGGACAGAGTGACTACTTGATCTTGTGTTAATATTTTGAACCTGATTTACATTTCTGAATGATTCCTGGAGATAATTGGGGGCATTGTTGTTGATGATGCTATGTACCATGCTTAATTTCAATTGTTGGACCCGAAACTCAACCGGCAACATCCAAACCCTCATAAATTCTTGAGGTCCAATATGTGTTCTGACCGGTGCGTTCAAAAGATAACGAATGATTTTGTTTTGGGTACACTGAAGGCAGTTTTTATGCTTCTGGGTGAGGCCTGTGTACCATAAAGTGCTAGTATAGTCAAAATGGCACTGAATGAGTGCGGATACCAGGAGCTTTTTAGTTTCTAGGTCAACATTTCTCATGTGCCTATACAGAAACTTGAGTTTAGCATTTGACCGACCAATGATTTTATTTGCCGTCCTGTCTCCAGAAAGAGATTGGTCCAGGTCAACTCCCAGGTATTTGACATGAGAACAGCATAACAGGACTTTACCGGCACATTGCACCTCTATGGAACTGTTGTGACACAGTTTCCGCTTAGAGCCAAACAAGATTGACACTGTTTTTCCCAAATGGAGGGACAGCTTGTTATCTATCAGCCATTCTCTTACTGATTCCAGTTCTGAAGACAGGGCTTGTTGGATCTCAACAGGAGATTTGCCCGGAACTATAAGGGCTGAGTCATCTGCATACAGAAGCAGCTTGCAGTTGACTGATGATGGAATATCATTGACATATATCAGAAATAATAAAGGGCCCAAGATTGACCCTTGTGGTACACCACATGTGATATCAGCACATGAGGACAAGGTGCCTCCCACTTCCACCATCTGTTTACGATTACATAGGTAAGACTGGAACCAGTTTATGGCTGATTGCTGCAATCCAATGGCTTCAAGCTTATGTAGCATGATCTTGTGGTCTACTGTGTCGAAGGCCTTCTGGAGATCTAGAAGTACCATGCCAATATACAGATATAGTGGCCTTTGTCTTGTTCCTGCTTGATGTAGTCAGTTAGATGAACAAGACATGTGTCCGTTGAGTAGGCCGATCTGAAGCCAGATTGGTAGTCATACAAGAGCTTATGGGCTCTGAGGTAATTGTCTAGTTGGTCATAGACAATCCTCTCGAATAATTTAGATATTGTGCTCAGGATAGATACAGGTCTGTAGTTGCCAGGTTCGAGTTTACTTCCTTTCTTGTAAAGTGGAGTAACCTTTGCAGATTTGAGGTCTGCTGGTATATCTCCATGCTGCAAAGACAAATTTACAATATGAGTCAGGGGGGCCGATATAGCCATAGCACCATCCTTGATAAACCTGGGAGACAGTTTATCTAAACCAGTGGCTTTGCTGACATTGAGTTTAGATAATATACCTAATACCGTTTCTTCTGTGACACACTGGAGAGTAAAACCATTTGCTAGGGCACTGGATGACTTGTAATAATTACACACATGTGTTTTTTCATATTCTCCAGAACCTGTCAGAAGTTTGTCAACCAGCTTTGAGGCTACAGTAGTGAAGAATTCATTGAATCGTTCTGACACGGTGACATTGTCGAAACAGACAGTACCCTTTACATTGAGTCCAATGTTGTCAGTTTTAGTTTTACATTGAGATGAAGTACCAAGACCTTTTAACAATTGCCAGAGTTTCTTCGGTTGACATTCATAATCTTCTACTTTGTTTGCTATATACTCTGACTTGGCCTCTTTCTTTTTATACTGAGCCTGGTTACGTAGAGATGTGAAATGGTTATATGACTCCAGTGAACGTGTTTTCTTATATTTACTAAAGGCACGATCCCTTTCATGAATCAGATGTATAACTTCACCTGTCATCCATGGTTCGGTGCGATACTTAACACGAACAAATTTCACAGGAGCAATACTATCGATAACAGACAGGAATTTATCTCTGAACAAATCCCATGCTTGATGTACACATTTGCATGATAAGACATCCTGCCAGTCCACCTGTCGGAGTTGAGTTACAAAAGATTCCTTGGAATAGTTCTTCACGTTATTGGTAGCTGCCTGGACCCGATGTGTTATCAGTGTTTATTCAGAAATTTATGATTTTCCATGTCAAATTTGATGCGAAAATTAGTTGGACATGAACTGGCATAAAATACAGGTGTAAAAAATAAACTTTGTTACACAGAAATTGCCAAAATTAGCATACCGGAGTAGCATTTTTCGCGATTGTTCCGTCGATATTTAATATATTGCGATGAAATTTTGGCAGGAGTGTTATGTTATATTCACCTAATGGTTTGTAAATACTAAGTATTTCGGATAGATTGGTGTATAAACAAAAAAGTTAGCCTATTTGTGCCTAAGAAAACGTCGAAACAGTATGTTCGGCTGTCCGGCAGCAGTCCGCTTTCGATTTCACCATATTTCCAATTTGGACCAGATTGGCCAACTTTTTTGTCTCGCATCCCATCTTCTTGAAAATTCATAGGCGGTTCTGTTAGGCGGTTCTGAGATAATATACCTGTCAAAATTCCACCGTATTATCTCAAATATTGACTGAGTAATCAAGGAATAACCACTGCTCACAGGGTAATGACGCTGACTATAATGTAAAACGACTAATTTTGGCGGCTATCAAATTTGGCAGTTGTGAGCCCCACGTTAATTAGCTGGGATTTGATTTGGCGGTTTCAAAACCACATATATTTCTTATCATATACACATGTATCTAGTTAATTTGGCAGACGGTTTAATTTAGCGGTTTTTCGCCACCGCCAAATCGTCCGCCAAAGTTGGTCGTTTTACAGCAACTGCTCCACGCCACGGCTGATATTTTTCGATCAATATTTAATCATTATCATGATTTGGCTATCATAGGGTTATTCTTTATTATACTGGGTATGGCTACCGCCGGAAAATGGCTGACAGTTGATTGCAAGCAGATGTTGTTGGTTATTCTATTCATATAACCAGCTGATTAAAGTTGGAATCAATTTTAAAATCAGCTAAATTTAGCATTCTTGTTTGTCACGCAAACTTGAAGTATATCTCGAGATAGTCGGGAATATATAGGAAATATGCACAGTTCGACAACAGATACTCAGAAAATTGCCGTTAATCGTGCATGAAAACAGTGGATAGAGGATGATCGGCCTGCCTACATTGCCGGTTGCCACAGTATCTAGACAAATACCAATGACATCATCAGACTGTGTATAGAACTCGCCCAAAAGGTTGTAGGAGAAAAAAGATACAAATCTTGATTTGGAAACTCAATTTAAGCATGTAATACACATTTTTAGACCCAAATTTGTACGATTGATCATTCTATAGACAAAATAAAGCTATCGCAGAATGAATAAATCTTGTCAATTCTAAAAGTGATTTAAGGGTTTGATCCTGGGTGAAAATACCTAGGATCAAACACGATTATAACATGTTTTTGTCGAGACAAACGAACGAAGACCCGCGATTCTACAAAAACGTCAAATTACGTTGATGAAATTTATGTCTTGACGACGGGCCATTGTAGGACCGCAAAGCCCGGGAAAAAAGTCGTTTCCCAGACATTGCAGAGAAAACACGTGGTTATAACATTACCACGTGGTTATTGTGTGGAAAGAGTTTTTCCCGGCCATTGTTGTCTGACAAACGTCGTCCTCTGCAAACTAGTGTGTATAAGACGACAGTGGCCAGCCATGTTATAATATAGCTTTAATAGGGCGGTCATTGCCCTATGGCGGCCATAATTCGTGGTGGGCCTTTAACATGGTGGAAAAAATTACCATTGTATTATGATGTTTAGTACAAGTACTGTATACTGTATACATCAGAATCAGAATATTCAAGGTTGTTGATAAAATTGGCCATAAACTTCAATCCATGCATGAGAAAATCGCCTTCAGATAGTTCATATTGTTGTGGTTTTGTCTTTCAGTCACAAGATAATGTTGATGGTGGATACTTGTGTCGACCTGATGAGAGTAAGGAGTTGTCTCCGGAGGAAGCTCATGGCTACCCTTCTCCATACGCACGGCGACAGAAAGCTTTCCACAAGGAGTCTGTACAGCCACTGGGTGCCAACGTGGATTCCTGGAGTAACTTGCTGGACTCGAGGGCAGCCTCCAGAGCCGGTCCTGATGCTTCCCGCGAGCGCACCAACACCGAGGATCTGGACGACGACGATGTTTTCTTCAATGATGATGACATGCGCAGGATGCGGCTCGGTATATCCGACACTCCAGGACCCTCAGCTTACACCACAATGGCCATGATGGCCGCCCACCCAGAGGAGAGCCACTTTGGTCAGGGCCTCGAATACTTTGGTCCAGGCTTCCATGTCGGAGCTAGTGGCCTGGAAGTGTTCTTCTGTGTATGGAACATTCTCACCTATCTCCTTGATATCGGCTCAGACATTTATCTTGCCTACTTGTACTTCAGCGGAGGCCACTATGCCTGGTTTGGTTTGACTTTGGGGTTTGTTGCTGTGCCAGCTATTGCAATGTCCATATTTAGCTTGGTGTTGTACATACGAGACTGGAAGATGACTGGTGTACGAGGCACGGCCTGCCATTGGACCTCGCGGGCAGTCTTCATGGTTCTTCAGCTGGCACCACTCCTCAGGTTTGTGTATTTAAGATTAGTTAGTGTCTTATAATCTTTGTCTTCGCAGCTTAAAAAATTCATCTAAATATCTCGGAATCTGTGTATGGTACATATACTAGAACTACCTGGTATGATGCTGGTGATGTCGGTATATTGCTTAAAATTACATAAAATTTCCCCGATTTTGTTGTATGTATCTACAAACATGATAAATGTTGATATCTTTTGCAGGATATTTGAGACCATGATCTATGGTTGTAGGAGTCGCGACCCTGACAAGGACATCCTCAAACGTCGGAAACTGTATGATCGAATGGTGAACGAGGACACAGATTCACTGTTGATACGGCTGTTTGAGGCTTTCATGGAAGCTGCCCCTCAGCTTGTGCTTCAGCTCTACATCATCACACAAATAGGAACGGACAAGGGCGTCTTTCTTGGTGTGTCTGGTGATTTGCACCTACATACAGTATTTTAGATTTAGACAGAATCAATTAGGTGTCATGATTTGTGAGATGATGGTTTTGAATTAATGTCCAACTTTCATCAAGAAATTTCTTTGCTCTGTACTGTTGTATAACACTTATTTTATCACCAACAAATACTTTTCACCAACTTTTCCAATATTATCAATGCTAAAAACCATTTAGTCATATCAGTAATCATGATATTTTGTCTACTCATTTGCAGTGGTAGTTCAGTGTTTTGGACTGGTGACATCTGCACTGAGTCTAGCAACAATTTTGGTGAGTTACCAGAGGTCACTGCGTCTGTCCCAGATGAACAAAACCAACCTACGATTCCCAGGCATGATCGTCATGTTCCTGTGGCGGCTGTTCACAATCGTGGCGCGTGTATTGGCTCTAGCTTTATTCGCCTCCTACTTCACCTACTGGGTGTTCGTGGTGGTCGGTGTGCACTGGCTAGCGATGCTTATCTGGGTCATCAAGCAACACACGCTGTACTGCATGTTTGAAACAGAGGACGGGAAACAGAAGCACAACAGATGCGAGGAACTGTGCTTTCGTATCCTAGCAGCTTTCGTGCAGATCTTCTGTTTCTTCAACCTGTTGGAGGGCCACACTCGTCTGCGCTGTGTGCTGTACTACACCCTCGTGTACGTGGAGAACGCCGTCATGATCCTGGGTTGGTACATCGGAGCGTCGTCTAAGACAGAGACCGGCTGGTACCACATGCCAGCATTGCTCATCGTTCTGCTCGGATTCTGGTTTGGCATTCTCTTCCAATTGATTTACTACAAGTGTTACCACCCAAACAACTACTCAGTGCTGCACAGCCGCCGGAGGATCCAGTGGTGCATCGACTGCCAGTATCTCTCCCTGACCAAGGAAGTGCAGTATGAGGTGGAACCTACAGCATCTGAAGTAATCAAGAGCCAATTATCGCTGAACCTGAACATGACGATGCAGTCAGTTCAAAGTGCGCATAATGCACAATACCAGCCACCTGAAAGGGGACACTTCACACCAGCACCAGTGTTCCCGGAGCTTGAGCCAGGACAGAGAACTCCTCGGCGAATGTTCCCGCAGCAATCAGGCAGCTTTAGCAGCCGTTCTACATTGACCTCCCAGCAACCAAGCAGCACAAAGCCTCGCATTGTACAGAAGAAGTGGCAGCCACCCGAGAGACTTCCCGCCGGGAGTCAAAAGCTCAACAACACGTTTGACAGTGACTCCACTTGCACCACAAGCACAGTAGCCACCGGAGCCTCCCAGCCAAGGTCATCCTCAGCGCAGACCAGAGCCATGAAGCGAGCTAAGCGTGCCCAGGAGAGAGCCAAGGCCCAGGAGCAGGCCCACCCAGACAACCAGGAGCCTCTGCCTTGTCACACATCCTCCCCTCTCTCACAGGTCCCCGAGGAGGCCCACCAGCCATCGAGAGGTCAGCCACCGACGTATCGACAGCCCGGCTATAACCAGCGATACGAGGAGACCCAACCACTCGCTCCGTCCGAGCTACCGATCTATCACCCACCTCACGTGCCTAGGACAGCCAGTCAGTGGCCCGAACACCAGGATATAGGGCCCCTCAACCACATGGACAACAGCCTAGAGGAGCCACTACCCGAGACGACAACCTACAAGGTCTCCGCCATTTGAACCAACCTGTCACACTCTCAACAATTGTGCAGCCAGCATATCCATATAATCATATCAATCTGACAGATCAAATCTCCATTGAAAATTTGTTAAGATACAATGTATATACATGAAAACTTGTAGTTTTCAAATGTAGCTCTGAAAACAGTAATCAGGTAATATAGAAAGAAGACTAGCTATTTATCTGTGTGGCATGGTTTTCCTGTCATACTTTGGTGGCGACCCAAATTTACATACAAGTTCATCAAGTATGTGGTATTTTGTGTTATGTTTCATGGATGAGTACCGTACTTTGTAATGAGGTGTTAAGAATACAATCGAAGTCTAGTGTTCAGATTTTGTGATTGACTTTAAACCATGTAAATGTATAGAATCATCATGTATGCACAATATAAACGGTAATGGAACGATCACCGATGTCATGGATAATCTTATCTACATCAGCATCATATTGTGGTGACCACTGTTCTCTGCCATTCATGATATCTGATTTTGAATCAAAGCTCAATTTTTCTTGTAAAACAAATTTTAACAATAAGCATATCAAAATCCTGTGACGCTCATCAATATTGTACCGTCCAAGGTTGAAATATGAAGCATTTGTTGTACATTTCATGCCAGGTATATCGTGCTATGTTGTGGGATACCTGATCATCTGTATACATTGAATATCTGATATTGTATTTATTTGGATACTGTGTAATCGATTCTTGCAATGTACATACTAAGTTTCAGACATATTTATATCACTGGACCAATTATACAATTTATATATCACAATATACGTACATATTTTTCTGTGCATACCATTGTATTACACATTCCATATATTTTAGAGCACACTATTGCACCTTGAAAATATTTGTTCCATTCAATTGTACAGTATATACAATGTATGTGATGTAGTATTCAGTTCATGTGTTACACTGCTTAGTTTAGAATTCATGATATTTATAAGTATTTTACTAATGCAGTTTTGTACAATTTTACAATTTGAGATTCTAGGTACATTGTTTGTTTATGTTGCAAGAGATATAATTGCTGAAATTCCGTTTTGTATCATTCCATTTTCTAGTTCTATTTAATATTGTTCCTGTACATACCTAGCATTTGTGTCATTCAGGGCATTTATTTGAGGAATGGGTGTTTTTGTGATCATAAAGAATGCATGTTGCATATTATTAAGTATTTCTGTGTCATCAAAATGTGTCACAGATGAGATCTTGAAAAAACACTGTTTCCACTGCTGTGTTTCGCTACTTCTGTGTTGTGGATGAACATATTGAACCTTTTTTTTTTCAAAAAAAATGATGTAACAGACATATATTCCTGAGCATTTTCAATTATTGCGTGAACTTGATGAACGTTCATTAGGTGAATTTTGCACTTGGAAAGTTTAGATCTGAACTGTTCTGAATGTACTCACTTGTCTGAATGGCTGTTTTATGTTAATAAAACTAGTGTTATATACTATACTTACCTCCAAAACACATTACGGGTTATGGCTTATTAGCCTTACTGACATAGGAGTTCTCCATAGAGAGAACCCCATTTGGAAAATGGGCTAGACAATGAATTGTCCAAGCCACTAACCCACGTGACCGGATGGTGACGTCATTCTCGTCGATTCTAGGAACCAACCAGAAGGAGTACGCGGGGCCGGCCGGGTGGGCACTCTGAATGTGTTTTGGAGGTAAGTATAGTATATAACACTAGTTTTATTAACATAAAACAGCCAGTTATATGCCTATATCTTACCTCCAAAACACATTACGGGTAAAATCAGAATAAAGATTGGAGGCGGGGTGCTCCAAAAAGAACTCTGACATAACCAAAAGCTCAACCCTAGGGCCTCAGTGAGGGACAGGGTGGGCTTTTCCCCTGAATGATTGGAGGGACCAAAGGAGGGTGTCCTCAGGGTCACCAAAACATTTATGGTTTAACAATAGGGTAAGTAGAAAAACCACTTACCTCCGAGTGTCGAGTGACTGGCTTCCGGTCATAAGTGACGTAACGTATGTACATGAGGATATGCCTTGCTGACGCAACTGAGTCACAATGCATACCGAACTAAGGAGTACGACCGTACTGACATAGGAGACCAATTTAACGGTAATCGGAACCGGAACTCGCAACACGGAACTTCAACATATGTACAAGAGGAACGTATGTACAAGATGGGCCACGTCATCCTCAAGGGGTGACGACGCTCCGAGCAGCTACCACGGGCCCGAGGTGGTAGCCCTCACTCCCCGTCCACGTCAGGTCTCTAAGGTAGAAAGACGTAAAGGTGTTATGGGATTGCCATGAACATGCTTGCATGACCTGATCAAGTGGAACCCGTCCCATATATGCAAGAGAGGCCGCCATGGCCCGAACATCATGGGCGCGTACCTTGAACGAACAGGCGGAGTCCTGCTCGGCCAAATCGTAACAGGTGCGGATACATTTTTGAATCCAGGATGAGATGGTAGCGGAACGTATGTCCCGTTGGAATTTCAACTGATGTGAAATGAACAACAGTCGCTTGCCAGCCCGGAGACCTTTTGTCCGCTTAAGGTACAAGCGCAAAGCCCGCAACGGGCACAGGAGACAGTCTTCCTCGAGATTCGGGCCTACAGACGCCGACAAAGCCGGAATCGTGAAGGCCAGCGGGGGAGACGACGCCAGCTGGGTTTTCGCCAGGAAAGAAGGGATGACCTGTAAGGAGACCTGGAGGCCATCCTCTCGCCATCTAACTTTTGAGAAATCCAAGGCGTGGATTTCGCTCCTGCGACGTCCAGAAGCCAGAGCCAGCAGGAAGACTGTCTTCCAAGTAAGGAACTTTAGGGGGGCGGAAGACATAGGTTCAAAGGGAGCAGATGCCAAACGGTTCAAAACCAGGGATAGATCCCACTCCGGAACTGAGTTACGGGTAAGCGGACGTTCAACTTTAAAGTTATTGAGCAAGGCGCTCAGATCTTGATCCTCGCCGAGATTGATACCAGTGTGAGGCAAAATAGTCTTGGCTAGAGCGGTCCTATAACCCGCTAATGTCGAAGGGGCCGCACCCGCTTGGAATTTCTCCAAGAGAAAATCAGCTACTGTCTGAGCAGAGGCGTTGAATGGATCAACCTGCCTGCCATCGCACCAAGCAGCGAAGACTCGCCATTTAGACTCATAGACTCCCAAGGATGAGTTTCTATTAGGGCGGGCGATCCTACTGGACACTTCTGAAGAAAATCCCTTTGCGCGAAGGGATCGCTGGACAGAAGCCACGCGTGGAGGTTCAGGCTCGCGGGTCGGCTGTGAAACAGCTGCGCCCGGGGCTGTTTGAGAAGGTCGTCCCGAGGGGGTAGGGCCACTGGTTGATCTACCAACAGGCCCAGAAGTTCTGGGAACCAAGGCCGCTGTGGCTGGTATGGAGCGACCAGGAGAATACGGCATGTGTGGGACCTGATCTTGGCCAAAACCTTGGGCAGCAGAATCGCCGGAGGGTATGCATACCCGAACAGGCCGTCCCAATCCATGGACAACGCGTCGATGGACATCGCAAGGGGGTCCGGAAGCGGAGAGACAAACACTGGAAGCTTGTTGTTCCACCTGGTCGCGAAGAGATCCACTGTAGGGCGGTCCCACCTGAGGCACAGGGAACTGAACACCTGAGGATGGAGAGACCACTCTGTTGGCTGGATCTGCCCCCTGCGTGACAGCTGGTCCGCCAACACATTCAACCGGCCCGGGATGTGACGTGCACGCAAGTGAATGTTCCGAGACCGGCACCACAGAAGAAGCGTCGTGGCCTGCCGACACAGGGTAACGGACTTTGTACCCCCCTGTTTGTTTATGTAGGCCACGACAGTGGAGTTGTCCGTGGACACCAGGACAGCACGACCAGCACACTCCTCCTCCCAGTGGGCCAGGGCCAGGGAAACTGCCTCCAACTCTAAGCGGTTGATGTGCCACGAGCTCTCGGGCTCTGTCCACACCCCAGACACTTCCTTGAAGTCCAGGTGTGCCCCCCAGCCCTCCGTAGAGGCATCCGTAAATAGATGCTTGGAGGGAGGAGGCTGACGGAAGGGTGAGCCCCGAGTGAGGTTGGTAGCGGACATCCACCACAGTATGGACGCCTTCCCTGCTGGAGAAAGGACGACCAGTTGCTGAGGGCAATCCGTGGCTGCGATCCACTGGGAGCGAAGGTCGATCTGTAACTCCCGCATGTGGAGTCGACCGTAAGGAACTAACTTCTCGGTTGCTGCCAGCAACCCGAGCATCGACTGCCAGACCTGTGCTGACTGACTGGGCTCGTCCAAGAATCTGCGGAGTAAGGACCGTATCTTTGACAGCCGCTCCTCCGTGGGAAAAACCATACCCAGCTGTGTCTTGTACCGGTACCCGACAAACACGAAGTCCTGGGCCGGCGTTAGCTCTGATTTCTGGAGATTGACCAGCAAACCCATGCGTTTGCACAAGTCCAGGACCCACTGTAAGTGCCGAGTCAGAACCTCGGGAGACTGGTGATAGACAATCCAGTCGTCTAGGTACTGGTAGAGGAGGATGCCCTCCTTGTGGGCGAGTATCTGTAACTCTTTCACCACCATTGTGAAGATCCATGGAGCCGGGGACAGTCCGAATGGCAGGGCACGGAACTGATACACGGTGCCCCGGTGCACGAAGCGCAGATATTTGCGGGAGACCGGATGAATCGGGATGTGAAAGAACGCGTCCTTCAGATCCAGGGAGACGACCCAAGAGTTCTTTGGAAGGGACAAGCGGATCGATTCCGCCGTCTCCATGGCGAACTTGGGGGTCTTGACATGGCGGTTTAGAGCGGACAGGTCGATCACGGGGCGCCACCCGCCTGAGCTCTTGGGAGTCAAGAACAGGATACTGTAGTAACCTGGAGAGGAAATTCCTACTTTTTCGAGCGCGTTTTTGGCCAGCATATCGGCGATCTCGAGCGAGAGTGCTAACCGTTTGGCGTGAGCTCCGGGAAGTGAAAAGGGAATAGGCTCGGTAGCCAGTGCAGGACGCTGACTGAACTGGATGCGAAAGCCCCTGCGAAGGACCGACACGATCCACGGGCTGGCTCCGAGTGTCTGCCACTCTTGCCAATAATTTGTTAGACGGGCGCCCACAGGCTCGCTTGAATTTTGGAACGAGGGTGGGACAGCCCGAGGTATCGCAGGGTCCATCGCAGGGAGCTGATTCTGTGAAGTACTCACCTGCTGCGGGGGCGGAGGACTTCTTCTCCCCTGCTGGCTTGGGCTTGCCCTTGTGCTTCGACTTCTTGGTCGCTTTACTGCCGGCAGGGGCCCTCTGAAAGGGCTTCTTCTCCTTCTTCTCCTTGGACTTGGTCGGTGGAGGCTTGGAGGAAGAGGGGGCGTACGCCTGAAGAGGGGAGGCCAGACGCTTGGCGATCGTCTCCGTGAGACGCTTACTGGTCGAGACCGACTCCTCCTGACGGGCCAGCTCACGGGCTGCAGGCAGCTTCGACTCTAGGCCGGCGAAGAGAGGTGGAGGAGAGGTAAGAGCAGCCCCTGCCTCTGGATCTACGAGCGGGGCACAGCGAAGCTCCGTCACCAAGGCCGGGGGAAGCTTGAACCTAGCTTGGGCTAGGAAATCGTCTCTCCTCAGTAAGTGGAGGACCCACTCCACGTACGTGGACTGCTCCATCCGGTGGGCTGACGCCAAGTCACAAGACTCCAGGAGTTGGGACGCCGAACGGAGGTGGTCCCCCAGGGACACTAGCTGAGACGGTGGGGATTCCAGGTCTTCCAGCGCTGTCAAGGCAGACTGTAGTTGGCGGTAAGCCGCAGTACGAAACCAGTCCTCCAGGGAGGACACACAGGTGGCGGCGCGGACGGCGTGGTTCAGGGAGAGTAAGGTCTCCGGCTGAAGGGTCACGGGGCGAGCCTTGTCGCCAAGGTACTGGGCCGCTGCCTCGGGGAATACCGCTGGCTTATCCAGGTAGTCCGGGTTGGACGGGAGGTAGTCCTTCTTGTGGAAAGGAGGCCGACGGGGAAACTTCCCCAACTCTGTTTTCCCCTGGTCCAGTGTCTCACAGCGGCGCCGGGAAAACTCCTCGCGGAGCCCGTCCGGGATAGGGAGACCCCGTCGAGGCTGACGTTCCGGGGAGCGCTGGGATGCCAGCAGCGACGTCGGACGCTTAGACACTGTTGGCTTCGGCTCAGCTGGAAAGAGGGTGGGCTCCAAGGTCGAACGCACGAGGTCGAGCTTGTGATCAAAGGAAAGGTCCTCCTCTCCCTCCTCACTGTCGGCCGGCTCGACGTCAAGACGAGAGCGCTTGTCGCTGGGAGCCACGGAAGCCACGACGGAAGCTGGGCGCTTCCTGGAAACTGGAGCCAGTGGCGCCGAAGGAGTAGGCACATCCTGCCCGCACGCAAGCGACTCCTCCCCAGAGTCCTCATCAGACTCCTCCCCGAAGATCTCCGCAGGCAACTGCTGGGGAGGCTCCAAGGCCTGAGTACGCCGTAAGGCATCTGACGTGGGGGGAAGGGACACACCCGCGCGGGCGTCCAGGGCTGCCAAAACAGCCGTAACAAGGCTAGCCACATCCATCGCTGGGGCCGCTGGGGGAACTCCAGACGGAGAGGGGGGCCGGGAGACCACCGAAGAAGGACCTGGCAAGGAAGGCTGGGCCGCCGAGCTAGTCGTCACGGTGAGAGAGGCCGAAGAGGCAGTCAACGCCGATGAACTCTGCAAAGAGAAAGAAGCGGTAGATTTCTCCATAGAAGCAGCTGTCAACAGCATGCACTCAAGGCTCGGACCCCGTAGGACGGGGGCCGAGCCCCGAGCGGGCAACGGCAGGGCAGAAGCAGCACTGAGAGTCGAGTGCCGGATCCGCACCCCGGGGCCCGGACCCCGTGGCACGGGGTCCGGGCCCCGTCGGACGGAGCCCGGCCCCCGTGACACGGGGCCCGGCCCCCGAAGCACGGGGGCCGGCCTCTGCGACTGAGGCTGTGCCAAGCGCAGAATACCCGAAGGGTCGGGGTCCGGACCCCGTACGGGGTCCGGACTCCGCGCCATCACACTAACCAGAGCACCGCTACGACGGGCCACACAAAGCCCCTGGACCGAAGTCCGGGCCCCGAGGGCCGGGAACCGAAAAACGCGGGAGAACTGGCCAGAAAAGGCGCGGGCGCAGCTGCAGGAACCTGTTCGCCGATAACAGCGGAGGTGACACGCGCAAACAGGATCCCCGCTGACGGTACATGAAATACACAGTGAATTGACTCCCGGGGCGTGCCACCGTGGGTCGAGTGCGACTCTCCCACCAGCAGATCACCCGCGGAACAAAACAAAGAGGAAGGGGAAGAAAACTTAGCTTCTAGGCAAACCAGGGTACGATCCAGCTTGCCCAGCAGGGCAGAAGTCTTCCTTTCCTGACGGCGGCGACGCTTGGCCGACGACGCGGAAGATGAAGAGGACGGGGCTGGAGACACTTGACGGGACAACTTGTCTCTCCGTGCGAGAACAGCTCCAAGAACCTGCCCCCACTCCTCCCGCGAACGGTCCGCACACAAACCGCACGTAAGTTGATCCGTATGCACCGGGTCCTGGCACGCAATACACTCTGAGTGTACTTCCCACGACGGAAGCTGCTGCCCGCACTGAGCACAGCGGCGCATCACGGCAAGAGGGGAGTCCGCGCTCCAAACACAAAACGAAGTCCGAGGAGCGGAAACTATCCACGCGAAGCACGCCAAAAGAGTGAGGAAAAGAAATATCCAAAAAGGCATGCAAAGAAAGTGTTCGTAAGACGATGAAAACTAAAATATTCGCAAAGTTATGTCAGCAAGGCAAATCCAATGTGGTAGAGCAGCCATAGGAGACGAGAATGACGTCACCATCCGGTCACGTGGGTTAGTGGCTTGGACAATTCATTGTCTAGCCCATTTTCCAAATGGGGTTCTCTCTATGGAGAACTCCTATGTCAGTAAGGCTAATAAGCCATAACCCGTAATGTGTTTTGGAGGTAAGATATAGGCATATAACTGAATATTTATGGCTTCATGATGGTGATCAATCACTGTAATCATGTATGACTGACAAACTCAGAACTGAGATTAAATTTGATCAAAAATTATGTTGATGGATGGGTCTGTAAATCATTTGCAATTGCACAGTGTTGTATTTTTTCCAGTGCCTTTGCATGCATGTAGACTAGAGGTTCCTAGAGTTCATTTTATACATATAATGTACTAGTGCTAGAAATAAAATCACTTGAGCCAACCATTGTTGCAGTCTTTTAGCTTTATGTGCTTATCAATAAGCAATTCAAGTTTCAATGAAATTTTTGGAATATATAAATATCACTCTGATATCACACTATGAATTTCGCTCTTGATTGTTTCCATCGTGGTATTTTAGGTGCTGGTGAATGAATCACTCAACAATCATTTTTTTTTTCCAGATATGTTTTATTACAATCCAATCCTAATCATATGCAATATTTCACCTCAGAAGCCCTAAGACTCATCCCTATGACTCATCCGCTTTGTGGCGTCCCTGTCTATATGTGTACAGCAAGTAGATGAATCTGTGAAATCCCTCCTACAAGGTCGAGTCTTACCAGGGAACATTTTGATAACTTATCATAACTTTAGACATCAGCTGTTGTCAAACACCAAAATGACTTTATCCATCTCGTCTGGAGGCCAGTACCCATTCTCCACGACATTTGGTGGACTACTTTTCCAATCCCAGTTTTCCACAGGAATGAACCAGTCAATACCATAGTTCGCCTCCAAATACTGTGCAGTCTCGCATGGAATTCGCACTTTTAATCCAAGAAACTCCGTCCAACATAGAGTAAACCTCGGAAATATGTACCTGAAATGATTTGAAAAATTGTGAAGATTCGAGATGAAGGTGATGTTATGTGTATTGTGATGGTTGTTGGTGTGACTCGTGGAACTACTAGTATGTTCATATCCGAACATGACACCATCAGTGTCATTCAAATGGGGTATATATCAAAAGAATATCAAATACTAGTATGACAAATGACTAGATATGCTCATATTATTTCACAACATTTACTTGAACTTCTGTCCAGTTCTGGCTTGAGTTCCTCCATTCCACATAATTGGTCCTTCTTCATAGAAGAAAAATATGTCTAACTTCACCTGATGATTTTCGAATGTAAGTTCATAGCTGTCAGACTCCTGCAAAGATAGTTGGAATGAAAACAATTTGATGGCCATGAAGGATTTATGATGTGTTCCGTCTACAGATGTATATGTACATTGTACCTTTCCAAACACATGCTTGAGTGAAAGGCCACTGTCAATCATTGCTGGGATAAGTTTCCGGTTGTAGTCTTTTATCCAGATCCCGATATCGACATCGCCGCTGTAGTGAATAGAGTCACACTGTCGATACCAACCTGTCAGGATGAATACAGGCTATATACAAAATATACATTAAACATGTTCAAGATATACATGATATAACAACCCACATTCAGGTATTTCATACTCACATTAGATAACTGAAGCATATACTAAGAAATGTACCAGTATGCATTATAATTCACAGATATCAACCCATACCCAGAAATGTTCCTAGGAAAAATATATGAGATATTGACCCATACCTAAACATGTACCACTACTGAGCCAGAACTTGATTCCAAGTCTGTCCAATACCGACTTTGCTTGAGCAAGAATCACTTGGTTGGTATCACGGAATTGTTGCACAACATGTACGTCATGATGTCGCCCATAGAGTGACTGGAACAACTCTGCCCTCGTGTAGTTGCATTGTACAAATCTACTGTTGGAAATATCATGCTGGAACTTGGCAGCAAAATGCGGAACTCGCAATTTCAATCCATCCAAAGTCACCTTGACGGTCTCAAAACTGTGGAAGTTGGGTAAGCTACATGTACACAGGTCTTATAAGCAGAAAAGTGTCCAAATTCAAATTCAATTCCGTTTAACAGCTGTGTTCAAAATACCTGTCCAATACCCCAGCATGTTGGCCAATAGACAGCTGATTCTTCACAGCAAAAGTGATATCCTGGTTGAATGTTTCCGGCACCATTCTGCCATACCACAAATATCCAGATTTTTGTGGGAACAGAATGACTTGGTGTACTATGTGATCTCCCCTCTGGAACAAGTAATGTGTGTGCAGGTCGGTGACATTGTCCAGGGCAAGGAACTTCCTTGTATCATGATCATGCTCAGTGCTGCTCAAAATACTGAAGCCAAGTTTTCTCAAACCCAGGAGCAGATGATCCTAGCAAAAGAGAAAAATTCATCAATTATTGCTATTTGCATACAATACAAGTATATTTCGAGTACATGTACATATATGTATGACAGAAATAAACTAGACGTGAAGGCCTAGAGGCCTTGGGGCATTTCGATACACAACACAATCACAGGTGAACTGTTTATTACTGACAACTCTGCAACCAAAATGATTATGTAGATATATCCATTTCAATCCAAGACGACAGATCAAGTTGACTCAACATACCCCTAAGACATATTTGCCTAGTGTCACGAGTCCGAAAATAACGACCGTTTCGCTCTATGACAAACCGTTTCCGAGATATCGAAGAAAACGAAAAATGCCGACTCAGCAGAAAAATTCAAGGTCAAGGTAAAAGGTCATCCCTAATACCCGTAAGACATTTTAGTCTAGGTCAACGAGTCCGAAAATAATGTCCGTTTCGGTCTACGACGCACCGTTTCCGAGATATCCAAGAGAACGAAAAATGCTGACTCGGCAAAAAAATTCCGGGTCAAGGTCAAAGTTCATCCATAATACCCTTCAGATATGTTTGTCTAGGGTGACGAGTCCGAAAATAACGTCCGTTTCGCTCTACGACACACCGTTTCCAAGATATTGAAGAAAACGAAAAATGCCGACTCGGCAAAAAAAATTCGGGTCAAGGTCAAAGTTCATCCATAATACCCTTTAGACATGTTTGTCTAGGTCGACGAGTCCGAAAATAACGTCCGTTTCGCTCTACGGTGCACCGTTTCCGAGATATCGACGAAAACGAAAAATGCCGACTCGGCAAAAAAATTTCAGGTCAAGGTCAAAGTTCATCCATGATACCCCTTAGACATGTTTGTCTAGGTCGACGAGTCCGAAAATGACGTCCGTTTCGCTCTACGACGCACCATTTCCGAGATATCGAAGAAAACGAAAAATGCCGACTCGGCAAAAAAAATTCCGGTCAAGGTCAACGTTCATCCATAATACCCTTTAGACATGTTTGTCTAGGGTGACGAATCCAAAAATAAAGTCCGTTTCGCTCTATGACGCACCGTTCCCCGAGATATCGACGAAAATGAAAAATGCCGACTCGGCAAAAAAATTTCCAGTCCAGGTCAAAGTTCATCCATAATACAATTTAGACATGTTTGTCTAGGTCGACGAGTCCGAAAATAACGTCCGTTTCGCTCTACGTCGCACCGTTTCCATGTTATCGAAGAAAACGAAAAATGTCGACTCGGCAAAAAAATTTCGGGTCAAGGTCAAAGTTCATCCATAATAACCCTTAGACATGTTTGTCTAGGGTGACGAGTCCGAAAATAACGTCCGATTCGCTCTACGACGCACCGTTTCCGAGATATCGACGAAAACGAAAAATGCCGACTCGGCAGAAAAATTCAAGGTCAAGGTCAAAGATCATCTGTAATACCCTTAAGACATGTTTGTCTAGGTCGACGAGTCCGAAAATGACGTCCGTTTCGCTCTACGACACACCATTTCCGAGATATCGAAGAAAACGAAAAATGCCGACTCAGCGAAAAAAATTTGGGTCAAGGTCAAAGTTCATCCATAATACCCCTAAGACATGTTTGTCTAGGTCGACGAGTCCGAAAATAACGTCCGTTTCGCTCTACGACGCACCGTTTCCGAGATATGCAATGAGCCTCAAGGATGACTCATCAAAATTGTTTTTGGCCCCTGGGTCAAAGGTCGTTCAAGGTATTGACCCCGTAATCGATAGGGCTCCTCTGCGACACTATATCAACATATATGTCAAGTTTCAGAATGGTAGCACAAGTACTTTTCGAGTTATCATCCGGAAACCATTTGACTCAAAATTCATCCTCACGGACTAACCGGACCTCGAAGCCGGCTCCAAAACAATAGGGTTCATCTATGTTATATATGTGATAACTGGTGAAAATTTCTCGAAGATTCGTCAAGGCGTTCTTAAGTTATCGTCCGGAAACCGAAAAGTGAAAAAAAAAAAAAAAAAATGAAAAAAAAAAAAGAAAAAAAAAAAAAAAAAAAATTCTGACAAAACCATAAGGACATTTCGTGCCGAAATGCCCTAATAAAGAATTTTCCAGGATTTGAACAATACAAGCCCACTGAACGACACTTGATATACACAGCTCAAGTAGTAAAAGAACTAGGGATAGCAATTCAGCACGTTCAATTAAAACAAGGTACATGTTCTGTGATTTCCTCACATACATTTAATAATGTAATTACCTCATTTTGCCAGAGATTTTGGATAGTGGCCAGTAGAGTTATAGTGTCTGTTGCTTTGAAGAATACAGCAGATGATTTTTCTGTACTATGTGGTTCTTGAACACGTTGTAGCACCACAGGGTCCACCACTGTAACAGGTATCCCTCTTTGATGGCAGGCTGCTGCATAATCTCTCAAGTTTTCCTACATAAAGATTGATATGTTGACTTGGTGATTACGATGCTATCTTCATTTCGGCAAGCTTTATCAAACTGCAAACCTTACATGACATTCCTATAGTGATGTATATACCCAGTAATCCTCAGAATTTGGGTACATGTACCCTACTGCTTGTTACCAATAATCACAACACTTTCGATCAGATCAAAGTCACATAATTCATGTATATAAAGACCTACCAGTGGTTGTGAAAAAATGTCACTCTGTCTTTCTTCTGGCTGAGTAAGATTCTGAAATTAAACACCAACAAGAACCTTCAACTATTCATCAAATTATTTGCTCTGCATAAAATATACAGGCTCATGGTGTTGTGACTGGATTCCCAGTCTCAAAATGCTAATACCACAGTTAACAACATAGTGCATCTGTTTGATAATGTAGTCATACATGTTCGTGTATTAGGCATTCCCAAAATGACAAAAAAAATATATGGATTATTGTACATCCAGTGGGCTTACTGTAAAAAACGAAACGAAACGAAATGAAATGAAACGAAACGAGTGAAGTATAGGGTGTTCTCAAAATATTTTTTTTTTCAGATTTTTTTCCCAATTAATTTCTACAATTTTTTTTATAATCCACATCAATGAAAACGACAGGTTCCTTTTTTGTTACCCTCGCCCCGGAGGGGGGGCGAGGGTATTGCATGTCTGACTGTCTGTCCATGCGCATAACTCCGACACAAATGGTCCGATCGATGTGAGATTAATAGAGATGAAGCGGTATGGACGTGGCTTGAGCCTCAAGTTTTGACACCAAATATTGTACACACATGACATGTGATTTTACATCAAGGACAGCAGATATCCCTGGGAGGCCGGCGGAGATCAAGTGCATGAGAAAAGTGGTGGATGTACATACTGCTGCTTGACACATGATAGTTTATGGTTTAGAGATCACTGGTCAATTATTATAATTTGTAACCAAAAAAAAATCTTGTTTCGTTTCCTTTCGTTTTTTACAATTACCCACCACCAGTAACTGTAAAAAACGAAACGAAACGAAAAAAAAATTTTTTTTGGGAGATTTTCACAAAAATTCTCAAAGACCTTCAATATGAGGATCTGAGCTTCAGGGTCAGTTTTGACGCCAAATGCACACATGACATGTCGTATCTATTACATCATAGGAGACTATTTGCTGAGAAGCCTGACACGTCCCTCAATTTCTAATCCCAGTTTGTGGATCCCAATGTGGCATTATGGTGCAGTGCGGTATCATTAATGTGTCAAGCTGATTTAACATCACGGACAGCTGATATCCCTGAGAGGCCGGTGGAGAATAAGGTCCATGAGAAAAGTGGTGGATGTACATACCGTTGCTTGACATATGATAGTTTATGGTTTAGAGATCACTGGTCAATTATTAGAATTTGTAACCAAAAAAAATATTGTTTCGTTTCGTTTCGTTTTTTACAGTTAACCACCACCAGTAACTGTAAAAAACGAAACGAAACGAAAAAAAAAAATTTTTTGGGGAGATTTTCACAAAAATTCTCAATGACCTTGGTATATGCCTTCTTTATGAGGATATGAGTCTCAGGGTCAGTTTTGACACAAAATGCACACATGACATGTCGTATCTATTACATCACAGGAGACTATTCGTTGAGAAGCCTGGCACGTCGCTCTATTTCTAATCCCGGTTTGTGGAACCCAACGTGGCATTGTGGTGCAGTGCAGTAACATTAATGCGTCAAGCTGATTTTACATCACGGACAGCAGATATATATATCCCTGAGAGGCCGGCGGAGAATAAGGTCCATGAGAAAAGTGGTGGATGTAGGGCAGATTCAGGTAGACCGATACACTTAAGACTTTTGACTCAATTGACTGATTTTCTGGCTCATGATTAATAGACGGGCGTTATACTGTGGCACGTGCAGCATACACATATGCATAACACAAAATCCTTAATGTAAATTTTTAATTGCCATGCATATTGTTATTTACACACAACGGTATGTACATCCACCACTTTTCTCATGGACCTTATTCTCCACCGGCCTCTCAGGGATATCAGCTGTCCGGGATGTTAAATCAGCTTGACACATTAATGATACTGCACTGCACCATAATGCCACGTTGGGATCCACAAACTGGGATTAGAAATTGAGGGACGTGTCAGGCTTCTCAGCAAATAGTCTCCTATGATGTAATAGATACGACATGTCATGTGTGCATTTGGCGTCAAAACTGACCCTGAAGCTCAGATCCTCATATTGAAGGTCTTTGAGAATTTTTGTGAAAATCTCCCAAAAAAATTTTTTTTTTCGTTTCGTTTCGTTTTTTACAGTTACTGGTGGTGGGTAACTGTAAAAAACGAAACGAAACGAAACAAGATTTTTTTTGGTTACAAATTCTAATAATTGACCAGTGATCTCTAAACCATAAACTATCATGTGTCAAGCAGCAGTATGTACATCCACCACTTTTCTCATGCACTTGATCTCCGCCGGCCTCCCAGGGATATCTGCTGTCCTTGATGTAAAATCACATGTCATGTGTGTACAATATTTGGTGTCAAAACTTGAGGCTCAAGCCACGTCCATACCGCTTCATCTCTATTAATCTCACATCGATCGGACCATTTGTGTCGGAGTTATGCGCATGGACAGACAGTCAGACATGCAATACCCTCGCCCCCCCTCCGGGGCGAGGGTAACAAAAAAGGAACCTGTCGTTTTCATTGATGTGGATTATAAAAAAAATTGTAGAAATTAATTGGGAAAAAAATCTGGAGAAAAAATATTTTGAGAACACCCTATACTTCACTCGTTTCGTTTCATTTCATTTCGTTTCGTTTCGTTTTTTACAGTAAGCCCATCCAGTGTACATCAGGTGTACAGTGTAGGCCTACTATATACATATCAGGGGCGTCGCCAGGCCAATGTAACAACGCACGTGCTTACACTAGTCATCATAGAAATGAATGCATATACATGCAAGAATGCACAAACCTCTATCTAATGAGTGAAGTTCTTTTCATAACACTATTCTGGCTGCATGTCAGAATTGTTGGCAGTTCTTCACAATCACACACCGGCACAAAACTGATCCAAGACCATCAGAAGAATGTGGGTGTATACATATAACACAGACTGTATGGCAGATAATCTTGCCCTGTTCATGGGGTAACAGGACGGTTCACCGACGGGACGGTTCACCGACGCTTTTCTCGAGACGATTCACCGACAGTTGCAGGGCAGATTCATCGGGCGACGATTGGGGTGGGCCGGTGGGCATCAGGTGTTATGTGAAGTGGTGTGAGTGGAATTTTGGTGCGAGTGAAAGCTGTATGACAACATGGAATAGGCTATCATTCAGTCTAAGATATTTCGAGTCTAAGATATTTTACTGTAATTTGACACTTGGCGGCAGCACCGCATTGTCATATGGCGGGAAAATTTAAGTGTCTTATTAGTATATTTTGCAGGTACCTGGCGCGGCCTGGTTTGTGGGAAATGGTCACATCCTTTGGCCGAAAGCCAAACTGGTATCAGCATGTCAGCTCATATCATGATGCTTGTGAATTGTTCTCAGGCTAAACATGTTCAATAAGATATTTAGTATGCGTACAATCATAAGGATTTTTTTAAATCGCAGATCAAAATAATTTTGCCATATAGAATGTCTTTGGTATCTTTGCAGGCTGACATCTTGACCACCCACCGTGCCCCAGTCCATCATGGAAACGGTATTCCAAGCAAGTGGAGGCGTTCCTGTCAGAATTTTGTTATCAGCAATAATGTTGAAAAGATTAATTTTACATGCAGCAAGTTAATGAAAATTTGTCTTAATTTCACTTGGATAAATGTTTTATATATTTTCATGCATGTATGAGCTTGAGAAAAAAAACCGACAAGAAGGATAATTACACGGTGTTGTGTTCCTGTCAACATAAAACATCAACAGTAAATTTTCCACAAATTAATATACATATTTTACATACATGAACCTGACATCGTTGTTTACCATAACTTGCATAATTGATTGATCAGTAGCTTGCTACACGAGTTGAACACTTTTCAACATTGCATAACTGATACGGCGTGAACAATCAATGTGCTTTGATCAGAAAACTGACATCCAATTGAGTGAATATTCTACCCTATAATCAGCATGTGACAGGAGTTGAACACTTCTCACCATTACTCAGATTCAAAGTAGCTTCGATTGCAATTAGTAGCTCATGTCTTTCATGATAGCTAACTGAGAACGAAGTAGCTTCCAATGATTCAAGTCAATATTGTTTTATGTGAGAGGTGTTCAAACAAATAGTGGCTATATAAACCCACACAGTATTCTGGAGGTCATTACTTGTGTCAAAAGTGTCTCAAGATGAATTCTGTCGAATACCCGTGCATCTATTGTTCCGGTCCTGTCGCAGACAGTGATGAAGCTGTGCAATGCGAAAGCTGTTCGTTATGGCAGCATCGCACTTGCTATACTAACATCACACGACGCCAGTATCTGGCAGCCGTTGCAGGCCGTGTCACCCTTGAATGGACATGTGATATTTGCACTGTCCCCACCCGAGCTGCCGAGTCCTCTGCTCCAGACCTCTCACTGGTCGATGAAGGGCGTGTGTCTTTCATTGAACCTGACGTTCACCAAGAGTCCTCGATAGCTGAACCCACCCCTGAGGTAGAAAGTGACGAAGACGCTGAGCTGACCTGGACTCTTGTTCCTAACGCCACCAAACGTGGGGCTGCTCATCTGACGAATTCACTGGGCTACACTTACGTTGTGTCCAAGCGCCGTAACAGTGCAATCCACTGGGTTTGTGTGATCCACAACAAGACGATGAAGTGCAAGGCTCGTGTCCGTGAGAGCAATGGCATGTTCTTCCCTGGTGTCCATGAACATTGTCATCCACCCTCTGCTGGTGCGACCAATGCTGCTAAAGTCAAGGCCCAGATGCGAGAGCAGGAGGTAGCACAGCCTTTCACCTCGGCGCCTTAATTGGTGATTGTCATCTGCACTGGTTCTGCTTTTCTTGTGTCTCATGTTATATGTGTTTACTGAAATAAATGTTCTACTGTGTCAGATAAGAAAATGTGTTTGGTCTTGAGATACACGATTTATTTTGAAACCAATATTAGTCAAGTAGACTATAGTCCAGTCCAGGTTTCACAGTAGGCCTATGTCCGAAAGTGAAGTAGATGGGCTCCGCCCTAAAAAAAAATATTGGTCTAATCTGTATACCGGCAGCCGCATGCCGTCAGGTCGGTGAAGATGTCATCATTCGACTTAAGATATCGTTCACCAGTTCACAGATCAGTCAGTGTTGTTTTTACACCTCAGCCGGCCACCACCAGTCTAGACCCAGCGATATAACTGTCGGTGAATCGTCCAGAAAAAGTGTCGGTGAACTGGTAGTGTCGGTGAAACGTCTTGCATTCGTTCATGGTTCCACGCACCCCGATCACACACATTTCTGCGACGCCCCTGATACATAGTGAGTCGTATAACATTGTGAGGCCAGCTGGTTGTTCATCGATATGCCATTTGATTTGGAAATATTTGATTTTTTTATGCCAAATATTCTGAACATACCTGATGGAATACAGACAAGTCATTCAATATAGCACGTCTTTGAGTTATGGTGAACAGAGCACACTGTAGAATGCAGTAACACAGCAGTACAACCAGCATTAGCAACATCAATTTCTTGTTCCGCATAACTTGTGCAGGATAGACGAATCAATGTTGTAGAATGATTACTGATTAACTGATTCATTCCACGCCTGACTTCACAGCGCAAATGCTGGAACAGTTATAATCCGCCCTGGGTTCATATCACCAGCTGAATACATTACACGACACCCTATTATCGCCCAGGTCGGACAGTTTCAATTTCATGTTGTGGCGAGTTGCTGACCATCTTTAGAAATGAACCAGCATCTAACAGCATGTTTCAAGATTCATCACGATATACACAGGTTTGAGTAATGGTATCCATTTACGCGAACATTCGAATGCATAAACTGATAAAGAAAATAAGATTGTCAGTGGTCGACTTCGGGCGCTGACTCTAGTTCGTTGAGGAAATGTGAACTGCGCATGTCTGGTCACTGTGGTCGCCAAAACGTCCTCTGGTGGGGTATTGCTCGGTTAAACAATGGCGCAGTTTCGAAGCTTCCATCGCCTCTTTACAGTTGAGACAAACTAGTCGCCATCTTGAAAACTACAGCAACCAGAGCCGTACCCTCGGTCGAACCATGGTTCCGGAAATACGTCACTATGGTCGAACCAAAGTGGATTTTGGCGAATTTTAGTCGAACCCTGGTGACTAGAGTCCGCGCCCGAAGTCGACCAGTTTGTTTATTTACATTTGAGAAACATAGAATGTGAACTGCGGATTGAATTTGAAACTCAAACGCAATTTTTCACCAGATTTTAGACGTCAATTCAATTCAATTCAACTTGTTTAAATTGAAACGTCTGTCAAAAATGAAGAGAAAAATCAAAACAATCAAACATAAATGTGGCGATTTTGCCCTAAGCACGCGGCAGGTGATTGTAAACATAAATGCCATTTATGTGGCCTTTTCGTACTTGGCCTTGTTTTGACATGCTCCGTTCGAGCGTGCGTTGCCACGGCGACGTATTGTAATTTACGTTCCAGTAAACTATAACAATGGATCGATTAAACCTCGCGTGCGCCCTACAGCTTGTGGTGTATTATATATACACTGGAAGCGACTCGATCGAGGAGATTGTCCAAGATCGAGAGACAGGACGCACACGAGGCTCACCATGAGCTTTGTGTTCCCTGTTTGTGAGTAGTGGGCTCCTAGAGCCCTGGGGACGATTTCCATGGGGAGGCCCGGGCTGGGAGAGACAAGTTGCTGACTCGGGGGCCTTCGGCCCTGTGGATCGCCAGCTCTCTCCCTTCCCGGGACGTGTGACAGAGGCTCTGGCCAGCATGTCGGACTGTACGGGGTTCCGTCCCCGAGGCAGACCGCGGCTCGCCAGGCCCCGCCAGTTAACACCGTAGGGATGAACTAGTTTCTGAACGGTGTCCGTAGGCCTGGGAGTGTCGGGTGGGCTGTTACCTGGTTACCGTTAATGCTGAAGTAGTTACCGTGTCCGCCGCGACCTCCGGTGAGCGGCCCTGCCGCAAGGATCCGGAATAGCGGATGCGCGTCCGCAAGGACTCGGATGAGAGAGGACTATCCTCGAGGATCCCGAAGAGCGGACGGTAGTCAATAACTTTACATAAAGTATATTTAATAGGGTTAAAATTAATATTGGGGAAGATAACAAGATACAGGCTACATAGTTTTAGAAATTGAAAGCTGCTGTATTCGTGTGTGAGTCATTTTGCATTCATTCAGGGCGAGCTGGAAATGGGGTCCCGCATAACAAGAACATAAAGAGCAAAACATTTTTTTTTTAATTTATTTCCAATGATCTCAGATGCATGTAAACGGATTAGAAACAATCAAATAACACACATTTATTGAGAATGTCAGAAAACATGATCAGGGATGAATGATCGATAAAGATGAGCTGTGTGGACTGAGCCTCAGACTCAGGCTCACTATGTTGTCAGGCTCGAAATCGCCGTACCAGTCAAATATTTCGTTTTTCGTGCCTTTCAAGGCTCTTTTTTACGGAAGCGCATTTAGGACATGGAAGAAAAAAATATTAATCCGCCCGAGCGGAATACTAGTTCGCCCAGGCGAAATACTAATCCGCCTTTTTGACATTTTTGAAGTTATGACTCCAGGGTAAATAATTAATTATGGCACCATAAAAATGTGCTATAGGCTATATTTATCAAGCCATGATAAAAAATATTCCACATTATTCAAGTTTAACAATTTTACCGGTTTACTCTTTGATATTATCTAACCGCCATATATTTGGACTAGTATGCACATTGTTTTTGGTACCGCTTTTTAGCCCACCCTATACACTAAAACATTCATATGTGAAACGTTCAGAATGAATTGCCTGCGTGATCCTCTTGGATAAATCAATATCTATATGCCTATGGTATAATTGATTATAAGTACATGATGCAATAGGCCGATCCCCACATATAAACTACTTTATTCATTCTTTTTTCATTCATTTCATTTTATTTCGAACTCATGATGGTATCACAGACAGGAAAAAAAACAACAACAAAAACAAAACAAAAATAACAAAAAGTAATAGACAGATACAAAAACACACAAATGTTCAACTGTTCAGATGTATAAAATACTGTTCCACCATGCTGAAATACTGGAGTGTTAAGGTACGACAGAGTGTACAATACCCTCAATTATTGCATTATTGCTACTTTGTATCTGACTCATGAAATGTGACACATTCTTTCTAAGTATTTCACCAAAACTTGGAATATTCAAACCAAAAAACATTGCACTGGCACTAGATCTTTCGAGAATTGACAACAGTCTCCTCAAACAGTTGTTGTATGCGACTTTCATCCTTTTTATAACAGAAGTTGTGGAGTTATATAGGAGCACAGTATAAGCTGGTACAATATGACTTGAACAACATACAATTCACGTCGTGAGAACACTTGGAAAATCTTCGAAGACTTTACCTAGTTCCATAGTTCATGGCGTCTGGTATTATTGTCCCATTTTCGGAGCACTAATTAATTACTATAGTTATCATATTTTAGTATTTTCCGTATGCATTCCCAGTATCTAGTTCTAAAGTTTACGTTTTACAATCATCGAGAAACTGACAGGTCAAGGTCGTTTTTAGCTACGGAGACAAGAGACGAATTGAAAATTGGAATTTAAAATATATCTCTTACCTTTTCAACGGCAGCGATGCATTTTCCATATCTACGAAATTATTGCCGTGGTTTGTGATAGAATGAAATTTGTTGGTGTGGATTTAAAACTTACAAAAATATATATTCACTGCGCGTATCTATCACAGATTTTGTAAACATGGCTTCGGAAGACACGTATGGCCAGGCCGGAAAGATCGCTGCTCTGTGTGTATGTTGGTACATCAGCAGCTCGGCCAACAGTATTGTGGGAAAAATAATACTGAGTGATTTCCCTTACCCAATGACTGTTTCCATGGTACAACTAGTATCCATAGTAGTTTATACCACGCCCATACTGTATATGTGGTCAATACCCAGCGCTGATCGCATTCCCCTCAGGTACTTTTGCAAAATGATTTTACCCCTGGCACTTGGGAAATTTTTTGCATCAGTTTCGTCACATATCAGCCTTTGGAAAGTCCCCGTCTCATATGCCCATACAGGTAAAATGAAACTTGCGCAAAGATCTAGCAATTAAGAATATGAGCAAATGTATGTGGAATACACAACTTCACGAGGAGTAAACTATACTCTGATTTTCTTAACTCGTTAGGAAAATACTATTTACCATCGCAAACATATCGTAAAAAAACGGTGAATACAAGTTAGAAAAATCAGAGTATTACTTAAAGCTGCCAAGGTAGAGGTCAAAATTGTCATATTGAATCTAATATTTATTTTATGCACACATGTCAAATGTTTTATTCACAGTCAAAGCCACAATGCCGCTCTTCACAGTTATACTTTCAAGGATATTTCTGAAGGAAAAACAAGAGTGGAATGTATGTATCTCAACACTTGACTTTAAATATGAAATATATATATATGAAATCTAATTATATTATAATACATAAAAATTATATATATATACATAATATATATATGAAATCTAATAAAAAAATTACCTGTAGTATATCTAGATTTAATTGCAATGGCTCATACATTGGTACTATACTCACTGGCACGTAATCATATAATAATTGTACATGCTGTATGTAGAATGTGTCTTTCCTTCTAATCATATTTTTTTTTGCATGTATGCTAATGCTTTTTCTGTTTTAAACTGAAGATGATAGACCTGATTTATTTATTGCATTTATCATGTTTATTGACATTGCAGGTATATATTAGCCTGATACCAATAGTTGGTGGTGTGCTGATTGCAACTGTGACAGAACTTTCATTTGATATCATTGGCATGCTGAGTGCTTTGGTTGCAACCTTAGGATTTGCTGTACAAAATATATTTTCCAAAAAGGTAATTCGACAATCTTTCCACATCAGAGTTACATTTAGAACACTTTGCAGCTTCTGTGTACACTGTAATGAATTACATTGCAATATATTTCATCATACACACTGTACACATTGGATTGATTATCTCCATTTGACTCCATTTACAATAAGATGTCTACACTGTTGAACTCAAATTGACTATTAGTTTGACTTTGTTTTTCAGTGCCTAAAAGAAACAGGTGTTCACCACTTCCGGTTGCTATATTTACTTGCTGGAATCTCTGCCTTCTGTTTTGCTCCTGTTTGGTTTCTGTATGATGGAGTTACAATATGGAGAGACTCTGGATTGGTAAGAGTATAATGTAACAATTCATTGTTAACAGACTTTAAAAGTTGCAAAAAAAATATATTCACTGTGCGTGCCTATCACAGATTTTGTAAACATTGTCAAACATGTAAAGATGAAAAACTGACAAATTCGAGGAAGGATAGTTTATTTGTTTCATGTATGCATGTGGGTTTTATCTTTCAGTTACACAGTTCACATTTCCCTCGCCTGATTGGTTTGCTGTTGATTGATGGTTTCTGCAACTTTGCACAGAACATCGTAGCGTTCACAGTCATCGCCTTGGTTACACCCCTTAGTTATGCTGTTGCTAATGCGACAAAGCGAATTTCAATTATTACTGTGTCGCTGATCACATTGAAGAATCCAGTTACAGCAACAAATGTAATGGGCATGTTGACAGCAATCTTGGGTGTTCTCTTGTACAACAAGGTAAGCATAACAGCAATCTTGGGTGTTCTCTTGTACAACAAGGTAAGCATAACAGCAATCCTGGGTGTTCTCTTGTACAACAAGGTAAGCATAACAGCAATCCTGGGTGTTATCTTGTACAACAAGGTAAGCATAACAGCAATCCTGGGTGTTCTCTTGTACAACAAGGTAAGCGTAACAGCAATCTTGGGTGTTCTCTTGTACAACAAGGTAAGCATAACAGCAATCTTGGGTGTTCTCTTGTACAACAAGGTGAGCATAACAGCAATCTTGGGTGTTCTCTTGTACAACAAGGTAAGCATAACAGCAATCTTGGGTGTTCTCTTGTACAACAAGGTAAGCATAACAGCAATCTTGGGTGTTCTCTTGTACAACAAGGTAAGCATAACAGCAATCTTGGGTGTTCTCTTGTACAACAAGGTAAGCATAGCAGCAATCTTGGGTGTTCTCTTGTACAACAAGGTAAGCATAACAGCAATCTTGGGTGTTCTCTTGTACAACAAGGTAAGCGTAACAGCAATCTTGGGTGTTCTCTTGTAGAACAAGGCAAGCATAACAGCAATCTTGGGTGTTCTCTTTTACAACAAGGTAAGCAAAACAGCAATCTTGGGTGTTCTCTTGTACAACAAGGTAAGCATAACAGCAATCTTGGGTATTCTCTTGTACAACGTGGTAAGCATAACAGCAATCTTTGGTGTTCTCTTGTACAACAAGGTAAGCATAACAGCAATCCTGGGTGTTCTCTTTTACAACAAGGTAAGCATAACAGCAATCCATCATTGATCAAGTTTTAATAATGTATTTCAATTATATTTTCTACCAGTAGTATTCACCATTCCAAAAAAATAAGCTTGACCAATGAGTTTGTGTTATGCAGGCCAAGTTTGACCAGTCGAGACATCGTCACACCTTACCTGTCATTCAAAAGCCAAGTCCAGGAGCGGGTCCAGCACCAAACGGTTCCCTGCTGCTGCCGCACTCGGCAACCAACAGTCTTCCTAGACCCAACAACATCTTCCTGAGTCCTGACAGTGTTCCAAGTGACTATAGCAACGGTTTTCTGCGGACGGTCGACAGTTGTGGCAACATTTACGGCAACAGTCTCAATGGCAAACTCGGCAAGGACGGAGTTCTCAGTGTGACGAGATGGGTCTGACGCCTTGAATGTGCAGAACCCATTGTTTGGCTGTGTATATGAGCTTTTTAATGTTGTACTCGTTATATTTATTTGATTCTGCAGAAAAATTGAAATTTTCAATGATCTTACCAGCAATATGTAAATAGGAAATTCTGTGTGATAGCTGGAAGTCAAACAATTCAAAGATATTTCATCACTATTGTGCAAAAATTGTGTGTGCTTGCCTTTGTTGTATAGTGAAAGACTTCAAAAATGAATTATTCCTCACTACCATACATTGCATGTATTGCTTCTTACCAATTACCAACTATTGAAAAACACTGAAGGTAACAGCCATGTTGTGTTCTACATACATTTCTACACAATATTGACGTTCATGTATCGTGCATCAGCCTTGTATCAGCTTGTGTTGAATATGAGTGAAGAGCAGGAATGTCTTGGGCTGCCAACATGGACATGTTTTATTTGGTTCCTTGTAAAACTGGGAACTGTGTTACCGGTAATCATGATGTGATATTCTGCAAATGCAGTACTTGGCTTTGGATCTCATCACTTGAAGTATGCAGTGTACATGTCAGCATGATTAGGTTGTGCATAAAATTCAGCCGTAATATTTCCTAAACTGTTTTGTTTAATACCTCTACTTTGTATTTATTCAATGTAAATATGCTACACAAACTAATGTGCCTAATGCAGTAAAAACTTTGTGCAGAACATGCAAATCAATTTCTGGGCACACAATTTACTGATATATTCGGTGTATTGGATCATGGCCACTGGAGAGATGGACTTCCAAGTCTGATACCTCACCCTCTGTTTGTAGTTATTGATGTTGAGATCAGTGGAAAAGGGGTGTCTTACATGTACTTCCGTTGTCAACACTTTGCCACTGTTCAATCATGACAGACTCCATGTTATGATGTCGGATACGATATTTCACACATTTTGACTACTAAATCTTTCATGAAAACACCAAACTGGAGTTAACCCCTCTTCCTCTGGACACAACATCAAGCGAGGTCACTGAGTGCAAGTTGGTTACCTATTTCTTTATGTCAATGGAATCTGTGAAGTACATACAATTTTTGCTGTAAAACTGCTTTATGTCAGATTGTAGGTTACACTGATGAGAGCAGTAAGCTGGATATCTTCTCTTGCATCAGCTGCTTCCTGTCACCTGTTTCTAGTTTGTATTGGTCAGAATTGCTCCTCAATTGATTACTGTGTGATTTTAAAGGCACCAGTATGTGTGATGTTATGTAAGGTGAACCTGTACAGTGATATTGTTGTCACAAGAAAGCATACATGTAAGAATATGCCTTGCGTTCAGTGAACAAAACGTTCTGTGGCGCTACGGGACGGAAGTAGTATTTTCTATTGTTCTTGCATAGCAATTAGGGGGCAACGGCGAACGTTCGCAAAGCGCTAGCTGTCACTGAACGCAAGGGTGGTGTCTTGTGTGTCTGGCAAGAATGTTTGAGTGGAATTATCATAAAATATGTATTTTCAAAGGTGCTGATTGAACAAAGTCATGTAAAACATCACACATTCATTTTAGAATTTCACACATGAATTTCATATGAAACAATATTTTACTACCAGAACTATTGTTTGTTACATTGAATATTTTTAGTTTTGATGAATATATGTGATACCATGATTACATATTTCTTTGTAATGTGAAGCAATACGGTATGCACTATGCACATGGACTTCATGTAGTTTATGAGTTCTCTTCCAAAACTCTTTTCCAAAAATGATGAGTTGTCTTCCAAAACTCCAGTCATACGTTTGTTACGATTATCACACAACATTAATTTATCTGCTACATTAGTAAACAAAATAATACAATGTGTTGTGGAGTTTTTGCCTGTGTACACTTTGTATTTCTTCTGTTATGATATCTTTATATCAAATAATTTGAACAAAGATAAATGGAGGTTTGACAGTATTGCACATTCATACACATGTTCAATTATGATTCATATAATTTATATTTTATTTGTTAATATGTGTACAGATATATGTATACATTGGTGTTTCTAAATATTTTGGGATGTAAATAAAAGAAATTTGAAACAGTTTGTGTTTTTACATTTCATGGTATTGCTATCATTTGCTTCCCTACAAACATATTTTTAGACATGTAGATACATGCACATTGTACCGCTTACAATTTCAAAACAACTACTAGAAATTGTTCATTCACACAACAATGAGAAAATGTATGCCAAAATTCTGTTCACATAAAATATCAAGGGTGAGAATAATCTTTTACAACAATTGTAGTTTGCTTTTTAATAAATATTGTTATTTTATTTTAAATGTATGTCCTGTATTTTCATTGCATATTTCTAAAACCGTGCCTCTTGGGGTCATGAATATGGTTCGTGCCTCATACTGTAAAATTTCAGATCAATATTGGGCATGACAAAAAAGGACATTGAACATCATATGCAGATACAAATATACATAATTATTCAATTTTGACATCGTACAGATAGTTCAAGTAATGACAATTAAAACTCCTCTGCACGGTGATGCACTGGCACTCACAATCTTTCAAGTGCACTTAATGTACCAGAGCTCCATTAGCTATTACAAAGCATAGGGGAATGTGTAAAAAAAAATTGGTAAATGTATCATCTTTCTAGTCATACGCCATATACAAGTAATCGGTTTGGTCTCTATTAACGAAGTTATATTACACGCATTTTGGTCTGGAAAGTGGAAATATGTACACATGTACATGTTTGAATGATATAGTGTAATTATGAAGCTATTTCAGATCGACAATCAGCAGTAATTTACCTCATATCAATACATGTATTCGTGTGTGTGCTTGCTTATCTCCTCAATAATATGTCCGGAATGACCACGGATATAATTCAAGTACAGTTGAGTTTTGAATCCCTAACGCGCGGGACAATGGACAAATGACCGATAGATCACAACCCTGATTCATGATAAAATCAAAAACCACATCTGAGCAAAGATTTGATCTTTAATTGTGGTAATTTCGCGTGTTAATCACACGGACTGAGGCCTATTGATGTCGATCTGCAGTATGGATCTCTATCATGTCTATCATAAGTCAGATATATTTCCTGTCCTCAATGCGCGGGACAATGGACAAATGATCGATTGATCACAACCCTGATACAAATCGGACATGGTCGGCTTTATAGACTCAGTCACATATGTTATTGAATATAACGAAAACCATACTCTGTCTTTCCGAGCTCACATCCATGTAATGTATGTATTCTGTATACTTCAATGCAATCACATGTGTGGTTCAAACTTCAGTCACTTGTCCAATTGTATGAAATTTATTTTAAAAATCTCAGTTTGGAACAAAATGTACAAATTATTAAAAACAAAATATAAGTTTACTTCGCTATTAAACTTTGTTAAATTAATTATGCGTATATTAACTAGAAACAAACGAAAAATGGCCAGTACATGTAACAATCAGCCCGCCCTCAAAGTCGAAACATTATGAATATCGTGTTTGAATAAAATGGGCAAACATTTCAATACACCTAGCTCGATCAACATTGTTACATTGAGTAAAAAAAAACATGTAGTAAATTAACGGGGTGGGGGTGGGGGGGAGGGGTAATACCCGGATACATGTACATGTACATTGTATGTTTCCTACGATTAGCTGTGTATAACTGTGGAAATGAGTCTATACATGTACGTACAAAGTACTATTAGATATGGCGAATTTCATCACCAGATTTAAAAAGTTGAACTTTTGATTTGAGAAAATTGAAAACTTTTTCAACTCTTGCATTACTAGTAAATATGCGCAAGTGCAAGTTTCAATGTTTAAACTTTGTACCAATTTATACGATTTCTTGGATTATCACTGACAACTTTTGCCGAAAAAAAAGCTTGAGAAGTTCAAAAATGTTCAAATAAACCTGTTACATGTACATTCACATATACGCGCTGAAATTATACAAGTAAACCCAGATTTTTCCTGAAAATTGTCGGAAAACTCAAATTCACATAATAAGTTTTTTATCTGTACATATCTAGGCATGCAGAATAATATCTCAAAAATTTAACTTTTCGTTTATTTTTCCACTATTGCATTCATGTATTTTATGAAACGTAATACCCTGAATCATAAGAAATATACATACACATGTGTTCGGAAAACACGGTGATGTCACATCAGATAACTCCCGTGCATACAGTATGAACAAGCATTACCTTTGAACTACTGATCAAAGAAGTCCATCAAACACTTGCAAGTTAATCTCGAAGTGTCCCAATGAATTATCAATGTGGCCGTGGTCACCTGTGTGTGACACAGCCAATCACCCGTGACGACACTGCCCCTGACCCCGCGAAGGAATTACGGGAGCGCGCGGTGTCATCACAGTACCAGCAGCTCTGGGAGTTGATCAGCCTAGCTAATCTCCTGTGATCTACTAGGTCGCCTCTGATCTGCTAGGCCCGTTGGGGCTCTCTGATTGGTCTTCTGGGCACTGATTGGTCCGAGCTGGGTGACAGGGACAGTGAGATAGCCGGCATCGGGGCTCTATAAAAGAGGGTCATTATCACTGAAATTTCATAACTTGCTCCGGCTTCAGTTAGATCAGTACATCTGTATACAACACAAATTTACTTTGACAACATGGAGTTTCACAGTTTGCAAAACTACTGTGCGCCAGGCACGTGGTCCGCCAAGTCAGCTGCTGGTCAGCACCAGTCTCAGGACATCAAGCCACAACTGTTGACACCCTCGATGTTGTCCCAACAGGATTACATGGCGTACGGATATCAGTGTTCCAGCACCACTCCTGTGGGTCCCTACGGCTTCCAGACCCCGACGACGGACGGCCACGTGGCGGCACATACCCTTGCCGGACTGTCCTATGGTCATCACCCGTACTCCTACCCGAGCGGATACGGAGTTCCAGCGACCCAGCCACCCACTGGTATCGTCACCAAGCCCACGTCCTCATCTCCAAGCGACAGCTCCTCCACGTCTCCGCCGTCTCCCGCCAAAGTCTACGTCACGGGCAACAGCGGCCGCGTGCGCAAGCGTCCTCTGGAGAGCGGCAAGCCACCCTACAGCTACATCGCCCTCATCTGCATGGCCGTCGCCAACGCCCCCGAGAAACGCGCCACTCTGAGAGAGATCATCGAGTATATCGAGGGTCGATTCCCTTACTATCGCAGCAACAAGAAGTGGCACGGCTCCATTCGCCACAACCTGACCCTAAATGACTGTTTCGTGAAGACGTCCCGTCGCCCCGGTGACAAGGGTTGTCTCTGGGCCATCGATCCCGCCTTCGAGGACATGTTTGACAACGGAAGCTTGCTCCGACGTCGCTACCGCTACAAGGAAGGCACGTCCAGTTGGCACAAGTCTCAACTCGAGAAAGCCGCCAGGCAGATCGGTCGCAAGCACCCCGTCACCACCAGCAAGTCGACGGTGAAGTCTCCCTCCAGCACGCCGTGCGTTCTCCAGACTCAGCCCATATCTCCAGCCACCAGTCTCGACACAAGCTCCGTCTCCCCGTCTTCAGGACAGTCCAACACCAGCAGCTGCTCGCTGAGTTCTCCGCTGAGTCAACAGACGGCGAGCTTCTCCAGTCCTCCTTGTGTTCCTGTGCCTGTCATCCCCGGCACGTGCTCTTATGCCACTGTTCCTGCCCCGGTCGCCAGCCCTCCACAGCCAGCTACCACGGACGCTTCTTTCCATCTCAACATACCTTCAGTCCAGGGAATCATGCATGATCTCCTCAACTCAGCGGATGATATCTCGGTGAAACAGGAGAGTTCCCCTCCCAGTTTCTCGTATCAGCCGGAGCAGTTGTACAGTGCCTTCCAAACGGACTACTACAATGTGCTTCCCCAGTGTTCTCAGCGCTTATACTGAGAAAACAATGATATGTCTGATGAAATAGCAAACAGCTGTGATTCCTCCCGAAAAGAACTGTCTCCATGTATATATTATTGGCATTTCATGTTGTGTATATAATTGTAAATAATATGCCCATATTTATTTACATGTATATATGATGTACACATAATAAAACTGAAAATGGTGAACAGTGATTTTGTGTGTGTAGCGTTCACAGTGACCGAGATAAAAAACGTTCCTGTATTGATTTCCAGTTCAATGAATATATCATGGTATTAGGCCTACATGTACAAAATGTATATGAACATAAAGCTTGGAAAAACCACAACAATTAGGCCTATACATATAGCTGCAATAAGCCTCGTTAACAACACGCTGACCTCAGCTTTGTAGGGATTTTTTTAAAGTATTAAACTTCAATGTAGATTGGTATACTCTTTTAGGCTAAAAATCCTGGAGAGGAAAGACATCTATATGCCAGGTTTTATGTTCAGTTTAGCTTCGAGGTTATATAGTCTTATGGAATTTTGATAGGCATAATTGAGCCCGAGCCCGCGTTTAGATTCTACGTCACATATGACTATTATGTTCAAACGATGCACGCAGTTCTGACAGATACCGTATCATAATTACTAGTATATGACTATCTAAATGTTTCATTCCAAAATAGATTCTAGGGTAATAAATGCCTGCAAATACGTGTACATGTAGGTCCGTCAAGGCCTACCATACATGTCATCTAATAGTACTGGATAGGACATGAGCATCAGGACATGAGCATCATTTACATGTACACATTGGGCAAACGTGCAATGGCGCGATCCTTATTGGTGGCACTTCCTTAGCATTAGAATAGTATAGAATTGTACAGTTCAATTTTCATGTTTTATTTTCACGTACATGTAAATCGTAAGTTTCTGTGTCCATGTAGCCTATATATATAGCTACTGTGTCCAATTGCCTATAATCCTGGGCTTAGCTCATATTGTAGCCAAAACATTATTCTAATTTTAGATCTATATTTGGTTTTGTTTCCACCTAAGTCTACTTTTAATCGCATCATGATTGATTGATTGATTGATTGATTGATTGGTTGATTTTATTTTGTAAAATTCAATGCAAATACAAAGTTGTAAATACATTAAAAACTACATGGATGACACAAGAAAGTGAAAACACTTATTTCCATTGTGGTCCATTAAAACAATAATGTGACAAAATAATGAGTGTAAAGAAAAACAATGTATAGATGTAAATTGGCTGTATACAATTGAAAAAGTTTTTACACAGCCTAACTACATATTTTTATACTTTTATTTTCATATTTTTTTTTATATAGCCTAACTACATATTATGCTGTATTTCTTTCTATGGGATATGCCGGTGTACCTGTACGTGAGAACCATAGACATATATATGTCTATGGTGAGAACTAATGACACACTAGACATTCAGCCGCTCAGGCTGACTAGACATTATGACACACCGCGGAGCCATCGAAAATTGTCAGTCCGCGTATTCCAAAGTGCTGGAACTGAGACGCCACCACGCGGCAATTTTTGGGTGCCACAAACATTGAATTCTGCTTTTTATTTAGGTTTATCCGTGTATTTCGTGTTGTGAACTTGTGAATAGATCTGTTAACATATGACGATGTATAATAAATCCCCAAGATTTGATGTGGATTATCGGGGAATGCAGTAGGCTATCTGATAATACAGCTGATGTACCCAAGTACGTAGATCTACATCAGATTCATGTCATGACTGACTGATATGTTGCCATGTAAACAAATTATGTAGATCTACGTTCTGAATATATCTATACTCTACGGAAAGACGGTGGGGACATGTGTATTGGGAATTGAATTTAAGCCGCACTAAAAGCTATCGTTATGAGGAAATTCTTGAAACTATATAGATTCTAGTTTAATAAGGAAAAGTCAGTAGATACTAGAGTCTAGATCTAGCTAAAATCATGACGTATGTATAACTGTGTTCTGATTTATACTCTGATTTTTCTAATTCGTTTACACCGTTTTTTGCTGATATTTTCGCAATGCCAAATGGTATCGTATTATAACTTGGTATACTTCATCAGGGCGGCAATTTTATACTAGATTTCAGAGTTCTATCGCCAAAAGTTAAAAAAGTTGGCAATCTACCCCAATGTTAAATTCCAGCCCAAAAAGAGATCTCGAGAATCTGAGCATATGCGGTGATTTGGTCCTGTTTACATCCATTAGGAATGATTTGAAGTATTGTTATAATTTTGGACCAGAACAAACATTGGACTGTATTCTGCAGAAAAATATTGAATTGGAAAGATTGCTCTGGACATTACAAAAGCGACAAAATGCACAAAGTCGTGTGAGTACCCAGAAGTTGAATGATTTGGCTATACAGTAGATCCTGTGTTTTAAGACCACTCAAGGGCCAGAGAAAAGTGGTCTTAAATGACAGATGGTCTCTCATGTCAGGTTTGTATCTTGAACATGAATCCAATGAATCAGTATTTAACATTGCATTAGATTGCCAACTTTTTCAATTTTCATGATAAAAGTCTGAAATTCGGTAGAAAGTTGCCGTTTGACTCCCTGATGGAGTAACCCAGCTTATAATACGATACCATTTAGCGTTGCAAAAATATCAGCCAAAAACAGTGTAAACGAGTTAGAAAAATCAGAGTATAGTGCTTTCCTACGATCCTTCGCACCAAAAATGCCCATAATTCCCAAAACCCAATACCTAATCTCCAATGGGGTTCCTGTTTGCCACCAGGATCGCCACCATGTAATTTGGGTATAGACAAACCATAGAAACAGTTTACTGTGCCAAATACATACAAAAACGTAACAATGTCACATTAAATTTTTGTCATGTTTTCGCATACTAGTAATGTAGACAATGGACATGACGTTTTTTGTACTTCTTTGGCATAATAGACTGTTGTAAAGCCCCAAAAGCACATGGCATCTGCAGGTACCCTATTCCCAAAACCCAATTCCTAATATCCGATTCCCAAACCCATTTCCCAATTTCCATGTCCACACTGGCTTTTGTCGGCTTAAACCCAATTCCCAATACCCAATTTCTATGTCCCCACTGGCTCTCCGTAATACTCTGCCTAGCAATGGTCGAATACCTGGGACAAACACGAAAATAATATGTTCCTGCCAAGATAAAAGAACGAAGACCCAAAATTCTCCAAGAAATGTCATTTACGTTGGTGCAGTTTCACTGTCGGAACCCCGACTACCGTAACGTCACGTTACGTTACGGTAGTCATTAAGATGGCGGAAGGTTTGTCGATTCGTTTTGTTTCCTGTCAATTTTTCTTGATAAGTTGTACGATACAGCTTAAGATTGGAACAATTTTGAAGCCACAAAATGTATGGAGTTATCAGGTTCACTAGAGTAGCCAGAGCAGTGAGAGTATGTGTGATATTCGTTCGATAAAAAAACAATGATGACTACCGTAACGTCAAGTGATATCAGAGTAGTGACTACCGTAACGCGAACCACCGACTACCGTAACGTTACAAACCAGGCAGATCATTGATGCGCTTTTTTTTTCTGTATAGTAATTCTCTACAACAAATATGGATCTGATATAGATCTATGTGTAAAAGAAAGAAATGTATCTCGTTTTCGTTTGTGGCTATACACCTGCCAAGTTGTGTATCTGTTGCCAGTATTATATCGTTCATGTAGGGCTACTTAGGCAGTCCCACTGTCGCAAATAATTATATGTATAATCCTATTTAATTGCAGGGCACGTATAAAACGTATCAAAAATGGATGACGAGGGGAGTTTTTAAAAAAAATTTATATAGCCCTTTATCAATAATTACACAGACCTTGTATGTAACAGCTCCTTGTTTGTCGTTGGCTGATATGTTCATGGATTAGGGTCAGATTGAGTGGCAACTTCATATTGAGCAATCTGTGACGCACGTTGGCTTTCAATTTAACAGAAGTAGCATCTGAAACCCATCTCTGTAATGATGAAAATTCTTGCTGTTGAATTTTACATGCGTATTTGCCACGGTAGTCCTAAACTGCAGATTGCTCACGTTACGGTAGTCGGACCGAAACATTACGGTAGTCAATAGCAAATTTTATCAACCGCTTTTATCCCGAAAATGCCGTTACAGCGTATTCTGCATGATTATTTATGGATTCTAAATGTCTTATACTATATGTCTGTGGAATAGTTCGTGTCAGTATATTGTTTTTAGTAAGAAAACAGCAAACAATTAAACGAATCGATTCACCCTGCGCCATCTTCATGACTACCGTAACGTGACGGTAGTACGGTAGTCGGGTTCCGACAGTGAGTTTGCGTCTTGACGACAGGCCATTGTAGGACTACAATGCTTGGGAAAGAAGTTGTTTCTCAGGCATTATACGGAAAACCATGTGGTTATAACAAAACTACAGTGTGTATAAGACGACAGTGGCCAGTCCATTATAGTATAGATTCTATTCTCATATTGCAGCTAATCTACAATAAAGCCTTCTCAATGGTGAAACCATAACATTGTCATTTTGAGCCCCCATGGTCAGAGGTTCAAGGTGTGTACATGTCTATATAATTACACAGTGTGATGATAGTCAGTAGTGTGCAAGGCTAGCCTGATGTCGCACTCACCACCGCTGGCCCCCCACGAGCTGTGTGCATATGAAGCGCCGGTGTCGCTCTGGGGGCTGGTCGAGGCCTATGTCCCGCGACATGAGTGGCAGGAAGTCAAACTCATCCTGGGAGAGTCACTGGTCGAACAGAGTCTAGAGCTTCAGACTGAGGTAGATCTATGTTTAGTAATAATAATATAACATGTAATTATATATATAATACACTATATGTGCAATTTATACACTACATGTTCAATGTCTTGTTTGAGTAATCACGGTTGTTAAGATGATAATGAATGTACATTTTTCTAGTAGTGAAACACTGAATTGCCACATGTTACAGTAATAAACTAATTATTCAAACTCAAATGATTGCAGGTTCGCACACTGTTGGAGATATGGAGGGATTATCGGGACGAGACTGACAAGCAGCCAATGTTCCATCGTCTGCCTGAGCCTCCTGAGGCTAGGGACAGACTCAAACAGGAAATCAAGTTCTTCGTTGACAGTGTGCGTGAGAAATCTGGCGATAATGGAAGGTTAGTCAACGAGTTAGCATTTCATGACTATTTCTGTAATAGTATTCTCTTTTTTGAGGACATCATCTTCAAGTACACCGGTAGTAATAACCTTTCATGGAAGTATTAATGTTTGTATGTTTTGGAATTCCAGAAACTTTGCAAACATTCTGGCAAATCACAACAAACAAGTGTTGGATTATGTGCTGCAGGACACCAGTGAGTACTCAGTGTGAACTCAGAAAATATCAATTCAATGTGTTATATATACTTACTGAAATGAAAAGCGATTTAGCCCAGTTTGTACCGTGACAGTGTTCATTGTGTGACAGGCTGTGGTTCAGGACGACCCTCCACCACTAGGAATCACTCTGATGGCAGAGAGACTCCTGCCATCCCTCCCACACCAGACAGGTCTGTTTCATTCCTCATAGCAGCTTCACCTGTGGATGTGTTGCGAATGTGATTAATTTTGTGATAAAACAAATACTGTTTGCAGGCTGTCGTTGTCATCCACAGTCAGTGATGAGGTGGAATCCATGCAGGACAAACTCAACTACCTCAAGTTAGACGAGGTTGTGCAGCATTTACGGTTAGACACCTGCGAGCACAGCACAGTGAAAGAACTACTTAGCATGTCTCTTTGGTTTCTTGTCTTAAGTGTTGTTTTTATATATGCTATTTTTAGTTGCTGGTCACATTCATACAGGCTATTGTACAATTTATAAGAATGCCACTGTTAGCACTGTATTGGTTTTGTACAGGGAGACCATATCTCAAGAAGTAGAATGGCTGATGGCAGACATCGAGTTCTTGCAGGTACATAATACGTATTTTCTGTTCAATTGATGGTGGGGAATTCACAGGAAATTGGCAAAAAATAGTTGCTTTGTTATAGTGTGCGGAAGCTGATAGATGCTATTAATGGTGTATTATCTGTTGACTGCAGGGCTGTCTAGAGGAGGAGGTCAATTTCAGGTCCCAAGTTAACATCTCCAGAGAACCCACACTGACAGGTCATGAGCTGACACAGAACTGTGTCTTTCTTCATGATTATTCAAGCTCTAATACTGTGCTGCTTGGAAAAGTATGACATAAGTCTGTGAAAACATTTTCAGTTGTAATTGTAATGGAAACGATTTGGTATTTTGTAGATTTACGAGAAGAACGAAGTAAACTGGAGAAAGAACTTTTGACCCCAGACACACAGCTACCTCAGGCATTGAATGACTCGCAGTAAGTAATACAAACAATGTATCTGGAACGAAAAGAAAATAATTTGAACGGCATCATCTCTTCATGCAACCATGATGTTGATACACACAATTCTAAACCTCCTTGAGCAAAATGTGCTTACCTGCAATCACCAGGTCCACCCATATATCAAGGAAGGTGCCAGAGCCTATCATCCGAGGCTCACCCAGTAAAGTTTCTCCAAATAAACCTGCTCCGCTCAAAGCGTCCCACAACCTCTCAACACAAGTGTTGACCTTGAAGCCGCCGCGAGATGCCACAGTGTCCTCCCAGACAGGAGCTCCCAATAGGCATTCTGGTCCCAAGCCCCCTCTGCATAAATCCCAGCCATCCAGTAAACCCACCCCTGCCAGTCACCATGGCGACCACGGCGACCTTGAGCGGCGCCTGCTGTCCGAGGTCTCCTCGCACATGTCGGTACGGACGGCCACTCTGCCCAACAACACTCGAGTTATGGCGGTTTCTGCCTCTGACAGCAACATACACGCACCCAGCCCGCCATCCAGCGCCAAACCCGTGCTCCGTCCCAACTCCGCCCAGCGCTTCCGTAAGATGGTGTCGCAATGTCGCGACCAAACCTGACTGTCCAAATATGCATTGTGTAGTGGGACATGTACAGTCAATCTCATCTCAGCGCCTGCTGAGTGCTTAGCCAGTATTACACATGAATGTGTGTATGTGTATAAAGTATTGTACATTCTGTGATGACATGCTTCAAAATAACAACATTGGAATGGCCATACATTGTGATATTATTGTGTGCCGCCCACAGTTCTATGTGTCTATTATTGTATGTATTGATGAGGGAGGTTGCTTTGTGGCATTTACATAGAAAAATATGATATTTTCAAAGCAAATACAATGTTCACAATGTTGCGCATAACTCCAGTAGGAAGCACATTGTCACTGTTCACCATTCCAATATCATTGAAGCTTGTATATTCGGCTGACAAAGAGTCGAACTGATCTCTTGTGTGTGTACAATGTACTGTTTTGTTATCATCATTTCATACAAAACAAAATGTTATTTCAATTCAATAACAAATGGATGGTATTGTGATTTTTCTGACCTATACTAATGATGTATGCAGTACTTGATCTCACTGTTACTGTGATTGCTTTCTCACTGATTTACATAATTTGGGATAATTGCTGTACATTATTCTGTATCATCTCTCATCGGTTGCTGTTGTTTGAAATGTGTGAAAATGTTTTGAACTGCACAAAATGTGCACAAGTTTGACTTGTTAGATATATACATTTAAGAATGTTTCTGTGATACAATTGTACATAATGAACAATCGGCCTGTTGAAAGATGAAAATAAACATTTGACAAAATTTGTATGCATAGATAGCTGTCAAGGTCCAAATATTCTCCTAATATTGTATCGAGCAACTGTTATGAGACAATGAGAATTCTAGCTCTAGAAAACTTCAGTCCCAATAACCCTGATATGATGCCAAAGAAGATTTTGACAAAACCCAAAACATGCTTGTTCTGGGTCATTAGTCAGAGAGCAATGTTCTTGTGCCTCTACATGGCAGTATTTCTGACAAAAGAAGAAACACAAACTCAGTGAAAAAATTTGCCATGGGCAAAGTTCAACCAGAATAATACCCTCCACAAGTTCTGAGAGTAACATCCATTAGGCTCTATGATGCATCGTTACTGACTGTGCGAAATGCAGACTACTGGTACCAATTATGTGTAATACATTTAGGTTTTGCCCGGAGCACTTCACCAATACACCCCAAATACATGTTTGTTTGGGGCCACTAGTCTGGAAATTATGTTCGTTGGTTCTATCACAGGTGTTAGTTTCAAGCTTGGAATAAGAAATGTTGATTGGGCTCCCGACCAAATTTACGCTGAATGTGAAATTTGTCAATTAGAAGCAATTATACTGAATCTAATCTATATATACATGTTGTAAATCATATATATGGCAAAGATTTTGGTGACCTTGAGCTTGACCTCTGGTTGCATCCACAATATAATACATGTAGATGACCAACGAATGACTTGCTCTCACTGGCCCATTTGGGAATATTTTAAGAAATAGAGAAACCCCGAGGAACAGGGGTTCAACTATGTTGAATAACTCCCTGTTCCTCAAGGGGTTTCTCTATTTTAAACCATACAGCAAACTACTCAGCTGTGACCGGCAGGTGTTTAACCAACATACAGCATTGATTAAACACCTGAGAGAACAATGCAAGTATGGTTTAAGGTACTGATGATTTTTCATCCACTTTCCATCTCAGTCATGTATGATCGATATATTTGTGACCTGCTTGAGTGGTAAATCTTAAAGTCATATTTTATGTGATCTAACAGTATTAAATTGGCCTCTGCAGACAAAATAATTGCAGATAGAACTTAGGGTTGTACAATGGGCATACATGTATAGGGAATCATGTATAGTGATCTATTAGCGATTTTGACCTCAGACTACGATGATTTCTAAAGCTCAATATCACATTTGATCACGGTTGCGTTTGAGAAATGTGCAAATTGGCCTTGCAGAGAGCTTTGCATTATCAGCAGGAAGGAAGTCAGACCAGTCTGATCACACACTGATTGGTGCTAAAATATCGTAATGCATTTGTAGATGGTGGCCTTCGTGATAACCAACGGAAGTACATGCACTTGCATCTACTTTCAATGTCCTAGTAGTAATAAGAAAGTGGATTTAGGGATGGGTTGGACTCGGTGACCTTTAGTTATTTGACGTCATTGTTGGTATATGACATTCATTAGGGGGCGTCATAAACGTTCAACTCTAAATTCGCCAGTTGGTGGGGACGTCATAACGTTTAGCCCTAAACACGCTAGAGGGAGTCACCCATAGGCCCATTATCACAAAGCACCGAGAAATGTTTCGAATATCATAATGCACCCGTAAGCGTTTGGAATGTCATAATGTACCCATAAATGTTTTTTTAAATATCATTTATTGTTGATTATTCTTTTTCATATTTTCTGGAATGTTTTCTAAACGTCCCAATTATTATTATTTTAATAATTACTTGTATAATTTTTTGTAATTACTTTAAAACCTTATATTTTTGTCTGTTTTTAAGCTACCGGACCTATGGTCCGATAACCTATTGCCGTCACGTTGCGTCCGTCGTCCGTCCGTCCGTCCGGGCGGACGAGAGTATGGTTGTGTGACTAGAAAAGGCACACAACCATAAGTTGTGAGGAAATTTCTTCTTGTGTGCCTATTTTGGGGAGTTGTGTGCCTATTTTAGATAGGAAATTTAACATGTAAAAGGCACACAAGAAGGTCTCGTCCGCATGTCCGTCTGTCCACATTTTTATCTTTAAAATGTACGGTCCAATCTTTCTGAAAATTTGGGAAAAGATACCTTAAAATAATTCAAGAAGGAGGCATTTTTTATTTTTCAATTTTTCGATTTTTCAACTTCGGCGGCCATTTTCTCAAAAACTGTCTGATCAGTTTTGAGATTTTTGTTTAAAAACATTTCTCTTATATACCTTCATGACGTGTATAAGTTTTGTTGCCCTTTGATCGCCGATCTCTGTGTGGTGGCCATTTTGAATTTTGAACAGGTCGACGAAATCTTTTTTCGCCCAAATCGCATTACAATCCATTTTGGGCCATTTCCAGGGAAAAGAAAATTTTCACTCTTTGAAAAAAGTTTTGGACTTAGAAAATTTTCGGCACTTTTTTCCTTCATAATGGGAGCTGCCCGAACTGTACTCATAGAACACTTGAAGATAGAGCTTAGAAATTGGCACTTTCAAATGGGAAGTCATATATTGCGACTTGTGTGTTGACCTTGAATTTGACCTTGGGTGACCTTGAAAGGTCAAAGCAGCCATTTTTGGGTCGAAAAATGCCCAAATTTGCACCTTGTCTGTCTTTTTTCGAAAACTGTCTGATCACTTTTGAGATTTTTGTTTCAAAACATGCTAATTGATGTCCTTGACAATGTTTATAAAGATGGAGTGTCTTGAATCGATCGATAGGCCCAAAATTATGGCCCAAAAGGCCCAAAAATGCCTAAAATTCAGTTTTTAGCTGTTTTCTCGAAAACTGCCCGATCGGTTTCCAGATTTTTGTTTCCAACCCTGCTGATTGGGGTACTTGACATTGTTTATAAAGATGGAGTGCCTTGAATCTATCGATAGGCCCAAAATTATGGCCCAAAAAGGCTCAAAATTTTTTGGTTGTTTTCTCGAAAACTATTTGATCAGTTTTGAGATTTTTGTTTCAAAACATGCTAATTGGGGTCCTTGACATTGTTTATAAAGAGGAGTGCCTTGAATTGCTGAAAAAACCCAATCTGTGGGCTGGAGAGGCCTAAACAGGCCGATATTTTCGAATTGCCATATAGGGCAAAAACGCTTGTACATAGGGCTTAGATTTGTATTATAAGCATATAGAAAGTCATATATTGTGCATCTTTTTGTGACCTTGAAGTTGACCTCAGATGACATTGGAGGCTGAATCTCAAGGTCACGGGGACATGAAATGTGTAAATTGGCCTCTATAGACAAAATGCTTGTAGATAGGTTATGTTTATATTATGAGCATTTAGGAAGTCTTTTGGTGACCTTGTTTCTGACCTCAGATGACCTTGAGTACTAAATCTCAATGTCAGATCTAACATGAAATGTGTAAATTGCTTTGTTGGGCTAAAACTATTGCACATACAGGTTAGGATTGCATTATTAGCATATAGTCAGAAGAGCAGAAGGTAACTATCTGTTGGTGACCTGAAAGGACGTCCACCGTGAAGGCTTAATCTCAAGGTCATGCCTGGCCTGAAATGTGTAAATTGGCCTTTACGGACAAAATACTTGTAGATAGACATTATATTTGTATTATGAATATATGTTGTATACAAAATTATATACAGCACACCTAATGGTGACAATGACGTATGTACAGAAAGATGACCTTGATTGATAAATCTGAATGTCATATCTCACCTGTGGTGCTTGAACCAAAATTGTCCGGTAACCTATCTTAGCCCTTGAGCTAATTTTTTAGGTTACCGGACCTATGGTCCGATAACCTATTGGCATGGCGTTGCGTCCGTCGTCCGTCGTCCGTCGTCATCCGTCGTCGTCCGTCGTCGTCGTCGTCCACATTTTTATCTTTTTTGTTTACAGGCAAATTTTTAGGTTACCGGACCTATGGTCCGATAACCTATTGGCATGGCGTTGCGTCCGTCGTCCGGCGTCCGTCGTCCGGCGTCCGGCGTCCGTCCGTTCACATTTTTATCTTTAAAGTATATGGTCCGATCTTTCTGAAATTTTGCACAAAAATACTTAAAAATATTTCCAGGAAAGGTTTTTTTTAGTTTTCTGATTTCCGCATTTTTTTCAAAATGGCGGCCATTTTCGACGAAAAATGCCTGATTTTGGACTTTGGCGGCCATTCTCTCAAAATCTGTTCAGTAACTTTTTTTCTTTTTGATACATAACACTCCTCATATGTACTTCTATCATGTCTGTAAATTTCGTTGCGCTTGAATCGCTCGAAGTGGGCCATTTTGGCCCAAACTCGGCCCAAATGGGACTTTCCCATGCTAAATTCTCCTATGCTTTATAATGGGACACATTATGCCTAATATCTCACTTAATATTGAGATTAGAGACTAGGAATCAATTGTGGACATATAGGAAATGATATATGCTGAATATTCTCGTGATCTTGAATTCGACCTCTGACCTCAGTCTCAAGGTCAGAGCGGCCGTTTTCTTTAAAAAATGACCAATTTTGGATTTTGACGGTCGTTTTCTCAAAATCTGTTCAGTAACTTTTGTTCTTGTTGATGCATAACACTCCGCATATGTACCCCTGTGACATGTATAAATTTCGTTGCCCTTGAATCGCTCAAAGTGGGCTACTTTGGGCCCAAACTCCACCCAAATGGGACTTTCCCATGTTAAATTCTCCTATGGTTTATAATGGGACACATTAAGCTTAATATCTCACGTAATATTGAGATTAGAGACTAGGAATCAATTGTGGACATATAGGAAATGATATATGCTGAATATTCTTGTGACCTTGAATTTGACCTCTGACCTCGGTTTCAAGGTCAGAGCACAAAATGTCTAATATCTTGCTTGTTATCAACTTTACAGCCTAGGAATCAATTGTGGACATATAGGAAATGATACATGCCGAATAATCTGATGACCTTGAATTTGACGTTTGACCTCATTTTCAAGGTCACAGAACAAAATGGCTAATATCTCACTTATTATCGATTTTACAGCTTAGGAATAAATTGTGGACATATAGGAAATGATATATGCTGAATATTCTCGTGACCTTGAATTTGACCTCTGACCTCGGTTTCAAGGTCAAAGCACAAAATGTCTAATATCTTGCTTATTATCAACTTTACAGCCTAGGAATCAATTGTGGACATATAGGAAATGATACATGCCGAATAATCTGATGACCTTGAATTTGACGTTTGACCTCATTTTCAAGGTCACAGAACAAAATGGCTAATATCTCACTTATTATCGATTTTACAGCTTAGGGATCAATTGTGGACATATAGGAAATGATATATGCTGAATATTCTCGTGACCTTGAATTTGACCTCTGACCTCGGTTTCAAGGTCAAAGCACAAAATGTATAATATCTCGCGTATTATCAACTTTACAGCCTAGGAATTAATTGTGGACATATAGGAAATGATACATGCTGAATAATCTGATGCCCTTGAATTTGACGTTTGACCTCATTTTCAAGGTCACAGAACAAAATGGCTAATATCTCACTTATTATCGATTTTACAGCTTAGGGATCAATTGTGGACATATAGGAAATGATATATGCTGAATATTCTTGTGACCTTGAATTTGACCTCTGACCTCGGTTTCAAGGTCAGAGCACAAAATGTCTAATATCTTGCTTATTATCAACTTTACAGCCCAGGAATCAATTGTGGACATATAGGAAATGATACATGCCGAATAATCTGATGACCTTGAATTTGACGTTTGACCTCATTCTCAAGGTCACAGGACAAAATGGCTAATATCTCACTTATTATCGATTTTACAGCTTAGGGATCAATTGTGGACATATAGGAAATGATATATGCTGAATATTCTCGTGACCTTGAATTTGACCTCTGACCTCGGTTTCAAGGTCAGAGCACAAAATGTATAATATCTCGCTTATTATCAACTTTACAGCCTAGGAATTAATTGTGGACATATAGGAAATGATACATGCCGAATAATCTGATGCCCTTGAATTTGACGTTTGACCTCATTTTCAAGGTCACAGAACAAAATGGCTAATATCTCACTTATTATCGATTTTACAGCTTAGGGATCAATTGTGGACATTTAGGAAATGATATATGCTGAATATTCTCGTGACCTTGAATTTGACCTCTGACCTCGGTTTCAAGGTCAGAGCACAAAATGTCTAATATCTTGCTTATTATCAACTTTACAGCCCAGGAATCAATTGTGGACATATAGGAAATGATACATGCCGAATAATCTGATGACCTTGAATTTGACGTTTGACCTCATTCTCAAGGTCACAGGACAAAATGGCTAATATCTCACTTATTATCGATTTTACAGCTTAGGGATCAATTGTGGACATATAGGAAATGATATATGCTGAATATTCTCGTGACCTTGAATTTGACCTCTGACCTCGGTTTCAAGGTGAGAGCACAAAATGTCTAATACCTCGCTTATTATCAACTTTACAGCCTAGGAATCAATTGTTGACATATGGGAAATGATACATGCCGAATAATCTGATGACCTTGAATTTGACGTTTGACCTCATTTTCAAGGTTACAGAACAAAATGGCTAATATCTCACTTATTATCGATTTTACAGCTTAGGGATCAATTGTGGACATAAAGGAAATGATATATGCTGAATATTCCCGTGACCTTGAATTTGACCTCTGACTTCAGTTTCAAGGTCAGAGCACAAAATGGCTAATATCTCGCCTATTATTGACTTTACAGCTTAGGAATCAATTGTGGACATATAGGAAATGAAATATGCCGAATATTCTAATGACCTTGAATTTGACCTTTGACCTCATTTTCAAGGTCACAGGAAAAGTGGCTAATATATCGCTTCTTATCGACTTTACAGCTTGAGAATCAATTATGAACATATAGGAAATGATATATGCAGATTATTGCCTTGACATTGAATTTGACCTTTGACCTCATTTTCAGGATCAGTTTAGGAATCAATTATGAACATATAGGAAATGATATAAGCTGAATATTGCTATGACCTTGAATTCGACCTTTGACCTCATTTTCAAGGTGACAGGACATGATGGCTAATATCTCGCTTATTATTGACTTTACAGCTTAGGAATCAATTGTGGACATACTAGAAATGACATATGCCGAATATTATCATGTCCTTGAATTAACCAATGACCTTATTTTCAAGGTCACGGGACAAATTACTAATATCTAAAATATATATTGTCCGGTAACCTTTCTTAGCCCTTGGGCTAATTTTCTGAAATTTTGCACAAAAATACTTAAAAATAATTCAAGAAGGAGGTATTTTTTAGTTTTTTGATTTTCGCATTTTTTTCAAAATGGCGGCCGTTTTCGACGAAAAATGCCTGATTTTGGACTTTGGCGGCCATTTTCTCAAAATCTGTTCAGTAACTTTTTTTCTTTTTGATAAATAACACTCCTCATATGTACTCCTATGATGTCTATAAATTTCGTTGCGCTTGAATCGCTCGAAGTGGGCCATTTTGGCCCAAACTCGGCTCAAATGGGACTTTTCCATGTTAAATTCTCCTATGCTTTATAATGGGACACATTATGCCTAATATCTCACTTGATATTGAGATTAGAGACTAGGAATCAATTGTGGACCTATAGGAAATGATATATGCTGAATATTCTCGTGACCTTGAATTTGACCTCTGACCTCAGTTTCAAGGTCAGAGCACAAAATGGCTTATATCTCGCTTATTATCGACTCTACAGCTTAGGAATCAATTGTGGACATATAGGAAATGATATATTCTGAATAATCTCGTGACCTTGAATTTGACCTCTGACCTCAGTTTCAAGGTCAGAGCACAAAATGGTTTATATCTCGCTTATTATCGACTCTACAGCTTAGGAATCAATTGTGGACATATAGGAAATGATATATGCTGAATATTCTGATGACCTTGAATTTGACCTTCGACCTCATTTTCAAGGTCACAGGACAAAATGGCTAATATCTCGCTTGTTATCGACTTTACAGCTTAGCAATCAATTATGAACATATAGGAAATGATATATGCAGATTATTGTCATGACCTTGAATTTGACCTTTGACCTCATTTTCAAGGTCACAGGACAAAATGGCTAATATCTCACTTATTATCAATTTTACAGCTTAGGAATCAATTGTGGACATATAGGAAATGATATATGCTGAATATTCTCGTGACCTTGAATTTGACCTCTGACCTCATTTCCTTGGTCCAAGGACAAACTGGCTCAAATCTGGCTCCTCTATTGACTGTATGGCTTGGGAATCAATTGTGGACATGATATACATGATATAGAAAATGATATACACTGAATATTTTGATGACCTTGAATTTGACCTTTGCCCCTTCATTTTCAAGGCTACAGCAAAAAATTACTAATATCTCTCTGATTATTGAACTTACAGCTTAGCAATCAACTGTGGACATGATATATGCTTAATGTTATATATGCTGAATATTCTCTTGACCTTGAATTCAACCAGTGACCTGGCTAACACCTAAAATATTAAACATTGTCCGGTAACCTATCTTTGGCCCTTGGCCTAATTTTTTTCTTCCGCCGTTTGGTTCCCAGATCACAGATGCCTTAATCTATCTTTCCGAAACTTTCACATCTCATCCGAAATACTTTGCTTCAGCCCCTATTGTTTTTTGTCAAGATCCGAAATCCAAGAAATCTGGGGTGTCCAAGAGTTTGGGCCAAAAAGGCCCACTTTGAGCGATTCAAGGGCAAAGGGTAAATATGATGAGTGTTATGCATCAATAAGAAAAAAGTTACTGAACAGATTTTGAGAAAACGTCCATCAAAGTCCAAAATTGGCTGTTTTTCGTCAAAAATGGCAGCCATTTTGAAAAAATCTCGAAAATAAAAAAACTAAAAAATACCTCCCTCTCGAAATATTTGAGAAAAAACTGTTGAGAAAGTTTTGAGATTTTTGTTTCATAAGATTCCCCTTATGTACCTCTGTGATGTGTAAAAGTTTGGTTGGCCTTGAATCGCCTGTGTGCGTGTGGCAGACATTTTGAATTTTTGACATTTTGAAAAACAAATTTCGGCCAAAATCGCATTACTATCCATTTTGGGCCATTTCTAGGCAAAAAATTTTTTCATACTTTGGAAATTTTTTTCGCCACTTTTTCTTTTATAATGGGAGCTGCCAGAACTGTACTTATGGAATGCCTGGAGATAGAGCCTAGATATTGACATTTTCAAATGGGAAGTCATATATGGCGAGTTGTGTGGTGACCTTGAATTTGACTTTCGATGACCTTGAAAGGTCAAAACAGCCATTTTTGGGTAACAAATTGCCCACATTTGCCTCTATAGATGAAATGCTTGCAGATAGAGCTTATGTTTGCATTATGAACATATAGGAAGACATATATGGCACAACTGATGATAACCTTGAACCTTGAACCTCTGACTCGGAATGTGTAGATTGGCCTGAATGGCCTAAACGCTTGCACCCAGATATATATATATATCGTGTTATGTATACAAAATCAAATGCCGCACACGCAATGTAATGGTGACATTGAAGTTCACATTTCTCAAGGTCATATGTTCACAAAGATGACCTTGATTGGTAAATCTCAAGATCTTTTACCTGTCATGGCCAAACTAAAATTGTCCGGTAACCTATCTTAGCTTTGTGGCTATTTTAGGTTACCGGACCTATGGTCCGATAACCTATTGGCATGGCGTTGCGTCCGTCGTCCGTCGTCGTTGTCCACATTTTTATCTTTTTTGTTTACGGGCGAATTTTTCTGAAATTTTGCAGAAAAATACTTAAAAATAATTCAAGAAGGAGGTATTTTTAGGTTACCGGACCTATGGTCCGATAACCTATTGGCATGGCGTTGCGTCCGTCGTCCGTCGTCCGTCGTCGTCCGTCGTCCGTCGTCGTCCGTCGTCGTCGTCCACATTTTTATCTTTTTTGTTTACGAGCGAATTCTTCTGAAATTTTGCACAAAAATACTTAAAAATAATTCAAGAAGGAGGTATTTTTTAGTTTTTTGATTTTCGCATTTTTTTCAAAATGGCGGCCGTTTTCGACGAAAAATGCCTGATTTTGGACTTTGGTGGCCATTTTCTCAAAATCTGTTCAGTAACTTTTTTTCTTTTTGATACATAACACTCCTCATATGTACTCCTATGATGTCTATAAGTTTCGTTGCGCTTGAATCGCTCGAAGTGGACCATTTTGGCCCAAACTCGGCCCAAATGGGACTTTCCCATGTTAAATTCTCCTATGCTTTATAATGGGACACATTATGCCTAATATCTCACTTAATATTAAGATTAGAGACTAGGAATCAATTGTGGACATATAGGAAATGATATATGCTGAATATTCTCGTGACCTTGAATTTGACCTCTGACCTCAATTTCAAGGTCAGAGCACAAAATGTCTGATATCTCGCTTATTATCGACTCTACAGCTTAGGAATCAATTGTGGACATATAGGAAATGATATATGCTGAATATTCTGGTGACCTTGAATTTGACCTTTCACGACATTTTCAAGGTCATAGGACAAAATGGCTAATATCTCGCTTGTTATCGACTTTACAGCTTAGGAATCAGTTATGAACATTTAGGAAATGATCTATGCAGATTATTGTCATGACCTTGAATTTGACCTTTGACCTCATTTTCAAGGTCACAGGACAAAATGGCTAATATCTCACTTATTATCGACCCTACAGCTTAGGAATCAATTGTGGACATATAGGAAATGATATATGCTGAATATTCTGATGACCTTGAATTTGACCTTTGACGGCATTTTCAAGGTCATAGGACAAAATGGCTGATATCTCGCTTGTTATCGACTTTACAGCGTAGGAATCAGTTATGAACATATAGGAAATGATATATGCAGATTATTGTCATGACCTTGAATTTGACCTTTGACCTCATTTTCAAGGTCACAAGACAAAATGGCTAATATCTCACTAATTATCGATTTTACAGCTTAGGAATCAATAGTGGACATGTAGGAAATGATATATGCTGAATATTCTCGGACCTTGAATTTGAGCTCTGACCTCATTTTCAAGGTCCAAGGACAAACTGGCTCATATCTTGCTCCTCTATTGACTGTATGGCTTGGGAATCAATTGTGGACATGATATAAAAAATGATAAAAAAAAACACTGAATACTTTGATGACCTTGAATTTGACCTTTGCCCCTTCATTTTCAAGGCCACAGCACAAAATTGCTAATATCTCGCTGATTATTGAATTTACAGCTTAGCAATCAACTGTGGACATGATATATGCTTAATGTTATATATGCTGAATATTCTCTTGACCTTGAATTCAACCAGTGACCTGGCTGACATCTAAAATATTAAACATTGTCCGGTAACCTATCTTTGGCCCTTGGCCTAATTTTTAGTTTTTTGATTTTCGCTTTTTCTTCAAAATGGCGGCCGTTTTCGACGAAAAAGGCCTGATTTTGGACTTTGGCGGCCATTTTCTCAAAATCTGTTCAGTAACTTTTTTTCTCTTTGATACATAAGACTCCTCATATGTACTTCTATGATGTCTATAAATTTCGTTGCGCTTGAATCGCTCGAAGTGGGCCATTTTGGCCCAAACTCGGCCCAAATGGGACTTTCCCATGTTAAATTCTCCTATGCTTTATAATGGTACACATTAAAGCCTAATATCTCACTTAATATTGAGATTAGAGACTAGGAATCAATTGTGGACATATAGGAAATGATATATGCTGAATATTGTCATGACCTTGAATTTGACCTCTGACCTTGGTTTCAAGGTCAGAGCGGCCGTTTTCGTCGAAAAATGGCCAATTTTGGACTTCGACGGTCGTTTTCTCAAAATCTGTTCAGTAACTTTTTTAGGTTACCGGACCTATGGTCCGATAACCTATTGCCATGGCGTTGCGTCCGTCGTCCGTCCGTCCGTCCGTCCGTCGTCCGTCGTCTGTTAACATTTTTATCTTTTTTGTTTACGGACGAATTTTTCTGAAATTTTGCACAAAAATGCCTAAAAATATTTCGAGAGGGAGGTATTTTTTAGTTTTTTGATTTTCGCATTTTTTTCAAAATGGCGGCCGTTTTCGTCGAAAAATGCCTGATTTTGCACTTTGGCGGCCATTTTCTCAAAAACTGTTCAGTAACTTTTTTTCTTTTTGATACATAACACTCCTCATATATACTCCTGTGATGTGTATAAGTTTCGTTGCGCTTGAATCTCGAAGTGGGCCATTTTGGGCCAAACTCGGCCCAAATGGGACTTTCCCATGCTAAATTCTCCTATGCTTTATAATGGGACACATTATGTCTTATATCTCACTTAATATTGAGATTAGAGACTAGGAATCAATTGTGGACATATAGGAAATGATATATGCTGAATATTGTCGTGACCTTGAATTTGACCTCTGACCTCGGTTTCAAGGTCAGAGCGGCCGTTTTCGTCGAAAAATGGCCAATTTTGGACTTTGACGGTCGTTTTCTCAAAATCTGTTCAGTAACTTTTTTTTGTATTAATGCATAACACTCCTCATATGTACCCCTGTGACATGTATAAATTTCGTTGCCCTTGAATCGCTCGAAGTGGACCATTTTGGGCCCAAACTCGGCCCAAATGGGACTTTCCCATGTTAAATTCTCCTATGCTTTATAATGGGACACATTAAGCCATAATATCTCACTTAATATTGAGATTAGAGACTAGTATTCAATTGTGGACATATAGGAAATGATATATGCCGAACATTGTCGTGACCTTGAATTTGACCTTTGACCTCAGGTTCAAGGTCAGAGGATAAAATGGCTAATATCTCGCTTATTATCGACTTTACAGCTTAGGAATCAATTGTGAACATATAGGAAATGATATATGCTGAATATTCTCGTGACCTTGAATTTGACCTTTGACCTTATTTTCAAGGTCACATGACAAAAATGGCTAATATCTCGCTTATTATCGACTTTACAGCTTAGGAATCAATTGTGAACATATAGGAAATGATTTATGCTGAATATTCTCGTGACCTTGAATTTGACCTCTGACCTCGGTTTCAAGGTCAGAGCGGCCGTTTTCGTCGAAAAATGGCCAATTTTGGACTTTGACGGACGTTTTCTCAAAATCTGTTCAGTAACTTTTTTTCATATTGATGTATTAACTGTACATATTTTGCATATTACTGAATATATGTTCTCTTTCCAGTTCTGATTGCGTTATACCTGACATTGCACATTCTTTCACATATACAATCCTTACCATTCGAAGTTAAGCCTGAGGCGAAGTGTTTGGGGTTCACTTCTTAATACGTCCCCCGAATGGTTTTGATTGCTATATGTCTATGTGTGTGTAGGTGTCTTTATGTTTCATTTAAGAAAACTTGTATTTCCCCTATTTAACTTCGTTAATTTCGGTATTAATATGAGAGAAGGCCGCGAGCCTGTGTATCTGTGAAAGATGCACACACAATCCCTTTAACAGGTGGCACGCATCCACGCGACCGCAACAAACGACAGATTGCTTTATGGCCCCATGGCGACAAAGTTAACGAGTTTAAATGCCCTCAAAAGCATGCCTCAGGAGCATGAGCAGACGGTTTGGTGATCACTGATCAAGGTTATAAAAGACAGTTAACCGGTGTTTGACGGTTAACCGGTTAATCGTTTGGAGATTTAACAGCCGGTTATTCGCGGTTATTAAAAAAATGCTAGCCGTCGGCGGTTAACCCATTAATCGTGCAGGCCCTATTTATTATTGACTTTACAGCTTAGGAATCAGTTGTGCACCTATGGGGAATGATGTGTACATGCCAAATATTTTGATGACCATTGATTCGACCTTCGACCTTATTTTCAAGGTCATGGAACAAAATTGCTATTTTGTTTTACTTGTTATTGAATTTACAGCTTAGCAAACAATGGACATATCGGGATTCCAAAATGTTCTATTTTACGTTTGTTTTTGGCATCATCAAAATCTGACTATTGGTGGTAATAAATTGATACTTACTTTCATATCACTGAGTCAATGTCACTGCTGGCGGACGTTGAATCTGTCCCCGAGGATACCATCAACTCAGTAGCCTTCTGGCTTGTGATTAGGTACTTATGTATTTGTCATATATCTATTCCATGGGGCTTGTTTCAGATTTCTAAATTATTTTCATAGGTTGTTGGGCAGTTGTATACTAATTCCATCAGGTGTACAGTAGAAACAACTACATTTAACACACTGTCTGCCCCTGATGACGCCAGTGTGTCTTTGGATAAACTATTTGGTCGGGCTTGTTTCTATTCCAAAATGTTCTATTTTACGTTTGTTTTTGGCATCATCAAAATCTGACTATTGGTGGTAATAGATTGATACTTACATTCATATTACTGAGTCGGTGTCACTGTTGGCGGACGTTGAATCTGTCCCCGAGGATACCATCAATTCAGTAGTTTTCTGGCTTGTGATTAGGTACTTATGTACTCGTCATATATCTATTCCATGGGGTTTGTTTCAGATTTCTAAATTATTTTCATAGGTTGTGGGCAGTTGTATACTAATTCCATCAGGTGTACAGTAGAAACAACTACATTTAACACACTGTCTGCCCCTGATGACACCAGTGTGTCTTTGGATAAACTATTTGGTCGGGCTTTGTTTCTATTCCAAAATGTTCTATTTTACGTTTGTTTTTGGCATCATCAAAATCTGACTATTGGTTGTAATAGATTGATACTTACATACATGTTTGCTGAATATTCTCATGACTTTGCATTTTGACCAGTGACCTTATTTTCAAGGTCACAGGAATATAAAACATATTTTGTCCGGTAACCTGTCTTAGCCCTTGGGCTAATTTTTTCTTATTGATGCATGACACTCCTCCTATGTACCCCTGTGACATGTATAAATTTCGTTGCCCTTGAATCGCTCGAAGTGGGCCATTTTGGGCCCAAACTCAGCCCAAATGGGACTTTCCCATGTTAAATTCTCCTATGCTTTATAATGGGACACATTAAGCCTAATATCTCACTTAATATTGAAATTAGAGACTAGGAATGAATTGTGGACATATAGGAAATGATATATACTGAATATTCTCGTGACCTTGAATTTGACTTTTGACCTCATTTTCAAGGTCACAGGACAAAATGGCTAATATCTCGCTTATTATCGACTTTACAGTTTAGGAATCAATTGTGAACATATAGGAAATGATATATGCTGAATATTTTCGTGACCTTGAATTTGACCTTTGACCTCATTTTCAAGGTCGCAGGACAAAATTGATAATATCTCGCTTATTATCGACTTTACAGGTTAGGAATCAATTGTGAACATATAGGAAATGATATATGCTGAATATTCTCGTGGCCTTGAATTTGACCTTTGACCTCATTTTCAAGGTCACAGGACAAAATGACCAATATCTTGCTTATTAGCGACTTTACAGCTTAGGAATCGATTGTGAACATATAGGAAATGATATATGCTGAAAATTCTCGTGACCTTGAATTCGACCTTTGACCCCATTTTCAAGGTCACAGGACAAAATGGCTAATATCTCGCTTGTTATCGACTTTACAGCTTAGGAATCAATTGTGAACATATAGGAAATGATATATGCTGAATATTCTCGTGACCTTGAATTTGACCTTTGACCTCATTTTCAAGGTCACATGACAAAATGGCTAATATCTCGCTTATTATCGACTTTACAGTTTAGGAATCAATTGTGAACATATAGGAAATGATATATGCTGAATATTTTCATGACCTTGAATTTGACCCTGACCTCATTTCCAAGGTCACAGGACAAAATTGCTAATATCTCGCTTATTATCGAATTTACAGCTTAGGAATCAATTGTGAACATATAGGAAATGATATATGCTGAAAATTCTCGTGACCTTGAATTTGACCTTTGACCTCATTTTCAAGGTCACAGGACAAAATGGCCAATATCTTGCTTATCAGCGACTTAACAGCTTAGAAATCAATTGTGAACATATAGGAGATGATATATGCTGAAAATTCTCATGATTTTGAATTTGACCTTTGACCTCATTTTGAAGGTTGCATGACAAAATGGCTAAGATCTCGCTTATTATCGACTTTACAGCTTAGGAATCAATTGTGAACATATAGGAAATGATATACGCAGAATATTCTCGTGACCTTGAATTTGACCTTTGACCTCATTTCCAAGGTCACAGGACAAAATTGCTGATATCTCGCTTATTATCAACTTTACAGCTTAGGAATCAATTGTGAACATATGGGAAATGATATATGCTGAATATTCTCGTGACCTTGAATTTGACCTTTGACCTTATTTTCAAGGTCACAGGACAAAATGGCCAATATCTTGCTTATTAGCGACTTTACAGCTTAGGAATCGATTGTGAACATATAGGAAATGATATATGCTGAAAATGCTCGTGACCTTGAATTTGACCTTTGACCTATTTCCAAGGTCACAGGACAAAATGGCCAATATCTTGCTTATTAGCGACTTTACAGCTTAGGAATCAATTGTGAACATATAGGAAATGATATATGCTGAAAATGCTCGTGACCTTGAATTTGACCTTTGACCTATTTTCAAGGTCACAGGACAAAATGGCCAATATCTTGCTTATTAGCGACTTTACAGCTTAGGAATTAATTGTGAACATATAGGAAATGATATATGCTGAAAATTCTCATGACCTTGAATTTGACCTTTGACCTCATTTTCAAGGTCAACAGGACAAAATGGCTAATATCTTGCTTATTATCGACTTTACAGCTTAGGAATCAATTGTGAACATATAGGAAATGATATATTCTGAATATTTTAATGATATTGAATTTGACCTTTGACCTAAATTTCAAGGTCAGTCATTTTATTTTCAAAGTCAGATTACAAAATGGCTTATATCTCGCTTATTATAAAATTTACAGCTTAGGGGTCCATAGTGAACATATAGGAAATGATGTATGCTGAATAGTTTGGTGATCTAGAATTTAACCTTTGATCCCATTTTCACGGTTAGAGATATGGCGATTTCAGTGGTCACCTTGAATTTGACTTTCAACTTTCTCGGCTTAACTCTGTATATTTCTCCGGTAACCTTACTAGCCCATTGGGCTAATTTTTTTGTTTGCTTGGGCATTTGTTTTGGTCAAAATGGTGGCTATTCTAGACCAAAAAAAAAAGAAAACGACCTTGTCAGCTACCGGTAATTTCTCAAAAACTGTCTGATCAGTTCTGAGATTTTAATTTCGTTATGTCGTCGATCTCCGTGTGGCGGCCATTTTGATTTTTCGACGGGTCAGCGAAATTTTTTTTGGGTCCCAAATCAAGTCACTATTCGCTTTGAGCCATTTTCAGGCCAAAAAAAAAATGTTTTTCCCCTTTGAAAAAAATATTAGACCTGGGAAAATGTTTAGCACTTTTTTTCTTCATAATGGGAACTGTACTGAAATACTGTACTCGAGGAATGTTTGAGGATAGAGCTTAGATATTGGCACTTTCAAATGGGAAGTCATATACATGTATAATGAATCTTTGGATTTGACCTTCTCTGACCTTGAAAGGTCAAAACGGCCCCTCTTCGACAAACATCAAGTTTGGAATTTCAAGATTACTACCATATGAACTTTTGCAGAGGAGCGTTCAAGGCTAAGAGGCGTCTTGATTTCAATTTATATCGATCATAAAAAATGTTAACACCCGGCAGCATTCCAGCGGCAGCATCATGGCAGCAGCAGAATTTGCCGCCATTGCAGAAATTTCTGCAGAATTTGCCGCCGCCACAGAAGCTGCTGCAGAATTTGCTGCTGTTATTATTGTCGTTTGTGTTGGTGTTGATGACTTCGGGCCATCACCCTTACATATCTCGAAAACTCTTAGAGGGTTAGAAGCTTGGTGCGAAATTTGTCAGCCGAGTTCAGGACAAAATGTGTGATTGCGGCCATCTTGGTGTCAATGCATGCTTATTGGGGTCAGTGATATTGTGTATAAAGATGAATTGCCTTAAATCGCTCGAAAGGCCCAAAATCTGGGCCCAAAAAATTTCAGTTGGATTTCACAAATCCAAGAGACACAAATTTCAGTTGCCAAATATCTAGGCTCAAAAGCCCCCAACAAATCAGTTTTTTGGCTGGTTTCTCGAAAATTATCTAATCAGTTTTGACACTTTTGTTTCAAAACATGCTAATTCGGGTCATTTACATTGTGTATAAAAATGAAATGCCCTGATTCTGTAGCAAATTCCTTGGCAACTTTTCGGCAAACTTTTTCAAGCAACTTTTTCGGCGGCAGATTTTGCGGTAATTTCTGCGGCGGCAGAAAATTCTGCGGCAAGTTCTGTGGCGACGGCAAATTCTGCTGCTGCTGATATGCTGCTGGTGGCTATGTTTGAGGCGGAGACTGAGTCCCTAAATGTAGCTGAGAATGTGGTTGTAGCCGTGGCACAGGGACCGTAATCCTCACCTAACTTCTCTATGCTCTCTCCGAGCGGGACACATCGATGAGCGAAATGTTGGCCACTCGTTTGTGAGTCGAACGCTCCACTACTGATATTCGATATTTTCTGGCAACACATGCTATGAGATCTTTGGAAGTTTTCAAGCAATATCACAGACAATTACGAGGCATTTTCAACAAGGTAAATAAACACTTTTATCGGCAGTCACGGACACCGACTACATACATCATCATATCTGTTGTGTGAGCACATGGCTTCACCCACACGTATCGATGTAGAGATAGATATTTGTTCCTATGTCTGATCAATCTGCTACCACTACTGTAACCGAATGTCAAATAGGCCTGCCTGATGGCCCAAATGACTGGTGGTAATCATGCAGAAATTTGTGACACCAGGGACGATTCCTCCAAGAAACATACGAAAAAAAAAACATTGTCCGAATGCATTATTGTTATACATGTACGTGTAATAGAGTACAATTTCTCTTGGCAGAGTAATGCGATCGTATTATATTGTATTCTCATGTCCAATATCGACTCTCATGTAGTTTTCAGGATTTCGCACAGCACAAATGCATCATACGGAAATATTTTTGTGTAACATTTGAACACCCAAAACTGGCTCACTGCACACCAAACCAATCCAAGAAGTCATATCTATTCAACGAACAACCACAGACAAACAACAATGTTCAGACTTGTAAAATCACACCGATTTCCGACTAATGAATGTATTTTGATATCCACAGACGGCACTTGCGCAGGACGTTGACCTTTGATCTCTGGTAGACACCGTGCACTATCCCTTCCAGGACTCTGAAATCGTGTTCAGCGTCAAACCCGGAGGTCAAGTCCCTAGTCGTGACGTCACAAGCGTGCTCCTCGCGGTCAACTGAGTCTAGAGCACTGTACAAGTCCTCGACACACTGGTCATCGAGGTCGGAGATGGCCTGGTGCGTGGAGGTGACTTCCACGTCTGAGGGCTGAGGGCTGGGAGTGACCACTGCTGGGTGTAGCAGTTTATCCACCCTGTCCAGGAACAAGCCCGTGGACTCTCTGACTGGCAACGTTCGAGGTCCTGGTCCCTCGTCGTCGCGGACCATGACTGTCCGACTGTATTCAGTCCGTGGAGATAAATTCGGCTCTCTCGGCTTGGAAAAACCATCGACTATGATATATCCTCGGTCAATCCGTGCATTGTTCAAACCATGTCCATCAACAATGGAGTCGCCACTGAGGCGCGATGTCCGAGATTCACTTCCATTTTTCAACAGTCGAGGAGACGGTAGCAGCAAGTTATTCTGCCATCTCGGCGAGGACAGTGAACTGACGCTGTCCATGGCTGAGTGGTGACCATAATACGCGCTTCTGTCGGCCAACGATCCCTCACCACGGGGAGTGGACTGCCGGATCTCACCATACTCCGGGAGTGGCGCCAGTGTGGCCCGCTTACCACCCACAAAGGGCGGGACCCTGGGTCTGCCGAGCTCCGGATGGATCCAGTGTTCCCGGGCCAGCTCGCCCACATTACATAGATTACGAGCTCCTCGCTGTACGTCCTGGAGCCGCAGGGATCTTCGGTGTCTCTGGACCGGGCTCGAGACTTTGCCGCTCCATCCCTGCTCCATCGCTACGACTCCCGACTATCTCGTCCCGGGGTCTCACTCGGATGATGCCCTGATCCCGTCTCCATGTGCCATAAGCACCCGCAATTCCAACAAAATATGTCCTATGTAGAAACGCTGCGAGAAACAATAGCGGCCATTCAAAGCGCCCAGACGAGACCATTAGGCGTTCTATCTCACGAGCGCAATATTCACTTGTTATTCAATAAAATAACCCTCGTTGACCCTAGCCTGTTTGTTCAAGGTAGCTCAGCCAACACAGTGATTTGTTGCTGATCAAAGAGATCTCTTTTAGTGGCCGAGCGACCATGGATCAATAAAGCTATAACCGAATAATCCTGTCTGGTATCCTTTCGAGAGCACTAAGTATCAATACAAGACCCACTCTGCTGGCCAGAAAGTGTGCGTGACGCAGGTCCGTGCTGATATGTTTACGTTTTCACTGACACCAGGATCAACTTTTCATTTAGAGCACGCTCATTGAATGATTAAAATCCCGAAATTCGGGGCTAAAAGTGAATGTGTAGGAAGATGCATGTATCCAGTATTAAATTCATTTTACACTTTCCCTTTATGCGTGCGTGAGACTGTTTCGACCTCTTAGTCCAGCTTGTATTGCGGTCACTGTCGTTGATAGAAGTCAGGCTTTCTCAGACCTAACTTGTATTTTTAATTGGGACCATCGATCGTCTTCGATCGGTCAATAAATATTTCTGATTACTGCAGCGGTTGCTATGAACACAGAAAGTTGTCAAGACCAGGGGACAAGTATAATTGGGTCCATAGTAATGCAAATACCCGCCTTGGGGATTACTATCGGGTGGCCGCTCACAACGTCTGGGATAAATCGGCAAAAATCGATGTTTTGGAAAGTAATAAACGCCATGACAGCCATAATATCGATTTATATCATAGAGTTCTCGTAATACTTTCTGTGTACATGTACATTATCACTATTCGAACCCTGGCTACCGTAACGCACATAACCAAGTGATTATCTGCGAAGAGGAACCTATTTTCCTATTACATGTTTAATTGCATGTTAAAATGAAACCGTGGATCAAAATATGTTTTACCCTTATTTGATGTGTATTTCAGTGCTATGTGGTATTTTTTAATCTGTGTGTTTGTTACTTCGTAGTATTATATTGTTACATATAGGTATTATCGCATAATATTGTAAACAAAACACCAATACACGTGATATGTAACTAATAAATTTATTGGAATATTCGAGTATGATGATATGGGCATACATATATGTGAGCTTTATGTGTCATTCCGTGTCATTACTACGCATATGTCACTCCAACAGTGTTTAATGAATTTATACGAAAACACCGCATTTCTGTCCATGCATACAGATTAATGATAATCGCATATGGCATTGATGAAGTCCCCACGAATTGCTCATATATGATGCGGCGTTTTGAGTTCCATGTTTTGTCCCCAGCAAGTCGAGATGTAAGCGATGGCTAACAACATATTGGTTGGTTGATAACACGATAATACATGTATGTATGTGAATGTCGTTCAACTTCATGCAGATTCTGCACCGTTAGCGGATATGAAAACGAATACCTGCACAGCATGGATCGTCATACTTGGCTGCTGTCTGAATCATTCTTCATTGCCGTCCATAGGATTGCAACTGAACCATGCTAACGAGCACCAGTATGGGATATCAAGTTTCAAATCGTTGTCGGCTTAACTACTAATTGGCTCGTCATTTTCTTCACAATTTGGGATTCTTCATGACGACATACAAGCAAATATAGGGTTACTGACTGGACAACCAACCGGCTAATATCGTCGCTAATTTTGAAGCACAGCTCTACCTACTTGGCTTCAAAGAATTCAAATAACTGAAATCAGAAATTTCTGCTGAAATCGTGTCTGTTAGCAGGTTACTAAACTTCCAGAATGACGCTCTCATTATTCTGTCTCATTATTGTCTGTGGAATAATTACTTACATGGGTAACCAAGTGTGGGCACAGTCAGGTTTGTTGGATTAAACAAAAACTTTACCGTATCACATTGTAAAATGTCACGTACGTACGTTTATTCTTGTGAATCGTCACTATCATGATGATAGCATACACGTATACTATAAGTCTATAGTTATTTTTCATTGATTCTAACAAGATTGTCATCTTCATTCACATACATGTAAATTATTTGTGAAACTATTCAGCCAGATATACTGGTGTTTCAGTCCAATGTAAAACACTGAACAACAATTGATAGACATTTACTATTGTACTCAGTATGTGAGCAGGTGCTGGTACACGGAGACGCCCAGGGGAAGTCCATACTCGGGATCTATGCGCCCGCCGGCTTTGTCATGAGCAATTTCATGGCGTACAAACACACGGAACGAGGGTTCTACATTTTCTACTCATTCTTCGGCCAGTCCGGATTGTGGGGTATCTCCGATATACCGACCCAAGGTCAGTATCCTTACATACCTACATACCATAGGGCCTACATACCTACATACACACCTACATACCATAGGGCCTACGTGTTTATACTGAAAAACGCAGATCTATAATATTAAATAATAGGCCTACATCAAAACATTTGACACTTAGATGTGCAGATCAAGCTGAATATACAATGTGTATTCAGGTGTGCTAAAACTTTTCTACCTTTCACAAATATAAATCTTCAGTACATACATGCTCATTGCACTATATATACGATAGTTTGAGCTCGAATGCCTGGTTTACTGAGTGACTGGATCGCCAATTTCTGTGATTGTTTCCCCAAAAGATAATTACATGTATCCCGAAGCATGTACATGACATTGTGTTTTTGCTATGGTGGTCGACGATCTCAAAGGGGAGAGGACAGTCGATGTGTTTTCTGGATCCGCTTGTAAACCTACACATGGATAGGCCTACTCCTTATACATGTTTCTCATCATTCCATGACGTTAATTGCCCATGTACACTGTCATTCTACCACCAGACGTGTACTTTGACCCGGCCCTGGTGTCACAGCTACACGCCGTGATGCCGACCCTCGGCACAGAACACCAAGTGTATGACTACTCCCTGGCTGACTACACCTTCTGGCAGATAGTACATTCCGCCAACAACATAGCCCCCACGTATTCACTGTTTGCCGACTGTATCGGTCAGTAACTGTGCAAGCATGCCGTATAATTATACATGTAGTAGGCCTATAAAAAGATCATTTTAGTCATATCGTGGTCATCAAGATGTTTCAGCTTTATTAATGTCATAAAGTATCATCCTTACTTCCATAACTAATCGTAGATAGCTTTTGAAGGACGACCACGTGTTTCAGACATTAACCCCGGGCTGTTCAGCATGAGGTACGGTGTATGTTCAACCCCGGGCCCCGTGGGATTCGAAGCCCCCGCCCCGAGGTACGTCCGGCCACTGGACTGCGCCAGCACGTGCGCTAACCTGGTGGACTGCATGGCCTTCACCTTTGACGAGTTCTGTGTGCTGCACACCAAGCCTTGCTTCGAGCCCACCACTTCAAACACGGGGGCCGTCACCTACAGGAAGTTTGGAATGGGTCAGTGTCGTAGCATGTCACGTTCCTGATCATGGTACTTGTATGCACTGTCAAAGCTCCCATTGCAAACTAATACCATTATGATAGCGTGTAGGCCCATGTGCAACGAAGATGACTATCATTGAGGCCGAAAAATTTAATACAGCTGACAGCTCTCACATTGATTCAACATCTGGTACTGGTAACCATTTGTTGCACGTGCAATGAATGTCTCGCACCTGCTGTCCCTGTCTCCTTGACTCCCTTCTCGCCCTGGTCTCTCTCGTGCACAGTGTCGACCGAGATCGTGGGCATGACGACGTACCAGAGCGGCACAGACTGGCAGGGCGAGTCAGGGCGCGCTGTGGATGGGGATCCCGACTCTTACTACTTCAACTGGCACTGCAGCCACACGCTGGAGGACGTGCACCCCTGGTGGATGGTACACCTCGACCATCCGCGAGTCGTCCTCGGGGTCCTGATTACCGGCAGGGCCGAATGTTGCAGTAAGTCACTACAGAATGTTCTACACGTTAATGAGAACACACTTCCGGCAATCCCGGAACTTTGCATTAAGCAACAATTCTGAACATTAAAACATAAACTTCTGCCCAATGACAATAGGTCTGCTTCGAGGGAGACAGCTTCGAGAGAGATTATTTTACACGTACATATGTGTGTACAGTGAATGCACCTAAATACCACGTGTTTGTAACTACTCGCCTGATTTCCCACTGCAGCTGAAGCCCTGCATGACGTGGCTGTGTACGCAAGCATGACCATGGACATCGCCACCACGGTGGCCTCGTATCAGGCGGACGTGTTGATGGGCAGGCTCTGTGGCCGTCAACCTGGGCAGCTGGATAGCTGGCACTACATCGCCTGTCAAACCCCCATCCTCGCCAACTACATCGTCATCTATGGCGAGAGTCCCGAGACCAGCGTGCTGACGCTTTGTGAGGTCGAGATCAATGCCGAACCCGGTACGCTCTGTCGGCTTGGGTCCATCAATATTCATGCTACATGTTGAACTCTTCAACAGTAGATGGTGGTAAAAACATGGTAAACGCATGACGTATGAATGGTTAGACACGGTATGGTTCTAAGAACTTCGCAACGTGTAAAATTACATGTACCTGTACGTTTCCTTTAGACTGTTGTACCCACACTTGCATGTCCAATGTAAAGTGTATGCTAGTTCGCGTTGTCTTTGCAGTGAGCCAGTACCGTTACTTCGAGGTGGAGCGCATGTCGCTAAGCGATGCACGTACGCTGTGTGCAGAGACATACTCCGGAGACGTGGTACACCTAAAGGACGCTCATGAGCAGGCCATGTTCAATTCCCAGGTGTTGCCCACACTGCCGAGCACGGATGGTCAGTACGAGTTCTGGACGACCAACAGGGTCGGCACGGACTACACGGAGAACTGGCAACCCCGACACAGTACGTATACCTATGCATATCGATACGTATGACCTTGAAGTGATCTACATGATCTACAAGTAATGAAGTACGGTGTGGCAACTGGATATGCATTTTATTAAACGTGTTTGATTTATTCATATCATGTGGCATTCTATTTGCGCATTCCTTTTTGTGCAGAACAACTGCGGAACGTGGCTAACAAGGTGTTCCATGCCACGTGTTCCTCCTCAAGCGAGTATGACGCCTCATCCTCGTGTGAAAACGCCCTGGACGGTGTACTTGGTAAGGCTTGCTATAGTTACATGATAACGGTTACATGTCCTCTCCTGGTGGACAAAGGTTGTATATGTATGAAGTCACGTGTCGTCGTGTGCTGCAGGTTACCCGGCTTGGTGGACTTCTGGGCCTTCAGACACTAACCCTTGGATCAGGATCACTTTCCGGTCCGTAAGGCAGCTCAAGTGTCTTCGAAGTAACGTTACATAGTTTCCTCGCTATGACGAAAGTTCTTATTGACAACTGTGCACGTAGTGATTTTATAACAGCAGATGTACATCGTAGTCAATGAGGTCTCCAATCGCAGACTCAGTGTTCATGTGGGATACGTTTTGTCTGTGTCAGGTACGAGTATTTGGTGGAAGAAGTCAGGTTGCTGCAGAATAAACCCACGGGCGCCTATTTCCAGCAGGTGTCGCTGGTATTCTCGTCTGGCCAAAATCAAGTGGTAGGTATAAGGTGATATATCTGATATAGCCGTCCCATTTGACACATTTAAGAACCACTCGAGAATATGAACAAGTTGTTTCGTATCGGATGTCGCGGACAGTTCGGTCTGCGGGCGGTAGAGGAGGTCCCGGTGGCGGCTGCACACTGGGAGGACCTCGTGCTGACGCCGCCCACCACGTCAGACTCCGTCAAGATCCAGGTGGACGCCTTCTCCACGCCAGGTGCCGGGGGCTTCTTCGAAATCGAGGTCTACGCCAAGGAAGGTACATGTAGGAACTCTGATTCATCACAACATCGACTAATAGTGGATGAAAAGGTCTTCATTTGTCAGAACACGTTCATATACATGTGATACCTTTTCCGGTGATACAGTCGTGGGGTTTGTGCTGCTGGACGGCTCATGTTCCAGCTCGGTTCACAATGTGATATACACGGACCTGGTGACGTGTTACGAGCGCTGTCGTCAGGACGCTGCGTGCGTGGCGCTGTCCTACACCCTCGAGGGCCAATTCGTGGAAGAGTGCGTGTATTTCTCAGCACCATGTGGCCCGGGGGACGTCACCATCGGCGCGGACTGGGCAGTCACCCTCAGTCTGGCCGGACCAGGTTCGTGGACCCACGTACATGTATGTACGGTGAATATACTGGTAAATACGTCTAATGAAGATTTAAATCGTCCAAGTATACAGTAATGGTCATGACAGTCTGATTGACAGGTGATGTGGGATATGCCGTCCGGTCCGGCTTCTGCCCATTGCCCGTCGATCTCGGTGTGATCACAGGGATTGAAGACCTGACGGCTTACGAGGCCAGCCACGTGGGGATCTCAGCCTCCGTCCTCAACGTGGACTCCTCGGACCCCTCCTTCCGTGCAGCATCACTGGGGCCGAGCACCTGCATGGACTACTCCCTGACACCCACACATGTCATATTCGAGCGCGTCGGAGGTAGGCAGGTGTCGCAAGGACACAATATGGCTCGCTGAGGCTCTTCAGCTTCCAGGTTACGTTCTCTTCTCCTTGTATCTTAACCGAATCCACCCGCAGATTTGCCAGAGCTGGCCCCGAATGCCAGTTATGTAGGGTGTTACGCAGACGGGCCTGTGGCGGACCTAGCCGGCTCTGAATCGAGCTCATACTCAGGCAGCTGTGTGGCATTCTGTGACTTCTGGGGTTTCGCTTACAGCGGACTTCAGGTGATCCGGCGCTCACTCAAAATTGCACTCACTGATAAAACGTGCATTTCACGTGTGATAGGCTACATACTGCCTGATACATCTGCCTATGCTCACTCGTTGTTGTACGTGTATCTTCCAGATGGACAGGTGTTACTGTGGTGACAGCTATGGTCGCTATGGTGAGTCCGTGAGCTGTTACTTCGAATGTAACCCTGGCGAGGTGTGTGGTGGAGTCTCAAGCAACAGTATCTTCTCCAACTCGGGATCAGGTATCACCATGTACATGTTAACATGTACTGTTTCGAAACATTTGGTGCATGCGCACTTCCACCACTGCATACATGTTGATATTATGTCGTGCTCTCCGTCATTTTACATGAACAGCCCCGGACAAGGTGTGCACCAAGATGGATAATTCGGACATTCTGAAGGCTAATCTAGTCTTGAGTACGTCCTTCCACATGAAGGCCAGCGCCTGTGACGGGGTGGTATCCGGGGTCGTCTGCGAGACGTCATACGGTATGCAATATACCTTTGGCAGATTAACTTTCACTTGTGTTGTTGTAGCTGGTAGATCTGCAGCATTCAATTGTAAGGTGACTACATGTGTGTCTTCCAAATATTGTGAAATGATAAGTAAAGCGTAAAATTCAATTCGGATTTCCTGAACTGATACGTGGATTTTCCTGTACCCTCTCACTCTCGTCCTGTTATATGTACATGTTGCAGACAGTTGCATCAGTAACCCCTGTTGGCACGGTGGCACATGTAACACGTTTGAGAACTACTACAACTGTACGTGTGCATCAGGATACATGGGTTACCGCTGTGAGTTCGGTACGTACCTCTAGATCACCAAGCCGCACAAGTAGGCCCACTTACTGGTCATCTTGCAGGGCCTCGTATGGTACCTCACAACGCAGTGATTAACCTATAGATCTTCCAGCACATACTGGGACATTATTGCATGGTGATGAAATAGATATTTTGTAGACATTCCCCTATATGTTACAATAGTATACTAGTACTGTTCATTCGCAGAGATCGACGAGTGTCTGTCTGGTCCGTGTCAGAACGGAGCTGTGTGTGTGGACGAGATCGACGGGTACACGTGTACTTGTGATCCCGGGTACACGGGTACCCACTGCGAAACCGGTCAGTTCTGATCAGTCGATTGAAAAGTTGAAATGTGAATTATTACTTGGTGATGTGTAATGTATGATTGTTTACTGTTCAAATATGATTAAGTGAAACAATGTGTGAATGATTGTAGATATTTTGGAGTGTGACAGCAGTCCTTGTGTCAATGGGGGCACATGTACCGAACCTGCCCTCGGCGAGTACACATGCACTTGTGCAGAAGGATACGTTGGGATCAGGTGTGAAATAAGTAAGTAGCCTGGAGAATTTCACTTTTACCCGTCTAAATATAATATATTGAAAGGCCCTCAGGTAAGGTAAGCCTGTTGGTGAGTTTCATGGGATAATCGCGCTACATTCGCTGCTGTCCGTGTGACTAAAGTATTTTACATATGGTTTTAATACAGTTAGGGCCTATGTGCTGTATTATGTACAATTACAGCTACATGTGTATCCATCAAACATGTAAATACAGATCATATATACATGTATCTACATTGAATATTGCATGTTTCTATGCAGACGTAGATGAATGCGCCAGTTCGCCGTGTCGTAATGGTGCCACGTGCACGGATGGCGTCAATAGTTACACGTGCTCCTGTAGACTCGGCTACACCGGTACTCGGTGTGAATCAGGCATGTAACAACATCATTATCCAGTTTTGATGTGTTACGTTGTCATGGGAAATGTTGGTGACTCCAATGCGATTACCGGAAGTTGCCATAAAGTTAGTTTGCACTTTGCATTGAATTTTGTGGAAGGTGTAACGCCTACATCCCCACGCACAACGATACTTACTTGCATGCAAATATCTATTACTCCCTCAGATATTGCGGAATGTGCCAGCGAACCGTGTGTCAATGGCGGGACATGCGCGGAGCCGGAGCTGGGAGGGTTTGAGTGCCAGTGTGTGCCCGGCTACACGGGAATCACCTGTCAGCTCGGTACGGCTCAGTCTCGCACCATCTCAGTAATACATGTAAGATGACGAGGTAGCTGACGCGGCATTCTCCAGGTATTTCTCGCTTGTACCCGCATAGATATAGACGAATGTTCGAGCAGCCCGTGTATCAATGACGCCACATGTGACAACCAGCTGAACCAGTATGAGTGTCGGTGTGTGGCCGGCTTCACGGGCTACAACTGTGAAATAGGTGAGCACGTCACCCGGTAGGGTGCAGTAGGGAATTGTCTTATTGCATGATATGTGTCAGCACATTTGATGAACCAGTTTGTCATGCACATCCAGTTACTCGGTGGTAACATGCTCAGATGTCCATTAGAATACTTTCCTGCACCTTGTGTTTCAGAGATTGACGAATGCGCCTCTGACCCGTGTGTGACCAGTGTCCGCTGTATCGACAAGATCGACGCCTACGAGTGCGAGTGTGTTCCTGGCTTTGACGGTGTCCACTGTGAGATCTGTAAGTTCCTGTTGGGACTTTAGGTATTTTGTGGGAATAGGTTTATTCATACACACGATAGCACGGTATAACATCTTGTCAAATCATCGCGAAATATAGCAGTAGTAATATACCCTCAATGCTAAACCTGTAGTAGTAGTAGGGACCCCATTTCAGTTTTATTTCTGCAACCCCTGATTGGTTGACCTACATGTAGTTATGAGGTCACTCTTCTGACGAACCTCATTGTACTCAAGTTTTGAGGTTTATGACATAATAAAAGACCAATAATATTATACGTATAACATCACAGCAACAATGTTAACAACAAAATCAACACAACAACAACAACAACAACAGCAGCACTAATAAATGGTCCGCCCAGTGTGGTGGTGATGGTGTTGCAATTACGTCATAACGCTCAAAACATGGCACGTTCAATGATCATAGTGGCACCCTCCTAGTGAGTATGAGGTACACTGGACCATACTCAGAAGGTGACGATATAAAACTAGGTTAACCAATCAGAGAGCGGGAAAAATCTGAAGTGGAGTCTCTACTACTGCTTCAGGAGAGACTGAAGATGCTCAAAGTGTCAACCTAACTACTTATAGCAACACATTCACTGTGGACATCACACACATGCACAGCAAGAATGTTTGTACATATGCCCCATTCTTTTGTCACAGACAGAGGTAATGCCGGTCACTGGTCAGCCTGGGGAAACTGGTCCGAGTGTTCAACCACATGTGACCAAGGTATCCGTTACCGAGATCGACAGTGTATCCCTGACAACGAGGCCTTGGAGGAGGGCTTCTGCTCGGGTCACTCCAGCATGAGCTCTGTCTGCATCATCGAGACTTGTCCGCCAGGTCTGAATTCATCGAGATACGAGATAATTGAATGTTCTTTTGCATACATCTTCTGGTCAAAATCTACTAGTAAGTCAAAGTGTGTGTTTGACATCCAGAAGAATGAGTGTACATGCAGCAAGCATATTAATTGTAGTCAAAGTGAAGCTCTTACACCCACCCCTTGTGCCTTCAGTGGACGGGGCGTGGAGTGCCTGGCAGCCGATTACTCCTTGTTCTGTTACCTGTGGGGTGGGAATCCAGGAGGTCGAGCGCACGTGCTCAGCCCCTCAGCCCACAAACGGCGGTGCCAACTGTACGGGCGAGTCCACGAGCGTCAGCTTGTGCCAGCTACAGGCTTGCACACGTGGGTCCTCTATGGCTCGGATGTTTTTGCCAATGATTGACTAATGTTTAGACATGTCCAATTTAGTGCCCTTCCCCTTAAGAGAAGTAGTCTTAGACATGATGTAGTCTAAGAGTAAACAATTTGTAAATTTCAACATGTGTAGGATACGACGAGTGTTTGGAATGGACTCCGTGGACGAACTGCTCCCAGCCGTGTGGAGTGGGCTCCCAGACCCGGTGGCGGGAGTGTACTGCCTACCCTGGACAGAACGCCTTGCACACGGTCCGGGAGCAACAGAGACAGGACTGCTTGCTCGAAACCTGCCCCGACCAGGGTACGTGTTATATATATATTTATATGTGGGTGTAAGTGACCATGTTTGTAAAAAGTCCATTCTACTAAGTGTACATTACACATTTTTTCCCATATCCACCATGTAGAGTTGCGCTGTGAGGTTTGCGAGTCGTCGTTCAGTGCCTCCAGTATGGGGAGTATGACGTGTTCCGCGCCCAGTGTATGTGACGCCACACAACCGTACTGTTTCACATCATACAGCACGGAGGGCTCCAGTCTCAAAGTCAACAAAGGGTACGTAGGCCTACCTGTTACATGATAATGAGCACTGTACATATACGTGATATTGATGCAATCATGGTATTACATGTATGCAGTATGATAATTGTAATCTATTTTCCCATCGTACTCAGTTGTTACTCTTCCAAGGAATGTGACTCGGCTATGATGTCTCTGGAGTCGTTCATGTGCTCTAGCCTTATCGGAGTTGGCTCAGTCGAGTCTTACGAGTATGTATCCATAATCACATTAAAAACTCCTGGACATGAATAATATTATGCAACAAATTAAGAAATGTACACTCATATATTATAAGTACCGGCTATCCAAATAATGTCCGTGTACCCTCCGATGTTGCGCAGTTTGCTGAGTGACGAGGCGAATGACGCGGTCTCCCGTGTGGTCGAGAGTGACGTCAGTCTGTTGTGGCAGAACCTGAACGGCACGTGTTCAGTGTGCTGTACGGGGGACCTGTGTAACTCGGGGGTGGTGCCCAGGGTGGGGCTGCTGTACGTGCAGAGCGCCGGTTCCCGGGTCCGGGTAGGGTACGCCATCCTTGGGATCATAACGGTCCTCCCCGTGTTTTGGACCAAGCTGCTTCACTCGTAGTAGCGTCTCACTCTTAGCTCGCTCTCTTGAGATCTGTCAAGGACATCGTCTGCACCATGATGTACCATGATGCAAATTCTGAATGCTACATGGGACATGAATTAGTAGTTAATGAGCATTGTGGTCACAGTAGCCCTACACGTAGACATAAATAACTTGTAGAATGCGGACAAGCACTTGTTGTTGAGTGTGCTGCATGACATGTTCCCTTGTTTGCTTATTAGTATTGCAGCTATCGAAGCGTTTTTGTGATATTTTATAATGGTTTGTAAAAATTATCCTCATAGTGCTGTACATTCATACTTTCTGTACATGTAATTTGATTGTTGAATTGGTGGTCTGAATCCATTATGGCCACTTCATACGCTTTGACAAAGACTGCTATATGTACATCATTTGAAAATAAACCGATTGCCAAATATAATACCTTGTGGTGTCTTTTATTATTGCAATATTGGTTGTCAATAATGTATGAGGTACAAAAAGGTGATGCTCCGTAAACGGAATACACGGTAGATTCCATGACATCACCAAGATGCTGTTTCCAAACGTATATGTTCATGTTCTGTCGGCCTGTCATGGCTTCTGTAATTATAAAAGATAATGAAAATTCCCTGTAAGATACATGTACATGTATTTGCCTTGTACTCAATTTTACCACCAATTTCAACAGAAAAAATATCGTGGATGTTGTGGTATTATTCCTCTCGTTGTGACTCCAAATTGATAATATGGGTCACTTGCAAACCATTTCAGAAAATGCAGATCCGGAATTTTGCCAAGAGCTACATGTAGAAATGCCCCTAGTGAAATTAATTATTGTAAATATTGTTTTAGCAATACCTTAAGGATTGATTGCATGTAATGATCATGAATCAGGAATCGACCAGCTGTCCATTCACTTATAATGTAAATATAAATGTAACAAATTCGTGAATTTACACACTTCCAATCAACGTGAAACTTTGCCTTTCTGATTGTTAGCCATCAAGGATTACCAACCGAGACTCCGTTTCTCACTTAGCAATATTGCTAAAATCATCGTTTTCATGATGCCATTTTCCGAGTAAGGTGCGGTATTTGACTTTCACCATGGTGATCTAACCCCCCTCATTGGCTAGATAGGCCCCTAGCACCAACTCAAATATAATATAGCTCACTAATGGGCTCATACCGCACCTTAAACGATTTTCCGACCTATTTCTCAGTATACATAATAGACTCACAACAGGGCGAGCGAAAGGATTATTTAATTATGCTGTACAGCAAATGGCAAGTGAGGCCAGTAAAACTCACAGGTGATATGCACTCGGGTGCACGAATGTTCAGCTCGTTGTATTCATCTCACAGGAAGTATAGCCCTAAATATTCTCATTATTTTGACCACAACAAAGTGTGATAAATATCGTTCGATGGCCGATATTAGGCCGAATGTCTGTGATCGCTGTGCTAAATCACAAGGCCGGCAGTAGCAGTTCAATAGTTTATTTGGGATGATAGCCGACAATGTCTCAATCACACCACAGGGCCGCAAACACACCTACGTCCGGTGATTTCCCCAGTCGACAAGATATAGTCCTTTTTCGTTATAGTTCACTGATATTTAGTCCACGATTATCCAATATATTCCCTACGAGCACGGCCAAACTATTAACAATACTCCAATACGTCTGTGCTCATGGCGGCCATTTACTCAACTCTATCACAACACGTCTATTCTCTGTGACCGCTTCTACTCAACTCCTAGCAAAACTGTGGGGCCGGCAACATGTGGTGTAGACTTTCCCGCCAAATGCATGCGGTGTTGTGATTGGGTAGATGTGTGGTGGTGTGAGCTGATGTCACCGGGAAAGTGGGTTTCCCCGGCGCGTGTCTTGACTACTATGGTCTGTATGTGTGCACGTGATGTGGGTGTTATGCATGTCATGTTCTATGTTTAGAAGTAGGTGCTTGTGAAGGTCAAGGCCGAAACTAACTGGGTCGATGTACCGAATGAATGGGGCCGCAAGTGCATGTGGATTGACCTGTGTATGTAACCATGACTACATGGAGTTTATGCTTGTGATCGTATAGTGTGTACTTGTCCTGTATGTAAGTCATGTAGAATGAATGTTTGTTGTGAAATATGTATGCGCGGGAGGGACGGGGGTTACAGTCGCTAAAATTACTACATTACACCCCTTCATTAATTCTACGCCCTCGGAATTACCCTACCCGGACCCTACCGTCGCCAAAAACTAACAATAAAAAGCTAAGAAGTCCTACAAGGTCAAACCCCAACACTCACACACACACGCCGCGCGACAATGGGAAAACACTTCATACAATAAAAATTCTAACCGTCAAAATAAACGTCATCAGTCAGTCCGTCAATAGTCGCTACGATGATACATTTACACATACATGCACAACAACGAATGATAATGAATGGAATGTATGAACAAAACTCCTCGACGTTTCAAAGTGAAACGGAAACTAATTTAGAGTCTATAAACTGAAAAAGAATTGTCTGGATTAACCTTAACTAAATTACATGAATAAAATGCCGTGACTAAGATACTATTTACAAATTTTGGCCGACATAACAATAAGCCGACATGACCAGGATGATCACCGTGACCAGGAGTTTTCCGAGTCACTGTCTCTCATCAGGCCGACATAATTCATTCAAGGCCGACAGCTTCTCATCCATCACCACCAGGCCGAAACGCTTACTCTTTCCTGCCTTGCTTGCCAGCAGGAGGGGGTGGTGGTGCCGGCGACGCCTGCCGCATTAGTTGTTGTTGCTCCTCTGGTGGCAGACGGGGCAAAATCGACACAATAGTGGCGAGCAGGTCGCCCGGGATAGTGGTACCCGAGTCGCTCTGTGTCGCGGCCGTATCCGTCGAGGTCGAAACTGGGGCCGACTGTTCCAGGTGTGTCACCCGGGCACGTAACTGTTCATTTTCCTGCCGCAAATCCTCATTTTCGTCTTCAAGCCGATGTAACTGCCGACGTAAGTGGTCGGTCTCTTCCTCGAGCCGATCAGGGAAGGTCGGGAGATGCCGTTCGTGGAGGACTCCCATCCCGAATCCCACAGAGAGGCCGTTATATTCAGCCTGCCGAATATGTTGGTCCATGGCTTCTAGATAGAAGCGCCGGATCTCCCGAAAATGTTGGTTCGCCATGTCATCGGCGCGTGCCAGGTATAAGGTCGGAAGATGCTCGCTCTTCCGGGCCGGCAAGATCAACGGGTCAGCGTTGTGGGCCGCCTGGGCGATATGAGACTCCCAGTGTTCCTCGTGGACACGGGGAAGATTCGGAAGCTGGTTCGCTTCCCGACTCCTGAGTGGGTTGGCCAGATCCGGGGTCTGCCCTGGCAGGGCCTGTAGGCCGGGAATCATCCGAGTCGATAACCGAGTCCCGTGCTGCTGCACGAATTGGATATCAGCCGAAAACTCTCCTGAGCCGTGAAACGGCAGCCGTTCATCCAAGTCTCTGTGGAGAGGTTCCAGAGACTCAGGCTCATCGTATTGTAGCCGCGGCCAATCAGCGGTCGAATCCTTAGTGACGACCGTCTGTATGATCTCCATGCTGCCGTCCAGATATGGAGGTTCGTCCGTCTGAAGAACCGTTCGCCTGGACGGAAGGGGCGAATCCTCGCGGTCGCTGACCGAGGCCGAAATCGATTCATGGTGGGCTTCCTCCGCAGCCGGCTGTAGAGGTGGAGGAGAGTCCCGCGACTGGGCCGTAACTTCCTTCCGGTCGGTCTCCTGACCTGTCGGAGGCGGTGCCGACAAAGGAGGAAATTCCTCCGGTGGGGGAACCAATCCCTCCCTCACACGATAATCCGTGACGTTTGTCGCCGTAGGCCGCTCTACCACAAGTTTCCGTGGGATAATGTCCGATGGCCGAGTTTGCACCTGGGCCGTCACAGGAGTGGACTGAGCCGATGGCTCCGAAACCACGGAGCTGGGAGGCTTGAGTGCGTCCGTCTGGTAGGCGACTGGCCGAGTGAAGAATATTGTGCTAGGCCGACGTATGGTCACCCAGCGATTCATCGCCATGATGTCATTAATCATCCGAGCTAGGCGATCCTCCTCCGCTCGGGTTGAAGGCCGAAGGTACTCAAGGCGTCGGAGCACTTGATGAATTTTCGGGGCCGAATTCGGGGGGTACTGGTCGAACAGTGGAGGCGCCATGTGCCAAATCCCGAAAGTAAGTACTCTGTTGACATCCCGTCGGAAGATTGGGATGTCGGCCGGAACACGCGGAGGCCGGTAGTTTGGACTGGGCTGCATATCTACGCGGCAGCGTAGCGCGAATCGTTGCAGCATAGGGCCGGAAGCGTTGAGCTGTCCCTCCTCAAACAGCGGGAGAAGGCCGACGTGAGTCTGAGTTGCCTCACTCAGGTGCCGAATCATGTCTTCCGACGTGAGCGTGACGTAATTATCTTTGGCCGGACAGACGAAAACTCGTAGAAGCGGAAAATGGTACGCCAGGACGTGGGCGTCCAAATCCGAGGCCGAACGGAAAGGTCCACGTCGAGGTACCGTTGGCCATATCCTCCCTTCCTCTCCATCTTCCTCCCCGATACAGAAAGGACATAGATACCGGCCGTCTTCCCTCCTTAGTGGCTCCAAGGTCGCCATATTTCCCTCTGTAAGCCGTGAGGGTGCGCCGAAATTGTGTTCATGGCCGTAACCATCATGCCGATTCCGAAGATGGAACGGAACGTCATTCCAATTAATCGGCCGAGCTCCGTACGGGGTGATTGGGGCCGGAACTAGAGCCATGAGCTCCGATATCTGACGACGATAAGCCGAAGCACGCGTCACAGGGCCGGAACTAGCGCGTCGTGAATTTCGCGCCGACGAGTGAAGATTTCTGCCGGACGATGAACTCGCTGACGAAGCCGAAGACTGTGCCGGTGACGTGACGGCACGGGGCCGAACTACCGGCGTTGATGAGGCCGAAGATACTGGGGCAGGATCGATTGGTGTTATCGCCTGCTGAGCGGGAGCCGACTTTGCCGAGCTGGCGGCTTCCGCCGCGCGTTGAGCCTCCAAGGCTCGACGTACAATTTCCCCACCTTCCTCTAACTGCCGAAAACGATCTGGGTCGTCCTCTGAGGTCGGACTCGGGGTGTGCCGGGAGCCGCGTTGCGCCAGCCTCGCCATGATTTTGTATCGTGGCTGTTTATTTGGGCCGGATGCCGTAACTGTTTGTTCCGAACTGGGTTCGGGGCCGATAGCGGACATTTCATCGTCCGTCAACACGATGGGGTTGTCTTGTTCATCACCTCGTTCGACAACCTCAACTGTCAATTTGGTTCCGTCAAACTTGATGGAACGAGGCCGACTATCAGCAGAGCCGTCACTGTCTTTTCCATCACTTGGCTTATCCGCCATGGCGGAGGCCGCAACACAACTGTCACTTCAAAACAGCTAGGCCGACTGTGATTTTTATTAAACTCCAATATCCGACAACTATTCACAAACTTCACCAGTTCAATGTCATCAAATGCCACGTAAATATCCGATAAGTGTTCCGAATCAGTACAAAGTTTTTCTCCGTATTAATCGAGCTCCTGCTGCTTCAGAAGCTCAGACGCAAATGACCTACTTGCCGCTAAATTTCCACTGCCGTACACCGAAATGCTTATCAGTATCCCAATTCCACGAATCGGGCCGGGGGGCGCTCTCTGCCGATATACAAAAACGTCTTTACGCTATATCCCATTGTTCCAAGTGTATCTGCAACAAGGCGGGCCGTCGTCAGGGAAACGCTGGTACGATCTCTCTCTGACCTATTTGGGTCAGTCCATTACGACAGTAGGGGGGTCCTCACACTGTCCATTTTTCCGAATGTCCGTCTGCCGTCCCCTGGATTACACGTTCCTATACATTGTCTATTTGTGCTAATCGACTGTTCAAATTACTGGGCTCTTTTTGCCCGACGACTCACTATTGTCTTTATCAGGGGAGATTTCATGTGGGTGCTGTAAACAGCTTAAATGTTTATTTGCGCTCGTGCGTTCCTTGTGACCTGTTACTTTGATCGTTCCTTTTCTCCATAAGTTAGCGCACAATAAACTAACGGCCGAATTGCTGTCTAGCAGACGACACACAGTTATTAAAGGCTGAGACATTAATGTCAATCACTCGCAGGGGCGGACTTCGTTCCATTCATTTTCAGCCAGTTCACAAGACAACGGGGCCGCTAATATTGTCGGGGTCGAAATTGCAATGATCAGGGTCGGTCACACCGTGGCGCTTTGAATATTTTTGGGTGATGAATTTGATGACAGGCCGCATCTTGGTATGATAGCTATTTAGTGACTGGTTCCCGTACCACTGGGCCGTTCCTCCGAATACTACATGGAGTGGGTAGAGGCTCGGTCGACGCATACCCCGGAACGAATCACACTACCACCTCTTCGACAACTAAGTGGCCTTACTCACGACGTGACATGAATTATTATCCTCTTCGGCTGGCACATGGATTGAATCTGACATGATAATCGTAGTTAGTGCGTAACACACGCGGAACAATAGCATACGTTATACGGGGTCGAAACACATATCATAATACAATCAATTTTTCACCAGCATCATAATTATGAAATCATATCAAGTGTATATATGTCGAATTCGCCTCACTGACATCTTGTACATATTAAATGCATATATATATTGTTATTGTAATATATTATATTATTATGGGAAAGACATGATATCATAGTCCATTAGACATGCATAATTCATCATCAATAGCATCAATCAGATAACAAGGCCAGGGTTATCTGTAGCGGGCCGGTCTGCGTGCGTTGCGTTTGGGTCGACTTGGTCGTGCAGGCAGGGGCGTAGCCTCGCTTGTCTCGGGGTCGGATGATATCACAGGCTTTTGCCTGCGTGTCTTGCGTGCCGGTTTTGGTGTGTCGGAACTTGATCTGCGTGATCTTTTCCGTTGCCGATGACGACTTGAGCCGGATGAAGTTGGAGATCGCGATTTACGATCTTGGGCCGCTGACGAGTCAGACTCAGCTGTTTGGTCTGTATCTGTATGCCGATCTTGCACTGTGACCTCCCAGGGGTAGTAGAACTCCTTGAGGAGCCCCAGGGGGTCGGCCGATTGCTCTGAGCCGGATTTGCTTGACGACGTCGAAGGTCGTACAGGGTCGGAATAGATGTGAGCCGCTTGGTTGTCACCTTCGTACGGTTTGAGTACGTCCAGATGAACAACACGAGTGTTCCGAGGGTTGGAAACCAAGGCGATTCGGTAATCTACCTCGGTCACACGGTCGACGATCCTCCAGGGACCAGTCCAAGGCCGAGCAAACTTATTATTCTGCGTGAGGGGCAGATAATAATATCGGACCAGTTCTCCTGGTTGTAACTGGGGTCGTGGTTTCGCGTGGGCGTCATAACCCATCTTTTGCCGAATTGCCGCTTTCTCAAGATGGTCCTGAGCGAAACCGTGGGCCGTCCTGATCGCTTGCCGTAAATACTCCACATACTCCGGACCACACGGAGGTAGAGGTTCGGGGTCGTAAGTCGGGAACATGAGGTCGACTGGCAAGTTACACTCGTGTCCATACACCATCAGATGCGGGGTGCATCCCGTGGACGAGTGTACTGAGGTTCGATAGGCCATTAACACATATGGCAGGTGCACGTCCCAGTCGTTCGCACGATCGCTGACGAATGCACTCAGCATGTTGATCAATGTCCTGTTGAATCGCTCAACCTGGCCGTCGCTCTGAGGTCGATATGGGGCCGTGCGGATCTTCTTAGCGCCCAGAAGACGCACGACATGCCGAAATAGAGCCGACTCGAACTCGGTGCCCTGGTCGCTATGGATTGCCTTGGGGACGCCATGATAAACTATCCATCTGTTTACCAGGATGTCGGCAACATTTTTGGTGGTATGTCGCCGCAGCGGGAAGGCGTCCGTATATTTCGTGAAATAGTCCGACACAACAAGGATATACCGATGGCCTCTTCCCGTGACTTTGTGGGTGTCGAGAATGTCCATCGCGATCCGGTCGAAAGGCGCTCCTGTCGGCAACTGTGTCAGAGGCGATCGTTTTGGGGCCGGTTTTCCTTTGCGGGTGACACATTGCGAGCAGCGGGCACACCAGCGGGCGACATCCAGTGCCAGGCCGGGCCAGTAGAATCGGCGCCTGACTCTCTCGATGGTTCGCTGAATGCCGAGATGTCCGACAATCTTCAGGTCGTGAAGTTGGTGCAAAACCTGCGTTCTGAGTGCTACGGGGAGCACGGTTTGCACCACAGGCCGTCCAGCGGGGTCGGGTTTTACGTGCCGAACTAGTACCCCGTCTTGTAGTGCCAGGAGGCTCCATCTGGAAACGAGTGTTTTTACCTCCTCCCCATGGCGCGCTACCTCCTTAGAGTCTGGTTTAGTGCCGATCAACATCCACTGTCGCACTTTTCCGACGCTCGGGTCGGCTTGCTGTGCCGCGACAATGTCCTGAGTCGAATAGTCCGAAAGCCACTTTTGCCCATCAAGTGTGGCGTCCAAAGCACGGACTCGAACAACTTGGCGTGCCGAAACTAGTTGGGGCAAGACCAGTGATGTTATGGAATCACTGTCCAGGAGGTCTGCCCTTGTCTTAGCCGGAACAACAGTGATCCGACGAACTGGAAGTTCTCCGGAACTTGTCTCTGGGTCGGTTGGAGGTGTAACGAGACGTCCGGGACAGTCTTGGTGTTTGCAACTGTGACACCGTGACAAGCCGTCTGCGTTGCCGTGAAGTTTGCCGGGCCGATGCTCTATCTTGAAGTCGTATTGCTGCAACTTAGCGAGCCACCTGGCGAGCATGCCGTCCGCGTCGCTGTAGTTCTTGAGCCACCTCAAGGAGCTGTGGTCGGTCCGGAGGAGGAACTTCCTACCCCAAAGATAAAGCCGATAATGTTGAACCATTTCTACCACTGCCAGCAGTTCTCGGTACGTGGTACAATAGTTCCGTTGGGTCCGGGATAGGGTTTTGCTGGCAAACCCGATGGGGATTTCTTTCCCGTTGACCCTCTGTGAGAGTGCGCCTCCCACAGCATAGCCGCTAGCGTCTGTGTCGAGGATGAAGTAATCATCCGGACTCTGGGTCGGATGCGCGAGCTTAGGCGCCTGGATGAGAGCGTCGCGGAGCCGCCGAAAAGCGCGTCGCTGAGCCGGTCCCCAAGTGAAATGACATTCACCTCGGGTGAGTGCTACGAGAGGTTCGGCGATCTCAGCATAGTCCTTGATGAATCGCCTGTGGTAATTGGCGAAACCAAGGAAAGATCTGACATCGGAGATCTCGCACGGGGTCGGCCATTCTCTGATGGCTTTAACCTTGTTGGGGTCGACACGAATTCCTTGGCCGCTCACTATAAACCCCAAGTACAGAATTTCCCTCTGGAACAGTTCGCACTTCTTGGGTTGAAGCTTCAGGCCTGCCGATCTAATCCGATCCAGGACCGCCTCCAGATTTGCGAGTGCCTGATCGAATGTTCTGCCGTAAGCGATGACGTCATCCAGGTAACACATACACCGTGTCCACAAGTATCCACGGAGTATGGTTTCCATTAGCCGTTCAAATGTTGCCGGTGCATTGCTGAGGCCGAATGGCATAACCTTGAACTGGTATAGTCCTTTCCTTGTCGCAAAGGCAGTTTTCGGTCTGTCTGTAGGGTCGACTTCGACTTGCCAGTAGCCGGAAGCCAAGTCCAAGGCCGAAAAGTATGTAGCGCCCGCCAGGGCGTCATGAGTGTCCTGAATGTTGGGCAACGGATATGAATCCTTGCGGGTGACATCATTCAGGAGCCGATAATCGACGCAAAATCTTACTTGGCCGTTCTTTTTACGCACTAGCACCACCTGTGCGCTCCAGGGCGAATCTGACGGCTCAATGCACCCCAAGCGAAGCATCTTGTCGACCTCCTCATCTATGATGCTCTGTTGCGCCTGAGGGACGCGTCGTTGATGTTGCCGAATCGGGGCCGAATTGCCGGTGTCGATCTTGTGTTGGACGACTTGGGTCCGTCCCAACTGTCCTTCCGGGTGCATGAAGGTGTCCTGATATTGATGGATCAGGTTAGCGCAACGCCGGTGTTGTTCTGGCGCTAGTCCGGCGCGATCCACCATCTCTTGTAGATGTGGCGGCAGGTCGCGGTAGTGACTGGCGTCGGCCGTGGACAGGTCGGGCTCCTCTCCGGGTCTTGGTAGAGCTCCGACAACACTCTCGATCGGACTGGCTATGGCGACAGGGTCGGATCGAGTAAGTGTAATACCGGTATCTGCCGTGTTGACTACAGACACCTTTACACATTGTCGGTCCAAGGTCGTTAATGTTCTTCCCATGATGAGGTCAGTGTCCTCGGGAAAGGCCGTCAATGGTTGAATCATCCGTGGATGCTGCCGAACACGAACTCTGGAAGTCGGGATTAACTCTATGATCGCCTCGCTACGTGCGGGGACGGTGACGGCTCGGCGCACAGCCATTCTAACAACATTGGCTTCAATGTCCTTGTGCGCAAACAGGATTTCTTTGTGTACCTGTATTGTTCCTTCGCCGTAATTCACTACAGCGTGAGCTTGCCGGAAAAAGTTCATGCCGAGTATCATGGCGTCGTGGATGTCAGCTACATAAAATGTCACAATCATATGGTTGGTCCCGACCTGAATTGGGAGGTCGATCAGTCCATCGATTGGGCTTGACTGTCCGTTGACGTCACGAATCGTGGCCGAAGTATGCTGTAACTGTCGTTGATCGGCGGGGACGTGTCGGAGCTGATCGCGTCGGAGCAAAGAGATTTGCGCTCCGGAGTCGAGCACAGCTTGCATTGTCTTATCCCCGACGTGTACCGATAACTTCCAGCACTCATGTGCCGCTCTCGAATTGTCTATGACTGCCGGAACTGCGGGGTCGTCCGGCGGTGGCTTGAAGAGTGTGTGCAGCGGCGGCAATTTGGATTCCGGTCCGAATGGGAACGCGTAGAACCCTCCGTCATCGGAGATCCACTCCACCTCGGACATACTATCTGTTCCGGTGCCGTTGGCGGTCGGGGGCGACACCCCTTCATGACGACGATTTTCCCGTGGAGGCCGTTGTGGAAGTGGCGCGGACACCCCTTCATGAGGGAGAGCCGGCTTTGGGGTCGGAGCTCGACACTTGGTACACACCCCTTCAAGGAGCTGAGGTGTGGGCTGGGCCGGCTGTGGGGTCGTAACTGTTGGTACTGTTGGTTTGGTAGTTACGACAACCGCAGGTGTGGAGCATGTAACATTGTTCTGTTGCCCGGAAGGTCCTTGCTCCACAGCACCTTCCACTACTGGTTTAACGACTGAGCCGTTGGCTCTGTCGGGGCCGACTTGGTTTGGTTGCCGATTTGGTTAGGTACTGACAATACTTGATCTGTCCTTCGGTCAGTACCAGCACCTTTAGGTCGAAAAGTTAGTGGCTTCATGCCATTGCGCACTAAGACGTCTTTAAGCCGGAAACACCGCATCCAGCGATGGCCGGGCTTCTTGCAGAAGAAGCATACGGCTGGTCGTCCGGGCTGTGGAGGCCGATCACCTTTAGTCGGGGCCGTAGTTCGTAAGACGGAATAGATAGCTGTCTCCTCACAGAGTCCATTCTCGTCGCTAAGGACGCTCTGGAAAGCTTCCGCCACCCATTCGCGTGAACAGGCTGGCACAGAATGTTCTTCACATCCTTGAAGGCCGGTCGTGTCACTGTCGGCAGGGTCGTAATAAGCCGCAACTTGTTCAGGGGTCGGCGTTCCTCCCTGATTGATCTGTCCCATAGCACAAGACAGTTCTTGGTCGACACAATCATCATCCGGGTATCCGCTCACGGAGATGTCGGCACGTCGTGTGCCCCTCTGACGATCTCTGTTTGTCCGTTGCTGACGACTTTCAGCTTTGAGGACGGCCGTCAGCGCTTCACCGTAACTATGGAAAGTGAACACGCACAGTTTGTCGGCAATGTGGTCGGGTTGGCCGTTGACGAACTGGGAGATTACTGTTCGTTGCCGGGACTCTGGCGTGACATCGTCAAACACTTGCTTAGCCAGAGCTTGAAGCCGCTCCAAGTAATGTTCCGCATTCTCCTTCCGTTCTCTTTTTAGAAACGGAAAATCGTCCCGTTTGGACTGCCGACGAGGTGCGGGTTCCCAGCCCTCCAAGAGCTGACAACGAAACTCCTCCCAGGGAGTCTCGACCATAATGTTCAGAGCTAACGCTTCGGCGCGGCCGCGCAGCGTACTCCGGAAGGTCGTTGTTTTATTGAGGTCGGAATATGTGAAGGCCGCAGTGAATTGCTCGAAGCTCCGTATGTACTGTGTGAGATTGCCCTCTTTGAAGGTCGCACGCCATTGAGCCGTTTTAGCCATTGCTAACGGTTGGGGCTCAGACGTGAGTCTCTGGGGCGTGGGCGTGTCGACGCTCACCACAGTCGGCGTTGTTGTGACGGGAGCCGTCGTTGGCGTGACAGCCGGAGCAGTTCTGCCGAACAAAGGTAAAAGGCAGTATCTACAATATTCATAAAATGAGGAAATAGCCTTCGAATGTTTCTACTCGGGCTGCTTTCTGTATACACACTTTCAAAATTTTTCATCACCTGATGAAATACATACAACTGATAGGCTTTTTGTCCGAGATGTAAAGTTACATTCCCATAATTATTTTGCCTAGTATATAAGCTTTCGTGCAGATACTGCCATTTGCCTCTGCATCACCTTGTGTTGTCCCCAGCATTGAACAGGCAGTATCTGCTCAAAATTGTATGCGATCATTTTCCATCATTTGTTAATCATAAATATTTCGTCCAGCTCTGACTGAAGCTCTGACTGAAGTACGGTGACCGTGTAAGCTATTCCGTAGATGTGAATTTTGTGTCAAGAACGCTGGTCGCTGCCAACTGGTCACAAATTTCTGCAAAGTGTTTAGATCCACGTTTCGCTCTTCATTGGTCTGGATATATACGCGTGGGTGGGGGTGGGGTGTCACACGGGATCGACGCGAGTCACTTACGGGATAGAGACAAGGTAATCAGCCCATCAGAAGTCTTATCTAGCCTAGGCCATACAAATGGATCTTTCACGTGCATTAATACTTATTTTATTTGGTGATTTCTTTCATCATAACAAAGATACACATGTGTTAACGCATTTAGAAATATGTATGCTTTTTCCCAGGGTCTCAGTATGTATGTTGGTTGCATTGGAGCGTGTGATTTGTATACATGTTCATCACAAAATAATGAATAAATCCCATAGTTCTCTACACAGGTTCGTGTATGAAATATATATTAGACAGGGCCCCGTTTGTCACCCAACATGCCAAGCATCATTAATCTTAGCTCTTCGGACGTGGCTATTGAGCCAAATACGCTAGCTGCAATTCAAAATCAAATCATAATTATCAATTAAACAAAGTCACCACGTCACACAAGCCGAACACAGACTGAATCGCTATTCCCTAAACTTCACGTACATGTATTTGCTACCCGCACTCTGGATTTCTGAAAATATTCTTTACCGATACTTGCAGGGATATTTTGAAGATGTGTTTAATGAATTATTTATCTAATTATCTCAGAAATAAAATCATTTTATCAGGTGCATCGGGAATGATCAGAGGCTCCACCAGTTTTGCCACAGTGACCATTGAATATATGCGCACCTCCCAAATTCCTCATCACCCTAGTGCCTGCAGCGATATTTTCTCAGATGACCGAGACTAGTAATGCGCATAGGCCTATTCTGTGTTATGACGGTGCGATGTCAGGACGTTTTGCTCATATGCGCGAGCGTTGTTCCTGAGCCAGATGATGTCTATTGTATATCGGATTGTAGTGTCGAGGCCTATCGAATGCTTAGCTGTTCATCCCACCTGTGACAACCCTTTCCCCAATCTGCCAACCTTGTATAACATGCCGGGTGATGTAAACACCGAGTTCGGTCACCGTGGTACAAGCTTGCATTGAGCATAGACCTAAAGCAGGTCTATGGTAAAACTGAATGATCGAGGTAGACTCCATGTAAGGGTCGGGTTTACCCAGAACGAAGAACTCACGGTCATGATTCTCAGTTACAGGCTCAATCCGCCGGCTCAATGCGAGTTCCAGTAGGAACTTCCCTCGTTATCCCATGCTGTTATTTTAACACTGACAGGCACAGGACTGACAGGCATACGTTTGTAAATGATCTGGTAGACGAAGATTCGATTTTATGAAGGGCTTCTTGCTTCTTGAAAGTTGCCTTCATGCAGAGGTAAACGGCAGTATCTGAATAAAAGAGCAGTGTTACAGAGGTAAAGAGCAGTATATGTGCAGATACTGCTGATGTTCCGGTAGAGACACGTGGTAATTGTAGATACTGCTCTTTACCTCTGTAAACTATGGATATCTTTCAGATACTGCCGTTTGATCCACTCAGTATCTCAGCCAGGGAGAGAGGTACATAAAACCAAGTCTTATTATGGGACAGAACAAGCAAAAATATCACTAATTAGCATTTAAACCGGAAATTGGGGAATTTGCAGATACTGCCTTTTACCTTTGCACGGCAGCGTTGAGGTCGTAACAATCGGAGCTGCCGAGGTCGTGTTAGCGGGTGCGGTCGGTGCCGTTGTCGCGGAGACGGCGGGCGAAGTAGCAGGTGGTGCCGGAATGCTGTTGGGGTCGTACGCTATTGGTGCGACAGGGGCCGTTTGACTGTATTGTGGCGTCACCCATGGTATCCCGACTGAGGGTGGGATTACAGCCGGCGGTGGATATCGGTATGTCGATCCGTCTGGGCCTATACCATGGTACACTAATCCGGTTTGTGCACCATGATAGCCGGTGTCAGCTATCACACTTGGAACGCCACCGTATCCGGGTGGTGGGTTCATATAGCCGACAGGTGGTTGGTAGTATCCGACAGCTACTCCATTTGGAACACCGCTTGTTGCGCCAGGGTATCCGACTGGCGGTACACCATATCCGTTGGTGTTTCCGACTGATTGGGAGATCGGAGGTCCGATCATCGGCACAACACTTTCTGCCGGAGCAGACACAACTTGATCTTGCGAAGGATCGAAGCGCGGTTGTTCTCCGGTAGTCGACGACGGTCGGTACATGGTCGGCGCGGGAGCGTGCTTGTCGGAAGTCGACGTGTCACGGTCGCAGGGTCGGCGATTTGACGTCGACGGTACTTGGCGAAGTCGCGCTTGCCGTGTGGTGGCGCGAAATTCCGTCGTCGGGTCGCTGGGTCGTTGCGGTCGTAGAGGTGTCACGATCGGGGCATCGGTCGTCGCCGGGATGTTCTCTGTCGTTACTCTCGCCTGGCCGGGTTGTGTGTACTCTACCACCGTTGGCTCGGTCGGTATGCGCGAGTACGTCTCAGTCGCGGGGTCGTGTCGTCTCGGCGTCGTTGACGGCGCCAGTGGCCGATCTACCGAATAAGCGCTCGGCGGGACCGGTTCCGGAACATTGTCAGACTGACAAACCCACTGTCGTATCCGAGAGTCACTCGGTGGGTGTGTAACCATTGATGTGTCTATGGTTACCGGCCGAACGTTCACTGATAACTGTTCTGGGTCGGTAGCACGATATACGCTCGCTCTTTGACGTGAGCGCGTATAGTTTCTGTCGGCAGAGTTCAATAATCTCTGGATTGTTCTGGCCGACGTTGCCGAATACGCCCTAGCGTGTGCACTCAAAATGTCACTTACTGTGTGTTGAGGTGCGAGCGGGTCTTCGTCGAGGAACTCCCGTACCAGGTCGACGGGCGGCGAAGACGATCTCAGGGTCGAATGTTCGTCCATGGAGTCGAACAGGCCGGTCGGTTGTTGTTCCTGTGACAACGGAACTGTGTCGCTCATAACAACTGAGCGGGGGCCGGAAGGTCGGAAGGTCGGGTTGAACGTAACTTCTTCATCTGTCTGGTCGGCCGACTCACCTCGGAACGCTCCCGGGGCCAATGCCATCACTGCCGGTAAGTCTGGGTTAGTAATCCGAGACTAGCTCAGATCCTGGTCGAACGGCGCCAATGTGATAAATATCATTCGATGGCCGATATTAGGCCGAATGTCTGTGATCGCTGTGCTAAATCACAAGGCCGGCAGTAGCAGTTCAATAGTTTATTTGGGATGATAGCCGACAATGTCTCAATCACACCACAGGGCCGCAAACACACCTACGTCCGGTGATTTCCCCAGTCGACAAGATATAGTCCTTTTTCGTTATAGTTCACTGATATTTAGTCCACGATTATCCAATATATTCCCTACGAGCACGGCCAAACTATTAACAATACTCCAATACGTCTGTGCTCATGGCGGCCATTTACTCAACTCTATCACAACACGTCTATTCTCTGTGACCGCTTCTACTCAACTCCTAGCAAAACTGTGGGGCCGGCAACATGTGGTGTAGACTTTCCCGCCAAATGCATGCGGTGTTGTGATTGGGTAGATGTGTGGTGGTGTGAGCTGATGTCACCGGGAAAGTGGGTTTCCCCGGCGCGTGTCTTGACTACTATGGTCTGTATGTGTGCACGTGATGTGGGTGTTATGCATGTCATGTTCTATGTTTAGAAGTAGGTGCTTGTGAAGGTCAAGGCCGAAACTAACTGGGTCGATGTAGGCCTACCGAATGAATGGGGCCGCAAGTGCATGTGGATTGACCTGTGTATGTAACCATGACTACATGGAGTTTATGCTTGTGATCGTATAGTGTGTACTTGTCCTGTATGTAAGTCATGTAGAATGAATGTTTGTTGTGAAATATGTATGCGCGGGAGGGACGGGGGTTACAGTCGCTAAAATTACTACAAAAGAATAAATATACGCAGCGGCGGAACACACGAATGTTCGTTTTGGTGAAACGTATGAAATCATTTATCTAATTGCACAGCTTCCGTGATATCATTTATGGAACCATGTCTCGGTTCATCATCCATGAGTATATGTGTGTGTGCTAGCCAAGTTTTAGGTCAGGAGATTGTATTGTCTTGGTGATTTTGTTACCTTTACTTTCACATTATAAGTCAATGGAAAAGTGCCTCAGTGCAGTCACCGGTATGTTACGTGCAATAAGTCCTTAAAACACCTCAATACAGTAAGCCCAGAAGACTGGCAACAGAAAAGCCGCCACGAACTGTGAAATGTTTATCAAGTTCAATTGTTCTCAAGAGGTCACTCTTTCCATGCTAAGTGCCCGCCGATATTTATGACCCGAACTCAGTACCATTAACCTTTTCATAACAACAACATCGCCGGCATTACTTGGGTCGATAAGGACCCGTATTGGCACAGAGTTGTGAATACGTGTAGATAAGTTTGTGATAATATGCGATTGTGTCATAATTAATGCCTCCTAATGTATTCTTCAGTTAAAGTAGCACATGTTGATGACACACTACAAATCCAAGTGGATAATACATCACACTTGTCGTGTGTATTATCCGTACACGTAATCAGCCAGATAAAATGTGTCGTTAGGGTAAAACGGTTTAACACGCTTTGCTTAGTGTCTGCCTGTTTTAATTCCTGAATCCTAAGAAATTTGAGGTTGGACAGGTACCTGTGTATGTGTGTTTTACATCTCTGAAATATAATCGAAACTTAAGTACCTGCGTTCGACCAGCCCTTGAGGCCAATGCTAGTCAAGCGCCGTGTATATGTACATTTCAATTCCATGTTGTGGTTCTGAATGGAAAATCTCCGAAGGCACATCTAAAGGACCTGTCCGTGGCTATGCCATAGAGTCAGCGAGGACCAACATTACACCGAACAATGTCTGTCGATGTTTTCTTTCAATGTATGATATGTGTTACGATCAATTGACAAGTAGTTCATTCAATTCGGCCAAAAAATTGCATGCCCCTATCTCGAACGTTTGCTGCCGCGACTCAATGTTATCTTAATAGCGTTATATTGACAATCTTATTATGTCTCGGTCGGCCATTCGATCGGCTCGAGATTAGCGTGTGGCTTATAACCTGAGCCACTGTAAGCAATCGGTGGTATTCACAAATACTAACAACTACCGACACCAGGTAGTTTTTGTACGTACCGCTTCAATGGCTATGAGTAATTGTTCTCTTTAACAGAAGTCGAGATTTGGGTGCCAAAGTGTTACCGACATGAAACTTGGGTAATCTCATTGAAGAACTTGGACATACATGTACGTATGGAGGCAAGGTGGAAACAGAATATTGTTAATTTACGGTGATGGCACCACTGTGAATATGACCAGATTGTTGAATGTCCATTCCGTTAGCTGGTTAGTGTAAGCAAACCAATCTAGCTACAAGTATGTGTATGTGCGGAATGGTCGGGGTGACACGAGTTCTAAGGCCGTAGGCCACACAACAAATTACCTGGACAGCCCGGAACAATTCGATATGGTTGATCATGATGATAAACGCGCGGCATTCTCTAGTGTGTTTGGTAACAACGGCAGGTATTTTTGTCCAAACAAGTGAATATTTACTCGTCCAATGTCTCTATAGCGGTGACAAGTTGTCCGCATGGGACGAACGTAAGAACAGAGACACAAAAATAAATCAGTACAGTTGGACGCCAACATCAATGCCAACTGGGATAAATGAAGACGGAGGAAGCAGGTAATGGTCGTCTGGATATTGCACTGTACAAGGACTCTGCGGAATAGAACTGTTTTCCCAGGCATTGATGGCTATCGGTGTTGTTGACACGGAGGAGATATCACTGCCAGGTCTGCCGCCGACATGGCCAAGTCACGATACGAGACCAGGGGTAGAGGCGTCCTACAGCGGAATACTAACAGGTGGGAACTCTCTGGAACTACATATATTACATGTGTCCAGATTACATACTGACACCTAGGCCTAATAAATTAAAATATATTATCCAAGTGGATAATACATCACACTTGTCGTGTGTATTATCCGTACACGTAATCAGCCAGATAAAATGTGTCGTTAGGGTAAAACGGTTTAACACGCTTTGCTTAGTGTCTGCCTGTTTTAATTCCTGAATCCTAAGAAATTTGAGGTTGGACAGGTACCTGTGTATGTGTGTTTTACATCTCTGAAATATAATCGAAACTTAAGTACCTGCGTTCGACCAGCCCTTGAGGCCAATGCTAGTCAAGCGCCGTGTATATGTACATTTCAATTCCATGTTGTGGTTCTGAATGGAAAATCTCCGAAGGCACATCTAAAGGACCTGTCCGTGGCTATGCCATAGAGTCAGCGAGGACCAACATTACACCGAACAATGTCTGTCGATGTTTTCTTTCAATGTATGATATGTGTTACGATCAATTGACAAGTAGTTCATTCAATTCGGCCAAAAAATTGCATGCCCCTATCTCGAACGTTTGCTGCCGCGACTCAATGTTATCTTAATAGCGTTATATTGACAATCTTATTATGTCTCGGTCGGCCATTCGATCGGCTCGAGATTAGCGTGTGGCTTATAACCTGAGCCACTGTAAGCAATCGGTGGTATTCACAAATACTAACAACTACCGACACCAGGTAGTTTTTGTACGTACCGCTTCAATGGCTATGAGTAATTGTTCTCTTTAACAGAAGTCGAGATTTGGGTGCCAAAGTGTTACCGACATGAAACTTGGGGAATCTCATTGAAGAACTTGGACATACATGTACGTATGGAGGCAAGGTGGAAACAGAATATTGTTAATTTACGGTGATGGCACCACTGTGAATATGACCAGATTGTTGAATGTCCATTCCGTTAGCTGGTTAGTGTAAGCAAACCAATCTAGCTACAAGTATGTGTATGTGCGGAATGGTCGGGGTGACATGAGTTCTAAGGCCGTAGGCCACACAACAAATTACCTGGACAGCCCGGAACAATTCGATATGGTTGATCATGATGATAAACGCGCGGCATTCTCTAGTGTGTTTGGTAACAACGGCAGGTATTTTTGTCCAAACAAGTGAATATTTACTCGTCCAATGTCTCTATAGCGGTGACAAATTGTCCGCATGGGACGAACGTAAGAACAGAGACACAAAAATAAATCAGTACAGTTGGACGCCAACATCAATGCCAACTGGGATAAATGAAGACGGAGGAAGCAGGTAATGGTCGTCTGGATATTGCACTGTACAAGGACTCTGCGGAATAGAACTGTTTTCCCAGGCATTGATGGCTATCGGTGTTGTTGACACGGAGGAGATATCACTGCCAGGTCTGCCGCCGACATGGCCAAGTCACGATACGAGACCAGGGGTAGAGGCGTCCTACAGCGGAATACTAACAGGTGGGAACTCTCTGGAACTACATATATTACATGTGTCCAGATATTACATACTGACACCTAGGCCTAATAAATTAAAATAATCCCAAAATGTAGTATGTCAGCACATCATAATTGTTTGTCAATATGCTCGTGAAATTGATTAGATAATGTATTTTCACATACATGTAGCCTACACAACATGATCCCATACCTTTTTTTACCTCATCACTGTTGTGAAAGAAACGGACAATCCTAAATATATCTATGTGCGCTCCTTATTCGCATAGTGGATCTCTGATCCGACCAGATCATAGGGGACGTGTATGTCTATGGTTACATTGTCTCCGATAGTGGACTGTTTGCAGGACTGGTTTACTCGGTGGTTACTTGACACATGCGTGTGCATGTATAGGCCTGTGTCGGAAATCGATCGATATACCTGATCAAAATAGTTCATGTCAAATCCGGGTATCGGTATCATCGTTGAATAACTCATATGCATGTTTGATATTCATAAGATAATTATTGTATAGCTCTTCTTGTTGTGTGGATTTGATTGCCGTTACTAGTTCTCAATACGTTTGTATCCCTGCAGCAAGAAGCCGGAGCGGCGAGAGGTGCTGCGGGGATGGGTCGTACCCACAGAGGAGGACGATACAGGTCAGTTTTAGGGGTGTCAAAATGATCAACCATTCAGAGTATTTCTTCTTCATTCAGTACCCAATGTCATGCACATTTGATGCATGGATATCTTTCATTCACTTGTAACATTCTTGTATCAGGTATCGCGGCCTGGTCTAAGTGTAGGCGTCAGGCTGAGGAGAAAGGTGTGTACTAATTACTACACGTACACACTCGAACTTATTGCCAGAAATATTGGGAACACGTAATGATTCTGTCAAATACACGTCGTGTAGTGAAAAGTTTTTGTTTACATTTCCAGCAAAAGAACGACGAAGCAGGAGGCCCACAGATTTCGAGCCGTATTTGGGTGGTCTTACATCACTTTGCAGTGAGATTGAAGACGTGAAAGCGTTCAAAGAGAATAGTTTACCCGAACCACCGGGGTCTAAACCCAAGGTAAAACCTGACAATGTCACAGCGTCAAAACCTGGCAGCTCGGGATCTGAATCAAGGACTGGTGAGGGTAAAGAAGAGATTATTGATGCGGACGATGGTGCGAATTCTGGCGAACACTCAAGGGATGAGGAACAAGTCGCTATGGACAGCAAAAATGGTCCAGGGTCCAAAAAAAGTTCTGCTGCCACTGAGTGCAGCATATCTGGTGCTCAAGACAATTATTTATCAGAAAGGACAGGTGATCAGATATCCCAGCCTATTGGATCCTCAGACAAGGAAAACATGGTGGAGAATCAGGAGACGGGTGACCTGGAGCCCAGGAGCAGCACAGCTCCAAACTCTTCTAGTCAGAACCTTCAGGTCCCACGCGACATGATGCTGGAGCGCTCCGTCAAGCTGTCCTACACCCAGTCACACATCACGCTACGCAACCCGTATAACAGCCTTGAGAACATCATGCTGGGACTCAGCAAAAGCACGCCAAGCCTTGGAGCCTCAGGCAAGGGGCGGAAGGCTGTGAGTGCCGCCGCCAGCGTGCGCCTGACTCACGCCGTGGAGGAGGAGGACGTGGACGAGGAGCGGGCCCCCCGGGAGACACACTCCAGCATGTCCGGGCTCATCGTTACCTCGCTCCAGGACCTGCGCCACAAGGTAGGTGACCCGTCTGACTGCACTGGCACCTCACCGATTGCTGTGGCTGGCACCGAGTCTAGTTTGCAGTCGAACTCATACACCAACCTAAACCCTGACCAACATGCTGCTGACGTGGCGACAGACCTCATCCCAAAGTCGGATTCCACGGGTGACGCCGTGAATAGTACCGAGAACAAAAAGTGTCTGACACAGAAACAGGTGTCGTTGCTTTTGAATCAAGTGACGCTGCAGGATAGCAGTGGAATTCTCAAGGATCTCATGACCTTCAGACCAGACATCAACAATAAGTCCACACTCCCCGTCAGCATTTCTACCTCGACGAACAGACGTTTGCCGACAGGCACCCCGAAGTCCGGACCGTCTCCGCAGCAGGAGGGTGACCTGGCCGTGATGCCGTCCCTGGTCGGGGACTTACTGCCCGCCGTGGACATCAGTCTGCGGGGAAGCACGAACATCGTGACCAGGCCACCCACCGAGGACGGGGCGGGGGGAGCCGACCGACTGGCACATGAGGATAGTCTCGTGCTCATGAGAGAGGGAGTTGAGTTAATGAAGCTCAAGGATCGTACACAGACGGTGAGAGGATTGTCTGATAAATTCTTTGCACATTTATGTATACCAATGAATGATATATACTGTTTTCATGAATTCCTGTCATTCTTGAAAGAGCACAAAAACAGGTAATTTTATATTGTGTTGCAATCATTTGTTGATTTAATAACCAACACTGTTGACTGATCTTCGTTGTGGACTGATGTTTTTGTCTAACAAATGTGCTTTGATGTTCACGTCAACTGTTACTGTGCTTCATGGCAAATACATGAAAACCTAAAACAAGTGAATGCACGAGATAAATGTACTTGGCATATCAATGTATACATTTTGCGGGTCGAAAGAAAATTATTGAGCACTTTGTAGATATGACCCCAAGTTATCATGAATATTCTGCCCATTCATCTGTGTGTACTGTATGTAGATGCTGGGTCCGCCTGCGTTCAAACCACAGCCCAACAAGACTCCGCTTCAGCGAGCCAAGGAAAACACGTCAAAGCGACTGTTCGGTCACAGCACTTACGTCAACACCGCGGTGAGAACGAGAGCGCGGGGTCGTCCTTATTTGTATACAAAAGACGAACTGTATTATTCTCAAATAAAGTTGTATTTATCGGTATTTCATATACATGTGGAAAACATTATGCCCTCTATAAAGCAACACACGTCTGCTTGTGGCCAACATGTACGTTCCATAAAAGTAAATATAGGTGTGGAATAACCATTTGTATATCTTTACATGTACCTAAATCTATTTATGCCACCTTCCTTCCACAGGCATACAGTGACATTAGCAGGAGTCGCTGGATGACGTCATCATCAGGCGGGGCCGCTACCATGGATACCAGGTATCACAACCAGGCGCCTGGAGTTGAGGGAGCAAACCGTAGTGCGACCATCACCGCGAGGTATCCTGATGTGGTATATAGAATTCACATAACATGTTACTTTGACTCCGATTCCAACAGGAAGGAGGTAACCAGCATGGTTGTATTCTCAAAATAGCGGATTCTCTACCAATTATAAATATAGGCGTGTATAATGATGTACATTAAAAAGCTTTAGACAAAAAGGTGGGGGTACTGCCTGTGTTCTATGCAGTCACGAGAGTGATGAGATGAGCTGGGCCCTGACTAGGACTGGGTTCCGACCGACAGAGACAAATCCCACGTCGTCTGGGGGCGGTCGGACGGTCCACTCAGGTTGTTCGAGTGAGTAGCCCAGGGAGGGACACCGACCGACAATCTTTCTGTTTGTTGCTTCGTGTAGCTTCTCCCGTCGTGTGGCTTATTGTGTCTTTTGGTTTGATCGCTTCTTCTCTATTTTGGTTTGGCATGAAGTACATTGACATAAGCCTATGTATTTATCGCGTGAAAACTGTCTTCATTGAACTAAATATTTTTTTTATTCCTGTTCAATCATGTCCTTAAAGTCATTGAAATACCTTTTCTTGTTTGGCTCTGAAGACCACGCTGTTCATAACCATAGAATAGCGTTGGATCTTCGCACTGCTCAATCGAACGCTGCAGAAAGATGTCCTACATGTAGGTCTACATGTACCTTGATTCTTTGAAGTCGGATTTACGGTACCGGTATTTCACTGACCTTGACTGGTGGTCCCACTGTATGTATCATAACGGCGAATAGGCGTTTATGTTAGACATCGCCGAATCCGTTGCTTACTCGCAAATCTACCACAAATGTTTGAATTGTTCAAAACAACAACAGATTTCAAATATATATATTGTTTGACAACCATTCTATTATTACGGAGCCCCTAAGGGGCCACAACAAAGAGTTGAATAAAAAATTCAAAAAATAAAGAATCTTTTCGCATTCGAACGCGAAAACTTGATTGAGCTAACGCCCATGACTTCTGAGAAGGTTTGGCTACAAGATCGCGTTCGAACGCGAATACTTCGCGAGGGAACGCGAAAAGATCACGTTCGAACGCGAAAAGATCTCGAGAGAACGCGTTCGAAAGCGAAATTCTTTTTCTTAACTCTTGGTTGTGTCCTCTAAGGGACTCCGTATACATTCACCTGCATTCATCGCCGTCATTCGATGCGCTTCGTTCGGTATCCGTTTGGGATATTGGCGCCTGAGAAGGCGATGAGGAATGGATACTGCAACATTCGAACAACGAATGACAAATGGACTGCAACTGTTGACCGCGAAGTGCAACGCTTGGGAACGATCAGATCAGGACCAAAATATTACAATCGATTATACATGTATGAATGAAAAATAACGGCAAGTACGATTATAGCCACGCTTGCTACGGTTCATTCGGTCATGGCCGGTCATGATCGAATGAACCGTCGCAAGCGATCAACACCGGCTCTGGCAAGTTCCTAATTCCACAATATCATTAAGTTGCACATCGCCGTTAACAACAATGGACAGCATGATATGTGGTTTCTTTCTACCTTGCAATAAATTGCATTTCATTGCATTGCATTGAGTAAATGTGCAAGATCACGAGGTGATATTACTTTTTTTTGCATGGAGATACTTTTGACTTTGGAATCTGAACGGCGATTGAATTGGACCAAGTAAATTGGCCTAATTTACATGAAGATTTATAAGCATTATGATGGGAGCCGAGGGTTCCTGTATGATGTATGCACACGGTATTCTCCTGTTATCTCACACAATGAAGGACGGACGGCTCTGATCATCCGTCTCAAACAGTTTTACAGCTGGTTCAGTGACCGCGACCTTGACCTACATGTTTCAATTTGGGACTGATTTTGAATATCGTTGTGCCATCAACATCTAAGTCGGTGCTACTTTCTTGAGATAGTAGGCCCTGAGTCAAATTTTAGTATAATCTGACAATACGCTAAAATTTTATAAGCACCAGTAATTGGAAATAAATATCATATGCTTCATGTGCATGTGAATTCAACGAAATGTGTAAGTCTAGGTTTACAGGAAAAGTTACACGTACACATGTAGCCCTATAGTACAGACAAGTGATTGTTGTGTCTGTGTTCGATGTAAGTTTCTCTTTATATCGATAACAACACTTAACGATATGTCCTCCATCTAACCCGCCTCATCGTGCAGTAGAAAGATAGCTTGTCATCGCTGTCCAAGATTGCTGCAACAAACAGGTACAGAAGGCAACAGTATAGTTGTTCAGCACGGGTGCCGGGTAATATAGCACTGTGCATCACTCCGTGTGATTACGTACAAATAACACTGATTGACCGGAAAAAACAAGGGTGAAACTACACAATATTACATGGAACAGGTAGGCCTATATCCTATAGATGGTGCACACTAGTAACGTAGTCGAAGTTACCAACAGTTTAACTACCATCGAGTGTTTATAACGCCACTAATGAGGTGTTGAGGAAACTGGAAAAAAGGTTTCACGGTCAATGTGAATCTCGGTGACAATGTTTGTTAACCGAGATTGGACGAAAACATTGTAACACTACATGTATATGTGTGTGTGTGTGTGTGTTGCATAACACCATCTCAATTTCAACGTTGCAACATGATTCTTGAGTTAATAAATTTGGTGTTGGCAAATTCGGATTATTTGTTAATTTTTTTGTGATAATTCGTTGAACGGAGCCAATCATTTGCGATTTATATCCGATAAATTTATGTGTTTAATAAAATATTTTTTCAACTCCTTTCACATCATACGTAAATAAACTACTTTGGACAATTTCAAATCATATTTGCCAACACGATAATCGCTTATTTACTATGGTCTATTTTTAATTCATGTTGCATTTACCATATTAACAGGTTGTATAAAAGAAGGAAAGCCCCAGACCAGAGGTTCGACACAGCAGCGCCACACAGCGAGAGCTCGACTAACTACGACACCAGAATAACACCACTCACGCGGTAATATTAGCGACAGTTGTAACAACTGTGTGTAACAACAGCAAATGTGCTGAATATGGTACCGTACATAAGAAAATACATATGGTATACACGTACATTATCTCTCTTTTTTCTCTCTTTTTTTCAGGCGTCGCACAACGTCGCTAGACTTTCGGTACATAATTCCGGATTAGTGACGTCATCACTGTTCACGTCTGCATGGTTGTCATGGTGACAGTCAGACAACTTTGTCATTGCCTACGTCTGCTGATGTTCTATCAGTTGTACGCAAGTTGATGGTGCTGCCTTCTAATCTATGACTTTCTATGGCAAGGAATATTGATTGTTTTCTGTTTCCTTGGTCGGTGTCAATAACACTTTGTTGTGCCGTAAGGTTCGTAACTAGAAAATGGGGTAATAATGTCTGCTATGTGATAAAGATAATACAATGTCTGCATATTTTTGTACATACATGTGTAAGGTACATTTTCAATGATGAACGAGATATTTATTTCTCATAAATAAATTGTTCCAAACATACATGGCAGTTTAATTCGTTAATAATGCTGATAGCTTCTACACAGTTACGTCTGTTAGTTCAGTGTGTGAGTTCTGGCCGACATATTAATATATCTCTTGGTTCATGGAATTTGAGAAAAAATGGGAAAGACCAAGTATAATATAACGCCTACATCATGGTCCAAACATTGTCCTTAGTTATGACACAGGTCTGTAATGAATTCCTGAGGGCACGACACTTTTGCAGCATATCTGGTGCTCAAGACAATTATTTATCAGAAAGGACATGTGATCAGATATCCCAGCCTATTGGATCCTCAGACAAGGAAAACATGGTGGAGAATCAGGAGACGGGTGACCTGGAGCCCAGGAGCAGCACAGCTCCAAACTCTTCTAGTCAGAACCTTCAGGTCCCACGCGACATGATGCTGGAGCGCTCCGTCAAGCTGTCCTACACCCAGTCACACATCACGCTACGCAACCCGTATAACAGCCTTGAGAACATCATGCTGGGACTCAGCAAAAGCACACCAAGCCTTGGAGCCTCAGGCAAGGGGCGGAAGGCTATGAGTGCCGCCGCCAGCGTGCGCCTGACTCACGCCGTGGAGGAGGAGGACGTGGACGAGGAGCGGGCCCCCCCGGGAGACACACTCCAGCATGTCCGGGCTCATCGTTACCTCGCTTCAGGACCTGCGCCACAAGGTAGGTGACCCGTCTGACTGCACTGACACCTTACCGAATGCTGTGGCTGGCACCGAGTCTAGTTTGCAGTCGAACTCATACACCAACATAAACCCTGACCAACATGCTGCTGACGTGGCGACAGACCTCATCCCAAAGTCGGATTCCACGGGTGACGCCGTGAATAGTACCGAGAACAAAAAGTGTCTGACACAGAAACAGGTGTCGTTGCTTTTGAATCAAGTGACGCTGCAGGATAGCAGTGGAATTCTCAAGGATCTCATGACCTTCAGACCAGACATCAACAATAAGTCCAAACTCCCCATCAGCATTTCTACCTCGACGAACAGACGTTTGCCGACAGGCACCCCGAAGTCCGGACCGTCTCCGCAGCAGGAGGGTTACCTGGCCGTGATGCCGTCCCTGGTCGGGGACTTACTGCCCGCCGTGGACATCAGTCTGCGGGGAAGCACGAACATCGTGACCAGGCCACCCACCGAGGACGGGGCGGGGGGAGCCGACCGACTGGCACATGAGGATAGTCTCGTGCTCATGAGAGAGGGAGTTGAGTTAATGAAGCTCAAGGATCGTACACAGACGGTGAGAGGATTGTCTGATAAATTCTTTGCACATTTATGTATACCAATGAATGATATATACTGTTTTCATGAATTCCTGTCATTCTTGAAAGAGCACAAAAACAGGTAATTTTATATTGTGTTGCAATCATTTGTTGATTTTATAACCAACACTGTTGACTGATCTTCGTTGTGGACTGATGTTTTTGTCTAACAAATGTGCTTTGATGTTCACGTCAACTGTTACTGTGCTTCATGGCAAATACATGAAAACCTAAAACAAGTGAATGCACGAGATAAATGTACTTGGCATATCAATGTATACATTTTGCGGGTCGAAAGAAAATTATTGAGCACTTTGTAGATATGACCCCAAGTTATCATGAATATTCTGCCCATTCATCTGTGTGTACTGTATGTAGATGCTGGGTCCGCCTGCGTTCAAACCACAGCCCAACAAGACTCCGCTTCAGCGAGCCAAGGAAAACACGTCAAAGCGACTGTTCGGTCATAGCACTTACGTCAACACCGCGGTGAGAACGAGAGCGCGGGGTCGTCCTTATTTGTATACAAAAGACGAACTGTATTATTCTCAAATAAAGTTGTATTTATCGGTATTTCATATACATGTGGAAAACATTATGCCCTCTATAAAGCAACACACGTCTGCTTGTGGCCAACATGTACGTTCCATAAAAGTAAATATAGGTGTGGAATAACCATTTGTATATCTTTACATGTACCTAAATCTATTTATGCCACCTTCCTTCCACAGGCATACAGTGACATTAGCAGGAGTCGCTGGATGACGTCATCATCAGGCGGGGCCGCTACCATGGATACCAGGTATCACAGCCAGGCGCCTGGAGTTGAGGGAGCAAACCGTAGTGCGACCATCACCGCGAGGTATCCTGATGTGGTATATAGAATTCACATAACATGTTACTTTGACTTCGATTCCAACAGGAAGGAGGTAACCAGCATGGTTGTATTCTCAAAATAGCGGATTCTCTACCAATTATAAATATAGGCGTGTATAATGATGTACATTAAAAAGCTTTAGACAAAAAGGTGGGGGTACTGCCTGTGTTCTATGCAGTCACGAGAGTGATGAGATGAGCTGGGCCCTGACTAGGACTGGGTTCCGACCGACAGAGACAAATCCCACGTCGTCTGGGGGCGGGTTTGTCAAGTCCCGGTCGGACGGTCCACTCAGGTTGTTCGAGTGAGTAGCCCAGGGAGGGACACCGACCGACAATCTTTCTGTTTGTTGCTTCGTGTAGCTTCTCCCGTCGTGTGGCTTATTGTGTCTTTTGGTTTGATCGCTTCTTCTCTATTTTGGTTTGGCATGAAGTACATTGACATAAGCCTATGTATTTATCGCGTGAAAACTGTCTTCATTGAACTAAATATTTTTTTTATTCCTGTTCAATCATGTCCTTAAAGTCATTGAAATACCTTTTCTTGTTTGGCTCTGAAGACCACGCTGTTCATAACCATAGAATAGCGTTGGATCTTCGCACTGCTCAATCGAACGCTGCAGAAAGATGTCCTACATGTAGGTCTACATGTACCTTGATTCTTTGAAGTCGGATTTACGGTACCGGTATTTCACTGACCTTGACTGGTGGTCCCACTGTATGTATCATAACGGCGAATAGGCGTTTATGTTAGACATCGCCGAATCCGTTGCTTACTCGCAAATCTACCACAAATGTTTGAATTGTTCAAAACAACAACAGATTTCAAATATATATTGTTTGACAACCATTCTATTATTACGGAGCCCCTAAGGGGACACAACAAAGAGTTGAATAAAAATTTCGCGTTAAAACGCGATCTTTTCGCATTCGAACGCGAAAACTTGATTGAGCTAACGCCCATGACTTCTGAGAAGGTTTGGCTACAAGATCGCGTTCGAACGCGAATACTTCGCGAGGGAACGCGAAAAGATCACGTTCGAACGCGAAAAGATCTCGAGAGAACGCGTTCGAAAGCGAAATTCTTTTTCTTAACTCTTGGTTGTGTCCTCTAAAGGACTCCGTATACATTCACCTGCATTCATCGCCGTCATTCGATGCGCTTCGTTCGGTATCCGTTTGGGATATTGGCGCCTGAGAAGGCGATGAGGAATGGATACTGCAACATTTGAACAACGAATGACAAATGGACTGCAACTGTTGACCGCGAAGTGCAACGCTTGGGAACGATCAGATCAGGACCAAAATATTACAATCGATTATACATGTATGAATGAAAAATAACGGCAAGTACGATTATAGCCACGCTTGCTACGGTTCATTCGGTCATGGCCGGTTATGATCGAATGAACCGTCGCAAGCGATCAACACCGACTCTGGCAAGTTCCTAATTCCACAATATCATTAAGTTGCACATCGCCGTTAACAACAATGGACAGCATGATATGTGGTTTCTTTCTACCTTGCAATAAATTGCATTTCATTGCATTGCATTGAGTAAATGTGCAAGATCACGAGGTGATATTACTTTTTTTTGCATGGAGATACTTTTGACTTTGGAATCTGAACGGCGATTGAATTGGACCAAGTAAATTGGCCTAATTTACATGAAGATTTATAAGCATTATGATGGGAGCCGAGGGTTCCTGTATGATGTATGCACACGGTATTCTCCTGTTATCTCACACAATGAAGGACGGACGGCTCTGATCATCCGTCTCAAACAGTTTTACAGCTGGTTCAGTGACCGCGACCTTGACCTACATGTTTCAATTTGGGACTGATTTTGAATATCGTTGTGCCATCAACATCTAAGTCGGTGCTACTTTCTTGAGATAGTAGGCCCTGAGTCAAATTTTAGTATAATCTGACAATACGCTAAAATTTTATAAGCACCAGTAATTGGAAATAAATATCATATGCTTCATGTGCATGTGAATTCAACGAAATGTGTAAGTCTAGGTTTACAGGAAAAGTTACACGTACACATGTAGCCCTATAGTACAGACAAGTGATTGTTGTGTCTGTGTTCGATGTAAGTTTCTCTTTATATCGATAACAACACGTAACGATATGTCCTCCATCTAACCCGCCTCATCGTGCAGTAGAAAGATAGCTTGTCATCGCTGTCCCAGATTGCTGCAACAAACAGGTACAGAAGGCAACAGTATAGTTGTTCAGCACGGGTGTCGGGGTAATATAGCATCGTGCTATTTATGGCATGAAGTACATTGTGTTATGGCATGAAGTACATTGACATAAGCCTATGTATTTATCGCGTGAAAACTGTCTTCATTGAACTAAATATTTTTTTTATTCCTGTTCAATCATGTCCTCAAAGTCTTTGAAATACCTTTTCTTGTTTGGCTCTGAAGACCACGCTGTTCATAACCATAGAATAGCGTTGGATCTTCGCACTGCTCAATCGAACGCTGCAGAAAGATGTCCTACATGTAGGTCTACATGTACCTTGATTCTTTGAAGTCGGATTTACGGTACCGGTATTTCACTGACCTTGACTGGTGGTCCCACTGTATGTATCATAACGGCGAATAGGCGTTTATGTTAGACATCGCCGAATCCGTTGCTTACTCGCAAATCTACCACAAATGTTTGAATTGTTCAAAACAACAACAGATTTCAAATATATATTGTTTGACAACCATTCTATTATTACGGAGCCCCTAAGGGGACACAACAAAGAGTTGAATAAAAATTTCGCGTTAAAACGCGATCTTTTCGCATTCGAACGCGAAAACTTGATTGAGCTAACGCCCATGACTTCTGAGAAGGTTTGGCTACAAGATCGCGTTCGAACGCGAATACTTCGCGAGGGAACGCGAAAAGATCACGTTCGAACGCGAAAAGATCTCGAGAGAACGCGTTCGAAAGCGAAATTCTTTTTCTTAACTCTTGGTTGTGTCCTCTAAGGGACTCCGTATACATTCACCTGCATTCATCGCCGTCATTCGATGCGCTTCGTTCGGTATCCGTTTGGGATATTGGCGCCTGAGAAGGCGATGAGGAATGGATACTGCAACATTCGAACAACGAATGACAAATGGACTGCAACTGTTGACCGCGAAGTGCAACGCTTGGGAACGATCAGATCAGGACCAAAATATTACAATCGATTATACATGTATGAATGAAAAATAACGGCAAGTACGATTATAGCCACGCTTGCTACGGTTCATTCGGTCATGGCCGGTCATGATCGAATGAACCGTCGCAAGCGATCAACACCGGCTCTGGCAAGTTCCTAATTCCACAATATCATTAAGTTGCACATCGCCGTTAACAACAATGGACAGCATGATATGTGGTTTCTTTCTACCTTGCAATAAATTGCATTTCATTGCATTGCATTGAGTAAATGTGCAAGATCACGAGGTGATATTACTTTTTTTTGCATGGAGATACTTTTGACTTTGGAATCTGAACGGCGATTGAATTGGACCAAGTAAATTGGCCTAATTTACATGAAGATTTATAAGCATTATGATGGGAGCCGAGGGTTCCTGTATGATGTATGCACACGGTATTCTCCTGTTATCTCACACAATGAAGGACGGACGGCTCTGATCATCCGTCTCAAACAGTTTTACAGCTGGTTCAGTGACCGCGACCTTGACCTACATGTTTCAATTTGGGACTGATTTTGAATATCGTTGTGCCATCAACATCTAAGTCGGTGCTACTTTCTTGAGATAGTAGGCCCTGAGTCAAATTTTAGTATAATCTGACAATACGCTAAAATTTTATAAGCACCAGTAATTGGAAATAAATATCATATGCTTCATGTGCATGTAAATTCAACGAAATGTGTAAGTCTAGGTTTACAGGAAAAGTTACACGTACACATGTAGCCCTATAGTACAGACAAGTGATTGTTGTGTCTGTGTTCGATGTAAGTTTCTCTTTATATCGATAACAACACGTAACGATATGTCCTCCATCTAACCCGCCTCATCGTGCAGTAGAAAGATAGCTTGTCATCGCTGTCCAAGATTGCTGCAACAAACAGGTACAGAAGGCAACAGTATAGTTGTTCAGCACGGGTGTCGGGGTAATATAGCACTGTGCATCACTCCGTGTGATTACGTACAAATAACACTGATTGACCGGAAAAAACAAGGGTGAAACTATACAATATTACATGGAACAGGTAGGCCTATATCCTATAGATGGTGCACACTAGTAACGTAGTCGAAGTTACCAACAGTTTAACTACCATCGAGTGTTTATAACGCCACTGATGAGGTGTTGAGGAAACTGGAAAAAAGGTTTCACGGTCAATGTGAATCTCGGTGACAATGTTTGTTAACCGAGATTGGACGAAAACATTGTAACACTACATGTATATGTGTGTGTGTGTGTTGCATAACACCATCTCAATTTCAACGTTGCAACATGATTCTTGAGTTAATAAATTTGGTGTTGGCAAATTCGGATTATTTGTTAATTTTTTTTGTGATAATTCGTTGAACGGAGCCAATCATTTGCGATTTATATCCGATAAATTTGTGTGTTTAATAAAATATTTTTTTCAACTCCTTTCACACCATACGTAAATAAACTACTTTAGACAATTTCAAATCATATTCGCCAACACGATAATCGCTTATTTACTATGGTCTATTTTTAATTCATGTTGCATTTACCATATTAACAGGTTGTATAAAAGAAGGAAAGCCCCAGACCAGAGGTTCGACACAGCAGCGCCACACAGCGAGAGCTCGACTAACTACGACACCAGAATAACACCACTCACGCGGTAATATTAGCGACAGTTGTAACAACTGTGTGTAACAACAGCAAATGTGCTGAATATGGTACCGTACATAAGAAAATATATGGTATACACGTACATTATCTCTCTTTTTTCTCTCTTCTTTTCAGGCGTCGCACAACGTCGCTAGACTTTCGGTACATAATTCCGGATTAGTGACGTCATCACTGTTCACGTCTGCATGGTTGTCATGGTGACAGTCAGACAACTTTGTCATTGCCTACGTCTGCTGATGTTCTATCAGTTGTACGCAAGTTGATGGTGCTGCCTTCTAATCTATGACTTTCTATGGCAAGGAATATTGATTGTTTTCTGTTTCCTTGGTCGGTGTCAATAACACTTTGTTGTGCCGTAAGGTTCGTAACTAGAAAATGGGGTAATAATGTCTGCTATGTGATAAAGATAATACAATGTCTGCATATTTTTGTACATACATGTGTAAGGTACATTTTCAATGATGAACGAGATATTTATTTCTCATAAATAAATTGTTCCAAACATACATGGCAGTTTAATTCGTTAATAATGCTGATAGCTTCTACACAGTTACGTCTGTTAGTTCAGTGTGTGAGTTCTGGCCGACATATTAATATATCTCTTGGTTCATGGAAATTTGAGAAAAAATGGGAAAGACCAAGTATAATATAACGCCTACATCATGGTCCAAGCATTGTCCTTAGTTATGACACAGGTCTGTAATGAATTCCTGAGGGCACGACACTTTTGGTCGTCATAACAATGAAAGCTCCAAGGAACACTGCATCACAAACCCATCGCATTATAAGTCAAGTACAAGAGATCGATGAACTTCATGGACCATTAACTATTTTGTATCGATTGTAATATTGCCGCATTCATATCCCCATCCATCTCACAGAAAACCAAATGTTGCAATCAACTGAAACACGAGACAATCAGAGATTGCAGACCCTCACCCCTTCGTACTGAGTTACTAATATTACAGCTGATGACCATTACATTTTCGGCCTCGGTGACAATGGGCATTTTTAGTCGTACGACCATTGGTCATATATTAAATGGTTTGGAAATGGCTATAGAAAAATACAAACAATCATCTATAGGAGAAATAATCATTTCTTGCGATTTTTTTTAAATTTTGACCATAGTTTCATGAATCATGAATATGAGGGAGTTACCACAATTTTTCGGGTTTGACCCCTTCTGTGACCTCGACCTTGTCGTTCAATATTGAGCTGTAAAATTTCACAGTATTGTCTCTATGGTCAAGGCAAGTCTCCTGAACGAAAACGGTTTAAAAAACTGTAAACTGGCTTTACGATGTGGTCTTGCATACTCAAAAGTCGTAAAATGACTCTCAGACTTTCGACCTCGGCCGATAACGGGGAGTTTTGGTCTTATTACCATCTGTCGTACACCATCCGAAGAAACTTCAACTGCAACCGACATTACTCTCACTCAATGATCGGTACAACCATTGTCTACTTGTCACATCACTTGGCATCAATTATTATTTCGCCATGATTGTGAAGAAAACATGTCTGGCCATGCGATGTTCTAATTGTGTACTATATTTGAAAGCATTTGAAAGCAAACACACGCGTCATACTATGTAGCGTTGTGAAGTGGTGTGCGCGGGTAGTGACACCACGGTTATGATGCTGCAGTGTGGGCGGATTTATAAGACATTCGCTGACACTCCAGTGATGGGGTATACCTCTTTATCGTGGGGTCGCCGAACGTCACAACTGTTCACGAGACATCGGGAAAATCTCTGATCAACATTGCAGTAGTGTAGAAACAGGCGTCACTAAGTCCGAACTAAACTGAAAGTAGCCACGGGGGAGCGAATGAGGTTAGAACCAATACAATGTGATGATAGCAGGGTGAGTGAATACGGTCATTGATAATGGTGCCAACTGGAACTCCAAGTATGATCTGAGCGATACGAATATTCACAAACTATAAGTTTCAGCTGATACGGGTCCGGAAGAAACAAACACGCATATCAAACATATTGACGAATTTGCTGCTAACAATTGAAACAAGACATCCCATGGGGAGGTCATTGACAATGAAGATACACATTCTTACCCGCGATTTTCGTCGAGTTGCCCCTTATTTTTGGAAGCATATGACTTTAGCTGCACTATCTACAACAGGCCATCATGATCGTGGCTCGATCTATATGTTCTATCGTTGTACTGTATTCTAAGTTTGTATAAATTTTTAGTAATGTCTCCGGCACTCGGTATCAATCAGTCTACATGGCAAGCTCCTCACCATTGATAATATTAAAATAAACATATAGCTAACCCCGCACAACAATCTATAAGAGAACCAATGCATCGCAATAATCTTGCAACACTGAAGAACGTAACGTTTTAATGAGTGAATTAATGACATTTACATTGCACAACATTGTATCGAATTGTTTATCCGAAAATCGGATCTTGGAGTGTTTGATCAAGAGATAAGAGTTCAATACATCGATGCACATTGTCCTGCGACCGGCGTGACAAATTGTACTGGGCGATGGTCCACATTTTCACGCACTTTGAAAAACTGCATGTCCAATATATTTTAAACATGCATGGGCACAGCCATAAACGAAATATATGACTATCATTTGCAAATTCGAAAAGTGAAGGTGTGTGCATGTGAGAAGTAAATTAACATCGTGAAAATGGCGAGAATTGTACAACTCAAAATTGTCCGTTTAATTTTTTTGACGATCGTGTATCAATACTTTGACATGAATTACGTAAATGGCGACTTCATGTCTATTCTAGTGATGATTAGGTGCGCTCAAGAAAATTCAACAAAAATGAAATTTCAACAAAGAATCCTTTTCATAATGTCATGGAAATTTTGTCTGTAAATGGTTTGTGATTGTATGAAAATCGAACAAAACATCAATGGATATTGGGCGTCGCTAACATTCTGACGAAGATGGATTCGGTATTAGATTCTAGAACAAAAGGGCAAGACTAGAGGTTCGTTTGGGCGTCAGTGTTAAAGAAACTGTTGTGTAGGATCACCATTGTTCAGGGCCATTCACTGTGTCACACGGGTCGATGGCTGCCCGGAGCGGACAGACACACAGTGGGTACACGTTACCCAGTGTCGCGGCCGATTAACTATGTCTCTGCCGCCGCTGTTTACGTGTATGGGGCGTACACACGATCTCCCACGAGACGGCTCGGAAGAGGGAGGGGGAGAATCGAGCGGGTGGTGGAACAGTAAAGACGAACACGTCACAGGTACCATGTTTGTCTCCTGGAGACAATTTCGATTTTATTGACGCGCGAACCGCTGCGACACAAACGTCCGTCAATAAGTAATGGCGGCCGTGTGCGAGAGGACGGGACAGGCCCGGATGTGTAGGGACGTCACGGGCCCAGCGTGTGTAGGGGTGGGAGGAGGAGGGGGGGGGGGGGGGGGTGAGGGTGATGGATTTCCCAGGGGAGGACAACCAGATCCGTCAGGTATACGCTCCGTTGATCCGCCAGTCTCATCCCACCTGTGTCAGTGCGGCCACGACACATTGTAGACTCAATGGGACTATTTTTCTGGGACGTGGCAGTTTTTTTCTGGTGGATAGTTGGAACAAGAGTTCATTCATTAATAAGACGTCCTGGATTTGAAATGAACTGAGATATTCTCGCCAGGATAAGCAGGATAATAATACGCTGTAATATTTTTCACTTGGTGTGATTTTTGGAGACTCGGAAGTGTTTACGTCGTTATAACCGTGACGGAATGTTCACGGGAAAGGCGTGACGCAGTGACGCTCAACTTCGCAGTCTTTTATTATCTTGATCCGTGGACCACATGGTATTGCACCACACAATCATCTGTTTGAGATGATGTCTGGACGTGTATTATATCCGTGATTTGCTTTTGGATACGAAAGAAAGGGAAAAGTTGTGTATATTGTGGTGATCAGTCAATTTTCAACATGTTGAGTAAACCAGATATGTGGGAGAGCGAGGAATTTCGCGTGAAATTCTCCAGAATCCCACGACACTTGCAGGTATGTACATGTACAAAGAAATCTTGTACTGGTACTGTCTTCTGATGTAACCATACAATACATGCAATGTATAACATGCATAATTCCATTTGAAACATTGCGAACCATTGCGCACATAGGCCTACATTATATACAAATATCCTGTTGTAGCAGCTATGCAAAATTATACTTTGGTTACTTTGTATTTTGGAATACAATTTAAAATATATCATTCGTTCCTTTAAAGAGGTAAACATGAATCCTGTTTTCAAAATATTAGTTAATACTAGTATGCTTAGGCCGAATTTGATAACGACTATATAACGACAGAAAATGAAACAAGTCTGTGTACCATGATTTCAGCAGTACTACTCTATATATAGCTTAAGTGAATACGAACGCAAAACATGCGGCACATAAGTTTATACATTAATTTCGGGAGTACAAATTCAATACGCATGATTGCCCATTCTGAAGCGGACGATCAATTGCTGCATCTATCTCAACCAGAGTTGACAGCTTCCGTGCCCAAAGACACTTACTTATTCATGGATTCAGAACATCGCTGTTCAAAGGGACATAGGTGGAAGAGTTGAAAAGAGGATCGAAATTACGCCGTTTTTCTCTTGCCGTCATTGATCACACCTATGGGTAGTCCTTTGTCGCCTTGAACATTGTGATGCAATTCGAGCAGGGATCGAAGTGCGCCCGTACGACTGGCGCTATCGGCTTCCGACCCAAGCTTCGGAGGTCTGCATGGAGAAGTGGGAAACCGGAAGCACAGAATGCTTGAACAAATACAAGTGATAGTGCATCGATGCCTCGAGTTCTTTTTGTCATAGTGTTGTATCGTCCTGTGATACACAGAACACCATAACATTAATGTATGATGAAATGGCAGATCGATGAATGGGCTTCGATGCTGCAAGAAGAGTCATCAATAATTTGTCACTGCTCTCAGAGAACATTATGTTTATAATCATACTTATATCAATACGTTATCCTTCCCACCAAAAACGCACTATTATTCAGTTCTCGAGGGATACGTATGTCATCGCCAGTACATATTCTTCAGTACAATAACAATGTTGCTGACTCAAGTATATTCCGAACTATTGTGTTAACTCACTTGTAGGCTGAATGCGACATCTCAGCCCAGTTAATAAATACATAATCACCTTTATTATATGTGATTCGAATTGAAAGTGGTGAAAAATGTTCCAAGCAAATGTCATCATTTCATATGAACACAAAGACTCCAGATTTAATGTTGTGCTAAAATGTGAAGGACGGTCTACCGGTAACATCATTCTAATGCTAAGGTACTGCTAGGAACACACATCACATGAAAGCAAACCCCCCTCATGGTATATGATGGTGCTTGATCATGATGACTTGTCTGGATCCACACCAAGAATTATTGGCTGATATAGAATTTGCCCATGGTTTATACGAGACAGGTGAATCGTATTACACCTTTTGATTCGTTTCACCAATGACAAATTCGTCTACAAACTTCAACAGCAAACTCTGATGACACATAATATGACTACACGGACACCATCATTAACATTTTCCGGTATCGAATAATCCACAACCCAGGTACATGTACATGTATGAATACAAAAAGAAACAGAACGCTCAATAAGTCTTCGCTCGGTCTGACACCCAGTACATGTACATCCCGTCTTTACAGGGGCGCTTTCTGAGGGGTATCCAGGAGCTGTACCGTCAAGAAAGCGACAGCATGCTCGAGTTCATCCGCCAGAGCCGCAGCTCCCTCCGCCTCACAGCCACCGAGATCAAGGACGAACAGGAGGTCCTGCAACAAACCCTGAGAAAACTGAGTAAGTCCTACACAAACCATGAGAAAACTGAGTAAGTCCTGCAACAAACCTTGAGAAAACTGAGTAAGTCCTACACAAACCATGAGAAAACTGAGTAAGTCCTGCAACAAACCATGAGAAAACTGAGTAAGTCCTTCAACAAACCCTGAAAAAACTGATTTAGTCCTGCAACAAACCCTGAGAAAACTGAGTAAGTCCTACACAAACCATGAGAAAACTGAGTAAGTCCTGCAACAAACCTTGAGAAAACTGAGTAAGTCCTACACAAACCATGAGAAAACTGAGTAAGTCCTGCAACAAACCATGAGAAAACTGAGTAAGTCCTACAACAAACCCTGAGAAAACTGATTTAGTCCTGCAACAAACCCTGAGAAAACTGAGTAAGTCCTGCACAAACCCTGAGAGAAATGAGTAAGTCCTGCAACAAACCCTGAGAAAACTGAGTAAGTCCTGCAACAAACCCTGAGAAAACTGAGTAAGTCCTTCAACAAACCCTGAGAAAACTGAGTAAGTCCTGCAACAAACCCTGAGAAAACTGAGTAAGTCCTACAACAAACCTTGAGAAAACTGAGTAAGTCCTGCAACAAACCCTGAGAAAACTGAGTAAGTCCTTCAACAAACCCTGAAAAAACTGATTTAGTCCTGCAACAAACCCTGAGAAAACTGAGTAAGTCCTGCAAAAAACCTCGAGAAAACTGAGTAAGTCCTGCTCAAACCCTGAGAAAACTGAGTAAGTCCTGCAAAAAACCTCGAGAAAAATGAGTAATTCCTGTAACAAACCCTGAGAAAACTGAGTAAATCATGTATCAGTCGAGATTACACCTGATGATACGAGTATGTGAACCTATGCAAGAGGTAAATGTAGCAGTGCTCCTCTGGTCACCAGATACGTCAATATAATTTGCCTATAACAGGCCTCAGAAGTGAGATAGCTTTGAGAATGTCCGGATTAATTATAAACAGAGTGCATCAACTGGACAGGGTGTCATAATATAAGGGAACTCCTGGGTTTCTCAAAACCGACTAACTAAAAATCTAGTTCATAATAGAAATCCCATTTTGCAAATAATCAGAAAAGCTTCGAATTGTATCTTATCAAATGGCTTCGCAATCATCAAATTGCAGTTCTGGTCACATTCACGAGCAATGAATATGCATACATGCTAAATATAACGTTTCATATGAGTACATATAACATCTAACACACTTAACTTCGTTTAAACTCAGAAATTGTAAACTATGTTTATCCTAAACTTCCAAGAGGTATGTTTAAGCCTAATAGGGAATAGGAAGGAATCCTAACATTGACTTTGAGAAAGTGACGGCCTAAGTCCAGACTTAAGGATAGCAATGATGATATGGTATAATTTAGAATGCATCTATCGACCTGCTGCCACTATTTATTTAAAACAGGATTTGAAAAATCGGAGTTCATGTAGGTACAACTAAGTTTAGTTTTAACCTACATCTTCTGTGTGAATGTTCAGCATGAGAAATGAGGGGGTTAACACCGCAACCAACCTATACATGTAGATACATATTTATCTACCCGGTAGTTTGTTTCGTCCGGAAGCCACTCGCATACATGACAATAGACATCAATTGCTGATCGGAAGCTTCAGTTCAGCATCAAAGCTTGTGGCATTACCAGGAATCTTACTCGAAGTGTTACACTAACACGGATCACATCGACACGCCAGGGGGCAATATCGTTGGAGGCAATATCGTGGAAGTGTTGTCCTCAGATGCACGTTCGTCCTTCTCTCGTTAATGGCGACAATTCTCAGATCAATGATTTCACCTGTCTGACAAACCCTATATGGACGTGACCGGTGCATGGATATCGACTTGTTCTAAATAATGTACAGCGAGAAAACATTAGTGTCATATTATATTATGTCAGTTATTCTTATACTATCAATTTGAAATATGCATACGAGGGGAAAATGCCACAGGATATTGAGGTACATATAGCATCACGAGAACAAAGATATTTTTTATACCATGAACAATTTACTGTATCATAGAAGTGTCCATAGTTGTCTCTTTGACATACATGTAGCAAAAAGGAAATTTTAAAATAAATTCTCTATGTGAAATTTTACAGCCTTGAGCGTTATTGTGTTATTCATATTACTCTGTACATGCATCATAACATGCAATACTAGTTATTAGAATGGTTCTGCCTAACAAAATATCATTTGAATCAACAAGAAACACAATTTTCTCTTAGGGGTCTGTCTTGCCCCATCCTACCCTACCATTTGCGTGAATCAAAGTGCACCTGTACGATATGTATGATATATAACACCCAATATCGAAAGATGAGTGCATGAGAAATGCAATCGCCAATCGGTCTGTAAAAACAATAAACCTTTCCTGGATGATTCATTTATGAAATAATTACTCTGTTTTCGCAGCCGACGAGCGAAAGACTCTGATCGACGCCAGTCGGAATCCGAACAACCCGCGGCGGGAAAAGTCCAACCTGAGTACGCGGAGTTACCCGCCCCAGCCGCGCAAGCACAAGCCGTACTGCCCGAGTCCCGAGCCGATGTCCCAGCCCGGCTACCCCCAGCCCATGGGCCGCCTCCCCGCACTCACCGGCCGCACAACCATGCACTTCGAGAACGAGGAGGCCTTCGACATCGACGACGACGACGATTTCATCAAAGAGGTCAGCGGTGTCACGCCTGGGGGCAATAGATGTTCAATCTTTTGCATTTTCTGAATTTATATACTAGTACGTGAGGATGTGTCAGTTCTCATCCTCCTCCCGAACCTTAATCTTTTGGTACGGTAGAACTAGAGCCTTAGATTTTCAGCAAGTTTTCGCCATTCCACGAGACAACCGTGTGACGTTTGTGTCTGGTTCCAGGAGACGGAGGAGATCATGCGAGCCACGTCCCGGGCTAACACGGTCCATGAGAGCGAGCGGGCGCGACAGCTCGAGAAGATCGAACAGCTCAAACAACAGCGCCGCGGCAAGAAGGAGGCGCACCAAGAGGTCGCCCACGAGATGATCCGCGAGGCCTCCACAGTCGAAAAACGGTCAGAAACAATTCTTATGTGATTTCGTATTCGTTCAGAGATATTCTCCTGAGCAAATTGTGCTGAACGTCTCTTCGATCTCCATCTTCAATCGCTCACAAAATGCAGCAATCTTCGCACTAGCTTGTCTTTGAGCCATGCTTCAAAGTAGACAAAGTACGACTTTGTAGTAGGCCTGAATGTTTCCAATGATTCACAAAATCAGGCGAGAAAAAAAATTCGTTTACAGGAAGACGGACGAGAAGCGGAAGCAAGAGATGAAGGTCCGTGAGAAGCTGGAGGAGAAGAAGCGACAGCGTGAGATGACGGGTCTGGGCGGCGGCCGCATGAGCAGCGCCAGTATGCTGACGGACGTCGACGTCAACACGGAGGTGGTCCGGACCCCTCGTCCCCCTCGCCAGGCCGCCAGCCTGGACAGCGCCCCGGCCCCGCCGACCGATCCGCTCCCCCCGCGCGACCCCGAGCCGGCCACGGGGGAGGAGGAGGCGGACGACGGCGGCAAGAAGGACAAAAAGAAAAAGAAGGACAAGAAGGATAAGAAAGAGAAGAAGGACAAAAAAGACAAGAAGTCGAAGAAGAACAAAGAAGCAGCCGTCGAGGAGATCCCCGTGTAGATATATTTGTAGACCCCGTGGCCGATAGCGAGGAGATTCGTGGGACAGCTGCTGACGAATAATAAGCGATGTTGATATTTATTGTACATAAATTTATGAAATTTATTAATATATTGAATATATCCGTCCATGTGAGCGCTGGAGACATCTGCTATCTGAAACCTCGAGACCAACCTTGAGTGTGGTAAATTAGGAAATAACATATACTAACTACAATAACCGAAACAATTAGTTATATAAAAATTTGATACTAGATATATGTATATCACTATAAATTCCGCTAATCACCATGATTACAGGATACTAAAATGATACGGATACGCGCCTTCTTGTGTATTATAACTTTAGTATGGTATGCAAATACGTATGTGTCATCTTGTTTTAACGAACATGTGGAGGCTCAGTCCAGCAAATTTCATTCAAATGACATTTTATCATTTCTGGATGTAAAGAAAACCTGTTAAGGTTCACTCAATTTAAATACTGTTCGCGTGAAGCACTGAAAGCCATATTTTTCGTTTCAAAATAGCTCGTGGTTGTTTGAGGATGAACAATATAATTATGGTGTTGGTGTGTGTTTACATAACGATTGGCGGTCACTAAATCTCCCATTGTATTAAACAAAACGTGTTTCAAACATTACACATGACATGATATAGAAAACTTCATGGCCAAAAGTTTTCCCACAGGTTTGGTATAATATGGTGGAAGATATCAGTTTGAACTGATGTGATAGTACCATAACGCCAAGATTGATCAGCTTGTGGGTGTGCATTAATCTATTTATTCGAAATATAATACATGTTTGTGTTTGTTCAATCAATTATTTGTTTCAGAATGTAATAAACTGTGTTGAAAATACACTTGTTGTTTCAGTTAAAAGGTGTCGATGGACAACATATTTTACTTAAAGTTTATTAAGATGGTTGCTTTAGTTAAAAGATGTTATTGGTCAACAATAGTTTACTGTCGAATCTTTGTGATATTTTGAACAATATTGCAGCGTATTTTCCATCGGGAAGGAATACGTTCAATTCCACCCGCTTAACAGCTTGCTCACAATAATTCCAAGATTATTCGTTAGTGTTTCATAACACTGTCTTGATAATTGTTACAATTCGAACGATTTACTGAGCAATAATTTTCTCAAGCACATCTGCTCAACGAAGATGGCGTCATGAAGAAAGGTCGAGTCATTAGAAATGTTCTGTCGAGTCTGCAAGTGGCGTGTTCTCATTGGTCCAGAGGTGTCATGTGATGTGATTTGGTGCACTTTTGCGTGTCCATGGAGATTCGTACACGAAGTGCGTGTATGGATAGCTGGTGTCTCATATTTTTCTATTCGGTTGCGTTGTATAAGTCTGTGTATCTATGTAGTAAAAGAGTAAACCGAGGGGCAGGTCTTGTAAGTCAGAACGAATGTAAATGTTCTACAATATCTCCAGATAAATCTATTACTAAATAAGTTCATGGTCGACGAAAATGTATTCATCAAGTCTTCAAATAAGTCGATTTCCAAATGGCACAACATTGTTGCCATCCACCACTTATGCCTTGGAAAATGTAGTTTGTACATGTGCCTGCATTCCGCAAAATGGATACTGCACCCCTGTGGTCGAGGGTGTGGCAATGATCCTCTAGAATCTTATTAGACGTGCATATATAGTCTATCATCCGAATGATCCCCCTCGATCTCCAATCATTCGGTCGAATATGAGTCATGTACAGTTAGGGTTCACGGAATCTGATTATCGACATTGGCAATCCGATATGCATAGGTCCAAACGTTCAATGGCCTGACCCCTGTCAATACGTGTTTCCGCACTATCTGTTCGTAAAACACTGCAAACATACCGATATTCACGCTTCGATCAGCGAGCATAGAGCTGTGTGCGATCTCCAGTTCTACGACACGTGTATGAGCGCACATCCTAGATCAGCAACAGTACAGTATACATTGAATACACATATCATCGCCGTGTTACTAGGAAATGCAAGGTTAAACCATGTCAATGCACGCTCGGGCGGAATTATATCAAGGAGCAATCCACAACAACAGAAATACTTCTAGGTCTCGTGTATTTCTGATAACATTTACTGGTATCATGGCACTTGGAAAGCTTGTATCTATAGGTATATTGCACTCATTTGTTTGGGCAATATATACATGAATGTATCTTGAAGTGAGAATGTACGATGCGTATGGTGGGAAAAGCAGAAAACGAGACTATACATGTGAACATATTTTATTTTATCAATCATGTCATGTCTATATGATATTTTATCTAGTATTTGATACAAAAGGTACACAATATTGTTTAAATACATGGAGTTTGACCGATGCGGGAGGTCTATAGCAGGAGTCTGTAGGCGGTCGCCATTGCAACCAGGCCGCCGGTGCTGATGCGGGCTGTTGTCCCGGTGTTGCACAGATGGCCCCGGCAACACCAGCGGTGCCGAGTGTTGTCACAGTTCTCCATGCAGCCCCGGCGCCAGATCGGACCGCTGCCTGTACGGGTCTTCTGCTCGAGCGAATAAACATGACACACCATCACATACATGATCAGTACAACTATTATTATTGTTATTATTGGACGAAGGCTAATTATTATTTACGCACATGCTATGCAAGGGAACCTATGTAATAGGCCTATTCCTAACCCAATCTTAAGAATATTATTATTTTATATCGAGTGTCACAACCCGCCACATAAATTAAAATTTCGGTTATTTACGTTACACTGTCATATACTGCATATAACGTACACACAATTTTGACCCTGGATATGAGTTTTCGCGTACTTACGAAGCACATAAAGCGGCATTCGACTTGGCCGACACCCTCGCCTCCCCCGAAGTGTTCGCCGCACCCCGTGCCATTGTTCCTCTCAGGGTGCCGCTCGTCATGGGAACACGAGTAACACTTGATCGCCTGACCCACACCTGTAAATATAGGTATTGCATCTTACAAATGCACTGACACATACACTTTGGGTGGGAATTTTGAAAAAAATGTAATGTATTACATTTCACAAATGCACTGACACATACACTTTGGGGGGGAAGTTTGAAAAAATATAATGTATTACATTTCACAAATGCACTGACACATACACTTTGGGGGGGAATTTTGGAAAAATATATGTATTGCATGTTACAACTGCAGTGACACATACACTTAGAGTGCGAATTTTGGAAAAATATATGTATTGCATTTTGCAAATGCAGTGACACGTACACTTTGAGTGCGAATTTTGGAAAAAATATATGTATTACATTTTACAAATGCAGTGACACATACACTTTGAGTGCGAATTTTGGAAAATATATGTATTGCATTGTACAAATGCAGTGACACATACACTTTGAGTGCGAATTTTGGAAATATATATGTATTGCATTGTACAAATGCAGTGACACATACACTTTGAGTGTGAATTTTGGAAAAATATATGTATTGCATGTTACAACTGCAGTGACACATACACTTAGAGTGCGAATTTTGGAAAAATATATGTATTGCATTTTGCAAATGCAGTGACACGTACACTTTGAGTGCGAATTTTGGAAAAATATATGTATTGCATGTTACAACTGCAGTGACACATACACTTTGAGTGTGAATTTTGGAAAAATATATGTATTGCATGTTACAACTGCAGTGACACATACACTTAGAGTGCGAATTTTGGAAAAAATGTATGTATTGCATTTTGCAAATGCAGTGACACGTACACTTTGAGTGCGAATTTTTGAAAAAATATATGTATTGCATTTCACAAATGCAGTGACACATACACTTTGAGTGCGAATTTTGGAAAAAATATATGTATTGCATTTTACAAATGCACTGACACAAACACTTTGAGTGCGAATTTTGGAAAAAATATATGTATTACATTTCACAAGTGCACTGACACAAACACTTTGAGTGCGAATTTTGGAAAAAAATATATGTATTACATTTTACAAATGCAGTGACACATACACTTTGAGTGCGAATTTTGGAAAAAATATATGTATTGCATTTTACAAATGCAGTGACACATACAATTTGCGAATTTTGAAAAAAATATATATATTGCATTTTACAAATGCAGTGACAGGTACACTTTGAGTGCGAATTTTGGAAAAATATATGTATTGCATTTTACAAATGCAGTGACACGTACACTTTGAGTGCGAATTTTGGAAAAAAATATATGTATTACTTTTTACGAATGCACGGCATAACACCATTTGAGTGCGAATTTTGGAAAAAAAAATATATGTATTACATTTTACAAATGTACTGACACATGTATACACTTTCAGTGTGAATTTTAGATCTGGAAAGGAAGTGTACTAGCGAACTGGCAAAAAATTAGAAAATTCCAAGACTGGAACATACATTTTTTGAAGATTGAAATATACAAATATACATGCCTCGAAGATATTGCTATATACATCCTTGGGTAATTTAATATAATACAATACATTCCTTGAAGATTGTAAACTAAAATGCATTAAATATTGGAATATATTTTGCAGATCAAGATAATTAATACTGGTCATTTTTAGATGTTTGTTACTCCTATACCCTAATGGGCAACTATATTACAAAGACTTACCAATGCATGCCATGATCGCCAGCAAGACGAATAACTTCTCCATAGTTGTAAAATATTAGCGAACTCCAATAGAAAAAAAATCCGAGACAGATTTGTTTCCTAGTCTGAGGTGCACACAAAACCAAATTTACACCCAAGATGATGTCTAAATACTGTCGACAGTCACTTTCATGGTGTATATATATTCATATGCAAATGCATATTAATCCAAATGACTCAGATTTGGATGCAATGCGGGTAATACTATCGCATGTATGGTACAAGAGGTAAATTGTTTATTTGATACCACCATATCATCAGTATCCTGGTGGTTTGTTCATTACATTTTGGAGTGTTTTGTTGTTGAGATGCAATGATGTGGAATCTACGGGTGACAGAATATAGGCTAGAATGATATCTACATTGTAGGGGCGCTATATTTTCGGAAATGAGCCATCAAGCGCTGCTATCCCAATTTGTCCTTGTTATACCTACACATTTCCGTCGTATATCATTCCTTTACAAAGTCCAGTATCTCCATCCATAAAATGCATATTTTCATCATTGTGCATATCTCCATACACTGTGTGTCGAATGAGGTTGTCAGAGCGATTTTGACCTCAGTTCAAATGCATACTAGATTTTGTTAGCATTATTATTATATTGCAGTAGGTGTAACTTTAACACACAATACGTTGTATCGTGTACAGCAACACGTACATGTACGTTATGACACCGGGTCATTAGTTGTTTGAATATATTATTAATTCAAACAACTTTCAAAATTCATAGTCCGAATCACGAAGTCTTAATGTATTATTTCGACAACGAATCTTTATGAGCCTAACCGGAAGCCATACTGTCATGTACATGTAATAGTTGGAGGTGTTGTAAGAGAGACGTCGTTCGGCTGGCATGCCACTTCGCTATGTAGGCCGATGCAATGTGTTATCTGGAGATTTTATAGGCCTACCATCATGATAGATTTTCCGATTTTGGTCTGAAATTTGGTGAAAGAAATATGGTTTAATGCCAAATGGAAGCATACGAAAGTGTTAATCGATCCAAAGCAGGGGCGGATCCAGGATTTTTGAATAGGGGGGGTGCTCTTCTTAAATGTACGTAATCTTACGCCTTATGCGGTCTGGGGGGTTGGGGAGCGCCGTAAGCCCCCCGATAAATTTTTGGAATTTAGTGTCTCTGAGATGGTTTCTAAGGTGTATTTACAACTGTACCTTGTGGAATCACTAAGTAGATTTTCACTTTAGGAGTCTGTTTTTGTTGTGAATGGAGGATACATCACTGACTAGCGAGTGAAGCCTTATGCGGTCTGGGGGTTCGGGGGCGCTGTACGCCCCCGAGATATTTTTTTTAATTTAGTGTCTCTGAGATGGTTTCTAAGGTGTATTTTACAACTGTACCTTGTGAAATCAATGAGTAGAATTTTACTTTAGAAGTCTGCTTAGTTCTGTTGTAAATGAAGGATAGATTTTCAAAGAAAGGAAGGTCTAATAGTCCTACCATTCTAAGGCTGTTCTGAGGTTCTTATGCACCAGACATGGTGATGGTCAATCGTCTAAAATAAAAATAAGATATAATTATCTTCCAAGTTATGCCGACATCCAGAATTATATCCAGAGTTTTGAAGAACACTGTCTGTAACAAATAAATAAAATAAAAAATATCCCCTGTGTATATTAAATGACAGTTGCAGTATGAAGTCAAGTGTGTCGGTCTAGATTTATTATTGGAGGGGTGGGTGGGTGGGGGGTGGGGTGGGGTGGCAAGCTGGTTAGAGGAGTCAAGCGACCGAGCGAAGTGAGGTGGATAGGTGGTAGCTTACACGGCGTGGGGTCTGGGGCCCGCTCAAGGGCCCCAGAAGCCAGAGCTTTTTTCATGTTCTGTGGTTGATTCTGAGCTCTCTCTGGCTTTGATTGAGTATTTTTCATTCCACACATGCATGTAAATATTGCTGGTATTTAAATTTATTCATCCCAAAACTACTCATTGTCACTTTACATATCATATGTCATATAACTTGAAGAACTCATGATTAAAGTGATATTGACAGGAAAACTATTTTTTCCAAATCAATTACATATATGCCTGTGGTCTCAGAAAAATAGGTCAAAAATGAAACTTTGCTTGATCAGATGGATAAATCAAGCATATGACAGTACTAGCAGCCGCTTTTCTTTTGTTTTGTGCGCCACTCAGAGTTACCTCTGACTTGACCTATTTCACGCTCGATTGACTCGAACATACACGAGTAAGCTGGAATCGCACTGCATCAAGGGGTACAAAGCACCGAGAATGGCGCTAATGGAAACAAACTCAAAATATCTCCATCAGAAACTCGCAACGAAATCAAGTAGAAAGGGGCATCTGTTTGGGCATACAGGTACAGATTTATAACTGCTATGTTTTCTTCGTTCTGCTCTGTTTTCTTCAGAAAGGTATGGGAAAATCCATAACTTACTGCCAATATCACTTTACACCCCCCCCCCCCCCCGCCAATACTCCCCCCCCCCCCCCCGCATGGTCAAAAATATCAAACGAGGAAAATTACACTCATATTTCATTATATAGGTGCATACCCACATTTTCTATAGCTTTTTGCTCTCTCTTTTTTCTTTTCTTCTTGCTCTCTCTTTTTTCTTTTCTTTTTCTCTTTTTTTCACGGCCCAATAGGGGGGGTGCGCGCCGGGTGCACCCCCCCCCTGAATCCGCCAGTGCAAAGACACAGAATGAAGTTATGGGCGAAATCAACCGAAAAGTTATGGGCGAAATCAACCGAGATTTCGTGCTTAACTTTACTTTAGTACCTTTGGTGTCACGTGATACAGAACATTCCTCTCCATTTCCAGAAACTGCGCACGGTAACCTTGCTATCGCACAAAGTATTCTTATCAAGGGTCTAATGGGCAAATCATCTCAATCGTTACATAACGAAGGAAACAAGAGAGACAGTAATGGACATAATGAAGGTTGAAAGAAGGCTTTGGAAGGTTTATTGAATATTCGAATTATCATCTCCTTTCTGCCATACGCCGTAAAATGCCGTGCACACGTCAATTCTCCGCTCGGAAATGAGCAAATGATCCTGTGAAGTTAAAGTTGTCTCAGATCGGAATGTTGGAGCAAAAAGCTCCCAGTTTTCGGCCCTAAGGAACTCCACTCCGAAGTATCAGGGAATTGTAAATAGTTGTTTCTTTCAAAATACGATTGAAGGCCTGTTGCCTATACTTCCACAGATCACATTATAACTCATATTTTTCAAACAAATCACCATTTCTACTCCTACTCACTTCTCGTATGATTAGTTTTATATGTGTTCTAATGGATGTTTTATATCTTGCATGCTATGCGCTTTGATGCTCGCAGAAAAGTGCAATAAATTTCCGGTCAATAAATAGAACATATTTTGATAATCTTGCATCTTCCATCTGCATTTCAACATCTTCGTATAAATGAAATAACTTTATTATTCATGACATTCATGTACTAGATCCAACCCACTGTGGCTCCACCAAATGTGACAAATATAGGCCTAACAACTACCCGGTATCTCTTTATGATGAACAGACATCCTCCAGTGGATGTAATCTATCCAATCAGAAACAGCGCTATCATTCATCATTCAAAACACTTTTCAGCAAACTTATCAACCACAACAAGTGTCGCAAATTTTTTTAGGATCTCTTTACCCTCGATTAGGCTATAGTTATGATTCGCCTAATAACAGAACACATGTCGGAGAGTTGGCCTCACAGAGGTCGGGACACAGGCCGCTGACCAGTCGGTCTCTACAATGTATGAGTATATCCCAGACTCCCGAGACTGCTCTCCCCATGTATACTGTGTTAGCAGGGTATCGGTCGGTCCGAGGATGTTCCAGGCCCAAGCCGCCGACAGCTGCTCCGGAGACTGGTGCACCCTGCACGAGCGCTCGACCACTCGCCGTGCTCAAAACAACGCCTCGTCTGCCAGTTTAGCGGCCAGGGGAATCCACTCGGACAGCGCCCGGTGATTTTTGTGTGAGGAACAGGCGCGCGATCGCGAGATCCGGACGCGAGCGAGCACCCACCCGGGGCTAGGAAACAAATTAGCCGCAACCGGCAGACGCTGGTGTTGAGTCTGCGAATAATGCTCCCGCTGTCTGCTCCGCCACGTACTTCAAGCAGAAAGTCACTTCCAATGAATCTTGCTGCCACAGTCGGTGATTGTTTTGTTTACCATGGATACGTGAAATGGGCGGATGTAGGACTGGATCATCACTCGGAGCGGTTGGATATCACCCGCCAAGGCCGCCAACACATGATTCTAACTGTCACCGGACGGTAACACCCAGTCCAAAAATAAACCACAGCAAGTCAACAGACGCCCAGAATGCCGCATTGTGCTCAAGCTGTCTTGTGCGTGGGACATTCCACGCAGTTAAATATGCACATCTGGATACCAAGCATACAGTAACACACAGCGCTTGTATTTGATAAACGACCAGCGGAGATTTTCCGTCGAATTATTGTCCCCATATTCACGAATAGTTGGCATGGCTAGTCATAGAACTAAACAATTATGTTTTACTGGAATTAAATGAATAGGATATACATGAACTACCAACATTATGTTGGAATGGTATGTTACCTTATGATGAAATATATTCTTGACGTTGAGGAGGTCTGATATAGTGCATGTACAATGGATACAATGGTCACCAAGCAGTTTGACAAGAGGGTGTGGTCAGGCAGCATTCTGCTCCTCATCCAAACTTTGTTGTACAGCACCGTGTCCGCAAACAGGTAAGTGTAAGCATTATATAGCTAGACTTTCGACACTTAATGTACAAATTAAAACTCACTGAATATATATCCTTAGTTTTCCCTGTTTAGGCGAGCACCTAGAGTTTGTTTTCCTTCATATCACCCCGTTACCCCGTTCAGTGTATCATGTGACCCATCGGTTTCGGTTTCCTCCCTAATCTACTTCCAGTATTTCCTCCAATATGCCTATCTATTTCAAATAGGTTTATTCGCTTTAACTAATATTCTCCTATTTCAAGGGGTACCTGTTTGTACTGTAGGCATTATTTCCCTGTTACAGCGGGTATCTCGTTGTACTGCCGTCAACATTCCGACCTAGTGTGGAGGAAGTCCTGAGTGTCACGATCCTGGAGCCGACACAGCCGATATTTGTGGAAGCCAAACTTTTCTCCAAGCGAGGACAACTCATCACCCAGGCCGGACACGAAATATTCGGTACGTATCGCTCAACTTATCGATCGAAGAACCCAATAGTTTACTGTAACAAACTGATATCACATGTACGGAGGAATAATATAATGAAACGTTGTAGAGTTAGACGTTGTTACCGATTAAACTGAAATGGAAAACTATAAAAACTTCTACATCTTTGCACGATCGAGGAATCCATTATCGAAACTATCACACCCATTAATTATTTCTCCAGCCATGTGTTTCTAGATAATATGACATAAATGCACATGTCATGCACTTATCCTGAGCATCGACAAAAATGTGTTGATTGTTGGGAAGCATTAATTCCAATGCTCTTGGCAGTCGACTTTTTAAAACTTCCTGAAAGACCAGGATGTGCTGGATTTCACATGGGCACGCCAGTATAAAAAGTCGCTTCCGTATAAATACACATCTAAGACAGTTGGGCTAAATACAGTCAGAACCACACTATTTATAGCGTATTTCAACATCGCAAAAGCGAACAGAATGCAAACATTTGTGAGGGGAAGTTTTATTTGCAGTTTAATGCAGCAATTAATCCCTTCCTTGCTGGTTTTATGTATACCGAGCAGTAAAACTAAGGGAGAAAGCGGTCCCAGACCCACACGAGCGTATATTGTTGGTACTGATGTTGTAGTGCTGCAGTCTACAGCACCAACACGAATTGCCAGATAGTTCAACAGCGGAACTAAGTGGCATCTGCATTACAGTTTTTGATGAGCTGGCTCGTTTTTACTGAGTTGGAATGCAAGCTATGAAGTCTAGGTACTAATTCCCTCGATAAGTGTTTTAATTTCCTATCCTTATATCGTAGTGATCCCATTAATTTCTGGTGAATACACAAGAATAATGAAACGAAGATATGCTAGTTTATTTGGAAATCAACAGAGACACACAATTAAAACGAGAAGCATTTACACATGTCGGAATATAGCTTCCATGTGGGCTGCTCGGTTCATGTTCACTCAAAGGTGAGGAGCGCGGGAGCAATTAGGGTAATATAACGTGATGAGGCGGCATAATAAAAATCCGACTTTTCCCGACCATCGAACATGGTTGTGGAGTTGTAGATCTATGTACTATTATCCTGTAACACTGTCGAGGTGTAGCAGTGAATGACCTGTACACTGGGTGCACCAAGTCTGGGACTGGCCTCTGAGGCAAGGTCACCCGTGGAGTAGGGGCACTTACAGATCCACCCACGCTCCCCCGGGCGCCGACAGCATTGTACTGACCAGGCCTCGGAATACATGTGCAGTTGTCAAGGTGCTAACTCCAGGGCCGACACTCAGCCACAACCTCGCCCGATACCACATTCAGATACTGCTGGGAACAGTCTTTAGAAACAATGTCCGGTGCCGAAAAGAGCCAATCTTTACATGAATCAAGTCACGCGTTTGTAAAAAAAAAATAGCCAAAGGGCTAAGAAAGGCTAAGTTATTAGCCATTTTGTCCCATGACATTGAAAATAAGGTCACTGGTCAAATTCAACGTCACGAGAATATTCAGCATATATCATTTCCTATATGTAAATTCAATAACAAGAAAGATATTAGCAATTTTGTCCTGTGATCTTGAAAACAAGGTCAAAGGTCAAGTTCAAGGCCATGATAATATTCAGCATATATTTTCCTATATGTGCACAATTGATTCCTAAGCTGTGAAGTCGACAATAAGCGAGATATTAGCCATTTTGTGATCTGACCTTGAAAATGAGGTCAGAGGTCAAACTCAAATTTATCAAATTATATGGCATATATCATTTCCTGTACACAATTTGTTCCCAAGCTTTAAAGTCGATAATAAACGATATATTAGCCATTTGGTGCTCTAACCTTCAAAATGAGGTCAAATGCGAAATTAAAGGTCATCAGAATATTCGGACTATATCATTTCCTGTATGTCCACAATTGATTCCCAAGCTACAAAGTCGATAAGAAGCAATATATTAGCCATTTTGTCCTACGACCTTGAAAGTGAGTCAAAGGTTGAATTAAAGGTCACGAGAATATTCAGCTTATGTATATCATTTCTATATGTCCACAATTGATTACTGATCCCTAATCTCAATATCAAGTGAGATATTAGGAATAATGTGTTCCATTATAAAGCATAGTGGAATTTAAGATGGAAAAGTCCCATTTGGGCCAAAATGGCCCACTTCGAGCGATTCAAGGGCAACGAAACATATACATTTCACAGGGGTACATATGAAGAGTGTTATGCATCAATAGGAAAAAAAGTTACTTAACAGATTTTGAGAAAACGATCAAATCCAAAATTGGCCGTTTTTCGTAAAAATGGTCGTCATTTTGATAAAATTGCGAAAATTATAAAAAATATCTCTTGCCTAAATATTTTAGGCATTTGTGTGCAAAATTTTGAGGAAGATTCGATCATAAACATTAAAGATAAAAAATGTAGACGGACGACGACGGACGCAATGCCATGCCAATATGTTATCGGACCAAAGGTCCGGTAACCTAAGAAATAATATATAATAAGAATATAATCTTAGTGCGGTGTAGTAGAGTTGAGTGTCTTTTCGACCAACCTTAATTACATGTATGTAAAATATGATCAAAAGCACACTGTTATTGATACTCTGTTTTTTTTTTTTAAATTTTAACCAATGTTTCAAATGCCATTATCACTCATTTTCAGGGAAAGGAACTGTGAAGTTGAAGGTAAATTTAATTTAACCTATTTCAGTGGTGATTCGCCTCATATTTCTGTAAATTATCAATTATAAATTACCCTGTTGTCTCAGGTTAGGGTTTGATCAAGAATATCTTGTCCCTTCACATTCATGTAACTAGTCAAATTGATATTTGTCCCTGAAGGTTCCGGCCGATGCGGAGGGTTTATACAGCTTGAAGATCTGCGGTAACTGTAACCCGGCCCGGCCCGGGGCTTACTCCTTCTACAACTCGTCCGTGGTCGCTGTGGACAGGAAGGGCAGCTCCGTCTTTATACAGACCGACAAACCCATCTACAAGCCTCTACAAACAGGTACTGTGTGAACACAGCTATACGGGTAATAGAAAAATTCGACGATCCATTTTCACATTTTTAATAAAGGTACGCATCATATACAGTATAATATGAACATGTACTTCAGAAATGAAACGCCCAAATCAGCTGCATGTGAGGATTGGCCCGGGGTGCTTATGAATACTTGATAGTCCGGAATGAATATTAATCACTGCTCACGTCAATGAAATCCACAAGATCACAAATCATAATATAATACCGGTTTCGACATCACTCATGTTCAGTATTGTTCTTAGAGAAGTTCTTGGCCAAGTTCCTTAGATCAGGAAGAAATGCCCAATTAGCCGATAACGTCACTGATATAGCTATTTCCTCCTATTTGTGATGTATTCAGTACTTCACCCAAGGGGAATTACAGCCACAAAAAGCACCAGACAACCCTGAAGTAAACAACACCTGTATATGATCTAAGCTGGTATTGGGTCACTTTTTGTGATCCAAATTTACTGAACCAGCAAAAAATACGTCGGTAATTGATAGAGAAGCCCACTGAGATAAGCCCAGCACAGCCAGGCAATCTTAACAGTGTGGGCGAAAGCGAAAAGCTGCCTTCCTTGATTAGGTAGCCATTGAACTTGATATATATTACGCGGTTAATTGCATGCATTGACAAGCAATGATCGATATAATTCCTAGCAGAAAAACCACAAGACTTCTCTTTTGGGTATCGGTTCTTAGACATTCGATTCGGAAAGAGTTTATTGATCACCCAATATTTGTACTATACACGTACTTTCTTTCTTTAAACTATATAATCAACGACTTTGAACAGGTCTCCCACGAAAAGATATGTTTATATAACAATTGTCTCATTGTGCAGACTTTATTTTCTATTTGTCGATGTTTGCATATTTTTTTGGTGAAAATCACGATTATATGTTTCATTTCGAATTAAATTTCAGTTAAAATAAACGTGATAACTACCGGACCAGATCTACGACCCACCAATCCCAAACTGACATTGTCGGTGATAGTAAGTTCAACAGATGCAAGAAAAGTATCAATTTTGCCATTTCATTGACTAACATTATACAATTACCCGAACATTTGTACACAACAGGATCCGAACCAGAGTAAGATCGCTCAGTGGACAGACCTGGAGCCGCTCTGTTGTGGTGAGTGTATCTTAGTTGATCGTGGTTTGCAAATTTAATTGAAAATCAAGACAAAAATGCCATTGTAGATTGCATTGTAGACTTTGAATTCAATTGTTCTTCCACATTCACCCATGTGCACATGCATACAGACCATTATAAATACAAAAAAAAAGATCATACAAAAACTTCAGGCGAGTACCATATCGGACGCAGCAGGCGGTCGACATACTGATGCCGAGTTATAACAACAGATCCATGTGTGTTTGTTTCCACCGGAGGATGATACATAAATAAGCATTGCCTGAGCTCTGGTCCCATATGATCTGGTTGTGGTAGGCACGACCAGGACCTCACATGGCGCATGTGTCTGTACAACATGCCATAACTGTAGGTCGTCTGCTTTCGTTTAACAATAACAACAACAGCAACAACAACAATAACAACAACAACAACAACGACGACGACGACGACGACGACTACCACATTTTTACTAAGTCTTCCCAAATTGAGAGAACTTACGTTACTTCTAAAGATTCTAAAGGACCTCGGCTCGAACTCTTGTACCACATGACAATGTTAATTTGGATCGAGCCTGGTAATAATCACCAAAGGACATTTCGGTTACATACATGTACATTGTACTTGTTCATTCACCGGGATACACTTGGCCATCATGGCATACCTCTGTAAATTGCACGAGGCACGTTCAGCAAACTGGCCATAAAGCAGTGGTCAGTGTATTTCTGTCTGCCTTGCAGTCGGTGGAATCTCAATGGCCAATGACAATTTACGATTGGCATTTACTCTAGCACTCGCCTGAACATCGCTCACCTTGTCGATGGATTACAAACACAGACCGCATCCCAGGTCCGATCTGTGCGTACTGTGCATAGCTTGGCAACATGGCATCAATTGTTGCAAAGACAACATCAACAAAGCAGTTAGCCGACGGTAATAAAAAGCATGTTCTGTGGTAACGAGAAAGGATGATCGGCCGTTTTGTATAAACAGGAAGGTATGTGGTTTCTGGGAGCGGCAAAAAGTGGACTTGCGGTTATAAGTGTTGTAATTGTAACTAACCTATTTGTGGTTAACCCACGAGATGCCGGAAATTCCTGACAAAAATATCAGTGTTAAAACATTTGTGGCGTGTTGCTGGTGGTGTGGAACTCCAAAGTTCGTTTCTTGATCAGCAGGTTAGTTGTTACCGAGGGCCCTGGGACCGAGGGCCCTGGGAACCCTGCTCCACGGGGTGATCCTCTCGACCTGACCCCGCCACATCTCAAACACAGGTCCCGTATCTAAAGACTCCTCCATGGGGCGATCCCCTCGACCTGACCCCGCCACATATCAAACACAGGTCCCGTGTCTAAAGACTCCTCCATGGGGCGATCCCCTCGACCTGACCACGCCACATCTCAGACACAGGTCCCGTGCCTAAAGACTCCACCACGGGGTGATCCTCTCGACCTGACCCTGCCACATCTCAGACACAGGTCCCGTGCCTAAAGACTCCACCACGGGGCGATCCCCTCGACCTGACCCTGCCACATCTCAGACACAGGTCCCGTGCCTAAAGACTCCACCACGGGGCGATCCCCTCGACCTGACCCTGCCACATCTCAGACACAGGTCTCGTGCCTAAAGACTCCTCCATGGGGTGATCTCCTCGACCTGACCACGCCACATCTCAGACACAGGTCCCGTGCCTAAAGACTCCTCCACGGGGCGATCCCCTCGACCTGACCCCACCACATCTCAGACACAGGTCCCGTGCCTAAAGACTCCTCCACGGGGCGATCCCCTCGACCTGACACTGCCACATCTTAGACACAGGTCCCGTGCCTAAAGACTCCTCCACGGGGCCATCCCTCGACCTGACCCTGCCACATCTCAGACACAGGTCCCGTGCCTAAAGACTCCACCACGGGGTGATCCCCTCGACCTGACCCTGCCACATCTCAGACACAGGTCCCGTGCCTAAAGACTCCACCACGGGGTGATCCCCTCGACCTGACCCTGCCACATCTCAGACACAGGTCCCGTGCCTAAAGACTCCACCACGGGGTGATCCCCTCGACCTGACCCTGCCACATTTCTGACACAATTCCCGGTCTCCCCGCACCACATCTGTAAACTTCGTATCTCAAATCCAACAATCGCCAATCGCTTTTTGCATTCATTTACACAATTCTCTCCACATCGTACAAAATCAAAACCAACTCTGAATAAGGTTATTTATGCGATGTGTTGTGCATGTCTGATATGACAATCACGCCCGAGTTCTCCGTCCGGAGATAGCGATAGTCAATACCCGCTCTCGTTGTATCCGTCAGGTATCGTGAATGTGTCGCTTCCGCTGTCCGACCAGCCCGTCCTCGGGACCTGGACCGTCACGGCTCTCGTCCAGGGACACACCTACTCCAGACACTTCGACGTACAACACTACAGTAAGCTATGTTCTCCTCAGGTACTGCTAATGGCAACAACTATCATACTTTGAACTAGGCCACTCGAATAGCAGAGACAATGCTATGATCCATTGCATGAATTTTGCATATATACATAATTATTTTGGGTTGTGTTAATTATTGCTTTATTATAGTGCTTCCAAAGTTTGAGGTATCTCTCCAAGCTCCCGCTTACATCAGGGACTGGTCAACATGCGAGAAAGTCTTCGTGCATGCCAGGTCCGTTTGGATAGGTTGCCACAAAAATATTCTGATACCAGTCTATTATATTTCAGTGTAAAATAATCTATTTTGATTATTCTGGGTTGTCGCTCGCAGATACACGTTCGGCCAGAATGTCAGAGGCGTTGTGGAGTTGCGGTACTCAGTCAGAGGAATCGGATACTACAGCGAACACTATAGTCCTGTTCGTACTGTCAACTCCAAGGTAGAACTACGCCAAGTACTGCTGTACTGTTTGGGATTGTTTTATCAGTCATAATAAGATGTAATGCTGGTTTTATTAAATCGATATGCTCTACTATGGTGTACATGTACACAAACATGTACTGCGGCTGGTCTCTTTTTAAGAATGTTCACACATGACCATTAAATACGTTATAGCTCGTAAGTTATACCAACATGGATGTCGTACACGGAATTCAATTCATTCTATTTAACCATTTCAGATATATGGTACGACATCATTCGATATATGTATCAGCGACCTGGTGTCACTAAAGTTCCCGGATCACTTCCGGGGACAGCTGCACTTGGAGGCGCAGGTGGCGACACCTGATGGTAGTACAGTAAAGGCCTCTGACGAGTCGTGTCCAGTCAACAAACAACTTGTCGACCTCTTGTTCTCCAAAGACACGCGCAAGAACTTCAAACCAGGACTTCCATTCAAAGGCAGGGTTAGTAAACATAGGGTGTGGGGGAGTTTTATTCTCAGAAAATCAAATAAGAGAGACTGTGTTTCTGATATATATATATAAACAACCGGTAACACAGAACAAGTTGAATAACCTCACTATAAGCATAGGTATGCTTGCGATTGTCCAGGTGTTGGTACAATATCCGGATGGCTCGCCTGCATACAACGCTACGGTGGCATTGGAGGCTGTGGTGGACGGAGCAGACTTCAGCCGCCAGACCGTTGTCACTGAGGAGGGACACGCTACCTTCTACCTCCCAGCTCTGCCCACTGTGTCCCAGTCCATGACTCTCAATGTACGACTGGACCTGGCTCAGTAATAATAACAGTACTGCTCACCCACTAGTGGATCATCATCTTATCAATCACACAGATCTTGTCTTACGCATCGCCTGTCTGTGTTCAGTATTATATTTGAATATCTCGATTCAGGCTCGTGTACGGAGGTTGGGGGACGAGGTGACTCCCGATTACTATTTCTCGGCGTATCAGACTGTGCACAGCTCATACTCCCCCAGCAGGTGTCACCTTCTTATTGACGCCAAATCGGCAACATACCAAGTACGCATAGTACTATATTACTTCCAAATTCTGATACAATTCATTGCATTTAAGCGTTATAATGTAGATGCTATATTGATGCACTGTAGTATTTCCCATGCAGGTTGGGGAGGAGGGTAAGTATCTTATCTACTCTACCTGTCCTTGTAACCTGGACATGTATTATGAAGTCAAGGCTCGTGGTAACCTCGTCCTTTCTGGGATACACTTCGCACGCCACGAACAAAAACAGACGTCATCATCTACAACCCAGACCAAACGACCTGTCTTCCTCCAACATCAGAAAAATGGTTAGTCTGTCAGCGAGACATCCTGTTTTCAAAAATAAATGCCCACATTGGTAGCACCAATCCATATCCATCCTATATAGGTTCTGTGACTTGTCAATCACATTCCAGAGACGTATGGAACCAAGACATGTACGGTGTTGATAAAGTTCTTGATCACACACGAGATGTCGCCGTACAGCCGTCTACTGGTGTACTACGTAAGGCCTGGAGGAGAGGGAGTAGCGGACGCCATCATCTTCCCTGTACAACCTGAATTCAGGAACCACGTATGTGACATCCTATCATCATTTACACACTGGTGCTCATTGCCGAAACAAGCGAGAAGTCTTTGAAGCAATGTATCAGCTAGAAACAGGCGAACGAATAAAATGAAATGCTATTTTGATTCTATAAAAAGATGTCCATGGAACTGTCCGAACAAGTGGCTATGCCAGGAGAGAAGGTCAAATTGCGTGTCAACACACATCCCGGATCATGTGTTTGTCTGGCAGCTGTGGATAAAAGTGTACAGCTGCTGCGACCCGGATACCTCATAAACCAAGACGAGGTATTGGTGCGAGAATCAGCTCATTACTTCCTCCACTACCTTTTAATTGAATAAACATTCTAAAATCGAATGCCTTGCTTGTAGATCTTCGATGAGCTGGACAGCTATGACGAGATTTCGGATGAGGAGGCAATGCTCCAACGTCCAGTATCCGGCCACCACGCTCATCGAAGTATCAGGTCGTCTTGGCAACCGACTGCACGTGGAATCAGGGATGCATATTATGCTTTTGAGGTACTGACAAAGATGGGAAACCCAATCGTCAAAATGTATTTTCTGAAGTTGTCATCCTACTATGAGAGGGCCATTGTGTTGACAGGAATGTGGCTTGCTGGTCATGACAGACACTGTGAACTTGCAATTCCAACAGAATAATCCCTTCGTAATGCAGTCCCCGTATGGTGGGTATTGTTTTCTTGAGCTCTTCGACAAAGAGCTTAGTTGTTTCCGTATAATGCTTGTGATCCTAAAACCAAATCTAACGGAGACGCATTGTCATGTTCGATTATGTTAGCTTACCAGATGGCACAGTTGATTGCTTCACAGAAGAAATTTATCAAGAAGAAACGTTCGAGAGTGTACTTCCCAGAAACTTGGATATGGAAGTGTTTCAACGCCAGGTAGTTGACAAATGTTGTTTACAAGTTAGTAGTTGACAAGTTGACAAAATGATATGAAGTACGCAATATTCGTAGGGCATACACTTTTTAAGACACGCTTTACGACGTTCAGTGAATCCACCGGCACATTTGCTTTGCACAGCACGACGAGGAAGAACCAGGCGCTGGTGGCTGAGATACCTGACAGTATTACGACATGGGTAATTTCCGGGATGAGTTTGTCGCCTACTAAAGGTCTCGCTCTGGCCTCGCCCACCAGCCTGCGGTCCTTCCAGTACTTTTTCCTGGACCTCTCCCTGCCCTACTCCGTCATCCGACGCGAACAAGTCCGCATACCACTCGTCGTTCACAACTATCTCCACGCATGCATCAGCGTATGTTTACACATGTCTTTCTATCGGCATATATCAGGTTTCAGTCGTGGGTACCATATTCAGCCTTACAACCATTATACGTCTTTGATGATGTGAGACTTTTATACAGGTGCATCTGCAAGTGGAAACTCCTAGTACGTTGGAACTTGTTCAGCAATCGGACAGACAGAAGAAGTTTTGTATTGGAACAGATGAAACGAAGACTCTCTTTTACGATATTGTTTTCAATGCCATTGGGACACAGAAGGTCTCCGGTAAGAGGCTAAGTGTGTATCTGATATGCAAACAGACTGAGTCAATCACAATGATACTGCGTATATCACCTGAATGTAACGTTTTGTGCACCTATTTTGCGTACAGCGACAGCAGAGGCCTATGCAGACAGCAGGTGTTGTTCTGGGATCCTGACAGACGAGAATCCGAACTTGGATCTGCTGACTGGGAAAGATTCTGTCAAACAGCAGGTTTTGGTGGTACCAGAGGGTATAACCAAGTACTACACACAGTCAGCATACTTCTGCCCAAATAGTAAGCTAATATACAATGACAAGTTGGAGAATGCGTTGTTGCCCTTTCCCCCTATATTGTTATTTATCTGGGCTATATCTTGCAGGTCGCATCCAGTTGAGAACCCCAAGTAGTTACGAGTTTCAATACATATCTCGACCGTCGGATATGGTGACTTTCACATTCCTTGCGAAGGCCAAGAATGATGTCAGAGTAGCCCTTTCACCTGGGCCGAAGGCTAGTGATGAGCTGATAGAAATAGTGCTCGGTGGAGACTTCAACAAGCAATCGTGGATCACCTTCTCCGGAACAGGTTCGCAAGAACGGGTGAAATGTGCGCTCGAAAATCCTTTCAATTCCAAACGAGAACAAGAGTCAATTGATTTATCGAAGATATTTGTGTATATTGCATCGAACTAAACGATTGAAAAATTCTCTTCATAACAGAATCTGTGAATGTCTCCACTCCTGGTGTGGTGTCAGACGAGGAGTTCAGAGCATTCTGGATCAGCTGGCAGGAAGGAGTGGTTTTGGTTAGAATTTACATCGAGTCCGTCGAATTCTATTATAGAGGTTTATAATATCTATAAGCATTTATATTTACCATTTGCCATGGATGCTACACAGGTTGGTCATGGCGAGGATGTTGAGGACAATGACACACTCCTGCTGAGTTACACCCCAGAGAAACCTTCAATCGTGGAGTACATTGGATTCTCTACAGGATGGGGCTCAGAAGGGGAGTTCCTGATCTGGAAGAAAACCAGTGAGACTATTAACATTTTGAAAAATATCATTTATTCAGGAAAAATAAAAAAAGTCATATGGATAAAAGCGTTACTTATCGATATTTTTGCTTTAATTCCAACCGATGACACTATAATATCATCTAGATATAATATTACATAAACCTGCAGTTAACCCTGTGGAATGGAGTTCAATACGATTGGGAGAAGGTAAAATTATCTCATGGCATGAGTGGTCATATTTTCAGAGCAGGAAAGCTCAGGTTATGGTGAAGTCATGTACCTAGGTCTACCAGATGGAACTATTCCTGGGTCTGCATTTGGCAGAACTAAGCTCACTGGTAAGTTCGTTCAATGCATGCATGCTCCAAACGCATTGCCACCACGTGGATGTTTATAACATACCTGCATGTCTTTGGGTCATCACCTTAGGTAACCTGATGGGGCCGTCCCTGGAACAGCTGGATAAACTACTGCGACTACCACAGGGCTGTGGGGAACAGAACATGGCAAACTTTGCTCCTAACGTGTATGTTCTAGAGTACCTGAACAGAACACAACAGCTTCACCCGGAACTAAAGTTGAAAGCCATTAAACTCCTCACCAAAGGTACTTACTTGATATTCAATTGCTAGTATATCTAGTTCACCATCTGAACCTGCATAACCACGATGATATCCTCCGTCTTTGTGTAATCAGGTTATCAAAAACAGCTGACGTACAAACGACAAGACGGTTCATACAGTGCCTTTGGTCATCGGGATTCCTCGGGGAGTACGTGGTTAGTACTATATGTTATCACAGAATGTCACCTCTGACCAAGATACATGTGCACCATGGGTGTACGAATTCCTAGGTAGACGTGCCCAGTTGTCGCTTGCAGGCTATCGGCGTTCGTGCTGAAGACCTATGCCCAGGCAAGACCGTATGTGTACATAGACGATGACGAGATGGCGAGCACACGGGAGTGGCTTGTGGAGAAACAGATGGCGGACGGCTCCTTCGAGTCTGTTGGACGGATCATCAACAAGGAAATACAGGTACGACGAATAATATATGTGAATAATATACTAATTTATGATGAAAATAATCATATTCTATTCAGTATAAAGACCCGTTGAATTGAATGATGGACTGTTTTTTGCAGGGAGGTGTATCAGATCGTGTGGCACTTACGGCTTACGTTCTAACAGCTTTTCACCAAGCTGGTATCCAATCCGAGGTAAATCAAGAATGACGTTTCATGATAAAATGAGTCCTTTGATGTCCACTGAACATCATGCGCCTGTTTCTGTACACAGTGAAACGATTTGAACACATACCGAAGATAGAACACACAGCCTCAATGTTTATTCATTGTACATATCAGCTGGATACTGCAGTTACCCAAGATGCGCTCGGATTCCTCGAAGACAGTGTTGACTTGGTCGATGATCCGTACACTGCTGCTATGCTGGCGTACACACTCAACCTTTTCAAAAGTGACAGAGCTTACACAGTGCTCAAGAAATTGTCCCAGATGGCTATCAAGAAACGTGAGTGGTTTATATTACTCGAACACAGACGTCAGAGCTGATCAATCTCAAGTATTCTCCAACCGAGCGTCGTTCCAAATCCTTGCAATAACCTTAGTATAGATCATTGTAGAAAGTCATACATGACTTATGGTGACTTTCACACTCCGATATCGCAAAACCTCACTAGCCATGCGTATGCTACATGCTAAATGCTAGGCCGTGCGATTACGTGCGACTTGATGCTAGCATCAACTCGCATGGTGCGACCAGTGGGCACGATGCCATCGCATCAGGCGGTCGTCTTAGTTGAACAGGCGAGCAGTGTCTCGCACAGATGCGCGCATCCTTTATTTCGGATGCAAATACAGATTCTAATATGAACTGAACTTAAACACTGCATTTGCCCATACGATCTACATGATACAGACCGTCTATAAACCACTCGACCATGTGTTTGCAAGCAAATGCGAGCATATAATGGCCTTCACAAAAAATGCGAAATGCGTTTAGTGTGCCACAGTGCCAAGAAGCAATGCTAGCATCGAGCGATGCTCGCATACACAATGCTAGCATCGAATCGCACGATTCTAGGTCAGGCGAAGTTGGGCTAATACGTGCTAAATGCCAGGTTACTTGTGCTATCATTTTGGTGATGTTTTGCGAAATCGGTACTGTAACTGTTATAATGGGATTCCAGATGGGATGATGCACTGGAAATTGTACATTCATGACGTACACCAGTTTGTCTTATTTCACGAGGAACCATTCGGCGAAAAAGGTAAGTACATGTAAAATGGGATAATAGGCAGACTATGACTATCAATCGGAATATGAATGTACACCCTACTTTATCCGCAAAACAATGCAACAGATTCCGGAAGCAAGTGAAATATAATTGCGTGCTTACATGCCTATGCCATTTCCTCCCCAAGTGTCGTCAGCTGAGATCGAAATTGCTGGGTATGCTGCCCTGGCGTATCTCAGCAAGCAGGATCTGTCCTCGGCCTTCCCCGTCATAAAGTGGCTGACTGCTCAGAGGAATAGCCTCGGGGGATTCTCGTCGACACAGGTTAGGCTAACAGCTGATGGATAATTCCAAATGTTGCATTGATATTTGAAAGTAGCATGTAGTAATTAGGTCCAATTTAAATGTCCACATCAGGATACAGTGGTGGCACTGCAGGCCCTCTCGAGCTATGCTGTCCTTTCTCACTCGGATGTACTGGATATGACCGTGTCTCTAGCATCCACGAACATGGACCTACAAGAAAGAGTCGAGCTGACTGCCAACAACTCGAACGTTGTGCACATTGCACGAGTTCCTTCTCTACCTGCCGGCCTCTTTCTCAGCGCAACTGGAGAAGGGTGTGCCATGTTCCAGGTACTAGGATCGTGTGGATCCTATCACGTTTAGCTACCAACCACTGCCTTATTGTAACTTACAAATCTTTTGGCGGCATGGTTCTGTTGGGAATTACTAGAGTAGTAAAACTGTCTTGGCAGTAATCAGTAGATCCACTTTTAACTGTAGGTAGAAGTACAATACAATGTCCTTGAGCGGACTGACAGTCCAGCCTTCGACATCGCAATCAGCCTAGGACGAAGATCCTCTCAGAAAGCTCACACGAATGGCTTTGTGAAGCAGCCTGAAGAAACCATTGTCTTCGAAACTTGCACGAAGTGAGAGTTAGCAATATATTTTTTAAAACTAAAAAACATAACAAAATCGATAAAACATATCAAGTTCATCTGGAATTTGCCTCAAATCTCCAACTGTTCATCCACAGATGGTCGCAAAGTGGAAGTTCTAATATGGTTGTCATGGAGATTGGCTTGCTAACTGGTTACCAGGTTGTTCAAGAAACGTTGGAACTGCTTCTAACTGATGCCGTCCTAAAACTAAAGCGCTACGAAGTCACTGGAAGTCACGTCATAGTCTACTTTGACGAGGTGGCGATATTATTTTCATGCTACAACATGAAAACGTAACGTAATCATATGCCAACTGATCAAATATCTTCAAACTCAAATGAATGGTGTCGAATCAGTGCTGCCCTGTGCTACCGGGTGCTTTGACAGGAATAGTATATATTGGTGACATAATACATATACCCTGGAAACCGATAGCTTCTTCTAATAATGTTTAGATGCCTTCATTGCAGATTCGCAGTACTTGCCAAACATGTGTCACGTTTGACATGATCCAAAAATATGATGTAGAAGATGGACGACCTGCGTCACTCAAGATATATGACTATTACGAACCAAGTGAGCCCATTGGCAAACCATTGATTATGTACTTTCAATTATATAGGCTACCATTGTATTGGATGTAAAATGACATTTCATCATGTTAGGTAATGAGGCCGAAATATTGTATACAAAGACAGATATCCAGAACAACACTGATGAGACAAATAGCTCAGGTATGTCAAATCAAGCAACCAAATCCAACAAACAAACAAGCATATGTGTAAACCTAGCTTTTCATTGTAAATTACTAAGAAGTACTTCGACTCTACAGTTCCATGTACCTCTGCGATTGGCTGTGAAGTGCCGAGGTGCACATGTCACGAGGAATGTGCCCAGAACAACACACCGACTTGTGGGTCAGATGGTGTTCTGTACACCAGCCCTTGTCATATGGACGTCCAGGCCTGTATACAGGGATTGCCTCTACAACGGCTGCCTCTACATCACTGCCAGGGTAACGGTTATAGTTAAACATAACTATATCAATTCCGGCACATAGTACGTGGAAGATTATCTTAGATATAGAAGAGATGGCCAATAGAGAATGCCAACTCCGGTATATCACTCTGCATTTGTAGTTATTTCATTTCGATGCAACAAAATTTAAACGGAAGTGGCACTCCCCTCGTTTTGGCATTGCTCAATCTTGATGACATATATTTGTCTATAAATCCATCTTTATATCGTAGAATGCCACTTAATTTTGTCAGCCTGGTCACGTGACGGTTCTGGTGACGTGTACGACTGGAGAGAAGAGCTGCTGCCCATGATTAATATCACAAGTGATGAAAGTATCATCCATCAAGGTGACGTCAACACCACGTCGGCGTCAAACAGAGAGTCCAACATAACATCGACGTTCAACTTGGATTTTAACACCACATCGGCGTTCAACGGCACAATATCAGATTATGACCAATCTTATACAAGTGATCCGGTGGACGAAGACCTGCTCAAAACAGAAACAATCCAAGAGCTAGAAAATTCAACACATTCACTGATAGAGAACAACACAGACTTCAGTATTTCCGATGTTGAGACAACTAATGAAGCAAGTCTACCTCTTGTGGATGGAACAACAATGACATCTCCAAATTTCACATCAATGTTCAATGTAAGCAAGAATGATGAACAAATGGGTCGTCCTTCAACTATGCATTATGAAGAAACCGCCACGTCCGAATATTTAAAGAACGAATCTAACTCATTTGAAACCTGGTACGAAGAACCAGTTACCTCAGCTGCTGAAGGAGTCACGACAGGGGCATACACACCGGATGAGCAACAGACACAAGGACATGTTTCAGATAAAGTCGTCAAGACAAATAAGAAGGGTAAAGTCTCATATATACTAACTGTTCCATCTTACATATTAAAATGCTTTTGATAATTAGTTGACCTTATCATTTCCCTACATTTTGTTGCACGTCCATCATTTCAGAGAATGAACTAAAATACAAACTTCCGCCAGACTTAGCCAAAGACACGAGTAAAATAGGTCGGGAAAAGCAGCCCCAAAAGTATGGGCAACATCCGATCCTGGGGCTCTCACAGAAACTAGCAGCCCTTCAGAAACAAAAACCTCATTACATGAAGAATTTACGACTGACCGACACAAAACCACGTGAACTGACAGGTCCGGAGGGAGTTTTGAGAACCAACTATATGACGCTGGTGAACACTGCTGTTGGTGGTAATTCTGACACTGAGACTACAGACAACATCCCAACTGTACCTCAGGATATTGAACCGTCAATGCAGGACGATGACTCCCAATTTGACCACATAAACATAGAGGAATTAACGGACAGGGAATTTCTTGACATGATGGCGATGTACTATGATTTCGCTAGTATGGATATTCCTAGCAAGCGTCAACCGCCCCTCAAAGACTTGGAGAGTCAAGTCACAGCCAACGATGTTGATATGAATGGTGATATGTCGTACAATCACATACATGATCAATACTTAGAAGAACAGCTCGTGAATGCCAAAAATGAACGACATGGAAAAGATGATGATCCTCCCGTAGAAGATGATGAAGGAAACTTAGAGCAGACTAAACGAGTATCTGCAATAGACACCACGGAATCTGTGGTTTCTTCACATAATACCACATATTCACAGAATATGAAAGATTTGGATGAGCGTGTTTCGACTTCCACAGAGCCTTCGACAACCTCTGAGGATAGTCAAATTCTACATGATACTGGACAGTTCAAAACCGGTACTGTTCAATACGATAACGGAAATTCGGACACAAATACTCTGCCCGAACTGCACGTAGGAACCACAGACATTCATGATATGACTGATGACAGCACAGAAACTACCGTACGAGAACACTCGGGAAGTCCCGAAAACTCAACGACAGGTGATGATAATACATTTGACGAAAGTTAAAAGGAATTTTGCATGAATTACTCACATAATAATTCGACATTGTTTTTTCTAGATTCTGCCCAGACTACACCAACGGAATAAGCCTAGCTGGATTATCTTCGGGCTGCAGGATCAGCTTTCATGACGATAATCCCTGTTAGTTGGCATTCATCTGTGATAGCGGGACGGTATTTTTGTACGTGTAGCCACAACGTACAGTGGTTTTATTTTTGCGGTGCATATTTATGACATTCGTTGGCATACATCATGGAAGTGCTTATGAAAGACAGTGTAAATATAAAAAAAAACTAGACGTCAAGGCCTAAAGATGCCTTGGAGGCATTTCGGTGTGATGATTAATTTATAATATATACTAGATATCGACGAAAATGAAAAATGTCGACTCCGCAAAAAAATTTACCGTTAAAATAATACCCCTTAGACATGTTTGTCTAGGGCGACGAGTCCGAAAAAAAAGTCTGTTTCGCTCTACGACTCAGTGTTTCCGAGATATCGACGAAAACGAAAAATGCCAACTCGGCAAAAAATTTTTTAGTCAAGGTCAAAGTTCATCCATAATACATATAAGATAAATGTTGTCTAGAGCAACAAGTCCGAAAATAACGTCCGAGTCCGAAAATAACGTCCGTTTCGCTCTACGAAGCACCGTTTCCGAGATATCGACGAAAACGAAAAATGCTGACTCGGCAGAAAAAATTCGGGTCAAGGTCAAAGTTCATCAATAATACCCATTAGACATGTTTGTCTAGGGCGACGAGTCCGAAAATAACGTCCGTTTCGCTCTACGACACACCGTTCCTGAGATATCGACGAAAACGAAAAATGCCGACTCGGCAAAAAAATTTCGGATCAAGGTCAAAGTTCATCCATAATACCCCTTACACACCAGCGAAACCGACTAGCGGAACGCGCGTTCCCTCGATCAAAGATGGCGAGCAGTAGGTTTTGCTTCGATTTGTTTTGCCGAAGAACATGGAATATTTCACGTTATTCGTATGGTTTGTGTTGTATGTAGATGAAGAACATATTACTCCGGACAGCAGACACTATAAACAGGTTGTATGCCACTTAAAACGCATAAACAATGAATATTTCTTTTCGCTGAAAACCCGCACTGATTAACGGAACGCAATACAACGATTTACGGAAAGCGCCAGACAATTTATGTCCCGATGAACGGAACGCGCAAAACCATGTTGCATGAAATAAATGAATAAACCAACATGTGACTCAACAAATAGGTGAAAATAACTGTTATGCACACGTGTGTTTCTTTCATAACGGCGAAGAGGATTCCTCACTATAAAATTAAGAACATTATGATGTTTACTATCATTTCTCAATTTAGGAAATGTATCGTTTTCGAAGAACATTTCAACACGAATGCCAATTTTCTCCCTGGAATATAAATATTGCAGGCCCAATAAAATTGGCCAGATTATGTAATATACTAGTATCAATAGTACAAGTAGGCCCTACCAAAAAATTTGTGGGTGTTATTTATTTTGTGTTCTTTCTTGTTCGTTTTTAGGTTACCGGACCTTTGGTCCGATAACCTATTGGCATGGCGTTGCGTCCGTCGTCCGTCTGTCCGTCCGTCCGTCCGTCCGTCCGTCCGTCCGTCCGGCGTTAACATTTTTATCTTTGAAGTTAACTATCGAATCTTTCTGAAATTTTGCACAAAAATGCCTAAAAATATTTTGAGAAGGAGGTATTTTTTTGTTTTTTGATTTTCGCATTTTTTTCAAAATGGCGGCCGTTTTTGTCAAAAAACGCTCAATTTTGGACTTTGACGGCCATTTTCTCAAAAACTGTCTGATCAGTTTTGAGTTTTTGGTTTCAAAAGATTCCCCTCATATACCTCTGTGATATGTATAAGTTTGGTTGCCCTAAATTCGCCGGTTTCCGTGTGGCGGCCATTTTGAATTTTTGGCGGGTTGGCGAAAAATTTTTTTTTCGCCCCAAATCGCATTACTATCCATTTTGGGCCATTTCTAGGCCAAAAAAATTTTTCACCCTTTGAAAAAAATTTTGGACAGAAAATTTTCGGCACTTTTTTCCTTCATAATGGGAGCTGTCCGGACTGTACTCATAGAACGCTTGAAGATAGAGATTAGAAATTGGCACTTTCAAATGGGAAGTCATATATGGCGACTTGTGTGGTGACATTGAATTTGACCTTGGATGACCTTGAAAGGTCAAAACAGTCATTTTTGCGTCGAAAAATGCTCAAATTTGCACCTGGTCTGTATTTTCTCAAAAACTGTCTGATCAGTTTTGAGATTTTCGCTTAAAAAGATTCCTCTTATATACCTCTGTGACGTGTATAAGTTTTGTTGCCCTGGAATCGCCGATCTCCGTGTGGCGGCCATTTTGAATTTTTGACGAGTCGGCGAAAAAAAAATTTTTCACCCCAAATCGCATTACTATCCATTTTGGGCCATTTCTAGGCAAAAAAATATTTTCACCCTTTGAAAAAAATTTCGGACTTAGAAAATTTTCGGCACTTTTTTCCTTCATAATGGGAGCTGTCAGGACTGTACTCATAGAACTCTTGAAGATAGAGCTTAGAAATTGGCATTTTCAAATGGATAGTCATATATGGCGACTTGTGTGGTGACCTTGAATTTGACCTTCGATGACCTTGAAAGGTCAAAACAGCCATTTTGGGGTCAAAAATGCCCAGATTTGCCTCTACAGATGAAATGCTTGCAGATAGAGCTCATGTTTGCATTATGAACATATAGAAAGACATATATGGCACAACTAATGATGACCTTGAACTTGACGTCAGATGACCTTGAGTGCCAAATGTCTGACTTGGAATGTGTAAATTGACCTGAGCGGCCTAAACGATTCCACCCAACATATAGAATATCAAATGCCGCACACATACATGTAATGGTAACATCGAAGTTCATACGGATGACCTTGATCGGTAAATCCCAAGGTCATATGTTTACACTGCGAACCTTGATTGGTAAAAGGTCTGTTACCTGCCAATGCTGCCATGGCCAAACCAAAATTGTCCGGTAACCTATCCTAGCCTTTGGGCTAATTTTTGTTTTTGGCGTTTTACTGGTCATTTTTATGCCGAAAATTTTCCAGCTCTGGCATTTATTTTCTCAATCACTAGTATCTCTATATGCCATATGTTTCGAAATGGAATATGGTTTGTATAGACCGAAAAGAGCATAAAATAACCAGAATGGTTTCCAGATCAGTACTGTAATAGTTTAAATTAGCATTATGAACATATGGACAGTCATTGTGGAATTTATGATCGATGTATTCGTTTCAGCTCCGAATTATAAGCTCTGACCTTGATTTATAAACACGAAAAATGATCTGCACTAAAAATTGCCCCATGCACAAAAACGTTATACCGATACAAAAACGTTTCATGGTTATCCATGATCTATTTAACATTTCATGACATTGTAATAGTGATATGAAAATGTGTGTACTTGCAGAAAAACCAGCATGAGATATTACTGTCCACCAAGTACCGGTCGGTACGAATCAGTCAGCACCCTATCCCGCTACTATGTTGAAAAACATGAGAACTGTAAATTTTCCTTACGACGATACCATGGAAAACTTATATACGTTCATGTAAAATGCATTGTAGTCAGTTATAACTGAAGGCCTATAGGCTATGCCTACTTAACATACTACACTCATCACAAAATCTTACTGATATTAGAATATAAATAATATTTCGCGAGTGGTTGAAATCAAGCACGTCCATTTAATAGTAATTGTCTCATTCCATTCCTCAGTGTACATCAAAGCACCCTCTGGACATAATATTCTGAATGTACATATCTGTTTGTAAAGTCCAGTTAAGATATTGTGAGGTGTGTGGTACGGTATCAAATAAACATAGATAACATACATGTAACATGATGTATAGCATGATGAATTGCATACAGTGCGGCTCACCATCTGAATTCTCAAGCTATAAATGACAATAACTCATTCAAGCTCATGTCAGTGATGTTTGCGGACTACATGGGCCTGCATTTCATAGTCACGCACGGAACACCTCATTATTATATTTTTTGGTTAAATTTGACCTTCATCTAATATAGGCCTACCTGTTGCATAACACTGTCAACAGCTGCCATGTCTGAAATATATTAATATACCTTCAACACTACAGTGAACAAACATGGATACAGTTCGGAAAATAAATTCTTAGCTGGAAATTTCATGTTCATGACTTCGCGTTCCGTAGGTCAATTCTTTGCGTTCCGTTAATCGTTTGCAAAGTTGATCTTCGCGTTCCGCTGATCTTCGTGTTTTCTTATCAGCTCATTTTCGACGCGATACACCCATATTACTATTTAATGCAGGTGCTTTAACTGACTAACCAATCCATAATTTTGTTTTATGTATAGATCACATGCACATATTGCCCTAATTCGCTGCATCGGCCGGAAAATATCTCGAAGCAAAACCTACCGCTCGCCATCTTTGATCGAGGGAACGCGCGTTCCGTCGCTGGTGTGCCTTAGACATGTTTGTCTAGGGCGACGAGTCCGAAAATAACGTCCGTTTCGCTCTACGACGCACCGTTTCCGAGATATGCAGGATGCCTCAAGGATGACTCAGCAAAAAATTATTTCGACCTCTAGGTCAAAGGTCGTTTGACGTATCGATCCCAAAATCAATAGGGTTCTTCCCTGTTGATATATAAACCTCCGTGCAAAATTCTGCAACTATTGCCTGAATATTTTTCGAGTTATCGTCCGGAAACCAAGTTTCAAGATCAGCCTCGATTTCATCCTCAAGGACCTCACGGACCTCGGAGCCGGATCAAAAAAAATAATACACCCTAGAGATGTTTGTCTAGGGCGACGAGTCCGAAAATAACGTCCGTTTCGCTCTACGATGCACGGTTTCTGAGATATGCAGGAAGCCTCAAGGATGAATCAGCAAAAAATTATTTCGACCTCTAGGTCAAAGGTCGTTTGACGGATCGATCCCAAAATCAATAGGGTTCTTCCCTGGTGGCATATGAACCTCCACGCAGAGTTCTGCAACTATTGCGTAAATATTTTTCCAGTTATCGTCCGGAAACCAAGTCTCAAAATTAGCCTTGATTTCATCCTCACGGACCTCACGGACCTCGGATCCGGCTCAAAAAGAATAGGGTTCTTCCACATATCATTTCTGACTTGTGGTGAAAATTTGACGAGGATCCGTCAAGGCAATCTAAAGTTATCGTCCGGAAACCAAAAGTGGCGGAAGAAGAAAAAAAAAAAAAAAAAAAAATTCTGCTAAAACCATAAAGGCATTTCTGCCGAAATGCCTTAATAATATTCGACTTCTATGTATAATATTGTATTTTTTTCAGACATTGTACAGCTTTATGTCTAGGGCATTGTTTTCTAATCAAATCAAAGGGTATATGATTGAATCGAAGGTGAATATAATAACGAAGCATTCATGATAATGCCAAGTTTTTCTTATCCTTGTAGATGATGTTTTCAAATCATAATTTGGATACATGTACATGCATTCATGTTCACCATCATGCTACGACAATTGTGGTTAAACATATTAGGAAAATGAGGGAATCCCACATGCTTTACTGGAAGAAAATTGTGTATACTTATTTTCCAACTTTATCAATAAAAATTATGCTCATACTTGTGCTCATGGTACCATTATTCAAAATGAGTATACTCGGGATATCCGCACTGTCACACAAGACCTGAATATCGTATGTATAATGATCCTTGTATGTGTGTTTTCGATAAAATTAAAGTTGGGACTCTGTCCCATAGGAAGAGCCAATATCTAACAAGTTCAGAGCCGTAAAACTTCTAGCACAAGTATTAAAAGCTTATGCAAATTAATACAAGTATTTCTAATTAATCTCATTGTTAACAGTGATCAAGTGGATTTGGATGAAACAAATCTTTGGATGAACAAACAAGCCTTGGCTTGTGACTACATGTAGGTACTTATGTACTTGTCTTACAAAGAGACAAGTCCCATAATAAAAGAAACATTGACTGCTTAAGTGAATTCATAGAAATATAATATTTCCATGGTAAATTGAAGATTCGTCTGCCTCGGGCCTCAGTAAACACGAATAACTCCCAAGGCCTATAAGTACTCTGAATTGTGGTAATCTCCAACAATGTTGCGAATGGCATTAAGCCAAGAGGGTGCATACTATAGGGAGTTTACCTGAAACACCTTACCTATCTTGGATCAAAGATAAATGGATGTCTCAGCTACATCCAAATTAAACTAGACGTCAAGGCCTAAAGATGCCTTGCAGGCATTTCGGTGTGAATGATTAATTTATAATAACTACTAGATATCGACGAAAAAGAAAAATGTCGACTCAGCCAAAAAAATTTCATGTCAAGTTCAAAGTTCATCCGTAATACCCCTTAGACATGTTTGTCTAGAGAGACTAGTACGAAAATAACGTCCGTTTCGCTCTACGACGCACCGTTTCCGAGATATCGACGAAAACAAAAAATGCCGACTCGGCAAAAAAATTTCAGGTCAAGGTCAAAGTTCATTCAAAATACATTTAAGACCTGTTTGCCTAGCGTGACGAGTCCGAAAATAACGTTCGTTTCGCTCTATGACGCACCGTTTCCGAGATATCGACGAAAACTAAAAATGCCGACTCGGCAAAAAAATTTCGGGTCAAGGTCAAAGTTCATCCATAATACCCCTCAGACATGTTTGTCTAGGGCTACGAGTCCGAAAATAACGTCCGTTTCGCTCTACGACGCACCGTTTCCGAGATATCGACAAAAACGAAAAATGCCGACACGGCAGAAAAATTCAAGGTCAAGGTCAAAGTTCATACATAATACCCTTTAGACATGTTTGTCTAGGGCGACGAGTCCGAAAATAACGTCCGTTTCGCTCTAAAAGGCACCGTTTCCGAGATATCGACGGAAACGAAAAATGCCGACTCGGCAAAAAATTTTGGGTCAAGGTCAAAGTTCATCCATAATACCCCTTAGACATGTTTGTCTAGGCCGACGAGTCCGAAAATGACGTCCGTTTCGCACTACGGCGCACCGTTTCCGAGATATCGACGAAAACGAAAAATGCAATTTCGGGTCAAGGTCAAGGTTCATTCATAATACCCTCTAGACATGTTTGTGTAGGGCGACGAGTCCGAAAATAACGTCCGTTTCGCTCTACGACGCACCGTTTCCGAGATATCGATGAAAACGAAAAATGCCGACTCGGCAAAAAAATTTCGGGTCAAGGTCAAAGTTCATCCATAATACCCGAAAATAACGTCCGTTTCGCTCTACGACGCACCGTTTCCGAGATATGGACGAAAACGAAAAATGCCGACTCGGCGGGTCAAGGTCAAAGTTCATCCATAATACCCCTTAGACATGTTTGTCTAGGACGACGAGTCAGAAAATAACGTCCGTTTCGCTCTACGACGCACCGTTTCCGAGATATCGACGAAAGCGAAAAATGCCGACTCGGCAAAAAAAATTCGGGTCAAGGTCAAAGTTCATCCATAATACCCCTTAGACATGTTTGTCTAGGGCGACGAGTCCGAAAATAACGTCAGTTTCGCTCTACGATGTACCGTTTCCGAGATATGCAGGATGCCTCAAGGATGACTCAGAAAAAAGGATCAAGGATGACTCAGCCTCAAGGATGACTCAGAAAAAATTATTTATCGATCCCAAAATCAATAAGGTTCTTCCCTGGTGTTATATAAACCTCCATGCAAAGGTCTGCAACTATTGCCTGAATATTTTTTGAGTTATCGTCCGGAAACCAAGTCTCAAAATCAGCCTTGATTTCATCCTCACGGACCTCACGGACCTCGGAGCTAGATCAAAAAAAAAATTCCCCTTAGAGATGTTTGTCTAGGGCGACGAGTCCGAAAATAACGTCCGTTTCGCTCTACGACGCACGGTTTCTGAGATATGCAGAAAGCCTCAAGGAGGAATCAGCAAAAAATTATTTTGACCTCTAGGTCAAAGGTCGTTTGACCGATCAATCCCAAAATCAAAAGGGTTCTTCCCTGGTGGCATATGAACCTCCATGCAGAGTTTTGCAACTATTGCGTTAATATTTTTCCAGTTATCGTCCGGAAACCAAGTTTCAAAATTAGCCTTGATTTCATCCTCACGGACCTCGGATCCGGCTCAAAAAGAATAGGGTTCTTCCACATATCATTTCTGACTTCTGCTGAAAATTTGACAAGAATCCGTCAGGGCAATCTAAAGTTATCGTCCGGAAACCAAAACGGCGGAAGAAGAAGAGAAAAAAAATTCTGCTAAAACCATAAAGGCATTTCTGCCGAAATGCCTTAATGAGAACTAAGAATATGAGCTGGTTATGGAACGCTGGTGCTGAAGGACTTGCTATTTCCCGTGGACATATATTTCTGTACTTTATCTGACTTGTAGATTAGCATGTATGTGGAAAATTAGATGACGGTCTTTGCAAAGGTCAAATTCAAGGTCATCAGAATATTTGACGTATAACATTTCCTATATGTCCATCATTGATTCCCACACTATGAAGTCAACAAGCGAGATATTAGCCATTTTGTTATGTCACCTTGAAAATCAGGTCAAAGGAAAAAATTAGCCCAATGGCTGAAATAGGTTAACGGACAATTTTTACATGTGACCTTGAGATTTAGCACTCAAGGTCATCTGAGGTCAAGTTCAAGGTCACCAAAAGTTGTGCCATATATGACTTCCTATATGCTCAAAATACAAACTTAAGCTCTATGATCAAGCGTTTTCACTCCAGAGGCCAATTTGTGGATTTCAGGCCATTTTGGAATGGCCGATTTGACCTTTCAAGGTCATCAAAGGTCGAATTCAAGGTCAGCAATAGTTGCGCCATATATGACTTCCTATATGCTCATAATACAAACCTAAGCTCTATGATCAAGCGTTTTCACTCCAAAGGCCAATTTATGGATTTCAGGCGATTTTGGAATGGCAGTTTTGACCTTTCATGTTCATCAAAGGTCAAATTCAAGGTCACCAAAAGTTGCGCCATATATGACTTCCTATATGCTCAAACCTAAGCTCTATGATCAAGCGTTTTCACTCCAGAGGCCATTTTGTGGATTTAGGCCATATTGGAATGGCCATTTTGACCTTTCAAGGTCATCGAAGGTCAAATTCAAGGTCAACACACAAATCACCATATATGACTTCCCATTTGAAAGTGCCATTATCTAAGCTCTATCTTCAAGTGTTCTGGGTGAACTCAGACAGCAGCCCCCATTATGAAGGAAAAAAGTCCGAAAATTTTTTCAAAGGGGCTAGAAATGGCCCAAAATGGATAGTAACGCGATTTCACCGACCCATCGAAAAATTCAAAATGGCCGCCACACGCAGACCAGCGATTCAAGGGCAACGAAACTTATACACATTATGAAGGACATAATAAGGCATCCTTGTGCAGAAAAAGAAAAAAAGTTACTGAACACCGAAAAATGTGTAATATCACAATACCGACAACAGACGCCATTGACAACTGTGCGAACAATGTTTTCAAATGAATATTTTACACTTCATTGAAGGATGGCTCGTGATCACAGCGAAGGTAAAAATTGGCAGTTCTATAATCGGATAATGTGACCTATTATCGCCCATGAAGAGATTCCGAGAAAATCTCGAAAAAGTGAAATTTCAGCCTTTTTGGGCTTTTTGGGCCTAGCTTTCAGGCCTTTCGAGCGATTCAAGGCCTTAGACCTTCATACATATCATCAACAGGGCGAATTGTCATCGAAATGTAAAATTAGAAAAATATAGGTTATTAGCCATTCTATGTTGAATGTTCTGTCCTCAAAAATACGGCAAATGCCAAATTCAATGTCATCAGAATATTCAGCGTACATCATTTTCTATATGTCCACAATTGGTTCCCAATCTATAAAGTCGATGAGAAGCAAGATATTAGCCATTTTGTGTTCTGACCTTGAAAATGAGGTCAAATGTCAAATTCAAGGACACGAGAATATTCAGCATATATCGTTTCCTATATGTCCACAATTGATTTCTAAGCTGTAAAGTCAATAATAAGTGAGATATTAGCCGTTTTGTGCTCTGACCTTGAAGATGAGATCAAAGATCAATTTCAAGTTCATCAGAATATTCGGCATATATCATTTCCTATATGTCCACAATTGATTTCTAAGCTGTGAAGTCGATAATAAGCAAGATATTAGCCATTTTGTGCTTTGACCTAGAAAATGAGGTCAAAGGTCAGATTCAAGGTCATGAGAATAATCGGCCGATATCATTTCCTATATGTCCACAATTGATATCTGAGCTGTAAAGTCCATAATAAATGAGATATTAGCCATTTTGTGCTTTGACCTTGAAAAGGAGGTCAAAGGTCAAATTCAAGGTCATCAGAATATTCAGCATATATCATTTCCTATATGTCCACAATTGATTTCTAGGCTGTGAAGTCGATAATAAGCGAGATATTAGTCATTTTGTGCTTTGACCTTGAAAATGAGGTGAAAAGTCAAATTCGAGGTCACGAGAATATTCGACTGATATCATTTCCTATATGTCCACAATTGATATCTAAGCTGTAAAGTCTATAAGTGAGATATTAGCCATTTTGTGCTTTGACCTTGAAAATGAGGTCAAAGGTCAAATTCAAGGTCATGAGGATTTTCAGCAGATATCATTTCCTATATGTCCACAATTGATTCCTAGTCTCTAATCTCAATACTAAGTGGGATATTAGGCATAACGTGTCCCATTATGAAGCATAGGAGAATTTAACATGGGAATGTCCCATTTAGGCCGAGTTTGGGCCCAAAATGGCCCACTTCGAGCGATTCAAGGGCAACAAAACTTATACACATCATAGGGGTATATATGAGGAGTGTTAAGCATCAATAGGAAAAAAAGTTACTCAACAGATTTTGAGAAAACTGCCGCCAAAGTCCAAAATTGGCGAATTTTCCATGAAAACGGCCGCCATTTTGAAAGAAATGCGAAAATCAAAAAACAAAAAAATACCTCCCTCTCGAAATATTTTTAGGCATTTTTGTGCAAAATTTCAGAAAGATTCGACCGTAAACAAAAAAGATAAAAATGTGGACGACGGACGACGGACGACGACGACGACGACGGACGACGGACGCAACGCCATGCCAATAGGTTAGCGGACCAAAGGTCCGGTAACCTAAAAATTAGCCCAGAGGCTAAGATAGGTTACCGACAATTTTGGTTTGGCCATGGCAGCATTGGCAGGTAACAGACCTTGAGATTTACCAATCAAGGTTCACAGTGTGAACATATGACCTTGAGATTTACCAATCAAGGTCATCCGTGTGAACTTCGATGTCACCATTACATTATATTATACATGTATGTGTGCGGCATTTGATATTCTATATGTTCATAATACAAAGATATATCTGGGAGGAATCGTTTCGGCCGCTCAGGTCAATTTACACATTCTGAGTCAGACATTTGGCACTCAAGGTCATCTGATGTCAAGTTCAAGGTCATCATCAGTTGTGCCATATATGTCTTCCTAAATGTTCATTATGCAAACAAAAGCTCTATTTGCAAGCATTTCATCTATAGATTCAGATCTGGGCATTTTTTTTTACCCCAAAATGGCTGTTTTGACCTTTCAAGGTCATCGAAGGTCAATTTCAAGGTCTCAACACAAATCGCCATATATGACTTCCCATTTGAAAGTGCCAATTTCTAAGCTGTATCTTCAAGTGTTCTATGAGTACAGTCCTGACAGCTTATGAAGGAAAAAAGTGCCGAAAATTTTCCAAGTGCAAAATTTTTTCAAAGGGTGAAAACATTTTTTTGCATAGAAATGGCCCAAAATGGATAGTAATGCGATTTGGGGCGAAAATTTTTTGAGAGGAATCTTTTGAAACCAAAAACTCAAAACTGATCAGACAGTTTTTGAGAAAATGGCAAGTCCAAAATTGAGCGTTTTTCGACAAAAACCGCCGCCATTATGAAAAATTAGCCCAATGGGCTAGAAAGGTTACCGGAGAAATATACAGAGTTAAGCCGAGAAAGTTGAAGGTCAAATTCAAGGTGACCACTGAAATCACCATATCTCTAACCTTGAAAATGGGATCAAAGGTTAAATTCTAGATCACCAAACTATTCAGCATACATCATTTTCTATATGTTCACTATGGACCCTAAGCTGTAAATTTGATAATAAGCGAGATATAAGCCATTTTGTAATCTGACTTTGAAAATAAAATGACTGACCTTGAAATTTAGGTCAAAGGTCAAATTCAATATCATTAAAATATTCAGAATACATCATTTCCTATATGTTCACAATTGATTCCTAAGCTGTAAAGTCGATAATAAGCGAGATATTAGCCATTTTGTCCTGTTGACCTTGAAAATGAGGTCAAAAGTCAAATTCAAGGTCACTAGAATATTCAGCATATATCATTTCCTATATGTTCACAATTGATTTCTAAGCTGTAAAGGCGCTAATAAGCAAGATATTGGCCATTTTGTCCTGTGACCTTGAAAATGAGGTCAAAGGTCAAATTCAAGGTCATGAGAATATTCAGCATATATCATTTCCTATATGTTCACAATTGATTCCTAAGCTTTAAAGTCGATAATAAGCGAGATATTAGCAATTTTGTCCTGTGACCTTGGAAATGAGGTCAAAGGTCAAATTCAAGGTCATGAGAATATTCAGCATATATCATTTCCTATATGCTCACAATTGATTCCTAAGCTGTAAAGTCGATAATAAGCGAGATATTAGCCATTTTGTCTGTGACCTTGAAAATGAGGTCAAAGGTCAAATTCAAGGTCATAGCAATATTCAGCATATATCATTTCCTATATGTTCACAATTGATTCCTAAGCTGTAAAGTCGCTAATAAGCAAGATATTGGCCATATTGTCCTGCGACCTTGAAAATGAGGTCAAAGGTCAAATTCAAGGTTATCAGAATATTCAGCATATATCATTTTCTATATGTCCATAATTGATTCCTAAGCTGTAAAGTCGCTAATAAGCAAGATATTGGCCATTTTGTCCTGTGACCTTGAAAATGAGGTCAAAGCTTGAATTCAAGGTCATGAGAATATTCAGCATATATTATTTCCTATATGTTCACAATTGATTCCTAAGCTGTAAAGTCGATAATAAGCGAGATATTAGCAATTTTGTCCTGCGACCTTGGAAATGAGGTCAAAGGTCAAATTCAAGGTCACGAAAATATTCAGCATATATCATTTCCTATATGTTCACAATTGATTCCTAAACTGTAAAGTCGATAATAAGCGAGATATTAGCCATTTTGTCACGTGACCTTGAAAATGAGGTCAAAGGTCAAATTCAAGGTCACAAGAATATTCAGCATATATCATTTCCTATATGTTCACAATTGATTCCTAAGCTGTAAAGTCGATAATAAGCGAGATATTAGCCATTTTGTCCTGTGACCTTGAAAATGAGGTCAAAAGTCAAATTCAAGGTCACGAGAATATTCAGCATATATCATTTCCTATATGTCCACAATTCATTCCTAGTCTCTAATTTCAATATTAAGTGAGATATTAGGCTTAATGTGTGCCATTATAAAGCATAGGAAAATTTAACATGGGAAAGTCACATTTGGGCCGAGTTAGGGCCCAAAATGGCCCACTTCAAGCGATTCAAGCGCAACGAAATTTATACATGTCACAGGGGTACATATGAGGAGTGTTTTTCATCAATAAGAAAAAAAAGTTACTGAACAGATTTTGAGAAAACGACCGTCGAAGACCAAAATTGGCGATTTTTCGACGAAAACGGCCGCTCTGACCTTGAAACCAAGGTCAGAGATCAAATTCAAGGTCACGACAAAATTCAGCATATATCATTTCCTATATGTTCACAATTGATTCCTAGTCTCTAATCTCAATATTAAGTGAGATATTAGGCTTTAATGTGTCCCATTATAAAGCATAGGAGAATTTAACATGGGAACGTCCCATTTGGGCCGAGTTTGGGCCCAAAATGGCCCACTTCGAGCGATCCAAGCACAACGAAATTTATACATGTCACAGGGGTACATATGAGGAGTGTTATACATCAATAAGAAAAAAAGTTACTGAACAGATTTTGAGAAAATGGCCGCCAAAGTCCAAAATCAGGCATTTTTCGTCGAAAACGGCCGCCATACCTCCCTCTCGAAATATTTTTAGGCATTTTTGTGCAAAATTTCAGAAAAATTTGATCGTAAACTTTAAAGATAAAATTGTTGACGGACGCCGGACGACGCCGACGCCGGACGCATCGCCATGCCAATAGGTTACGGACCAAAGGTCCGGTAACCTAAAAAATGCGAAAATCAAAAATTAGCCCAAGGGCTAAGAAAGGTTCCCGGACAATACATATTTTAGATATCAGTAGTTTGTCCCGTGACCTTGAGAATAAGGTCATTGGTCAATTCAAGGACACGATAATATTCGGCATATGTCATTTCTAGTATGTCCACAACTGATTCTTAAGTTGTAAAGTATTATGTCCTGTGACCTTGAAAATGAGGTCAAAGGTCGAATTCAAGGTCATAGCAATATTCAGCTTATATCATTTCCTATACGTTCATAATTGATTCCTAAGCTCTAAAGTTGATAATAATCGAGCTAATAGCCATTTTGTCCTGTGACCTTGAAAATTAGGTCAAAGGTGAAGTTCAAGGTCATGACAATGTTCAGAATATATCATTTTCTATATGTCCACAATTGATTGCTAAGCTGTAAAGTCGATAAAAAGCGAGATATTAGCAATTTCGTTCTCTGACTTTGAAAATGAGGTCGAAGGTCAAATTCAAGGTCATAGCAATATTCAGCATATATCATTTCCTATATGTTCATAATTGATTCCTAAGCTGTAAAATCGATAATAAGCGAGATATCAGCCATTTTGTCCTGCGACCTTGAAAATGAGGTCAAAGGTCAAGTTCAAGGTCATGATAATATTCAGCATATATCATTTCCTATATGTCCACAATTGATCCCTTAGCTGTAAAATCGATAATAAGTGAGATATTAGTCATTTTGTCCTATGACCTTGAAAATGAGGTCAAAGGTCAAAATCAGCGTCATCAGAATATTCGGTATATATCATTTCCTATATGTCCACAATTGATTTCTAAGCTGTAAAGTCGATAATAAGCGTGATATTAGACATTTTGTACTCTGACCTTGAAACCGAGGTCAGAGGTCAAATTCAAGGTCACAAGAATATTCAGCATATATCATTTCCTTTATGTCCACAATTGATCCCTAAGCTGTAAAGTCAATAATAAGCGAGATATTAGCCATTTTGTGCTCTGACCTTGAAACTGAGGTCAGAGGTCAAATTCAAGGTCATGAGAATATTCAGCACATATCATTTCCTATATGTGCACAATTGATCCCTAAGCTGTAAAATCGATAATAAGTGAGATATTAGCCATGTAAAGTCGATAATGAACGAGATATTAGCCATTTTGTGCTCTGACCTTGAAACCGAGGTCAGAGGTCAACTTCAAGGTCACAAGAATATTCGGCATATATCATTTCCTATATGTCCACAATTGATTCCTAAGCTGTAAAGTTGATAATAAGCGAAATATTAGCCATTTTGTGCTCTGACCTTGAAACTGAGGTCAGAGGTCAACCTCAAGGTCACAAGAATATTCGGCATATATCATTTCCTATATGTCCACAATTGATTCCTAGTCTCTAATCTCAATATTAAGTGAGATATTAGGCTTAATGCTTAATGTGTTAGAGTTTGGGCCCACTTCGAGCGATTCAAGGGCAACGAAATTTATACATGTCACAGAGGTACATAGGAGGAGTGTCATGCATCAATAAGAAAAAAAGTTACTGAACAGATTTTGAGAAAACGACCATCAAAGTCCAAAATTGGCCATTTTTCGACGAAAACGGCCGCCATTTTGAAAAAAATGCGAAAATCGAAAAACTAAAAAAAGCCTTTCCTGGAAATATTTTTAGGTATTTTTGTGCAAAATTTCAGAGATATTCGACTGTAAACTTTAATGATAAAAATGTGGACGGACGGACGGACGACGGACGCAACGCCACGGCAATAGGTTATCGGACCAAAGGTCCGGTAACCTAAAAACAAGAAAATACCTCCTTCTCAAAATATTTTTAGGCATTTTTATGCAAAATTTCAGAAAGATTCGATCGTAAACTTTAAAGATAAAAATGTTAACGCCGGACGGACGGACGGACGACGGACGCAACGCCATGCCAATAGGTTATCGAACCAAAGGTCTGGTAACCTAATGAGGTCATTGGTCAAGTCGAGGTCACGAGAATATTCAGCATATATCATTTGGAGTTTGACCACAATTGATTCTTAAGCTGTAAAGTTGATAAGTGAGATATTAGCCATTTGTGATCTGACCTTGAAAATGAGGTCAAAAATCAAGTTCAAGGTCACGAGAATATCCAGCATATATCACTTCCTATACGTCCACAATTGATTCCTAATCTCTAATCTCAATATTAAGTGAGATATTAGGCATAATGTGTCCCATTATAAAGCATAGGAGAATTTAACATGAGAAAGTCCCATTTGGGATCCGTCGAGAAAATGAAAACGGAAAGCTTATACACATCACAGAGATATGTGAGAGCAATCTTTTGAAATAAAAATCTCCGCCAAAGTCAGAAAGTCGCCGTTTTTTGGTGAAAAAGGCCGCCATTTTTGAGAAAAATGCGAAAATCAAAAAATAAATAAATAAATAACCCCCTCTTGAAATATTTTTAGGTATTTTTGTGCTAAGACGCCGGACGACGGACGCAACGCCAACCTAAAAAGTGGCGAAAATTTTCCAAGTCCAAAATTTTTTTCCAAGGGTGAAAATTTTTTTTTTGTCTAGAAATGGCCCAAAATGGATAGTGATGCGATCTGGGGCGAAAATTTTTTTCATCGACCCATCGAAAATTAAAAATGGCCGCCATACACAGACCGGCGATTCAAGAGCAACCAAACTTACACATCACAGAGGTACATAACGTTTTTATTCAAACTGTCATATTGACCTTTCATGGTCAATGAAGGTGAAATTTAAGATTACCATTAACACTACAATATGATACCTTGAAAATATATGATACCTTGAAAATAAGGTCAAAGGTGAAGTTCAAGGTCATGAGAAAACTCAGCATATATAATTTTCTACATGTACACAACCTATTCCCAAACTGTAAAGTCGATAATAAACAAGATATTAGTCATTTTGTGCTCTGACCTTGAAAATAAGGTCAAAGGTCAAATTCAAGGTCACAACAATGTGCAGCATATACATTATTTCTTGTAAGTTCACAATTGATTCCTGAGCTGTAAAGTCGATAAATAGCAAGATATTAGCCATTTTGTGCTCTGACCTTGAAAATGAGGTCAAAGGTCAAATTCAAGGTCACGAATATATTCAGCATATATCACTTCCTATATGTCCACAATTGATTCCTAAGCTGTAAAGTTGATATTAGGTGAGATATTAGCCATTTTGAACTTTGACCTTAGATATAGCATTTCCTATATGCGCACAATTGATTCCTAAGCTGTAAAGTCGATAATAAGCGAGATATTAGACATTTTGTGCTTTGACCTTGAAAATGAGGTCAAAGGTCAAATTCCAGGTCAGCAAAATATTCGGACTATATCATTTCCTATATGTGCACAATTGATTCCTAAGCTGTTAAGTAGATAATAAGCGAGACATTAGCCATTTTGTGCTCTGACCTTGAAAATGAGGTCAAAGGTCAAATTCAGGGTCATGACAATAATCAGCATATATCTTTTCCTATATGTCCACAATTGATTCCGAGTCTCTAATCTCAATATTAAGTGAGATATTAGGCATAATGTATCCCATTATAAAGCATAGCTACACGCAGACAGGCAATTCAGAGGCAACGAAACTGATACATATCACAGAGGTATGTGGGAGCAATCTTTTGAAATAAAAATCTCAAAACTGTCTGAACAGTTGGCCGCCAAAGTGGCCGCCAAAGTAAGAATTTGGCCGTTTTTCGGCGAAAATGGCTGCCATTTTGAACAAAAATGCGAAAATCAAAAAACAAAAAAATAATCCCATCTTGAAATATTTTTAGGTATTTTTGTGCAAAATTTCAGAAAGATCCAATCGTAAACTTTAAGGATAAACCAGACAACAGGTTACCAGACAATATATGTTACAATATATTTTAGGTATTAGCTAATTTATCACGACCCTGAAAATAAGGTCACTGATTAAATCCAAGGTCAGGAGAATAGACAGCATACATGTATATTATTCTCTATATGTCCACAATTGATTGCTGAGATATAAATTCAACTAAACGTCAAGGCCTAAAGATGCCTTGGAGGCATTTCGGTGTTAAGACCAATTTATAATATTTATAACATGTTTTACCATGGGCGTTTGACGGATTGATTCCAAAATCAAAATGATTCTTCTTGTTGGTATATGAACCTCCATGCAAAGTTCTGCAGCCATTGCCTGTATAATTTTTGAGTTATCGTGCGGAAACCAAGTCCAAAAATCGTCATGTATTTCATCCTCACGGACCTCGGGTCCGGCTGAAAAACAATAGAGTTCTTGCACATAATATGGCTGACCAATGCTGAAAATTTGGCGAAGATACATCGAGGCAAACTAAAGTTATCGGTCGGAAACCAAAACGGCGAAAAAAAAAAACATAGAGCCGTAGGGCACTGCGCTTACCGGACCCAAGACAGTTATATGTAAGCTGAAAGAAATGTCATGAAGTCATGAGAACTAGACGTCAAGGCCTAAAGATGCCTTGGAGGCATTTCGGTGTTAGGACTAATTCCTAATATTTAAAACATGTTTGCCACGGGCTCTATGACACACCGTTTGCTAGATATTGACATGAAAAATGTCGACTCAGCGAAAAAATTTCGGGTCAAGGTCAAGGTTCATCCATCATACCACCCCCCCCCCCCCCCAGGCATGTTTGTCTAGGTCAACGAGTCCGAAAATAACATCCGTTTCACTGTACGACACCCCGTTTCCAAAATATCGACAAAAACGAAAAATGCCGACTCGGCAAAAAAATTTCGGGTCAAGGTCTAAGTTCATCCATAAAACCCTTTAGACATGTTTATCTAGGGCGACGAGTCCGAAAATAATGTCCGTTCCACTCTACGACGCACCGTTTCCATGATATCGACGAAAACGAAAAATGCCGACTCGGCAAAAAAATTTCGGGTCAAGGTCAAAGTTCATCCATAAAACCCTTTAGACATGTTTGTCTAGGACGACAAGTCCGAAAATAGCGTCCGTTTCGCTCTACGACACACCGTTTCCGAGATATCGACGAAAACGAAAAATGCCGACTCGGCAAAAGAATTTCGGGTCAATGTCAAATTCATCCATCATACCCCTTAGACGTGTTTGTCTAGGTCGACGAGTCCGAAAATAACGTCCGTTTCGCTGTACGACGCACCGTTTCCGTGATATCGACGAAAAAGAAAAATGCCGACTCGGCAAAAAAAATTCGGGTCAAGGTCAAAGTTCATCCAAAATACCTTTAAGACATGTTTGTCTAGGTCGTCGAGTCCAAAAATAACATCCGTTTCGCTCTACGACGCACCGTTTCCGAGTTATCGACGAAAAAGAAAAATGCCGACTCGGCAAAAAAATTTCGGGTCAAGGTCAAAGTTCATCCATAATACCAATTAGACATGTTTGTCTAGGGCCAAGAGTCCGAAAATAACGTCCGTTTCGCTCTACGAAGCATCGTTTCCGAGATATCGCGAAAAACGAGAAATGCCGACTCGGCAAAAAAATTTCGGGTCAAGGTCAAAGTTCATCCATAATACCCCTTACACATGTTTGTCTAGGGCGACGAGTCCGAAAATAACGTCCGTTTCACTCTACGACACACCGTTCCCGAGATAACAACGAAAACGAGAAATGCCGACTCGGCAAAAAAATTTCGGGTCAAGGTCAAAGTTCATCCATAATATCCCTTAGACATGTTTGTTTAGGGCGACGAGTCCGAAAATAACGTCCGTTTCGCTCTACGACACACCGTTCCCGAAATATAAACGAAAACGAGAAATGCCGACTCGGCAAAAAAATTTCGGGTCAAGGTCAAAGTTCATCCAAAATACACCTTAGACATGTTTGTCTAAGGCGACGATTCCGAAAATAACGTCCGTTTCGCTCTACGAAGCACCGTTTCCGAGATATCAACAAAAAACGAAAAATGCCGACTCGGCAAAAAAATTTCGGGTCAAGGTCAAAGTTCATCCATAATACCCCTTAGACATGTTTGTCTAGGGCGACGAGTCCGAAAATAACGTCCGTTTCGCTCTACGACGCACCGTTTCCGAGATATGCAGGATGCCTCAAGGATGACTCAGCAAAAAATTATTTCGACCTCTAGGTCAAAGGTCGTTTGACGTATCGATCCCAAAATCAATAGGGTTCTTCCCTGTTGATATATAAACCTCCGTGCAAAATTCTGCAACTATTGCCTGAATATTTTTCGAGTTATCGTCCGGAAACCAAGTTTCAAGATCAGCCTCGATTTCATCCTCAAGGACCTCATGGACCTCGGAGCCGGATCAAAAAAAATAATACACCCTAGAGATGTTTGTCTAGGGCGACGAGTCCAAAAATAACGTCCGTTTCGCTCTACGATGCACGGTTTCTGAGATATGCAGGAAGCCTCAAGGATGAATCAGCAAAAAATTATTTGACCTCTAGGTCAAAGGTCGTTTGACGGATCGATCCCAAAATCAATAGGGTTCTTCCCTGGTGGCATATGAACCTCCATGCAGAGTTCTGCAACCATTGCGTAAATATTTTTCCAGTTATCATCCAGAAACCAAGTCTCAAAATTAGCCTTGATTTCATCCTCACGGACCTCGGATCCGGCTCAAAAAGAAAAGGGTTCTTCCACATATCATTTCTGACTTGTGGTGAAAATTTTACGAGGATCCGTCAAGGCAATCTAAAGTTATCGTCCGGAAACCAAAAGTGGCGGAAGAAGAAGAAAACCATTTCTGCCGAAATGCCTTAATAATTGCACATTATTCACGCCTAAAACTTGCTCTACGTAAGTCGATCGTGTTAGGGCCTAATATACAATGATATGAAACTAGAATGGAACTGACTAGTACTGTCAAAGATATTCTTTGCTTTCGAATCAGGTTTCAGTTTATTGAGGTCAAAGGTCAAATTCAAGCTCACGAGAATATTCGGCATATATAATTTCCTATATATCCTCAATTGATGCCTAAGCTGTAAAGTCGATAATAAGCATGATATTAGCGATTTTGTCCTCTGACCTTGAAAATGAGGTCAAATGCAGGTTCAAGGTCAACGAAATATTCAGCATACATCATTTCCTAATTTATTCACAATTGATTCCTAAGCTGTAAAGTCGATAGCCATTAGCCATTTTGTCCTGTGACCTTGAAAATGAGGTCAAAGGTCAAATTCAATAATAAGGTATATCAGGGGAATCTTTAGAAACAAAAATCTCAAAACTGATCAGACAGTTTTTGAGAAAATGGCCGCCAAAGTCCAAAATTGGCCATTTTTCGACAAAAATGGCCGCCATTTTGGAAAAAACTATTCAATCGACGAAAAAAAAAATGGTCCGGAGATATGGGCCCATAGAACATATTTTGTGAATTACAGCAATATTCGTCAAACAGATTTTTCCCAGCGTTTGACCATGCTGACGCCGACGGACGCAACCTGACGACAATAGCTTATCGGACCATATTTTAACCATAGGTCCAGTAAGCTAAAAACAACATGGCCTACGCGAGATATTAGACATTTTGTCCTGTGACCTTGAAAATTAGGTCAAATGTCGAATTCAAGGTCACCACAATAATCTGCATATTAAAGTTACATAAAACATATATCATCTGAACTTCTACCACCAAACTTCCAAGTGAAAGATACAAAAGAAACGTATCATTCTAACTTTAAACCATTTCAAACTCACATGTTAAAGTTACAGAAAACGCATATCACCTCAACTTTTACCACTAAATTTATATGTGAAAGCTACGAAAGAGTATCATCTAAACTTTTACCACTAAACTTCCAAGTAAATGTTTCAGAAAACCCATATCATCTGATCTTCCACCAAAAAAATTATAAGTGAAATTTACGGAGGACACATATCTGAAGTTTTACCATCAAACTTCCAAGTGAGAATTATGGAAGACACAGGTTATCTGAATTTTCACTGCATATCTTTTATGCAAAAATCACAGAAGCCCCAAGATTTACATTCATGAGACTTTCTAACATTGTTTCAAGGCGACAGCTTGACAACACAACACGGCAGGTGCTTATGATCATTTATCTGTACTTCAATCACACTGGCAAAGTGTCTGAATCAGTAATTGTCACAGACTATGGAATGATAATCAGCAATGAAAATATCATTCTGCAAGACATGCACTGTAGAAAATCGCATGTTGATTTGCACCAGTTAAATTCACCATCCTGCAGATGACACATTTTAATATACTATGTGCATTCTTCTTATGCTAGCAACTGATAGTAGACAAACCCGTCACAGCGGTGTTAGTGATATCACAACTAAGCTTGATACATAGAGATTCAAAACGACTTAAATGTACAGCTAACTGAGTGGACATAAATGCAACACTGACTCATAAAATACAAAACCATACATAACAGATACATAACATCAAGTATTTCCAGTAATATTTAGGACACTGGTTTTGGTTTCCAGATGCCGACTGAGACACTGCTGTTGGCCTGTACCAGTGTGTCATTCTGAAGGTCGATCTGGAACAAATATAACTCATTAGCTATAGACAATATATATGTATACACAGGCATGGTAAATGATTTTCAATGGAACTTATGGAAACATTATTCTCGGAAAAGATTAAAATATGTGTTTTGGAGCTTTGCAAACACTCACACCAGCTACTTCTGCGGTGTCGCCCAGTGTTGCCATGACGCTGGGGTTGTGGTTAGGTTCCGAGACCCTCACCGTGTTGTCTGTGGAGCTCGTGTACAGAGCTCCAAGTGTGTGGATTACACCAGTTATCTTACCCGTGTGACCGATGTCATAAGTCTGCAAACACAAATATTTTGACATCTATTATTTCACACATATGGAACATCTATTAGAAATTCTGTACCACACGCAGTCAATATAGTATTTGATGTAATAAATAATGAGTTTCTGTTAGTTTCTGTAACTCTCTTACACAGATAATAAAAGATTATGTTACAGATGATGTAACAATACAGCAGTTCAATCAATAGACTGATAACCTCGACAGTGATAAAGTCTCCATCAGTGGGGTCAATCAAGTGCACAAGCCCAGACTTGTCACCAACCCACAATTGGTCTGCTCCATAAGACAGCGCCATCGGGTACGAGTTGAACTGCCATCACAATATAACACTCATTAATACCTATGGATGAGGTACATAAAGAAAATAAAAAATATCACAGATTCAAATCTCATAAAGTATATTTCCATGTGTCATGATGATTGGTTGAGTGTTTTTGGGCATATTTTGATAAGAGAATTACATACAGTGTAGTGAATAAGTTAGTTTATGACATCCAGTCATGCGTAACATAAGCTAGGCTGTTCAAAACACTTGACTGAGCTTTCTCAGACGTTATTATGGTATGATATGACTGATCACGCGATGGAAATGGACCATTTGTTGTTAGTTACACAGGCAATCCCTTTCTAATGCCGATGGGTATAGAAGTAAGTCACTGCTCTCTGTTGGCCTGGACCTCTCTTAGCTGTACAAGGGGTGATTGTCTGACCATGCGGCATCAACTGAGTGCTGAATCGTGCAACAGAATGGTTGGAATGCAGCAAGCGGGGTCCAGTCAGAAAGAGATTGCCTGGACGCTACGGATCACCCAAGGAAATGTTTCTAAAACCCTGAAACGGTATCGTGAGACCGGGTTAGCAACACCAAGGCCTAGGTCAGGTCGACCCAAGAAAACAACAGTGAGACAGGACCGCTATCTGCTGAGACTGTGCCGCGATGGCCGGACGAAGCCATCCTCCCAGCTTCGAGGCGAGTGGATGTGTTTCACCAACGTTCCTATGACGAGTCGTTTGGTGAACTATCGACTTCTGAACACTGGGTATTTCACCAGACGACCCCTGAGGAAGCCTCTGCTACAAAGACGACACCGACAGGCATGGTTTGCATGGACATGTGACCACCTGAACTGGCTTGTTGGTTACTGGGAACATGTCGTTTTCAGTGATGATTCAAGATTCCTGCTTCATCGACGAGATGGCCGAGTCCGCAGACTAAACCCTGAGGCCCTCCAGGATGATTGAGTGCCTCCAACGGTGCAAGCTGGCGGTGGTGAAGTCACTGTGTGGGGCGCCTTCCATAGTGGTGACAAGTCGGACCTGCACGTGCTGGAGGGGAACATGGATCAGCACATTTCAGTACATTCGTGTCTTGGAAACCAAAATGCTTCCATTTGCAAGGAGACACTTCCAGGCAAATTTTGCCTTCCAAGACGACAATGCTCCAGCCCATCAAGCCCGACGAGTGACCGAATTCCTCCAGAACGCGGACCTGGAACACATGGCATGGCCTGCGATGTCACCGGATATGAACCTGATCGAGAACCTGTGGTCGGGAATCTCTCGGGCACTGAACAAACTGAACAACCCCGAACAAATGTAGCTGTACTGACCCAGGCAATACTTGACTGTTGGCAAGATATTCCTGCTCAAAAACTCTCAAACCTAGTTTCTAGTATGCCTTGTCGTACCCGTGTTTTATACAATGCTAGAGGAAACCATGCTGGGTAAAATGAAATAATTTATAGCTTGAAAACTGATGTGAGAATGAAGTAAAATTGAATCGCCCAAAGTATGATTTCCACATACAATGTATCTTCGTCTTGGTTTGACAATAAAGCCAATAATTCACATAGGTGATTGAAATACTGACAGAAATTGTAATCAATTGATTGGATATAATGTGGGCAAATAAAAAATAGCCACACATGGCACCAGTACCTTGAGAGTTTTGACGATGTCATCACCACGTCTATCGAAGACTTTGATGGTGTTGTCCTCGCTGCCAGTCAGGATGTACTTGTCGTTCACAGCCAGGCACAGTACTGGCTGGCGGTGGTACGCCTTGGTCGTTATGACACTCCTGGACCGTGGGTCAATGTGACACACCCGCTTGTCATAGCTCCCCACAGCCACGAAACCCGGCTCATAGTGTGTGCACAGCACTGCCGACTTCAACCTGTAACACAGATATTCAGCTGAATTGTAATAGTAAGAACGATTAATCATGTTAATGTACCGGTAATATCAATAACAATTAGACATAGAAGCCTATAGGCTGTATGGCATCCCCCAGTTTTTCTTTTCTTTTCTAACTGTGAAACTAGATATATACTGATATTATAATACATGTACACAGGATTATCGAACACAGGTGAGAGTGAGAGTTCAAATTAATGCAGTTGCTCGCTAGACAATCAGATATTTGCCATCAGAGTATACTTATGCCTAGGTCACATTTGCACAGGTCGCCGGCTGATATGGTCACATCGGTGGTATCTACCGATGTTCCGGCCGCCGGTGATAGTTTGTCAGGCATCTTTCCCATATCTTTCGAGTGGTCATGAAACCACCAGGCATTGTCCGCCGGTGACCGCTATAGTCACCTACGATCGCGTTTCTTCACCATGTCTGTCCAAATTTCAAGAATTTCAAGATAGACTGACCAACCAACAATGCCCTACCGGAGACCGCATCATACCCTACTGGTAACTGCTCAGTGACCGTCTGATATGTACAAATCGGCTCGATTATCTGAAGGGCACCTTCCGGACATTCATCGCGCCCGGCAGGATACCATGCGGTGATTGACTGGTGAGCTGCCCACATTGGTCGGCCGAAAAATTCGGTCGATTCCCTCGGCACGTGATGGGCATCTGAAGCGGCTCTGGCCGCTCACCGACAGTCCGACAGACGTGCAAGCGATTCACCACCGATGTCATTTTTTCCACTGGTCGCCGCAAGGAAATAACTCTGCCTTATTTTCTTCCGATGCCTCTAGCGACGTGTTTACGATGTTCGATTGTTGCCAGATGGTCACGGATGATCCTAAGGCGCTCGGTGGGTGACCGGCCGAAATGACCAAATTTCAGCTCTTTCAGGCATCCTATCCTCATCGGCGAAGGCATCGGTGCAAATGTGACATAGGCATTATTCAGACAAAAACATAAGACCTCCAGGTAAGGAGCGAGATGAATGTCCAGGTAGATGTAAACAGTTTTCTCACTTGATATCATTGATGCACTTGAGAGTGTCTCTCATATCCCAAAACTTGACATGTGTGTCCCACGATCCCGTTAGCAGAGTGTCCTCCAGTGAACTGATACTCCATATCCATCCCTGTGTCAGGGATAGTCAACAACATTTCCTAATAGTTTCTATAATACATTTAGTTCAAGAAGAGAGTTCAAGAAGAAAGTTCAAGAAAGAAACCACCAATGTTACTGGCAATAGATGATTTTTTGTGGAGACATATTATTTCACTGTGGAATATACATGTATATCAACTGTGATCTCCTCATGATCGTCAGACCTTGTGGGCAGCCATCTCAACATGGACTCTGGCTGAGTCGACAGAATCCGGAACTCCGGTCTCAAGTTTGTCAAGATCAAGGAGATGCAGGTACCGATCTCTGGATCCAGTCGCCAGGAATTGTCCTTCCTGCAGGTACAAAGAAACATGGCATGCATGAAGTAATGTCTCTCGCCGGTAACAAAGTATATTGCAACCAAGAATAGATTAGGCCCAATTCGAGGAAGTTGTCTGGAGTTTGGTTCAGACCTTCATGAGATGAACAGCATCAACCGGAGCAAAGAGGCCAGCTGTGTAGCGGAAATAGTCCATTGTTTCGTTCCGGTCAGCCCACAGACGATGAGATTCCTCACGTTTCACACAGGCTTCAAGCCAGTCAAAGTCATCATCATTAACTGAAGGGAAAACAGACTGCAGTAGGAAACTTCAATACTACAGTACAATGCCATACACAAAATACATGCAGAGTTTGGGATTGAACATGTTCTGAGAGTTTTATTACGCATGCATGCACAAGGTTAATATTTTCATAGTGTGAACAAACCTGCAATGATGGGATATTTTTTTGGAAACCTCTTCTTTAGTCTAATCTTCCAGAAAGCATTGTCATCAATTAGATTTTTGAATAGAGTAGATACTTTGCTCAATGTTTGGATGACAAACTTGGCATGAAGGAATGAGCAGACATGGAGGATCAGTTCTGAAGGTAGATCCTGAATGTTCAAGCTGGTCTCGTCATCATTTGTAACTGGCTGGTAACTCTCGGCATCATTTTCTGATGGCTGTGATGCTAGAGTGACGTCTTTTGTGCTGCATTCTTTCGTTGACTGGGCACAAGACACTGAAATACCTGCACTTGGCTCCATGCCACTGGAAAAATAGAATGGAAGATATATACCGGTACTAGTAATGTGAAACACAGACTGGTATGGTGGTACATGTATCATAAGCAGCCCCCCCTGACCTTAACATCATTCTAGAGACACAAGGTTGCATGCAAATCATAACCCCTTGATATTCTTGACTTTCTAAATAAATTATTAGTGGTTTGTTACGTTTCACATGGGTTCTATCAATAATTTTCTGTCTTTAGTGTGATAAATTTACGGTTTTCTTTAATCTCACTTTACTAAATAATCCAAACTGCCATTGAATTATACCAACGATTGGGTATTGATGCTAATTGCACTTATATTCTATACTCATCCTGAAATTTTCAAGGCTTTTACATGAAAACTCAATTAGTTTTCAACAATTTTAATTCTAAGAATATGGCAGACCGGGAAATCCCAGCACATGTAGCATATGTATTCAATGGACTGAAACAGAGAATTGAATCGGGATATCAGGTTTATATTTCGTTTCACAATTAAATACATATAAGACTACCTACTGACAAAAAATAATTCATATATCTCAGAAACGCCTATATATTAAGGGCATAGTCACTTTACTAAATAATCCAAACTGCCATTGAATTATACCAACGATTGGGTATTGATGCTAATTGCACTTATATTCTATACTCATCCTGACATTTTCAAGGCTTTTGCATGAAAACTCAATGAGTTTTCAACAATTTTAATTCTAAGAATATGGCAGACTGGCAAATCCCAGCACATGTAGCATATGTATTCAATGGACTGAAACAGAGAATTGAATCGGGATATCAGGTTTATATTTCGTTTCACAATTACATACATATAAGACTACCTACTGACAAAATATAATTCATATATCTCAGAAACGCCTATATATTGAGGGCATGGTAACTCGCTCAGCCAATCAGCGAGCGTTTATCTCACTTAGGCAATTTAAAGGGAAACTGTTGTTAAACATCGGCTCATATATTTTTTTAGGCCAGACTTCTGGACGAGTGTATATTCACCTGAAAGAACGAATGAAATAATGACCCGGTTTTCAAGGCAGTATCTTGTTGGCGTTCTTCTCAGGAGCTGGGGAATCAAAGGGGTTTTGCATGGGCATCAGTACCCATAATTTTGGGTATTTTCACCCCGGGTCCATTCAAGGCAGAATAGCGAAAAATCCCAATTCCCATGTGTCGTCAAATATATTCATGCTTACCAAGCGATGCCCAATACGTCGAGTGATAAAACTAGCATAGAGGTTAGGCTGGGATTCTTTTCAGGAAGGTGTTATGGACCGTCAAAGTAAGATCATTTAACATTGACTGAGTTGAATGGCCAATATAATTAAAGACCTAATAGCAGGCCCATGAAAGTGCTTTTCATTTAGTTCATTATGAATAGTTATCTGTAAATTCGAACGAATTTTACAAATACAATCAATGGGTTTTGAGATATTGAATCAAATAGGCACTCCTTCCGTAAATTGCCGAAGATTTTGATCACGATTTTAGTATGGGTCACGTGGTTTGTATTGATATTTAGAATCAGTACTATTCATTCTCCCAGAAGGGAGGTTTGTTGACCTGCAAGATGTCCAGTATTTGTTGGTTTTCACGTGTTTTCGTTTGAATCTCATGCATTTTGGAGTGGTTTTCTATCTTTGAGCTGACCGCCAAAATTACGTGTTTTACGTTTTTGGCCAGCCATCAAAGCACATTTTGCCTCAACTGACGTCACGATTACGGAAACTGCCGAAGCTATTTTTTTCATCGGCATGAGAAGGCGATTGCAATACTGGCTCAATATACTCGATTATATGTCGCTGTTATTGATTACCAATTAACGCGAACATCTTTTTTATCACCAAATGTTCACAATGCCTTTATCTGAACAGGAATAAAACCATATAATGGTACCTTGCTACTATGACTTTAATATACTGTAGCCTGTTGGCCTACTACACGTACACTCGTAGTAGGGCTTCAACGAGTACAAAATTTCGTGACCAGTTACTCGTTATCTTGTAACCGAACCGTGACCGGTTACTCGTCCAAAAATATAGAGCTAAATATTGTCCAAAGTAACACCATTTTTTTTCGCAGTTCGCATTTTATAAAATCTCCGTGTCAAAAACGGGTCAAATCCCGCCAAAAACTCGACATTAGACGTCATTTTTACGTGAAAATATGCAATATTATGATGAATAAACATTCTATTTGGATCGGAGAGTGATGAATCACTTCAATTCAGTGCGTTTGGGTGGAAATTGGACTGATTTGAAGTGTTTTAGGCTGAATTACTAGCGTGCAAAGTACGTTCACGATTAACCGGTCACAAAATCTGTAACCGGTTACACTCTGTAACCGAACCGTAACCGGTTAACCGAGTACTTGTTGAAGCCCTAACTCGTAGTATAGTGGCCAAGGGCCAAGTGAGGCATGAACTGAAGTGAGGCGGTAATCTAAACTAGTAAGTTAGATCTAGTAACTCTACCTGAATGTCACAATTTAACGAGTCCAATGGCGGTTCACAACCAGATGTTTCATGTGCAACGATTTATTGCATAGAACAAGAACACACAACTGCCAAATATTTCAGAAACGGTTCAATTGACAAAGTTTCCAAAAGAAATTCGGTGACTTCATCGAGTTCATGTTTTGATCTAGGCGCCTGGAAATTCCAATTCGTGATTATATTATGATTGGTCAAAAACTATGTCACATTTAGTTCCCAAATAGCCAACCAATCAGCTCTCGTTTTTCATGAGTATATCATCCAATGAAATGTAAGTTCACAAAACACAAAATTTAGGTCAATACAATACAAATTTTCGACACGACTAAGGTGAGGTATATGGAAAGCCACAGTGTCTATATCATAAAGTGAATGTTGGTCAGTTGAATATTAAAAAAAACCCCAAAACATATTGGTCTTCTGACGTGAAAAATCAGAAAAAATCACAACGTAACGTTAGTACAAAATATCATGAAGCAGATGTTGGGAAATCGCATTTGGTTTTCTAGACCACGAAGCACCATCCACACGCTCTGGCATAACGAGAATTCATGTCAGTGTGGTACATGTGTGTACTGTTATTGGGGTGCATGGGACGTTGGTTAATTATTTTATTCAGTTCGTGACTAAATCACTGGCTGTGACCTTCCACCATGTGAATATCCCAAAAAACAAATATCAGATAAGAATTTCTCGTAAAGGTTATCACAAACATATACAACGCCGGGAAATAGTATTTAATACATATCATGCTCATTACATTTTATATCCCATGGTTACCAACCACTGTTGCTGGTGTATTGATACTGTAGAATACTTTCAATATGGCGACAACAAAATTTCAAAATGTTTGTCAACTAGCTGTGTTGCCGTGCTACGTAAGTCCGAAAACATCATTTTGTGGCACCAGATATTTTGACCGCATGATCGTCACTCTCGGGTTTTCAGATGTAAATTCCTGAAATAGAGATGGAACATTCGCACCGACTTTTTTTCTTATCTTTCATGAAAAAAAATATTCAATCCAATTCAATTTACATGTCCAGCTTTCATACAGACACGGATGTAAGACTACGGATATCGGACCACGGATATAAGACTATAAAAAGGAGGAGCATCTGGAAGGGAATCGACCGACAGATCCCAACAAAAATAAACTGTTTGCAAGTAAAAACTATATATACAATACAAATAAATTACTGTGTTCAAAGATATACATGTAGTCTTGATGAAAAAAAGTAAATTGGTGTTATTCCACTCGTTCATTTTATCAAATTTCCAATATTATTCCATAATTAGGCATTTTTGCAGCAAAGGCAATGTAGTTAAAGTAGAAAAATTATGAAACAAGGGCTGAGATATGTTTTTACAGACTATACATCTGAATATCATGTTTTGCGACATAATGCACAACAGCCTTTTTGTATGTGCAGCGGTAAAAAAGCATATTAATTGAAATATACAAGTATGTCAACGAACTAGGACCAGTTTATTTACATGACATGCTTATGTTACAATATTCTCTTTATGATAGTAGGAATGTTTTAAGATTGCACCAACAAAGTTTCAATACATTTTCATATGGATACAAGTGTGTGAGATATCAAGGTGGTAAGATATGGAATTCATTCACTAATGAAATTTAAACATCAGATAACTTAAAGAAATTTAAACATGAATTAAGTCGATGGGAATCCAAGGAATGTAACTGTTCTAGCTGTATTATGTGTAGCTGCTCTAGCTGTATTTTGTGTATTTTGAATGAAATGTCATTTTTTTGTACATTGTATTGGCTGTCAATGAATGATAAATAATTCATGCATCGTGATCATGAATAGAATTGCTGTACACATTATTATTGTGATCAGAATGTATACATTGTGTTATGTAGTTGTTACTTTATTGCATATTCCTCATTCATCGTAAATATCATTTTTTATGTCGACAGATAACTGGTTTCAGCTACTGTTTTATGTTGTTTGGACCCCGACGTTAAATAAAGTTAAATAAATCTTATCTTATCGTATGGGTCGAAATAAATTTTATTCTATTCTATTCCTAGTTCTATCTCATCGCCACCCCGCCACCCCCCCCCCCCCCCCAAAAAAAAGAAACAGAAAAGGAAAAAAAAAAACTCAATCGGATGTTGCATTTTAGATATTTCCCATTGTTCATGCCATCTGAATCGACCATTGTGAAGAGTGCTGTGCCGTGTAATCAATATATAATACAACAATTATACGTATTAAGCTAGGACGGATGGGCTACTCGCATCCCAGCTAACAAAAAAACATTATGATAACGTTTTAAAAACATTATACAAATGTTCCCATAACATTTTGAAAAAACATTTTGATAACGTTATTTTGTAGACACCTGATAATGTTATTAAAACGTTTTGAGAAAACGTTATCGAAATGTTTCGGAAACATTATAGTATCATTCTAAAAACGTTATGAAAATGTTATCCGAACAACTTCATATTACTTTCCTCCCCATGCATGTACTAGACAGGCATAGAAATTTCAAACCATAAGAATCAAATAAATAAAAAACATCTTGGGGTGTCTAAAAACTTTTATTTGTTTTCTACACAGGCCTAGGCTAGTAGTAGTAATTTTGTTTATTGACATTCATGAAAGTATACTGTACAATGTGAGATGAGATACATGCCATCAACAATGTCCAATTCATAATTAATAAGGTTCATAATCATGGTTCATATTTCACAATTACAGTCAAACATGTACATACATTATGGCGCCCCGTTCGTGCCTACCAAAAAGGGAAGTTATTTTTTTATTTATCTCATAATTATGAAATAAAAAGTCATACGTAGGAGATACTAACACATACGTATGAGATAACAAGTCATACGTAGGAGATACTAACTCATACGTAGGAGATACTAACTCATATGTAGGAGATACTATGACGTACTCATACTCATACGTATGAGATACTATCTCATATGTATGACTTATTATCTCATACGTATGACTTAGTATCTCATACGTGACTTAGTATCTCAAACGTATGAGATAGTATCTCATACGTATGACTTATTATCTCATACATATGACTTAGTATCTCATACGTATGACTTAGTATCTCAAACGTATGACTTAGTAACTCATACGTATGAGATACTATAAATAAATTATCTTTTTTGTGGCACGAACGGGGCGCCATACATACATATATTGTATTCTACAATGTCTACATCTACATCCTGGACACAGCTGGTCTCCTTTACTCAGACAGACCTGCAAAACAACGATACATGGTTACAATAATACATTGCAAATTGGAAGGGACTGTGAATTTGATAAATCAAATTGTTTCGGACACCACATATTATTGTACTGTGTATACCACTAAATATATAAATTGCTATGCTATGTACCAAACATACCAAACTCGGAGTCTGAATCCTGAGGTCTTCTCGCCCTCTGCTGGTTCGGTTGAGGTCTTTCCTGGTAAAAAAAAACAGAATGGATAGTGCAAATGAAGTCCAAAACGGCCAGTGAAAACGTTACACACTGAGCACAAGAAACATTCTTTTGCAAGATAATTAACCTATCACCGAACCAATTTGTCCGAGTCTATTTACGTCATTTTCGATGCATTCTGCAAACCGTTATTATTTGTGACATATTTTCCCGACATAATAATGTGAAACTGGAAAACTTTTAGGCACTTTGGCGATAGGTCAATTAAATTGAGGCCATGTTTTTTTCTTTGTTTCCCATCAGCAGGTGGGTGAATATAACTAATATTTCGAGAAAACAACACACAAGTTATGGTCATTTAACCCCCCTCCTCCACCCCCCAAAAAGCGATGTATCTTGTCCCCAAAAACACCAAACATTGAGAAAGAAAATCCATTGTTTCCATTTTGCTGTTTCCCCCCTGTTTTTTTTATTAATTACTAATGTATTGAATACCTTAGCAAATGGTCAATTACCATCCATTTTACATTTTTGGCATGAGTTACTTTGTGAATGAAAATGTTATTGTGATCGATAAACATCCGTTTTTTTCTCTGTGTTCGGTTTTTTTCCCAGACTGGCTGGTACTTTTCTTCGATTTAGTGGACAATTTCATTCCCAGCTGATTTCCTATAGTTAGGATATGGAGTGACAATTGGTTATGATAGAAAAATGTCTGACACATCATTTGTTCTTTTTATCTTTGATTATCATTTTGTACACTGATAAACTACTCATCATTAATAATTATCTTCGAGAAACAGAATTGCCCACTAAATTGAGAATACATGTATGTAATCCCGCACAGTACTAGTATATTTATTAGTGGCATTCCAGATATGTCTATAGACAACACTTTTAATTTAGTTTGCTTCTAATATCATGTTAGTTTAATATTAGTAGTTCATAATTTTACTACCTGTAGCCAGATTAACGTCAAATAATCCTCCCCCTCCCCCCCCCCCCACCCTATTCCACCCCCTCCCGCTGTGTCTGCTACATGTAGATCTACATGTACATGTATAGAACTTACGCCTGGCACGCGAGCAGACACTTATTTGAGTGGCTGGCCCCGCTGCAGCCTTCTGCATCAGTGCCAACCCCCCCCCCCCACCACCCACCCCCATCACCCAACCGCGACCGATTCTGACTAACCACTCACAGTCCCACACAGCAAGCAGCTTATCGCCACTAATCTGTACATACAGAGGGGGCTGAAATGAGGTCACGCGGCAGCCATGCAAGGGTGTAAAATGGCAACCCCAGTGCAAATATCACCACACCTTTTGTAGATCCAGAGACTACTAAAATTCAAAACCTTGCAATAAACATAATGGGTGTAATTACAAACATGATAGCATCACACAACACCAAGCAATAATCAGGTGGTAATATGCATCTAATCGCTTGGGAGTCGTTGTCTGGGATCAGAGCGCTGGTTTAATAGGGTGCAGTTTCTGGGCTAGGGCAATGGCGGCCATAAAACAATTAAGCGAACGACCCAAGCTCGATCGTTTTGACTGAGGTGAGATGGTAAAGAAAACATGTTTATGTAGTCTTCTGGATGCCTTTGTAATCCCAATTGACTCACCTTGTACGTAGTTAATCCAAACCAGCAGTCAATTTCACGGAAATTGTTGTAAAAGCAGTATATCCAAGGAGATTTAACAGTTGAGAATGTCTCGTCTTTTCAAAAATTTGAAGAGCGGCACTGAATTGAAACACGTGACTTGTTGAGGCGGGAAAGCTACTTGTACCATGTGGGATAATTACCATGAACATCTTTCATTATTCGCTGAAAATTCTTGTTCATACTGCAAAACAATACTCGAGAGGGGAAGTGGACGGTCAGTGTTCTTAGCAAATGCGCAATCTAACATAAATTGTGTATATAGCTAATAAATACGAAAGCTATGCAGAAATGTTATAAAAACGTTATAATAATGTATCCAGAAAATATATTTCTCGTAACATTTTAAAAATGTTTTTAAAACGTTTTCATCATATGTTGGTAATATTTGTGTTTTGAGATTCCCCTCATCTCATGCCATATATTAGCCGATTCCTTATCGGCGTTACAAGTTTAAATGTGATGTTGGTTGAAAAACGAAAATACTACCAATAATGTTTTTGAAACGTTATTAAAACGTTTCCAGAACTATAACCTTTGTATAACATTCTCATAACGTTTTGAAAATGTTTTGTGTTAGCTGGGATTGAGTTTGAACTTTTGAAATTTTTATTCGCTCAATGAGACCCTGGACAAATAAAAGTCCCGAGGGTATATGATCCTTAAACAATCTAAAGTTCAGACAACTTATTTGTGAAATGACAAACAATTTCCTGGAACAACTTTCTTACAGACCAGCCTGGGCCTATATTTCGCAAAGAATCTAAACCTATACTTTAGCCAACTAAGTTGGGATTTAGCCTACTATTTACCATGCTAAACGCCAAACTTTGTTGGCTAAAGTAGACCCCAGGCTCCTGACTCACAAACTTGCCAGCTTGAATAGGTTCAATCTTTTGGTACACTGCAACAATTCAAAAATTTTCTGAACACTTGGACATTCTGTGAGACTTTCGGGCAAGTACATTATACTACATAGTATTTGGCTTGCCATACGCTGCAATCGCGTGGTGGCGCCGCTCGTAAAAGCGGTCGAGAATTCGTACTGTGAAATCCAAGCAGGAGATTGTGGAGCGACGGTTCGTGGGCAAAGACAGTTCTGTGAATTTAGCGAAATATTTTACAGAACAAGCTGAAAATACGGTATTTAATTTGATTACATTATAAAATTACCACAGTTTTCCAGAAAATCCGATCGTCACAACCAATAATTTTCGTCACTCGATTCATGCGCAGTTGACAGATGAAAATCACCGAGGAGGTGTCGGAGAAAATGGCCGGTTCATGGCAGCCTGAGGAATCGGGACTTTCTCAGATATTACAGCTGCTCAGAGAGTCCCAGTCGCCTGATACTGCAACTCAGAGACAAGTACAACAAGTATCCTTGCTATTTTGCTTGGGGATGTTAATCATAAGCGCCACAACGAGATACTGTGCCCACTGGTGATTTTCGTGATTGACAGGTGAACCACTGAACGGAACACGTGTTTGCATGTTGCCATGTCAGGCATGTGTGTTTTCAGAACACTTGCTCAAGAATCCAGATTCTGTTTCTAGATAGAGCTGTATCTAGGTCCAAAATAATCAAGTAGATATACTAGTATGGCTGACGGCTGTATCATCAGATCATGTTCAGTGATTTTGATTACCACAGTCAATGCCTGGCCAGGGATCGACATTAACACTGGCCCACTGGCCCCATGCCATATTTTGAGCCTGTGGGGCCAGTAGGGGCCACCAGATTCTCTAAGTCACTGGCCCCACTGGGCCAGTATAAAATCTTCCATTCTTCGGATTTTACTTCACAATATTTCACTTCCTTTGAAAGCCTTTCCATGTTGCTTCTTTATGAAAATGCATCAGTGTTTGATATTCAAGTGTGCACTGATTGTTAGTGAACTTTGAAAGTGGGGCCAGTAGATTATTGATGGGGCCAGTAACTTCCAGATGTTACTGGCCCCATGGGGCCACTAGTGTCATATGCCTAATGTCGATCCCTGCCTGGCCATCATTTATCCAAAATCAGTAGATCTAAATATCAACATTTATTGTAACATTCTTAAGCTGCTATTAAGATCAGACGGTGAACAGGTGTACTGTGTTGTGTATTAGCCTAGATCTAGAATTCTAGAGACTAACTGGTGTCCAAACAATATCAGTAATTTATTAGCATTTGTGTACCGCGAATCCGTGATACATGTGAAATTGTACATGCCTTGCATGTAACATTTACTCTAATAATACAGTGTAATTTCACCCAAGTATTTTACAAAATCCAAAATGGTAGGAGTGGATAACTTCACTGTACTGCATATTTTATTTCAGTCACAGTGGCTCGTGACCATATGTGTGCGGTAACCATGTAATATATAATATACAAGTGAGGACACAGATTTTGACAAGTTCTGGCCACAGAGTTCCGAGGTGCATGACACACAAAAACAAAGTGATATATCGATCACAGTTACTGTCCCGAATATCATAGACGTGAACAAGCCTCACCATACATGCAAATATTGCTAATTTTCCGATTTTTGTCACATTTGTACTTTCCGTGAATTTGTTCGTATCGGATGTTGTTCCTGAGACAGAAGACAATCGAGCTTAAATATCAGCTACAATACCATTGGCTAAAAAACAAAATATTCAACAATCGTCAACCAATGAGAGGAGAGCTTCTGAATTACTGGCGATGAATAAATTTCGGAATCGCATATAGCAACCCGGATATGTACGTGCCATTCCAACATCAACAATTCCAGATAAAAAAAAAAATACATGTACGTGTGTAGTATATTTGCACGAACGCTCACAAAAATCATGACGGCGATTATGAAGACTATATGGATGGATTTATTCATGGGGTGAAAAATAGGGGTGCACGCACATATTTTCACTGAGGGTAGCTCTTTTGTGTGATGTACTGTATGTATGAGCCAGATCGGGGTACACCTATTATCGCCAACGATGAGAATCCTGGTTCAGGAGCCATGATTGGTCACTGGACATCATTTGTCAACCCCACATATACAGCGTATTCGGACACTACACTTCAAGCATAGTTATTTATAATTTGTTTGCATAATTATTGAAATAAAGCATTATGTACATCGTGGATAAATACCATCAGCAAAAATGCAGATGGTCACACATCGCATTGCATTTTTCTACTCGCAGTAATCTCTTCATTCCATATACTAGTATGCGACATGATATCCATTTGTTTCCATCGCATTCCCGCTTTTAATTTTCAAACACTAATGATACCTTTCGAAACGATATATCTCAGTGTTTGAAATAACCAAGAAATGAAAAAACGGGGTGAATTTGTGTATGCACAAACCTTCGAAACAAATTTGAATAATTAGCGAACAAAAATATTCTGTGTACATGTGTGTATGTAGTATGTATCATGTGTATGTATGTAAGTAAGTAAGTAGGTCAGTGAATGATTTATTCAATTAAAACTTTATTTTACAACAATTGATGAACAAGTATCACTTGTAGATGTTGGCATAAAGGGAATTCAGCCTCATAAACATGGTTAAGAACTACCTCTACTCGGTCACCTCTACAGTCACGGTTGGCGGTTCAGGAAATTACGAATTTAGTTCAGAATCAAACATGTTTTGAATGCATGGTATATTTACCATGTATCATTCTCTTCTCTTGGATCTGATATGCGGATGTCATAATCCGGAAAATATCCCCCTTTAAATTTTTGGTTTTTAATCTTACATTGAAACATTTAGCTTGCAGTAGGACAGGACATTGCCCATGAATGGTGCTAGCGTAAGGGTGGTCATTGACGTCAAAGGAAACCAGAGAGCACCGTGAAAACACATTTGCCCAGTCTGGCAACCACACATACACCAACTCACATACTGCCAAGTCCGGGGATTGAACCCGCATGTAAACCGAATGCTGTGGTGAGAAGTCGGATCACATACCCGGACCAGATCCGGGTCCCCCAAAGTACATCCGAAATTCATAGTTGTTTCATACCCACTTTCAACAATCAACTTCCGATACGAACAAACTCACGGAAAGTACAAATGTAACAAAAATCGAAAAATTAACAATATTTGCATGTATGGTGAGACCTGTTGACGTCTGTGATATTCGGGACAGTATCTGTGATCGATATATCGCTTTGGTTTTGTGTGCCATGCACCTCGGAACCCTGTGGCCAGAACTTGTCAAAATCTGTGTCCTCACTTGTATATTATATATTACATGGTTACCGCACACATATGGTCACGAGCCACTGTGATTTCAGTATCTAATCCAATAGATTTGAAGAACATTACTAGTATCAGGGTCTATTCATTGATTCATGGAAGAAAATATCAATAGATATATATTGGAATCATTATATTTGTACACTGTTCAATCCAATTGTTGTTTGTACATTTCATAATATGATTCCTTAAGTTTTGCTACAGAAATTGGAAGAATTGAACAAGTACCCAGATTTTAATAACTACCTCATTTTTGTGCTGACCAAGTTGGTATCGCAAGGTAAGGCTGGCCTGGACGACATTTCAATATTGTAAAAGAAAACATATGGCAAGTGGAATTTTTCATTGTTAGTGTTATTCATTCTTCGTGTATAAAGATAACACATTATTACTTGTAGCTGATGAACCAACACGCTCACTCAGTGGACTGATTTTGAAGAACAACATCCGAGCCCATTACGAGAAGTTTCCCGCAGAGGTGACTGAGTTCATCCGACAAGAATGTCTGAACAGTATTGGAGACCCGTCGCCGCTGATCCGAGCGACCATCGGGATCCTGATTACCACGATCACGGCCAAGGGCGGTCTGGAGAGTTGGCAGGACCTGCTCCCGCGTCTGTGTCAGAACCTCGACTCGGAGGACTACAACGTGTGTGAGGTAAGCATGGCTAGCAGTTCACTGCTGGGCTGGACAGCTGTAGCCTCAACAATCAACACTACTGATTCTGTCCCACTTTGTGTAGCTGTAAGTGGAATCAAGTATGTGGTGATGCTATTCACATATAATAGATATTTTTAAATGCTGTATGGTAATGAGTGGTGGTTATTTTCAGGGAGCATTCGGAGCACTGCAGAAGATCTGTGAGGATTCAGCAGAAGCTCTGGACACTGATGCTCTCAACCGTCCTCTGAACATCCTTATTCCAAAGTTTCTACAGTTCTTCAAACACAGCAGCTCAAAGATTCGGTAAGTGAACTTTGGCATACTAACTCGAATAATGATACAGGTAATTAATTACCTGGCAAAATATATGGACGTGTATAAAAGCAACTTTCATTACATGGTACATGGTCTTTTTTCTCCAAAATCCAAATACACATTATACTTTCTAATGTGGTGAAATTCTCCATTATTCAAGTGTTTATTGAATACTTCACCTGGAATTTTGATTCGTGTCACAGCGCTCCCGATAGCGTAAAATAATTCGTAATTACGCATGACTTTTTGAAATTTACGCAGTGCTATCACGGCCAGTGCGTATGATTATGCACTCGAAAGATTTGTGGAAACTAATTTAAAAACAATGACATCGATTTATTAGCTCAAAAAACGAAGTAATCAAACAATGTCAATTTTCGCCAAAGAGACGCATGCGCAATGCACTCGCTGGCGAATAAGTTGTGGGACACGTCATCAAAATTAGAGCACAGTAAACTGCAGCGCCCCCGTGCGAATGGCTGCAACATCGAAAGCCTATGTGTGCGCCCCCTTGCGGATATAAATTTAAGGATTTCCCCACTTTCGTTTCTTCAACATGACTCGACAATGAATCGACCAACTATTCGAGAGCAAAACGAGTGCGTTTTTCTGCAATAGAAGACTTTCAGAAAGCTACTGTGGGCAAGGGCTATCGTTGACTATTAGGATTGTGCTGAAATTTTTAGAAAAAACCTGGAGGATATGCAACATTTTTTAAACATAATGGAAAATTCACTGTACAGTCAAACTTCCATTAGTGGACACCTCCGATCAGTGAACAACTCGTATTAGTGAACAGTTTTTCCCGGTCCCAAATGAACGCCTATCCTTTAACATTGGAGGTCACTTCCGATTAGTGAACACCTCTCTACTGTGAACAATGAACACCTTTTTGGGTCCCAAAGGGGGCATTTCAATGTTAATAGACCTCTATTTAGTGAACATAGGCAATTCCATGTTAACCAATTATCATGATTATCATATCATTGACCCTAACTGCCAAACACCATTGGCTCTCCCCCCCCCCCCCCCCCCCATCCCCTAATGCCTCTAAGCCATCTTCTCTGCTTTCAGTTATCATAGATTCTGTGACCAGCATTGTCACACCTCATTGACTGCCTCCCCTTCCCAACTTCTCTGTTATTACAGTCTAAAGCCAAGGGATTCACTGGGCACAATTAATTTTGCCTGACCAAGTGCAAACATGTCAAGTAGAAAATAGACTCATGCCTATAAGCTAAAGAACTGGAGTAGATTAAATTGATGATAGTGGATTAACAATGAAGAAACCCCCTGATATATAAAGCAAATACCCATGCACTATTTTATTTACTGATATTCTACTGGTTCTGTTCAACATAAGTCATGTCTTCCAAAAGAAAAAACTTGTCATGGCCTGACTCTCGTTCAGAATCCCCCAGATCCATTCTTCCGATTAGTGAACACCTCCAGTTAGTGAACATTTTGGCCTGGTCCCTTGAACGTTCACTAATGGGAGGTTTGACTGTACATCAATTTTTGTGATGGAAAAATCACTGTACATCCATTTTTGAAAATTACCCCTTCATTTCAAAATTTACCTCTTGTAATTTGACCCATGGTGTACAGTACTCTTTCGAAAAAAACCTACCGGGAGCCCTGTGTCATAGAGTGGATTGATGTGAAATCAAATTCAAAAGCCACTCTTTTTGTAGAGGAAAATTTGGCAAATATCTTTTGCCTTTTGCGGCAGAATTCATTATAATGACCTTTTGGCACCACAAAAAAAGCACATTAGAGTTATGGATCTGAATGGCAAGTTATTATGTCACACAGCCGTTTTTGTGTCCTCGACAAATAATCAGTCTCGTCTTTCCAAGCTATTAGCGGCTGATTGCCCCCACGTACATGTATAGCCTGTAAATCTTCACCCCCCCCCCCCACCACTCCGCTCCCACGTCACTACGCTCACCAGATACTTGTGGCTTGGCAAGATTAGTCTGCCCCCTGTGGAGGTATTGATTTTGGCTCCTGAATTACATCTACAGTCTGGTCTGGTGCAGCAACGACGCAGCCAGCGTCCTATAAATGTGAAAGTCACATCAATGTAAATTTGGTGACAGTGTAGAGAGAAATTACTTCCGACAATCTTGGGTTATTTATAGCTATGTGGTCCTGATGGAAGGGCGCTGGTTGCCGTAAATGGTGCTGTGTTGCTATTCAGACCAGTATTAAATCCACTATTGATGTTGGACAGGAAGGGAACTGCTTCTGAGTTCATGGGATAGTAATGCCATCAATATTAATCATAACTCCGTTAGTACCAGTATTTGATTTACATGTTCAGTAAAATGGTCATGAGTCTCTTCCAGTATATTTATGATAGCATGATCCTAGCAAGTTTTGCCCCTGCTGATACCTGGAGTGGAGTGGGGGAGGGGGGGGGGGGGAGTCTGGGTCTGGGATTGGAGGGGAGGAAGGGAAGCCAGGTTCAGTATATCAGCTTGGTTTGTCTACATCTGTCCATGACACTGAGTGCACTCCCAGGACTCCTCACGTCCAGATTTATGAATGTTTCCAATTGTTTTGTCATGAGTGCAAAGATTGTGCCTACAGGGAAATTGTCTGGGTCTAATCTCTAATCTAATCTAATAATTGTCTAATCTCCTGTTCAAAAGCAATTATGAATATACGTATGTGGCATTCAAACCTCATGATCTTCAGAACTCTCTCACTTGAAATTACTTCAACCCTTCATGTGTCAGGGTGACAAGACAGCATCCAGGCTTTCATGAATAAAGAATATAATATATCCAGACTGGTAATTATCAGGCACCAGCAGTATATTGAATGAGAAAATCTGGAAACGCGATGAGAAAACTTGGTATCAAATTTTGTTGTAAAGTGACTGTTCCTGGAATGACTCTGTACTCATTGACTCCTACATGTACATCATCTCCTCGGCAGCGCTGTTGTCATTTGAGATGTTGCCAATCCCCTGCAGTGTTCTTGTTTCTACCTGTACTTCCTAGAGCAGACATTGAAGTAGACTTCTTGCTCTCAGCACAGTGCTTCACTGCTGGAAGCATCTTATCTCAATCACACCTGAACTTCGACCAGCCCAGTGCAATTCAACACTTGAGAAAGGCGAGCTTGCTATGTATTTTTTATGCCTAAGTCTACATGATATTAACCCTCTGCCTGTACTGTCTCCATTCCTGATCGCCACTAGGGCCATATTACACGTCATTATTGCTGGGAAGGGCCTTGATTGTTTGATTCACAATAGAAGGATGGGTTATGTGAGGTGTTTCGGCTAGCAGATTGTCTGCTGGAGAGCAGAGTACTGTGAACAATGGTGAAGGTAACTAGCACTTGTCTGGACACTGTCCTGATATTTATTGCTCTCCACGGACTAGATTTACACCAGTCCACTAAGCAGCCAGTGCACATTGAAATCAAACATTCATGACATTACTGGCAAATTACTTTGATTGCATTCTGCACTGATCTAAATTTATCCCAAGAAAGAATTTTGCATCAGAGACCTTTGAATGCCAAGGCTGTGACCCATGCTAATTCATTTCTGGTGTAACAATAGAAGTCGTATCTTATAAATTTAAAACATATTTAGCTATTTTTAGCCAGCCCAGAATTTCTAATAACTTGTTGGACTGAATCCACAATATTCTGTTCCTCAAAATCAATTAATCAAAGTAGTTTCAACTAATACTTCTATGTTTGATGTGAAGTTTTCATGTGGAGATATTCCCCTCTGGTGATCCCTAGGCTCTACTATCTTACTTCAAACAGACAGTTTTCTCCTGGACTTTGTGTGTTTGCCGTCATGTTTATGGAAGAAAATGGACCACTACCTTCAGGTTACGGGGCAGCGGAGAATCTTTCCCGCTCCAAGTCTGCCATTAAATGTCTCAAGTAATGATGCCTAATCCACTGCACAAGCTCACTGCCCATGGGACAGAATTCTTTGTGGCTAGGATCACGTTCTCTTAGGGCAATGACCATGAATTGAATTTATCAATATGGCTTGCAACAAAAATCCGAATAACACAAGCTATAGGGTCTGTGCTTAGAAAGATATATTTAGCTTTTCATTTTGATGCAGTCTGGCTCTGAATTATGATATTACTAGATAGTTGCCATGAACTTTTAGCAATAAAAAAGTAGGGATCAGAATTGGACATGATTCAACATGTTCCTAGTACTCAATGCTTTAGATGATGCATGTTTTCAAACTTTCAATAATCGGTCACTGAAAATCATTGTCACTCTCTCAGGTACATGGAAATATTTCCTCACTAGAGGAATTCTCAGTCATTCTAATTTCCAGGTGTATCTATACATGGTATCAATGGAATGTAGACACATGTGGCAGACATCTAGGGCAGCCACTGCCATCACTGGATCAGTGGATCCTGAGCTGTATTCCCTGCTAGGAGAACCTGGTTTTATAGCAGCAAATTATATACATTAGCCACTTAGTCCGCAGCTTACCAGTGCATCCAAGCAAGAGCCTGAAAAAGTCTCGGTGGTTCACTGAAGGATTGAGTGCAGTTTATCTGCCAATAAATTCTCTACATCCCGGCCATTCCCCACTGTGGAAATTCCATCGTTCGCAATGGTTTTATGCTGAGGAATGTTGGAGATCCATTCCAGACCTGCTCAACTAGAAACTGCAACTGAGCTATTCAGACAAAACCCATTTATATCCAGTTTATTTTCTTCCTTTCCAATATCTCGCCAAAATGATGTGTCCGTATGTGGTGTTGTCTGTCGATGATGATTCTCAGAACTCTCTCACTGACCTTTCATGTGAGTGACAACATCCAATCTGAACACAGACTGCCTCGGAAATTATATTGATGGGCTGTTATAATAGATTTGTTGTGTCAGTGTGGGAAAAATGGGTTGACTTGCATTCTATGGTGTGTTCACAACTAGATTAGTTGAAGTATTCTACAAAACTAGTACACACTCAATGGTGCACATAGAAATCTGATCTGACTGATCTAAAATTAAACATATAGGACCAAAAATTTCTTCTTTGTACATGAATAATGAGAAAACCTGTTGTTTGTTTTTTTCTCCCTAGGTCCCATGCGATTGCTTGTGTGAACCAGTTCATCATCAGCCGAACTCAGGCTCTCATGCTGCACATTGACAACTTCATCGAGGTACACATACTTGTCGTATACTGTCAGCTGAAGTTCCTCTATCCACTGGCAGTGCTTTGTTGCGAGGTTACTGGTAATAAGTTGCCCGCCCTCTCTCCCCCAGAGCCTGTTTGTCCTAGCTACGGACGAGGACCCGGAAGTGCGTAAGAACGTGTGTCGCGCTCTGGTCATGCTGGTGGAGGTGCGCATGGATCGACTCATCCCTCACATCAACAGTATTGTCGAGGTATGAATCACACTAAAACAACCCTGTATCAGGCTGAGACATTTTAGCGAGTGTCTGAAATAGCACTGACACAACAATGAATCTCTGCGCATGTCACAACAGAAATTTGAGATTTGAACTTGAAAGAACGATATATTTGTATGCTACTGTCTATCACATTGTATTGTCCTAGTATGTCAGATCTATAAATGGCATGTATATCTCCAACCCCGCCCCCCTCCCCAGTACATGCTGGTGCGGACCCAGGACCCTGATGACGGCGTTGCCCTGGAGGCATGTGAGTTCTGGCTCTCCCTGGCCGAGCAGCCGATCTGTAACAACGTCCTCGCACCTCACATCGAGCGACTGCTTCCTGTCCTCGTCCGCGGCATGAAGTACTCCGAGATTGACATCATCCTTCTCAAGGTAATTGCTGAGTAATACTCTGAGAAGTACATTGAGAATAGAATACTGGTTACCTGTCAGATTCTGTCGAGCTGCCACAACAATAAAATTCTGATCCAGAATAACAGAATACACCAGGATGCCAGGGTTACCTCTGACTTGTACGTTGATTTACTGCCTGCTGTAGTGTTGTTTGTTTGTGGTTACCAGGGTGACTTGGAGGAAGACGAGATGATTCCTGACAAGGAGTCAGACATCAAGCCTCGCTTTCACCGCAGCAAGACACACAGCGTGGGCCTGAAGCAGGGCGGCGGGGGAGCCGCGGGAGATGAGGTCAGTAGTCATGGTTACAGGACACACAGGTCTGTCTGTCCGTGTGTGGGTGCATGTGTGTGGTGTGGTCTGTTCATGATGATCCTCAGAACTCTCTCACTGACCCTTCATGTGAGTGACAACATCCAATCTGAACGCAGACTGCCCCGGAAATTCTAGTTGGTGGGCTGTATTTGGTCCATGTGGAAGAATGTGTAGACTCGGATTCTCTGGGATGTGAGCATAAGATTATTTGGGGTATTCAACAATATCAATATTGAGGTTGCAGGCGTTGTAATTGATACGGGTCTGAATCTTGCAGCACAGGAGGTCCTCGGGTGCATACTCAGATTTAATAAGTCTGGGGAAGTTGGTAGATTATTGTGAGGTGAGGTTAGGAAAAGGTGGTGATGTGTAGTTAAATTTTCAGTTCAGTTGAACTAGCACATATATTTAAGCAGGGATCGACATTAGGTATATGACACCAGTGGCCCTATGGGGCCAGTAACATCTGGAAGTTACTGGCCCCATCCATAATCTACTGGCCCCACTTTCAAAGTTCACCAACAATCAGTGCACACTTGAATATCAAACACTGATGCTTTTTCATAAAGAAGCAACATGGAAAGTCTTTCAAAGGGAGTGAAATATTGTGAAGTAAAATTCAAAGAATGCAAGATTTTATACTGGCCCAGTGGGGCCAGTGACTTAGGGAATCTGGTGGCCCCTACTGGCCCCACAGGCTCAAAATATGGTGTGGGGCCAGCGGGCCAGTGTTAATGTCGATCCCTGTATTTAAGCAATGCTAGGGATTCAAATGGTACCATAACATCCTAAATGTATTGTATTGTATGCATGTAATTCCATCACATGCTACTTAGTGTCTTAGACTCAATGGTAATCTAACATGGATGGTAGGCTAAAGGTTTAGTTCTTTACATTTAAGCAGTGTTGCTGTTGTGTTTGATGTTCCATTTTTGACTTTGATACAGTTTGATTTGTCTTGAATTCCAAGATTGACTTCAAGTGTGTAATAAATGAGTCAAATGACATGGTTTGATCTTACTTTTCTATTGTATTTACAGGATGGCGAGGATTACTCGGATGATGATGGCGACGATGATGATGCTCTCTCAGACTGGAACCTTCGTGAGTGTTCTGAATTATTTGTTCACTGTAAACAGATGTGGAAACAAATGGCTTTCTGCTGAATAAATGGTTATATAATGATTCAGTAGAAGAACTATTTGCACAGTTTGCAAGATAAATAATGGATAATAATGCTGCTAATGTATTTTCTTATTGACACACAATCACATAAATATACTAGTGTGGCTTATTACTGTTCACTCAATTCCCCTTGACAGGAAAGTGTTCTGCGGCGGCCCTGGATGTCCTCGCCAATGTGTTCCATGATGCTGTGTTGCCGATCCTGCTGCCCATCCTGAAGGAGACACTGTTCCACCAGGACTGGGAAATCAAAGAGTCGGGAATCCTCGTGCTGGGTGCCATCGCTGAAGGTACAGTCACTGGCAACATCTTATGTGATCTTTGTCACAAAGAAATTTGTCTTAATGAAATAAAGCAAATGGTAATGTGAATTCCTCTAAGTAATAACTTGTGGAAATCATTTGATTTGCAGTGCCATAACATTCCTAGTACAAATAACGGAGAATATTGCATTATACATCTCTCCCAGGCTGTATGAATGGGATGGTGCCCCACTTGCCGGAGCTGATCCCGTACCTGATCGGCTGTCTGTCTGACAAGAAATCCCTGGTCCGCTCCATCACATGCTGGACTCTCAGCCGTTACGCTCACTGGGTCGTCGGCCAGCCACACGAAATGTACCTCAAGCCTCTCATGACCGAGGTAGGTCAAAAACATGGCTGGTAGTGTAGGACATGTACCAATAGTTTTCATTCTCAATTATTTTGTGTATGATCATATAACATAATTTCGTAAAAACGATAGGTTTTGAAAATTACTGCAAAACTTACAGTAAACCCCTGAATAATATACAAACTGACATTGAGAAGAGAACATTGCTTGCCTTGGTGACAGCTGTTGAAGCGAGTGTTGGATGGTAACAAGCGGGTCCAGGAGGCTGCATGTTCAGCCTTTGCCACGTTGGAGGAGGAAGCCTGCACAGAACTTGTGCCATACCTCGGCTTTATCCTTGAGACACTTGTCTACGCCTTCGGCAAATACCAGGTATGAATTCATGCTGTGGAGCATTGTGATTACTTGTCACAGTCTCTGTATGGAGGGAATGATGATTCTTGGATCATGAATGTACCTGATTGGTAAATCCAGTGTATTCGTACTGTCTGACCTCCATTGTAATAAATATTCTGCAAACAAAGCTGGAGCCAGACACTGCTTTTATGTAGATGGTCTACTTGTTTTCCAGCATAAGAACCTGCTGATTCTGTATGATGCCATCGGAACGCTGGCTGATTCCGTGGGACATCACCTGAACAAGCAGGTAAGTGCATGACAGTGTCACCAATTAGTGTCTTACTCATGCATCAGCTTTTTGTTATGTTCCGGAGTGTATTGAATGAGCGTAATTTATTTATCCGTATCAGGAATATATCAACATGTTGATGCCTCCACTGATTGACAAGTGGAACGTTCTCAAGGACACCGACAAGGATCTGTTTCCTCTGCTGGAGGTGTGTGTCAATCAGTTATTGGTCATATCCACATCTATAAATGATAACCACCAGAATTACGACTTTAAATGTTTTGGGGGTTTTTTTTGCCAGTGTTTGTCGAGTGTTGCCACAGCACTACAGTCTGGGTTCTTGCCGTACTGTGAACCAGTCTACAAGCGCTGTGTCTCCCTGATAGAGCAGACCCTCAATCAGAATTATGTAAGTACTGCCTGATCTTTTGGGGGATGTTCGTTCTTTATGAATCGCACCAGAATGTGTTTACAATCGCATTCTGTTTCGGAAAGAGAACGAAGACCAGGTGCAGATATACCCATTCTGAAAGCCAGCTGATTATCTGGTTGTTCAGAAATTGTGTCTGCTACAAGTAACTTAATATCTCCTACCATGTTTCACTTGGCTTTACTATTTCCATACAAGTGCACTTATAATATGTCTAATGTCTTACAAAATGCAAAAAAGTTTGTAGCCGTAAGCCTGCCAGTAACAAAGCAATCGTTCTTTATGAATCGCACCAGAATGTGTTAGCAATTACACTCTGTTTCGGAAAGAGAACGAAGACTATATGCAGATATTCTGAAAGCTGGCTGATTTTAAATCTGGTTGTTCAGAAATTGTGTCTGCTACAAATATATCTCTTGTGTACATAGACTCTTGTGTACACAGACTATGAAGTACATAGACTTCATACTTAGATCATGCCAGTACCAAAAGAATCGTTCTTTATGAATCGCACCAGAATGTGTTTCCAATCGCACTCTGTTTCGGAAAGAGAACGAAGATTAGATGCAGATATACCCATTCCGAAATTTGGTTGAATATCTGATTGTTCGGAAATTGTATCTGCTACATTCGTCTTTTGTCATTAAGGCATTTCGGCAGAAATGCCTTTATGGTTTTAGCAGAATTTTTTTTTTTTTTTTTTTTTTTTTTTTTTTTTTTTCTTCTTCCGCCACTTTTGGTTTCCGGACGATAACTTTAGATTGCCTTGACGGATCCTCGTCAAATTTTCACCACAAGTCAGAAATGATATGTGGAAGAACCCTATTCTTTTTGAGCCGGATCCGAGGTCCGTGAGGTCCGTGAGGATGAAATCAAGGCTAATTTTGAGACTTGGTTTCCGGACGATAACTGGAAAAATGTTTACGCAATAGTTGCAGAACTCTGCATGGAGGTTCATATGCCAACAGGGAAGAACCCTATTGATTTTGGGATCGATCCGTCAAACGACCTCTGACCTAGAGGTCGAAATAATTTTTTGCTGATTCATCCTTGAGGCTTCCTGCATATCTCAGAAACCGTGCGTCGTAGAGCGAAACGGACGTTATTTTCGGACTCGTCGCCCTAGACAAACATCTCTAGGGTGTATTATTTTTTTTGATCCGGCTCCGAGGTCCATGAGGTCCTTGAGGATGAAATCGAGGCTGATCTTGAAACTTGGTTTCCGGACGATAACTCGAAAAATACTCAGGCAATAGTTGCAGAATTTTGCACGGAGGTTTATATATCAACAGGGAAGAACCCTATTGATTTTGGGATCGATACGTCAAACGACCTTTGACCTAGAGGTCAAAATAATTTTTTGCTGAGTCATCCATGAGGCATCCTGCATATCTCGGAAACGGTGCGTCGTAGAGCGAAACGGACGTTATTTTCGGACTCGTCGCCCTAGACAAACATGTCTAAGGGGTATTATGGATGAACTTTGACCTTGACCTTGAATTTTTTTGCCGAGTCGGCATTTTTCGTTTTCGTCGATATCTCGGAAACGGTGCGTCGTAGAGCGAAACGGACGTTATTTTCGGACTCGTCGCCCCAGACAAACATGTCTAAGGGGTATTATGGATGAACTTTGACCTTGACCCGAAATTTTTTTGCCGAGTCGGCATTTTTCGTGTCTAAGGGGTATTATGGATGAACTTTGACCTTGACCCGAAATTTTTTTGCCGAGTCGGCATTTTTCGTTTTCGTCGATATCTCGGAAACGGTGCGTCGTAGAGCGAAACGGACGTTATTTTCGGACTCGTCGCCCTAGACAAAAATGTCTAAAGGGTATTATGGATGAACTTTGACCTTGACCTTGAATTTTTTTGCCGAGTCGGCATTTTTCGTTTTCGTCGATATCTCGGAAACGGTGCGTCGTAGAGCGAAACGGACGTTATTTTCGGACTCGTCGCCCTAGACAAACATGTCTAGATGGTATTATGGATGAACTTTGACCTTGACCCGAAATTTTTTTTGCCGAGTCGGCATTTTTCGTTTTCGTCGATATCTCGGAAACGGTGCTTCGTAGAGCGAAACGGACGTTATTTTCGGAATCGTCGCCCTAGACATACATGTCTAAGGGGTATTATGGATGAAGATTGACCTTGACCCGAAATTTTTTTGGCCGAGTCGGCATTTTTCGTTTTCATCGATATCTCGGAAACGGTGTGTCGTAGAGCGAAACGGACGTTATTTTCGGACTCGTCGCCCTAGACAAACATGCCTAAGGGGTATTATGGATGAACTTTGACCTTGACCCGAAATTTTTTTGCCGAGTCGGCATTTCTCGTTTTCGTCGATATCTCGGAAACGGTGCTTCGTAGAGCGAAACGGACGTTATTTTTGGACTCGTGGCCCTAGACAAACATGTCTAATTGGTATTATGGATGAACTTTGACCTTGACCCGAAATTTCTTTTTCGTCGATATCTAGTTTTTTGCTGATTCATCCTTGAGGCTTCCTGCATATCTCAGAAACCGTGCATCGTAGAGCGAAACGGACGTTATTTTCGGACTCGTCGCCCTAGACAAACATCTCTAGGGTGTATTATTTTTTTTTGATCCGGCTCCGAGGTCCGTGAGGTCCTTGAGGATGAAATCGAGGCTGATCTTGAAACTTGGTTTCCGGACGATAACTCGAAAAATATTCAGGCAATAGTTGCAGAATTTTGCACGGAGGTTTATATATCAACAGGGAAGAACCCTATTGATTTTGGGATCGATACGTCAAACGACCTTTGACCTAGAGGTCGAAATAATTTTTTGCTGAGTCATCCTTGAGGCATCCTGCATATCTCGGAAACGGTGCGTCGTAGAGCGAAACGGACGTTATTTTCGGACTCGTCGCCCTAGACAAACATGTCTTAAGGGTATTATGGATGAACTTTCACCTTGACACGAAATTTTTTTGCCGAGTCGGCATTTTTCGTTTTCGTCGATATCTCGGAAACGATGTGTCGTAGAGCGAAACGGACATTATTTTCGGACTCGTCGCCCTAGACAAACATGTCTAAGGGGTATTATGGATGAACTTTGACCTTGACCCGATGTGTCGTAGAGCGAAACGGACGTTATTTTCGGACTCGTCGCCCTAGACAAACATGTCTAAGGGGTATTATGGATGAATTTTGACCTTGACCCGAAATTTTTTTGCCGAGTCGGCATTTCTCGTTTTCGTTGATATCTCGGGAACGGTGTGTCGTAGAGCGAAACGGACGTTATTTTCGGACTTGTTGCTCTAGACAACATTTATCTTATATGTATTATGGATGAACTTTGACCTTGACTAAAAAATTTTTTGCCGAGTTGGCATTTTTCGTTTTCGTCGATATCTCGGAAACACTGAGTCGTAGAGCGAAACAGACTTTTTTTCGGACTCGTCGCCCTAGACAAACATGTCTAAGGGGTATTATTTTAACAGTAAATTTTTTTGCGGAGTCGACATTTTTCATTTTCGTCGATATAACGGAGTCGATATCTAGTATATATTATAAATTAATCATCACACCGAAATGCCTCCAAGGCATCTTTAGGCCTTGACGTCTAGTTTCATAACATAATTGTACCACAATAGTAAACAGAATGACAAATGAAGAAAAGTAGGACTAGATAGACTTTACTCTGTTCTCCTTGCAAGTCAGAGACACAACAGAGATTTTTGTGCCACATAGAGAACTATCTGGATAAATTTCTACAATTTTTGTTTTGTGTCTTTGCAGGCGAATCTGGCGAACCCTGAGCAGTACGAGGCGCCCGACAAGGACTTCATGATCGTGGCGCTGGACCTGCTCAGCGGCCTAGCCGAGGGTCTCGAGCACCACATTGATAGCCTCGTGTCCAACAGTAACGTCCTAAAACTGCTATTCCAGTGCATGCAGGTAGGACGCGAGACAACTACACCGACCGTGGTAGGAGCTGTGGCCTTGTTGTCCCGTCTTACAGCTGTCTCTCTGTCCTGACTCTTGCTCTCTCTCTCTCAGTCGATTAGGAATTTATCAATTTGAAAGCAAACTGCCACATCACATCGGCAGTTGTTCACACTGCATGGACTAGCTGCCAGTATTCTCAAGATTTGTATTGTATTGATCATGTCTCGTGCTACGTGTTTGTTTCCGTGTATCGTGTGTAGACAGCTAAAAAGATTGTTGGTGTTGTTTGCTACCTGCATGTGTTTAGTTTGGAGTAATCAGCTTGGAAGTTACTGCTACGTCGTATAAAGTTTAGTTTTGTGTCGCTTTACTTCTGTATGTGTGGCAAGATACACTTATAGTTTTTAGCTCTACCTCATTATCCAAAATTCTATATGAAGTCACTCCCTTTAATATTACCAAGACAGCAAACACATAGTCATTTGTCTTTTTCTTCTGTTTCCAATATTCTCGTCGGTCATTGACATCAATACAATGGATCTAACCAGCAAGATGTGTGTATCTGTTTTGTTCCCGAATTAGGATCCCATGCCCGAGGTGAGACAGAGTTCGTTTGCACTGTTGGGAGATCTGACAAAAGCCTGTTTCCAACATGTAAAACCCTTCATAGGTAAGCTCAAATCCGGTATATATATCAAACAGCAAGCTCATAAATTAGTTTATTGTATATTCCACATTCTGTACATAAAGGTTATTTTGTGTCCAGCAACCACATTGCATTGCCATTGTGTGTTTTCAGGAGAATTCATGCCAATTCTTGGAGCAAATCTCAACCCAGAATTCATCTCGGTCTGTAACAACGCCACATGGGCCATCGGTGAAATCTCCATCAAAATGGGTCAGTTGTCAGTTTCTCAACACAAATTTTACATGCCATCTTTGTCTTTTGTTCAAAATGTTATGTCAGTTTTGTATCAGTTTTTGGAAGCGGACTGTCATTGTTTGTGTTTGACTTGGCTCTGCAGGTGAAGAGATGCGACCGTACATTCCAATGGTCATCAATCAGCTGGTTGACATCATAAACCGTCCAAACACACCTAAGACGCTCCTGGAGAACACAGGTTTGTCTGAGCAGCAGCGCCTGCTCCCTGTGTGCTGTCATGTGCTGTCTGCGACGGGAGGGAGGCGTCCACAACCAGTGCACTGTGCGGCAAGGCAGACGTGTTTGTAAACAAGAACTGTTCACTGTCCGAGTCTGGTTTGTCGGATGTCTTTCTCCTGTTGCCAGGCAACGGTTCATATCTTGTGCTGTACAGCAGAATACTTAGTGTTTTGTTTATTTAACCAGTGATGCACTTGAGAAAAATGTATATGCAAATTTGGATTTACATTTATATTATGAGCACTGTATTTCCACAGGCAGTTGTAATTAAACAGAATCAGTACTGACATATCTAATAGTTATGTAATTCTAAACTATTGTTATTTTTGCATGCTAAATGCTAATATGATACATGCTGATTCCATCTGTTAAATATAAGGCACATTATCGTTTACCCAAGATATTAATCAATGAATCAGTGACAATGTTGTCTAAATATGTCTAAACAAATAATGCATATTGTATATTTCCTGGGTAGTTGCATACGTGTTGATTGGTTATGTTTTGTTAATGTATTCATATCTATGTGTGTGCAATGATGTTTGATTAAGCATTCTGAAATATTCACAGATTTCATTCATTTAAATTTTGCTGAAAAGATCCAGCTAATATGTTGATTACAATCATGCACGTGTACTATTGGAAGAGGTATCCAAAAGTCCAGTTTGGGAGCTAAACCATTAAGTAGTCACTTGAAAATTGGACCATAGACTTGTGTTCCGCGTGACATCATGAACTAATTTAGTGATGTTGACATTCTGATTTCTCCCAACTGGGCTTTTGTTCAAGTGATGTTGAAGCTTTCCATGTGGCTGTGTGGTATTTTGTACAGCTCGTTTGCAGATGGCCAGATGACCTTCCGCTCAAGTGAAAATATTCAGTTGTGAATTTTGCTTTGTTTGTCAGTCCAGCAGGTTTTTGTTTTCCAGTTTTCCCGTGATGCCTTTCATACATGTACAAATGTAGATTGGTTTTCCATCTAGCTGGTTCACCTGAATGTGGCTGGAATGATTCACATTATTAGCTTTATAGGCAGGTCATCTATTACCACTCCTCAATCATTTTGAATCCAGTCATATCACCACCCTCTGATTTTGTTCGCCCTGCTACAAGTTCCATGGCCATGATATCTATTATTCTTTATAACTAAAAACATTCCAGGCACAAATGTTTCACAGCTTTGTTCTGTGTAATATACGATAAATGTCCAGTCTTGCTTAGACTTACCGGAACATCTTGGATTTTACCTTACATGTATAGTTGACATGACACCCACACTGTTGTAAATTCAGTTGCCATTTCTCAAAGAATTTTTCATTCATTTGTGGCTAAACCATGATTATTCATATCTTTCAATTTGCAACAAATATATAGCCAATGTTTATATGTGTAATGACTGCAGCAGAATCTTTTGCAGGTCCCTGTTCTGCATGTGTTGTGCCGTATGTTGGATATAGGAAAGCTGATAATATTTTGCCTCCCAACTTCTTAATTTTGTTAATTTTCAGCAATTGGGGAATGACAAAGCTGTATTTCACTGAATTGATTTGCTTTATGCTGAAGATCTGTGCAAAATCTGTTTTATCATGGACATGAAAACAAATCACGTGATGCGCTTACATTGACCGTGCATGATTGTAATAACAAATTAAACTGTGCAATGTTTTGGACATGGCGGTATATATTCATTGAATTATGATGCAGATTAACATATTCATTTGTCCTGTATGTTTATGTTGATTGGTTATCGTCTCTTCTCTTGTTTTTTCTTCCCTTTATAATTGCTACCCTCCACACCTGTCCTGGTTTATTCTGCGTAGCGATAACAATTGGTCGTCTTGGTTTAGTATGCCCACAAGAAGTGGCACCTATGTTGCAACAGTTTATAAGGCAGTGGTGTGTAAACATTTTTTAATTTCTTATTACAATTTTTCTGTTTATTCATTTCATGCAGTAATCTTCATTGTATCTCTATGTAACTACTTATATCTAGAGCAAGATTCAATGTATGAAGATTAAAGTATTGTTTGTATAATGGTAAATTGAAATTCATAACAAACTTGTTTAATTACCATGTATACTCTGTGAAGCCTGATCAATAGGAATTTGCAGTTGATGGATATTGCTGTCAGTAAAATTACCGGTAGTTGAAAAAAATGATGTGATGCTTCTTAGTCTGAATTTAATTTGTATTTCAAAAATTGCCTACAAAATCTGATACCTTTCTGGTCAGGCTTCAAAAGTCAATACCTGATGTTGTTTTCACAAGGCAGTATATGCATTAAAATATATAGAAGCGTGTGCAGTTTTTGCTTTGGAAGTTTCTCACCACTTGAGTGTAAATACTGGATATTTAATGGCATTCGATATGGTGTCGTGTACGTAGACGTTGTCTCTGCTTTCGTCCAGGTCAACCTACACCATGTGATATATTCAGCATTCTGTTCAATTTGTTGTCATTGTGACCTTGTCACCATCCAAGAAAAACCTATTGATGCACACTTCTATATACATTTGTGAAAATTACTTCATCTGACTTGTCCATTATGTGTACTTAAGCTTATCATAGGAGCACTATCATAAGCTTAACCACCTATTAGATCAGGATATTCATCTTGGCTGAGTCTATGGGGTGAGTGTCTGGACTGACTAATGCAGGGGTCCTATTTTCATGAACTCGATTGATTAGAGCAACGTCCCTGCCATGTTACCAACCTTTTCCTCAAGGCTTGTAGTGATCCCCGCCCTAGTCAACCAGACCTCGCTCCCCACATACCCGTCCCAGACGCTAACCTCTCCCCGACTGTCCCCAGGTGCACTTCCCTACGCAACATCCGTGACAATGAGGAGAAGGACTCGGCCTTCCGGGGAGTCTGCACGATGATCGGTGTCAACCCCAATGGGGTCATCCAGGATTTCATCTTCTTCTGTGACGCCGTGGCCTCTTGGGTCAACCCCAAGGCTGATCTCAAGGAGATGTTCTATAAGGTAAACATTGGGGAGAAATAATGCTTTATGTGGATTGAACCCTTATTTTGGGATTAAAAACTGCAAAGATTTGGTTCTATGATGAGTGATTTTCTTCTCCAGATCCTCCATGGTTTCAAAAACCAAGTAGGAGAAGACAACTGGAAGCGTTTCTCGGAGCAGTTCCCATATCCACTCCGAGAACGTTTGGCAGCTCAATACGGAGTCTGACATCTCAACGGGTCAGTTTAGATAAGAATGCTGTGAAATGTGCCTGAAATACCAGTGGGGTGAATATGTGGCTACTGAGTGTTGTATGTTGAGTCCTGTTTGTTGCTGTTGCAGGTTGGGGCTGCGGGATCCAGGCGGGAGATGCTGGGCGAGGCGTCCAGCAGGCGGGGAGGCGGGAACGTGTCGCCACGCGCACACACACACGAGGGCGGGCGGGCCACCACACGCGGGGGGGAGGGGGACACGCCGGCATCACCCACACGGCGCGATGGCCGAGCCGGGCCGGGAAGAGAGGGCCGGGAGGGTGTGTCCTGTACCACACGCGCGGGGGGAGGGGCCACACCAGATGCAGCGCCACTCGTCTCGAGCAAGCGAGCCACCCACCATTAACCAGCTTCGCTCTGCGATGGGATGAGATGGCCTCGGGAGCCACCGACGGAACCACTGTGTCAAGGTCGCCATGGCAACTTATCTATGTGGATTGGCAAGGGAAGGGGGAGGGCCCTTTTCATTTTTTTCTGCCACCACTAGAAAAAATGGTAAAATTAAAAAAAAAACAGGACGAAAAGTGGGAAAGAAAAAGGGAGGGCGCTGTTGCTAAGTCCTAATGCTAAGTTATAGCTACATTGTAGTGTCTTGGTTGTCTTCAGAAGTATATGTCCCTTCTAAAATCTGAGGATGTCTATCTTGTCATCTGGAATCATTGTTAAGTATATGTATATGATTGTGTATTTAATATCGTATCTCTGTTGGCTAGGTCAGCAGCTTGTAATAGGGATAAATGAAGAAATAATAGCAGCAATGTCAGCTGGCAAATAAATTACTGTGGTATATTGTAGGTAATATCTGATGATTCGTGGAAACAATATCTCCATAAAGATTACTGAACATCAATTGTTCAATGCTTTGTGATAAGGAATTGGATTCGAAGAAGCATGGGGGTCTGGACCATTGTGAACAGTACACCGAGATGTGGTGTGTTTTTGAGCTGTACTTTACAGCGAGCCTGGTTTGTTCCTGGCTACACGGAATATCATTCTGTGCGACATTTGGCCGCTTGTCGGCTGCATTGTGTTCACCGTTTAGCCGTACTTGCTAAACAAATATTGTTTTACTGGCAACACATGGAAGTGGCCAGGCTATTGTGAAAATTGCGGGTATTACTCTTATGGGCAGCTTAAAAACCTGCAGAAATAGACTTGGACAAGCACTTGTGTGTTGAGTTCTGATGAATTATGAAAAATATGTCCATTGATTTTATACAATTTGTATGAGAACCACCATGAAAGTTTGCAATGAGCTGGATGTTTTCTCATTTAACCACTGAGCTGTCTCATCTGCAGACAGACAGGAAAACATGTATGCTTGTAATTCATAAAACTGCAACTTGATACAGGTTATATGTCGGATAAAAACAACTTTTTTCTGCAAAACAGTGGATGGAAAATGATAATGATCCGAAGTGACAGTCCAGACATTGACGATAGAAAGTGAACATTTATTTACATTTATCATGTCGTTCATTTTACCGGTAATGATATTCAAGTTAACTTCGCAGCTGACTTCTCTCGGGTGCGAAGGTTTTCATGCTTCCTTGAGTGTTGTCCAGCTTGATGTTCTCATTTGTTGATGGAAAGATTTCAAGTCAGTGATGAACTGAATTAGAGGATTTGAAACAGTTGTACAACATCAGATATCCAAATAGTATTTTGTCATATGAGCTGACGTATTTACCTTTTTGTGTCGGACAGTCACTTTGCATTTCACTGACTAAATTTCGGCATTTAATCGAGTAGCATTTCAAGTATATGCCTAGGATGATTTATTCACGAATGTTAACAGTATTCTTTGCTACATTGTAAGTGGCTTTCATCGCGTCAGCAGTGTGTAAATGTAGAACACGTTTTGTGAACTATTGTTTATTATCCCTCTCGTATCCAGTTTGGAAGCTGAGAGAGAAGTTCCATACTGTATGCCCGAGGTTAGAAATTTGTGTACTGGTATGGTTGTGTATTACAGACAGAGGACTATTTATTTGTATGACTGGGACATTGTATCAGCAATATGTTTAATAGGGATTTATTGCAGTGGATAGGGCATTTATTAGAATAAACAGCTAGAGGGGCATTGGGTGGGAAATATACATGTGTCTATATAATTAAGAGCATTTTAAAATCAGGTGTAAGGATTTTATTTGCACTTGGTAATAACAGTGTTCAATTTTGATTTTCATACTAAAACTGTTGATGCAGAAGCTACTGTCCAATTTGCTTTCACCTGTGTTACCTTTAAATAAATGTGCCAATTTTCATTTGTCACAATTTGAGATTTCTCATTCATGGACTGTATGCTGTTTAAGTTGTAGATGATTTATAGGGAAATCAATACTATGTTCCTCGTACCAAGCAATGAGCCTATGTTTGTAGAGGATTTAGTTGTCTGAACGGTATGAATTAGTTGATGATTAGAAGCGAGCATATTTGTCCTTGAATTATTCCATGAGAGTACACATCTATTGTGTCAGATCTGGTGACAGGTAAAACAGACCTACGTTGTTGATGCCAATGGCAATATTCTTGTTGAGGAAATTTCTTTTACTTACAATGTTATGCCTAGTCTGAAGGTAATTAAGTGATAGGTAATGTTACTCTGTGTGACTGTGCAGTGTTGTATCGTGGCGTGTGCAGGATACCTACCGAACTTCATCTAAAATACCATTCTTATTGCTTTATAATAGTAAATGATCAATTTATTTATCTTTGAAGTATATCTTTTGAAACCTGGAGTATTGTGTTGTGGTAGTAGTGTGGTCTCATTGACGGAAACTGCTGAGGTTTTGGCTGTAACAATAATTATGTTCATTTGGTAAAATTATTCAGTGAATGAAAAATGTTGTATCGAGTCAAGTATAGAATCTATGTTGCAGATCTGTTAAGTGTATGTGAGTTTTACAGCCAGATGTTAGTATTATTGATGTGTAGATAAGCCTCTGTGGTGATATGATCTATTTGTACGCTGTGGTTGTCCCGTAATTTTGTGACATTGTGATAAGATATGCATGTTTCTATTGTAAGATGGTGCTTTCACCATGTGAGGTTTTTAGAACAATTAACCATTTGCACTATGAGGATGTGCCAGATTCAGTTTTACAAATTGTTTTGTTTTTTATTACTTTTTTTATCAAGATAGGGAGTAGTCATGATAAATTGTCAAAAAAGCAAAATGTTTAGCAGTTATATTCAAGTGTTCACCAGCATTTGTGTTTGTACAAAATGTACACAAACTATATTTTCAGTGTTTGATTCATGTAATGTTGAAAAAGAAGAATATAAATTGTAGGACCTTTAATCATGTGTATTCAATTCAACATGAAAAATAGGAGCCATTTGAGTTCATTCCTTGGTGAATATTTTGATTAATATTTTAGCTGTTCTTATTAAAATGTTAGTCACCAATGCAATACAATCTTTTGATAAGTCTATTTTTTTGTCCTGGGTTATATTTGTAATAGCGTCTATTTAAGGTTGAGTCGTGATTCCATGGAACCCAAATAAATGCATGCTTAAGATATTGATGTTAATTATTGTATCCCCGGAACAAAGTTTGGCAGATACTACCGATTTGCGATTGTCGTGCCACGTCCACTGCTGTAGAGTTTTTCTTGTGAACGCTCTACAGGTGGCAAATCTGTAGAGGGACATGTTTTGAAGGAATGTTTATTTTCTGTATTATGTACAAGTACGCCTAAAAATTAGTAAAACATGCACTGTAAGTATTATATAATTGAACAGAATATGTTCAACCCCTTGCAAATATAAATGTCAATGAACTTTATGCAACCATAAAATACACAACAAAAAGTGAAGTCTATAGACTGTTGGGCTTTTATGGTAAGGTCGCGACACCAATCGATTTTGGTTGCAATTGGCCGATTGCCGACACAATTTGTGCTCAAATTGGCCTGTTATCACACATGATTTGTGAGTTTTTAATGAATGATCATGTAATTGCACAGGCTCGATAAGAAAGACAGTCATATGAAACCTATTGTATTTCAGAATGATCAAATAAATATAAGTTAACTTATTACGACCATTGAAATACCAGCTTTGACGTCTGTGATCATTCCAATAACCTGTACTATGGAAGCAAATGGCACTAGATTCTTGTTCAGAATAGAACTGATGTGTTTGATGAAAACAGAACAATATTACCGCATAAGTTAACATTATTTTTACTAGTTACGTCTATTATTCACCACAATATAAACAGTTGAGACAAGAAACATTTATTTCATGGCTGTAACCGAATAAGTTAACATTAGTTTTACTAGTTAAGTCTATTATTGACCTAAATAAAATGAGAAAAAAACGTTCATTATTGGGCTCAACTCTGGTCATAAAAATTTGATGGTTGTAGAAATAATGGTCATAATATGAAATAAGTTAACAACAATTTTTGCTAGTTGAGTCTATTTTATATGAACTTGTCTTATGGTAAGATCATCACACCTATCAATTTTGGTTACCATAGCAACCTAGATGGCCAAATGGCGAGACACTTTGTGAGAAAATCAGCAGTTTCAACACGCATGGCTTGTGAACGCTCTAGGGGTGGTATTTTTTTACTGGAATCAAGGCAATATTGAACATGCATGTTGAGCAATGCTCACAGATGAAACCTATTGTTTTTCTGAAAGACTGAATAAATATTAGTATAACCTAATAAGTTAACTTATTGTATCCCCCGAACAAAGTTCGGCGGATACTATGGATTTACGATCGTCGCGCCGCCGCCGCGTCCGCAGACACTTTCTTGCAGGTTGCAAATATGAACCGATTTTGATAATATTTTATATGGACATGTCTTATGGTGAGATCTGGACACCTATCGATTTTGGTTGCCATAGCAACCAAAATAGCCGATTGGCGTAACATTTTGTGCTCAAATTAGCCTGTTTAACACACATGGGTTGTGAACGCTCTACGGGTGGGAGTTTTAAATGAATGATGATGAAATCGCACAGGCTCAATGAGAAAGACCATCACACGAAACCTATTGTTTTTCAGAATGATCGAATAAATATTAATAAGTTTGAGAGGTTAACTTATTACGACAATTAAAGTACCTACTTTGACATGTGTGATCACTCCAATAACCTGTACTATGAAAGCAAATTGCACTGGATTCTTATTCAGAATACAGAACTGATGTTTTTGGTGAAAAAAGAACAATATTACTGAATAAGTTAACATTGGTTTTACTAGTTAAGTCTATTATTGACCACACTAAAAATAGTTAAGACGAGAAACATTTATTATTGAGCTCAACAAGGTAAAGGTTTTGTCCAGTAGAGACTTCACAGGTGTAACCGAATAAGTTAACATTATTTTTACTAGTTAAGTCTATTATTGGCCACAATAAAAATAGTTAAGACAAGAAACATTTATTATTGGGCTCAACAAGGTAAAGCTTCTGTGCAGTAGAGATTTCATGGCTGTAGCCGAATAAGTTAACATCATTTTTACTAGTTAAGTCTATTATTGACCTCTAGAAAAATAGTTGAGACAAGAAACATTTATTATTGAACTCAGCAATTTAAAAGTTTTGTCCAGTAGAGATTTCATGGGTGTAACCGCATAAGTTAACATTATTTTTACCAGTAAAGTCAATTTTTACTTCGAATTTCAACTTGGAACCAAGTTTTGGCACATATTATGAATTAAAATATAATTTATGGTGAAAAGAACGATCTGGCTCCAATTTCGTCATCTTGAAATGCAGTTTTGGTAAACTTTTACTTGAATTTCAGCTTGAAACCAAGTTTGGCACATATTATGAATTAAAATTTAAATTATGGTGAAAAGTTGATCTGGCTCCAATTTCGTCATCTTGAAATGTAGTTTTGGTCAAATTTTACTTTGAATTTCAACTTGGAACATAGTATGAGTTGTTTGGCACATAGTATGAGTTGAAATATAACTTACAGTGAAAAGTTCGATCTGGCTCCAATTTAGTCATCTCGCAACTTAGTTGCGAACCAAGTTTGTCAAATATTCTGAGTTGAAATATAGCTTTAGGTGAAAACTTTTATCTGGCTGTAATTTCGTTATTTTTTTCGAACATGTCGAAATGGAAATTCGAATGCAGTGATTTTAGTGGTGATCTTGAATTCGACCTTCAATAAGTCTGAAAGGTTTCACACTCACAATGTACATCAGCGATATATTTGGGGCAACAGGGATGATAGGGCTACGGGGGATACACCCAAGCGGTCGTAGGCGACCGGAAGCGTCTAGTTACAACAATGTGAAATATCAAGTTTGAGGTCTGTGGTCCTTCTTTTTCATTGTTATCGGAAACAAATCACTGGATGTGTGTATAAGTACACAGCTGATTATTTTGTGTAAATCGGATTACTATTTCCTGAATGAGTTAGCACGATTTTACTATTAAGTATATTATTGCCCACAGCAAAATGGTTAAGGTGAAAGACATTTCTTATTGGACTACACAAGCCAAATCTTTTGTGTAGTAGAGATTGTGTTTTTAATATCACTAACTTATGACAACAATGATAACATAATCATTGTCAGCAAATGTAGATTTTGAAATCACCCATAATTTTGGAGATTGACCAATGTTTCATATTCCATTATTGTGACAAACTTTTCTGGAAAGTGAGTAAGAAATATAAGTTCATGAATGTTTTAGTTGTTGAGAATGCTACTTTTTGTATTGGCATTGACGAAGCACACCAGCCAATTAATAATGATACTTTGTATGAATTAACTCATTAATTTTTTGACACACCATTTTTGTATTGGCATTGATGAAGCACACTAGTCAATTAATAATGATACTTTGTATGAATTAACTCATTAATTTTTTGACACACCATTTTTGTATTGGCATTGATGAAGCACACTAGCCAATTAATAATGATACTTTGTATGAATTAACTCATCAATTTTTTGACACACCTTTTTTGTATTGGCATTGATGAAGCACACTAGCCAATTAATAATGATACTTTGTATGAATTAACTCATTAATTTTTTGACACACCATTTTTGTATTGGCATTGATGAAGCACACTAGCCAATTAATAATGATACTTTGTATGAATTAACTCATTAATTTTTTGGCAACACATTAATCCACAGTTCCTACTCTCTTTTTTTGAGATCATCCGTATTGTTTGAGATTCAGCAAGGATTTATATTCTGATAAATTTTTGACGAGCTCTTCAGAAAATTGTTGGGTGATAAATAATAAATTCAATAAAAATTGGTCCAAAGAGTAAGAAAGATCACCGGAGAATTACTTAGTATTTAACCACAACTTTTTTCACCAAACTTGCCGTTTTGACCTTTCAAGGTCATTGAAGGTCAAATCCAATGTTACCTGTCAATTCGCCATATATTACTTCCCATTTGAATGTGCTAATATCTTGAAGTTCAAGCTCTATCTTGAAGTCTAGGAGTTTACTCCACAGAGCATCCATTATGAAGGAAGAAATGAGTGAAATTGCCTAAGCCAGAGGAAAATTTACACATTCCATATCAGACATTTAGCACTCAAGGTCATCAAAGGTCAATCTCAAAGTCATCATTAGTTGTGCTATATATGATTATACCCATATATCTTCATAATGCAACGTAAGCTCCATCTTCAAGCAGTTCGGCTGTGGAGACAAAATTGGACAATGACAATGGCAACCAAATGGATAATGGCAGAGAACTCGAGGAGCTGCATCCAAATCAGCTCGTGTTCTATCAAGATGTCGCCAAAAGGACATGGTCACCAGGGATAGTAGTAGGAGTAGGACCGGAACCACGATCTTACACTAACTGGTGTGAGATCACACAGCGTGCACTGAGAAAAAATCGACAGTATCTCATACCAAGACGTGTACAGTTCGCCGATGGAAGCGAAATGGCGAAACATCCTTCCTTGAACCAGACGCATCATCAATGGATCCTTGAACACCTCAGAGCCAAACACCATGCAAGGACTAGCATCCTGCGCCACAGGAAGGAAATATTCAACAACCAAGCAGAAACGTCACACCACGAAATGACCAGCATGATCAGAGAGACAGAAACGATAACCAGCTAGCTATGGCACACCAGGCTAGAAGACCAGTCAGGAACGTTGGACGACCCAAGCAACTGGTTGAAGAAATGGACTTTGTTCAGTGTTCATGTTGTCATTGAATTTCTGTGTTTCAGAGACAGTTTAAGTGACTTTGATTTTTTAATATATATGTTACATGCATGTTCATATGTGTCTGTTGCAATGCGCATATCGTTTTCATAAGAAGGGGATGTAATATTATGTATGTCGCACGTATTCTGTTGGAGTGTACTGTTGTAGATTTGGATCGTGACATAAATACAATTATGCTCACGGTCGGTATTTAGTATAACGTCGACTCGGAATGGATCAATAAGTCAGCACGGAAACACCCGATGATCTACGAACATCATTCGGGCGGACTCGTAGGAACTCGGCTGACACGGACTTTCCCGAGGGCAGATCTATAAGAGGAGTGGTCAGCTTGTCTCCACCTGGGTGAGCACGCGCGTCCAACCAAGGAGTGCTGCTGGTCAATGAAAGCAGCCGGCTAGCTGTCTACTACGGGCAGTATACGGAACAACGAAGTCTTCACTTGTACACTAACGGACTGCCGCGAATCGTCTCGCCGAGTGACGGAACTCTGCGACAAGCGGGACAAACACCGAACGTGAGTGTCCATCAAATATATCTACCTTGATGTAATTTAGCGGCAACGGCCGGCCATCCGAGAGCCGCTCAAATATACATCAGTACATTAGCCGTTCCATAAGATAACGAAAAGCTTGTGATCCATCTGTGTTGCTGATCATCGAACTTCAAGTGAATATTATAGACATTATAAAACAAATCGTTCCCACGAATTGTTCAATCAATCCCACGAATTGCTAAATCGTGCCCACGGATTACTAAATATTTTCGGTATGTCACCTCAGGGGCTCCGTAAGTAAAGCTGAATGATATTGAAAAATGCCAAGCAAACAGCAACAAGAAAATGCAGCTAACTGCCGGAGACGACATTAGAGCTCGAGCACATCATCAGCACCACGACAGCTCAATGTATCTTACACAATGCCACCCTCCCCCCCCCACCAAAAAAAAAATGCTACCATATCCTAACCCACATGATTCCCATTTATTCCCGAATATTATCATTCATTTATATTCCTAATAAGTAAACTTTTTTTTTTAAATCGTTCAACGAAACAGATACACCTGCTAGAATAATATTGAACCTCAATAAATATCCTTAAAAATATTGGAAACTAAGAGGAATATCTCCATCTGATATCATGATATAGCCTAACACATGCCTACTAGGCAAATCAAAAGACCAAAATGAAAAGGCTTCGCAACCCAGCATGAAACACTTTGTCATGTGATAAAATCACGGTAAATGTAGCCGTGGCATCGCAGACGAATCGTTTTGTTTACTTTATAACGCCAAAGAAGGCTACACGCAAGCTTACATCTATATGCATGTACGAATTGCTGAACAGAGAATTGTGTGTTCCAAAATACGCATCATTGCGGTAAAATTTGCATTGCATTCTGGGAACGTCAATTTCCATCGGCTCCGCCATTTTGACGTTTTCAAGACGACCTGAGCGTTTTTCGTATTTTTCTCAAAACTAACACATCGATTTATGCTTTATATATCTGTGGTATATTCGAAGATTCCTATCAATTGGAGAGATTTTATGTCAAGGACGAAGAAAATACTAATTTGAAGTAGGTGTCTAAACGTTTACATGCCAAAAACGGGCGTTGATAAGTTGGCATGAAACCTCCATGAAAAAGTCAGCACATAGACATGTAGAGAGTTGGGGGCTTCGCCCCCAACGCTCTAATGTCAAAAATGTTCCCTAATATTGATATAAGTGTAGGTGTATTTATTAAGAAGATATGTACATACGAAATCACATGAAATATTAGGTAGCAACAATGAGAGAGCGAAAAATAAATTATATAATACACGTGATGAAGTTTATGCTGCAGGAAATACGCCACCACCAGAGGAGCAAGGGTTGCCATGGTTACTGACGGGTGCAATCACGTGTGTACAGGAGTGATAGTACCACTTCTCTGCAACGACACAAACGTGTAATATGTCTTAATAAGTGGGAAGGGTCTTAGCTAGTGCGCAGTACTGCTCACGAAGTACGGCATTGAGATTTATTTATTTCATTATTTTATTTATTTCATCCTTGAGTGAAAGCTAAATGCCATTATAGTGACAACCTAATAACGATCGAGTCCTTGTGGTTTGAATATCATCATATATTAACTTATAATGATACAACATGCACACAAAGTTTAAAAATTACATACAAAGGACAAGTATAAATTATGTACAGTTAAACCCGTAATAAGTGAAGGTATTGCTAGAAAGGCAAACTATCACAATATTTTCAGAATGAAAAAATATCATAAGTGCACACTGAGCGCATGGGGTTCAGAGTCCGAGCAGTCACTATCTCTCGTGTCCTCTCTGTGTGACCGTCTACTGATATCTGCACCCGTGGTGTACACATAAGGTGTAGGGGCGTATCCTCCATGTACCTGATTCACATCGTCAGATCCAGACTGTCCCTGCTTTGGCGGAAGCTTTGTCATGTAATCGGTGTTCTGGTGGTGGTCACTTTTCCCAAAGCCGCTCTCCTCACCCGCAATGTCGATTTTCCCGTTGCCGGTAACCTGTAAGTCCAAGGCCGGCGCTTTCTTGTTTAGGTTACCGTTCTGGTATGCGGAGTTGTCGTATGCGGAGATCACGTCGCTGGTGCTGAAGGAGTGTTCATCCTTGAGAGCGTACGGCCGGGGACCGATCCAGCTCAGCAGCACGGGCAGGAACACCAGACCCTGGAACATGCCGAACAGCACCACCAACAGGAACACCTGCAACAGTCCAGGGTCAATATGCACATGTCTCTGTGAGGACTATCGAATGTAGTTTTTAATAGCAGTGTCGGCACTTTTAATGAACCGCACCACATATGATCAACTGAGTGTCTGTTTACCTCACTGTATGACATTACCTGGAAGAACGTGCTGAATACGTAAGATGCTGAACCCGCCAGTGCCACGAAGGCTAAGAACGTGCTGAAGCCACCAAACAGGACCGGTGGTCCGATCAGGCTCAGGGTATTCTTCGTCCGCTCTAGATCGGGGGACCCCAGACAATCAATATATCTATGAGCGTCATCATTTAAACTTCACAACAGTCAATACATACACTCGTACTACTCAGTCTACTCTCGATCCTGAGCTTACCGTCACGGGTTCCCCTGACTGTCAGGAAGGTGTGGGCCACATGAGCCGAGTAGTCCACCGTCAGCCCAATAGCTACTATCAGGTTGATAGACGTCACCGTGTCTATTGTCAGACCCCAGAAGGTCATGCAGCCGCCCACGTTCACCTGCACAGCCGAGGACAACAGTCGTTTACACGTCGGAATTTACTCGTCATGATTTTCATCGAATATGAGCTTTCAACAAAGCCTCAAGGTTGCTCCAACAGCAACAGTGAATATATTGCCATTGTACTCTCGCTTGCTGAGACTTGTGGCGAGAAAATTTCTAGTGAAAAGCATCAATTTCATCATACACTGTTCGTTTGGACCACGCACCAGAGCCATGATGACACAGCAGCACACCATGACACAGGCGGCGATGTTGGCCAGCAGAATCAGAGTCATAATGAACACACATAGGAAGGCCAGACCCAGGTTCCGGAACAACTCTTCTTTAATCACCTATAAGCACGACACCAAACATTATAGCAATACGATATTCAATTATTAATGGAACGGATATATAGCAGAATGAATCTATTTCGTACAACGGTGTTCGGAAGTTTGTGCCCCATCAGCCGTCCATGTTACTGGTACATTTAGACATTTAGGTAGTTTCAAAAAGTAGGCTAGCACAGTGGTATAACAGTACACAGTATTGCCTGTCTGACCTTGTTGGCCTCGAAGTTGAGGTAGGCTGACGAGTAGACGAAGTTCTCCTCTGGCGGGTATCCGTAACTCGCCACGACAGCCCGCACACTGTCCATAGCGTCTATCTCCATCGCCGCGTTCACAAGGTTGATGTGCAGGAATGGCACCCGAGACGCCTATATACAGGGGATATAATTAGGAGTTCAGTTGTCCTGCCATAAGAGGGATACAAGCCAGGACACATCGTTCAACGTCAAAAGTAAGCGATCATACTGGTAACTTGAATGGTCTACCAGAAAGTTATTCAGTCTTGATAATTGATGGAGCATATTTGAGACAGTTTAATCATGTAGCTCGACCTAACAGGCCCTGGCCAGACAATATGTCAGCCAATTAGGTGACAGGCCTAGGGCTATACCAAGAGTTCTCGCACCTCCAGTCTGAGAGGCGGACTGTCGGCGATATCCAGATCCGGAATAAATCTGGCGCCCTCTACCGGGAGGAACATCCCTAGCAACGTGTAGAAGTCATTCTCGTTCGTGGGGTAGTTTCCTGGTAAATGAAGAGAGAATCATTTAGACATAGCCTAAGATATAATCTAATGCATGAGTAGATAATTCCTACCCAAGATCGGGGCAATATTCTGACCTGGTCCGAGAAGGGCTGTGGCGTTAGGATTCGTGGTCGTATTCATCCAGACTCTGAACGAGTAGTACCAACAGTCGACGGTAGATGCCGCCACGTACGGGTCAGCTCTGACGTCAAAATACATACTCTCCAAGGTGGGATAGTCCGTGAAGTAGTTAACGTTACCTGCATCAAGAGAGATTCATGATAGTTGTTCAGTAGAGCTCACTGAAGACTACATGTAGCAGGCCTACCGAAAATTCACTGTCATCGTAACAGATAGTCACGACCAAAAAAGATAACTTTGTAGCTCGATTGATTCAGTATAATACTGCCATTCTGAGGGGTGACTTGACTTGCATATTTCAGACATCTTACCGAAGTAGACATCTGCGCTGGTGCCGACCGAGGGAAAGTACTTGTCGTAAGCGTTGATGTACTTGGTTGCGTACGAGTCCCCGGGCAGGAACCAAGCCGGGTCGAAGTCCTGCTCCAGGTTCACTACTCCGTATATGTTGACTCCCAGGAGCCCCGCCGAGATCAGCATCACCACTATCTGTCAGACGAGAACAAAGGTAATCTATGGAAGAAAATGATGATATCAAGATTGTCAATAGGACTATCATTCTTCAATACGATCCACCTCATCCAGACAGTGGAGATAGCAAGCTTGTCACCTTGGTGGGCTGCTTGACCATGAGTGGTGCGTAGAACTTGTCGAAAGCTGATTGTACGAGGAGGGTATTGCTGCAGGAGTTGGGCACGTGGTCCTTGTGTACAATACAGCAGCAGCAGGCGTCTCGCTCCTCGTGGATCCGCATGTCATCGTACGCCAGACACGCCACGAGGAACGTCGACTGGAACAGCAGCGTGAAGAACACGCCCACTGCCGCGTACGCACAGAACGACCGCAGCGCCGGGATTATCTGTACCGAGCACAGGGAAATGTACAGAAGTATTAAGGTAGGTTTTAGACAAGTTCTATAAAGTATATTTCCATGTTATGATGTCGGCATCACTAAACTGCAGATCTACATCGCTTTAGAAAAAAATGATGACTGCATTGTATAGCGATAGAGAAACTCATCATGAGACGTACCGTGGAGGCACCGACCGCAAAGGCGAGGATGTCGGTGAGGGAGGTGACTGTGATGGAGACTCCGGCGTGCTGCAGAGCCAGCCCTATCCTCTCCCGGGTCTCAAGGCCGTCCTTCTCCGGACCCAGCTGGTCCAGGCACTGACAGATCACAAACATGTCGTCCACCCCAATACCTGAGTCACAAAACGGCATCATAAATATGAGACTGATAGTACGTGAGGGGTGCAACGATGACTAGCCTACACATTTGTTTCCAGAAGATACCGTTGTGTTTTGATTTGTTAAATTGAGAGATCAGTTGTATATTGGCTATTTATTGGTTTGGGGTTTATTAGTTTACCCAAGAGCAAGAAGGGAAGCACGCTGTGAACTGGTCCATAAAACAAGCCACAGTACGAACACAGTCCATAGCTGCATATGATCGACAATCCGATACAGATCACTCCGGCAAACGATACGTAAATCTGACAAAAATATTCATGAAAAAGGATGTAAACATGATTCATTGATAATTTATATGCTATATGCCTATGTCTTACCTCCAAACCACATGGAATATGGATTATTATGGATTATTAGCCTTACTGACAAAATATGAGATATTTGGAAAATGGGCTAGACAATGGAATGTCAAAGCCACTAACCCACGTGACCGGAAACGTGACGTGATTTACGTCTCCTATGGCCGTCAGTTCAACTGCAGCTTTGCCTTGCTGACATAAATTTACCACTTTTTCATCGATTTTCGCGTTGCTAATTTTTGTTCATGCTTCTGCTTCTTTTCTGTGGACTTCTGTTCTCGCGGATTTCACATACTTTCCCACCATGAGGACACGGTCCACACAGGCCAGCTGATGTGCACTTTGTGCGAGGGGCGCACCACGGAGCAGTGGGTCCAGGTCCAGGGCGCAGTTCATAACAAGATGGCGAAGTTAGAGTTCCATCAGACTTACCCATCGTACACCTTACCTCCACCTCATCGTACGCCTCTTTGGCAAAGTGCCGCCGCCGTCACGAAAGGGAACCAACCCCGTTTCTGGACCTTGGTTTGTCTAGGGTATCAAGTTTTATTCCCCGTCCCGGTTTTTTTGTAACACGGGTGATCTGCTGGTAGGACAGTATCTTGACCCAAGGAGTTGAGTCTCGGGAGTCTGATTATATTGTATTGCATGTTTCATCCACCGGTTGTTTGTTCGCGAGCGTTTCTTCTGCCTTGTCAGATGACCGTGAGCAGAATACTAGTGCTGTTTCTACACCGTTTTAGATCTAGCTGGTTATCAGACCACGCTGACTTGTTTCGGTTCTCCGCCCTCAGGGTCTGGACCCCTTACAGAGCATAGCTTGGAACTGGGTGGCAGTTGGTTGGAGGGTGTCGGGCCCTGGAGCCCGGCCCCCATGTGGGGTCCAGACCCCGGGGTATGGATTCCATACTCCACGGATATGACTCTAGATCGTGTCTCCCCTAGTGTATGATCAACCCCACGGGGGATGGCCCCCATATGATCGGAACTGGATCTTGCATTTTGCGGTATGTTGATCTTGTCCATTGGGACTCAGGCCGTGTTCAAACGTCCCCAGTGTGGAGGGACAAATTGTTTTGCCTCTAGCCTTTCTTCTCGGATAATGAATATCTTACTATCTTTGTAGAGTTATTCAATATTCGTAGCTCCTAGAACAGCTTCTTCTACAGCTCAAACAACTCGTCTGTCTGCTTTGGCTCAGTTGACTTCTTCGGCGGTGCAGCCACTCCCGGAGATCCTAACCTCTGCAGTCTCACCTGCTGATAATTCCACCAATGTGACGGCAGTTTTGGTGGCCTTGGACGTGCAAGCTGCGTCGGCAGCTCCACCCTCCATGGGTCTATCTACACTGGGGACTTCGCTTCCTCCAGCAAGAGACTGAAGATGGACTTGGAGTCAGGCGATAACAAGGATGATGAAGATTTCATGTTCTCTCACAAGATAGATCTCATGCAGACCACCTTTGAGGTCACACGTTTCCTCGCAGAACTGAAGCCACTTCTGCCCAAGTGACCTACTTCGCTTGTGGCCTCCCAGAGATCACCAGAGCATCGGCAGGTATGCGAGCTACCTGTTCCCAACGGCCTCCGGGAGGAGTTTGCTAGGGGTCGCACAGAGACATTAGATCAATGCATGACAGACCTCTCTCTCATAACAGTAGTTCCCTAGATGTCCGCTGTTCTTCAAAAATTTCTACCAGCCTTCTAACACTGACTATCTGGACAAGTCGGCAATATATCCCAATGCTGCAACCTCATACCTTGGAGACAGGCCAGTGGCAGTCCAGCCCGATACACTACTGTCAAGGTCTGGGCCTCTACGTGTGTGTCGTCCCTAGAAGATTGGTCTCAGACCGTTACCTACCAACAAGTGCTTCGAGTTCAGAGGGCCTTGGGTGCTTTGGAGTCACCTCTGTCTGAGATGATCACCATGGATCACCTCCGCTCCGTCTTGCAGCTCCTGGACTCCTGTGATCATGCCTCCTCCCAAAGGGCGGAGCAAGAGTGCATATATCACCTGATCTAGAGGATGATTTTCACAGGCTCCCCTTCGCCCTACTCACGGAGCTGCAATGTGCCCCAATTGGTGGATCGGCTTGCTGCTTCTGTCACATTCTTGATCCCTACCCTCTTTGCTGGACTCGAAGCTAGGTTTCCCACTGCACCCAATTTGGCCTTTCAGGAGTCGGCCTCAGCCAACAAGCGGCTGGTGTTACCTCTTCAGGACTGCTCTTGCCTGGACAGGAAAGACATGAAGCTGCCCTCTTCAGGCAGCTTTGCTGGCAACAAGAGCAAGAAGACCAAGCACAAAAGCAACATCATGCCAGCAGGGGAGAATTAGTCCTCCACCCTCACAGCAGGTGAGTGTACCGAAGATACCACTCCTTGTAGTGAATACCGCGACACCTGGGGCTGCTCCACCCGCATTTCAAAATTCAAGCAAGCATGTAGGAGGGTGTCTTCCGAATTATTGGTGAGAGTGGCAGTCGCTTAGATCCAGGCCTTGGATCCTTTTGATCCTACACAGGGGGTTTCGCATTCAGTTCATTCAAAGTCCTACACTCTCCTCGAAACCTTTACCATTTACACTTCTCAGACCTCATGCCAAGCATTTAGCACTTTCGTGGAAGATCGATGATATACTGGTAAAAAACGTGTTACAAAACACCTGCTTCCTCTCCTGTTTATTACAACATTCCGTTCTTGACTCCCAAGAACTCCTGTGGGGGGATAGAGACGTCTGGAGTCTATTCGCTTGTCTCTTCCCAAAGACTCATGGGTTGTCTTCTTGCAACTAAAAGTGTGCATTTTCATATCCAGATTGATCACAGTTCCCGCAAGTACCTGCACTTCATGCACCAGGGGATGGTGCATCAGCACCGAGCTCTGCTCTGCTGTTCCTTGTGCCTCTGGTGGAACCGTCCCATGATGGATCTCTTCTCGACCAGGTGAAGCAACGGACTTTCGTCATTGTGTCTCCACTTCTGGACCTGCTGGCGATGTCCATGCATGGATGCGCTGTCCACGGATTCGGATGGTATGTTTAGGTATGCATACCTTCTAGGAATTCTGTTGCAGAAGGTGTTAGCTAAGGATCCAGTTGATCGCCTCGTACCAACCTCAGCATCCATGGCTCCCGGAATCCATTGGTATCCTGATTATTCGGCCGGTTTCTCTTCCCCCTCGGGATGATCTCCTCAAGCAACCCCAGTCAGATCTGTACCACAAGATTCCAGGGAGGCTGGGCCTTCACGTGAGGCTTCTGTCCAGCGATTTCTTCACACAAAGAAATTTTCTAGAGAAGTGACCCGTAGGATAGCCCGCCATAATCGAGACTCGTCCCTGAGAGATTGATTCAATCCATGCCACTACTACTCAGACGGTAGCTGATTTCCTATTGGAGAAGTTTTAGGGAGGCTCTGCTTCTTTCACACGTGCAGGTTATTGGACAGCTTTTGCCAACACTATATTGTTTGATACTGGGATTAATATTGGCGATGATCAGGACCTGAGTGCCCTGTTTAACAACGTCAAGATCGTGTGTCCTCTCTCTCATAATGCGTTCCACAATGGTTGGTGTCTGCTCTGATTGATCCAATGTCCTCTGTCCAACGGAAAATTCTCACGTGGAAGGTAGTCTTGCTGCTGGCTGTGGCCTCCGGACGTCACAGCGGGAAAATTTTTCCAAAGTTCGCTGGCGGGAGGATGGCCTAAAGCTCTATTTGCAGGTCATCCCCTCCGTTCTGGTGAAGACTCGCTTCTTCTCCACCCTTGGCATTGCAATTCTTTCCTTGGCTTCGTATGTATGTCCGAATCTGAAGGAAGACAGTCTTTCCTGCCCTGTGATGACTTTGAGCTTTTGTCTTAAGCAGACAAAAGGTCTTTGCGCTGGGTTTTTTTTCATGTCACATCATTCAAAGTTTAAGCGTGACGTACGCTCTGCTACTATTTCGTCTTCAATTCAGAAGTGCAATCGCACTTGTTATGATCTTGCTGAGCAGGACCCCACCTGGTCACTTAAACTATGTGGTCATGACGTTAGAGCCATGGCTGCTCTATTGCTTATATGGAACGTGCCCCCGTCGACCAAGTTTACAAGCATGTTCATGGCAGTCCCATAAAACTTTGACCTCTTTCTAGCTCGGACTCTGGTCTCGGGTCTTGGGCCTGTGGTGGTCACGCTCATCTCCTGTAAGCCCATCTTGTACATATGTTAATGTTCCAGTTTTTGAGTTTTAGGGGTAACATATAGGCATATTATAACTGGCCGTTATGTGTAAATAAAACCAGTGTTATATACATATACCTGTACTTACCTCCAAAACACATTCAGAGTGCCCACCCGACCATCCATCCAAACGTACCGGTATTCGTTCTTGTTGGTTACTTTATGTCGACGAGAATGACGTCACGTTTACGGTCACGTGAGTTAATGACTTGGACATTTCATTGTCTAGTCCATTTTTCAAATGGGATTCTCTCAAAGGAGAACCCTTATGCCAGCAAGGCTAATAAGACATAACCCACAATGGGTTTTGGAGGTACATGTAAGTATAGTATATAACACTAGTTTTGTTTACATAAAACGACCATTTTGCAGTTCGACTGTTTAAAAATTATCGATATATCAACGATTAATCAGAGACTCCATTGTTGATTACCCGGTGTCGTATCCTGGTGAAGCGGCCGAGAACGATAGCGATGAAGATGATGACGATGATGTAACCGACAGCCAGGTAGAGGAGATCGTCCGTGATGGCACCGCCTCCTTCCTCCGAGAACCTGCAATACCAAACACGGCCCGATACAGATATATCGATGTTACTGCTGGAGAGCTCAGAGAATATGTCCTTTCTGGATTTCATGTATATTGTATAATCCTCACGTCTTGCCGGCGAAGTAGAATAGATCGTTGAATGCAGGGTTCCCAGTCGATCCGATGCCTATAAACTGATCCTCCCAGTTCGAGACATCCTCCGAAGTCTGTAATAAATCCGGAACTATTAGCCACATAACGATTTATGATCAATAGGCTCACTATGTTTGTGTCCATTCCCCCTCCCAGCCCCTTGACCTGACACTGACCCCCAGGTACTCGTCCTCGGTGGTGCCGTTGGGCGAGATGACCCACTGCATGTAGGTGGCGGCCGCCGCCGTGATGTCGCCTGACCCCGGGTCCCGTGTGATCTCCCCCAGAACCTGACTCACGTTGTACTCGCTCCCGTACACCGGACTGAGGGAATGGGTCAGAAGAAAAACAACAAAGAACGTTGAAGCGTTCAGACATTCTAGGGATTCAGCCATGAATATGGTTTTGTAATTCCGTCAAAAATGCCAGAATTGTCGATATATGGAGCAACCTTAATCAATGACGTTAATGTTTGAGTTACTGTGGATTCCATGACAAGATACAGTACAATGTATGAGCACACGCACCTGACAGTGACCGTGTTGATGGTCAATAAAATATCTGTCTGGGTCAGTCCACGAATTGTTGTCTCGTCAAAGGACCATAGCTCTAACAAACTGTTAGACCAGCACTGCGGGCCGAGTCTGCCAACAAATGGACATTCTATCACATATGTAAATATTACATTGTGATTCATATAGGTAGACATGTGTACTGCACCGGTTCAGAAACAGCATTTACCTGGCACACAGATCGTTCCAGGTGAAGTTTTTGGGCTTCGTGACGATATTCTTAACGTCTATGTCTATGTCCAGCATCTGGAGGAGATACCACCAAAGAATTACATACAATATATTACGTGGGGTTCTCAAGGTGTTGATAATTGTATTATTTAACTGCAGTGCTGCCAAACAGTTACTTACTGACGCTTTCGTATCTTTCTAGTCAAAGCTTTTGGTTTCAGAAACTGAATCAAATTTTTCGCTCAATTATCACAAGTGCCACATGCAGTGCAGGAAATGTGCCATACAATTCCTGCCAACATTATTATGTGATATACCCGAAACCCATGAGTGAGATGGGTTTCAGGTGATATAAATGTATATATTACCAAAGATCATATTCATGATCTTTGATATTACTATAACGTACCGCTTGTATGACGGCAGGTGTCAGTACGTTGTCGGCTTCGACAATCATGCTCTCGAAGCGTGTGGCTGTGGGGAAATGTTCGTCCACAAAGACCTTGTCCTCGAGGGACTGGGAGCCGTATGGTACCCAGAGCTTGTCGGCCGACCACTCTTGGTAGAAGAACAGTGGAGTCAGGCCCGTCACAAACACACACGTCAGCAGTACACAGCCCAGCAACACCGGCCACGGGTACGACCCAATAAAGTATCCCACACTGTACCGGGGACGGAAAACAGCGGTATTAATTGGTTGGATACCTTCAAACACAGCATGGAATGATTCAGGACCATCCAAGTCAATGCCATTGAGAAGAGAGAAACTTTGTAACAATAAAAAGATATCGCATCAATCATTTGATAAATTTCATATATTTTTAAATTGAATAGTCGATGGATATATTCAAATACTAGATATATATAAAACACTCCACATCATACACTTCTAACAACATTTGGAAAATTTCGGTTGTGTCCATATAAAAATACCAGAATTATCAGAATGTCTTGATTTACCTGTAGAAAACCTTTTCCAGTCCGTTGACTATGGCGTTACTGACTGTGCTCAGACAAGTACATTCTTTACACTTCTTCCTTGAAGAACTTTTAGAGGATCGGCTCCCGATGGATCCAGAACTGTCTCTTCTACTCTTGTCCATGTGGTGGTTGGATTCCATTTTGGGTATTAATCAATTTTCCAATAATATTTCCTATCCCAATAAATATCTCTCTCCGGATTTCACTGAGTTGATCTGGTCGGATATTCTGTTACCATGAAACTTTTGCTGCTAATCCATGGCGTTTTTTTATCGGATCAAGCTATTGTTTTATAATCTTTTACGACTTGTTTCGTAACGTATTTGTTTGTATATACACAAAATTGACCTTCAACTTGGTTTCGTTGTATAACATTCGAGGTGCACATGGTCGTTAACCACACGATGTCATGTGTAATCACCTTGAACCCCTCTTATCACTGATAAGAAAGATGCCGAGTACTTAATCAATGCACGATATAACTTTCTCGATCACTCACTTGTCATAAAATCAATCATAAAACCCCTATCGTATACATTTTATTATAACAATGGATCGGACATTCTATATAACATTTTGAATTTCTCCAGGAATAGAATTTTACATGTGTAAGGAGATCGATAATCCTTAATATTTGATGACTAAAACCATAGCCTATCAGGTGAACACAGATAGTAATGCGAGGACATGAGTGAAGTCCACCCTTTACCTACCAGTGATAGGGCGTACACATGGCCCGGTATCTCGGGCCTTCACCGCCTTGGTAGTGCTTGTTTTAGCGAAGTACGTCATAAACGCGTGAGAAATCATAACTTCCCTAGGGTTATATAAGTGCTCGTACTTATATAAGTGCAATATACCGAGTAACGATATACTTCTATTCCTTTTTAAACAAAACAAATAAAAAATAGAAGTCTCTTCGGGTGTCATTCACTAGAATATTTGTTATATTGTATATTAATAAACATTCCTGTATGATATTAAATTGTAATTCCAGAAGTAAAATATTCCTGTATGATATTAAATTGTAATTCTAGAAGTAAAATATGACTATTGTAGTGATGAAAACCTGAAACCCCTATAAATAAAAAAAGAAATCTTTGCTTTATATATGATAATTTTGCCTGATCCCGCATGATACCTGATTAGTATATTCAGAAACCCATCTCTTATGGGTTTCTGGTATATTGTATTATTGTGTCAGTATGAGAGCACACTGGAACAAAACGATTAAGGATAGCACAGGGATGCTTGGGGGTACATGTACAATGTTTACATTTGTTTGGCGCTATATAAAAATAAACTATTATTATTACATGGTATGAGGAATATTGTAACGATTACATTAACATGGCGATAGCAAATGCATTATGACATGGGAAAAATGTCCATCTCCACCGCAAGTTGATGATTTTTGTTCGCATTATGACAGACACCTATCCACCAAGGGTCCTGTTGTTGTTCACATAATGACACTATCAACTAGGGCCCTGTAGCTCAGTAGACATGGTTCTAGAGAAAGCAATTTCTATTATTCAGGTAATCAGGTTTAACAATCAGGAGTCCTGATATGTGTCATGAAATCATAACTAGTAGCATGTTCATATTGCAAGTCCAAAGTGGCCAAAAGATACATCATATATGACTTTCTGTATGTCCATAATACAAACATGAACTTTATATCAAGAGTTTTGTCTTCAAAGACTAAGGTTGAGTACTCAATGACATCATCGATCAAACTCATCCATAAGTCACGTTGTAGTTTCTACCCTTGTGTTCTCATAGATGTATGCTCATATGCTACATAATCAAGATACCGGTATTGACAATATTATTTTGAAGATGATTCTGAAATTGACATTATCCATGTGATCTTCTATAAGTTTTAAACTAAGGGTTCATCAGGAAATAATCTATCGAGAAATATGTCCAAAAATGCGAAAATAAAACACGCCAATTTATATGATCAAAATAATCTTTTCCGTTGTGTACTTTGTTACCAGTATGAATATGATGATCTGTTCCCAGTAATTTGACTACTTTTTTGTCAGGAAAGACGCAGATATGTCTGATCATGAACGGGCCTAATCACTTCTCGATTACTATAATAAAAAACATTAATTTTGGCACATGAACAAAACAGACTACAGTTTGTTTTCTTTAGGTTGTGAATTTGAACATAGTAATAATAATTATGTACGTTATGAAAACATGACATTGAAGCACTTTTCACCTATTTTGAAACGCATCATATCATAATGTCAAGAAATATTCGTTGCCTTTCATTCGAAGAAAAAGTCCATCTCGCACCGTTTTACTTTGTATGTTCTTATAGTATGATACAGCTAACTCAGATTAATGAAGTACGATTACGTGATATTCCGAATCCAAATTTACATATCGTGATGTGGGAGGGGGGGGGGGCCTCCTGTTAGTGGTAGAGACGCAATTATTATGTGCACCAGATGATTTTCACAAGTATTATCCTATGCATTGACATACACGTATATTACATACCATAGAAATGTTTCTGAAGTACTGTATAATTATGATACAAAACGCGCACATGCAAGTCATGTCACCTATTGAGCAGGATGTTTTGACATTCGTAATCTTGACAACCAAATGGTAGATTTGATATTAGCTGAAGGGTACTTGAATTTTACGTCTCTATATGATATTTGTTTCCGCAACATGCAAAATCAAGCATCTCGCAGAACATGTACTGTATACACTCATGCATTACCACTATGTCATCTTATCGAATAATTTGATAGACAGCTTAAGTTTTATCCTTAATGGTTAGCCGAGTGCTATATTTTTGACACTACAATTTAAAAAAAGTCACATAAGCGATAGATGAACATGTAAGTCAAATGCACTTGTCGAATTATAACATGCAATTATAAGTTTCCTGCTGTAAATTACTAGATATACCGCTATAAGAAAATTGAAAAACATAATTCGATTAAGATGAAGGTAGTCCTCCCATTCAATAAATCACATGCGACAGTGTGTATACGCGTGCTTCATGTAAAGAAAAATGCAGGCATCTTTCTCTGTCCCGAACTGGTAGAGACGTTCGTGCTTAATTCATGTCGATATGCAGTCGCGTTTTGGCTGTGATGTCCGCACGACGGTTATTAAAATTTATGTACGTACGTACGGCTAGACGTACATCACAGCGTGTGTGGCGCAAGGTGGGAGGAGGTCCATACTGGCGTGTGCCGGACGTCGCCACAGGGCCTGCCACTGGCGGACTTGGCTCGGGTTCAGAGGCCAGGCGGCGGGCCAGAGACCTGCCAAGTGAGGTGATGGCCGGTCCGTGCCGAGGCGACCCGCGGGAGCAGACTCCGGCCTCTCCGGTCCTCTGCTCCTCAAGTAGCCGTCCACACACGGGGACATACTATAGCTTCATGACCTCCCGAGTGTCCCTCGGCACGGGCGTCACCTGAATCATTTTATATAGTTGGCAACGTTTAGACAGGCATAAATTAAAATACGAATTTGAGGATCGGTGTGAACTAAAGCGAGCATCGCTAATAACTGAAAACTATGCACTCATATATACGGTGTGTTTGACTGTAATTGCACATAAAACTGTCCATTGGTCGAACGCGAGGTACCCTATTTGGCACTGTCCTCTGACAAACTATGAGACATGCTGGAGTCTGAATGAAGAGTGGTAAATATCACTTCAGTGAGGCGAGTACAACAGCAATTGAACGTTTTCATCTAGCCACCTGCGAACTTTTTCTAAATTCGAAACCGAAATGACTGACAGTTAACTGCTTGTCGCAACATTTTCACAGTTGTTTCGCTCGAGGGCTAAACGCAAGTGTAGGTCCTTGCTAAACGTAGAACTGACCATGCACATTTTATATTATATAATTTATCAAACTCTGCGTAAAAGGTTTTCTTTACAGTCAATTGACTGTTGAAGTATTGTACGATTATGATGTGACCTTGTATGAAAGACGTCATTGATCTGAGCAAAATGGTGTCAAATGCATTTTTTTTTAGGTTTACCGGACCTTTGGTCCGATAACGTATTGGCATGGTGTTGCTTCCGTCGTCCGTCCATATTTTTATCTTTGAAGTTTACGGTCGAATCTTTCTGAAATTTTGCACAAAAATACCTAAAAATATTCCGTCTTTGATCTTGGCATTTTTCTGAAAACGGCCATTTTTTTTCAACAAAAAAAATTGTTCAGACAATTTTGAGATGGGTACCGACCGATACCGCTGGCTCGGACACGGAAGTTTATCTTGTCTTTAGAATGTTCCCCGACACCTCAAGTCGGGGTCGATCGGGCCAATCATCTGAATAGTGGGACTGTAGCTTAAGCGAGCAAAGTATCTGTCGAAATTGTCCGCATTTCTTCGTTATGTAATCTGTTAATGGCGTTGATATCATTATTGCTGTGCATGTTAGAGATGTACAGAAACTCATATATTTCTGCCTGTTCTTATTTTTTAAAAGAAAATTAACCAGGGCACACATAGGTGTAATTCCTGAAATGTTAAGTTTGTTTGATCCCAATAAATGATTGTGTTTTTCTCTATGTATACAGGTGAATCCACACAGGTATATAAGATTACCGTGTGCTGGAGCCCCGTTATAAAGGTATGGTGTACTTCTCTCTGTGGGGCTCCCGTGCGTGCGTATATCTGATTCTTGCTACATATATATATAGTACACAAAGTGCGACCGCACCAGACAATTTAATTAAATCTGTGATGGTTTAATAGACTAGCGAGAAGCCAAAAGCAATTTGCTATATTTGGCCAGGTTCAGCCTGTCACTGAGGCACACGGCCGGAATAGAAAAACTGACAGCCCAGCAAAACTCATAACGGTACTGGGTCAGTTACAGAACTCGCAATATGATCCGCGAAAACATGTTCGTAAATACGACACAGTTGGGGAACTATATACTCAATTATCTATACCGCACCATTGCCATATATATCCATACTCCAGGAAATTTGCTGTTAATTGCTAGAACGATTAAATATTGCGATACATGATACCGGTTATTTTTGCGCGTGTCAGTATCTTTTTGCAGGATAAAAAGCTATGTGATTCATCTTACATGACAGTAACTGGCTAAATCCAGTCCTTCTTGTATGTGTGTCATCACTAGAGCTGGTCAGCATGATACGAGTGCAAGCCGATATTCTCGAAGATTCCTGGGATAAATTAGTTACGTGATAGTGCAATATGACGCATCCATGAGGATAATTGCATCACAAAACCATGTATGAAATAACTCCTCCTTGTAACATGACCGCTTGAATTTTCGTTTGGGTTGGAATGACTTTCGATATGTACCGATATTATATGCATGTTTTCATTATAGTTTATCATTGGAGGAATCAAAGCATAGACAACGATTTGATTTTTCAAGAAATAACTAATTAATACTATTTATCATAATCGCAGCACCATAACATTTTCCATTCCTTTCATGTATTGCATTTATTACCTGGAAACAAAGTATGGAATACATAAATTTTTATTGCGTTTCGATGATTGCTGCTTCTTCGGCGGATATCCTGTTTATTTATACATGCACTACATAATATAATGCTCTGCAATTTAATGGGTATGTATTACAATTCGATATTGTTTTCTGCCATCAATTAATTGTATAACTGAAGTGGCCGTGTTAGTCGCCCAGGGTAGAAGTGAAGTATTGGTTGTGTGTCCTTTGCCTCCTTGAAAGCCCTCCTTTCGAGTGCTTGGTACATGAACATGCAGTAGTAGCGCATGATACGTGATGAACAAGTAATATACATCAAACAATGACGAATATTATCATGCCGGTAAAATTGCCTATAATGCTGGTAATCCCCAGAATTATACATATAATCTTTTGGGGAACTAACTATTTTCAATCATCCAAACTTTCTTGATCTCGATCAATGGATACTGTACCAAATAGCCCTTTGGAACTACTTTCTAGTTGCAATTCGCGATGATTTCCCGTTAACCTCACAACTAGAGTCGAAGGGTGCGGTGACAAGATGTCAGTGTTAGTTGGCGAGCATTTAGCCTGGGTGGCCGGGGTGCACTGGAACGGCCCCCAGGATCTATGCTGGTGGGCGGCCACCGTCCGTCACCCGTGATCTGTGAGGCCCCGGTCCCCGGTCGCCCGGGACAGACCTCAGTCCCCAGGGACGGCGACTCAGTGACAGTCCGCCCGGGATCCCATCCCCAGTCACGGCATGTGTGGCCAAGGGTGACCGGACCTTTAGCCGCACTATCCCATCACACCGGAGCCCGCTCTATTGGTTATGACTGCTCACTCAAAAGTGCCAGCACGACTCACGGACGTGTCATATGTGAACACGGGTGTAAGAAAACAACCGTGTCAGTTTTCCGGGTCTTGTGACTGTGACTTCACAAGAGGCCGGTAGCGTGCGAAGCCCAGATCCGTTGGCATCAAATTACCCTGAACTAGAAGCCCCAAGACGGACCCTGCCCCCGGAGGGTCCTGAACTCTACACGATGCCTCGGCAACGTGTAACTTAATTTGCCTACAACAACTAACCAAGCTTGGAAATAAAATATTTTGGATGTGCCGATGTTTTGAAGCGACAGATTTTCCAGAATTTGGAGGCGTGTGAACGATGTACGATGATGTGAGACAGTTCTCTGGGGGACAAGGTTTGAAGTTGAAGGGACAGGCGTTGCGAGGGGGAGGGTTTCGTTGAGGTATGGAGGCCTATTGGGGTAAGAGTACACGGGGCTGGGGGGGGGGGGTGCAGACCAGCACGTTGGTACAGCTCCGAGTACAGTGTCGGCCAGAGTTCTCCTATCACATTAGTGGTGCTTGCCGCTGTGTCGAGTGTGCTGTGAGAAGTGACCTGGGGAGGGGGGTGGGGGGGAGCGTTGATACATATATTCCTACTTGTATAAAATGAGTGACACATTTCACTCAAGTTTCGTCACCGTCACTCTAGATAGCAGAACATGGCAATCAGCTGGTAGCGCAGTCGCCGGTGTGACTTTGGACCCTGACGTGTGTCGGACCGAGCTCGGGTCTCCGTGCCGCTCTCTCGCTCGCTCGTTCGCAAACAGCTGATCGCACGCCGCCACGGCTCATTCTCCGCCAGACCCGGCTCCCGAACACAGCGCCCACTGCGACCTCTTGCCGAGAGATGACCACAGCGCCTCGCAGCCTGGAACACAGCAGTTACGACATACTTTGAAGAACACGTACTAAACAATGGTAATGCAGCCAATGTCCCGCAGTGCCACAGTACCCGGACTCAGTTCCCTCCCCGGGAACCCCATGGGTTACAAGTGGCTAGAGAAGGGTTGCTTGCCCCGGTCCGGTGGTCCATACTGCCCGGATGACCACCTCCGAGCCAAACGGGCCGAGTCCAGGATCCGGCGCCCCATGAACGCCTTCATGGTCTGGGCCAAGACCGAGCGCAAGAGACTGGCTGAGGAGAACCCAGACGTCCACAACGCTGACCTCAGCAAAATGCTTGGTGAGTCGACTTGACGCAAAAACCCGACTGTGAGCAAGGCCTCTGTGGTTTGCTTTTTGTAAGATTCAAGACATAACATTGTAAGATGATCTTGTTCAAGGCTGGCTGAAAATATTCAACCTAATTGCACTGATCTTTCCACGCTGTGGATTTTGCGGTGGGTGGTCAAGATATATAACGACATGACTGGCCAGAAAACACAATGTTTGTTATGGAATCACCGGGGTGCTGGTGTATCGCAGTGCTAAATCCAGGGCATTGCGGTGTTTTAACACATATACAAAATGATTCAGTGCAATATTCCAGATTTACTAACAAATGCAATGATTTGCTTGTATTTTGTCACCTCTACACAGTTGATAATTTCTCCACGCTGGCGAAAGACTGCCACAGAAACATCATGTGTTAAAACAATCGCTCACAGAAAATATTTAAACAACAATTACCCACACAAAATAGAGTATAATTTGTATTTCATTGCACCGATTATACAAAAGGAAAAAATCTCCGTGAAAGTTGTGAGCTTAATGATAAATACTGCTAAAAATCTCGATTAGAAATTATCTGTCGGAAGACTCGATAAAAACCCAGCGGTCGTTGTCCTCAAGTTGCTTATATCCTGACAAGACTTACCAATCATATGTCTGAAATTAGACCATATCAAACTGACTAAATAAGGGGGTTATTATGGCACTGGATTGCACTAATTGGTCTAACACTACAATGATGTGATTATTCACCGACAGGGAAGAAATGGCGAGCTCTGACCATTGTGGAGAAGCGGCCGTTTGTCGAGGAGGCCGAGAGACTGCGAGTACAGCACATGCAGGAGCACCCGGATTACAAGTACCGGCCGCGGCGCCGTAAACACCCCAAACGGGCCTGCAAGCGAGCCAACACCATGCCAGCCGGACTCGGGTCAACATCAGCACCCAGCCAGAGACCCAGCCCCTATTCCGGGGGTCTGTACAGCGGGCACCACAGCACCCCGCTCACACCTTACTCAAGGCCAACCGTTGCCAATTTCCACAACACTAGCGTCCTCGACACGCCAGAAGCCTCACCCAGGAGTTCTCCCAATCCAGAGAGCCTCAAACACGCCTCTATGAGCTTTGGAGGAGGCTTGGTGGACAAACTTTCCAACTTTGGCGGACTCATTACGCCCGAAATGTCGCCGATTGCACATGGTAACGAAATGTTCAAATTCCCACCGTCTGCTCCACTGGACACGCGCCCAGCCACTGCCGCAGATCTCTTGAGGTTCAACGCCGTCAAGCATAAGGCGTGGTCCTCGGACGTCAACGACGGGCCCAGTCCGTCCCAGCAGCTGGTGACACTCCGAGACCTGGTGTCGGACCCGCATCCTTACAAGTCGTACGCCGGACTGCAGACGGTCGGGGAGAGCTCTGTGGGACCATCTACACCCCGTCCCGTGTCCCAGGACCACGGTCCCACACAGGGAATCCTACAACAGTACACTGAGGTGCCCACGGACGCCCAGATCGACAGTGAAAACAGCGATCAGAGCCAGGACTACTTCGACTCGACCCCAGAATACCTGGAGGACTTGTCAGTGCCATGCACGTTTTTGGGAGACTTTGATCGGAGTGAGTTCGACCAATACCTGCCAGGAACGGAAAACAACTCACACGCCAATGAATCAAAGCCATGTACCAACCCTCAAGCGGTGTATGAAGGACTGGATCAAACCAGTCAGCACCAAAGCAACGACAACACGACCTACGACTTCTGCCAGACCAAACCCAGTGAATATATTGAAATGGACTCACTAGCATCATCTTTCCTGCCAGCCGCAATGATGTTCGATTCCAGTTTGACGTCACAAACAGACTTGGTTTCCCAGACAACCGAGCTGCCAGTAACCAATAACGTGACACCATCACTACCTCGCGGTTACCATGGGGACAGTGACTTCAAGTGCCAGCCTAATGGAAGTAGCTTTGTGTCGGCTCTGTACGACGGTAACTCACTCAATCCGGACTTTTTGATCAATTAGTCTTCAAGTTGTAGGTCTATTCTGGTTGTACATAACGTAATATTACCTATTCATCATTAGAGCTGTAACCCTTCCCTGTTACCAAAAAGAGATTTTCTGCATTTTATTTGTTCGACTCATGAGTATTGGCATTACTTATTCCAACGATCTCGTCTTGTGCATTTGATGTCACATTTTGCCGTATGAACAAAATGATGTAAATCGGAGAACACTTATAATGCAGAAAGGGCTTTTTAGAATTATGCGTCATTTGACATCAAAGAAACATAAATTAAATAATCAAATATCAATTATTGTATATAAAATATTTGTGTGGTCTATGGTGTATGATGGTCTATGTAGCCTACCTGGTTTGTTTGTACTACACATATCATCAGATTGGATGGTAACCTGTAAAGCGCGTGTATTAATGGAGCGTGATAGTAACTGTAAATCAAGGCCCGCTTGTAAATATGTGCGAAATTCCTATTTATTAGCATGTATGATTTTAGTTGTTTTAACTAGTAAATATGTACATATACAATTGACGAACGGTCCCATTTATTACTACTTCGTTTGTCCAACATACTATTGAATATATGTAGAGCTATAGATCTACTATAATAGACATTTCGATCATTGAAACATCTTATCCATTTGTTGTCCGGATTTGATGTTATGATTTCGTGTTCATCATGCACTGAAACCTTGCAAATTAAAAATTGTGCAAACTGCTTTGTAAGTTCCTCGGTAACATACCTAAATATATGCGGCGATTAATGTTACATTTAAAAAATAATAATAAGTGGACAACGCAGATATGTATCATGGGTATTACTGGAGTCTGTACATATTTCTATAATCGTATCGATGTAAATAGAAGTAATCTTAATTTATATAAAGACAACTTCAAAGCAAGAAGGGGACGATCTTGAATGTTGGTGTGTCTCATAGTTAGCAGACATTGTCAACTGCATACATGTGTCACCATATAGGGTATTATATAACTCATAACAAAGTCGTAACGTGGTGATATATGGTCATAGCATTGATGCCAAGTTGTCACGAAAATGTATGAATGTATACATGGTGGTGTTTATGATTAACAGTTTTAGGTTTAAGTTTTAGAGTGTGCAAACGGCAAAATTGTTAGGGGCTACTGGTGTCATAGGAAATGTTATTGTTTTACGAGGCTTTCCATATTGCAAAAAAGAATAAATTTTGATCAAATATAGATAACAATACGTACAGGAACATTGTAAAAGTGGCATCATATAGACACTTAATCTATATTATCGCTACATAATTCATTGCATTTATATGTATTGACGAATGAAATAAAATGGACTGGAAAATATTGCAAGCTTTGTTTCAATAATTACCGATTGAGGTAAGGCAGTCAAATATCCCATATCCACCCCTTTAATGCGGCGCCCTTGTGGCATCCATCAGTAATAGTATACAATATTCTTTCACATTTCAATGGTTTCTTGTTCGTTTTTTATAGAAACAATTCCTGGAAGCAAGGACCATGATGTTAACGACCTCACGCCCTTGATAACAGGATGTGTAATTAGAGACGTTTTTAATATGTATAGTAATTCGTTTGATGGTATTATATATTTCCCGAACAAACTTGGGACACAGGCTGGAAGCTCCTGCATGCTTCACAAGACATTGAAATCCTAGCAAAGTTATCGTCAAAGAATTAGGTGGTGATTACATGTAGGCCTAACCAATCTTGTTTTTCATTCCCAATCAAAAACTTAAAGCGTAGTGAACAATTATCAACCGGTGACCTAACCACGGGAGTGGATGGCGGTAGTTGTTGTTGATGATGAAGATGTAGAACTCAAGACTGTCAATCGGTTACATATCAGAAAAGTGACTGTTCAAGAAAATTTGATGTATCGCCGTCGCCGCACGCGCGACCTGACAAAATTTAACTGCTCTACAATGATAAATTATTTTTAACAAGACACGTTTTTAATTTGTGCCCGTTGGCACAATGTCACGTGACTGGTGGCGAAATAGCAACATGCGCACGTGTATCGGACATAACAGCGAGCGTTTGACATCAAATGAGAGACGTGCCCCAGGATAAGTAGTCAACACCGTGTCCCTCCTGGCCGCGGGGAGGTGAAAGTTTCATTAGTACCTTAGGGTACCTGGCCAGAGTCGACCTGACATCGGACCCTAGTTCCGTTATTTATGACCAACTATAACCTCAAGACATCACTGGTAGTACTATGTCCAACATGCATGCATCACAGTAATGGTGTACTTGGAATTCTGTGCACGAATGTCTGACTGATTCCCCGACACAAACAGCAAAGCGATTCAATTAATGGCGGCCTGAATACACGTGAAGAATTTCGTAATTGCATGTTTACTCTGCAGGCAAGATATCATGAGCGATGTCAGTTCCTAGCTTCACGTATATATTTATTAATGATGTTGCTGTAGAAGTTATTGTCGCATGAACATGCATTATTGCGAGATGTAGAATGGTACTGGAGGAGAGCGCCACCAGGAACATGGGTATTTCGGGAGAACTTTGTATACAAGTCATGTTCAGCGAGCTATTATAGGAGTCCACATGCTCCAGTACGTTATCTCCTCTAGATCCCGATGTCTACCACGGCCAGAGTGTCATTGATATTGAAGTCACCACCCTGGATCCTCTTGCCCCTGTCTGTGACGGGATCGCTAGAACATCGGCCTGACCGACTCACAGCACTAGGTATACATACCCATCCTGCATATCATTTGCATGCGATTTGTTTCGTACAAGCCAACGTACTTGTGGTCTATATATTTTTCTAAATTGATTTGTAGCGAATGGTCCTCGAAAGTGATAGGTCAATATATGCTAAGTAGCTATATGATCGTCCTGATAAAGGGACATACTGTGAAGAAGTTACACAGCGGCTCTGAATACCTTCTTGATTATCACATACTTATTGCGGGTTTGGTGAACAGGGCAGTAATTTAATCTGATTAGTTTTTGATAGTTGTTTGTTGGGGAGACAGACGAATTTAGACAAGTTGCGAAAGGTGGAAATCTTCACATTCTATTCGGATGTGAAACATTACATCACAATTTTGTGTTTAATTACAAATCATTGATATCAGAAACCCATAAAATGGGTCTCTGTTGATATGCATGTACATAGTTCAGCCCAGCAATCCACAGATGATCCCCACATCACCAGTCCATCCTAACCATGCCAGACCCAGTGACAGAATACGTACAGACCCACTGCAAGATAAATTGCACTAAACGTGAAAATGATTATATCAGTGTCGAGGACGGAAGATAAACAAGGTGTTTGAAGTTTATCGTTTGCTGATAGTGTTAAATATGCAAAGCCGTATACTTCAATAACATGTTCCTGTTTTCTGGCATGTACATTTTGATGACAAAAACATTATTCCGGACTATAACTTTGAGTGAGTTTTGAACAAATAACTAATGGTTTATGAGAACAGACACATATCGAAACGGAATCTCTACACAAATCACAGAAATCAATCAACCGAATTAGAAAATATCGATAATGCCACTATTTTCATGTGCAGGCCAGTCAGGATTTTTCTTCCTAGTGTAAATTTCATATTGTATATCATTTGTTTAATTATATTGTTTTTTTTATTATTACAGCAATTCCCATGTATTGTGTTCAATAAACAGTAGTGAATCGTCAATATATTTTCCATGTTTGTTTTTGACATATAGACCTATAGTATCTCCTTGCAAACTGCACAATTACGTCACGGTGCATTGGAGGTTTAATTTATTTCCCGGCTGAGAATGTTGTGTTTTTAGTGCGAACAATCTGATGCAAATCATCGATTAAGATATAAAGACTGCATCAGAATCATAGGTCTCACTTGATACATTTCCGGCTGCAAGTAACAGAAACCTCTGTCACATTCGGGCAATATATGATGCAATATTACAGGTATATTGCAATTATTCAAACAAATCGAGCCATCACGCTCGCAGTTCTCCAATGAACAGTTCCAATTTGCACCCGTTGTGTATGTATGCCGAAACTTCTTGGTCGGTCAATAGACAGAAAAACTATTGCGAGTACTTTCTTGCAGTATCATGTTGCATTTTAAGCAAAACAAATGCATGGCATGGAAGTCGCTGTTGAGTTGATTCCGTACATGAAGATACGTGTGAACATGAGACGTCAGGGAGCCGACATACCGATATTATGGTGTATATAAGGACACAGATATCAGTCAAATATAGAGATACATGCGGTAATGTTTCAATATGTATGTAATCTAATCTGTTGGATGGCTTTCCGCGAGTTGGTACGAGGTGTCTCTGTGGCCCTAATAACCGACTTGGGCCAAGCTGACATGTCCCGCCACCCCTGGATACAGGCCTACAGCGCACGTGCTCCCTTGCTTACGGCGCAACTCTGTTGGCTATTTTAATTAGTTAAGGTCATTTGCATTTTGTCCTCTTCCCCAACGTATCACACTACATAACATTATGATTTGAGTAAATATTCCACTAACGACTACGTGATGATGTATGTGTTTATGGAATGAGAACTTATCAATGTCACGTTGTCACTGAGCGAAATGTCTGCCACACGTTGGAAGGGTTGAGGCGGAAGCCCCACGACATGTAGACCCCAGTTATTGTAAACCCGGTCCTTGAATGCTTCACCATCAAAACACTTCTGCCATTACGGACCTGGCATGTCTGAAATCATACGCGGAACAAAAGGTTTGGTAGCATTCTCTGAGATAACGAGCGATCCTGCGAGGGACTTGTGGCTTTCGAGATGTCGGTGATGTCATCCCGGTCGACAGTAGTAGCCCACGTGCTCATTGATAGTGTTCACGCACAGAACGAGTGATAGAGACATCGGTCAAACAAATAACTGTATTTGCTGAAACCAGGAAAATACTGGTTCAAAATAAATTATTATCCACCATATATATACATATACATTAGTTAGGCGTAGCTTAGCGAGTGACATATAGCCTACTCGAGTTTAGCTTCTATATTTGCTGTTTTTTGTGTGTCGATGCTCGCTTTGGACTAGCTGTGTTAATTGGTTTTGTGCGGGCGTTCACGTGTTATTTGTGGACCACACGACAGAGATACGGCGTAAATACTTGAATGATATTAACCGACTTTGACCATGGTTTACCAGGACCCGAACTGTCACAAAAACTGCACCCAGCCCCCCTATAATTTATGTGAGGTGCTCATCAGTGTGGTTTCTAAGCGCGGGTTTCCATAAATAGCGACTGAGTGAACATGACGTAAGGTATTTCTAGGCCTGCTTTAGGCACCGTTCCGTGGCCGGGCGGACGGCTGGACTGAGTGTACCCGGAAAGGTGACCCTGGCCAGTACAGGCCCCTAGTTCCGTGACCCCTGGACACCCAGTCACCATAACCACGGGACCATGACAACGGCCACTGACTCATGCCTCGGTCAGGAATCGTGAATCCCGTGACACTAAAGTTAAGACAATACCATAGTAATTATTAGAAATACTTGTTTACAGTCTAGATCCACGTATCCACACAGGGTGTTTGTTTCACGGGCGTATCGTTATTTAGTGACAAGGACAAGGCCTATATCGTATTATGAATCAGGTTGGCGGTTGACAATTAATTTGAAATGGCACATGACTATAGCTACAACTGTCAAGGCTGATGTGCAATAATCAGATAATATACGTGGTCTATAATTTGAATCCAACCTATTCGACATGCGTTCGAAAATCATTTATGTATTGGGGGAAATATAAATATATATTTGTTCATTGTGGATATATGTGATTAATTTAATGAATGGTAGCATAAACCCATATAATAGAAATGGTAGGCATTCTTTTCACAAATATTTAGAAAGTCATCTTTCAGAATAAGGAACAGCTAGATATTACTTGTAGCGGAAATGGGAAAATACTAGTAATGCATCTTGGTATGTCTAAGTACGTGTATCTTGGTATGTCTAAGTACGTGTACGTGTCTATATGTAAACTATACTGAGAACACTTCTCGCTTCTATTTTATTTTTGCATCCTCCAGTCTGGTTTACGTTCTGCACCTGAAACGCATCAAACGGAGATATCAAAGCAAGACTCGCCTGGTACTCAGCGACAAATGGAATATGGTCATTACGCCAAAAATCACTACAGAGGATCCTGTGTTTTGAAACCACCCAAGGGAAACCCCCAAAATGTGGTCTTAAATGACAGGTGGTCCCTCATGGCAGGTTCATTTACATAGTAAGAGGCCATTTGGGGCCAAGGAGAACAGTCTCTCAAACCAGGGTGGTCTCTCACGACAGGTGGTCTTTAACACAGGATCCACTGTACCTTATGAATCAGACCTCGTGATAGATACCTCACAAACTTTGATGGCACGAATACTAGGTTTATTGCTTAGGCTACTGCAAACCATGGACTTAAGAGAGATTACGTCCATGTGCAAACGAAGAGTTACTGATGAGTGGATGTCATTATTTCATTCCAAATAATGTCACACTATTGGTTATATAATGGACAACACATATTAACCGTGTTGTATTGACACGTATACATCGTATATCATGCAGGATTGTGATATTCATTGAGATTTTGATATCATGCAGGATTGTGATATTCATTGAGATTTTGATATCATGCAGGGTTGTGATATTCATTGAGAAACCACGCTTCACAGCAGGGCCAGAATACCGATTGAATGTACGACATCGGACGACACAGTGTCGTACAATGCTACCAAAATCTGAATGTGCTTAACTGTACATGTAGGTTAGTGACTGATTTGTTGATGGCGCGAAGAGCATGGATATCTTCATCAGGCTTAACGTTTTACAGTGGTCACCCATTCATAGGACTATTGCCCTCATATCACGACATATTCAACACTTCGAATCAACTTCAGTCTGTAGCCTGCTGGACAGGATGGACATTATATTAAGCACTTACAGGACGTATATGTATCACGGGGGGGGGGGGGTCGGGGTGGTAGATTATACTGTGGTCTATTTCTGTACACGTGACTGTGATCGGTTCTTGATCCTTTGTGTGTGGTCCATGTTCGGACTTCTCCGGCCACGCTTATACCAGCTATATAAGTATCAAATCGCTACAATATTTATATTTTTATATATATTAGAATTAATATAAAATATTTAATCCTTATCTTAGTCCCCTTCATATATATATATATATATATATATATATATATATATATATATATATATATATATATATATATATATATATATATATATATATATATATATATATATATATATATATATATATATATATATATATATATATATATAAGTGTCTTGACAGCGTTGAATTCTCAAAGTCAGCCATGATCCCAATTAGGTAAACCTGATTCAACACACGCAGTGTGTTCTATAAAACTACATTATATAGAGCTCATGCAATTTATCAAGACATTATGATGACGATAATCAGGAAAATCGGACTGCACCGATGTTCGACACTTAGCTATTGAAGACGATGGACGCCCGCACACTGTACTCCTGTGTATTGGTTGGTAGAAATTCTGGCCAATCCAGTAAACCTGAGACCAGAGTACATCCAACGCGCACCATGGAACTTAACCGTTATTACGCCTCGTATATTAAAACAATGCTTAGAGGGTATTTTCATGATCATTATTTTTTATCATTAAGCTATGATTGATGATCGATAAAACGCAAGCCCTGGATGCACGTCACACGTGCTACACAATATGATATACATTTCATGATGACATAAGAGATAACTCATTTTATCTACCAAGGAGTTGTCAAGACGCAATTTATCAATAACAATTTAGAGTAGAGATACTCAAGATCCACTGCAGAACATTGTTTGGTAATTACGGTCATGAACCATGCATTTCTTAGTGTAGCTCAATGTCGCGAAAAACGACAAGTGGTCACAATCTTAAGAAATAGTATTTTAAAATTTATTTTAAAATAATATTTTAAAAGAAATGCTATGTGTACGAATGATCGGAATAATCTTCCAAGTACGTGTTCAGAAGTTGTCTTGAAATTGTTTGGTATGCATTGTCGTTGGCACTGATAAAACACTACAATAATATACATACATGTATTTAATACGACCAATTAATAGTGATGTGAAAATAACTAGACAACGTCCGACACGAGTGGATGTGAACACGTGTGCATGGGCTTTCAAATGTAATTTCTAGAGGTGATCAAAATATTTGTTCTTGATTAAAACAATTTATGTCAGTTATGTCAATTCTCATCTTTTTCTTGGAGATGAGGATTGTGTAAAACAAATTGTATACCAGTATGGCACTTTTAATTACACTTGTGTGTCGACTATGGGGGAATGGCGAATGATTTCATGACGATTGAAACACAGTGATTTACCTGTACAGAGTTTACTAGTTGGAACCTCCGATGTACGAAACCATTGTCTAAATACTAGAATTGGACACGCATCCGAATCTGCCAAACCATGCATGCTGCCAATTGTGATCTTATAAGATCCATGCGAGTAACCACCAAATCATATAAATACAAATGAATATATAATATATATGTATTCTATGGCGCCCCGTTCGTGCCACAGAAAAGAGAATTTTTTTTTTCTAACTCATACGTATGAGATAGTATCTCATACGTATGAGTTACTAAGTCATACATATGAAAAAAAGTCATACGTATGAGATAATAAGTCATACGTTTGAGATACTAAGTCATACGTATGAGATAATAAGTCATACATATGAGATACTATCTCATACGTATGAGATACTAAGTCATACGTAGGAGATAATAAGTCATACGTAGGAGATAGTATCTCATACGTATGAGTATGTCATAGTATCTCCTACGTATGAGTTAGTATCTCCTACGTATGACATAGTATTTCCTATGTATGACTTAGTATCTCATACGTATGACTTTTTATCTCATACGTATGTCGTAGTATCCCCTACATATGACTTAGTATTTCATACGTATGTGTTTGTATCTCCTACGTATGACTTGTTATCTGATACGTATGTGTTAGTATCTCCTACGTATGACTTTACGTATGAGATATGTATGAGATAAATAAAAAAATAACTTCCCTTTTTGGTGGCACGAACGGGGCGCCATAGTATTCAGACTTCCGAGCAAGTTTGCGTACAAAAACACCTTATTAGGGGTCCTGCGCCAACGGCAAATTCGTTGAATTCATCCAGTAAAGACCCACCTTGCATTTCATGCCCTCTTCTGGGAAAATCATTCATGCATACCGAAATGTTAATTGTTGACAAATTTCAGTCGCCTTACTGGCCAGCACTGATCGTGTCCTTTGAATATCAATTAATTTTAGTCATTCAGGATTGAACTGTGAAAATTGAAATACTTTTATAGGCCAATGTAGGCCAAAATACAGAAAGAGAAACAATTTGCAACTTTTCGATAATGTACCCCATTGCAACTTATCCTTTACCCGCACATATACTGTACATCTACAGCCCAAGTCACAGGGTACATGTAGAATTCAAGGCTTAAGTGTATATTGTCTGATAAGACACCTTTTGCACGGTGTGTAGATTTCATTGGATATTATTTGACTTGATTTTCTTTCCAGTATAATTCACACTCCGTTCTCTGCTGGTGTATGATTAACGAATTTCTCCAAGTAAAGGATTCGCGAATATTTATATCATAACGCTGTCAAACAGAACAAAAACCTAGCGTTGTACGCCGTCTTTTGACGTCGTGAAATGGAATACTAGCGATATAATTCACACTCCGTACTCTGCCGGTGTATGATTAACGAATTGCTCGTGTAAAGGATTTACGAACATTTAAATCATAATGCTGTTAAATAGGACATAAAACCTAGCATTGTACGCCGTCTTTTGTCACACTCCGTACTCTGCTAGTGTATGACTAACGAATTGCTCGTGTAAAGGATTCACGAACATTTATATCATAACACTGTCAAACAGGACAAAAACCTAGTGTTGTACGCCGTCTTTTGTCGTCGTGAAATGGAATACTAGCGATATAGGTCACACTCTGTACTCTGCTGGTGTATGATTAACGAATTGCTCGTGTATTAAGGTAGTCCGCTCCAAACAGTGGGGGAAGGGGGTCAAAGAGTTTTTAAAAATGAATAACTGTGTCAACATAATCTAGAGCTTCAAAATGATATATTATATAGAGTAACTGTTCAGCATCATGAAACTGAAAAGAAAATAGGGGGTCACCGTATCCGTTCGCATGGAAAACACGATGCAAGATGTGAATACGGATGAAAAAATGTGCAAAAATGCCATAATTTCTGTCATTTTAGGTAAATGTGTGTGATTTCGATCGAATATGTAGAAGAAACGAGCACGGTGACCCCCTGTTTTCTTTTCAGTAGTAGGATGCTGATCATTTACTCTACAAAATATGTAATTTTGAAGAGATAATATTAAAAAAATGACTTTTAAATGTTGACTCTTCGTTACCTCACTGTTTGTAGCGGACTACGTTAAGGATTCCCGAATATTTATATCATAACGCTGTTAAACAGGACAAAAACCTAGTGTTGTACGCCGTCTTTTGTTTTGTCGTTGTGAAATGGAATACTAGCTATATATTGTCTGGTTTAATTTTTCAGAAAAAAAATATTTGCTGAAGTAACCCATATCTACAAAGTTTTGGTATCTCCATGACACCGTACAATTTTAATTTCCCAAATTAAGTAATTCCAAATGATCCTTATCACAAAACAAAGACTGAAGACTGGAGGTAACCTTAATAAAATATCCACTTTATTCCATATACTTTGTAAAGAACCAATATACAACACAATCGTGAACATGTTATTTGTCAGTGTAAACAATATATTAATTTGTTATATAATTACAATCTAAAAAATATCAAAAACACCCAATCGACCTGCACAAAAAGCACCACTTTTTAAAATTTACTCTTAGACAAGGTAACAACAGTAAACAATGTCAACATAACAACTCACAACCTCAACTCACACAATGACAGGATTTGTACAAAATTTTGATACAAAATTTATAAATTTGTCCAAGTTGTATTCGTCCACAAAAGTTTGGTAGAAAAGTTCATTGCACCAGTGAAATATCACCAGACCTCACTTCCCGACGAAAAACTGCATCTGTGGAAGAATCGAGACACCAAATTAATATCCCCGATCTTCTTCATATTAAAGTCGCCATGTGACACAGATATATTTGTAAACTATGTTGGTTATTTCGTGTTGTCTTATATCCCCACAATGAACAGTGTTTATGTAGTATGGTATTGTACTATGTCCCTCGGACGTGTTAAATAGAGCCCGGGTCTTGTCGATGAGCACACTGACCGCGCTCTCGCAGATGCCCTGGAAGCTGGAGCGCCTTTGTTGACTGGGGATGTCCAGAAGTCGGCCCCGACTGTCCCTGCGTCCAGGTTCCTGTGAACGACGGACAACACACTTCAGGTCTTCAACAGGCCGTCACACGGGCACCAGTTCTCTTGACTTGTGGGGGCAAGCTTGGATATTCATGACTGGCAGATATAGCTAACTATTACGTGATTAGAAATGTGTTATCTAGAGTTTTATACTAGTTAATGATAATAGTGACATTATAATGAAAATATTAACTATAAAGGATATTAGAACAAAACGGTGAAGGTGGTTACTCACCCAAGCTGAATGACTCCTAAACTAACATATATTATTATGAACTGTTGAATAACTAAATATATATATATTCCATAACACTACACAGAAGCTAACTATCACACAACACGATCATTCACACACACTTTGCAAAGATGACTTGGCAGAAGACAGACTTAAAGATACCTAATTATGTCAAATATATATTACCCTAATAAGCATAATCAACAACTCTTCATTAAAAGTAGATTACCTAATTCTTAACAGGAGTATCATTGACCAGAAGTCAGAATTGCGTGAGCATAGGATCGCTTCTGTGAATATAGTTTCCTTGATGGTTTCGAAATATCCAGATGTACGAGGAGTTTGCCGTATTAATACGTATGTTGTCGGTGTGTTCCCTGAACCAAGAAAGTGAAAATACCTGGAAAGTCTACCAAATCACAGAAAAGCTGACACGAAGACACTGAGTGTGAATCCTAATCTAGATACGATATACAGAGTTCTATTCAGGCACTATCAAGCGACACATTTGGACAAGTATGATGAACTTAGAACTATTTCACGGACAACATTAGCTTGCTACCAGGCATCTAAGTATACGAGAGATGGTTGTACGACTACAGAGTCTAGTTGAGACATGTGATCACCTCAATAATACGATAACAAGCGTCTACCTTCATCATCTACATGATTAAAGTTGGATATTTCATTCGTCTCTTTAATACCACTTTATTCCCTTCCCTATGATATAAACACCCACTTGGAACAGTTCTAAGAAAATGCAGATCGAGCTTCCAATCTTATCATTATAGCACTCATCATCGGAAGACGGAAGTTCCATGATTGAATTGCCAACATGGCATGAACATAATTGGCAAAATACCATTAGTATGGGTGTATTAAACATGGTGTTAAAATCATTTTTATATATTCGAAGAAAATCCTGCTATATTACATATTCTCCATATTACTCCTGTAGTAGTAGCAATTATTGGAAACCAGCTATCCATCCATACACCCTGGCCCATGTCACACATCTCAACTGGCTACTAGGAGGAGCTTAACTAGACACGTAAAACGAGAACATACTGGTACCACGACTGGGCCCATGCTCTGTGTGCTGGAGCGGCGAGGGTTCCCGAAGAACAGTGCGTCCGTCAAGTCGTTGCCCGAGGCCTCAGAAACGAGGATGTGTGGTGTGCCCTGGGTGTTGTTGTTGTTATTGGGAGCCAGACTGGCCCGACGCTCTCGGACGATCTTGTCCAGCACAGCTTGCTCCTCCTGACACGGCAGTGGGCACAGAGAGAACGTGCTTAGGTATCTAGGCTTACTCTGGGGGGTAACTAACGAGTACTTCTAACACACCAGGTATCATGCTTCCTGGTCAAGTTTTTAAGTAATAGCTGGCTAGCTCTGGGGTGAGAAGTGAGTAGATAGGGTACGTACGACTCCGAGTCCCTGGAAGCTGGAGTGACGGCGGTAGGCCTTGGGTCCCAGAGACTCCGCGGACGAGCCCCTGGTCTGAAGCTCCGGCGTGCTCGGGGCTGGGTACACAGGTAGTACACAACACGAGTGTTTACATCAGAATCATATTCGCGGAATAAAGAGTACTGCGATTTGGTATTTTATACATGGGTATTTTGGAATGCACATCAGAAGATAGGAATGTTAGTAGTATAGACAAGTCACGAGGACACTTATATCATAACGGGCTGATGCACCAGAGAGATAAAATACACATTTGACTTAAATATCATGCAACGAAATTGCGTCTTGAAGCAAGGTACATGTATATGCTCAGAAGATACATTCCAGTTTCTGGGTGGGGAAATTTTTGTGTCTGTTGTAATTTTAGAATGACACAATATGTAATGATACGATTAAAGTGAAAGTTCTTCATACTAAACTCAACTCTCAGGAGTACAAACCATGATGTGGATATGTAACAGTAAACTGTATAGACACACAGTATATGCATTAAAATCACATCGACAAGAGACAACACGAACAAAAACACGACACCACAGACAACTTGTTTCCACAAAAGTACATCCAGCTCAAAATTGCGTTCAAAAGTGTCAAAAGCGCAGAAATACTATCTGCGGTTGGCAATTTGCAGGATGACAGCTGTCAAAAGAACAAGACAAAGGCGGAGAGGATTGAAGTACAAAGACGGTACCAGGGAATGAGACCGTACACACGACTCTACACAGTAGTTCTTACCTTGTCTGTAACCATACTTATTGTACGCCCCTCCTTCAGATACAAATAGCAATAGAAGCGTTTCTCAAACTGTATACATATTGAGCTGTGTGTCAAGTGTTGCAGAGAGAGAGAGAGAGTCAGTGTATTTCGTGTACAACTTGATGGACGCAGACAGAAAGAGTACAGTAGTTATGGAGTGTACCACGCTGAGTACAGAGTGCATAGTTAGTCACACCTAAACTTGGCCACAATCAGACTCGTTAGTAGTTACGTTACTTGTGAAGCATGAACAGAACAAGCACCAGTGTATGTGATAAATACCAGTACATGCCTCAGATGTGGTTATCATAACATGTAACACAGAAATAAACACACAAGTCTAGTTCAGTAATTCTTAAGTAAAGAAATATATCTGGTAAATGACCCAAACTGTCGGTATATATTGCATGCTTTGAAGAAACTTGTATTCTAGATGTGCAGGTTAGTGGAAATATTTCTGGAGCATTGGTCAGATTTCTCAGGGGTTTTCTCATCTGATTAAAATTTTCTTTTCGATATCACAGTTGAAACTAGGCCTAATTGATTTCCAAAGCGTTACCAAAATGAGACAGAAATCTGACCAAGAATCCTTGACACAGTGTGCGTGACAGATAAGATAGAGAATCCGTTCTTATGTAACCCAGCAGATGTAGCGAAGGGTTGAGGACTTTTTTGTTACGGGGTGGCGGGTCGGGTGGGACGCTATTATAGGGAGTGATGTAAACCGCGCTGTAGATACGTACTGTAGTCGAAGGACTTGCGGCGGCCCCTGTTCTGGTAGGCCTCGTCCACAGAGAGCAGGTACTTGCTGGCCACGGCCTCCTGCTTGGGCGGGTCGAACACGCTGTACCTCATGTCTATCGACGTCCGCCTGGGGAGGAGAGCGGGAGCGACACACGGGTGTTATAGTCGACATATATAGGTACTTAGCAATGAACATACCCCCTCATCTCAATATTTGAGAAAGACACACAATTCAATCATTTATACAGAGGACTATCCAAACTTTTACAAATACCTTCACAGAAACGTTAAATTTTCTAAGTTCATGCAGTAACACAATCCAACACTAAGTTGTCAATAATATGGATCTATGATAATATGCAGTGCTTTGAATCAACATAGAAATTAAAATGAAGGCATATATTCAGAATCAGAGGTTCAGATATACTTCCAACCTAACATACTATCTCATGCCATGCACACAAACTTCACAAGGACACCAAGATTTGCATGCACTTGCTGTTCAATCATCATTCTCCCAAAAAACATAACTGACAAAACCTTAATTTCATACATTTCCATGGCTCGGTACATGTATGAATCTGTTCAGTAGATTCCAACGCAATGAAACATTTTCAAGTTTCAATGTGGATATTTGGGAATCCGTGGTTGTTCACAATAATACCACTAACGCGTCAGTGATTCGCAGAGAGCGTACAACAAAAGCAAGGCAGTTCCCATATTACAACTGTAGGTAACAGATGCAATATGGGCGAGAGAATAGCAAGCCAGGGTGCTGCAAGTTTGGGGAACAAAAGTGAACATTCAGTAGACTATAATAGGAAACATTGAGCAGCAAGTTGTAATCAGAAAAGCTTGATATAATATTTGAACAAGTAGAACACAACCATTGAGAGGGTACGGAAGGAGTTTTTCACAAGAATACCAAAGCGGGAATTGATATGTAACCCTTGAACTCTTAGGGTTACCAGTGATTTCAATGAGTACGGACATCACCATAACAAACGGTTCGTTTTATGGCACTTAAGTTGGAAGCGTCACAACATATATAAATGTATTCAATAGCGCCAAAAATATATGACGAAATACATTCACTGAAGAAGCACTGGCTTGTCACGTATTGGCTAAAGGCGGACAGCAGGGTAAGTCGAGAAGCACAATGCATTGGTGGAGATCTAGGAGTGCACACGGGAGCCGCTCTGGGCCTCTCAATCACCTTGGACTGTGTCTCCCCACCGAGTACGTGGAACCCAAACTGGAGTTCGACCCGAAACTGGGCCTTTTGCCCATGCCCGTCATCAACAAGTATTCCTCGGGGAGTCTGATGGTATTGGCCCGTGAAGCTAGGTAATACATTTGCTGCATGCTCGTGCGTCTACAAGGAAATAGAATGAAAGCGGCGCGAAAGCAACCTAAACTTCTAAATCTAGATGTAAACTCATCTCCCCCCAACTTCTGTAATGCGCACCGCCTACCAACCAATAATACCGCAATGGGATTGTCAATAGGAGATTGCATTGCCAAAGGAAATATTACTGTTCATTTCGAACAATTTTGAATAGTGTCTAAATGATTTTTTTTCCCATTTCATTAAGGTATCAGACATTATGGGATGGTTGGTGCAGATCACAGAATACCATCTTGTACCGATACCTTCTGCCCACAACACAGATGGAGGATCACTCCAAAGTAATGTGCCCTAATACTTCTTGGTTTTATGTGCAACATGTTCGAGAGTTAGAATTTTCGCAATACTGTATCTACAATATAAATAAATATGAATAAAAATTGTTACACGCCTCATACTTTTCGTCACATTTTTGGGTGGACACACAATGTCGAAACAGGCTGCAAAATCGATGGATTGTATTTTGGCATGTTACCCATACGCATCTTGTCAGATATATTGTCTCGGCAATGGATACTTGACAGTTGTAGTGAATATTTTATTTCGAAACATCAATAAATGTCATGATATGCGATAAGGAGTGGCACAGTGTGCAAGATGCATCCCAAGCAAGTGAAGGCACATTAGCTTCCGCAGTGAATTCCAACAGATAATTTTAGTATTTTGAAGTCTTTAGCTTCGCTAGGGACTGAAGGAAATACATGTAGGCACCATTTGGAGAAATCATACACGTGTACCAGTATATATATATATATATATATGATATATATTGACCATTTACCTACCAGATTTACAAGTGTACAGTGAAATACGATAGGCAGAAATGTTTCACATTAATTACATGTAACCAGACGATAATGCCAACTCTACCTCAGAAACTACTGTACTCAAATCAGGACATAACTGAAGCTTGTGCATTAGTCATTGACTATTAATCAGACAGATCATAGTGAATCATAATGTGTATAATGCACAACAGCAAAACATCGCTAGCTGATCTGTAAACCAAAGACAATGTGCTAAACATATACTAAAATCAAATTGTGAATATAACGTCAAACACAAATGCCAAAAATCAGGCTTAAGTTACATATATATAGGTAAACATGCAAAGTGCTTTGTGCTGTACGTGTTTAACTTCTCAACTTCTGAAAACCTCGAAAAATACTTGTTTGTATGGATAGAAAGAGGCTGAGTTTATCCACAATGGTTATAAACAAATGTCTCGAAATGCAACTTAAAAGTTGAGTTTCAAAAACTTTCAGTAGGTAAGTATCAATACCATCCAACAAGTGGATTTATGTGGCCCAGGAGGAAGGCACTCGATGAAGTTGCACAAAGTCCTTATCATCATGATATTGGTGTAGATATTTGCATGCACGAAGCACGTTGCATACACGCTATATATTGTAACGAAGCAACCAAAAGTAACCCTGCCCCTGCCGAGAGTCCCATCTACACGAGGTCTACCTGAGCTCCAGGGCCCGGTTGTCTGGCACCTCGCTCATCATCTTGTTACGACGCTGTCGGTCGATCTGGTCCAGCATGTCTCTCAGTACCTCCATCAGCAGACTGAACTGTGGACATCGAATTCAGAAGAGGCGTGTGAACATACACGTTTAACATGGGCAACCCGGGAGAACATGCCATGATATGCACCAATGTCTCACCTGTTCCACCTCCAGCCCCGGTGTCGCTGTGTAAGGAATCAGGGTCGGCATCACTTTGGTCGCCAGCAGGTTCTGTGTCAGCCCGTACTTCTTGTCCTGTAGCATGTACTTATATATTCCTGCAAAGTGCGATAACAAAATACTATTGTCGTGCGGTCGGTTTTGGTAGCGGGAAAGAAGACTCCTTTGAGATGTAATTATCAAATTGAGATGAATGAGATGAGACTTTTTGACAGCTACTCGCCTATCACAGACACAATTATGTCAACATCCTGACACTGTATTTCCGTCAAGAATGGCAAGACTTCGTCTAATATCATCATTTTATCGAGTGAATCAAGCAGTCGGTGAATGCAGGCAAGAGCGTTGAGTTTAGTCTAAAAACGAGGAATAAATGCGACAACCAATATCATAGCGTACAGCAAGGTTATTGGACTGGGGTGATAAAAGGCGGAGGAACATGTGCATTATGATAAATACCTCAAAGAGCACCGTTTCTATAACTTACCCGGACGTTCGAAGATTTGGTGAATATACTTTTAGCTTTGGGTAGCACCAGTTTTCTCATTGTCTGGTCGTCCAGGTAGCGCTTAATCGTACTGAACACACCGATGGCCGCTTCCTGGTAGCAGTAGGAAACTATTAGTAATGAACAGATCTTGACGCACTCGAGGATTGAAACATGATATAGAGTACCATGATATAGAGTACCATGTACAGAATGAGTTAATGACTTCGTACTTGGCCCTGTATGGAGTTGGACTCTAGTGTACTGAAGATCATGGGCAGGACGTCCGACTGGATCTCCTCCTCTGTAGACTTGGCCATGATGGTGTCCAGCTTCTCCAGGAGATACACCGTGGCCTGTAGAACATCCAGTCAAAAGGCGCGGATCAAATCGTGTTACTATGTGATCTGTATTATACAGCAAGACCCAACCAGGATTTTGTCCATCGGCCGTCGTAAGATTTGCAATGAACTACATGTATTTGGCTATTCATTTCACGTATATTTTATACGTATAGCTGAGTATGAAGTTAATATAATTTTACAGGAAGTTCATGTAGCCTATGTTCGATCATTTCCATATTATCATCATCAATGACTTGACCAACAAAAGTTGAGTGACTGTTGGTGTACCTGGACAGGACGGGACATGGTGAAGACCCTCTTGAACTCGGGCTGGATGTGTGTCCTGTACTCCTCCTCCGAGGAGTGCTCCACCATGCACAAGAGAGACGGCAGCACCATGATAAGCATGTCCCCGTAGTCCAGTTGTTCCCGCAGCATCGGGAACACCGAGTTGTACAGCAGCTTCTGTGGGAGCCATGGCAACCAGAGTAATAACACCAGCCATTGATTGACGTATCAAAGGCAATTGTATTGTATGGACATGGAGTTTTGTCCAATATTCAATTTACAACAATCTATAACGGCGTTTCTATTTAGATTTTTGTTAATTAAATGGGATTGCTCGCATGCAATGGAATCTTTTGAGGTTTAAATGATACGCGACACCGAATGATTTCTGTTTCATTTTACGGTAACTTCATTACAGGGACGTCTTGCTTTTCACTGACAGATGATGGTGGCAGGAAACAGGAAGTCTGATACCAACCCTGGGGAACTGTGGGATTGCTTGAGCGAGTTTTGTGAAAAATTCTATTTTCTGTGAGAGATCCTTGGAATCGACTGCGTCTAGCATCTGCATGCACCTCACCACGGGATCATCAAAGTAGCGCAACTGTGGGGCGGAACATTAAACATCTCCCATTACACAATCTAATTGTGATATCAGATGAATTAGAGAGAATTATCATGTTACTTGAGAGAGCACATTTGATTATCAGAATGTCATAGATATCTCGGTGCGTTTAAAACAGAAATATGGAGACAACTATAATTATGTATGTTAATTACTGGCTGTAGATTGATTGTATATTTTACGATCCGTTCTAATTGGAAATGTTCGTGGACTTGTACGCGTGAATATTTTATCACTCTTTGGTACAGAGCCGGATCCGGTTCTGGTGAAATTGGTTAAATTGGTCTGAGCTCTCAAATCCTGGAACTTAATCCAGCTGGTCACGTCATGCCACGAACCCAGTTAACCCTTTCACACGCACCGTGACAGGTAACAAGACTGATTACTGACCATCATAAATTGTTGGGCCATGGGCCTGTAGCGTATGTCTTTGTTGATCATCTTCTCGACTGGCTCAACCAGACGGATGGGCATTTTATGGGCTATCTCGCTAAATAATTCCGTCATCTGTGCGGGTGGCAGAGACAGGGACGGGAGGGGGTTGGAGAGAGAAAACACTCGGTATAATACAAACAAACCCACTGTCACCTCTCCGGGCTTCCCAGTGAATACATAATGTTTGGTCGAGTGCAATAAATTGTGCTTTTGGCTCAAGGTTGACAATGTTGGTAAATCTAGCTCTGATACACATCAGACTACTGAGAGTTAGGTTCTACCAGTTCTGTCCGTGCCGTATTACCGCCGACACACAATATGTACCTCCGCCGATTTTCTAAAGTGCTGTCTCATTGTATACGCCTAGAGAGGCAGGTAGGAGACAAAACAACATCTTAGTCCGCCTCCCCTCATCTCATAACCCTGCGACACACAATAACTCGCACGTGGATCGGCATATATCATCTGATGCAGGTCTAAGTTGTCTCCGGAACAAACGGCGCATCCTGACCATTATTTTACGAGGGTTTGCGTAATGGCTTATTTGTATACCCAGAACAAATCATTTCCTGTGTGGTCGCCTGCAGCTAGCGACGACAAAGCTTGGACTGGCAATAACAGCTAAATATGTGCATTTAGACCTACATCGAGTCTGATGTATTGGACTAGAGTCACCTCTTAAATCTGTCAGAGGGACTCAGTGCTCGGTTCGCACGATTCTGCATTCGGTAATAACACTGATAATATTTTTTAACACTAAATGTTTCAGTATGAACTAGATTCCATCCCTGATTTAGCCTAATAGAACACTTGCTATTACAATTCAATCGTGAGTATAAATTAGAAAAAAATAAAATTTCGTCTTTGTCGTCTCCTGGAAATTGCATTTTGCAGTTCACAAAGGAAACAACATCTAGGTGCATTTCTTGTTTGGAAATAATTATCTCGATGTCGATTGAATTAGCTGGTGATTGGGTTCCATTGCCGTCCGAGCTGAGCCTGACGCTGAACTGATCGCGGTGCGTTTAATGCGATTTTCACGGAAGACGTCCTGACAAATTAGGCTTGGTCATATCACTAGCGTGTCATATAACTGACGAACAATGACGCAAATCGTCGCTGAACTATTCCTCAATATACTACACTTTGGCGATGACAATATTATCCATCAGCAAATAGGAGCAACCCTAAATCAATTGACACGCCCAAATGATTACATCGATAAAAAGCACATCATAGCGACTTATGTCAAGAATGGTTTAGAACGCCTAATTACACTATAGTATTGTTGCCATGGATACTGAAGATTGACTGATTATTGAAGCCATGATAACACGTCCGTCAAGCTGCCGTCCAGTCTTCATCACGCTACTCTGGGAGATGATAGGCTGACGAATTTAATTCTATCAGACTACAGCTTATAGCCTCACGTCAGATTAAAATCTATCGATACATCTTCATTCCCTTCCAGACGTGATGAATTGTTTGCCCGGTATAAAACTAATAACAAAGTGAGTCCCAGGGCGGCCAGTCAGTCAAACTCGACAACAAAGGCGGAGTCGAGGGCCGCCGTGTGCTGTAATCGACACAGACCAGATCAGCTGCAGATAATTTAACAACAGGTGACACATTCCCCTCGTGCATAATTTATTGTAAGGAATTGTCGTGAGAACACATTAAATTCCTCCCCACTCACGACTCGAGCAATTGTGCAGAATTCTGTAGAAATGCCATTAGAAAGTACATTACTTTTCCATCCTTTTCCATCATTCAGATAAAAAAAACTTTATCCTGGTATGTATATGCCAATTATCATAGAAAATACAATGGAATATATATTTCTGCAACTCGATGGACCTGTATTCTGGTAGGTGCAGTGACATCATTATATGACATGGTACGAAAGAACACTTGAGCTTTACCATTGATGAATAGTATTACAACAAGATTCCTAGAAAAAATATAAATTATCTTCACACTATTATCACTGCAACAATGTATTGTCATTACACAAGGACATCATTACCATTTCGATCTTCTTTGCATAAGTAGCGGGGTTGTGGTTGGCTTGGATGGGGGACTGGCCGCCGTTGAAGATGGCGCAGATGAGTACGCCGAAAGAGAACATATCACAGAGACAGGTGCCGTACGAGGCCGTCTCCAGCTGGACCTCCGGTGCGATGTAGTCCAGGTCCGGCTGGGCCATCTTCGGACACTTGGTGCTCCAGGGCGTCATCCCGAACATGTCCGTCTGTACGGGGGAGATTCTCATACCAGTCACTCACGCCCACTACATGTTCACTGATTAACAAGCCTATTTATCTATGCATGTTCACAGATATTATTTGAAAATACACTGCTTTTACAGTAAACAACAATTATACGCATGACGAGATGACGGGAAGTCAGCTTGGGTGCATGTACAGCAGATATATATACAGTACATATATTGTTACATATCTTTTTTTCTCACAAATACCACTTCATAGATGTACAAATCGTGAACTTGAAGCAGTGACATTGTTCATAATGATATAAATAAGTCATTTGAATCCCCATTCAAGGCGTACTGTGGCCACCAGTACATGACACTGACCTTGCTATCCTTGGACTTCTCCATGAAGCCGAGCCCGGCCAGCTTCCACATCCCCCGCTTGGTGACGACGATACTAGATGGACAAATGTTCCCGTGACGGGAGTGTTCTGACGTGTGTATGTATCTCAGGGCCTCCGCAATCTGGATCAGGGACGGTAGAGTTTATATAATTATGCTTGCAATGCTTATTACTCTGGAATCCATTCGACATCATCGGCGAAAAACTACAATCGTTCACACAAGCTATTTTATGACGCTGATCATCCATTAGTGATGATGAAAAGAATAACAAATCAATATTCGCTTATTTGGATCGTCGTTTTGTCACTGGTTATTCGTAGATGAGATCCACGTGTATCTACCAGATGTAATTGTTCAAAACTATCGGCGACAACACACATTTCCTTCTGTTAAATCATTAATTTAATGTTATCCTTAATACAATTAGTAACCATTGTGTATATTACGTTGATTTCAATCTAGATCCATCGAGCATCAGGGTTTAGGGGGGGGGGGGGGGCAGGTCCTCCCCCCTCTCTCTCAAAAAAAAAAGAAGAAGGAAAAAGAGAAAAAAGAAAGAAGGAAAAAGGGGGAAAAGAAAGGGGAGGAAGTGTTTTCAAAATAAATTACTCCGGGAAGTAGCTTTGGCTTCTAGGGCCCCATGTCGCGAGCAGTATATTCGTTCTACAGCCCACCCACTTGTTCTGAGTAAAAGCACTTTAATGCCTTCATCTTCTATAAATGAATTGAGAGCATTGAATGGGCGAATGCATATAATCCTTTGATGGGGCCCAAAACCAAGTAATATTTCATGCCATATTTTGTTTCAACTACAGTGATCATGCATTTATGGGTGTAAAGTAATGCTTGGCAATTAGACCCAGGAGAGCTCTGGGATGCTGCATTGGGCAAGCGAATACCGCCAGCTTCTGGGGCCTTCCAGCGGGCCCCAGACCACCGGTCAACAGGGGCTTGTTTCAGCTCGCTTAGCAATATTTCACAACTGGCCTTCCCCTCAAAATCATAGATCTGCCCCCGAATCATCCATACAAAAATTCTTTAGGGGAATGGGAAATGGACCGAGGAAAACCTCTAAACACACCCCACTGGGCATACATATCCCTTCAAGCGGGTCCCAGACCCTCTGCCTTCACCACCTCGCTTCGAGACATTTTACATCTTGGCCCTCCTTCAGAACCCTGGATCCACCCAAGACCAGGCATTCATAGACTCTCCAAGGCCATGGAATTTGGACCAAGTAGAGCCTCATACCACACCATTGGGGATGCATAAACCTTCAGCGACTGGGGCCCGCTTAAAGGCCCCAGATTCCCGTCCGACAGGGTCTCGCTTTGCTCGCCGCTATATCGATCGATTGCTTCGCCATCCCGCCTCCCAAAATCCTATACCCGCCCCATATCATTTCTCAGCTCATATAAGATGGACTAATAAATAAATTGATTTTTCAAGTCAGATATTAGTGTTATTTTGTTACAGACCTGTTTTGTAATACAGTGACATTGATTTGCTCGTAAAATTAATAGAGCAAGCAAACTACTCGCCTTAATGACACGTGCGGTAATCTAATGTTTGTGTCCTTTCTAAAGACACAGTTAGTTAGCTCCCTCCTGATACTGGATGATAATGGTCTGTCGTATATTATGTCAAGTAGACCACTGAGTTCTGTTACACGTACCAGCACTCCCAGTCCGTGTTTTTTTTAATAGTTTAGTACAGAAATGATGATCTATATCTCTTGAATTCTGAGCTAGCAGAAGTAGCATAATTAGGTTAATAGTCTTGTTCAGCTGCTGGAGGCTCTGTTATGGTCCTCACACCAGAGCTACCTGTCTTGGTTAGTTTTATTCTCGACTCTGACTAATGCAAAGTTCTTTCCGTGTCGCGCTCATTAACTCAATACCGGAGAAAAACTTTCTCTTTCATTTTTCCATAATTATCAACTGACTGGATTAATGCGACTTTATTAGGTAGTCTACTATCCTGGTGCTGCGGCTGCCAATGTATATTTCATATTTACGTTCTCTGACCCACTGCGGGTCTCCAGTAATATATATACACATGTATGGGGCTGAAATTGCGGACGTTATTTTACTGATGTTCTACATTAGGCGTGTCGTGATACCCCACGAAAAAAAAATTAGCTTCATTCACGATGACCAAAAGCGAGGTGCAGATAAAGGCTCGGGGTACTTTGCATCCTGCCAAAGCGGAGAGACTGTGCACCTCCGGGCATAATAACACACATCATTCATCAGAGCTAGGCTGGCTGGTGCACAGCATCGTGTTCTGACGGGGGCTGGTGCGCAAACAACAGTTTGTAAAGAAAGGTCGGGAAGAGGACCAGACTGTATCTTATTTCCGCTGTGGTTAGTATGCCATATATAGAGCCAAATTACAAAGAACATCGCAGCTTCATTTCCATCATTATTGAGAAATGCAAAAAAAAAAAAAACTAGCATGGAATGGCCCCTTCTCGAACTATTACAATATAGTCAGACAAAGCACAATGCGGCTAATACTGCAGCAAACCAAGACATGAATGGTTCTTCCAATTTCTGAAAAATCTACGCAAGACTGGTTTCAAAAGGATGACAACGGATAAAATAGCCCCACTCAGCCGTCAGTCCGGTGCCCGACTCTTGTCCAAAGAAAGGAGCATCAAGCCCAAAGCCCTCCTTGAAACTGTTTTGTGACAGATGTAGTTTTGTATATTTAAAGACTCTCAATCTATAAGAAATGAGGTCCAAATCTAGCGAGCGGCTAGTCAGAAAATCGATTTCTTTCTATATGTTTTTTTATAGCCTTTGAGGCACATTACACCACTGGATAACTATAGCTAGCTATCAACTACTTTGATTACGTTGCTCTCAAGAAGACGATCTTGTTTGTGGGAAATTGGTCTTCCATAAGGGTAGCCGAACTACCGCGGTGTGGTGTACGACGTCCAACCAACTATGCCATTGGAGACAGGCCACACTTTGATCGATCATCTGATGCTCGAGTCGCCTCCTTTATGGAAGGGACCTGATATAAATCTTGTTAGATTGTTGTCACCAGTACGTCGGTCATCCTTCTAGAAGTAATGTAACCAATGTCAAACGTTTTCGATCTGAGATAAGATGAAGCACAAATAAGTGTTAGCAGGATCCAAATCGAGCCGAGGGAGCAATTAGCGTGGCCTTGAGAAGGGACCACGTGGTAGAGCAGGGTGATCGGTCCCGGGGTTATTTGACAGCCTGGACAGAGCCCCAGACACAGCACCACAGGCGGAACCCGGGGCTCTCCAGTCAAAAATCCCAAACATGTCACCACTCCTGGTCGAGGTGGTGGGAGAGAACAAACTCAGCATCCACCGAGTTTTTTTCCACCAACCAAGCAGTAATTTATTATGTTTGTCGGGAAGATGAAGAGGATATTTTACACAGCACAGCACCGGTCTTAATAGAAACTTCCCACGAACTATTTTTCTACCCATTTTGTGTGTTGTTTTAGTGGCTCGAAATGTGGAAAGAGTTGTCATTTCCCGTCAAAATCTAGTTGTCAGGGAAGTCGCGTGCCAGTTATTTACAAGTACACAACGGCTGTGCGACCAGTGTGAGTGTGTAGTAGGCATCGAGGAAAAACTGAAAGAAAACTTAGACATCAGGTCTAACTCTAGACGCTTAACAAAGGATTAATGGCATTAAACTGTTGTCAGGACACCTAAGATTACGCAAGGGGCACCTGCTTGGCATGTATAATACAAGCTTCAGTCAGTTTCCACTCAATAACATTCAATGTTCGTGAAATCAAGCAAGCATTCCCTGTATACAGTGTGTTGTGCGAGTTGATGTCCGTATGCAGTTTACCACGGTAAAAATGTGACCATTTTCAGTTATTTGATTCCGTTGTACGTTCGCAAAAGCATAGATACCCAAACTCGTGTAAACTGTATTTAATAACATATGTACGTGTACATAATCAAATTGGTAGTATTGTGTAGTATTATGTCTATTGTCTATGGCCTACATTCATGGGAAGAACGCATTATCAAATAAAAGAGGAATAATTGTCTGCGTATCAATTCTGCTTCAGTGCAGTTCCCGTGTGATTACCTGGACCAGATATCGCGTTTTTTGTCTCAAGTCTCTGAAAAACCCATGTCATTGTGAAATGCCGAAAGTATCAGAATTAATATCATGGAATTCAATTTGGCTGAGTGTTTCTCCTTGTTTCCTTCCTCGAAAAGAGATCTAGGTCAATGCATAAAAAACCTTGGAATATTACGCGCTTTTATAGGACGTGAAGACTCCTCTGTCTGGCCGGGGGAAGTCTGTATGGCAAGGGAAGCTTTCACTGTATGGCTTTGAGTCATATGATATGATCATGGCACGGAATTAACTACAGTGCCAGGTATCCGCCTTGTACCTGTTTCCTCAATCAATGACGTCGTGCTGCAAATTAGTTCAAGTCTTCATCGACATTTATCCAAGCACGGTCTTACCGAGTGTCAGATGTATGTATCCATGATGAAGAAGGATATAGGCACTCATACCAAACCCACTCCATAATACATCAAATACAACAAGATAAACTGATTTTTGTTTCCACACGAAAACATTTAATGTATAACAATCTTACCTGTAGTATGCCATACTTCAGCTCGATATCTAGGAAGCTGTGATCCTGAGAGAAAAAAAGAAAATTATTTTGGCTATCGTAGTTGTGTAGTTTTATTTTTGTCATGTGTTTTATTACTCATTAATGGACTTAGATTGTTACTTAGCCAGATCTATCACGAGTAAGTGACAAGCCACCTGATGTTCGCTCGGTGGTCAGATATTTTTGAGTCAATATCAGTGTTCAATAGGATTAAAAAACAATACAATCGATCACGGTTCATCCTCTGACCAATATCGACTGACGGACAATCAATAGGTCTAGGCGCCAGGATCTGTTCAACCACACAGTGGGAAGATTGGTGTCCTAATCGGGGCTTTGGTCTTATATCGACATTGCTGCCATATTCTGGCAATGCTAGCGACATTCGCTCTGTATTTATGATAATATCTGGAGCAACTGTTGTTCATGCGTGCTTCCACCAACCGCGTGTCCGGGGTGCTTAATGCGTGCTGTGGCGGCGCCAATATTGACACGAGGGCCGTGGTAAACCGAATCAATCATCGGCTTCATGCATAGACTGTTACATCAAGTAAGTTTCTTTATTGCGGAAACAATTATGGTATCGTTTACACGAACCAACTGGTCGTTTATGGTTGGTGAGCATGCTCATCAAATATTGCACCTGCCAGAATACCGGTCTGAGTTGATACAGGCGCGAGTCTTGACTATTCATGGGTCCCGGGAGGTTATTAAAGACGGAGATTTGTAACCGGGTGGTTTTGTGGGAGGGGCCTAATTGCATGTTGCTGGCCAGAGATTTGAGTGACTGGAGCAGGATTTAAAAATAACCCAACAGCCAGGCTGATAGTGGACAAGGCAGCTCTGCCCGGGGCTGGATCTGCTAACTGCCTGACAGCGTACAGTGTGTACTCTCCCTCTCACATGCTAGTACAGTCAGCAGCAATAGCATTCATAGCATGTGGTTCTGTTTATTTATAAACAAGTTTCTACTGGACTGGCTGGTGCCTTGTAGGAATCTGATTGGCTGAGCGTTTAGAAACATCATCAGGTACCGGGTTTGAATTATCTGCAGCTTCAAAATTTTATGGTCTATTTTCAACACAAATAGAGAGTGGATGTTCTGAACAAAAACAAATTTCAAATTGTTGACCTAAAATGAGATACCTTGCAAAAATGTGATTATGAATATGACCTATTGAAAGAGTTATTTTCCAAACATTGTTCTGCATGTTCACTGCATCTCTGAGCCACAGATTATGGACGGTGCACAGTGCAGCTCTCTGCCTTTTATACCGGAACTCCCCCTTTAATGCAGGGCTCACGCAGAACAAATTGCCTCTTTTAGGCAAAGCTGGTTTATTTTGAGGTAACAATCCCTACCTTCGTAGTGGCAAATTTCACCGACCACATGATAGATAATACTCGAATCCCAATGACCGTAAAAAGAAATGTTGTGAGGCTTTTTCCCCGACATGATAGCGGACACCGGCTGGCCCGAAGGCCACAAACATGTCGCCCGTAACCGTCATTTTACCGACGCTATCAGGCTTTCGGATTTACCTTCATTTCCTGGGAGATATTGGCGGGCGTTCGCTCCATGTTCCCCAGTAAGTTGGACAAACTCGCCAAGACAGGTTCTGTCGCAAACGCGATGCTGTCGCTGAAATTGAAGACGGAAAACAGAATACCATTAATTACAGTAGGATTCGATTGGAAAGGGGTTTACGTCGGTATTTAACCAGATCGAAATGTAAATTACACCATAATATACCGATTGATTACGGATGTAAGAAAAATGGTACCACAAAACACATCATGTTGAGGACGAATGTTTCCCTATACGTGTACGTATGGTTACATTACAAGACACAGTCTCCGGTACGTGTATTAAAAATAATATTAAAAAACCCCAATAAATAAAAAACATCTAGAATGAGAATTAGAAAACCTTTGATTGCATCACTCAGCCCACAAATATAATAGACAGAACACCTACAACACTCCCTCACATAGATACCATTCTGCCCCTCAAGATTCTCGTAGCGAGACCAACACAACTGTGAGAGAGCCATTATGGCACATCAGAATTCTTTGGACGAATCTAGTTTCCTTTCCACGTAGGGAACTTGATAAATCATGATTAGTGGGGCAATAAATACATTTTCATTAAAGTAAACTTCATACTGACATCTCCATTGTGTCCTTCACAAGAAGCACTGGATCATTGGACCACTCTGAAATTCCACTATTGCTAATCAGCCAAATCTGCTCAAATGTCAGATCTCAGCTCCGTGATGAACTGTCCGAGTCTGATCACAATTTGGCCAGTTATTCGATGATTGAGATAAAGTTTGCGCACACCTGACACAGTACACCCGAAAGTGTCACTCAGACGAAATCATCCAAATGGTCACATTCCTTAGGGCATAAACTTGATGAAATCCCCACATATCATGTAATGCCAACATTTCATTGTGGGCAAAAAAATCAACCTCGGGCTGAATTGTTGTTAGCTCTTGTTTTTGGACTGAAAAATTTTGATGTGCATGGCAAACTGAACAGACCGGTATGAATCAATATGAACTTTTCGCAATGGTTATTTTGCGGCAAAAGTCAATTGCCTTTAACCTTCAGATATTACGTGTACGTTTCAACTCGGGAAAGTTACACGGCCTCAAATGATTGGACACGGCCTCAAATGATACACCGAAAACAACAATTGTTATATATATATTCTTCCTGGAAAACGAAAAAGAACGGAACTTATGAGTGACAGGATCGTGAAGATTCAGGCAGAGCGGCCCCGTGTGTTAGTTGTCTCGAGGCAAATGTGTTATTCAGTCTGCTCATGTGGCAAAATGGACGGCCCGAGCTGTTTTCGTATCTTGCTTGCTTTAATGAAGTAGCAAAAGATGACCCAATCTACAGAGCATCTTCCGCTCTAGCCTATAATTTAGCCGATCTTCCCCGCGCTCCGATGAGGGTATACCCAGGGTTTTTCCTGTGTCAGTCCTATTTTGGTTTCGCACTCTGGCGTCACCCAAAGGAGCAGACAAAGCCAATAAGTTCCTGTGATCAGTGTGTAACGAGGTCCCCCATGGGTTGGTGGGGCGGGGGTGGGTGGAGCCGAGGTGTGAGGCCGAGTCACGTACCAAGCTTCTCTCCACTCGATATGAATACATCGGGAGAAAGAGAACCGACAAGTAAGCAGGAGAATTCTATCAGAGACCATCGCAAATATCACCTGTTTTGTGAACGAGCCGACTACTTGGGAATGTTATCACTACGCCATGATCAATAGCTATAGAAGACAATAATATGTTTTGGGACGTCGCCAGAACTGGTTCAACTTATATCATGGAGGTCTGGCATTCGTGTTACCTAAAATGGGTCATAGTTGTTTTTTATTCACTACAAAATATTATTACGTGTATATTATATTCAACCACTTAGTACAAAACAGGTGCCACTCAAGTTTAAACTACACGGATGGTGTGTTTTCAAAATCCAAACTTGTAAATATGTTGCAAACGCGTAGTTAGAAACGATTAAATGTCGGCTGAAGGAGGCAATTGTTCAACGTATCCAGCCTTAGAGTTTATTCACATTTCCTGTCACAAAGGCTATGTAAATTAACAACGTCGGTGAACTGTAGCACAAATTAGCACAGGGCATTATTCATGAATGGTTTGCAGTCCCTTGACAGTTTCAGACGTGAAGTCTTCATTGGGAAGTCACCTCACTGTTCGGGCCAGTGTCAAGCTTGTCGACATGGACGTATGCGTGAGAGAATTGTCTTGTTGCACGACATCTCTCGACAACTCAGTCGTGGATCAAGCGAGAGAGAGAGAGAGAGAGAGAGAGAGATTCCACACCTCACGCTTCCTTGTTCTGTTTTTCGTCGTGCATAGAAGTGTACTGGTCAGCTCATGAGATGTCCATTGGAAGATTGTTAGCTATAGCTTCATATACCAACATAACTGATGTATAGACATTTTATTGCCAGTGACACGACACGGTTTGATGATGAACTTAGATGATCTAACATGAAACATTACATGTATAGACGCGGGACTGAGCTCGACCGATCCTGTATACCCAAAGTCACACTGACGCAACCAGGTGCATACAGTGTATAATCTAATGTTAAAAGTTCTGGAAATCCAGATTCTCCATTCATTCATTCAGTCATTCACTCAGTAGTTGATATTCTGGTGAATATTTGTACTTTCACGCTGTCCCATTTATCGCTGATAAATTGTTATTGTTGATAGCAGTGCGTGTACTTTTAGGAACTCAGTGACTTGAGTCATGTTACCCTAGGCAATCGGAAGACAAAATGAAATACCACCTGAAGGGGAATGACAGAAGCAATATGGAATCCATGGCGACAAGACACATGACAACCGAGCCGGAGTACTCGTATAGCCCGAGAGAGGCGACTGTAGATAGTGCACTCGAGTCAATCTCGGCTAATGTATTGTGCCAGCCAAGCACAGCCGAGGGACAGGCGGCCAGCATGCGCGATAATGTAGCCTGATCCAGCAGCAAAAATGTCAGCATCGTCTTATGTGGAACCAACCAGGACGTACCCTTGCCGTTTCCTTAGAACTCGGACCGAGTGTCTGGTCTAAATGTCACTTAATGAGCATTTTCCTCTGTCAATGTTGCTTCCGATATTTACCAACCATAAAATAGCACAATATGCACGAATCATCGTTTAGCAAATCGCACAGTCAAACTTCACATTGAAGGTGACCCCCAAAGGACATCATGGCAATGCGCTACCTGTACCAGTATGAAATAGCGATAACGAGTCGCCACTCTTGAAATGTATCCATCTCTGACAACAATGCCCCGTTGACAGGATAATTGAATTCAACAATAGGTGCCTGTACCTCCATCAACCCAGTAAACTTACCCGAAGTGACAGCAAGCTCTCGCATGACCCATCACGAGTTGGAATTGGAGTAATCAAACAAAAATCGTCTAAAACCAACGAGCAAATACTTTATCCAGTCCATGTTTCCACATGATGAATTATATATTCATTTCGTCAACACTATACAAGCTGGACATTTACTCTACAAACAACCCATCTACAGATTGCATTGTATTCATGTTCTCGAAAGCATCATCTTTTTATTAGATATGACGAGGAGTTTTCTGCGAACTTGGGAGTACACAATCCTAGAATATTCGGAATACTTCGCAATCTTCACCACGTAATCAAAAACTTATTAATGTTATATCTTATTTGGGTATCTATCGCATTGCAAACGGAAATACACCTTATTATCCATACCGAGAGCTTTGAAACACTCGTGAATTCATCGGTCAACGACGAGAACCGGTCGTACATGTAGACACAGCTGACAAAACATTATATAGAATGGTATATTATTGACTATTTCATCAGTGTTGATGTGAACTTCCACAGAGTCCTTCTGGGGTTCGTTTGGGGACACATCCCAAAATCATACAAAAATGTCTAGGTAACAAAATTATGTTTGACATTTTCAATATCCTGAATCTACGGGCACCCAACTGCTTATTCCAGGCGTAAGCAGGTTTTAATAGTAATCTGTATTTGACAATGTATTTACTTTACGATAGAGCTTTGACTTACTGGCATTCTTCCAGAGGGTGGACCACTTTTAGGATTTTCGGGTGTTTGAGACGTTGCAGATTCTTGACTTCACGCCTGAGTATCTCAGTGACCATCTCTCGACGTTTGGGCTTGTGCAACTTGTCCGCTATCCTCTTCTCAAACATGAACACGGACACTTCCTGTCGACCGGACAGACAAAATGGCGGAGAAATATACAATCACTGTCCAAAAAATGTAAGTTACATTTTCATTACGTGTTGCAGACTAATGGTAAATACCGCAATGACAATGACACACGAATTGGACTCTATATGTGCCAGTCACCACTGGTAATCACCTGACATTAGATACTTATTGTAAGCATTATCCAGTTATTCCATTCAGCAAAGATGTTCGCAAATGTCAACTACAGTAGCCTATTATACATTGGCATTTTGATAAAAGAGTAACTTGCGCTGACATAATTCATGTCCAATGTTATTCCACCATCATCCACTACCAGGGAAGTATATTAGTTTAGTGATTGTGGGTTGTTCTGTGTGATGGAGAAGTATGTTTTGTTTCTATTTCCTGTCCCGTCGACTGAGGAGCACGGGGTACCAGGATTTAGGACGACTGCTGCACCACGGGACAGAGGGACAGCAGTACTTTGATGCCAACCCCTGGTCCTCCGTGTCGATTCCATGCAATATTGATCAAGACTTGCACGTTCTGGTGTAAGGAATATAATGTGGCAGAACGCGTGGAAGTACCAGCACCAGACAGACAGATGGAAGGAGAGACAGACGCAATGCTGAAGCAATACCGCGACTCTATCATAAAGCTGGCCTGACGTTACCCAGGTAATGGAGGTAGCCGGCGATAAAAAGTGACCTTTCCCGTCGCTAATGCTCACCTCCTCCCTCTGTCCACGATTTTCCTCCAAGTCCAAACTCACCTGGCGGACTCGTTGGTCGATGTGTGTGTGTGTGTGTGTTTGAGCGTGTGTGTGAGGGTAGTCCACCAGGAAGACGCCGCTTTATCATCTAATTGGAAACATAATTCTTCGACGTAATTGCATCAACTGAAGACACCTCAGAAACAATCCATTAAGGATCCAATATTTACATTGCATAGGACAAATGGCTTTGACATCCGGCGGTGTGTAACAAAGGAATATGGGGTCGAACGGGAAAGAACGGCAGCGTCAAAATTGAGAGCTTCTTTTCAAATTAAAACTGCTTGAGACAGCCAAGATTCGCTGAGATATAAGTAAAGTATGGAGACTGAGCCGCAGTGAGAGACAGAGATATCCGGTGTCCGAGGCCACTGGAAATCTTGTTACATGGACGGAATTGGGAAATTCTATCACGAGCCCTTCCCAATCCGTTCCTGAGCTAGAATCAGAGTGAATTTATAAATAACCGTGTTCTCATCTCATTTATCGTGGTTTTCATGCCAGCAATAGCAGGAACACGTGTGGCTTCAAGAGCCTATCCCCAAATTAATTTTCAGGTGTGTCCCCATGCGGTTCCTGGGTAGGCACAACTCAGCATGCAGCCTTTTGAAGTCGGGGAGCTTCTTTTTAGGTCACTAAATAAATTACATCCTGTAGGGATGTGGGTCGTGATTCGCCGTCTTGACCACTTGAAGGGCGGAATACATCACACACGGCGGCTGATAGATTAGGACAAAAATATCAAGCGAGCCTCGCAGGCAAGTAGCACATCCGTCAAACAGCGTGCCCATTGCTTAAAAGGTATTTAATACCGCGACACAAAGGCGCAAATCCAACGACAAAAACGTCACCTACGTATTACCTCAAATATGACATGCTTGCATAACGGGAATAAAAACCTTGTATGGAAAGGTCAGTTGCTGGTTTTTCCCACGCATAATCTAAGATCCTTTCAAGTGGTCTTTGCAGCCGAAGATTTAGTGCAATAATGCCAACCGCTGTTACCAGTCCCTGACAATAAATTGCTGAATGTCATGCAACATATGACTTCACTATCCGTCTAACTAAATTCATTATGCAGAATTCAATTAACTGATTTATGTGCAGACTTGTGCAGCAGACTACTTTGTGTGAAAACTAGCGCGAAGCTTGTTCTATACCGGGGGGGGGGGGGGGGAGTAGTGATAGCACGTTAACTACGGTGTCAGGACTACCGGACGCGTTCAGTCACACACCTTGCCGTCAGAGTTCCTGTTGGCGTCGTAGATTTTCCAGACCATCTCGGGCCCGGCGCTGGCGGCATGCTTGCCCAGCGTGAAGTGCTTGGTGATCGGGTTCGTGCCCTCGTTGGTCACCAGAGTGTGTTTTATCATGGACAGAACCTCCATTGCTGGGGCTCTGGCGATGGCGATATTCATCAAGGAAAGTTTGAATACAAAACCACTTGCTTTACTAAAGCAGACAAACTCGTTCCAGAGACGTGATTGGTCGCTTTCATCTATGTCATCGTTTTCCTACGGTTGATGCCTTTGAAAGAAGCACGTGGTGTCATCGGCGGCCAACTTGAATGGTCGGACGTTGATAGATTAATATCAGCAAAACAAATGCCCACAGGGCATTCTCATCACTTCATCCTTCAGTAGACATTTTCGTGATAGAAAAGAGGCGGAAATCTGTGCTCGAAACCAGAAATAACCACAGGTGATATCAGACTGTTAGTATTCCTGACTGACGGGAGAGGGCGCTAGCTGTTCCCGTCATTTCCACCGTCGCATGAGGGACGTCGTCTGCCGATTGCTCTGGGTCGCTTGTGCAATTAATTAAACTCCTGATGATTAATAACTGCACAAATGCTTCTCGAGAACGAGCCATGCATTTGACTTTCCACGAGCGGTTTGCACGACTGGAGTAGCGGTGTTTTCCTGTGCGGACGGTTGGATGAGGAGAGGAGCTCGGTCGCCTCCAGTGGCACAGCTCACGTTGGAGGCCCGTACTTCTCGCAGCCGCATCTCAACCAGTTCTCATTTCCAATCCTGACAGCGCTGCCAGTTCTGGTGAAAGCTGCGGCGCCGCTGACACGGGGAACCACTATGTGTATTAGATTGGTAATTCCAGCGTAGTCCGTCGACGTTTGGGCCCACGCCGGTGTGACGTGTTGATATTCGAGCACTGTGCCTTCCACCAGTCACTCACAGAGCTGGGAACAAGGCCCAGTGTCCTGGGGGACTCGCGCGTGGAACATCTGAAAAACACAGAAACACTAATATTGTTATAAAATGGCTATCGCTATCCATTATTCAAAAACTGTCCCCACTCATTTCAGTGGGATGAAAGGAAATACCGGTTCTCGGTTCATCTACTGTGCTGTTTATATTGCTTTAATGCTACGAAGTAGATTGAAAGTAAAATTGACTTTCAAAGAATGATTCAAACACGTATGACTTCACGGTAATTTGTAACGACCAAACCTATAAATAGAAAACCCGAACTCGTGGCTTGGCTCCCATAACTTTGAATACAGCTTCTCATTTCGACAAGAATGTCCGAGACGCTTCTACCAGTCACATGTACAGAGACAGACATATTCAGCTCAAGCAATACATGTTTGATAGTGTATATGCTCCCTGGGGCAGTTTTGTTTGTTCTAGCTGCATAATCTCATCCTCCTTCGCGCTAATCAATGGCAACAGGTAATGCACACGTGGAGAGACGCATGAAGTATCATAGGTAACATCGCATGTGAACTAATTTGTACCCATCTCACGTCTATTACACAAGACGGATGAAACCCGAGGCAGTCAGGACAAAATAGCACCTGTTGGATTGCCCTGTGGTACACCAGATCGCCACGAGGGGCCAGGTTATACAACGATTACCGCTAATACCTCTGTGACATCTCGACTCCTCGAGGCTAACCATAACACATTGCCGCTGTTTGTACCTGATTAGTCCAATAGTATCACCTGCAGCTTAACTATATGGTAATCTCCACAAGGACTGCCACAGAATAATAATTGCTTATCTCGCTCTCATCGCTAAAAGCTGTGTAACTGGACATCTACAATTGCACGTACTGAATGTACATTTGCACGCATGTTGTGCGACTTAAAAATATTATATTATATATTATGTTTTGAAACTTTACATCATTCACGATATCTATTAGTCATCAGGCTATCCATTTTACTAGAAAAAAAAAATTTAACATAACGACACAAGAAGCTTGTTTGACTCGGTTTGAACATTTATGAACCTAAGAACTGTTTTAGGGAATTTTCACAATGCGCGTTTCTTTGAATATGTTAATACTAATCTCTATCAATTCCTCAACTTCAACCATACCTTGAATCGTTTTAACTTGCACACACTTGAGTGTATCACTTTTGTGAACAAAACTACACTCTATAAATGTATAATCCCAACTAAATTATACTTAGCCTAGTTGCATGTCTCGCCATTTATCGTCCTTAGGAATCATTCGCGGTTATTAATGTCCATGTGGTTCGTGCTAATTACCGGGTTACCACGACCAAAAAGCACCGTTTATATGTGCAGATTGCACAAGATAAGTCAAGGAGCCGAGGTACTTTGAACATCATCCGCCAGACCGCCACAACCCGCACCTCGGCACCAAACATCGCGGCGTTTTGCAGCCAATTAACACGTGGCCTTTCTCGTGACCTTTCCCTTTAACGGCGGGTTTACAACCAATCAACGTACGACAGAATATACGACAATAGAACATACATGCCTCTCCATAGAATATGACTCTGAATTATTGATGCCTGGAATCCATGTGTATAATTTCTGTTGTCATCCTTTGTGCGTCTGTTGACTTGCGTATGTAAAGGCGCCACCGAAGTGTTACATAAGTATCGATAATATTCCTGCTATTGTTTCTATCAAGAGGCAGTGGCATGATATACAGAGAGAAATCATCGGTAGGTGCATGGTGTCCAAATTATCGTAGCTCTTCGGAAAATCAATGTAATTACTCGTCCATAAGACACAGCGAACTGTTTGGGCAAATGCCACTAGGGAGGACTATCGCAGTGGTTAAGGCACTAACGCTTCACAACCAGCAGATTGGTAGTTCCAGTAGTTTTGTGCTATCTGTCTAACACCCTTGGTTAAGATGGTGAAACCCTGCCGATTGTTGGCAGTAAATTTCACGACTTTAGTACCGCATACAAAATCTGAGCATTTGTCATAAAACTTCTGGTAGTCCGAAGTGCCTTTTTGCAGTTGGAGTGAATAGATGAGTCATTTTCTTGTTTTAGAAAAATACAATCTTCGACCTGAAACGTCTGGATCATTCCGGATCATAATGATAAAGTTGGTACATCCGTTCTCAATATCAACCACGTAATCTTTAGCATACATCGCCTTTTTACATAGTGGAGCAGTCAGTGTCTATGAGCCGAGAATTACTTTTTGAATTTACTGCCTACATTTGTCACAAAATGCCCGACTGTCTTTGACACATTTACGAAGTGCGCCATTTTCAAAATATCACGTGGATTTGAACAACACACAGACTTGAAATATCATCTATTATTTTGATGATTTTCAAAGAATAGCTGACTTACTTGGGATTGGTACATCGTAGACTCCATAACGAGCTATCCAAAGCCATGTGACAATGCGTTTTCTCCCGTAAAATTGAGTCTGAACATCGGCTACTTTCAACGTCAGGTGCCACGAAATCGTGTTTACATATTTCCCAGGTCAAAGTTTAATGTATCCTTACGCGAGACTTATCTTTGGCCATGTCGATTCTGATAATCTGTATAATCCATTGATCACACCAAATAATCCACTTTCTGAATACTGAACGGGACTACGGCAGGAAATGTTCGCAGTACGACACATTACATGTGTTTTGTGATATCAATTGGTAGCGGTCATCCTCGGAATATTTCCTTCGGTTGTGAAGACCATATTTTGCGACTATGAGATTCGGTAGCTTCGTCTCCAAATGTTTTCCCGCGAGGCACCAACAGTCCCATGTGTTATGCAAGTATATCGGCATATGACGGAGGTAATCCCAGAAATATGTACATAATCGAAGACATATTAGTTCATAGACAAAGAATTGTTGTAGATCGGGGAATGACAAACACTGAAAACCATGTTTCCAGACGATAACTGACATATCGCTCACCACGTGAGTTTGTATTCGCTCCGGTGAGAAAGCCGTTGAAATCCGTGCACAGGGTTTTGAGTTCAATGTCAAGAGCAATACTCACTAGCTGCTCAAGTCCAGTCTCGGTCAGTGATCGCATGGAACCACACGGAAAATCGTCGAGCACACGTACTGGGGTAGATTATTAACCCTCTTTCAACCCTTCTTGCACATTGGGAGTTCATTTTCACAAATAGGTAATATAATACTATATTTGTTCAGGTACGTACACGTAATTTAAGCATTCTGTATATTGGAGCCCCGTCTCTATCAACACTGATCAAGTATCTATGAGTACCTATTCCATAAGTTCGTGGTTAAATACATCTCGATAACAAAATGAAACTGTATGTAGATATATATCTATATGTATGTCAAGAAATTTAAATCAGGTGCCCTGATTGGCACAAGTATATGAGGTAATTATCAATAAGCAGCTATATGAGTTATTCAAATCACCAACATATATATATTTCTCTAAATCAAGAAGTTTACTTGATGGTAATATTCCAATGATCAATTCAAGGCAATGTGATTGGTATCAGCAACAGAATAGAGTGCCATCTGACAAATCCATCATCTCATATTTTTCTGACTCCAGATGACTCCAGATGTTGCTGACAACTCCACACCACTTTCCTGACAGCTCAGCCAGAAGACAACACAACCAGAAGCTCCATAAATCCTGGTTCAAGTCTCAATCAGAAGACAGGCAATAGCAGCTCCACACCACTTGACTGATCCCTCAGTGACAGGCACCCAGGAGCAGTCATTCAGTTGGTCAACAATATGGATGTCAAAGCATAACAACAACTTGTGTTTTGAAGTTTGCACCAATATATACATGTATATTTAAACAATATATATATATAAATTAAAATTAAGTGCATGTTGGATCTGTGATTCTGAAAAACCTGTACAGAATTGCACACCACCATTTTGGGTATTGTATTGTTACTATAAGACAATTGGATATCTTATACAACAGCAATTTGGGGATTCAATGGCCAATTAATAATATTTGCATATTTTATATTTTAATGGATAAAGTGGCCAACACATTGTATGTATCAAAAATTTGTTATTGATACACATGTGTAGGTCAGAAATACATTATGAAGATTTGAATGGCAGTGTATTAAGTGGCCATGTGCAATATTGTTTGCCCATTATGATAAGTTCATAATCTTTTTCATTGGTATTATATTTGATTTATTTTGTTCTTGTTTACCTTCCATGTACAAACTTTGTAAGATAAACATATGGATAAGGAGTATTCTACCAAATACACTATTTATTCATGACACTTCTTGTCTGGTATGTTTGATATCATACCTGTGATCCATGTATGTCAAAAGATGAAGTGCTCCAATTCATAACTCATGAATTGTACTAATAAAATGCTACCACTGTGTGAATTTCACATCAATTATGTTGACACAACCCATGTGCAATAATGATACTTTAATGTCACATGTAATCATGATGACAATGAATCAAAAGCCTGGTGATATTTACATTTACATGTTATTAGGATCAGGATGTATCCTGTATCTAGCTTGGGGTTTGTGTTCTTTGTATGCATAGACACAAGCATTATGCACAATAGGGTCAGTGAATACATACATGTACTGTTAATTATTTGATGAACACAGAGTGTTATGAATTATGCCAAATGCAAGAAGATGTTACTTCCCCAGAAATTTTAAACTTATAACTGTCACTTTGGAAATACGGGTTATTATTTGCATTGATCGGGTGAATAGAGTAGTGTCATGGCCCAATGCACACAGAAGCCCTAGCATGTAGCAGTCTACATGTAAAAACCAGTGTGAAGTGAGCACAGTGGAGCATATGATATTGAAGTCTCCCTCTCACTGTGGCAGTGTCTTGAAGGGTTAAAAAATAGTGCCTGTGCTGGCCACTTGGGAAAAATTTTCAGTTGTCAATAAATGTCTGAACTTCAAAAATCATTTGTGATGCAATGGATTTGAATTTCAAAAAAATATTTCTCGGCTCATAAACTAGCATATGTAGTAATGCTCAGAAAAATACTTGGAACATTCCTAATCGACTTTTTCCACAAGAACGGATGTCCCGAAATTTTGGTAGTCAATTTCACCAATTTTAACATAAGATGCATAATAACTGCGCGTAAAATGCTTTAAATTAGTTCATAACATGATAATATAACATTTATGTGAAATATGTGTTCATTTCTTCAAGAAAAAACATTTTCAAAAATATTCAGTGCGCATCACTGACTAAAATATGGCGAGGGTAACAACCCCTTAAGGTACGTATCGCAATGTGTCTCGGTTCACTCAGTCGGATAAGTGAGTACCCGATTGACAGTCTTGGCAATTGTACGTGTGTCTAGTCACCTTGCGCCGAAATGGCAGCCATATAAAGCTGACTGTCTATGGATTCCAAAAAAATTCGAAAACGGTTCGGCGATAATATCGGGGTACTCAATGTTGACCATGCTATGCATGGAAAACAATCGCTCTATGAAAACTGCAATTATTAAAAGATACATTTGGATCTAAATATCTGGAGAAATTATTTCGAAATTTAAATAAGGATAAAGTAAGATGACAGCACCCAATCACAAGCCAAAGAGCTTTGAGTTGATATCATCCTTCTGGACTATTTCGATGTTACCCAGCACATACACCGATCCAGTTGTATTTCAAAAACATATTTTTTATATATATTTGACATATTTGACACAATAAATGGATAAATAGCAAGGAAGGAGAGATGTCCCGGAGGCGATGGACTAATCTCACTCTTTCTATCCAGTATCTCAAGAGTCACACGACGGCAATTTTATCACCGCTTCTGCTTCTGGAACCCGCAGCAATTTTCAACCACAGGTAGAACGGTTTCCATCCCTCGCAGTCCCTTGCAATCCAAGGTGCAAACTTCACACAGAAGATGTCAAATCTCTGTTTTTTCTACAACACCTTTGACGTCACTGGTGTGTTCCACACTTACCATCAATCAGTAACATCAATGTATTTTAATATTGCTCATTCTTGTGAAGTTTTGGTAAATCATACTGTCGTGCTTTACTTTTTTTGCAGCGAAACGACTATATAAAGTATATAATAGTTCCCTATTTGGGGTTGAATGGAGCTTAGTGACGGTCAGAATAGCTAGTGAATGATATCAAATATGAGATACCAACTAAATTGACCAATAGAAGCGGTATTGAAGTCATTGTATGTGACATACATCAGCACAAGAAAAGCATAGACATCCGCGATGCTCACTCACTAGGTGATGTGAAGACAACATCAAACTTACGCTTGAAATTATGGTACCTATTTCGTAATTATGCATGCTATATGTACTTTTCGCTATTTTAGATATAGGGCCATCTCAGGGACCTGTTTGTACATCACCACTTTAGGTGACAAGTTATTTAAGGACATATTATTTATGGACAGTCTCCAAGAATGATGTATTACGTTGGGAAATCTACAAGGGAAGAAATTACGTATGTCTGCTTGATTTCCCAAGCAAATTGACCTGTGCCCAGCTACAGGTGAACATGATAATGACTCAGGCTGGCCGCACGGGAACTACAGTGGATCCTATATTACGTACTTGACAATGGCTAAAAGCATCGAATAATTACATGGTTGAATGTAAGTGATGTCCGAAAACATCACCATCATACATGCATTGTTGTGCAGCTGGTCAGGTGGTTGTAATGGTTCAATATCTAACCTTTGAAATATTGGACATTCAAATATTCTATCGGACAAAATAACATATTTTCTAACCAGATACAGAGTTAGAAATGTTTACTGAGAACCATACAATCATGTATGTTCCCAAACACAAAGTTTCCATCCGAAAACGTAATATTATGTGGTCTCACAAGCTACTAGTTTTTGGGCATTATTGTAGACCACTCGTGAATACTAGCAATGTGTATTTGTCTCTACACTGGTTGTAGTACCAGACGGAGCCCTGAGCGACTCCAACAAACGAGCAGCTTCCCACTAGACAGCTTGTCATGACAACATGAAATCCGTCGCAGAACCGACTCCCGAGTATAGTATAACATGTATGATTCTCTGTGGAGCTTTTGTGACTAAACTGAGAGTGACTGATGGTGAGCGGCACCCCGGGGCATATCCTACAACTAATTTCAAGTGACTACAGGCCTGGTTCTATGGAAATTGGGGGAATTATCTACTTGTACTATGAGTGTCTGTTTGATATGTCCATTGACTGTGCCTCGACATCTACTTACATATTGTTGCGTAGTAAACATGCCAGTGTTTCCAGAGCCGTTCAGGATTCTCGAGCAACACTTTCAAAAGCTACTTCGTGTGTAAAAAACTTCTCTGATGTATGATGTATCACAAAACAAGACAATATTCTACCGGTACATGTAAACATTGCATTTAAATATCACAGTCATTAGTCACACCTCGTTCTGACACGCATAGCAATAACGAAGGTGTTTAATCATTACCAACGACTCCGTGTTATTATGTGGCCTATAAGCTGTCCACGATACAGACATGGTTGTAATAGAAAGTGCCACCTTACCAGAGCGTGCGGAATGCAAAATGTATCTCCATTCAGAGATCGAGTAACCCGCGAGTCCCGTGAGTAGCATTACTGTTGAGAACAATTTACGGCACGTGTATCTTTACATTTGTTCGAGTGTGGTTCTGGATGTGGAGCTCACATGAGATAATGGAGGCGCTCCATTGTGTGAGGTAGGTGATGGGCTCCATGGCTTAATTTTCCAAATACATAGGTACAAACTTACCTTTTCCATTTGCGCAGTAACACATGTAATTATATACATGCATCAACTCTAGACACATTGGATATATATAATGTTACCCTCTAGCCATGTTTACAAAGTAGACCGACAACATAATTACTCAAACATAATTACTAAACAATGAAGAATGTGTTCCATGATATTTTAAAACTTTTCTCAGCAACAATACCCGATATTGTTTAATCAAGACCAACAGTGATATATATTTATTTCAGGTCATTTTTGAACCTGAATCAGACCAATTTAAAAAACACTGCGGTTTATTTTATTATGCAAGAGGTGACACCCCTTATGTCCAGTGTGTTCATGCTCAACCACTATCGAAGTTGAATACAAATACACTCCATTGTAAATAGGACATACATTCTGTGACATGAATGCTCGATATATAGCTCAGAATTCTTAGAAAAACTTGTTGTAGTATTTCAAAACCAGACTATGATTCTATGTGCACTATGGAACCTGTTGCCGTCTTCAACCCCCTGCAATCCAAGGTAACACTCCACACAGAACATGTTGTATCTCTTTGCTGTCCCCAACATATATTCTTTGTCTCTCAGTCATCAACAATATGTATAAAATGCCATTCTAGCAAAGTTCTGCTTGAAATAACACTTGTTTTGTTATATATTAAGGGTAGGCTATAGTCATAATTGGGGTCACATGGACAGTCAATTCACTGTGTCAGTGATGAATAGGACAAATATCGGACAATGTCAAATGGGTGATACACACTAAGATGGCCACTGAAGTAGTGCTGTGGATCACCTATGTAATGTTTATCCTGAATATCACCAATAGAAACAGTTGAGGATGACAATTACAAACCTGAAATAATATTTTTGGAAATAAACAAATCCCTTTCAAATATTAACAACCAAAACCACACTTGCGTTTCAGGGGCAAACAGTGGAACTGCGTTTCTACTTTACACTTGATGAAATTATTATAAAACTGTCCAACAATCCACAACTGAAATAATTAAGAATTCCAGAACTGGTCATGTCAACATGAATTCCGTCGCAAAGCGGACCACCTCCAAATACACGAGTGTAATATATGACTCGATGTGGAGTTGTGAATAAACTGATATTTAACGCCACCCCTGGCCATATTCAACGTGTAGTTTCGATTGACTACGGACCTGGTTCCATGAAAATTGAGGAAAATTTATGTGATTATCTACTTGTAGTATGAATATCTGATTATGTGCTTCTACCATGTACATCCACTAATTTATTTTTGGGAAGCAATTATGCCAATATCCTCAGAACCTTCAAGGATTCTCACACCATACACCCAAGAGCTAATCATTATGATTGCTGTGTAATAACACGTGATAATTCACAAACAAATACAATACGCTTTATGCAAACGTTTCATTTGAAGATCGCAGTCATAATTCGCACCCCATTTCGACCCACATACTCATGCAGAGTTGCACCTATATTCAACTACAGAAACTAATTAGAAAAGTATTAAACTTGAAGATGTTTGTTTTTTTGCCAGCGAAGCTCTGTTTATGTGGATTATGTATTGTTCACAACAAACCGTACTATTAGAGAGTGGCACCTTATCAGAAGACGTGGATGCGAAATTCCTGTTCCGCGTAATATTCCGCGTAAATAACGTTATTTCCGCGTAAAAAATTAGAATTACTTCTATCTCAGAATTACTTCGAGAAATAAATAACTGTTTTATACAATGTCATGTATCAGCCACTGTAGCAAACCGATCCATAAGGATATGTTAGTTTAGGCTATATCATTACTTGGGGCTGCACGGAAATTCAGTTTGCTGAGTTAGTGGGGTTAGGATAATTAGTGTGTGATATCAAAAGATAAATATCAACTAAGATGACCACTAGAAGGCTATTGTATTTGATATGCATCAGCACAAGAACATATTTCCACAATGCTCAGTGGGGAAAGGTGCAGGCCTACATAATATGAGCTTGAAATTATTGTATTTGTTTGATGTGCATGTCACATGCACATTTTTATGCCTCTTTATGTGTAGGTCCATCTCATGGACCTGTTTGTATATTACTACTTTACTTGATGGAGCGGTTGTTTATGAACAACCCCCATAGATGATGTATGACGTTGGGCAATCTTCATGCTAAGAAATTAGATACCTGCCTGATTTCCCAAGCAAATTGACCTGTGGCCAGGTACATGTATACACGATAATGATTAAAAATAGCCACGTGGGAATTACAGTAGATCTTAGATCACATTTTTGACAGTGGCTAAAAGCATCGTATAATATGGCGTAATGCATCTAAATTGTATAAAGGCATCATCACCACATAAATATGTTGTTCTTGTTGTTTCGATGGTCAGTTAGTTTTAATGGTTTTATATCTAACACTCCATTTCTGACGTTCAAATACTCCAAGGAACAACATCGTTCTTCGCACTGCCTAGGAGTTATATAAAAAATGTATATAATATATATACAATAATATGATATAAAATAATGTATTTTCCTAATGTATACATACAAGGAATTATGCTGCTGTGCTGTTTGCTGACAATGTAGTTGACTGCGGACAGTGTTACTTGTACACTGTAGTACCGAACATGGCCTCAAGCGACTTCAGCAAACACACAGCTTCCCATTAGATAGCTTGTCATGGCAACATGAAATCTGTGGCAAACTGACACCCTAATACACGACTGTAGTATATGACTCCCTGTGGTGCTGTTGAGACTAAACTAAGAGTGACTGATAGTGAACAATATCCCCGGTCATATCTTACATTTCATTGACTACAGGCCTGGTTTTACAGAAATGGGAAAGGTTGATAGGCACCTAATGACCAACTGCACGCGATCATTTAAACAAAAAGAAAGGTGTTTAAACGATGCGAACGACTCTGATTTAAAGTGATATTGGCAGAAAAATTTGTTCCAAATCAACTACAAATATGCCTATGGCCTCAGACAAATCGGTTACAAAACAAACTATGGTTGATCAAATGGATAAATCAAGCATATCACAGTACTAGCAGACGCTTTATTTTGTTTTGTGCGCCACTCAGAGTTAACTCTGACCTGACCTATTTAACCAGTGTTTACGCTAAAACATATGCGAGTAAGCTGAAATCGCGTTGCCTCAAGGGATACAAAGAATCGCGGTAAAGTCAACAAACTCAAACGATCTCCAACAGAAACTCACAACGAAATCTCCAGGGCACATATATAACCAGTATGTTATCTTCGTTCGGTCAGAAATGTATGGCGAAATCCATACCTTTCTGCCAATATCACTTTAATTCGTGGCTTATATACTGTCGCAACACATTGGCGCCGTTCTACTGGAAAGTCCCACCTTATCAGAGCGGGCGAGATACAAAATTCGTATTCATGTGTAAAATAACCCTGGTTTCCTCTGAGTAATGTTACTGTTGGGAACACTTTACAACACACATGTGTCGATCACATTTGTTCTAGCGTGTTACTAGATGTGGAGAGCTCACTGGAGATGATGGGGGCACTCCACTGTGCGAGGCAGGTGATATGCTCCATGGCCTGATGGTCTCTCCTAGATACTATAGTACACATTTGTTCAGTACAAGTAGTGAAGTACATGACTCACTGTGGAGTTGTGCTAAACTGAGGGTGACTGATAATGAACGGCACCCGGGGCATATCCTAAAACTAATTTCTATTGACTACATGCCTGGTTCTATGGAAATTGGGAAAATTTATATCGGTGCTTATCTTTTTGTACTATGAGTGTCTGTTTGATATGTGCCCTCGACTCTGCCTCGAGAGGTATTTACTTATTGTTGCGAAGCATATATGCCAGTGTTCCCAGAAACCTCCAGGATTCTCACGTGATACTTCCGAAAGCGACTTCGTGTGTAAAAAAACTTGTGTAAAAAACTCATGTGTGATATATCACATAACATGACACTATGCTACATGTAAGCATTGTATTTAAAGATTACATTTATTATTCACACTTTATTTTGACAGACATAACAATAATAAAGGTGTTTAATCGTTGAATACATCTCCCGTGTTATCAGTTCGCTGTTGTAGACCTAAAAGAGAGTGCCACCCTTTCAGAACAGGCGGAATACAGAATATATCTCCATTCAGAGAGGAACGCTGCTGTCTCCTGTGTAACATTACTGTTGCCAACAATTTGTGTGTCTTGTGTGTCTTTGCGAACAATTTGTGAATCACATGTGTCTTTATATTTGTCCCAGTGTGATACCGGATGCGGAGCGGAATGGAGGCGCTTTATTGTTTGAGGTAGGTGATGGGCTCCATGGCTTAATAACCTGAAAAAATAGACACAAACTCAATTTTGTGCTCATTACCGGCAAAAGTAGTGCATGTGATTTTTACACAAGTACATTAGTAACCAATCAAAAGCCCAAAGGCTACTGAATTGATGGTATGCACTAGACTCCTAGCATGTATTAGCAGAAGAAGAACACAGATTCCCGCCATGATCACCGGAGGGATGGAGGGAGGAGGGACGGTGTAGGCCAACATAATGTACAGTTGGATTGGGGTACTTATTTGATATGCATACAAGTCTCCAATAATGATGTATGACGTTGGAAATCTTCCTGGGAAAAAATTAGATGTCTGCTTGATTTCCCAAGCATATTGACCTGTGCCCAGATACAGGTACACATGATAACAATTCAGGTCAGCTACAAGGGAATTACAGCACATCGTAGATTACATATTTGCTACAAGCATCATATAACTACATGGGGGTAATGTTTATAGTATTCCATGAAGGTGTCATCCATCACTGTATAATAGTACGGTGTTGTGAACCTGGTCAGGTGGCTGTTATGGCTCAACATCTGGAATTCGAGTACATTTTCGCCTGACACCGAATTCTTTGATTGGAAAACGGACTTGGTTTTGTTTGCTCGGATACTTTATACTTGGGTATTGGTTCCATGTTTATTAACATACAATTATTCTCTTGTACAAAACAACATAACTTCTATTCACCTAAAAATTAGAAATATATAATCCCAAACACAAAGTAGGTTATCGAAAACTTAGGGTGAGCACACAGCCTATTATGCCGTTGTATGTTAGTACTCCTGCCATGGACAACTCGTAATATTAGCAATGGGTAATTTTCTATCACAGCTTCACACTGGATATAGTAACAGACAGAGCCATGAGTGACTTCAAGCAGCTTTCCATTAGACAGATTGCCATGACAACATGAAATCCGTGGCAAAACCGACTCCGGAGTACAAGTGTGCAGTACATGAGTCCCTGTGGATCTGTTGTGACTAATCTGAGAGTGACTGATATAACCTCGCCCCGGCCATAACCTAAATGTAGTTTCCATTGACTATGGACCTGGTTTGATGGAAATTTCGGAAATTTTTTTATCGGTTCTTAATAGTTATCGACTCGTATTATGAATGTCTGATATGTGCCTGAACTATTTGCATCTACTAATTTATTGTTATTCCCAGAACCTGCCAGGATTGTCACACAATGCTCGACACCAAAGTTACACCATGTGAACCGACTTTTCGCATGTATGATGTGTAATGAAATGTGATATATAAACAACAAAAGAATATTTTACATGTGAACATTGTATTTAAAAGTCAATCATTGTTGACACCTCACTTTAATACGTGACAAGCATGCAGAATTGCTGTTCCTATGTTCAACTGCACGATTGTTGCCAACGACTCCCTGTTGATATGTGGCTTACATATTGTCCACAACACATCGACGCCGTTCCACGGGAAAGTGCCACCTTATCAGAGTAGGTGGAATACAACATGTATCTTCATCTAGAGAGTAATCCTGGAGTCCCCTGTGTATCGTTACTGTTGAGAACAATTTCCAACACATGTATCTTTACATTTGCACCAGTGTGTTACTAGATGTGGAGCTCATTTTGGCGGATGGAAGTCAATTATTATGTGATGTGCTCCATGGTCTAATTATCTGAATGCATAGTTACTTTTTGCAAATGTTCACACTGCATGAATTAACTCCATATTGCTAATCCACACTCGAGACTAACTACATGTACAGAAACACTTCCTAAAATGACAGTAGGTAACGTATTCGATGAGGAAAGTGTTTAGTTCTTAAGGATATTAAGGATATATTTTCCAAATAGTACAGAATTATGCATGTATCAGTTTATTACTACCAACAGAACGACGTTTTTATTATGCCAAGAAGAAACCCATAACACAAGATTTTCTAAATAAAGCCAAACTAAATGATACCAAAGCCCAACCAAAAATTTACAGCCAAAGTAACACCGAGGCTAACCGAGGCAAACATAGTGTAAACAATGGGTGTTTCTATTGGACACTTGATGCAATTGGTTTTCACCTGTCCAGCAACATACTGAAACAATTTTAATTATGGAAAAAGTAGGTGAAAGACCAAGTACACAAATACCCAATCAAAAGCTACTGAGTTTATGGTATTCTCCGGGAGAGAATACACCTCTACCGTCAGTGGCACCGGCTCAATGGTATGAATGTACATGTATGTATCAAACCCATCACCACCAACAATGTCGAGAAAAAAAAACAAAGCCCTACCAAATAATTACTGCCAAAGCAACACAGGTATCATCAGGAGCAGACAGTGTGTGAATATAGGTGTTTCTACTTTGTATTTGATGGTATTAGTATGCAACTGCCCAACAACCCACTAAAACAACAAAACTAAAACAATCCACTAAAAATCAATAACACATCCTTATCAGGGTATATATGAAAACTGGGCATTGCATAAATTACTTAAGTTTGCCTCCGACCCTCTGCAGTATTCAACTACTATTCTAACACTAATTTTCTAAAAATAGAATGCAAACATTCAAATTACATACATGTAGCATACTGCAATAGGGCGATACATTTTTTTATCATGCTGCGTTTCATTTCCCATTGTCGCCATTTAATGACATTATGATGATAATAATACATAATATAATATAGTTGCTTTTTAGTTACCATATTTCAACGTACTTATATATGCCTCATGTCGAAGACACCCCTTAGCCATTCAATGCCCTAAAGCCATTTCACCAGCAAAGCACAACTTGGCTGAATACCTGGATCATCGTGCTGCTTCCATGTCGGAGCATAGCTATAGCTTTTGTCAACATAATCCTGGAATTAACATATTGTTATTAGACGAATCTGCTGGCTGAAACTGAACCATCATAAAGAATCATTTCCAAATTCATTATACATGACGGCAAATTGGTAGTTGTGAATGAAAATACCATAACCAGTATAAACGAAAGAAATTGTATAGCAATTCTGCACATTCTGAATTATCAAGAGGTAAATATAGGGTTTGCCGATAGGGATGATTTCGACGTTTTAGTCACGAACAAGCCAGCGCCGGATAAATGACCAGCTTTAAGTGTGACTGTACCGTCAGGGAGTGTCCGAGCCATAACGGAGTCACAGCAAAGTTAATTAAAGTAAGCGAAGCCGCAGCAGTATGTACTGTGGGAAGCGACATGGTTTCGTCGCTGACTTATCTTACACTGACGACATCATTCTTTTTCACCATTAGGAAGCCCCGGTGGGAACCCTAGTCCAGATAGTTGCCAAGGCGCCCTACCCGTCCCCATGCCCCCCCCCCCCCCCCCCCCACCCCCGCCCCCCGCCTTGGATGTAAAGTCCTAGAAGTTCTCGCGAGAATCACTCATTGTTACACGCATATCCGTCATAGTACGTGCCTCAATATGTACAGTATATACCAAAATGTACTTTGTACTACACGATGAAAGTGTCGCTGGTCTCCCACGCACACCTCTGTCCAGCAGTATGATATCTAATAGCCGGGGTGGACTACATTCCTTACGTCACTTGTTGGCGCTTCTTACGGAGACAACCTAAACATTATGGTGAGCTGCTCCACTATCGGAACTAAATACTATCAGGTAACTGATTCAGCAGGTGCCGAAGTACGAAATCATGACTGATATGTTGGAAATCCAGTATTCCATGACATAAAATATGATTACTTCGTAAGATCTTGCAACAAGCTACATTTTCAAAAGAAAACTGCTAAATTATATCATGGCTTTTGCCATTGAATTATGTTGATAATATACTTATTAAATAATGATTAGAAATCGACGCCATAATAAGCATTATCACGTGGTTATTTCATCCCAAACAATTACCAGGATCGTACGTCCGGTAATCAATGACGACACTATCGTGTTTATCAGATGAGATGACCATGATGAGGCCGACCGGGGACGACAAGCCCCTACGTGTGCGGAGTTTCCAATTACTATAGGGAAGGTCAGTGCGATCGGGCGCCTGTCGCCGACCTGGCCCTACATTAATATCGCACCTGTCAGACTTCCCGCAATAACACTACCTCAGCAGCAACCTTCTCACATATCTATATGTTCTTGGCTGGCTGGCGTCACATGGAGTGGACTTTAGCGTATATTGCCCACAACATAAATCAAATCCCACATGACCTCACCTCGTACAAGACGTGGGAGCAACCTTCTTTCGATGGCTTTTTATATTTGATACCTGCTACTGAGACCTGCCACGAAGTTCATTTTACAATCTAAATTACATCACCTGATCATTCGCAGGTACAGAAAGACTGTAATTATCAATAACACAGTTCTGAACGATTTTGCTTCCTTCCTCATCAATGAACAATGATGCATGGACAGACTATGTTAAAAATATTTGTGACAATCAGTTTGAGGAAATAGCAATGCTCCTAGCACATAATTAGAAATGAGATCGAGTATCCGACAAAATAGAATGCTGTTTGGTTAAATGACCTGGTAGGTGATCGGACATTTATTCTCCCACAATGACGTCATAGCATGTTTATCACTGGCCAATTAGCTGAAAGATTACCAGTCTGTTGGGTGAATGGACTGTCCACGACAACAATAATCAGGAAGATAAGGGGTGTAAGGGTAGCCTGTTGCGTGGGAGTTCGCATGGGAAGCCCTCGAGCAATGAGACACCGGGGGACTGCCTGAGAAGCGCGCGAACGAGTCTCTCGCTCTCTCCCAGTGCAGAGGGAGGGCCTGTTTCATATTGATACGTGGCGACAATCAGCAGTGGAACCACCCCGATATGTCACCGTTATTATACCTGACATAATAAAATCGCCCCGAGCTCTTCTGTCCAAATGGCACAAGGGTCTGATTACAGAGTCCGAGAGGACCTGGTCGTGGCACCAAATGTCAGAGTGGAGTCCCCAGAAGAGGGGGGGGGGGGGGGGTCAACACTCGATCATTCATCTCTAGCCATGTAATCGTACTTTTGCATGTACCCGACATGGCAACACCTCTTAAGTCTTAATTCCACAAGTCGACACATGAGCCATGGGTGAAAACTAAGAATAGGTGATTGCGATCGGACAAAATGAAACTTTTACTGAATAATTTCAGTGGAGGCTGATGTGTTGTAGGCTACATATCAACATAATATACATGTACGAAAAATAACTGCACGGTTGGAAGCAACTCCGCTTCGAAGTGGTTCTCCAACAACTATCGTTTTGCTTGTTTTACATATATGATCTCGCTCTTAAAATATTCAGTGTAACAAGTATTATTACTATTACTATTGTTATTGTTATTATTATTATTATTATTATTATTATTATTGTTGTTGTTGTTGTTGTTAAGTCACTCCATTATCTGAGAAGCGAGAGATGGAGGGACAGAGTTCTAACGTGCGAAAATAAAACCTCGATGACTTTTACATTTTTATAGTTTCCGCCAAGCAGTAAACAAGTGGTCATTACCCCAGTGTGATGCCTAGGTCACAAAGCTGTCGAGGGTGGCCAGCCAGTGAAAGGGCGCCGCAGTCCTCATTGAATCATGTCCTGGCTCCCACGGGGGACTCCTGGTCGGCGAGCAAAAGAACACCCTTTTTATGTCGATATCGCCACTAAATATCCTGGTTCGACAGACTGGGGTCGACTTGCTCTCGTTGTCGATGAGAGCAGCCGCTTATGCGCGACCAACACTGTATCTGTCCTTTGAAGCATGGGTTTTACCCAATCAGCTGTGCATTATGAGACCCAGAAAAAAATCTCTTGATTCATTCCAGCCTGGCGATTATTAATGGTTCGCAAAAACTGGCTGACAATGGTGCGATTTGGTACTGACCTGGCTAGGAGGGGCTCAGTGACTAGTGAAACAGCGAGTCAATGGAGATATAAACGACTAAATCAGTCCCTAGTTCACCGGGGAAAATGCAAACGGCTTCAAAGACTATGCTTCTTGATGGATTTATATAATAAGTAATTACTTTCCATCTCACGTTTCAAAGTTTCATTATTTGTTAGTGAAAACATGATCAAAGATTTGATAGAGAATAACGCGGAGCTATAGAATACGTTCTCGTTTGAGGTGTTTGTCGTGTAGGATATGATCTTGTGTGCTTCATCCCGGGTGAATGAACGCGCACTCAGCGAACCACATAAATAAAAGAGTGAAATAAAAAACACTGGCGATCAGTCAATATCTTAGTTTAGCATCAGCATATTATGAAATGACAATAAAACTTCTAATGACTCGCACACCGTGCTATGCAAACACGGATACAAAGTCGCCGCCGCAGGTCACCTTTATGGTTGTTCCGTAACAAAGACAACTTACCACAGATCGTTCCGGCTATATTGAGCAATATACGTCGAGGGTATCGATGTCAAATATCCTTGAATCGACTCCAAGTTGTCTGGGCCATATCGTCTCCACTGCAGACAGCAGGAAATGACTAATAAAACCATACACTAAACAACAGTCCAAAACTCTGTCCAATCCAATATTACGTGCATCACGAGCACATGCGACCAGTCATACTTCTGTTCCAATAAAGGAATAAAGGTCTGGAGGGCCATAAAGCCCGGCATACAGGAACCCCGGAAGTTGTGCCGTTCTGGTGATGTCGGCAGCAGCACACTTAATCCCAGTGCTGTCGCAGAGTGAGAGGTCACCTGGTTGCCGTGCTACAGTTGATGCATGTCACCCACACATGGCCGCTTCACCTCCGAGCAATCATCTGCCTAATGGCGACTTTCAATGGGGCTAGCAAATAGGCACTGGGGCCCGGAAGGGTCTCCATCCTCTTGTCACGACGGCCCTAGTCGCTCTATCTCTTCTCGCGCTCTCTCCCTCTCCAGCTCTGGCCGCACAACTGTGCGAGTCACCGACTACGTGGAGACTTTTGGAGCGACAACCTTCTGGGGAGTGAGAATCCACGGCTCAAACTTGTGGGGTCCACACTGCCTCTCTCCCGGCGCGGAACTTCGCGTCTTTTTCAACTTGTGTTTTTTTACTTCCTCTGCCACTAATGCGATTTACTTACATGGTCAGATTCTCCGTCGCAGTACACAGGGGAAAGAGCGGGAACACAATGTTTTCCCAAGTTGACGCGACTGAGACCGTCAGTCCGTCGTGTGCATGATTGGAGCGCCGGAGGGGACGAAGGTATGTATAGCCGGCAATGAGGCCTATCCCGACTTGCCATCAGGCGGCTATATTACTGATCGGATGTGGTTATCACGGGGCCACAACGTTACAGTGTCACCGTCTGCAGGCTTCGTGGACTAATCTCCCCCTATTCTCCTCGAACGTCGCGCGCTCTTCAATCATACACGAAGGACACGCAGAATGGAGCAGGAGGCAAGTCCACGCCACCGTCCGCCAAGACCCGTCAACATCGAGTAATAACACCAATAAAGTCAATAAGGTCATTCCCGGCCATACACGAAGCTAATAGAACACGTTGTGTAGTGGGGCAGTGGTCATGAAACCCGCAGCTCCGTCAGACGGGTGGGTCACTGTGCCCTGCCAGATGTAACAGGTAGTCGCAACAACTGGTGGAGAATCCGGCACTGCGCATCATTGGCAACACGTCGCTCAATCTACCTACATCGTTGACAACATACACTGAATGGCTGGAAAGCACCCATAATATGAATCATTCAGTCAAAATGATCACCAAGATAAAAATAATCCCACATAAAATAAAATCATAGACGCAAGAGATGCCTCAAATTCCACTAACACTCTCCCAAAATGTGATTCATTGAAACTATAATGAAATATCATGCACGTGTACATCTTCTGGGAAATTTCTATGCTGATTGGATCATTAAATCTGACCATATCCACCAACGTCACATAAGACTTACTGGAATATGGTTACATAAAAACACATGTGCGCATATTCTTTGGCGAAATTACCGTACAGAAGTATTCGATCACGTCGCAGCGGCGTAAATCCGCTCTTTAAACGACGTATCGTTTCCCGTCGTTGGTGGATATAAGACGCACATTAGCATGTAGATTAGCTGGGGTTGACGTCTGGATGTGCACGTCGCGCCCCGCTCAAGGTCTCGAGACTTGACCCCCGTTGGCCCACCCCACCCGACCACGCCACGAGCCCCCATCACACTGATCCAGCCTCCGACCGACCGACCGAGCGTCGACCTGATAGAGTTACCTACCCCGACTTTGTGGTATTTAGTACCTCGTTAGCCAATTAACGTCCGCGGCCAAACGACGTTGCAACGTCTGCAACGGCGGAGTCGTCGGGGCCATGAGAACAAATAATTCCACTCCCCCAAGGTGAATCCGTATTCAGGTACAAGAAAGAAACCGCATTATTGCATCATCGAAATCTTTCCATACAAACACCACAACATCATATCATATCGTACACTTCGTGGCAGCGAATAATATAGAAGCAGTCGTGAACGTTGGTAGAAAATTGATACCACAGTTGCAGCAGTGAATATGGGGGCTCATAGGCAAAATAACCAGGAAACCACTGGGAGAACACCAAACAAAATTGATTGAACGCGTTACCTGGAATAAATAACCCCTAGAGCAATGCACTGCAGACACGTACATGGGGTATGAACCTGTAAGCACGGCGTTCACATCCCACCAAACATTATCCTCGTCCAACATGACTCTTGATAACAACCTTCTGGGCCCAAGTTACTGCTTCGCAATACTACTCGTCCACTTAAAACATACCATTCAATCATCCTCGCACCTTTTTAATCCTCATTGAATATAGAAGAACAAGCAGTTACTTGGACCCTATTTTTTCATCTCCAAATGTGGATAAACAGTACAATATATGCGATCCATGTCATATTTGTCCTTCATATGTAAGCTGCACAACCAATGGTACATATATTAGCATGGCCCTCGTTCACTTAGAAAACCACCTCGAATGAATGAATGTCCTTGAAGTCCATGACGGGGATATAAAGGTAGTAAACCAACCAGTGGCATGAGAACTTCAGGAGATGACCGATAACACACTAACAAGTAGACAGTGCCCTCTGGCCGAATTACAACAGACAAGATTACCACTTCGTCTTTTCATCTGCTCATCTTGGCAAATTAGCCCGTGTTAGAGGTAATCATAGGCCCATAGCCATAAAAGCGGACGTGAAGCACACCGCGAGCACAACCAATGGAGACTTATTTTGAGACATATTGCTCTGAACAACCTGAGTACAAGCCAGACTGACATTAGATCTAGTTACATCAATATATGGTTCCAGAAACATATGAGTCATGCACAGTTTTCTTTCCATACTTTTGTCTAAACTCACCTTATTTATCAATACTTCCGAATACCTCACTTTAAGTATGTCACATAGTCTGTCATTTATGGCTAGCGCCATTCTTGAAATAATGTCTCCCATGACTTTTCTTGTATTCTTTGTTCACATCGCTGACCCCTCACACACACACACTAGTGTGCACTAGCTTTTCCTCAGTTGGACAACTGTTTCAAGCAAGTTATATGAAGTATTATTTATGTATGTTGTGCTTTGTTTTGTCTTAAATGTAATTTGAAATTCTCTATGTCTATTTTTCTCCGATTTAAAATAGTATTGAACAAAAATAAAACATATTCACAATAATTAATTTAACCTTTGTTCATGGGGCCAAATGGTAGACACCTTGAAGCTAGTTTGGTTCCTCAGTTTTCCTTATTATTTTAAAAAACAGTATTTAAGTATTCCAATCAATTGTATCATACATCTATCAATAATGTGAAATTGAATAAATTCTACCCTATCCCATCCACACTGTCCATACAACAGTGTGTTTCCACCCCATACTGTATTGATTTCCATGAATCTGTGCGTTAATAATCGTTGTGGAGCCACCTGAATGACAAATCGTTTGGAAGAGTACGACAAGGTGATACGTCTAAGCATTGTGATTAGTCCGGGTCTGCAGCACTGTGAAGGCTGCTGTCCCCTACAAGTACACTTACCTGTGCACTGATACACAGAGCACCACTTAATCTCTACCCCTGAGTAGAGGCCATTGGTCTGCTGGAATCGCGATGCTTCCAAGGTAAGAACATATTAGATTTTATAAACTTGTTTTGATTTGCCCTGTTGAAACTCCCAAACGCAACTCGAAATACTACATTCAGAACAGGTAGTCTCGGTCTTGATGCATCTGAACAAAGATCTGTGAAAAGTGGCGAAATACACAGTTTCTCATAGAATTGAGCGCTCACCTTTGCATACACGTGTAGTTCCTCAAAATGTGAACACAGCAAATATGATATTATTATGAAAAAATGAATTGGAGAGGTATCAGCTGTAATATGGTTTGCGATAATATGTACACATTTTAGTACGAATGGAAAGGTTATACAACTGGCTCAAGACCACGTTTTCTCGCCTAGACAGTAGTATGTGAAGTGACGGGAAATCTTATGATGGTTCTCCCATCACCGATGTGGAAGTTACATAAATCGTTCCCGGACATTGACACGGAACCCTGATCAAAGAGCTGACCATCGAAGCACCATCGGCGGATACCCAACCGTCGAGGACACTGTACTTATTTCCAATTAGATTCGGATCATTTTTCCGTCCTATTAGATTCGGATCATTCTTCCTTCTGATGATCGCAGGATTTCCTTATAGATATGCTAAACTAACTGACTAATGACAGCTATTTTGAGCTATCAATACTTCCACTGATATACACTGATAAGTTGGTGGACCAGATTACAACAAAACGAGACGTCAAGGCCTGAACATGTCTTGGAGGCATTACGGTGTAAATCCTAGTTTATAACAAGCTGACTCAACAGAAACAATTTCGATCAAGGTCGAAGTCTTGTGCGACAAGTCTGAGATTGACATCTTTTGTGCTTTCCAATGCATCGTTCTTAAATATCGATGGAAATAAAGAATGCCGACTCAGCAAAAAACTTCAGCTCAAGCTCAAAGTCCGACCCGAATACCTGAAAGACATAGTTGTGTAGATCGACGATACAAGAAATAACCTCCGTTTCGCTCTAGGATGCACCGTGGCCGAGATATTGACGAAAACAAAGAATGTTCAGTCAGAGGAAAAAAAGAGGTTGATAAAGTTTATCCCTAATAACCCCAGAACGCACGTCTCACTCTCCGATTCACCGTTTTCAAGATATCGACGGAAATACAAAAATCCATCCCTAATACCCTAAAGTAGCATAATCCGCTTTTGGAATTCGATATAGAACAGTTGGCTAGCATATTCCTGATGATATAGCACCAATAGATCCTTCAAACTACTCCCAGATGACCCTACATTGAAGTCTGAACATACTGAAAAAACGCACGATATGAACGAATTGTTTACATAATTTTGTACGAACATAAACACAGTCACGTGTTGGCATTTATTGTCGTTATCTTATGCATATACGATACAAATTGAATGGTGTGGGCGTCATCGCTATAATACAGCTCACATATGTGAGGTACGAGCATTTCAGAGCAAATCAGCCGTATATTTCCAGTATTTCTGATCTTTTGGTATCACTGCGGGGGATGTTTCGCATGAAACTATGCGGTAATGCTGACTTTTAGTGTCAAATTTTGACGATTTTAAGGTTGCAGTGAGAATTTTGCAGTGTTCGTCTGTCTTGTACGTATCTACTGATCACTTTCGCATGAAAAACCAAAAACCGATCTTGGCACTTTAAGACTTGTTTGTCCAGGGCGACGTGTCTGAAAATAACGTCCGTCGCGCTAATTGCACCTTTCCGGGATATCACTGAAAATACCGACTCAGTTAAAAATACATCTCTAATATCCATTAAGACATGTTTTAATTTCTCTCTTCGAAACATCATTACCGAGATGTGAGAAAGCCTGAAGGAAGCCATCGGTCAACGGTCGTTCGACAAATTGATCTCAAAATCATTAAGATTCAACGCTAGTGGGATTATCAACCTCCATGCATAGTTCTGCAACCATTATCAAAATACTTTTCGAGTGATCGTCTGGGAACCGAAAATCAACATTGTTCGAAAATCAACCTTGATTTCATACTCACGGACTTACCGGATCCCGGAGCCGGTTAAAAAATCAGGGTTCTCCCACATAATATTGATGAGGCATTTCTGTCGAATCGCTTTAAATATACAAAAGTGTTTATTATAGTCTGATTAAAATATATATACATATTCTAGTGTATTCGTGAAAATGTTTTTGATTCCTGTTGTTCCCAATGTTGTGTCACTACACGTGATGAAGAAGCTAACATCATACCGTGGTTGCTCAATGACATTAATGTTTTCCTCAATATGTGTGAAAAAAATATCTGGAAGGAATATGTAATGGCACCTATAAGAATGGGCAGGCAATCAAAATCAGATATAGTCGATTGGGCACTTATCTTGCACGAGCCATCTTTCCGTGAATAAGGAAACCTGCAAGAGCGAACACATAGCGGCGACACTATGTCTCGAGCAGCCATCGGTATAATTCAGCCACAGTTGTGATCACGGACTCGCCCTAAATATTTCACAAACATATATGGGGAACGTATGTAGGCGCGTTATTGCTACATTGTTTTTTTTTTTTACAGATATTCAATTTGTTGACTTATCTCCATAGAATAGGATAGCTAACTCAATGATTCAATAAATCGACTTATTATCGACTTATTGTCGACTTACTATGGATTTGTCTCCGTCGCGCCGCCGCCGCGTTCGCCGCGTCCGCCGTAGAGATTTTCTTGTGAACGCTCTACAGGTTGCAAATCTTAACCGATTCTAATAATTTTTTATACAGACACATCTTATGGTAAGATCACAAATCGATTTTGATTGCCATTGCGACCAAATTGACTGATTGGCGACACATTTTGTGCTCAAATTAGCCTGTTTAACACACATGGCTTGTGAACGCTCTACGAGTGGGAGTTTTCATTGAATGATCATGAAATCGCACAGGCTCGATGAGAAAGACCGTCACACGAAACCTTTTGTTTTTCAGGATGATCAAATAAATATTAATTAGTTAATAGACTAACTTATTACGACCTTTAAAATACCCACTTTGACATCTGTGCTCACTCCAATACCATGTATTATGAAAGTAAATGGCAATGGATTCTTGTTCAGAATAGAGAACTGATGTTTTGGGTGATAACAGAACAATATTATTGAATAAGTTAACGTTAGTTTTACTAGTTAAGTCTATTATTTCCCACAATAAAAATAGTTAAGATGAGAAACATTTATTATTAAGCTCAACAAGGTAAAAGTTTCGTCCAGTACAAATTTCATGGGTGTAACCAAATAAGTTAACATTATTTTTACTGGTTAAGTCTATTATTGACCACAATAAAAATAGTTAAGACAAGATATATTTATTATTGGGCTCAACAAGGTAAAGGTTATGTCCAGTAGAGATTTTGTGGCTTCAGCCAAATAAGTTAACATTATTTTTGCTAGTTAAGTCTATTATTGACCTCAATATAAATAGTTAAGACGAGAAACATTCATTATTGAGCTCAACAAGGTACAGGTTTTGTCCAGTACAGATTTTATGGGTGTAACCGAAAAAGTTGACATTATTTTTACTAGTTAAGTCTATTATTGGCCACAATAAAAATAGTTAAGACAAGAAATATTTATTATTTGGCTCAACAAGGTCAAGGTTCTGTTCAGTAGAGGTTTTATGGCTGTAACCAAATAAGTTAACATTATTTTTGCTAGTTAAGTCTAGTATTTACCTCAAAAAAATAGTTAAGACTGGAAACGTTTATTATCGAGCTGAACCAGGTAATGGAATTTCACATTCAAATCTAATTTGGAATATATTTCAGGTGAAAATAGACCTTTTTGTGAAAACATTAATCTGGCTCCCATTTTGTCATCTTGAAATGCAGTTTTGGTCAAATTTTAATTTGAATTTCAACTTGAAACCAAGTTTGGCACATATCATGAGATAAAATATACGTTATGGTGAAAAGTTCGATCTGGCTCCAAATTTGTCATCTTGAAAATTAATGCAGTTTTGGTCAACTTTTAGTTTGAATTTCAACTTGAAACCAAGTTTGGCACATATTATGAGTCGTCATCTTGAAATGCAGTTTTGGTCAACTTTTACATTGAATTTCAACTTGAAACCAAGTTTGGCACATGTTATAAGTTAAAATATAACCCATGACAAAAAGTTAGATCTGGCTCCAATTTCTTCAACTTGAAATGCAGTTTTGGTCAATTTTTACTCTGAATTTCAACTTTGAACCAGGTTTGTCAAATATTCTGGGTTGACATATAACTTCAGGTGAAAAAGATTGATCTGGCTGTAATTTCGTTATTTTATCAAACATGTCGAAATGGAAATCCATATGCAGTGATTTTGGAAGTGGTCTTGAATTCGACTTTCAATAATCTTGAAAGATCAATGCAGCAATTTTGGTGGAAAACAAAACAGTTGTTGCTTAAGAGCTTACATTTCTCTAGTAATCTTTTTTTTAGCCCTTGCTCTAGTTTTTCATACTTATCAGTAATATATTTGGGGCAACAGGGATGATAAGGCTACGGGGGATACACCCAAGCGGTCGTAGGCGACCGGAAATGTCTAGTTATCTTATAACTCAAGTTATTTTTCTTGATGAAATTAGAAAGTTTTATCGATAAATCTTAATATCTTTTCAATTCTCGCTTAACCAAGTTAGTGATCTCCACAAATCGAGTTAGGATCCTGATAAATCGACTTATGTCTCAGGGACTTAATATAAGTATCAATCTATTACCACCAATACAGCCAAATTTTGATGATTCCAATAATAAACATAAAACACAACATTTTACAATAGAAACAAAGCCCGACCAATTACTTTATCAAAAGACACACTGGCGTCATCAGGGGCAGACAGTGTGTTAAATGTAGTTGTTTCTACTGTACACCTGATGGAATTAGTATACAACTGCCCAACAACCTATGAAAATAATTTAGAAATCCGAGACAAACCCCATGGAATAGATATATGACAAGTACATAAGTACCTAATCACAAGCCAAAAGGCTACTGAGTACACGTAATTTGCAAAATTGTTTGAGCCACATTATTCATGTCAAAACATATGTTAGATCGGTCTATATCGTCGACCATTATAACATCAAATATTCAATAATACTGATCAAACTATTGAATTAAGGTTCGAGTGCGGAACTCATACTTTAGCGTGAAGTATCACTTTTTATCGATGTATTTATCATTGCCACAGTCAAATGATACTTTAGCCTAACATAGGAGTTCTGCACTTGGCCCTAAAAGCTATACTGAAGTTACTCTATCATTATCTGTCAAAAAATGGCAAACATGTTTATGAATGAAATTGGTATGATCGTTTTTAAAAGAAACAAATAGCTAATAAATATGCGAACGAGGTATACTCTTGATGTCAAATGGAGCGACTTCTTCATTTGGGTAGTCTTGTCTGCATTATTCTAATGTTTATTGTAATGATTGTTAATCATATATTCCATATGTTTCATAATCCGACTATTTTGTTTGTCTTTTTTTTATTGTGTTCAAAGTAACCAATGAAACGGTATGGCTCGCTTATATTGTGGCTCGAAATACATTCCATTTTACTTTAAATGCCTTAGTGAAATTTCGATTTGTCGAGGTACTATCTCGATTCATCGATATAATAATCCAATTTATCGATTAAAAAAAGTAAGTTAATTAATCCTGATAATCATCCCGATATATTGAGATAATATTTCGATTTATCGAGATAGGTTAGTTGATTTATCAAGAATATTACCTCGATTTATCGAGATAGTAAGTCGATTCATTCATATATTAAGTTGATTTATTGAGATAACTATCTCGATTTATCCAGATCATAAGTCATTTGAGGAATATAAAGAGATGAAAAGTCACATAAGGAATTAAAAAAAAAATTAATGTTGCACTAGTCCACTCACGTACTGAATGTGTTATGTTCAGTATGGTGTTTTGAATGTTCTGAATCACGGTGCTTAGATTTTCGCCATATGTTGGAAAATAAAAAGTACCGGTACCTCAATTGAATATATATATGTGTACAGCATTGCCAAAATATACCATCTATCTAATTTGTTAACGATTCACGTGCAAACAGCTGTTGTCAACTCATAACTAGTACCACATGTGGGCCAGGAAATGCTATTTCTTTCAGTTTTCTCTGCTGTAACATCCTACTCATCCACGACTTCATGGAATTCAATTGGCGTCAAATAACCAACATCAAATTACACCCCTCATATTATACAGACTGATATCTACACCGGCAAATCCCAGCACATGTAAGCACAAAATCACAGAGAGGAGATAACACCTATCACCATATGTGTGAAAGACCTTGCTTAATTAAGAACCAGTACAAAAACACGGAATTTGACCCGATTTTAGGTAGAACTGGGCTTCTATTCTGTAGAAATGTACCAGAACCAGTGAGTCTTACTTGCAATTGTCAAACTCTTTGTTTTTCACCTCTTTCCACTTGAACTTTGCGTACACGCTTTGATACCCGACATTATCATTTGAATGAAATATTGCAACAGGAATCAATTCTAATGCATATTCATGAGAAACAATCTGTTCACGTCATTGCACCAAAGTATTCTTGTACCTAACGGAAGATGGTATTGTTCTTTGTGTAATATCAGCAGGTACTTGCGGACATCTGAATAGAGGATGAAATATGATGTTTACACCGAAGATGTTGGACAGCAACTGGGATCAATATTTCAGACAACCTGAGGATTTTCTGGAATACCTGTTTCAGATTCCTTTGTTAATATAAGCAGTGGTTTCTTGTTACTTCATTGATGACCTACCATTCTTTTGTTTGACTAATGCATGAAACATAGAACAATAACAACCAAACACCCTGACAGGTGTATATCAACTTTTATCACCTTTGATTTCACATTTGTACATTATCAAAGCCAACAGAGACACTGTCGTAATAATTCAAGAAACACGAAATCTTAAATTCACGGAAATGTACACTCATCTAATGTATGTAGTCAAATACTATACAACACATTGTGAATGAAATACAATTCGATATACCCAAATAAATAACCTTCATAGACAGGCAATACGATATCTCTACGGCTATACACAAAAGGTAGAGCTAGTGAACGACCAACAGGTGTTCTTCTCACTACTGATGTAGCCATCACGTCGACACCACGCTACATATATTTGACTTCAAATTTAGCCTAGCGTTTGCGTATCAATTAGTATCGTTGTTAGTGTCAGATTCTGGTTGCGAATGAAAGCAGTAAATGATAATGCCAACTGCAAAGAAGGTATACAATACCAATGGATAATAATGTTTATCTCATTTAACTTCAGTCCAGAACAATAATGTAGATATCAAGCTATTATTGAAAAAAAAAACAGCCAAAATGCTGTGGATTTAATTCCACAAGCAAATATTAGGAATAGCACCATATTATAACTGCCATCCTTGATATTCCAGCAGTTGTCAGAAGTCACTGGCTTTCAATATCCAATGAAGCTTGTCAAATCAAATGCTGGGTAAAACGAGAACGCTTTGTTTAGACATGGTTTCTTTGTACGATGTCAATGAGCCGAGTTACAATTGATAATGCTGAATTAATGTTCACCTTTTCTCAAGAAAAACACACCCTATTGTCTGCTCAATGGTGCAACATCGCATCTACAATCGGACAAACACATACAGTATAATTATACACTGTATTAGTGCCCTAGTGAAAAAAAAAACCAAGTCGAACTGCTGTGAAGAGAGTGGCGGTGAAACGTGATGAATTCAGGAATATAATTTCAACATCTGCCATCCTCATGGAGAAGACATTACAATATTATTTTCATTACAATCAGTACATTCTCCAACTGACTACCAAGGGAACTAACTAGGTCGTCCATAGCCCATTGGTGCAATATCTAACTGTTGGGTAGTTGTATACTAATTCCATCAGGTGTAAAGTAGAAACAACAACCGTTTACGTTTCACACATTCTCTCCCCCTGATGACACCAATGTGTCTTTGGATAAACTATATGGTGGGGGCTTTATTTCTATTGCGAAATGTTGTTTGTTACGTTTGATATTGTCATCATCAAAATCTAGTTGTCTTAGTGGTAATAGGTTGATAATTACATTCTAACATGACTGGTTGATTCATGTTGATATACAGAGATGGAATATCAGATCATAATGTTCCTCTTCTGATGACTTGACATCGACAATCAGCAAACTGCAACACCCAAGACAAGTGTTTATCGTAAAAAATTTCCTCTGTGAAAATAGGCAAAGTATACACACTCTCGAGTTTTGATGGATTGTACCCTCGATCACGTTACACGTGTGTAGTTCCTCAAAAGATGAGCACAGTAGATTGGATATATTGATAGAAAATGGACATGTATCAAGTTTCTGCTCTAATGTAATACGGTTTGTGATAAGGCAAGTTAGTACACACCTAGCCTGTAATATGCAAGAAATTACCTGCTTACCATACACAATAAATACGAAATAGCTCAAGCCAGACAACATATTGTAAACAAGTGCTTTTTCTCGACTAAACAGTAGTGTTCAGGCCGTTGCATTGGCCGTTCAAGATTTCATAGTTGCCAGTGGTAGACTTTCTCCACAGGTTGGAAAGATTGTCTGTCATTATACATACGAATTCAAATGAATATGTTTAAACTATTGTGTGATACGACAGGCAAATATTATGATTATGTCCCCATCATTGCTGTAAGGGTGGCATACGTCTTTCCCGGACGTTGACACGGAACCATGAGCAAGAGCTAACTATGATGCACTATTGGCCGATACCTAACAGTCGAGGATACTAATTTCCGATTAGTTCATCTGATAATGCTTTCCCCATTATATGTCAGAACAGAATACAGGAATAGGTAACGGCATCTCTATAATGAATGGAAAGAAAATTGAAGACAGATATGCTCGATTTAGGCACCGATGCACTAGCCACCTTTCCATGATGGGTGTCCAACAACCTTGCAAATATGATAAACTAGTTTATCTGCTCTTAAGGTTACAGCCCCTGGCTCTGTTGTTCACACTGCACTGTATGTACCCTGAAATTGTAGTTTTCATTAGTCAAAATTTCATGTCAAAATTTATGTACTGCAGTTCAAAAATAAAACCTTCCCCCTCTGAGTATGTATACCTGCAAGAGCCCCATCATAGCGGCGACAATCAGTCTCAAGCAGCCATCCGTAATAGTTACATACAGATGCGATCACACAGGCTTGTCATAGATGGTTTACAGAAATATATCGTGTCTATAGTTTATAGATATGTGGTGTTTTGAATATTGCCGTCCTTTACGATGTTTTTGAAACTCCTATCTTCCACACATCAATGCCAAGGTAGACTTGAAATACTTTACTCAAGATTGTGGTAGTCATTTTCACAATCATCATTTTGTAAATTTGAGGACAAATGTGCACAGCATGGTGGAATAAATACCATCTATTTAAGGCGCCCCCCCCCCCCCCCCAGAAAAACATGTATCCTGGTTCTGGTTGAGTGTAGGCGTCATTTGAAACTTCGTGCATCAATCTTTTTTTTTTCCCGCACCCCCACCCAAACATAATCGCTTGCACCAGTTCCTAGAGCGCTTTTTGTGAGTTGAATCCCGTACACCCGCTTTCGGTGAGATAATGTTCGTGTCCTATGGCATTTTTGTCCTATTTGACATTGTATAATTAATGTTTTAATCTCCAAATGGGTCATGATCGACTGGGTCGTTCCTCAGCAGAAAATATTAGGGGAATTGGGCGGCCAAATGTGCCATATTAGATCGGATCACTCATCTGCAGCCATTTTTAGGGGGAAAAATGCGTCACCGCATCGCTTTTCGAGTACCATAATACTTTTTTTGGGCTTAATATGTTACCAGTAGGTGCAAAAGAGTTGTCAACTAATAACTGGTTCCACATGTGTAGGAGGAAATGTTATTTACTCCCGTAGCGCCTGGATTACAATCTAAAATCTCATATTTTTTCCCAATTTGCATCATACAATTACCGTCAAATCTAGATTCCAAGCCTCATATTATAAATACTGCCATTGTGATATTTAAACTGGAAAATCCAAACACAAAGCTATGCACAAAATAATAGAAATGAGACGACACATATTATCATATGTGTGACCGACCTGGTGTAGGCATGAGTAAGTTCATGCTGCCGAACGTAAAACCTGGAATTTGACCTCATTTAGACAACAGAACTGGTCTACTATTCTTTACCAATGTACCAGAAAATATCTTTGTTTGCTTTGGTTCCAATACATCGCCCCAGGAACACCAGGAATCCTGTTTGGTGGGTAGTCACATGTGCAATATTGCATGTAACCACCAGTGAGTTTTCACCAGTGTCCACCCGAACATGTTTTGATATCCGACATTTTCATTTGAATGAAATATTGCAACATGGATCAGTTCTAATGCATATTCATGAGAAACAATCTGTTCACGTCACTGCACCAAAGTATCCCTGTACCTAACAGAAGATGGCATTGTTCTGTGTGTAATATCAACAAGTATGTGTGGCAATCTGAGTAGAGAATGTACAGATGTAATATGACGATTTCACCGAATATGTTGAACAGCATCTGGGATCAATTATTCTGACACGTTTGCCATATTCTTGGAATACCTTTTGCATACCCACTTATGAACAGTGGTTTCTTGTTACTTCATTGATGACCTGCCATTCTTTTGATGCAGCACAAAACAATGAACAACAAGTATAACGCCATGTTTTAGAAAACATGGCAGAAAAAAACCCGGCCCTTTTATGTGTACGTGTTTCCCATGGACTCACAAATCTGAATTCAACACATTCAATACATAATCAACACATATATATGAATAACTCACAACAATATTTGTACAGTTCATATAAAAAGTCACACAATCAGTCACATCAAAGTAAATGAAACAGGAAATTGTGTACACCCTCAACCAACTTATCTCCCCCAAGTCCACTTAGATGTACGGTATCCTTGCCAGATCGCCAGTGCCAGTCTTTGGACCTAGCCGTCGGCAGCTCTGTTAAAACATCCTACTAAATTCCTGCTCCATAAGTCGCCCAAGAATCTGGAAACTATCTTCTAGTTTAAAATCTCACATTCCCAATATGCCCCAAAACATCACCATAGGTTGAAATATTCACGCAGAGGCGGCAGGATTTGATGAATAGGCCTAAAGTGTATGTGTACAGCCGTATTACAATGGATAGATGTCTAACCGATCCTGCACATTAGGCCCCTAGGCATATGTACAAAATTCCATAGCAGGGCTCATATAAAACTGGAATAAAGGTTATACCTATTGCCGGGTTTTTAAGTACCCGTGGTCGAAAGCACGGATTCGTCACGGCTTCGTTATGGCGGTCTTGGCTATTAAAGGCGATCGCGCTTGTGAAGCAACAAAATTTCTCATGCTTCAGTTTTATTATGCTACACGCTTGATCGCCCCACGAAAAATGACCTAACAGGCCTAATGCAACTGTAATAATTCGAAAAGATAATTTTAAACTATTCTCTGAAATGCTTACACCTAGTGTATCACTGTCTGTCGCTGCAATACAACATATTCTTAGTGATTACTTGTTGGCGTAGTTATATAACGCAGTGATTATATCTGGGGCGGTTCAAATATGAGAAGTTCCAAAATAACCGGCAGGAGAATCGGTAATTGCACTTGCGAATACCAGCCGAAAACTCATTTGAAACAGCACTTCTCATTGTCATTCAAATTCTTATTTTTAGTATAGTGATATTAGCAGTGTTTTTAAATCAGTTTAGCGGAATTTATCGGCTTTTATTGCAAATTCGCGAAACCAACACCAATGTAGCTGAATCTAAGAGAGTCGTCCGAGAGAGTCGGAAGACAGGAGATACATAGGGTGAGGTCAACGACAATCACATATACCCGGCCCTGAGGGGCCGGGCATAACAACCAAACACTTGACAAGTGAATATAAATTTGTATCACCTTTGATTTCAAATGTTGGTCGTGGAATTCACCATTGAATAATCATTAATAATATTTCCTTATCCCACGACGAAGCAAATATTGAATAGTATTGGATCATATGAAGTAGACCTAGCAACGTTTCTGTCACACGGTTTGGTCGATTATCTCCCACATTAGTTTCTGAAAATTTGATGGATATGTACGTCATTCACAGTTGATTACTTTTTCAGATGGAAATATTCATCAATGCCGCAACAAGTGTTCTAGGAAACAATCGAGGACACTTCACAAATGCCGAGAGACAGATTATCTTCTGAGCAATTGGGTGACTAGAGAGGACGCAATCTGAAAATTTCAGTAATGTACACTTAGCTATTGTACCAACTATGCAAGACATTGGGAATGAAATACAATTCGATATACCCAAATAAATAACCTTCACAAAAATGCAATACAATATTACGACAGCTATACACACAAACTACAGCTCGTGAATCAGTAGCAGGTATCCATTCATATCAAACAGGCACACAATTTTTGGCTCATTTAAGTTTTCATGTATATTCTCCCAAATTCAATATACATTAGTACGTTGCAAGGTGGATGAAATGATAAGTTTTAAGTGACAATCAGTATTATGGAAGTGGATAACAGAATTGACCCGATTGTGTTTTTATTGTCCCAAATCTCCATAAAGACTGAAAAATACTGAAAAATGAAAAATAGCCCGATGTCAGACCTGATGTCAGTGTGGCTCAATTAGTGTCAATAGTATCTCATTGGCTTGATCAGTTTCTATTTCTGACTTCTAAAAATGGACCTCGTCTGATTTGCGTTGGTGTGTCTACAGCATGAGAGTAATCTATATAATTGGCTGCATGACAATACTCCATATTATTTCAAAATGCACCAACGGACATGGAAGTCGCCAAATCAAAGCAATTATACAGTTATCCGATGTTGACACGATCAAGATCATTTTGTGAATAGATGGGTCAAACAACAACAACAACACATTTATTTCAGAGAAAAGATCAAAGAAAATGACAGAGCATCATAGCTGAAATTTGTTTGACTCCAAACTTCAAATTTAGCCTAGCCTTTGCTTTCAATTATTATCACTGTTATTTTTAGCTTCTGTTCGTGAATGAAAGCGGTAAATGATATTGCAAACTGCGACGAAGGGATACAATAGTACTGAATATAGTATTTATACCCCTCAGCGTTACTGACTACCTCTTACATAGGTCTTGTATAAAAAATATATATACAAATATAATGGCTCACGCGGAGTTGACATCAGCATTTGCATATGGAAACAGTCAACGAAACTGGCCGACAATCGCGCGACTAGTCACCACTGTTGAAAACCAACAAAAATGCTGTGGGTGTAACTCCACAATCATGTACATTAGGAATAGCACCATTTTGTTCCAATCTACCATAGGTAATGTGCACGCAGTTGTCCGAAACCACTGGGTTGCTCCACGTGTTTCCACGTCAAGCAAAACTTGACAAATCCAATGTTGGGAAATATAAGAACGCTCGGACATAGACAAGCTGTCTTTGCACTTGAACGACTTTGATCAGTCAAATTACACCGCCAATGTGAGCTTAATGTACCATGAATATTTTCAATGATGCAACAACGCACACCGGACAAAGAATATGTTCGTAATTATATAGATTCTGTAATAGTGTCATTGTGAGAAAAACAATCAAATACTGTGTAGACAGTGGCGGTGAAACGTGATGAAATAACATAGAAATGAAACATCTGCCATCCCCCCATGAAGACGATATGACATTATTCTTTTCATCACCATCAACACTAATTGACTACCAGGGGAATTGACTGCGTCATCCAGAGCCCATTAGTGCAACCTCTAACATGACTGGTTGTATTCTGCTGATTAATGTTAAACTACAGAAACAGAATATCTGCTCACAATGTTCCTTATCTGATGGGTCAACATCAACCATCAGCCATTAAACATGGAGTTGACGTTGTTCGATCGATCTTCATCTTCTGCATCACATTATCATCACCAAAATATCGTGATATCTGTGTAATATTTTGATACACACATTCGTATTAACTCTATCAACATGACAGTGGCGGCGTTTATGTCTTCTGAATTATCAGCCCCTCACTGTCATTGTCTCACTGACACTGGTTGGGCTAAACCTTGGTTCTATAGAAACCTTGGTTCTATTTGTTTTATCCAATATTTTTCTCTATATTGGTAACCTATATCAACCGATATCACAAGAAGCACATTCAGTCCCACATGGATCTAGTTGCATTAAATTTTTTAAGAATAAAGAATTCTTCACTATACAAAAGTTCATTCCCACAAGACACTTGATTGCAGGCCTTTGTTCCAATTCGTCTCAAAACTGGTAATTTGTTAATCAGGCTATTAATGCTACACAATAAAATATTTGTGATATATTCACGACTTCATTATTGAGACAGCAATACCAATGGTTTTTCGTCTTTAGCATGGTGTTTGTTCTTTCTGGGCTCTTTGAGGAATGAGTGTCCGTGAAGTTCATTACAGGGTATAAAGGTGGTAAACAAACATGTGGCATGATAGCTTCAAGTGATGACCGATATTACAGCAACAAGTAGACACCGCTTTCTTGATAACAACTGACAAGATAACCATTTCGTCTTTTCATCTGCTCATCTTCGCAAATTAGACCACCTTACAGGTGATTATAAGTGAAATATTCGATATGGTAATCATAGCTTCATATCATCGGACGTCTAGTATTCCATGATGTTCGAGCATATTGCTCTTAAGTTAAATACAAATATAACTCAAGCTGAATCTAGCTAAAGCAACATGAGGTTCCCTGAAACACATGAACAATGCACAGCCCCCTTTTTTCTCGTATTCTTTGTTCATATCGCTGAAATCACGAAGCGAAAAGACGAAATCACAAAACGAAATCACGAAACCAAAAGTCGAAATTACATTTCGTTACTTTGCCTTTCCGCTTCGTACTCTCGAGTTTTCGTTTCATGTTCTCGCTTTATTTTTAAGAGTGAGAACACGCGATATAAATATGGCCGCCATCGTACACCTTATTTGGGAGAGTTGGACAAGTAGTACTTCGTGCAAACGACTGAGTACTTTGTGCAAGCGAAGTGGTACTTAGTGCGAACGACACAGTACTTCGTGCAAACGATTTAGTACTGCGTGCAAACGAAGTAGTACTTTGTGCGAACGACTTAGTACAACTTAGATATTGGCAGGAAAAACTATTTGTTCCAAATCAGCTACAAATATGCCTGTGGTCTCAGAAAAACAGGTTACAAAACAAACTATGCTTGAAAAATCAAGCATATGACAGCGCTAGCAGCCACTTGTGTTTTGTTATGTGCGCCACCCAGAGTTAACTCTGGTCCGTACCTAGTTTACGCTCGATTGGCTCGAACAAATACAAGTAAGCTAGAATCGCATTGCACCAAGGGATACAAAGCACCGAGAATGGCGGTAATGTCAACAAACTCCAGCAGAAACTCAAAACGAAATCAATGAAAAAGGGGCACCTGTTTGGGCATACAAGTGCAGATATATAACTAATATGTTTTCTTCGTTTAGTCAGAAATTTATGGCGAAATCCATAGCTTTCTGCTAAAGTATCACTTTAATGCAGAGCGAGTAGAATGTACACATTCCTCTTTTATCGCTCATTTCACACCTAAATCTATCAATTGCTCCTTATACATGTTATACTGGACTGTTTCACCCAACAAATTTGACATTAGATAAGCAAATCTATGCTTTATCGTTAGCACGCGCATACAAAACTACAGTGCTTAGCACAACTCAAGCCTTATTGGATATAGAAGGCTGAGTCGCACAACAAACGTGTTCCCGATGTGAGATATGCGTTGGTAACTCACTTTTGTGGAGTTGTTGAGATGAGTAGAAAGTGATCTCAATGACACTCTCAGCAATGTAAAAGCCAAGTTAGGAGAAAAACAATGGGCGAAAATATCGCAATTTCCCATTAGCGCAATGCCTGTGATAGGCAGGTGCTAACGCGGACTTCAAACCAAGTTGTGAAGATGGTGCACACCGCCAGGGACAGTAACAAGCGGTAAGTGTTGGGTTGAACGCGGTATCATTAACCACGGCCACCTATTGTGGTTATAGGTGAATCATTCTAAATCTGGATACACTGTCTTAGCACACTGTCTGCCCCTGATGACACCAGTGTGTCTTTTGATAAACTGTTTGGTCAGGCTTTGTTTCTGTTGCAAAATATATTTTACGTTTGTTATTGGAATCATCAAGATATGGCTATATTGGTGGTAATAGATTGATACTTACATTCATACCACTGAGCCGGTGTCACTGCTGGTGGACGTTAAATCTGTCCCCGAGGATACCATCAACTCAGTAGCCTTTTGGCTTGTGATTAGGTACTTATGTACTTGTCATATATCTATTCCATGTTTGTTTCGGATTTCTAAAGTATTTTCATAGGTTGTTGGGCAGTTGTATACTAATTCCATCAGGTGTACAGTAGAAACAACTACATTTAGCACACTGTCTGCCCCCGATGACAACAGTGTGTCTTTTGATAAACTGTTTGGTCGGGCTTTGTTTCTGTTGCAGAATATATTTTACGTTTGTTATTGGAATCATCAAAATTTGGCTATATTGGTAGTGATAGATTGATACTTACATTCATACCACTGAGCCAGTGTCACTGCTGGTAGACGTTGAATCTGTCCCCGAGGATACCATCAACTCAGTAGCCTTTTGAAGTGTGATTAGGTACTTATGTACTTGTCATATATCTATTCCATGGGGTTCGGTTCGGATTTCTAAAGTATTTTCATAGGTTGTTGGGCAGTTGTATACTAATTCCATCAGGTGTACAGTAGAAACAACTACATTTAGCACACTATCTGCCCCTGATGACACCAGTGTGTCTTTTGATAAACTGTTCGGTCGAGCTTTGAATAATCAAAATTTGGCTATATTGGTGATAATAGATTGATACTTACATTCATACCACTGAGCCGTGGCACTGCTGGTGGACGTTAAATCTGCCCCCAAGGACACCATCAACTCAGTAGCCTTTTGGCTTGTGATTAGGTACTTATGTACTTGTCATATATCTATTCCATGGGATTTGTTTCGGATTTCTAAAGTATTTTCATAGGTTGTTGGGTAGTTATATACTAATTCCATTAGGTGTATAGTAGAAACAACTACATTTAGCACACTGTCTGCCCCTGATGACACCAGTGTGTCTTTTGATAAACTCTTTGGTCGGGCTTTGTTTCTGTTGCAAAATATATTTTACGTTTGTTATTGGAATCATCAAAATTTGGCTATATTGGTGGTAATAGATTGATACTAACATTCAACCCTCATTTTCGTTCAGGAGCCTTGTCCTCTTGCAGGTGATGCTGAATAGCACAGATCTGGCAGCTGCCTCCAGATCAGCCCGTGAAAACTTTATGCCAGGATACACAGAGTTGAGGATGACAGTAAGTTTACAGGGTTCGGTTAGGTTCCTGAGATTTGGAATGATGTCTGAAACTGTCACCATGTGATTGTCTCTTGGGATCTGCAGAGCATCGGAGGATCAGGTGGGCTCGGTCCTCCGGTTCCTCTCACACAGAGGGCATACAAATCAAACCTTTAATTTTACCGGCGGTGGAATGGAGGCGCTAGAAAGTCTCCACTTCACCACTTGAACGCAAATCACTGGTGGTGAATTGGGAAACATCGCCTTCATAACTTGGCTTAAACGCAGGATATTATCCTGCTTTTATGTAATGAAGTTTGTAACAAGACAAAGGGGGATACTAATAGCCTGTAACATACATGAAAGAGCAGAGTATTACATACACACTTGATAATAATAGAAAGGTTACAACACCAGCGCAAATCAGACAACATACCAGAATCGAATATCTGTTTTCGCCTAAACCGTGGTGTTTAAAACGACGGGAAAATATGATCATTCTCCCATCACTGCTGTAAAGGCGGCATAACATTTTCCCGAACGTTGACACGGAACCCTGATGAAAGAGCTAACTAATTATTTACGAATGATCAATACTTAACCGTCGAAGACACTGCACCAATTTTCAATTCCATTTTTATCATGCGTCCGTTTGCTGATGTAAGGGTTTATTCAAATATGCCTCTTACGTAGAAGAGCTAATCAATGATAGCTATTGCTATGTATGAAAAATCCCATGTACATTTCATCAGCTAGTAGATGAAATTATAACAAAGTGCTGAGAAGCAGTATACAACTACGGAAGCCCGTAGAGGCCAGAAAATGAAAGGTGTGAAAATATATTTATCTGGCGGCCGCCACTTAATTATCTGGCGGCCGCCACATAATTATCTGGCGGCCGCCACTTAATTATCTGGCGGCCGCCACATAATTATCTGGCGGCCGCCACATAATTATCTGGCGGCCGCCACTTAATTATCTGGCGGCCGCCACTTAATTATCTGGCGGCCGCCACTTAATTATCTGGCGGCCGCCACATAATTATCTGGCGGCCGCCACATAATTATATGTAGGACGTGGCTTGAAATATGAGGAGATTCTTGTAAAGCAATATACATATAGCTAATTAGGCCCTAGTATCCAAATAAAAGTCGTGACATACTGTATTAATGACTATACTGTTTTTAATGAGACAATGATATATTGGGTATTGTGGGGAGGGAGGGTTGGTTGTTGACATGCAAATTATTCAACAAAACTTAACTTTCACACTTAGCATTATATAGAGATCATCAATGAATTCATGTTATTTGTTGTGGCCATGGCAACTGAGCCCTCTGCAATTATGGTTGGTACCATCGATATATAGGTTAAAGGAAACAAATAAAAACAGTGCATATTCGATGGTGGTGACAAATATTCGTCAAATTATCTTATTAATATTGTGTGTTCCTTCTTTTCTTAGTGTTTCTCCCCTATGGATTATGTATTGAAAGTTGCCCTATGGTCCATAATACCAATCAATGACATGAAAATATGTACATTTCATCCCCCAAACAAATATTACAATATAAATCGGCATTGACCGATCAGAGACACTTTGCATGTTACTGACGCGCACCACTCCTATGGGATGCTGGTATTCGGAGAGGGGGGGGGGGGAGAAGTTTTTTTTTTTAAATCCCGAGTTAATAACTTGATAATATCGACTTAGTATATCGATAATGTATCTCAAATAAAATGTAAATTTTATTTTATTTTAAAATGAATTTCTATGGATAGACCAAAATGCTGTGTTAAAGCACTAAATAAGTGGCGGCCGCCAGATGATTATGTGGCGGCCGCCAGATAATTAAGTGGCGGCCGCCAGATAATTATGTGGCGGCCGCCAGATAATTAAGTGGCGGCCGCCAGATAATTAAGTGGCGGCCGCCAGATGATTATGTGGCGGCCGCCAGATAATTATGTGGCGGCCGCCAGATAATTAAGTGGCGGCCGCCAGATAATTATGTGGCGGCCGCCACTTAAATATATTTTCACACCTGGCACTAACGGTCTTCCGTATACAACAGTGTTATATTAGTCGGAATTTATTTATTCTAGTGTATTCATGAATGAGGGTTATCGATTCTCGTTGTCCTCAAGTTGTTTCCCTACATGAGATAGGTAAAGTATACACCCTTTTGCTAAATAAAAATTAACGTTTACCAATGTGAAATCATATATATTACAGAAATATGTAATGGTTTCTCTACATATCGACAGAAAATCAAAACCAGCTATCATTGACTCGGTATTTGGCTTGTGATTAGTTACTTTATATACTTGTTATACATCTATTTGTTTCGGATTTCTAAACTATTTTCCATAGGTTGTTGGGCAGTTGTTTACTAATTACATCAGATGTACAGTAGAAACAACTGCATTTCACACACTATCTGCCCCTGATGACAACATTGTTTCTGGATAAGCAGTTTAGTCGGGCTTTGTCTCTATAGGGCCTGTAAGTCACGTGATGTCATGGTGTGATTTCCGGTGGCAAACAAACATACACCTTTTGTTTGATATGAGTAGAACTCCATTCAAAACTCGAATTACTCAGGTAACACAAAAGGTGTATATTTGTTTGCCACCAGAATCACACCGTAACGGCACATGACTTACAGGCCCTATTCCAAAATGTCGTATTTCACATTTGTACCCCCATCATAGCGGCTACGATCAGTCTCGAGCAGCAATCAATAGTTTCAGAGACAAGAATGATTATACACCCTTGCCCTAAATATATCACAGCTATACACAGTGAACCAGGTTATATCCACTTGCCTTATCCACAATATCAACTGTCCGACGATTGCAAGCTGGCTCCAGAAAACACAAGTATCTGGTGTGAAGAGAAATTTGCCCCCACATCGATCTAACATGTGAAACACGTTTTGTTCGTACAAAGTGCTCAATATAAATGGTGTCCCCGACAACTTTTGCAAATCCGAACACGCTCGTGAACCCCTTTAAAATTCCATAGACCTCCACTTTTCGTCGAACACCTAACATGAATTCAGAGTCGGCGTCACTGCAGGTGGACGTTACTTCTGTCCCCGAGGATACCATAAGCTCAGTAGCCTTTTGACTTGTGATTGGGTACTTGCCATACACCTAATACGTTGGTCTGTTTCGGATTTCTAAATTGTTCTATACTCTGATTTTTTCTAACTCGTCTACACCGTTTTTTGCCGATATTTTTGCCATGCTAAATGGTAACGTTCTATAATTTGGCATACTTCACTTGGGAGTCAAACGGCAATTTTCTACCGAACTTCAGACTTCAATGGCGAAAATTGAGAAATTTGGCTATCTACCTCATGTGTTAAATTTAGCCCTGTCAAAACCGAGCAAATTATGTGCATTTGCTCGGTTTTGTAGGGGTGCAATCTTTCGAAAACTACATGTTTGTGTAAAATACACCCTAATGTGTCTTCTGGTCCAAAATCACAATACGACATGGAATCCTTATGAATGTAAACAGGATCATATCCTTGAATATGCTCAAATTCTCGAGATCCCGTTTTGGGCTGAGATCTAACATTGGGATAGATTACCAACTTCTTCTTCACTCCCAGGTGAAGTGTGATATGCTATGAAACGATACCGTTTAGCATCGCAAAAATATTGTCAAAAACCGGTGTATACAAGAAAAATCAGAATATAGTAGGCTGTTGGGCAGTTGTACACTAACTCAATCTGGATGTACAGTAGTACCACCCATATCTCACACACTGTCTGCCCCTTGTGACACCAGGGTGGTTCTGGCTGTAAATGTTTGGTTCGGCTTTATTTTTATTCTGAAAATATATTCTAAGTTCGTTATTTTCATTATCAAAATATTGTATTAGTAGTAATAGGTCGATACTCAATTTTAGATTAGTCTACACATCTAATAGCATACTTACCGCCAAAATAATCGCGGTAAATTTGTTTCAGAATTAACAATTATTCCACACAACCAAGTTTTAGTGCTGAGATTGATATGTAAGTATCAATCTATTAACACCAATTCAACTAGATTTTGATTATGACAAAAACAAACATAAAATACAACATTTTATAATGTTGTATAATGTTATAATTTTATTTTATAAACATATAATACTTTTGGTTTCGAAGTTAAAACCCATTTCAATATCATATGATAATTGGGTGCTCCTGAGGAGTGGGCGTCTATTGCCCCGCTTCCATCATCCATTGTGATATCTACATCTGGTATATCCAGATCCAAATATATCACAAGGAACAATATCACAGAGATCGGATGATACCTTTCACCACATATATGGCGTGACCAAAAAACAAGATCACAGTGGAGTCTGTAAATCTTTCCTGAAAGTTGACCTTATTTACCAAAGTTATTCTTCGCCAATGTCAAGAAAAAAGCCCCGCATATTTATTCGCGCGGATTCCTACTGATCTTCTCACTAAACTCATGACATTTCTAATATATCACTAAGTGGTGGTGTCGTAATGATAATCCAATGACTGGTATGATATTCTTATGACAACACCCAGTAGCCAATGGCCATGTTTCTTCCACAGAAAATGTGCCATATTTGCCAATGGATACAATTTCAGTGGACATGGTGCCCATTATCTGTAATCTGAAACTTCTATCTCAGATGTAATCTATTAATTGGCCAAATCTAACTTTTCATCTCGCATCAACACTGGAAGATGGAGCCTAGAACTGTAGTTACATGCGCAATATTATATGTTTCATTTGCTGTTGTCAACATCTCGATATTAACCAGTGTCCACCTGAGTTTTGCATTGATGCTTTGATATACGGTATAATATTAATTTGAAGGAAATTTTGAGAGAGACCATTTCTGATGCACAAGCATGAAAAGCAATCTAGTCAGTCAAATTGCCAAAGTATTTCTGTACTTAACGGAAGATTTCATTGTTCTCTGTGTAAATTCAGCAGTTGCACGTGAATAACTTAATAAAGGATGGGATTTGATATTCACACTGAATAAATTGGACATCGAGTGAAATCAATATTACTAACAAAGTGAGCATATTCTCGGAATATCTGTTACAATATCCCTTATTAATATAAGCGGTGGTTTTTGTTACTCCAGTGATTACCTATTGTGCGTGAAACGTATTATAACAATAACAACCAATCACGCCAAAATGTGCATATCAATTTTTATCGCCATTGCTTTCAGATTTTATTGGTGAATTAAACCAATGAACATTCGTTGATCATAAAATTTATCCTAATTATCCTACGACGAAAGGCTACGATAGTGTTAGATCGTAATGGATAGACATGATTATGTCACGTGACTTGGTTTGGTTATCTATCTCGGTTTCGATGAAAATGATTGATATGAGGGTCATTTGCAGTTGACTACATTCGCAGATGATAACCTTTATCAATGACATAAAATGTGAAAGTGTTCTAGGAAACAATCAACGACACTTCACAGATACCGAGAAACAGATTATATTCTGAGCTCTCAAATCACTGTAGATTTGATCCCACAAGCATAAAATCTGAAACTCACGTTCATGTACATCTATGTTGAATTCCGGGACACAGTGACTGTAGACTAGATCCCACAGTCGTGGCATCTGAATCCAAGATTATGTTATGTTATCAGATAATGTACAATATACTAGTCCATGGGCCAGATCATTATTTTATATCACATAAAGGTACCAAATGTGACATACATTTTCAGGTAGCCCAAGACTTATAGTTTATGAAAATGGTGGGGGGGGGGGCATTTTTAAAACGTAGCCATGGGCACTTTTCCCGTTGCTATGGTAACTATGGTGGTAACGCTGAAAATTTCTTCAGAGGCACTTACTGAACATGCTGAACGGAAAATCAAATATAACTTTCCACAGAAACATAGTACAATAATAATTTTGGTGTATACAGTGTTACTATCATGGTTACCATAGCAACGGGAAAATGTCCATGGCTACGTTTTAAAAATGGCCCCCACCATTTTCATAAACTATGAGTCTTAAGCTACCTAAAAATGTACGTCACCTCTGGTACTCTGTGTGATATAAATAAACCTCTAAACCGCCTTTGGCCCAAGGACTATACATGTATTGGGAGTGGAATGCAATTGGTTAAATATCCTAATAAGTAATCTTCAAGAAGTGCAATGTAATATCACTACATACATGCAAGCTAGATCTCATAAAGCATCATATTCAATCATATTACGACATGTACATCATTGCAGTTGGCCCAGCTATGTTGACCTACTTACTTTACTCTGCCATTCTCAGCACGCCTTAATACATTGCCTGATGTTTTCAGTGGGTAATGGTATAATGCTAGGTGATACCATATCTAAATTTGTCCCGCCTTGTATTTTCGATTGTCTAAAACTTTTCCGACGAGAAGAATCACGGTGTCAGATTGGGTTAATTAGCGCTCATGAAATCTCATCAAACGACATGGTTATTCACTATCTATGACTTCTGAAACTGGACTGGATCTCAATCGCGTCTGCGGGTCTGAAAGAAGAAAGTTTTTTCATATCATTGGCATATGAGCTGCGCCTACCGAGATAAAAATCGCCAGGTTAAAGTACATGTGGTTATACTGATCAGTTATATATTATTGACACCAACAAGAAATCTCGTTTTATATCTTGCTGTGTGCAGATGGCACAGTATCGCGTGTAATTTCCGAAGAAACGCAAAAGACATTACCGAGAATCATATCATAATTTTGCTTGACTTCAAATTCAATCCTTCAATGGCAGACATACAAATTCCTTGTTGATGACATGTACACATGGTCTCTGTGTCAGACCGAAATGTGTTAGGATTGATGAAAGCATTGATGAAATGAGATTCATACATGTTGCTGGTTGACTCATTTTGTTTTCGTGAATGAAATCTTGAAAGGTGAACATTGGAAGTTCATGTACACGTGCATAACATTTACCACACTTTCCCATCAATAGCAGGCAACCTGTCAAAGCTAACTTCAAATATTCTTTGAGAAACTCACGTTTCTCTTGATCTTGTTTGGACACTTGCCATTAGGAATAGTGCTGTATTGTGCCAAACTAACATCGTTAATGGCCAACAGTTGTCAGAAACGACTGGCTTGCTCAAAGTTTCCTCGTCAATAGAGGTTTGGTTGATAAAAAAGAGAACGCTTTGTCGTGGACAGACAGAGTTTCTCTGTACGGTAATGACTACGAATATTACCCTCACCCCCGAGAGGGGATGGGTGGGAGGGGCGAGTGTATTACATTTGGATATGTCTCCCTGATGAGGAATGGTCCCATCGAAATGTTCACGGAATGAAGCAATACCCAGACCTTGGAGTGTCTTTATATGTGGAACGTATGTCGATTAGACTCGGGAACACATGTTGGTTAGAATTCTTTTATCATCCTTAACTACGAGCTTATTCCAGTACTTTGACATCATAATATGTTCAATAACACCTGGGAGAAAGCCAAACCATCTATTCCTGTAGGCAAATATGTGGACACATTCAACATAGTTTTGCTCTATTTGTAACATTATTACAAGCTGGAAATACATCATAACCCATGAAGCTTTGCAAATGAATTGTACTCAACATCACTGAAATAATGCCACCTAGTGCTCGTCTTGCAGAATCAGACAAACCCTATTTCCCGACCAGTATCAAGATGGATATTCATACCTGTTAAAATAGTATAATATGTTCCTGAAATTTGTTATAAATCAATTGGCTAGCATATATTGAATGCTACGTATATGTATTTATGTGTCAACATAATTCGATGATATAGCACCCTTACAGCCTCCAAAATACGTCGGTATGATCCTGCAGTGGAGTTTGAAGATGCCGAAAATACGCACGATGTGAACGAATTGTTCACATCTGTGCTGACATATTTGAACACAAACAATTAAATTGAATATTTGGGTTTCATCACTGAATATACTATTGACTGTGTGATTTTGGTAAGTACCTAATTTCATAAAAAAAATAGCAAGGAAAACTTTAAACCGATTTTCCATCATATGAGTAGAAAGACCACTGATCCACTTATCTCTGAATAGTAAAATACCCAAAGCTACGGTGAACTTCTTTTGTATACTGCGACCTATGTATACTATTCACCATTTCTCGATTATAGCGCTCATGTAATTTTCTGGCTGATTGTATTGTTACCAAACTCAACACCTCTGAAATCGGTTCGTATTCAACTGTCACTTCTCTAAATGATTCATTGTTGTGATTATATTTCCAACTCCTTACTAGATTCGCAGTGGTATAAGGTTGCCAATTCACTTGCCCATTCTCATGTTGAGTACGTGTTGACACATAAATACATGGTTAATGATGAAAAAATACTCACTGTATATTTTTGTGTATGTGCACAAATGGTTCCCAAGCAATAAAGACAATAGAGAAGCAAGACATTAGCCGTTTTGTGCTTTGTCTATGAAAATAAGGCCAAAGGTCGAATTTAAGGTCATGGCAATATCCAGCATATATCATTTTCTATATTTTCAAAATGGATTCCTGAGCTGTAAAGTTGATCATAAGCGAGCTATTAGCCATATCGTCCTGTGACCTTGAAATTTAGGTCAAAGGTCAAGTTCAAGGTCACGAGAATAATCTGTATATATCATTTCCTATATATTCATAATTGATTCCTAAGCTGTAGAATCGATATTAAGCGTGATATTAGCCATTTTGTTCTGTGACCTTGAAAATTAGGTCAAAAGTCAAATTCGAGGTCACATCAATATTCAGCATATATCATTTCCTATATGTTGACAATTGATTCCTAAGCTGCAAAGTCGATAATAAGCGAGATATTACCCATTTTGTCATGTGACCTTGAAAATTGGGTCAAAGGTCAAATACAAGGTCGTGAGAATATTCAGCATATATCACTTCCTATATGTCCACAATTGATTCCTAATCTCTAATCTCAATAATGAGCGAGATATTGGGAAAATATGCCCCAGTGTAAAGCATAGGAAATGTAACATGGGAGAGTCCCATTTGGGCCGAGTTTGGGCCCAAAAAAAATGGCCTATTTAGAGCGATGGAAGGGCATCGAAACTTATACACCTCACCGGGGTACATATGGAGAGTGTTATTCATCAATAAGAAAAAAAGTTAGTGAACAGATTTTGAGAAAACGACCATCAAAGTCCAAAATTGGCCGTTTTTCGACAAAAATGGCCGCCATTTTGAAAAAAATGCGAAAATAAAAAAATAAAAAAATACTTCCCTCTCGAAATATTTTTAGGCATTTTGGAGCAAAATTTCAGATAGATTCGATCGTAAACTTTAAAGATAAAATGTAGACTGACAACGATGGACGCAACGCCACAGCAATAGGTTATCGGACCAAAGGTTTAGTAACCTAAAAATCACTCACAGAATATCTGTATATTTTTTGTTTGCCAATGTTGATGTCATTTTTTTCATGAGTGTTAAATAATTCCGAATTGAAATTCGATGCATATCCATATTGACATATTACCTTTGATACAGATTATCAAGTAGCACCATATATTTTTACGTATAAGCTTTGGGATTTCTACTTCGAGCCATTTCGCATGTAGAATAAAGTAGAATAATACGCGGATTTTCAATGTATGACAATATCCGACTATGAAAATGGAAACACCAGTGTGTGTCTAAAATGGTCATGCTTCAAATGTTGATGATCCTCCAACCTTCAATCTCATATTTTTTGCTTCACGGTATGAGTATATCCAAACATACATATTTACAGACTGGTAAACATAATTCCAAATCTATGGAGAAAAGAATAGGGTTTTCCAAATTGCGTGTTCCATATGACTATCAATAAACATGGAACGAGCGATATAGGTTAAGTATTCCGACATACCACGTGAAGCTGTTCGGGAACACTAAGACTGGTGAAAGCCAACAAAAGACGCAGTAGATTGAAGACTTTATTCCACAAACATATTTGCTTCCTGGTTCCACCCAGACTTCTACATATCAAAACCTAAAATAGGTGCACATCGTGTTTGTGATAAACCTGTTGATCATTCGTGTGATGATGAGTACCATGTGATAATGAGTACACACAACCTGGGCATTGCTAAATTACATGTGACAATAAAATTCGAAAATACCGCACGAGTTATTGTGAATGACGAAAAATTGGATGTATCTGAAAATGATATATATTTATTCAAGGGTATCACAATATCACTGCTGTACACAAAAGCAGTATCTATTTAAAAGTTGAATGTCTTCTGCAAGACGGAAACACCAACAAGTATCCGCTCATATCCAAAAGGGAACATTATTTCCACCCATTAATGTTGTCCTTGCTCTTTCATATTGAACAACGATGAATACGTTGCCAAACAATTTGAACGACAATGTCTATAAGCAGGAAAATTTATTTGGGCCCATTTTTATTTCACAGTGGGGGTCAGCGAGGGTTAAACAATGCCCACAGCGTCTCATCAAACGGCTTGATCAGTTACTATTTATGACATATAAAACTGGACCTAATCTCATTTGAGTAGGTGTGTCTGAAACAGGAAATGCCATGTATAATTGGCTTGCGAATTGTGCCTACCGACATAAACGCTGCCCTGATCAAAGCCGCTATATTGGTCAGTTACACGTTGCTTGCATCTCGTTATCTAATTGTGCATAGATGCCTCAAACAGGATGAAATATGATTCAGACACAGAAATTACAAAACGAGCAGAGTATTATATTCAAATCTTACTTTGATCACTTCATAGATGCAGGTTGTTTCTAGACATCAATATGCAATCATTGTCACTAGTGGTATGGTAGATCATTTTGTGTAAATCTAACAATCAAATGTTTGTTGAGCACTAACATATTTTGCTGATCATCTGAAGTCATTGTCATAAACGACATCGTGAAAAAAAAACACTGAACGAACACGGGGAAAAAACAATTCTTTCAAGAATTATTGTTGCTTTTTTAGCAATGACAGACCTGCCAATTTAGTCTTCACGTATTCGTTTATAAGCTCGCGTGTCGAGATTCTGTTCAGACACTCGTCTTCATTATACCAGCAGTTGTCAAAGAAAATTGACTTACTGCAAGTTAACGACTGTGATTAGCCCAATTACAGTTGAAAATGTTGAACAAGAGTTCACGGTTCCTCAAGTCACGTGCACCACTAATGTCACCTTTGTATCGTATGAATATTCACAAATGTGAATTTACAATTGGAGAAACAAAATGCGATTATGCAGCTTCTGTAACAGTGTCCTGGTGAAAACATTACCATCGGCGAATTCTCTAAATGACTTCCAAGGGAATGGCTACTGAGGTTATCGTCGTCCAAAGCTCATTATAATGTCTTCGTGTTCGGAGCGGTTGCTCACGGAAGCCCTTTGGTGCCACATGTGAAAATATATCTTAGCTTGATGGAACTTCACACAGCTAATTACTGTGTAACAGAGAGCTCCGTTAAATGCAGTACATACACCCCAATTATAAGCTGATACTTCGCAAATCTTTCTGAAAATGATCACTGCGCACGTCTAATTTTTCGAGGACTATAAAATGTCCTCGGTATTTGTTTTTGTATTTGTAGACTCAATTCCACAAACATAAAATCTGGAACCCAGCCTTCCCTCATCTATTTTATGTAGCCAAATATTATACAATATACAGGGAATGAATGGAATAATGTTCGATACACCCGAAAGCTGTTTTTTTTAATGTTGAATGCCGTCTGCTATAACGCGAATGGGTATCTATTGTATCCAAAGTTGTGCTTTCCTGTTTGCTCTTCCATATTCAACATTGAAACGTTGCCAGACGCATGCTTTCAGTGGATAACTAGCATTTTGCAGCAGGATACCTTAATCAGGCCCCATTGTTCTCCCAAAATTTTACAAAGTGAGAGACAATGGATCGCATGTATCGCAGGCAGAGAACCAAAGAAGATGAACAGAGCATCATAGCTTCATTTTATAAAATTAATGTCTAATGGTCGTTTCGAAGACATGCACATGGTACTCCTTCAATCATTGTCACAATAGTATTACCCAGGGAATTGGCTTCTGATGTAATATCTTGCTTAAATGCCATTAGTGCAACATCTAAGATGCATTTTTGCCCAGAATGGTTGTTTTCTGTTGGTTCCTTTCCTTTTGCACATTACATGTACATGTACATACACTACCAGCAGATAATTGGTGTGTTCACCAAATGCAGGGTATTCTGGTTTACTCTCACATGAGTGAACACCCTTTCGACCAACGATATAGGTTAATGCATTTATTCGCATTTGATTACATGTTCTTCTGTTGTTGTAAATTAAATACATACTAATTTCAACAAAATTCCCCAGTCTCAAGTGGATGTTCGAATGTTGATCGGATTATATAACATGTGAAAGATGTTAATCCCTCGAGTCTTGTGATTGATACAAGTGCGTGGGCGTGCGCGCAAGACATTTGCCACATCACACACACACACATCTATTAATTGCATCAACATTACAGTGTTGATTACAGTGTTGACTGCGTTTTGTTGTTGAGTGGTTTTGTATTTATCCTGTCAGCAGGGCAGCATGGATGATCATGCCATGCAAAGTGAAGTTCTGCCTCTGTTGATATTCTGGTGGGGCGTTTCTATTCCGATGGTTATCCATTTTCTTATCGTTTTATGAATAGTCACCATTCCAATATTTCATGTGTCAATAATCTGATATTTCATATTAGAATAAATGGCAGTCAGAGAGTCAATCAAATCCGCAGAGTGCGTGTTCTGGCATGTGTCATAGATCCAGCAGTCTCTTGGCCTGTCCAATGTATACTCTATACATAATAAATTGATAACAGATGCATTTACCTGCTTTCGACACGGAATTGTTTTGTTGTACATCATCCCCCCCCCCCCCTCCCCCCGCAAATGTAGCTCTGCTACAAACCAGAAAATCATACGGATTCAATAGTCATGCAGCTTACGAGTATTCAAATATTATTTTTATTTTCACTGGTGGCTACTTACCACGTGTATTCGGAATGAATTGGAGTTTGGTACCCAATTGAACCAATATCAACAACGATAATGCAGGGGAAATGTTTAATTATCATGTTACTTTGTTCAAGTAGGGTTTTTGAAATTTCCTCCAACGTGAGACCTTTTTTCAGCACAGGACCAAAATTTGTCACCTATGATGGGGTGTTGGCTGTTTCTTCAGTTGCTGCAATGGTTCTTACGATGGCGATCGTTGTGATTCTATTACTTGATGTGTTTTGTATGACAAGCACTATAGTCGGGCATGTACGGGGGGTCCCTTTGCACCCCCCATGATCCTCCAAAACCAACATTTTTCTCAAGGTTTTTTAATACTAATAAACATTACATATGTCTCCGGTTGTGCATCCATTGCAAAAATTGGTTTTCGGGCCATTTTTCAAAATGGCCGCCCCGCGAAATCTCGAATTTTGAGATTGCTTCACTTTAAGCTGCATAGGTCTACAAAATAAAATCTTTGTTACCTTTTGCTGCTCATTGTAGGGGCCTTATACATTGTACATGAGAAAACAGTGGTTAAATAAACATTTATAATATGAATATGTCCATAAATCCAAGATGGCCGCCAAATTTAGATAATTTTTCACTAAAATGTCCATAACTTCGGACTGAGTCAACCTAGGATGTTCATTTTGGGGTCTATACTAGGTTTTCATATACAGGGAATCCATTTAGACCAAAATAAATACAATCAAGCTATTTCTTTTGATGCATGCATTCAAGATGGCCGCCAAATTTAGATAATTTTTCACTAAAATGTTCATAACTTCGGACTGAGTCAACCTAGGATGTTCAGTTTGGGGTCTATATCTAGGTTTTCATATACAGGGAATCCATTCAGACCAAAATAAATACAATCAAGCTATTTCTTTTGATGCATGTACACCTGCACACATGGTACACGCTATACATTCATTCAGATATCTCTCGAAAATAGCCCCATTGACACCCCTATGGTCTCAATTGTGGATCTTGCTTGAATATTTCTGATAGAGACTTTTACTGATTTGCAATCCCAATAAATCCTTGAACAAATAGAGCTTGATTTGATTAGTTTTGTTAATTAACAGAAATCCAAGATGCCTGCTAAACACACCCCGAAAGTTCAAGTTCGTAACTAATGGTGCTATAAAGATGTGTGATACTTACTTTCAAGGGTATTTTGGTATGTAGATTCCATTTTTGGTGTTATTCTAGCTATATAATATCAATTTAAAATGATAACAGCATCTCATTGAGATGGAAAGCAAATAAAAACATATTGTTATTTGAATTTATTCATACACTTATGCATTACGCATTACTCACCAACATGCTTGGGATAATTTTTACAAACAGAGAACAATAATGTAGAATATCTTCATTGGCTATCTTAACACATGAACATGATGGAACATGGTACTATGATATTGGTACTGCTATATTGGATGAATTGACATATTAATTGATGATGTCTTCACCATTGCCCTGCATTATCTTGCAGTACAACAACGTTGTCTTGAGCTGTCCGACATCACTTGCATTACAACTGTTCAGCCCCAGGAGAGTGGCAACCCGTACACGAAGGTGTGTCTAGATCAATGAATGAGACTAGATCAATGAATGAGACTATTGTGGCAAAAGTGATGTAGAATTTTCCAGAACTGAGATAGAGGATGTTGAGTGGTATGATGTCGGACAGCTCAAGACAACGTTGTTGTACTGCAAGAGAATGCAGGGCAATGGTGAAGACATCATCAACTTATATGTCAATTCATCCAATATAGCAGTACCAATATCATAGTACCATGTTCCATCATGCTCATGTGTTAAGATAGCCAATGAAGATATTCTACATTGTTGTTCTCTGTTTGTGATATAGAAAGTATCCCAAGCATGTTGGTGAGTAATGCGTAATGCATGAGTGTATGAATAAATTCAAATAACAATATGTTTTTATTTGCTTTCCATCTCAATGAGATGCTGTTATCATTTTAAATTGATATTATATAGCTAGAATAACACCAAAAATGGAATCTACATACCAAAATACCCTTGAAAGTAAGTATCACACATCTTTATAGCACAATTAGTTACGAACTTGAATTTTCGAGGTGTGTTTAGCAGGCATCTTGGATTTCTGGTAATTAACAAAACTAATCAAATCAAGCTCTATTTGTTCAAGGATTTATTGGGATTGCAAATCAGTAAAAGTATCTATCAGAAATATCCAAGCAAGATCCACAATTGAGACCATATGGGTGTCAAGGGGGCTATTTTCGAGAGATATCTAAATGAATGTATAGCGTGTACCATGTGTGCAGGTGTACATGCATCAAAAGAAATAGCTTGATTGTATTTATTTTGGTCTGAATGGATTCCCTGTATATGAAAACCTAGATATAGACCCCAAAATGAACATCCTAGGTTGACTCAGTCCGAAGTTATGAACATTTTAGTGAAAAATTATCTAAATTTGGCGGCCATCTTGGATTTATGGACATATTCATATTATAAATGTTTATTTAACCACTGTTTTCTCATGTACAATGTATAAGGCCCCTACAATGAGCAGCAAAAGGTAACAAAGATTTTATTTTGTAGACCTATACAGCTTAAAGTGAAGCAATCTCAAAATTCGAGATTTCGCGGGACGGCCATTTTGAAAAATGGCCCGAAAACCAATTTTTGCAATGGATGCGCAACCGGAGACATATGTAATGTTTATTAGTATTAAAAACCCTTGAGAAAAAAGTTGGTTTTGGAGGATCATGGGGGGTGCAAAGGGACCCCCCGTACATGCCCGGCTACTAGCTCCACGCTTGCAGCGTTTAATGAATTTGTATTATTGTTTGTGAATAGGTGCTATAGCAAGAAATTGTGAGATAAAATCCCCCCAAATGTGATTTTTCGCGATGACATACAATATGAAATGTATGTATCAACCTATATATACCGCTTTTAACAAGAGTTTGATGATGGCAATAAAAAACCTAACATCTAACACTTTCGGGATAGAAACAAAATAGAAACAAAGCCAGACCAAATTTCTATATTTGAAGCCACACTGGCGTCATCAGGGGCAGACAGTGTGTAAGTGGCCGTTTCTACTGTTCACCAGATGGAATTAGTGCACAACTGCCCAACAACTTACTAAGAGAATTTAGAAATCCGAAACAAACCGCGTGAAATAGGTGTATGACAAGTACATAGGTACCCAGTCACAAGCCAAAAAGAAAAGAAAGGGAAGCCAGGGAAAAGTCACATGCCAGAAAATAGTCAACTACACTGCAAAAATTTCAAGGAACGGATTCTATTCTGGGCAATCGAACGACAGTTCACGACTGGTGGAAGTGAAAAAACCTCTAAGTTCTACAAACATGACTGTATCTTTCCATTGGAGCTAGATATATACTCTCACATTTACTGTCACATGATGATATTTTTCAAATATACGCATAGATATAAACTGATTCTAGCATACACAAACCGAAAAATTGTATTGCTGGTATAGGATTTTCTAAAAGAAAAAAAAGACACAGTCTGACAAAAAATGAATATACTCGAAAGCATCTCCTTTCCAGACTTTTGTATAACAAAGTTGTATTTTAGGTTTGCTATTGGCATCATCAAAATCTTTGTCATGCCCTTGTTATGCTGCTCATTATTCCACAGTCAAAGAAGTTCAAAATGATGCCAAACGAATTCTTGTTTGCAATGGACGAGCAATATTATTGAGGGGAATACTAACTTTCTGCAACAGTGTTCTTTTGACAACAGTATACTTTCTCCAACAGTGTTCTCGTAGGCGTGTCTGGAACATGAAAGAATTCGGTATAATTGGCTCGCTCACTGAATAGTTATATATAACATCACGACGTTTCTTGATTAAAGAATATGAAAAACATCATATTCACATGTGAGCATTTGATGAACATTGGAAGTATATAACTTTTCTCATATTTTATTTTCAATAATAGCAAGCAACATGTCAAGTTAGACTTCAGATATACTTTGATGACCTCAAGTGTACCTAGACACTCGTCTTTGAGAACAGCGCTTATTGTGCCAAACTAACATCGTTAATGTATCAGTAGTTGTCAGAAGGCACATTCTAACCCCACGTTTTCTCGCTAGACGTGGCGAATCAAAGCCTATGTGAACGCTTTGTCCAATAGACAGCCATATTTTACGGGCACGCTGGCGACAGTGATTAGTCAAATTACAATGTTGAACGAGAGCACACAGGTCCTTCAGATACGTGGACTACAAATGTAAGCCCATTGGCCCCCTAACTATGTACAATGGAAGGCATGTACAATGATCTAATTGTATTGCTCTATAATCGTATGCTTATGAGAAAATAATATAGTCATACTGCCGAAAGTACATAGGGTGCGAAGCACCATGAACATGATGAATTCAATTAAAACGAAAACGTCTGCTATCCATCCATGGAGAATATATTACATCATTCATAAGGCCACACCAAGTTGTAAAGTTGGTCTATGGATTTTTTCCCAAAATTTTCTATACGGAGTGGATTTTTTTTTACAAGAAAGTTTCCATCTATGGAATTTTGACCAAAATTTGCTATACGGAGAATATATTTTTTTCTACAAATATTTCTTCTATGGATTTTTGACAATAATTTTCTGCATAATTTTTTTTGTGCAAATCATGTTTTGCTTAATGGACTTTCGACTAATATTATCTGAGGAGGGTATTTTGGTCAAATGTTCCCACTCAGACTGTAATTACAGGTGACACATGTGCAACTAAGAGTTTTTTTACAATGAACTTCACATATATACCTTAGCGCACAAGTTGCCCAACTCATAAAAACAAAAAATGAAACAAATCGGTGCAAGATATATACATATCTTGTGTCTTTGGTGTGTCTTTGGATAAACTATTTGGTCGGCTTTGTTTTTATTGCAAAATATTGTATTTTTCGTTTCTTATTGGCATCATTAAAATCTCACTGTGTTGGTGGTAATAGATTGATACTTACATACACACTTTATTATGGCCTCTACTCGCTAGGCATCAAAATAAATGTAATTAATATAATCAGGTGGGAAACAAATTGTTAACATACATGATGGCAATGCAATGATGAATATTGTTGAACTGGCCATTATCATAAACATGATAAACCTGTCCGCAAATAGGTGACAGTGTCATTGATCCTAGAAAATGTGTTAAGAATCTGGGTGTGTGCATCGATCAATATCTGTCGATGGATGACCATATTTTGACAGTTTTTAAATCATGCAACTATCACATCTTCAGGATATCCAGTATTCGACGCTACATCAGTGAGGAAGCCACCAGAAATGTAATCCAGGCTCTCGTGACATCACGCCTGGATTACTGCAATTCTTTGCTTGTCGGTGCATCAACAAAGCAATTAAATCGGCTGCAGATGATTCAAAATAAGGCGGCACGTCTTGTAACGCTTGCTAAATAACACCAATCCTGAGACAACTACATCGGTTGCCAATGCAGTGCCGCATAAGCTACAGACTCTTGTTGCTTACTTTCGAAGCCTTGCATGGACAGGCTCCTACATATATCACTGTAGGCCTTCCACCAGAAACAGGCGAGAAACACGCCTCTGTCAAAACACTGGACTCGTTCTCAAGAGACCCGCTCCATCCAGAACTGTGGGCGAGCTCTTCCGGAGCACCTGATGCTCACTCTTCCGGAGCACCTGATCTCACACTCAGCTGGCTGGGTGTCTGCGATATTCACATGGCTCTGACTATGATACTGATAGTATCCCTCGGATTTGATCACTTACACTGAACTTGTAAACTTCGTTCATGGATTCGGTCTTGGAATTGGAATTTGTCTGTTTGTCGGTATCCATTTGTGCTTTCATGTCGCAGCTCCTCGTCTGTGGAAATTTTTGCCATCTGACGGTTCCATACAGACAGTCTGTCTTTTCAAAAAGAAACCGAAAACACATTTATTCTCTTCATATTTTAACTAGTCACTATCCGCATGGTGCTATATTTGTTATTTGTTTTTATTTATGGTGTATTATCTCAGATGTCACGTTTTTAATCATTTCGTTTTTCACCTTTTTATCATTGTAAAGTTCTTTGATGTACGACGTAGGATTCAACGCTTAATAAGTAATGTTTATAAAGGAATAAATAAGTAAACTGTAGACATTATGATCAATCATAGTATTGTACTTAACTGTATGGAGGAAGATATAAGAATTGGTATTATTAAATCTGTGGAAATGTTTTGGGATTAGAAAGTATGATGACACATTTTAATACCACGAATAGTATAACAATTCCCTGGAAATAAAATCTGCTTGTTACCATACTTTTTCTAAACTTTATATCGGATCTTTGCTCGTTGACATCCATAATGAAATACGAGTGGCGGCTGTGAAAAAAATTGATACCATGAAGATTAGAAGCGTTTTTTTTTTCAAGTGAAGCTCGTTTTTTCATAGGCGGCAATTTCATAGACCAACTTTACAATTTGGTGTGGCCTAATGTTATTTTCTTCACCATCACTGCATTGTCTAAGCGACCACCAGGGAATTGACTGCTAAGGTTTTATCTTCGTTTAGAGCCCATTAGTGCAACATTCAACATGACTCAAAGTTCTGATAACCAGCTCACAATGCTTTTCATCTGCTGTGCTTAACATCAACCATTAGTCCATAAATTTGGATTGGGCGTTGGTCGATCACCCATCTTCTGCAGTGCATGTTCAAGAAATGATCGCCAAATCGGACATGTGAAAAAACTGCAAATTTAACCATATCACTAAGTTTGAGCCCATGAAATATATAATTTTATGTGTAAGGCTATAAAAGTGTAGCTGATTGTTCGCCACCCATTGTAAAATGTGAAAAATCCAGTTTTGTATTGTTGTTACATATATACATTATAGGAGTTGAAATACATCAAGTGTGCCAATGAATGTTCTATTCAGGATCAAATGATATGCGGGATGCTGTGCGCAATAAGAAGAATATAGTCACGTGATCTAATGTTGAAAGTTGGTATGTATTCTTTGTATGGACTATAATATACAGAACGCTTTGTTGATGTCACATTGCATAATAATACACCATTTCAACATGCACTTCTTCCTTTTTATACTTTTATGACAGTTCGCCCTAATTATCAATTTCGATGTTAAATACACCGGGTACATTTATGCATGTTATTACATATGGTAAAGTTATTTTCACTAATATCGAGGGGATGACCATTTACATATTTATACTGCCCATCAGTGCAGTTAATCCCACAAATTCAAGCGTTAGAACTCGAGATCGTACCACCTGAATGACATACTCGATGGATGAGTTCGACCGAAGGAGCATGGAGGAGTGCAGCGCACATGCCCCTCCAAGTGCACTGTTTTGGTGAACCGACCACCACTTAATATCTGTAGGCCACTGATCTGCTGGAGGACGGTTCTCACATATGAACAGTCGATTCACAACCGGTATTCAATCTGTAAGTTCAGTGTCAGGCAAAATCTGGAAACTTTAGGGAAGTTCATGTAAATCCACGAATGATTACCTTTTACAAAAGTTTGAAAGAGTGGAAGTCATGTGTTCTGAAAAGATTGAGCATTTCCAACCGCACATGTGGCCTCTAATGTACGAACAAGTCTTGCTGTATATTAAAATTAATATGCGAAAAAGTCCTGTATTGGCCATGGTGTACTTATCAACCAGATCGTGATGACGTCCTTATAATGTCTTAAACGCAGCTTGTCGCTGTCATCTCAGGATCAATTGTAAATTCAACTGTGCTACTGGATACAGACACATTTGATATGATTAATAGTTTTGATCATCGTAAAAAATCTATTTAATATATTCACCTCAACATTCGACAATCGAACCTCAGAAGTATAGGATTCCTTTGTGGATGTTGTAAAAATAGTGGCTCGGACTTGTCATCTTCAACTTCATCATGTTCATAGCTTTCAACAGTGTCCACCTGAGTTTAGCATAGAAACTTAGGTATACGACATTTCCTTCTGAATGATATACACGATAAAGTTCGATTCTATTACATATTTATGAGCAGCAATCTGCTCACGTTACAGCACCAAAGTATCACCCAGTGGTGAACGCTGTTGTTTTAGCGTGTAACATCACCAAGTGCGTGTGGGCATATGAATGTACCATGACGCACGGTGACGCAGAGTTTGGACATCAGCTGGGAACGATGTCTGACAGGCTTTGCTATTCTTTGATTACCTGTTGTAAACTCCATGAAATAGTATATTAAATGATGCTTTCTTGCTACTTCGGTTATATTTACTTGCGTATTACCACACCAGAAAAAAATGCAATGCATTAATATGCGCATATTTTTAGGTTAGGGTTCGTTCGTGGAATAAACCGATAAATACAGAGAACACAACAATACTAGATCGTATTTGATAACCATATTTTTCTACAGTCACAAAATTCACTACAAAATACGTTTCTTGTAATAGGAAAGATGAATTGAAACCTATGTTTCTTAGCTTTTTGTTTTGCTTTCCGATATTGGTATGTGTATCTTTGTTGACTGAACAGAATTTTTTTCAGATTGACATCTTTGTCAATGACATGAAATGAGTAAGTGTTCTAGGAAACAATCAACAACACTTATGTGCCGAGAACCTGAATATATTCAGAAAAATGAATCGACTATTCACGAATGGAGGAAACCGACAAAAATGCTGTGAATTTTCTTCCACCAACATACAATCTCGAAAAAATTATTGTACGCGTTGAACGTACTAAAGCCAATTTATATAGGCCCTACAGGATATTGGGAAATGGAATACAATTGCGTATATATATCCGAATATATCCGGGTATACAATTGGGGTTATCTTCATGTTGACAGATGAAGGACTTATATTTGTCCTTGTGTTGAATTTGTTTTGTATTATGTGAGAATAAACTACTACTATCTGAATGGATAATCTTCATTGGAGGGCATTGTGACGTGTTAATACGTTTGTTATTGGTCTTATCAAAATCTGACTGTATTGGTGGTGATAGATTGATACTTACGTTTAGTACAAACAACAGAAGCTGTTTCAAAGTGTGAAATGCCTTGTATGACGGAGACATGAACATGTAGCCATTCAAATCCGGTATACAGCTTGCTCTTCATTATTCAAGAAGAATCCAAACGTTGCCAGATTAATCAAATGGGCAAGTAGTATTGCCTAGCAGGATAACATATTTGGGCTCATTTGTTTTCTTCATTGTCCCAAAATTTCACAATAAGTACTGACAAATAAATAGCACAGTGTCAGTTCAATAGCGCCCACGACATCTCACTGGGTGCCTTCAAAAAGTTACTATTAATAAGTCCTAAAACTGGGCCTCATCTGATTTGCGTCAGCATATGTCTGAAACCTGAATAATCAAGCATGATTGGCCTGCGAGCTTTGTCCACGAACATAAATGTTGCCAGATCAAAGCAACTATACTGGTCGGTTATACGCTATTGACACGAAGAAGACATGACGTTATCTAGTCGTGTATAGATATTTCGAAGATGATCACATTTGATTCAGACAGAGGGCCAAAGAAGATGAACGAGCTACTACACTTTAAACATCATTCCTTAGTAACAGACAGGCATATTTTTAACGACATATGCACATGATTTCCATTTTGCCTCTTTTTCCATGGTGCAATACATGTATGTCAGATCAATACTTGTGCCTAATAATGAAATCCTCATGAAAAATATATTAACAACTTGAATTACATGTGATTTCGGCAAAAGGACCCTAGCTGTCGCATAAGACTTCGCATAATTATCAAGTGAACAAGCTCACATTTTCACTTGATTCTGTTCAGATATTCGCCTTCGGAATAGCGCCGTACTTTGCAGAACTAACATCGTTAATGTGAGACAGATGAATTTAATTAAATGGAAAACATCTATTATCTATCTATGTAGGAGATACAAAGACTGTTCACTTCATTACCACAAGCGCATTCTGAGAGTGACTACCAAGTGAAGTCACGTGGTCACCATTTGGGATATCTGGTTGCTCTATGGGTATTATGGTCTCCCCACCACCACCTCCCCATTGTGGTTCACAGTACCACCCTTTTGCCACATATGAGTCAAAAACATCCTTATGTCAACATATCATTGCTCATTTTTCATATGTTGTGAACTAAATAAACGTTGACAGAAACAAAATACCCCAGTCAAATATCGACATATTGTGGTGCGTACATATCATCATCGCATCATCACACAACCAATAGTGTTTACATTGTGCGGCTTAGTACATTATATGGTTTGTTTGTGATCTAGGAATTGCTTTAGTCAATTGTTTATTACTTCTAGCCTGATCATATCAGCTATGGAGTATATTTTTTGTATTGTTACAAAATCTGCCATTGTCAGTACAATGCTTTCACAATTGTTTGATTTACAACGGTTTTATACTTCCCACTTGATTCATTAAATGTTCATCAATAAATACTTTCTACTTGAATCATCAAATATTCATCAGTCTACTGGTATCATGTGCACATTTTTTGCAAGCGTCATCTCGACGATAAAAGAAACCCAATAAAAGAAACCCAATAAACCCCTGTCATTTAAACACCCGGTGTATTATATAGATTCAGCAGCCTATTATACATGACTTATGGTCTGTCGCCTGCATCCAATATCAAAGGTGACTCAGTAATATGCTCATTCACGAGGTATTTACATGGAAATGCTTTTCGTATGTCAATACAACATTTGGCTAATTTGCATATGAAGGCTACACGATGTATGAAAACTATCAATCATGTATTTTTATTGCAAAGTGCTCAAGCTAATCGACCATTTCACAGGACCCCCGTGAAATGGACCAATGGCTACTGATTGCAGAACACGCGCTTCCATGGCAGCGTAAAACAACACGAGATTCCGGAAATCTTAAGTCGCATGCGCGCGCTCGTCTGCGTGCACGCTCAAACAGTCTTGCGACATGGTTATATGCTGAAACCCGTTGAGGATGAAGAAATGGACATGTACCGACAAAGTGTGACTTTTTGCAGACACACTGGTGTTTTTATCATATATTTAGATAATGCGAATCGAGCTATACAGTTGTCATGTGTTATGTAAATGTGATATATGTGTATATTCATCAGTTGAAGTTATTCACAAAATGGTTGAGACTGATTCAAAACCCCTCGCTTCTGATTGGTCCAAACATGTTAACGTATTCAGACGGAAATATTTGGCAAGAGCCACTGTGAAATGGTTTATTTCAATAGTTTTGTGATGTGATGTTGTTCCTTTACGGTATATTCATTCATCTATAACGGTTTAAACAATCAATCTATTATCATCATTCATCTTGCTGTATTTTGCGGTCATCAAGGCCTTTTGCAGTCATCAAATTATATCACAACTCCGTCTTTGATGATCCTGTAGTTGCTGATAGTTTGTTGAAGCAAAAATCGGCATAATTCCTTCATTTTCATTGGTGCTGATGAAGCATGCATTATATTACTATATCTAATGGGACATACTATCTAATCACCTGCCTGTTGCCTTGTTTTGATACTTTATTTCGTGTAAAAATAATAAACCACCCAGTTTATACTGGATTCCAAAATTACACAAAAATTCACACAGTATGTCAGGTTCAGCATCATGATCCAGCGAACCCTTTTTAAACTACTTACTGTTATATTGTCCCAAATCAAACAATGTCTCTAAAATACTGTGAAGCCATCTATTCTAGAATTGGATGTACAATAGATACAAATGTACCAAGTGTGGTTATTAAAAACTCCAAATATGTGTTGGAATATCTACAGGCTCACACACTTTCTCATTCTGTACCTCACAGTACCTCATCAGCTGCATGGAAGTCTCAGCTGCAAAACCTCATTGCATAGTTCTTTTTGTTTTCAAAGACGAAGACAATGTCGATATCAATACATTTAATACATATATAATAAAGCTTTTTGGTGAAAGATGGTTCAAACGTTCCAGAAAAATATATGAGAAATGATTTGGTTATGGTCAATGTTAAATATGGTTAATCTATTTCACCTCCTTTTGGCCATATAAAGGAAGTTCATGAAGTTCCATACAATTTTATCTATTTTGCCTGACAATGGAATCTGAGATTAGATAGCGGATTTGGCTTCGTTCGCTTGGAATACTTTGTACTTTGGTACTGGTTCCATATTTATTCCTTTTTGATAATACATTGTCGGATTTCATGGACGAGTATTTCCGTTGGGAACAAATTGTACATCACTATCGGTAGACCTGTTATATACGCATATGTACATGTATCAGTTTTCATCCAATATCGGCAATGAGTAGAATCTACGAAATAAACAAGTAACTTTACTTTTCGACATTGATGATGATTAGTCACCCAATAATCTTGACTATTTGGGTGGAATATACCCTAAATAACATTAAATAAGAATAATACAGACGATTTAATTTTTAAAACTATTTGAATCTAAGGTTGGAAATGGTGAAGATTTCTAATCTGTCAACTTGAATATATGAACAACGTGAGGAATTTTTCATAATCGATTGTCCTTTTTCAATGAGCATTATTCCTATGTCGCAAGCATAAGAAAATGGCATAAGCGTTTGTCTTACGAGTTATACGCTATTCCAGAGCTGGCAGATATGACTACTTTATTCACCGAAGTTCCCAAGCTAGTCTCTGAACTGCTGCCAGAAATCATATGGACGTCATCTCGTACAGCAAGTACAGCAAATTTGTGACAAGCAGATCAAGGCTCCTTCGAATATATTTTTTTTGTTTAGGATTTATGACGGGTGCCACATGTTGGGCATTACATGCTGACTCTTTCTGGAACACTTGATTGCACCTATTAATGGCAATATGTGAGGGTCATTAAGGTATTTTTTCAGATTTTGTCTGACTGGACTTGTTAGATCGGGAAAGGTCTCTGTTTTACGGGTCGGAATAACTTAAACGTTTATAATTAAGTATTATTGGTTCCGTGTTCATACACAATACGCAACAAGCAGGCCATTTGGACAAACTGTTATTTATCGCGTGAATTATGGCACAATGGTTGTACTTCTTGTATTCTTCACATTGTTCCATTTTATTGCACCTCAAAGTTATATGGCAGCATCAAATCGAACTAGACGTCAAGGCCTGAAGATGCCTTGGGGCATTTCATGTGAGTTCTATTCCTACCTAACATTTACCTAAGAGACCGCGTCTAGAACCATAATGACTCTGAATCTGTCCATGGTCAAAGTTTAAGTGACATACCCCGTCCTTAGGCATCTTTGCGTTTCGCTCTACGACGGACCGTTTCTGAGATATGGCAAACAGGAAGTGCTGAGTCGGCGAAAAAAAATTCGACACCAGAAGTCGTCTCGACGCAAGATACCCTCTAGACTAGTTAGTCTAGTGCCAGGAGGCCGGAATTGAGCTCCGTTTCGCTCTACGACGCACCATTTCCGAGATACGGCCAAACAGGAAGTGCGGAGTCAGCGAAAATAAATTCGACACTAGGGGTCGTCTCGACCCAAGATACACACTACACTAGTTTGTCTAGTGCCAGGAGGCCGAAATTGAGCTCCGTTTCGCTCTACGACGCACCGTTTCCGAGATACGGCCAAACAGGAAGTGCCGAGTCGGCGAAAAAAAATTTGACACCAGGGGTCGTCTCGACCCAAGATACACACTACACTAGTTTGTCTAGTGCCAGGAGGCCGAAATTGAGCTCCGTTTCGCTCTACGACGCACCGTTTCCGAGATACGGCCAAACAGGAAGTGCCGAATCGGCAAAAAAAAAAAATCGAAACCAGGGGTTGTTTCGACCCAAGATACCCCTAGACTAGTTTGTCTAATGCCAGGAGGCCGAAATTGAGCTCCGTTTCGCTCTACGACATTTCCGAGATACGGCCAAACAGGAAGTGCCGAGTCGGAGAAAATAAATTCGACACCAGGGGTGGTCTCGACCCAAAATACCCACTAGACTAGTTTGTCTAGTGCCAGAAGGCCGGAATTGAGCTCCGTATCCCTGTATGATGCACAGTTTCCGAGATACGGCCAAACAGGAAGTGCCGATTCAGCGAAAAAAAAATTGACACCAGGGGTTGTCTCGACCCAATACCCACTAGACTAGTTTGTCTAGTGCCAGGAGGCCGGAATTGAGCTCCGTTTCGCTCTACGACGCACCGTTTCCGAGATACGGCCAAACAGGAAGTGCCGAGTCGGCGAAAAAAAAATCGACACCAGGGTCGTCTCGACCCAAGATACACACTAGACTAGTTTGTCTAGTGCCAGTAGGCCGAAATTGAGCTCCGTTTCTCTCTACGACGCACCGTTTCCGAGATACGGCCAAACAGGAAGTGCCGAGTCGGCGAAAAAAAAAATCGACACCAGGGGTCGTTTCGACCCAAGATACACACTAGACTAGTTTGTCTAGTGCCAGTAGGCCGAAATTGAGCTCCGTTTCTCTCTACGACGCACCGTTTCCGAGATACGGCCAAACAGGAAGTGCCGAGTCGGCGAAAAAAAAAATCAGCACCAGGGGTCGTTTCGACCCAAGATACCCCCTAGACTAGTTTGTCTAGTGCCAGAAGGCCGAAATTGAGCTCCGTTTCGCTCTACGACGCACCATTTCCGAGATACGGCCAAACAGGAAGTGCCGAGTCGGCGAAAATAAATTTGACACTAGGGGTCGTTTCGACGCAAGATACCCACTAGACTAGTTTGTCTAATGTCTGGAGGAAGAAATTGAGCTCCGTTTCGCTCTACGACGCACCATTTCTGAGATACGGCCAAACAGGAAGTGCCGAGTCGGCGAAAATAAATTTGACACTAGGGGTCGTCTCGACCCAAAATACCCACTAGACTAGTTTGTCTAGTGCCAGGATGCCGAAATTGAGCTCCGTTTCGCTCTACGACGCACCGTTTCCGAGATACGGCCAAACAGGAAGTGCCGAGTCGGCGAAAAAAAATTCGACACCAGGGTCGTCTCGACCCAAGATACACACTAGACTAGTTTGTCTAGTGCCAGGAGGCCGAAATTGAGCTCTGTTTCTCTCTACGACGCACCGTTTCCAAGATACGGCCAAACAGGAAGTGCGTAGTCGGCGAAAAAAAAATTCGACACCAGGGGTCGTCTCGACCCAAGATACTCACTAGACTAGTTTGTCTAGTGCCAAAAGGCCGAAATTGAGCTCCGCTTCGCTCTACGACGCACCGTTTCCGAGATACGGCCAAACAGGGAGTGCCGAGTCGGCGAAAAAAAAATTCGACACCAGGGGTCGTCTCGACCGAAGATACACACTAGACTAGTTTGTCTAGTGCCAGGAGGCCGAAATTGAGCTCCGTTTCACTCTACGACGCACCGTTTCCGAGATACGGCCAAACAGGAAGTGCCGAGTCGGCGAAAAAAAAAATCAACACCAGGGGTCGTTTCGACCCAAAATACCCCCTAGACTAGTTTGTCTAGTGCCAGGAGGCCGAAATTGAGCTCCGTTTCGCTCTACGACGTACCGTTTCCGAGATACGGCCAAACAGGAAGTGCCGAGTCGACGAAAAAAAATTTCGATACCAGGGGTCGTTTCGACCCAAGATACACACTAGACTACTTTGTCTAGTGCCAGGAGGCCGAAATTGAGCTCCGTTTCGCTCTACGATGCACCGTTTCCGATATACGGCCAAACAGGAAGTGCCGAGTCGGCGAAAAAAAAATTCGACACCAGGGGACGTCTCGACCGAAGATACACACTAGACTAGTTTGTCTAGTGCCAGGAGGCCGAAATTGAGCTCCGTTTCGCTCTACGACATACCGTTTCCGAGATACGGCCAAACAGGAAGTGCCGAGTCTGCGAAAAGAAAAAACGACACCAGGGGTCGTTTCGACCCAAGATACCCCCTAGACTAGTTTGTCTAGTGCCAGGAGGCCGAAATTGAGCTCCGTTTCGCTCTACGACACACCGTTTCCGAGATATGCATGAAAGCCTCAAGGATGAATCAGCAAAAATTCTTCCGAGCTCTAGGTCAAAGGTCGTTCGACGGAGTGATCCCAAAATCAATAGGGTTCTTCCTTGGTGGTATATGAACTCCCATGCAGAGAATACTTGCCATTGCATGAATACTTTTTGAGTTATCGATCGGAAACCAAGTCTCAAAATCAACCTTGATTTCATCCTCACGGACCTCACGGACCCCGGACTGCCTCCAAAACAATAGGGGTCTTCCATGTAATATTTCTGACCAGTGGTGTAAATTTGGACAAGATCCGTTCAGGCGTTCCCGAGTTATTGATCGGAAACCAAAACGGCGGGAAGTAAAAAAAAAAGAAGAAAAAAAAAAAAAAACCAGACAAAACCATAAGGGCATTTCGGGCCGAAATGCCCTAATGATAAGTGGCGGTACCAAAATCATTTGGTTGGCACCACAGTTGCACTTTGTTATCATTGAGCAGGTAGATTTGTACATAAGTGTCCCCATAATCCCCCGACTTGCTCGAAGAAATCCCGCTTGTAAAATTACATGACTGTAGCGTAGGTGTATTATGATTAAATAACACAATTTGTGGAGATCAAATGCGGCTATATTAAGAGTAGCGAAGCCACAAAAATGCTCACCTATGAATAAATGAATACCTAGGAATGCTTAGAATAATCTTGCAGCCCATGACACATGTTTTAAAACTAGTCTAGTTTAATCAAACGAGTTCTGTTGAAATCACATTAGTCATTGAAGCATGTAACAGGAGTTGTTTTCCTGAATCCGTTATAATTTTTAGAGTGACTAAATCTTAGTCATTCGTGTCTGTGATCAACATGACCTTATGCGTGTTCATTTGAAAAGATGCGTGTTTAAACACTGTTGAATGACACGTATCAACATACCGCTTAGTACAGGAGATTGCTATGATGACAATAACAAAACCTAACACAGGGAGAAAAAATATATATAATTGAGGCATTTCTGGGACAGTTTAATTTTCAGTTATTGTAGCAGATTGTCAGATAATTTGGGCAAGATTGAACATACCATAATAATTCGTACCTCGCGCCTTTACAATGTCTAACTAACTATTGCTACGTGGCTCGATGCATTTTGGAATACCACACTCAGCACCAACCGGACCCATCGAAACATCCCATGAGAGCGTAGAAGATCATCGGCCCTGGTGAATGTGACTCTGGAATAATACTTTTAATACTTTTATGCCCAGTATTTAAAATAACGAACCTTTTATGTCATTGACTTCACAAGACATTAGAAGTGCAACTAACCATGCTAACAATCTGATCTACGCACCTGGTGTATTGTCATGAGTCGAGACAGGTGCCAACTCAGTCTACGACTTGCTTTGAATGATGTTGACGTCAACAGCACGTTGCCCATTTGCGTAAAAAGTTCTTCCACACTCGACCACAAAGGTATGTCTGGAACAGCTGATCTCGCATTATACTCTCGAGGTTTTGATAGCAACAGATTTGAGTTCACAGTGACTACAACTGGCATCGTTGCTGTCACCTGAGATAGCGGATTTTGAGTTGAAATGGTCACAGTTTTCATATATTAAAGCAGTATTTCACTGGATGAGAGGGTCGGATTCATTATAGATCAATATTCTGGCTTATATTTGATTATATAGAGCGGATATATTTTCTATAGAACGTCTTAATGACGCTACAGGGAAGTTTGAACAAAGGTCTGTCAAAAAAAGCATCGCTAGGAGCGAATAGATTTAATCATAAACAAAGACATCAATTAACAGAAATATGCTGTCGTTATCGGCAACAGAGAAGACTTGAAATTAGTGTTTTCCTCATTTTTCATAACATGCAAGTACCAGATACATGAAAAACCAAACACCGATTATATTTGAGAATTCATATCAGAACACATGCACCAAATTGGGTAGCTTGAAGAATGGAGCGTGATTTCTGGCACGTTTATCCCAAATGGGATTGTGCGCACATATTATTTGAAAATGCGTTATTTCACACTGACACCATCCTATCTTATCATTCATTGTCATTTCTCAATTATTCGATTCAGTTGTATCATCCAACGTTGGCAACGTCAAAACCCTCAAAAACTGTTTGCCTCCAGCTGTCACTTTTCTGAATGATTCTTTGGTACTTTCAGACGCTTTTTAAGTCCTAAAGTCAAGTTCGTCTGTCAGTGAAACACGCTTTTTGGCCGTAGTTTTGTTTTGGATAATCCAATCAACTTGAAATTTCGTATGTTTTAGAATTCTCTTTCAAAAATTGAAAAAGTTGGTAATCTACCCCAATGCTAAAATTCAGCCCCAACATGGAATTTCAGGGTCTACGCACATAAGCGACTTTTATGTGATGTTCGAGTTATATATTGCTTCAAAATAAACATGTTTACTTAATATACACCGCGACTATGCCTTCCGACTTCAAATCAATGCAATAAATTCATTCTGTGCTGGAATAAACATGAGAAAAGCCCTGAATTTGTTGGAATTTTTTTGATCCCATTTTGGACTGAAATTTAACATTGAGGTAGAAAGCCAACTTTTTCATTTCTTGAGATAAATTTCGAAAATTCGGTGAAAAATTACGCCATGATACCCAATTATGACTCGAAATTTCAAATTGATTCGATTATCCAAAAAAAGCGTGTGTCACTGACATATGAATTTGACTTTAGAATCCTATTCATAACAATGTAACATTTCCAGCAAACGTCACTTGACAACGCTCATTTTCAATAATTTAGAACATTACATATTATTGTTAAACATATTTTGCTGAAAATGTATGCCAACCTCAACTGCAATGACCTTACGGTTATTTCATTTGAAAACAGTATGCCATTGTTGTGAATTGGGCCCCCATAGAATTATATCATTCCTACCATGGATACAAGTGCGGGTGCAGTGGTGATGTGGGTTGCTTTGTTTTCCTGACCCTCGAATGTTGTGGACACTGCGGGGAGAAATTTCATGCTTTATTACCACCAAGCTCTCATAAATCCTAACAGGACTCTCAGTTGCGTAGTATGCTGTAATTGCTTTTCTTCACACTGGATTCAAGTTTTTCTCAGCTCATGGGATGTTACTAAGATGAACACAGATAATAACACCGAAGAATGTTTGGCGTATTGGTTGTCTGAAACGAAATCTCTTTTTCATCAACAAAAACACATTTTGACACAATGGCCTTTCCAGTAGACGAATTTCTCGTGGCTTATTTCTCGTGATATCCAGACATATCACCCACCTTACGTGACGCACATTGTTTTTTTACGAATAAACACAGAAAACAAAACCATACTTGTAATCTATGTCAACACCTGGTCCAAAAAAACAAGACAATCCCAATTGTTGAGGGATGTATTTCGTGGAAAATTTCGTAACGAACATCCTCTTCCCCATCAATGGCGCCCGTTTTTTTTGTTGGTTCAGAGGTTCATGGGCCTCCAGACAGAGAGCCTATAGCTGCTTGGCCTTCATATGTTGCATTGTGAAGCTCTTGGTGGAGGTCTTATTTGAGTTTGCTTCGACTTAAGGGGTTCGCAGGACATCTGACCATGTTGAAGTCCATCAAACATGAGCTCACTCTGAGATTTCGGAGTTGTGTATCCGTTCGCCTGTTTTGTGGAAGCTTGCATTGGGGATCTGTTACTTTCTGATACCATATGTACACGTCAGTTTCGGGGGGAAGTGGGGTGGGGTGTGTGTGTGGGCCGGAGTTTCTGATGGCTTCCCTTATGACATCAACGTATGATCTGAGTTGAGGGCCGAAGGTCCCGACAGAGTGCTCCACCGGGTGGATCTGACTCATGGTGGTGGCCTCCTTTGCCAGAGCATCAGCAGTATCATTTCCTTTCATGCTGACGTGGCTGTGTATCCAGTGTATGATCACTTGATTGTGGCGTTTCGTTAGGTGGCCCACTGTATCCAGTACTGCATTGATGGTCTCTAGGCAGTGGGTTGGTCTGGGGTTTTGTAGCGCGGCATTCATGGAGTCGGTGTGGATAACTATCTTCCCTTGTTTTCGTCACGGACCATCTCGAGGGCCCACTTGATTCCGTGGAGATCTGCAAGTGCGATTCGTGAGTGGTCGGTGATCCCTGGGTTGTAGTTCTGTCGTTCGAGGTGGCGCCCATGCTGTGGCTCCATCTTGGTCCTGACTACCGTCTGTGTAGAGGTGGATTCTGCATCTGAGAGATCCCGGATTCAGTCCTTGGCGAGCTTCACAGCTTGATCTGGAGCAAGCGTTTTGGAGATGGGATTTTCTTTGATTACTCTGAGTTTTGTGGTAGCCCAAGGCGGCCTGCCCTGTGCTCTCTTGAGTGAAGCCTGGGGACCTCCATCCGGGTCTGTATGTCTGCAGCCTTGGCTGTTCAAGCTTTCGGCGGGAAAAGGTCTGTTCTTCGGTCTAGAAGTCGTTGGGCCTATTTCACGGTTGGCGTGACTGTGGATGTTTCTGTTGCTCTGATGGTGTACCTGAGTACACCAGAGCCGAGTAGAGTCCCAGGAGCATGGAGTTACTGATGCCGGCGAAGAGCTCGGAGATTGATTTCAGCATATTAATTCGTTCTGCAGCGCGATCTCTGACGTACAATATGTTGCACGAGCGGTGAAGGAGAGGCGACGGTCAATGACGATACCAGGATCAGTATGCTGTGCCATACAAGTTCCCATGAAATTATAAGCAAACATTTGAACAAAATGGGTTATTGTCTTCATTATACACCATGGGGACCTTTATCAATCTTTTTTTTTACCTTACGGCAATGAAAGCGAGAATACTTGGGAAATCATGAACATGCCACGATTGGTCATACATTCTCAATACAATTATACATTCCAAAACTTCGAACATACACGTGGTGTAGCCTGTACTTTTAGATTCACCGTATGTTCTTCAAATGTGTAATATATTTCCATTGGCTTGCAGTAGACAAGATTTGTGTGAGGCATGAAACAGTGGAGAAAGGACACATTATTCCGGAATTTCAGACAGTGCCAGAAGATAAATGAGATCATTTATCATACTAAAAGAACGATATATAATGATGATTCATTGTCCAGTTTGAGCATCCGCTTTGTGCGTTTGCTGATACCATAAAATCTAGGAATTATCTGCTTTATATGTCCACAGCGGGACACTTGGATCACAGCGTATGCGTGTTGACATATTTGTGAAAAATATCCTGAATACAGTAAGAAAATATAATGTACAGTTTTTGGTGATCTTTATATATATATATATATCGGTCAGTTAAAATACCTGAAAAAAAAACAATGCAATAACATGAAAAACTATTACAGGCCTAATATAGAAATACTGACTAATTCCAAGTACCATACATTATGATGAGGCCAATAGAATACCGAGACGAAAAGGTTTTTGAAGAAAATATTAGCCCAAGGGCTAAGATAGGTTACTGGACAATATATACCAGTATTTTGAACATCAGCCATTTTGTCTCGCGACCTTGGAAATAAGGTTACTGGTCAAATTCAAGGTCATGAGAATATTCAGTATATATCACTTCCTATATGTCCACAATTGGTTGCACAGCTGTGAATTCAATAATACCAGAGACATTAGCCATTTTGTCTTGCGACTTTGAAAATGAGGTCACATCTCATATTCAAGGTAATAACAATATTCAGCATACATCATTTCCTATATGTTAACAATTGATTTTTAAGCTGTGAAGTCGATAATCACCGACATTGACCTTGTCCAGTAACTTTGTAATGTGACCTTGAAAATAAGGTCAGAAGTCAAATTCAAGGCCATGACAACATTTATACTATATCATTTCCGTATGTTTCACAACTGATTCCTAAGCTGTAAAGTCGATAATGAGCAAGATACTAGCCATTTTGTGCTCTGCACTTGAAAATTAGGCCAATGTTCAAATTCAAGGTCATGAGAATATTCAACATATCATTTCTTATATGTGCGCAATTGATTCCTAAGCTGTAATGTTGATAATAAGCGAGATATTAGCCATTTTGTCCTGTGACCTTGAAAATGAAGTCAAAGGTCAAATTCAAAATCATGACAATATTCAGCATATATCATTTCCTATACATTACATGCACAATCGATTCCTAAACTGTAAAGTCGATAGTAAGCGACATATTAGCAATTTCGTCCTGTGGCCTTGAAAATTAGGTCAAAGGTCAAATACAAGGTCATCAAAATATTCAGCATACATCATTTCCTATACGTCCACAATTTATTTCCAGGCTGTAAAGTCGATAATAAGCGATATCTTAGCCATTTCGTGCTCTGACTTCGAAAATGAGATCAAATGTCAATTCAAGGTCATCAGAATATTCTGACTATAGCATTTTCTATATGTGCACAATATATCCTAAGCTGTAAAGTTGATAATAAGCGAGATATTAGCCATTTTGCGCTCTGACCTTGAAAATGAGGTCAAAGGTCAAATTCGAGGTCATGACAATACTCAGCATATATATAACTTCGGTTCACTGTCTGTCCACATGTTTACTCGAATAAAATACAAGAACGAGATGTCGTTGTTGTATCTTGACCACTTTGGGACTTCGATGGCCATTTTCTAAATATCTGCCTGATTTTTCTAATTAATGCAAACACTACCCATATGTACCTTTGTGATGTGGAAGTTTCGTTGCCATTGAACCATTGGCTTTAGCATGGTGGCAATTATTATTTTGCAACGGATGGGAGCAGCGAGGACGGTACACCTGGAATTCATGATGATGATATACTTGTAGCCGAATTATTATACACTCATATATACACCTTATATATACACTTATTTGATGAGTTCGGGAGGTCAAAACAGAAATTTGTGTGTAACAAAATATATTTTCGGACCTGACAGCTCAACACTACATTTCTCCCGTAACCTTTCCTAGTCCTTGGGCTTATTAATCATTTATGCTTTTATTTTTATTAACATCCTATATAATATAAATTAAATACTAGTATCATAAAACCAAGGGGCCAAATGTACGTAAAACAGCTCTCAGCTAATTTGGTCCCCCCAGCTTTATGACACACAATGCGTATTTTTTCTTTCAATATTGTGTATTTTGTGTTTTGTTAAGTCTAGACGATATTTAAACCGTCAAACCGACAGACTGCAGGATCATTGGTCTCTTCATTGTGCAACCGTCCGTGACGACCGGCCCGAGTGTTGTGGGCCACTGCAGCGCACGGGTCATTCGCATTGTGCTCTCGGCAGGAGTCAGCAGCTTGGAATTGAATGAGTTATATTGCGGATTTGATTTTTCTTATTGTGACGATATCTACGTGAATTGAATTGAGTTTTCAAAGCAGTGACAATATGTCCGAACAAGGAGAAGCCAATTCATTTGATTCGTGGACTGAACAGGCCGAGTTACAGCCCGAAACTGTCAAAATTCTCTCGGATAATGGCTTCACGTCACTGAAATCTGTGGCTAAATTGACTCAGCAATTGATTCATAAGCATTTTTCTAAATCACTTTCGCTCGCACAATTGCTACTTCTGGAAAGCGCTGTCGATGAATTGAAGAATAATAGAAGTGGACAAGTGACATCAGGTCATTCGTCGACGTCACAGTCTGAGAAAGCCTCGCCAGGTGACAACATTCCAAACGACGGTTTGCAGATGTCTCAGCTTTGTCAACTCCTTGGTGGCGACACAGACATCACGAACAACCGGGCTACAACATCTACAGGTACGACGCTGCCAAACGATTCCAGTAAGACACAAATATTCGACCCATTCGCATTCTACGATCGGCCAAGCCAGTGTGTTGTTGTTGCAAGCAACAAAGTGCGAGATATCCGTGATTACTTGCTGTTCAACAAGAAGGGGCGTGACGCCGACTTGGAGAGTCAAAATTTCAAGGTTGGTGATGTCGATGTCTCCCTGGGATGCAGTAACAAGCGTCTCGCCCTGGACAAGATTACCCCGATGCAGTACACTGAAGCTAGCATGCGTATACTTCGCGACATGATCATGCAAGACAGAATAGACATGACAGAAGTGGTGCAGTATGTCGGATATATCACAAAAATCGCTTGCATGAGCCAAGTTTTTCACCGGGGAGCCCTTCCAAAGTATGACTGTGAATATCGTAAACAGCAAGCTACATTGACATTTCCTTGGGGCGCCGAAAGCCCGTTCCTGCTCCAATTGTTTCTGGGTCAGGAAAACACCAAACCGACAGCCGTGACGGGGACACCGAATCGTCAAACAGGCAGGAACAAGTACGATCCAAGCACAGGTCAGGTGATATGTGGGAAGTTTAACAACCGCAGCGGCTGCATACTGCGGAACTGTCGTTATTCTCACGTGTGTCTCACATGCTACAGCAGTGCTCATGGTGACTATCGTCATAAGGTCAACCAACAACAGTCGAGCACCACCGCTACACAATCGTCTACGCTAAATCCACAAGCAAAAAACTTTCAGACGCTTCAGCGAGAGTAAAATCTCCGCTCACTGCCAAGATCCACGTGTGGGATCGCGAGCTGACAGACGACCCAGATCGCGAATTCATACTAGGTGGTTTGCAAAATGGGTTTGCTCTTATTGACTCTGATTCTATTGAACACGTGGACGCCATACAAGTTCCTAACAACCGCTCAGCCACCCACCCAGACGTCATCAATATGGTCGAGGAGCAAATAATGTCAGAAGTGCACCAAGGACATTATGTTGCTGTAAATGAACAAACTCCGCGGATAATTGGCGCCCTGTCTGCAGTCAGTAAACCTGACGGCAAGATTCGCTTCATTCACGATTTTAGCCAACCCGCAGGCATTGCAGTAAATGACTATGCTACAAACGAAGCCTTTAAGTATGATACCGTTAGAGATGCTTTGCAACAGAACTGTCCAACAGAACTGGTATATGGCGAAAGTTGACCTGCAGGCGGCCTATAGATGCGTCTCCGTCCGACCCGGTCACCAGTCTTTGACTGGACTGCAATGGCGGTTCACTGGTTACAAAGAGCGCAAGGTTTTTGTTGACACACGCCTGCCATTCGGAGCCAGAAAGAGCCCCTCCGTCTTCCATAAAATCACACAATCCGTGAAGAGAATGATGCACAAACGTGGTTTTCTCTCGACGGTGGTATATCTTGATGATTTTTTCGTGGCTGGAGAGACTTTCGCAGATTGTCAGAAAGCCTACAACACACTGATCACACTTCTGCGGTCACTGGGCTTTCAGATTAATTGGAACAAAGTGTGCGATCCCTCACAGTGCATAACGTTCCTCGGGATTGTCATTGACACACACCAAAACCTCCTCTCATTGAAACATGATAAGGTCCAAGAACTGTGTGCCACTCTCCAGAAAAATTTGCGAAGGACACGTCTTTCAAAGCGTCAACTACAGTCTCTCGCCGGCAAGTTGTCATGGGCAACAAACGTCGTGCAATGGGGCCGCTGTCATATCAGGAGCATTTTCGACTGTTTATCATCACTCAAGCAACCAAATCATAAGGCGCGAGTCGTTTCACTGCACAATGATTTCCAGTGGTGGCTGCGATGCTTGCACGCAGGAGACAATTTCAGGCCAATCTGTACGGAAGCCCAGATAGGACATTTGCCCCATAAGTTAAGTTCGCCTCGGCGAACTGCTAACTCGCCTCGGCGAACTGCTAACTCGCCTCGGCGAACTGCTAACTCGCCTCGGCGAACTGCTAACTCGCCTCGCCGAAATACTAACTCGCCTCGGCGAAATACTAACTGGTCTCTTATCAACCAACTGTTAATTCACCTCGGCGAACTGTTATCTCGCCTCGGCCAATTGTTTTCTCGCCTCGGCGAACTGTTATCTCGCCTCGGCCAATTGCTTTCTCGCCTCGGCGAACTGTTATCTCGATTCGGCGAACTGTTTTCTCGCCTCGGCCAATTGTTATCTCGCCTCGGCGAACTGTTAACTCGCCTCGGCCAACTACTAAAATGCCAGTTGTGTAACACACCTAAATGGCAACCACAGTTCGCCGAGGCGAGTTAGCAGTTCGCCGAGGCGAGTTAACAGTTCGCCGAGGCGAGATAACAGTTCGCCGAGGCCAACTACTAAGTTGCCAGTTATGTAATCCTTACAAACGGCAGCCACAGTTCGCCGAGGCGAGATAACAGTTCGCCGAGGCGAGATAACAGTTCGCCGCGGCGAGATAACAGTTCGCCGAGGCGAGATAACAGTTCGCCGAGGCGAGATAACAGTTCGCCGAGGCGAGTTAGCAGTTCGCCGAGGCGAGATAACAGTTCGCCGAGGCGAGTTAGCAGTTCGCCGAGGCGAGATAAACTATCGGGGCAAATGTCCTATCTGGGCTTCCGTAAATCTGGGACAGGCGTCCGCAGATACAAGTTATGACCGATGCCAGTAGCCAAGCAGGCGGAGCTTTCTGCCACGGCGATTGGCTGCTTAGCACATGGCAGCTCGACTGGCCCGAACTTGCTGCCCAACACATTAATGTCAAAGAGCTAGCAGCTGTTTACCTGGCAGTGCGCCGCTGGTCCCCATGTTGGACAGGTCACCGTGTCATAATTTATACAGATTCACAAGTAACAGAAGCTATCATCAACAAAGGCACAGCCATGGATAGCTTCGGCACGAGTCTACTGCAGGAAATTGGAATCGCCTCCAACCTATTCAATTTCTCCGTTCGTGCTCGTTTCATCCCTGGTAAAGAAAACGTAATAGCTGTCGCCATCTCCCGGATGCATGAGCTCACCGGAGCTCACCGCCCAATTGGACAAGGAAATCGCATTCTGGCGCTCTCAGATGTATGCAGACATTACCAAAACCGCTTACCAGTCGAGCCTGCGCAGTTACACCAAATTCTGCGAAGAGGTGGGTTGTCCACCAATACCTGTTACTGCCACAATTGCTAGCCGATACACCGCTTATCTCGGCAGGACTAAAGCTTTGTCGACTGTTAGACAATATTTAAACGTCTTGCGACTAATCAACAGAGACCTGGGATTGGCGAGCCCGGTGTCCGACTGGGAGGTACAGACTGTACTTGGTGGCATGAAACGAGTGAAAGGGGATCCAGTCAGACAGAAATCCCCAATGCGTATGGAACACCTCCGCGGCATCTTAGGTGTCCTGGACCTGTCCAAGACGGAGCATTTACAATTTTGGTCAGCATGCCTTGTTGCGTTCTTCGGGTTGTTACGCATCGGTAACATAACATGTAAGAACAAGGCCTTCGATAGACGGTGCGTGACAAGACAGGACATTGTGGTCCATTAAGAGGGCTGTGTGCTGACTGTGAGACAGTCAAAAACGAACCAATATCGTTCTCGAACTCACACGGTGGCCCTTCCATACATAGCTGGCAGTCAGCTCTGCCCAACCACCAATCTCCTGCGATTCATTGGTCGGACAAAACAGGTCCCGCTCCCACAACCACTGTTCACGACGATAACCAACGGCCGCCACACACTGCTTACTCAGACAGCTTTCCGAGATACGCTACTGCAGACGCTGAAGCGTAGCGGTTTCTCTGCCGCCGACTTCAACACACACAGCTTCCGTCGCGGTGGAGCAACATGGCTGCTATCTCAGGGTGTTCCACTGGCAATGATCAGGTGCATGGGTGACTGGAGCAGTGACTCAGTGTTTCAGTATCTAAAACCTGGTGTAGACGTAAAGTTCAAAACTATTAATACTGTTTGTAAATCAATCTGATATGTTTGGATTTGGAGTGTTTCGGTAATGTTGTAATATAACTTGTGTATGTGTTTTATGTCTAATGTAAAGTCTAATTGTATATGTCAATATAATATGCCCATCATTTTGGTTGTTGTGTTGTCGTTTAAGTTAAGTCTAGACGATATTTAAACCGTCAAACCGACAGACTGCAGGATCATTGGTCTCTTCATTGTGCAACCGTCCGTGACGACCGGCCCGAGTGTTGTGGGCCACTGCAGCGCACGGGTCATCCGCATTGTGCTCTCGGCAGGAGTCAGCAGCTTGGAATTCCCACCCTCCCAAAGCTTATACAAACTTTCGAGATTTTATACATTTTTATATCTTTTTATGCTACACTCTATGGCGTGTTTCGGCAATGTTGAAATATAACTTGTACGTGAGTGTTTCGGTAATGTTGTAATATAACTTGTGTATGTGTTTTATGTCTAATGTAAAGTCTAATTGTATATGTCAATATAATATGCCCATCATTTTGGTTGTTGTGTTGTCGTTTAAATATTATATTTTGATTCTTGTATTTAAGAAAACTGGAAATAAGTTACTTACTTACTTACCTACTTTCGTATGAGTCGACAATTGATTCCTAGTCTCAAATCTCAATATTAAGTGATATGTCAGCCATAATGTGTACCATCATATAGCATAGGAGAATATAACATGGGGAAGTCCCATTTGGGACCCGTCGACAAAATGAAAATGGCCGCCACACGCAGACCGGCGATTCAAGGGCAATGAAAATTACACACGTCACAGAGGTATACGAGGGGAATTTTCCAAAAAGGATATCTAACAACTATCTGAAAGTTTTTTGAGAAAATGGTCACCAAATTCAGAAATTGGCCGTTTGTCGTCAAAAATGGCCGCCATTTAAAAAAAAAATGCGGAAATAAAAAAACACCCCCTTTGTATATCCCCTCCTGCCTCGCGAGCGACACCAGTTGTGATATCCAAGCTGGCATATCGCTGAGACAATGAGGATTTGCAGAGGTACTCCTTAAGGGAGTCCAAATGTAGCCTCAGGGAATAGTTCTCACGGTGGCTAGGCGTTACGCGTTATTCAGGGAGTGCCGCGTAAAATCGTGAGTATTACGCGTTATTCGTGAGGAAATTGCACAGGAAACGACATAGGTCCCCACTTCAAATGACGTGAGTTCGTGAAAAAGTTCATTTTCGTCCTGAAATTTTGTTTCCACGGAACATCCCAATGAGCAAACATCACGTATGATACTATGAATCACTTGCATACATCGTTATATTTACGAAAATGGACACACAGTTCGTGACAACACCCGCACGCTTGCGACTCGTTTGTGAATTATCATCGGCTATCAATTGAAACCAACAAAGTGCATGTTGGTAAATCATAGAATGCCCGCAGAAATCTTTCTTTATTGTTACACCATGCAACCAATTGTTTTAATGGAGTATTTTATGAAATGAGAAGCTTTTTATGGTTTACGCGTATCAGCCTGAGGGAGAAAATCTACATACGCGTTACAGCATGAGGAAACATGTGAGCGTTGTCGGGGATGGTAGAGGTGGCAATGCATACATAGATATTTTTAAAGTATGATTTGAGGCTGCACATGTTCCGAGAACTGACGATACTTCTCATTTATCATTATCCTCCAGATGTTCCTCCCAATCATCATAAATCTGAAATTGACAATACTAAGAGCTTTTCGTGTCTTTTGCACAAAAGCTCGCCAAGTGAAAACATTATCCCTTGAACTTGAATTTATCCCATCAATTGAGCAGTGAAAACTGGAGAAAAATTCGCATTAAAAAAGAAATATCCCAACCTCAACATAATATTTACTCATGCACATACGCGTAATGCACTCACGCAAATCGCGTAAAGTATAGCAAATAAACAAATGACACATTCAACCTAGATTCGTGACGCTTGCGACCATTGTGAAACATTTTGAAGACAGGCACATGTGAAGCCCATACTATCAATATCACAGACCTCTCATTCTATTCACAATAATGCCGATATATGACATTTTTCAACCCCAAAACCGAGGAGAGCGGCTGTCGGAGCAAAATTGACAGATATTGTGCAGCCGAAGGTATCGCTACACTGGCTTATTTATTTACTTTAAACTCTCAACAACAATCATGAATATGTGTGATGTTCCGTGCAAAACCAAATTCGACATTTCAAAACGGTAAAATTAGCGAAATTGTATGTGTTTCCTGCTAGGGGTCAACCAGAGGCTCCCATTTCCTCACGAATAACGCGTAATACTCATGATTTTACGCGGCACTCCCTGAATAACGCGTAATGCCTAGCCACCGTGGTTCTAGGCGCTTGAGCATTGTGTGTTAAGCGATGTATTGTGGTGCCGAATGGAGAATATATATATATATGTATTAAAGCCTAACTCAAGTCAAAATTGATTTCAAGTTATCATGTTCTGTGCGACAGAAAATGCAAAAGGCAAGGAAGGTGCAAAACGTGTTGGCTTTTACAAAGCCTTAATATCTTGAACCGTTCTCGAGATATTACCAATTTTGTGTCAGGTTTTTTTTTATATTTGTACTTGAACTATGAAGATCATTAGCTATTGTGATGAGTATTCATGACGTCACACGAGTAAGTCGCTTAAATTCGGGACTGGCACACAAAATGAGGTTTAAAATTATAGGATGCATTTCAGAAAAAGACTTGAGTGGAGTCTTTGTGGTACCTAATTCAATATTCAAAGCTTTGGCCCCTAGCAACCACGGTTGCTATGGGACATTTCTCGAGAATAGTTATCTTGGCAACCAATTCTGGTAAGTGAACACTGATTATATCTCTTGCAAAACAACGTACATGCCAAATAAAGCATTGTTTTCATCGTACATGTTTGAAAATAGACGTTTCATTACCTTAAAGGAGGACTTCATATTAAATTCAAACGCAATTTTATATGAGTTTCACACACATGAAGTATTCATTCAGAGGACTTCAAAATCGAAAAAATCTTATTTTTAAAACTACTACCGTATGTAAAATCACAAAGAAACCAAACTTACCGGGCCACGCCCTCTAACTAGGGAGAATGGATGAGTCGATCGAGAACCGATGACGTCATTGTTTTGAGGCTGCCGAGCAACGGAGCACTTCCAGCATCTTTGGTTCCAGCAGAAATGCCGCCTGTCGAGGCTTCGGTCAAAACAATGACGTCACAGAAATTAACGTCATTTTTACGCTCACATCAGCCATGCACTGCCGTGTAACGCAAACGAAGCTTAGTATGCAAACGAAGCTTAGTCTTCTCTATTCGAATGCATTGGAATATATTTGCTATAATGAAGTTATAACCGTAAAATCATGGGTTGAAGCCAACACACATTGATAGGAAGTCCTCCTTTAATTAACTTCTTTTACCCTTGTGACGTCATGTATACTCATTTAAATAGCTAATTAGGTACAAAAAGGTTAGCCCGAAAATTCCACTAGAATTGCTATATCTTCATAAATAATCGAGATATTATTGACATGCTGTAAAAACTTTAATAATCCAGAAGATTCACTCTATCATCTGTCAAAAATAAGTATCCTGATTTTAGGTGAACTCGGCATTTCTACGGCTTTTGGGGTTTCGGTAATACAGTCAGAGATTTTTTCTATAGAAAATCTTTGATACAGTTTTATTTCCAAATATCTGGAACCTGCAATGGAGGTCTGCCACTTATGCTCTATGACGAACTTAATCTATTTCTTCAGGCACTTTGTCTCCAGAGGCCATTTCATGTATCTGCATGTATATGCTTGTAACACAAACCAAACCTGGTGACAGTCGTGAACCATAGTGACAACATTCATTGGTTCACCCCTACTTGGCTTATGCATAGATATAGAAATGACATTGGGTCAACACGCATCCAATACTTTTGGCCTCGTATCGTTCGGTATATCAGTGATAAATTATGATTGTCACAATGGGCAAAAATAACTGTAGTATATTGCCATGACCATCCATAAATGTTAACGTTATGTTGAACGGACTCATCATAACGCGTTCACATATTCACTTTAGAGGAGCAGTGAACATAACTTCTCAAAACAACTGCGTTTGCGTTTCCCAGCTATTATTATGCAATGGCATCGAAAGCATGTATCTATAGTTATCACACATGCACCAGATGCTATTATTAACATCAAATGTCATGACTATGCTTACCACCGACTATACTTGTTTGTATCGACTGTATTGTTTTTTTCTCTGTACTGTCCATTACGTCCATTTGAGTTGGTGGTACCATTCTCTCAGGATTATCTTACAAAGGGCAAAAGGGTTGATATTCGATTTCATATTTTTCCTACCTGAGATATGTTGACTAATACAAGTATATTTTTATCAACTCTTTGATTGACATCGTAAAATTGTTCTCCTGACACACGTCAATTGAAATTATAAGATAAAGGCATGTTGTTGGCCTGTATTCAAATCGCTGTTCTCGGCCATATGTTAGGGCTGTATTCTTCAGCATCAACTGGTCAGCCAGGAAGTCGATGATGCTGGTTTTGTTGCCTTCTAAAGCGAGAAATTATTTTAATGAGGTAGACAGTGGCACACTCCAACTGTAGCTGTATAGTCTAAAGGGATAAAATGTTATATACAAGATGCCCATATGTATGAAATTATATTGTACTCTGAGTAATCATGTTAATATACAGTACTGGCTTGCAGTATCGACAATCGCTTTTTACGTGATAAAAGAATATCTATCAACATTGAAATGTCATTGAAACACAGCCATTTATCCGAGTAAAGTGGCTTTGACATGGAATCTGCGGGAATAGAACCAGGTATATTGTTGTTAGCCGGTGTTTACCACTCGACAGGCATGTCACCACCGGTTAGTGATGGTGGTGGCATTAATAAATATTACTGGGCATATAGTGAGTGAGTCGTCCCCGCATATTCCTCGATATTAGAAAAGTACGGGTCCATGAAGTGATTTTGTTCCTCGGGTATATAAAGTCCATAGCATTCAGTGAAAAACAGTCAGTCTTGTTTACGTTTGCAGTCGGATATCTCCACAAACGGCAACATGAAGGTGGCACTCGTTGTTGTAGCAGTTTTAGCTGTCATTTGTAAGTATTTCAAAACATTTGTAAGTATTTCAAAACGATTTCATTTGAAACTGTTGAGCCACAAAAAACAATAGTTTTACCGTATTAATTTGTCCATTCCGTTATGCAGGTGTGACGGAGGGTGCCAAGTGTTATTCGTGTACCCACCAACGCGGCGTGCTGCTGCACGGAGGGGGAGCGGACGGTTGCCGTGGGAACTTCTATCACGGTCAGAACGTCACCGTGGAGGAGTGTGCTTCCCCTAACGACTACTGCTACGTAAGTGTTTATGCAAGCAATTAGCTATTAGTACCTAAGCGAAAGATCCAATCGTAACTTGCATTATTTGATGCAGCGTGTTTAGATTTTGTGATTGTCATAATCAAAATCTGGTTAAGTTGTTAGTAAATAGGTAGGTAGGCCTACTTAATAATTTCGTACCAATGATCCAGTGTCATTGCTGGTAGACTTCAACTCTATAACCGATTTGCTTCATGGAATTAAATAGGCGCAATTAGTCAGTTGTTAACTTGTTACATAAAGATACCATTGCTGGTAGACTTCAACTCTATAACCGATTTGCTTCATGGAATTAAATAGGCGCAATTAGTCAGTTGTTAACTTGTTACATAAAGATAGACAGGTAAACAATACCCGAGCAAACAAAGCAGAGTCCATTATCCAAATTTCAAAGTCCGGTGTGAGGCAAAATCGATAAAATTTTATGGAACTTCATGAACCCCCATATATGGCCATAAAGGGGTGAAATGAGGTGTTCCGGAAAGAATGAGCCTTTCCTGCCCCACATGTGGCACCCGTTATGAATTCCAAAACATTAACATGCGAACAGGTTTTGCAGCATGCTGGTGACAGATTTTGTGTACTTAACAACATGCTTGTGATGATGTCTGTAGAATTTCTTGAAATCGGAGTGAGCCAAAAATACACTATACCGTAAAGACATGTTTATGGTGTATTAATAGAAAGTAATAAATAATAATTCATAGTAAAATATCGAGAGAGAAAAACAATATACCGTAAAGACATGGTTGTGGTGTATTTATAGAAAGTAATAAATAATAACTCAGAGTAAAACATCCAGAGAAAAAAAAACACTATACCGTAAATACATGGTTGTGGTGTATTTATAGAAAGTAATAAATAATAATTCATAGTAAAATATCGAGAGAAAAAAACACTATACCGTAAATACATGGTTGTGGTGTATTTATAGAAATAATGAATAATAATTCATAGTAAAATATCGAGAGGAAAAAAAACACTATACCTTAAAGACATGGTTGTGGTGTATTTAGAGAAAGCAATAAATAATAATTCATAGTAAAATATCGAGAGAGAAAAACCACTGTACCGTAGAGACATGGTTGTGGTGTATTTATAGAAAGTAATAAATAATAATTCATAGTAAAATATGGTGTATTTATATGATATCGAAAAAAAAACACTATACCGTAAAGACATGGTTGTGGTGTATTTATAGAAAGTAATAAATAATAATTCACAGTAAAATATCGAGAGAGAAAAGACACTATACCGTACAGATATGGTTGTGGTGTATATATAGAAAATGATCAATAATAATTCATAGTAAAATATCGAGAGAGGAAAAAACACTATACCGTAAAGACATGGTTGTGGTGTATTTATAGAAAGTAATAAATAATAATTCATAGTAAAATATCGAGAGAAAAAAAACACTATACCGAAAATACATGGTTGTGGTGTATTTATAGAAATAATAAATAATAATTCATAGTAAAATATCGAAAGTATTCAGCATGATGAAAAGTCCCAAGTTCAGTGCAACAAATAACATGTTCAATATAAGCATTCGGTAGATTTTTTGTTTTTGCTCAACCTGCATAATGACGCGATGCAGCAGCACGATTTAATTGCAGTGTGGTTAAGAAATTGATGATATGAGAAATTATCTCCATTGGAGATGCTCACTCTCTCTTCCGCAGTCTGTGAATTCCGACACTAACACTGATCAGCTATATGCACTAAATAAGAGATGAGAATCTACAGATGTCATTATGACCAACAATGTATCATTGCGTACCAAAAGTACTTTATCAAACCACACTGTGTAATTTTGCAGCGGTAATTTCGTAATTCAACTGTACGAATAGGAAATGAGCAAATCTTCATACATAATTGTAGAATAACATCATAAAAACGTGTAATATTATCATGATACACTATGTAACAATATATTTACCTCTATTATCGATGAGAATAATCATTTCTAGATTCATCTAAAGTTGGAATCAATTTTAAAATCAGCCAAATTTAGCATTCTTGTTTGTCTCGCAAACTTGAAAGTACTCCTCGAGATAGTTTGGACTATACAGGAAATATGCTCAGTTCGACAACAGATACTTAGAAAATTGCCGTTAATCGTGCATGAATAGTGGAAAGAGAATGATCGGCCTGCCTACATGGCCGGTTGCCACCGTATCTAGACAAATACCAATGACATCATGGGACTGTGTGTTGAACTCGCCCGCAAGGCGGGCCGCTTTGAGGAAAAAATTGATCCGAGATTGCCTGGCCCGAGTTTGAATCTTGATTTGGCAACTGAATTTAGGCACGTAGGCCTAATACACATTTTCAGACCCAAATTTGTACGATTTCTCATTCTATACACAAAAGAAAGCTACTGCAGAATAAATACATTTTGTCAATTCTAAAAGTGATTATAGCTTGAAACGTATCTATTGCATCATCAATTGCAGTAAGACATCGATGGCTGCATTCCTGTTGCAAACTCACATCAGGAAAATTAACCGTGCAATACTAATGTTTAATGTTCCATATTTAATTAAAGTATTTACTTTTCATAGTTTTCTAATAACTTACCAGCATGACTGATATACATCAGAGTCAGAAGTGAGTCATGTATTATTGTAAATGGCTGTATGGGCCTGATCAAGCCTCGATCGCGTTTTACTAATAACGCTGCGATCAACTACCAGCATCTCGGAAAGAAACCTTCGAGCCACGATATACTGCCGTACGATTCATTTGAACCATTAATGTAATAGATCAATATGGGGCATTATTGCTATATACTCGAAGAGAGATCACCGTGCTGTGATTGGTCCTAACGTTGTCACGTGACATAGAATATTTTTCGGTATCTGGAGTATATAATTTTGTCAGATTTGTTTTCTAGCTGTCACCTTACATGTACAACCCTCCACCTGAATATCATTATCCAAACAAAAACTGAAGGCATTCTTCATTTCTTAAAGTCTTTAATTTGTTTATCATATGTTCCAGACACGTAAAAGTGGCTCAAAGATTAACGAGATGTGGGCGCGCGGCTGTACCACAAGCTGTCAGAAGTCGGTTAACCAGTGGTGCTGCCGTGGTGACCTGTGTAACGGATCCGCCGGACTGTCCACCAGCCTAGCGGGCCTGGCCCTCGTCATGGTCTCCGCTCTCATCCTCACCCAAAACTGAACACTGTCGTTGTAACTAGTACCTATATAACACATTTTCTATATTTATCATATATTGTATATGTTATTCTGCTGTGATTGTATGATAAAAGCTACTAATTTGTATGATAAAGGCTACTGATCATATTAATACAAGTTTTATGAGAATGTTCTAGTCAATAAAAGTGATGTATATAGAGCTACATATACCAATCAACTCTTGTCTGGTTATTTTGTACAGTGAGACAACTCGTGTTCTGGTATCGAAACTTATCCTTCATTTAATCAATTTCGACTGAAATTTGGGGGGTTCGTCGGATCAATGATAGTGATTGTGAAGTACGCAGAAAACTATAATTTTTCACCACAACTCACACTCGTATAATAAATGGCTATTATATATCCACGCCAATATTATTTACATTTTAGCTCAAACATGACATTACTGAGTCTGAACACTGTCACTATTAGCATTGCATGGGTTAGATTGCCAAAGTTGCAAGTCCGAAATTTGGAAGAAAATTGCCGCTTGACTCCCAGATGAAGTATGTCAAGTTAAAACACGATGTAAACAGGTTTTAAAAATCAAAGTGTATGATTTTTATATTATTAGAAAATCATTTTTACAACATACTGATGACAAGAGCTCTAATTTATTTCAAATCCGACCTGCATGTTCAAATCTAAATCAATGATCAATGGAATTTGCTATGACTTCCTATGACCAAACAGTAATTCTAACGGCAATCGAAGCATTTCATAGCTTTTAAAAAACGATAGCCATGAACCATACCCTAGCTTGGTCAGTCATAAAATGCCTTGTGCTATTTTCGGACAAATACTACCTTTCATTGTCATTTTGTTGACGTGATTCATGACAGCTGAAGCCCACGGTTCGAGGTGATAAATGCACGCCGGCCTATTGAACATAAATCACGAATTATGGTGTTATTGAACAATTCCTCACTTCAGTCAGTGCGCGCGGGCGTCATGCCCTCCAACTAGACGCGATTGACCTTGATAACAACCGAGCACTCAGTGTCGTCTTCACTGATTTAGAACTGAGAGTTTCAGGATAAAATCCCGGGTGCGTGTTGGTCGTTTGGGAGAATGTACAGATGTTGATATCGAGTGATATGTGATAATGTGAGCTTTGTATTGCCGCAGTAAATCAAGCTCGTGTAATAGGGTCAATAGCAAACTCTTCACAACCACAAACCAGAAATGTTTGTACGATCAGATAGATCCCAAGAAGTTTGTTTCATACAATGCCTTTACTATATCTCCCAATAAATCACCATGCATATTGAATTTTCTCATGAATGGGTAGTAAATCTTTGATATTGAAGAGTTCAGGAACCGTTGTAATACAGTGACATGGTATGGTATTAAGTTATTGACTTCTTGTTCTTGCTATTGGGTTACATCCTTAATGACAATAATCAAGCATGTATAATGTCCATGTTGACAGCACTACATTGGTAGTTGATACCTGCATGCCAGTCCTATATTGAAACACGAATCTTATTGTATAGTATCAGAAACCCATAAGAGAGTTTCTGATAGTATTGAATACTTAGTAAATTATATTTGACATAGTTATGAAGTCAAACAAAGCATTTTTCATTTACGTGCAATAATGTTCTGCATTGTTACACATGTGCAAGTTATTCAGGGCACATATTCTCATGACAAGCTCAATACATAGTGTTCTCTGAATTATGAAACATGTGCACAAATTAAAAGGATTAAATCATGTTGTTCGGAACAGAATATGAATATCACATCAATTCAATAACCAGCAAATTAGTGAATACCACCGTGCTGATGGTTAACCGTGCAGTTAAACCACAAATAACCAAGCTAGCTACAACATATTGAGGGCAAGTCAACTAACTATAGTCGTCACCAGATGAGCAGGATGCTGAACAACCTCTTCCAAGAACGAGAACCGAACACGGACTAAAGATACACTGAAACTGGAGATAACTATGGCCATTAAACATTCATGAGCATCGAAGGGTCGCAAAATATATACTGCAACCTTGAATAGATTACTTATCTTCGCATTGAAGGAAAATTCGATCAATAATTTTCATCAGGCAATTAAAAATTTGCCATAACAATTGGTGACGGGCATACTGTTGCACAATATATTAGCATATGCCAAAAACATCATCTAGAATCATCTGGAAATACTTCGAGAAAGACTTGAAGCTAGAATCATGACTGCAGGATTTTCCTTCATCACCACAGTTTTGTTGGAGAGGACAAGTCGCGTCGGATTTATTTGCAATTCTCCATACATGGTATATATGTAACAGTGACTCGTTATTACTTTGTGTCACGTGGTAGTCGTTCCGGCTGGTATGATTTTTGTATTGTGAGAAAATCTGCGTCATGACGAGAAGAAATTTAATACTATACAACGGCTCATATTAGGCTTCAGATATTAGGCAACCCCCCCCCCCCCCACCCCCAATACGGAACGCGACAATTTGTATCAACCTAATTGTAGGTAGATGTCCAGCATGTCATTCACACTCGTCAATCCTCGCACTAACTTTCGGGCGTGTTGTGTCCAAATAATATAGCAGTTTGAGTGGTCTACGATTTACCTTCAGTAACAAAGGATTTTCCAACGTTTCCTATAGGTTGCTGTACGTGTTAAGCCTGGTTTACACGATCGAACTACTTCAAACTTTTACTTCAAACTACTTCGAATTTTGCAGTTTGACGCAAGTTCGATCGTGTAAACCGAGACTTCAAACTAATTCAAAATACTTCAATCAGACTCAATCAAACTATTCGAGCTATTTTCCACATCCAATTAATGAAAAGCTCGATTTTCACTTTGAAACTCGTGACAACTGAGTATATTTACAACAGCCGTTCAATTTTAATGCAACTTTCAACAACGGAGCATAAGAAATCAACATCAAATGAACAATTTTGAAGTGAGAAGTTTTACCGTGTAAACCGGAATATGAAAGAGGTTGATGTAGTTTGAAGTAGTTTGACGTGAGGAGTTTGATCCAGTCAACATCCACCATCAAACTACTTCAAACTCACTTTTAGGACATTGAAGTAGAAAGTTTGAAATAGTTTGATCGTGTAAACCAGCCCTAATTGATACATAACGTGTATTGAGACATTGTGACACAAGGGCGTGTTAAAAATGACTTGTTTATTCTCAGATTACACTTGCAGAGATTTCTGGTTCTGTACAATGATGAGAGTGTCGAATAAATCCAAGTAGAAGAAGCTAAACAAATACACAAATATCAAGGTCATATCAATGTTTGATAAATTATCCTATTCGACATTTACTATAAACAAGTGAAATGCAAGTCGCACCAGCCCGATAGTCCTTGTGCCCCATATACCATGACAGACACATAAAGATAATAACTGACACCTCTGCATGATTTTGACATCATAAATTGACAGCATATGGGGAACAAGATATACACAATGTACAAGAAATGAGATTAAGCAATCTACTACAGAATACGTATTGTACAAAATAGAATACTTCATTCACAGCGAATACATATGGAACATCACAGAAAGTCATAAATAGCATCAACATGTCCGTCATTTAGTTAACACGTTTTTAAAAATTCTTCTTTAATGACGAGAGTGAAGTTTAGTCGTGTGGTTTCGTTACGTATCCGGCGATCTTGTGGTATCATGACGTCACACCGGAAACAAGTCTCACTTTCGCTTCCAGTCGCTGTAAAAAGCGTCACGTTTCCGTGACCCGTGTGGAGGGAGAGGGAAATTCGAACGTAACACGGAAGGCTCCTTCGCCAGCGTAACTGGTCTGAAGCAAAATCACACACAAATTGGTCTCATTGGTAAGGCAAAACATGAGGACGAACTGTTATCGGATCCAGGTTTATTAAAGCCCGCTTTGCAAGATATTCTGCACAATATTTAAATATGTATAGTCCATATATCGTTCAGCTGTCTTGTCATATATGTGTCGAAAAATAGATTCAAGGTTTGATTCCGGAAAGGTATACCAACTGGTAATACTATCAAGTACAGTATATGTCCATGCAGTGTAAATCACCAAAACATAACATCATATATAGCCTTGTGAGGCCGCCGGTGATCTCACACAGATCTAGCTTAGCTTCGATATCAATACAGTTCAACGTACCACGCTTAGAACAACCATGCAATCAATGCAGTTCTATATACCACGTTTAGAGCAACTTCGACATCAACACAGCTTCATGTATCATGCTTAGAGCAACAGCTGCATGCACCACGCTTAGAGAAGCTTCGATATCAATACAACTCCATCATGTACCACATTTACACTGACAACAACTTCGACATCAATGCCAATCCACGTACCACGATTAGAGCAACTTCGAAATCTATACCGCTCCATGTACCACGAGCAACTTCGACATCTATACAGCTCCATGTACCACGCTTAGAGCAACTTACACATGTATCACATTTAGGACAACTTTGACCTCAACACAACCCCACTTGAAGCAACTTCGACGCCAATACGGCTTCATATACCATGCCTAGAGCAACTTCGACATCCATACAGCTCCATGTACCACGTTTAGAGAAGCTTCGATATCAATACAGCTACATGTACCACACGTTGAACAAATAACACAACAATACCACTCCGTGTTGCACGCTTAGAGCAACATTGACATCAATAAAGCTCCTTGTACTACGCTTTGAGCAACATTGACATCAATAAAGCTCCTTGTACTACGCTTTGAGCAACACTGACATCAATAAAGCTCCTTGTACTACGCTTGGAGCAACACTGACATCAATAAAGCTCCTTGTACTACGCTTTGAGCAACATTGACATCAATAAAGCTTCATGTACCACGCTTTGAGCAACTTTGACATCAATAAAGCTAAATGTACCACACTTAGCAACGCTGACATCAATACAGGCCGATGTACCACGCTTAGAGCAACTTTGGCACCAACACAGTTCCATGCAACACGCTCAAAACAACTTCAACATCAACACAGCTCCATTACCACGTTTGTGAGCAACACTAAAAGCAACAAAGCTTCTTATTTCACACTTAAAGTAACACGGGCAGCAGCAAAGTTCCATAAGCCACTCTAGAACAACACGAAAACCAGCGAATCTACATGTACGCACCTTTCATCATCCATACTCTCCCGGTTGTCATTTGTTATGCTGTTTATCACATTCGTGACATCTTCATCTGGAAGTGTAGAACAAAACTCGACATTTTTATAATATAATCCCAGTGTTTCAATTATTTACTCAAATGTCATTTATATCGAAGATACAAAATTCGAAGTACATACAAGTTGGTGATTTTGGAAATTTATCTCAATACGTCAGTTTAAATATCAATAGTTGTTTGATAATTGAATTATATAATATAATAATGGTATAGCATATGAACAATAATCATGCTCGATTTGACAATACTGTTTTCATGTATATGGATGTGCCATGTAGAACGATGTGTCGTGTACTGATTAACATTGCCATACATATTAAGCCAGTATTGCTATCAATATTTAATACTCTTTCGGTGAACCCCTGTCACTGGTCCCGGCTCTTTTGGTTCATGTATATTAATGTGAACATGGTCTAATGCAATCCGATTTCATACGTCGATTACTCAAGTACAGAGAATTTTCATGATTGACGAATATGATTTCCAAGTTGGTACTGGATCATTGAGTTCATCGGATATGCTTAAAGTCAATAACAACAAAAACCTGAAAAGCAAAGTACAATTCAGAGTGTAGGATTCAGGAAGTTTATATGGTAAAAATAATGAAGTTACAGCATGCAACAAATAACAAATACTGGTGTATCCGTATGGGATAACTCTCACACTTTTCAGTAGGGCCAGAGTAGGTGATTCCCTTGTGTAATGGGGGAGGGGGGGGGTTATTCTTACACCTCCTGACATCGAGCGGATCAACATCAAAATCCTAACAAATTTACGGCGGTAACAAGACAAATAGTTTCCACATAACTATATTATATGGGGGTTTAATGCATGAGAACTCGATTTGGTTCGGGTATAAGAGCCCGGCTGGTGACACAGTAACGTATGTTTACTGTTGACCCCAGCACGGCTGCCAGACGATGTTGTGATACTTTCTAGGCCCTCCACTGGGTAGCGCAAAGGCACTTGCATTGCATTTTATGCTTCCAAGCAGGGATTAGAAAGTGTCTTTGATGACGACGGTGGGCGAATCATCGCGCCCAACTGTACGGTCGCTAGATTCAACAGACCTGTCGCGGTACTCAAATAGCTGCCATGGGAACTATTCATTAAGGAAGACACGTTTGACGAAAATGCTTCTTTCTGTTACATTTGGGAGTTCGCGCAAAATTAGGACGAGCATGTTACTACATGCCGACAATATATTGCACAAGTATTATTTTCAGTATACATTTACGATCAGAGAACATCTAAAATTTCGAAAGAAGTCGCAGATAGATTAATCATACATGTGGGTGTATGAGGGTTGGAATGTTATGGATATTACACTACAGTATCAGCACATACAGAGAGTCTGGCAATCATATGACTCATGTAGTGACGACATCCACGATACCTAACATTACTTCGATAGTAATTTCCTACTACCTTGGCTCCGGGTGACCATGCTGATTTTCGATAGCGTAGTGTACACCATGTGCACAAGAGCATATGTCATGAAGCATTATTGATATGCATGCGTATTTATTTATCCATAATGGTGAATAGTTGAGATGCATACATCATGTATCTGTGAATACAAGTGTTGAGATATTTGGGAATTTCTGAATCCTAGCTAGTACTTGCTAATTTGGTGTTGAGTGTTCGATTAGACGACATTTTTGTAGTGTGACTGTTGTAGTCGTGGACAGCACGCCTGGGAACGGTTCGTGTCGGCCTGGGCTCCGGGCCGTGTCTGATCTTCCGGCCTTCCGAATGTCTCGTCCTCCCTGTAAAGACTCATTTCCTCGGCTGAAAATTGTTCCCAAGTGGAATCTGTTTCCCACAATTCCGTGTCGCTGGCTCCGCCTATCGTCTTTGATGGACGGGTTTGAAGTGCGACTGTCGACAAAACACGTCTGTTCATAAACAAAAAACTCGCTCCGTCGTCATCTGAGGCTATTAAACACCACGATGTTTCCAATCCTCAACCTGTCATATAACACATAAGCTGTAAATTGCTATTATGTGTCATTGCGAAATGCCGTCGAATTGCACGATGGGGGTATTATCGATAGGGAACAACAATCGTCTCTCAATAAAGACCCCCTCATCATAAACAGTCTGGACTGTTCACCGCCATGTTATGTTGTCATTTGTATTATTGCCACATTGTTATAGGAGTATTTAACAGTTTCCATCTATCATTGATCTAACGAGGAGAAGAAAATGATCAATTCGATACTCGACAAACTGGTAAATATTCATCATTTATATGGAAATAAATCAATAAGCTCGACGTAGTTTGTTTCTGAGATAATCATGATGACGTGAATACGATTAATGTGATACTATACATATTCATTCACTTGTTGTCAATTCAGTGATTTTTGTGGAATAAAGTAATGTTGATGTCGTTCATCTGTTGCGGTGGAATACGAAGATGTCCCGTCTAATCTCGCACTTGATGGACCATGTGTCTGTCAACGGTAACAGGGCCACGGGTAATATCATTATGCCGATTTTATATGTTATTATTCCTTTGTGGTTGGACACTATTGCCCTGGTACGATCTATGTCCCTCGGTGAAGGATGGGACTTGTTGATGGTGCGATAATATTGACAGAATGTCCAAGGGCAATCGCCGACCGACGCCGAAGACCGCGTGTGTACCGTCTTACCCGGCTCCAAGCCAACTGTGGCTCTGTGTGGGACATTGTCTTATGTCAGACGGCATGACTTCCCGGAAACTGCGCATCAGATAAAGTCTATGTTACTTTCCCTTCTACGTGTCGTAACGTGTTTCATAGGGGGATACTGGCGCCACACACACTGGGAAAGTGAAGTTCCAGTGGACAATAACTACTTGCGTCTACATATATTTATACTTTTGGAAAATTGCATGTTTGTCTACATACCGACATATACTTTCACGACCTCCCCAGATATTGGTCACAACAAGAACGTCATACTGGGTAAAATATAATGGTAAGTACTGACGGTAATTAGATAATGACCTGAAAACCTAGTTTTGAATTACAAACCACATCCGCATCCCCACATACTTTGAAACATACAATATATCGTACAGGAAAAGAGTCCCGATTTTTCGAATTGGGAAGAGTTATATGATGGGTTTATCTTCGCGAATGATAATAGTGTGTTGCCTTCCGAGTCGTCAACGTTCTATAATGTTACAATTGTCACTTGTATTGTTTTGGTTGTGTCTCGGTCTGTAATCAGTTTGACGACTGACAGTAGCAGGTTTTGAGCATATAGTGGCCTTGGCATAAAAGCGTCCCTCCAATCGAAACACCTGACGTGCCTATTTATCTTCACACAGCTCAGTCCAACCAGGAATAAGCCGCACCATATACATGGTGGTGTTTTATGCCCGTCAATAAAAATTGTACTTTAATCTTGCAGAAGTCACAGCTCACTGATACATCTAATGATTCCACGGCCAATCAATCACACACGACGGTGGTGTCCTTCGATTAACAACCGCAATTATTAGTAGGTTGTAGATCATTATTCCACGCGCGCTCAACTCATGTGTCAATGTGCTATCAATGGCGGTCGTTTATTTCCTCGTTCGACGACCAAATTCGCTACGATCCACACACTTAATTGTTACTCATCATTTTGGCCACTGGTTACCTTGTGATCTGGTTGTTATCGACAATGCCAATAAAACAGAAAGGTTATGGACGTGGTACGACTGACCAATCAAACAGGAGCAAAGACGTCAGATTAGAACAGCGGAAATGCCCCCTATCGGAAGAGAGAATACAAGAGAAACACATTATGACTAGCGAGGTGCGCCATACTTGCAAATATCGCAGTGAGATCTAGCATGAACGTGTCATTTGTTTACGATCAGTCAAGTTTCGAATAAATATTGTGATGTTTCATTGTTGATAACGAGTGTGGTTCTGTTTCTTATTAATATTATCTAGTCCTATAATATTAATCTGGGTCAAAAATTGTTTCAATTTGAATAATTATTCACAAGGAATATGTCCATGCTTCGTACATCCATTTTATAACAGTAACCCGAAAGTGTACGGTGTAGTAAACTATGTACATCGACCATGAAAGTACACTGGTATTTCAGAATTCAGAAAAGAACATAAGGTTTGCAGAAGAATGAGAAAATATTCAACGTAATTACATTGGCGGAAGTTCCAGGAGCACATGAACACGTAAGTCCACGCAGCTAGCCAAAAACCTGTATGAGACACGGGGGTAGGCCTTAGTCTCCTGCACGTGTTAGTTCAGTGTATAAATACATGGCGGATTTGTGGTGATTGTTATGTAGTTGATATGCGTATGTATCCGTGTTAATAATGTCATCATGAAAATGCCGTCGAGTATGGTTGTGGTTGGAATACCTTCTCTGCAGTCTTGTAACGACTCTCCCTTCAGGTAACACAGGAATCCTCGGAACAGAGCCAATGTCTCGCGTCGCCTGGGTAACGAGGAACCAGAAATCACAGGCGTCACTGCGGAAGAGAAAACATAGGGGTCATAAATACTCGTCTTATCGGAAACATACTTTTTCTTACGGATTCATCGAATTCAGGTCACGATCATTTGCAAAAAAGATAGTGTTTTGTATTTGTGACAGTGTTTTCCCCTTCTTATTACATTAGTGCGGTATGACTTGTCACCAAAATAGCTCCCGTAGGATTTTTGTGTCAAAATTGATATTTTTGCATTTCTTGGTTCACTTGGGTCCATAGTATGGGAAAAAGGCGGGGTACAAATTTTCAGACCTCTGGACCCCCCTGTGGGGGACCTTTCCTGTCCGGGGGGTCCTAGAACTGATAATACTATCAGATCCATCAATATTTGACCGATTTTTGTGGTTTCAATGTCAAAATGGGGGTTTCTGATGACGATAAATCCACTAATGACATTTTCAAAGTGATCCGAAGTGAATATGATCAATTTCCAACGTACACGTAATGGTCGCGGTGGCCGAACGGGGGTCCAATAATCAAATTTCGTCAATTTAACAAATAATGTCATGTAGTATATTTTTTTCAGGGTTTTCAGGTATGAGAAATTGAATGAAGCAATAATTTATGTCATCAGACCACTCATTTTAGAGTTACTGAGCTTCCAGATGTATTAATCGAAGCAATTAAAAGTCTTCATTTTTTTTACGGAATTTGTATTTCTTCATTTTAGAAATGCATAATTATACATGATGATGCAAATGTAGATTAATAACGAAATATAAGAAGCAATAACAATATGATACACAATTACTGGAATAAAATCACACTTCAGCTGACATATGAATAAAGGACATTATTTTGAAATGATGGACAAAGATTGCATGATATCGGTTATATATCTGATAACACGATTTCTCAAGTTTACACAACTGATCATATAAAGTAATACATCTGTATTGTCAATACTCGGTTAATACTACAATTCACATACTTGAAATAAAATCAATGAAAGAAAAATCGCATCGACCAATTAAATCAGATTACAAACGAAAGTAAATCGCCAATAGAAGCACTTCAAGAAAACAAAAATAACAAGGTTTCAATAACACCATTAAAATAGCACCAGTCAAAGAACAAAATGCCTCATCGACTAGAAAAAAACCAGAGAGCAGAGGATGGTGAACCAATCAACCAGGCCGAACGAAACCTCAACGAAACTTCTCCACCATATTCCTTGAACATCAAGTACTTGGAGGAACCAATCATAAAGAAGAAGCCATTACGTTCTGAGGAATCCCTTTTAGGCAAACGTCATGTGAAGTCCAAGGACTACACAAAAATTGGTTCCTTGCAAGCCATTTTACAGCTAAAACAACAGTCCCGGAGAAGGATCAGCAGATCATCTGATGATTGACCAGCACGAGATTACAAGAACAGGTCAACATATGATCGTAGATCACCAAGTTAAGCCAAGAGGTGAATGAACATCAGCTGGAAACAGGTGATCATGCGAATTTCCAATCAGAAAGTAGAAACTCAGATCCCAGCATGCGAAGTTGACAAAGACAGACGTGATGCCAATCTGGGTAGCACCAACTCACTGCTCCTGTCACAGTCCTCTTCACACCAAAGCCAGACGAACTCGAAGGTCATCACTCCTCTGTTCAGGAAGTCAACTACAGAGACTATGAAACGTTGTACACATTCCTGATGCTGACTCAGGGGATCTGCAATGTTGTTGTCAGACCAGAGAGGGAAACAATCATCACTCTGGATCTGGACAATGTACAAACGTGCCCTCCAGATTCAGCAGTCAGTTGGCAATAAGAACTGGATTTTCCAGGCAGGTGCACTTCACATTGCATTCTTTGCTCTGCATAGTCTGGGAGAAACCATTGACGCGAGTGGTATCGACACAGGTTCCATCGAGAGTGGTACATACACTTCTGCAGCCCTCTGTGGAAGCTTCGGTGGCAAAGACTACATGTACAAGCATGGAATTGAGTATCACATCACAACATGTATGGAAATCATGATGATGAAATATGATGCAATCTTTTCAGTCATACTGCCTGGACCACTCTAAGTTCAATGCCATGATCACAAGTCAGCTTTCCATGACCGAAATCCTGAGATGACTGAGCTTGCAGACGACATACAGTCATTGCATCCTGATCCAGAGGCCCACATGAAACATCACGAAAAACGCGAGGGGCCAACCGACTGCTGAATCTGGAGGGCACGGTTGCACATCGTCTAGATCTAGAGTGATGATTGTTTTCCTTTCTGGTCTGACAACAACATTGCAGATCCCCTGAGTCAGCATCAGGAATGTGTACAAAGTTTCATAGTCTGTGGTTGACTTCCTGAACAGAGTAGTGATGACCTCCGAGTTCGTCTGGCTTTGGTGTGAAAATGACAGAAGCAGTGAGTTGGTGCTGCCCAGGTAGGCATTACGTCTGTCTTTGTCAGCTTGGCATGCTGGGATTCGACGTCTTAACTTTCTGACTGGCAATTCGGATGATCACCCGTTTCCAGCTGATGTTCTTTCACCTCTTGGCTTGCTGTCACTTGTTGATCTATGACCATATGTTCATCTGTTGTTGTAATCTGGTGCTGGTATTCATCAAATGATCTGCTGATCCTTCTCCGGGACTGTTGTTTTAGCTGTAAAATGGCTTGCAAGGAACCAAGTTTTGTGTAGTTCTTGGACTTCACATGTCGTTTGCCTGGTAGGAATTCCTCAAAAGGTATTGGCTTCTTGTTTATGATTGGTTCCTCCAAGTACTTGATGTCTAAGGAATATGGTGGAGTTTCGTTGGAATAACGAGGGGCTGGTTGATTGGTTCACTATCCTCTGCTCTCTGTCTTTTCTGGTCGATGAGACATTTTGTTCTTTGACTGGTGCTATCTTAAGATTGAGTATCGAGCACGATCCACGTAATTTCAATGGTTTCATACCACGTGCATTTTTGGTTCATATCTCGGCCGTTTCATAACAAACTTACCTGAAATTTGGAATATATATTCTGTATATATCTGTGAAGCTGATGTGTATAAGAGATTGAAGATTTCATTGATAAATTAGTATATAAATGGAGTTGAATGTTGCTTGAACAAATGTAACTTACGTTGCGTACACGAAGCATTACATGGTGTAGTTTCTTAACTGCAACGAGTGCACATATCCGTGATCAATAACCTACCCTTAAATTTTAAGTATCCCATCGATAATCATGTCAAATTGATGTGCAAATGTGTTTATCTATTGCGATCTCGCGAAAATGTCTTGTGCCGCTGGTCAGTGAAGCGCCAAGTACAGATCAGCGGATTATTCGTATGGCAAATACCGTCAATGCTCAGCTGTCGAGAACGTTGTACTCAGGAGTGAGATGTTGTTGTGATTTTGGTTCTATACTGCACTTAGAAAATATTAGAGTCGCTGAATTCTTGATGTAGTTTGCGGTTGAGTTTACAATGCCAACGGATATAGACGTTATTAATGCGATTGACAATCAATTTATTTTGCCCAGTGTATTTTCAATGCAGGTGATATATAACATGCTATTTTGACCATCAAACTCCCATCAAGTGTTTAGGAAAATTCCAAAACAGGCAGTAGGTTATTGTTCTATGACAGGTAATCTAACCATAGTCAAGAAACTGTACCCTAAAACGCTGTCAGTTTTCTATGTAAGTTACATTTGATTGGCGGTGTATAACGTTCAGGATCCATATGAATATCGACTGGGTCTTCAATATGGCCATTGGACAAGCATTGTAGTCGTGGATATAACCTACACAACAATTTTCAGCGCAATCCATTACCAAACTGTAGAGTTATAGGCCAAACAAAACATACCAGAATTCTGCTGATAAGACATGGATCCTGACTGATAAGCATCCTTAATGGTGTTATAGAAACCTTGTTATTTTTGTTGTCTGGATGTGCTACTGTTGGCGATTAAGTTTCCTTTGAATTGTGACTTGCAATTGACTAGTGGATGAGAGTTTTCTTTGATTGATTTTTTTTCAAGTATGTGCATTGTAATATCAACAGGGTATTGACAATATGGATATATTATTTTATATGGTCAGTTGGGTATACTTGAGAAATCATGTTATCAAATATATAACCGACATCATACAATCTTTGTGCATCATTTCAAAATAATGTCATTTATTCATGTGTCAGCTCAAGTGTAATTTTATTTCAGTAATTGTGTATCATATTGTTATTGCTTCATATATTCCGTTATTAATTCACATTTGCATCATCATGTATAATTGTGTATGTCTGAAATGAAGAAATACAAAATTCGTAAAAGAACGAAGACTTTTAATCTCATCGATTTATATATCTGGAAGCTCAATAACTCTAAAATGAGTGGTCTGATGATATAAATAACTGCTTCATTCAATTTCTCATACCTGAAAACCCTGAAAAAAATATACTACATGACATTATTTGTTAAATTGACGAATTTTCATTATTGGACCCCCGTTCGGCCACCGCGACCATTACGCGTACGTTGAAAATTGATCATATTCACGTCTGCTCACTTCTAAAATGTCATTAGTGGATTTATCGTCATCAAAAACCCCCATTTTGACATCAAAACCACAAAGATTGGTCAAATATTGGTGGATCTGATAGTATCATCAGTTCTAGGACCCCCCAGACAGGAAAGGTCCCCCACAGGGGGGTCCAGAGGTCGGAAAATTTGTACCCCGCCATTTTCCCATACTATGGACCCAAATGAACCACGAAATGCAAAAACATCAATTTTGACACAAAAATCCTACGGGAGTACATGTCATACTACACTACATATACACTGCAAAAGTTGACCCAGTGTTCTACCAATATAATACAATGTCGACCTGTTTAGAGCTTAGAATACAATCTGGAATTAACATCCATACAGCATGTGATGCCGATGCTGAGTATCGCAACAGCCAAGTAGGTTGCTGTCCATGGGTGAATCTGATTTTCTCTTGTGGGACAAATAATCCCATGTCATTGTATGTCTATACTCAACCAACACTCCTGGCTAATATACGAAATGTACATCTATATACATGTATATTATCAATCTGTAGGCCTATCGCTACTGGGAAAGTTAACCTCAGTAAATATTCCAAGGAACACAGACAAAAGCCTACCAACAACCGTTTCTCGTGAAACACGAAATTTGGAAGAACTACTGTGAGTTAAAATCAACGAAACCTTAACTGCATGTTTGTGTATTCTGTGAGCCAATGGTTTATAATAGTAACACTGACCACTGCTGCGCCAGTCTCCTGACAAAACAACCCACACAATACATGATTTCCTTCCCCCGGTAAACATGGCGAGGTTCACATCATGAAACTTTCAATTTCCCGGGCGACAATTGCTGTTGATTCGAGAGAACTAGCAGTCGGACATCCCCAGTCAGCCCTAAACGGTCTTGACGGATTTAATTCCAATCGTAAAACCGATACTTTAACAGACACAAATGGCAAAGAAAGTGTCAGTCGGCGGACTATTTTCGTCTGGTCGAGACTGAAGCTCGTCCATGTGTTGAGACTCGTGGCCCGCTCCCGGGGGGCACATCTTTGGAGACGGGTGACAAAAGGCAGGACACGGCTTAGCTGGCCACATGTCTTCCCACCGAGTCATGGGGACTTAACAGGCCCATTATTGCCTAAAGACAGGTCAGGTTATCACCTAGACGCGTACCTCTGTCAAGGTTACATACACATTGCAAGTGGCACAGGGTAATGGAGCCCGAGATTGAGCAACAACTGCGTCTACAATAGACGATAGGGTTATTCACAACGATTTCACGAATAGAGAAAAGTTGAGCATGTCATGTGAAATGAGCATGTCATTGAAATGCAAAAGGTACGATTAAAGTGACGAAAATACATACCTTTCCTAATTTTTTTTCATCACAAAATTAACACTTGAAAATTTGATAATTTGTTCAGTTTTTATTAAGATTGTTGATAGTGAGTTAAGTTGAACACAACATATTCAGACCACTGAGCGGGTTTTGACTGGTTTATTGTGGACTGTTGATAGACTACCAACTTCATATAGTTCGTTCACTGAACCCAATGTGAGTTTAGGTCATTGACCTCTCAGTTGTTAACAACAGAATATGAATATGATACCGAGTGATATATGGGGGCAACTGTTATCGAGTATATATTTACGGATATCTGAATATAGATCGATGACAAACAATATATCGAGCGACTAAAACAAACAGTGCATAAATCGCCTGAGATCTATCTGGTATGATGGACGTTTGCTGGTTAATACTACTGTCCATGCACACTGATAGGCCTATATGTCAAATGTTGTGCTCGGAGAACAAAAACAAACAACCTTACAACCATTTGTTTAGCACGATGCTCGTACATCATCATTCCGATATTGCCGGTGTCAGTGTCAGGGCGAGTATGTGTTGTGGATGAACCGATATAAGTCCGGGGTGTGTGCAGTGTCCGAGTGAGACGGTGCAGAAGTGCGTTAATCTGGCCCCGCTCTCCCTGGCCTCAATTGATAAGACTTCTCCGACGGGACTTCGACGCGACGGTACTCCCCACCAAAACCCCCGGACCTAATCCTCCGGGCTAATAGTAAAAGAACACCCAATACATGAGCATTTAGGTAGATTTTCAGCGAGAAACGCTCTGTGTAAAGCTCCCGAATCCATTGTGCGAAAATGATCCATCCCCACGTTTTATGCGTGAACGACTTGATCTAAAGAAGTGGATGTTTGGGCGTGGGATCAAACGTATTGTGGCGTTCTATATTTATACGAGACTTAGTATCAGACATCATGGCTGAATATTCAAGTTTGCCCGGTATTGTGATAAATATTTATCCCCACCCACACTGTCAGGCATGAGGACAACAGGATGAAATGACCATTCACTGCCTGTATTCCGAAAACTCCGGTCATGCGTCGTCACAGGCGCCAACCGGATTCCCCGAACCCCAACTGCAAACAGCCACGAAACTTTTCGTCGATATTGCCAGGTTCGGAAGAGATAGGCCTAGTCCCTTTTTCAAATTTCGTGTAGAATGCGCTAAATGGACTAACGTCACCCAATTGCACAACTTATGACGACAACACTGTTCAAGAATAATTGTTATGATATTTTCTATAAGTGATGACCGCCAAGTTCGTTGGTGTTTGAGGGCATTGGAGTGAAATGCACACTGGAGTGTAAGTAAAGATCCACGCCGATTGTACAACTCAAGCACTGATACCGCCCATGTTGTCAGCATGTTCCCGTGTCGAAAACCTGCTTTGTGGGGCTTCTTGTTGTGAATAAAAGGGGCCAATTGGCGTCGTCATGAAAAATGGCCTGAGTTGTATAAGTCGTCATACTTTACAGTATATTATGTACTGGTATCATTGCATCCCCTATATGTTCCTGTACTGTCTATGCACCTAGCATATAATTTGGATTAACCACATGATTGGGTATTTTTCCGAGGTTTCATTGCACAACATGATACTTAATTAATCCAAAAACTCATCCGTTGATCATTCAGTTGTCTTGTATCATACTTTACACACATCAATAGCACATGGATTTGTATTCCGACTAAAAAAATACATAGTTCTGATGCCACTACATTAGATGAGTCAGCAAACAAAATCAAATCCCGAATACTTTTCGTTGTCAGACGGTTCAAATTACTTCAGCAAACATCCAACGATACAAAGGTGTTAATGATTGTGTGTTTTTATTATCTGGAATTTAATTTATTGCTGAAAAATATACTTTTGATAAACAGACGGAGATGAGCGCCATTGTGCGTGACAGATTTTGATGAGACTGTGTTAATTGTAAGTATAATCCAGCGAGTGATTGATGAGACCTCCTGTCCTCCCACGTCCGTCCAGCAAAAACTGCGCAATAATCTGTCGGCTTACCCTCACACCTCAGTCCGAGTAAAAGGTGATGTAAGGGAACAGTCAGTGTAGCGTTTAGTGCTGAACTTTACCCCCACTACTCTACATGTGATGGCCGCGGTGGCAGTTTTCCAGCTAGATTGGTGTGAACAGTTCAGTGATTGATATTGTGAGGAAAACCACAAAACAATCGTTCTCGATCCCGTATCAAATTTTCGCCACCAGAGCCAATAACTGAACAAATGTTGCATGTATTCGATATGCGAATAAATGCTTCATATCGGGTTATGCATCTAACATACAAACTCACTCTAGCATGCATTAGCAAAGCATGTTGTATCAGTTATTTGGCTAAAAATTCGTTTATCACCAAGACATGTCGAACGAAACGATGGATAAATTTGACATAGTAACCAGTACATGATGTTTATTAGTATTTATGCTAACCAGCATCGGGATATATTCATATATATATTTTTTTTAATTTTAGGCCCCATACCACTTTTATACATAATGTACAAAATTGCCCATTAGGAATGAATCATTCTTCATCGGACTCAATACCCGGACCCCCTGACCTCCAATGCAATATTCTGTATACGTATCAGAGATACCTGGGCATACCTAGATCTCAGTAGTAGGATATTGCTATCGTGGGCAGAGACATCATTGCATCATTCGACACGTGTCACACACGGAAATTGTCGCGTGTGATTAACGCATGCGCGTGACGATAATTGGATAGATTATGTCGGTCTTCACATTTCATATGTCAGCAGATTGACAGCGCGACACTGGATATCTATCGATGTATATGTGTGCTGGAGGCTAGCAATGCAAGATACGTATATGAGCGCTCAATCTATAGCCACACGCTGAAGACATTGTTCAAATGTATCGAATTTATATGTTCTGTCCTACAGAACAGTGGCAGTCATGTGCTACTTTTTTTGTAGAGTCAATCTAAAATTCCCCACCAAGACTGACACATGGTATGTATGTAGCCTAATCTATACGATAAATTCTGTAGACTGTATGACAATATGCCATTAATTGTTTCTTTGACAATATATATAGTATTTATTCTGACATGTCGTTATGACTTCCTTTGCTACAGTGTTTCATACATGAAGATAATTTCCGCTTAGGCTTTCTGCACATTGTAATCTTTCATGAGTTGACAGCAAACAGACCGGAATACTTTTTATAATCGAGCACGATTCATCTGTGGTATAGTATACTGTATCTGGGTTCCACACAATGGAACAGAAACTCCGCCTTCAATTTATGAATTAATGTGAACCAGGAGTATTTCCTTCTCCGGTATCGAACACATTTAGTGACTCAGGGAAAAGTCGTACTCGTTAACCCAATATATCCGGGACCCCGCACAATATCTGTGACGTGGACATTTAAGCGTATTACAGGACAATAACAAATTTACTGTAGTTTTTTAAGGAGTTGCAAACAGGCAGCAATCAGTGACAGTAACCACTCATGTACCGCGTATGTTGATGTGGCACCTCGAAGGGTCCTTATCTTAAAACGAAGGACTCAATTTCGTTAAATTGCACCTGAAAGAAATCGGAAGAATCGAGACTAATTTCCATAAGCACGATTTTTGCCGAGGTGGAGTGGTGGAGTGGTGGCGTATCTCACACGATGTAGCGGCAGTCCACCGGGCGCCTTTAACATGCAGATTACGTACAATCAGCGTTTTAACTAATTGCCAGATTATTATTAAGACGTGGGCATAAAAAACGCTATCCAACTTTGCGCACACAATATCTCCTGATTGCGTGTCGTACTTTGGAAATAACTCGTTCAAGTGGAATAAATATTATTAAATGATCGCCATGAAATTTTCATGGTAAATATCTGGAAAATAGCTCCAAATAAGCATCGAAGAGGCGGTAGATATGATAAATAGACAAGTCCATCACTTTCAGATATGACGACATCCTGAACCCATATCGTCACAAACCATTCATCATGGAATCCTGATTCGATTGAGATACACAGTCATACCTAAAACGTTGGACCAAATCAATGATAATAAACACACTATGAAGACCAGTAGTGGGAGTAGGACGGACAACCGACCGTACGTACATAGACTTGGTGGAGAATCCCGCACTAGCGCGCACCTGCCAGGCGCGGTGATAGCTAGCCCGAGAGCAGGGATCGACGGCTTCGACAGGTTTATTCTCAACATACAATGAAACAAAAGACACCACATACGAAAGTAGGCCAATAACACCACTTGTACGCGATTGGCCTTTACATTTCCGAACAAAAATATATGACGATAAACAAATGTTATCGTGACATATCCACTGCTTTCTATGTATGCAAAATTCAGAATGCCTACAGTGTTTGCGACGATGTAGGTAAAACTGGACATAATTAGACGGTGTATGTCAGTAGGACCAAGCTGGTGCAGGACCCGGATAATGGACACACCCAGGACTCGGGGTCAACCAAGCAACCAAGCACATCATTGCCTCGACTCGACAGGTGCGTTCTAATGATGTCACTGGTTCTCCATTCCTCCGTCTAAATATATAATAAGACAGCAGTCTATGTGTCTATTGTACCAGAGGTCAGACCAGAAACAGAGAGAAAACACACATCACAAGTGATTGCCCTAAACAAACTCTTAACATTATAAGATACTTTCTCATAAGTTTCATCTACCATTGACAAAACTCGGCAGTCGCGGGCGATTGTGAAGGAGGTACGAAAGTCCGACGGGGCACAAGTTGCACCTCACGAGACGGCTGGGGTTCTTATTGTATTGATTCGGTGTCGACGGTCGGTCGGCACGCTCACCTCCCACAGACCACACGCACCGGGGTCGGGCGCCTGGTCGCTGCTCCCCGGAGCCAGGACAAGGGACAACCGCCGAACTTGTCTCCACGCAACCGCGTACCGTCATCTCCTCTATCCCCACAGGCGGAGACAGAACTCGAACGGCTCTGTGACAGCGGGACGGCGTGGTACAAAGTCCATCCGTCGATGGGACGCGATATGGAAGTCCAGCCGCCACTCTTGTGCCCACAAAGATCTCCGAGCCAATGACTCATGAGAAGAACGACGGAACACATGCAGATGTCCACACGCGCGGCATCTCGGCAGTCCTCGACACCTCGTCAACAGAGGACACTCCAAGCGGGAACTGGGATACGTGATTTACGAGGTCTTAAATATAGGCAGGCACACCTGTGATAAAAACATTCTGACAATCTATTGAAGCACAACGAGACACGTCAGTGGTGGACAGTGAACAGTCACGATCCAATATACTCTAATATCACCGTCGTGATCAGTAATCACAGAAAGTTACGAACATTATTCAAGGCCCAGAATTGCGTTATATCTTCATATTATACATCGACCGCCCAGCGTGCTTTTGAACATCCACGAAAACTGATACATTTTCTTTGTAAAAATGCAAGCATACACTGCATTTTTTTTTAGAATATATACATGCCTAAAATATATAGGGACCTAACCAGATATTTATATCCATACAACGACGCAGGTTTTTTTATCATTGACAGCGAATTCTTCGAGATGGAAGATGGGGGAAAGATGGAGAATACACATTGTATATTTGTGATTTCATCTTTCAGTGTTTATCATACATGTATAACCAGATAACGTGAAAATTCGTGACTTTCGATGTGAATCAGTGCATGTTCATAAATCATAATGGTTCGTGCTCGACAGTGTACCCTTGCAAAACTCCCTAGAGATCTAATTGCCAATAACTCGGTCACAATATGCTATTTATAAACAGTTGGCACTTACATTGTTACTTCAAACCATTTATTCAACAAGCGTTTATGGTTATTTCAGTGTTTCCAATATCAAACGGAAAGGCGATCGACAATATGTGGGTGTACTTTAGGAAGCACGCCAAGTAGCTGTTGCCTAAAACAAACAGCAGTTCTTTTGCTGGACAATACAGACTGCAAACAGAACGTGAGTGGACACGGTTCTAATATCGCCTTAAATCCCGGCGCAAATAAAGAGCCTTAATCTTCCCGACACAATAGCACAAATAGCAACATAATTGTTGCAATTAGAAGTCGAGCACTGTTCGAGAAGCGCTTGTTTTGTGCCAAGAAGACAGAGGCGGCACGCGGGATGTTTGACCGTTCAGACTTGTAGTGTTTAGTCGTTGCCGTCAATGGTTTATCAATATGTCGAGTAGCAGTCTCTGGTAAAGTTAATCCGTCGTGAAATGCCACACACACGATGGGGGATATATCTAGGCCCCGAGGCCGTCTTCAGGACCCTGACAGTACGACGTCATATCAGCGATAGACGTCACTGCTGTCCGAGGACAAACGCGTCAAACTCTCAACTCAGCAAAGTAGTCGGTAATTATGTGAGTGCCCTAAAATCTTCCACACTTCATATTTATGGAGCCTTTTTTAGGATATATCGTAATGAACTGCCCAAAATCCTTGTAATCAGAGTGATTCGAAAATGTAATGAACAACACATTATAGGTAACTGAAAGCTAAAGAATAGAAAGTATGCAGAATGCCTCAAAACTACAGTGTGGTATACTTGAAAGCATACTGCCAAATACGTGATATCAAACAGTGATATAAACTAACGTTTTTCATATCGGTCTGGGAAAAAATCTCATGTTTTTGTGCATGGACTTTTGATGTTCACAGCAAATTATTAATACTTAACTTTCGATATATACATTCGTACATCATCATCAAACCATCACATTTGAATACCATGTATTGAAAAGGGATAATAATACAATCCTGACTATCCCGTACACATGAAGTGACTGAAAACATCTGTTTAAATTGTCATTTGTTCGCATTGATGACAGCAACAAGTTGTTCACACATGAGTAGATGATGCTAAGTATAACAATCTTATTATTTCTATATATCCTGTATCCATAAGTTAATAAATAATTAAATTCGTGCAATGGTTGTGCATTTACTTACCTATTATGCAAAAGAGGAGCGACAGCAATGAAAGGTAGACAAAAATCTTCATCTTGCTTGTTCCTTAAAATCCGACGTAAGTTGTGACCACTCGAAAAAAATAAACCACAACCAATAGAAAGCAAGCGAACTAAAATACGATATTCACTGTTCGAAAGTTTTCTCGAAACAAGTTCCTGTGTCCCACCGTGGACTAAACTAGGTATATAGACACTGCCGAAATAATAAGTGGTATTCCAAACGTGATTCGCTTTAATTTTATTAAGAGCCACGTGAGAAGTGGGTGGCGATAACGTGGGCGTCACTAGGCTCGGTCTCTCGTTCCCTCACTCGCTCGCTCGCTGGATGGATGGATGGATGGAGCCTGGGTTTCTGTCTCTGTGCTTTGTCACGCTGGCACTGGTCTCTCCCCCTCCCCCACGACTCCCAGCCCCTGGCTCCTGCCGTCACCACGCGTCCCCGCCCCAGGCCCTATCCAGTCCGCCGGTATGGCCACCTACACAACCAGATTAACTCTCAGCCTGGACAATCGGTCAATCAACGCCAGGTAATGGACGCTACATTACTCAGAGGTAAAACTCGGTAATGATGAAGGCTCATTGATAATTGTTCAATTTGAACTTACGTTCTCAATTTTGATATTCACATTCATCTTTATTGAGGGAAACTTACTCCGTCAACAACGAAGTAATCATTTGTATCCAGTAATGACCATATGCCAATACATCCAATAATTCTCATTATACTAGTATAGTATTTCTTGGAAATGTAGGCAAATTCATCGAATGTGTCACCAAAGTAAGTCGATAAACACAGAACGTTGTAAGTCCTATCGTATCAAATGCGTCACTCCGATAACAGTAACTGCAATGTATAATGGAAATATATAATGTGCACACCCAGAGTGTCTGTTTTCAAGGGGTCAGCTGGTATTGATCAAGTTGCTAAACTGCCCAACATAATCCCTTAAACAATTTACTGAAATAAAATCCAAAAATGTACTATTAATACCAGCATAACTATCATCTCGAATGTTGCACCACCTCAGTTCCTAGCACCAGCTCGAAGCATCATCAATAATAAAGATTCTTACAGAGTGCTTCATCAACGATGCCAAGGTGCTAAATACATGTAGTGATCACTGCTAGAGTACAAGTCGTTCTCAGATGGTTCTTTTACACCACCTAACGGAATGGTTTGTCAAATTCACATTCCGTTTTACCATCAATATTTTCTGCCCAACACCGACTCGAAACCACACCGGTGATGATTTAAAGTAAAAACAAAAACTAGAATTAGATTGCTCCTTGCTGACCTTTCTATACAGTTCCTCCTTTTCTGGTACTTTCTTGGAGTAGAATATATCACAGACGTGTTTCAATGATTCACACACAAAATAATTGTAAGTAGACACAAAAATGGCAGATGAAGTTAATAGTGATAACTTCATTCAGTTAAGGGCAATACTACACACTCCTCCCCCACTCCCACACAACCGCTATGAGGAATGCCGACACGGTACGACTCTATCAATAATTACATTCTTCCATCTCTTGAACTCTTTGGCCGGTTTATTACAAACAAGTTGACACCCCGTCAATACTATCGTACTCCAGTATTAAAATAATATACATTTCCTGGAAAAATTGTTGTTAATTGGGCTACGCTCAATTTTGGTTATAGTTTACCTAAAATATATTTCTTTCTGCAATGTGATGATATTAGCCAGATATTCATACAGCATCAAGGGATTGGTAAAAATGATCAGATGGATTGACATACATCTGATGACGGAACGTACGTCATCAAACTCCTGGAATGCACTCCATTTGATTGGGTTAGGATATGTTTTATTTACGAGGTTTCGCGTCGAGTTGCCAATCAATGTTCTCATCTCTTCGCGAATAAATGTACATGTACTCAGTAAAACATTAATTTGACACTCTCGAAAGTTATGAAGTACTACCCAAATGTTTCTACCTTGCCCCCCTGCTACATTGCACGTATGGCAAAAAACTTTGATGTGGTCAACACCTCTCAAAACATAATATATATACATCGTTTCATGGTCGGATCACGTACAGATAACTGGACCACATGGGTTTTTGCAATACTGTGACGACACGGTACTTCGCGAGGTCAGTGAGAGAGAAAAAAGCAAGTTTCAGCTTTGAGCTAGTTTTCAGGATGTGGTAAGTGAGACCGGTTGCCATGGTTGTTCCGTGCACACACGAGGCTGGCATCGGTTACCAGGTTACAATACAGAGTGACACAGGTGTCCGACACCCGACCCACCCTGACCAGTACTTGACGACCACTGGCGCACCCCGGGGGACAAGCAATAGGCCTACTACCGTAATATTGACCAACACATTGTTGAACCTAAAACCGTGTGTGTCTTGGGCAGTTCAGCCTTACCGTTAACTCATCGTATGCGCACCCGGAGCCAATAGGCATAATACCGTCATATTGTTAAACTTAAAATAATATGTATCTTGGGCAATTCACCGTATGCGCACCCCGGAGCCAAACAATAGGTTATTACGGTAATATTGACTATCCTATTGTTGAACTTATAATGTGTATCCTGGGCAATTCATCGTTTGTGCGCCCCGGGGGCTATCAATATAGGCATATTACCGTGATATTGACTGTCATATTGTTAAACTTGAAATAATGTGTATCTTGGGCAATTCATCGTATGCGCCCCAGAGGCAATCAATAGGCATATTACCATAATATTGACTACCTATTGTTAAACTTAAAATAATATGTATCTTGGGCAATTAATTGTTTATGCCCACCCCGGGGGCAATCAATATGTATATTACCATAATATTGACTTTCCTATTGTTAAACTTAAAAATATAAATAATGTGTATCTTGGGCAATTCATCGTATATGCGCACCCAGGGGGCAATCAATAGGCATATTACCATAATATTGACTACCTATTGTTAAACTTAAAATAATGTGTATCTTGGGCAATTCATTGTTTATGCCCACCCCGGGGGCAATCAATATGTATATTACCATAATATTGACTTTCCTATAGTTAAACTTAAAATAATGTGTATCTTGGGATATAGTGTGCATCGTATGCGCACCCCGGGGGCAACCAATTGTCATAATACCATAATTCTACCTATCACATAATGGGTGTCTTGGGCAATTCAGTCTTGTACGGTTTTTTAACTTATCGTATGAATTTCCAGAAATTTGTAGTCTCACATTTCACCATACCTAAACATGAATATTTGCCTTACAACAAACAGATAACCAAAAACAGACCTCTTTCTCCGGTATGAGCATTACTAAATACGTATTGCTGATTGTGAATTGTCAACTGCCAATTTGGGGTTTTCCACGAAAATGACACAAAATTCCTCATTCCAAAACGTGTTTTCGATGACAACACAAAATATCCTCACTGCAGATTACTCCTACTCACGTGGGGTGATTCTGGCTATTACTGGGCTTTGGTTCTATTACAATTGTGTCTCACTCTAGATTCCCTATTTACATCATCAAAATCTTGTAGTAGTGGTGATAAATGTAGATACATCAACACAGGAGCACTGGTGTAGGCATCTGTAGGCCCCTATAATATATATCAAAATGTTACTATTGTCGAGATCATACGTATTAGTAGTGTAAACTGCCTTACTTGTGAGGGGAACGCTAGACCGATGCTTGAGCAGTGGTCCGAACCTTGGTGTAAAACACATTGAATCTTAGCTGAGTCCTGGTCTGGGAAAACCTGGTCTGAACCCAAGTCTTGGTGTGGTTTCAAACAACGTTTGCGTTTGCGTGTTAAAACCTCGTTTTAAACATCCATGCCTGTGGAAAACTACGGTTCATTTGAGGGTTGGACCTAGTTTGGTAAAAAAAAAACAGGTCTGAACGACTGGTCAAAAATTGGCCAAATTAATATGTTCCACTAATCACATGTAGAGCCCGTTCACCAATATTTTGGGGACCGTATTATATCCAATATTAACAGACATGTAGACCACTTTTTTATTAATATTCTCTGTGCATAAAAAATACCCAAATACGACCAACTCAGAGACGTTAGTGAACATTCATTGTGTGATGAATAATTCCATGGCTGACACTACTCGATCAAAACTTCCAGTATGCACAGCTTAACCAAGAAAAAACGTGCATATATATATGCATAAATAAATGCGAATACGACAGACTGTAACATAACACAGGCCAAACATACATCGGTAAATGCACATTTGGCCCAATTAATTCAAAATCGACCGTATTCTGCTAGAGCAAAGTGTCCCATGTTATTCAGAAAGTGAGACATAATTATAAACAAGGATAGTTGAGATTGATTGCTCCAGGGAAACGGACATCCTCAGATTTTTTCTAGGCCTGATTGTAGGTATCAATCTATTACCACAAATACAGTAGATTTTGATGATGCCAATCAATAGGCATATTACCTGATTATCAGATGTAACTGATCTTACTCTTTATTCATGACGCTTTGGTAGTATAAAATACTTATAGCCTGGAATTGTGAAAGCAATATCAACAACCGCATGACATACTTTCCGTAATATATTGGTTACGTTTTTATTACCTATCATTGTCGTCATCAAGAAGCTGACGCTCAATTTCGGTTATACAGAATCCCCCACAGTCACGTGGTTTGTTGTCTTTTATTCTACAGAATTGGGCAAATCTGTTCGTTTTATTTGCATTTAATCGATAAAGTTTCTATTCAATACATTCTGACGAATTGCTAGGAGAGATTCCATTACTTTCTTTTTATTTTTTGTCTTTGATGTGTAGTTCTTTAGTCTTTCTCAAGACAAATTAAAGTATCTAGACTATACTGGGTAGGTATGTTTCAGTCTCCGTTTATAGTTTTGGTTATTCGTGTTCTGTTGTATTTGCCCACGTCATATTCATTCACACATAACTGAAGTCAATGAATTTTTCAAATGGCGACACATGATTAATTCATAGTTCCGACAACATAGCAACAGGCCACGCCCCTTAGCAATCGCGGAAAAGGTCCCACAAAATACCACAGTTCTGTCTCGTGGGCATCCTTTGATGCTTTTGTTTGGCATCCTTTGATTGGCTACTAAATATGGAAGTGTAATTTTTCATGTATCATCGGAACTATTGATTTATTATAAACCTTTGGGATTTCATGACGGTTGGCACACATGTGGGAGCAGAAAATCCCACCTCATCCCGGATACACCTGATTTTACAAGATTCATGAATTTCCTTTGTATGTTACAGCTCTTGGGTAGCGTTGCACATCGACTCTAACTGAAGGCCTCTAGAGACTAGTGTAAGCTTCCGGAATATCACACACGTTTACTTGGTCGTCGCAGCAGTGTTCGTCTTCCTGCAGTCACACACACGCAGATACACATTTCCATAGGGTACGATAGATATATTAACTGGAACACAGAACATCCAGGTTATATATTGCATACTTATATACGTTCATAATGATGATGAGAGACAACGAGGAAATATTCTTTTCAATACATTTTTGTCGTCAAGGTAATCATATCTTTTTCTGTTTCAGCCACTTTAAATTTCTGCATCATATCTTCCCTTTGACAAGTCTTTCCGATAAAGTGATGTAACTTGTGTCAAAACAACAAACTATTATTCCTCGGGATGATAAATGATATTGCCAATGTTATGGAAATAAACAATCCGCTTAGCAGTCAAAAACCTGACCATCCCGTGTGGCTTGCTAATGCATGTGGTGTACCTTTCATTTCAGCATCCACTAGACTCTACCGTTTTGGCCACATCTGGTTCAAACATGCAAAAAATTAGATGTCTCGTATTTTGTGGTGTAATCTTTCGGCAATATTAACATTGCTCATGTGTGTGTGGTGTGTGGTGGGGAAGCGATGGGTGGTTTGCGGATAGTATATGGTATATTTCTATGTTCCTTTGTTGTTAGTCATGCTCACTACGCGAAATAATACCGTCTATAATTGATGAACACTATATTCCTACAGTCCACATTGACCAAAAATGTATGATATCACCCGAAAAACATTCTGGCAACCAAGAAAGTTAGGCCTACTTAATAAGTGATAAGCAGGCGAATATATTCTTAAGGACTGATTGCACGTAACATACCGGTGACTGCACTGAGGTACTTTTCCATTGACTTATAATGTGAAAGTAAAGGAAACAAAATCACTAAGACAATACAATCCCCTGACCTAAAACTTGGCTGGCACACACCCATATACTCAGGGATGATGAACCGAGACATTATTTAATAGATGATATCACGGAAGCTGTGCAATTTGATGACTAGATAAATCATTTTATACGTTTCACCAAAACGAACATTCGTGTGTTCTGCTCGACAAACACTGGATGTTGCGTATATTTATTCTTTGTTGTGATCAAAATAATGAGAATATCTAAGGCTATACTTTCTGTGAGATGAATACCATGAGCTGAACATTCGTAATCCCCGACACCTCAGTGCACCCGAGTGCATATCACCCGTGAGTTTTACCATATGTTTACTAGCATCACTAGCTATTTGCTGTACAACATAATCCTTTCGCTCGCCCTGTTGTGAGTGTATTTTGTATGATGAGAAATATGTCGGTGAAAGAGATATGAAAACGATGATTTTAACAAAGTTAACATTGTTTAGTAAGAAACGGAGTCTCGGTTGGTAAGCCTTGATGGCTAACAATCAGAAAGGCAAAGTTTCACGTTATTTGGAAGTGTGAGAATTAATGAATTTGTTACCTTTATATTTTCATTATAAGTCAATGGACAGCTGGTCGTGTCCAGGGGCATGATAGTTACATGCAATCACTCCTTAAATTGAATGGGTTGGGTTAGGCCTAAAAAAAAATAATTTTCTGTTTCTCGTCCTCCTATTTTTCCAAAACTGGGTAGGGAGGGACTTTTTATTTTTTATTTTTTATTTTGCAAAAAATACCGTCCTCATCTCAAGAGAATATTGGGTAGGGAGGCACTTTTTATTTTTTGGTGGGACGACATTTCACACATATGAATACAAATTTGATTTATTGATTGATTAAAAAAACACTTGCCCACAGACGCATTCAAGCCCAAATAAATCAAGCCTTTTGAATTGAAATCATGTGTAACACATGACTTTAATGATTTCATTTCTAGAGGCTTGATTTATTTGGGCTTGAAACCTCTTGGCCGGGCACATGGGCACTACTGGTGTGCCATCATTATAGCAGTCAGCACAGACAGGATAATTCTGTGTACTAGTAGTATTATTATCAAAAACCATCAGCTGATAATATATTTCAATGATGAGTAATTGTTGAGAACCGTTCTCAACATTTACTAGTTAATATGTCCTTTGAAGTATAACATGAGGAATATAGTAAATCAATTCTTGATCACAATTGTATTATTACATACACGTAACCACATATAATAACTGTTTTTGAAAACTGGTAGCGTCTTTGTCTCATTTGGCGGAGAGTGAAAACAAGGAGGTATGTTAAATATATGCCTATTAAGTTGCATGCTGTGATTCGGTTTCTCGACCATTCACTATCCTCAAAATAGGGACGGGAACACTTTTTATTTTTTATTTGAGAATCGCAAATAAAAAATTCCGGGAGGCTGCTTTTGAACACAGGCGGGCAGGGACGAGAAACAGAAAAGTAATTTTTTAGGCCTTATATATGGGAAGACATATTTTGCAATTCTAGTATTCAAATGTATTGAAACAAAGATTGTCTTACCAATATGTTCGAACGTGGTTTTCTGACGCTCCGCTATATTTACGTGAATTTGACAGACTTACTTCAACGAATACATACTAGTGAATACCTGTCCCTAATACATTCGCCAAATATACGAACAATGTTTACAAAATTGCGGATGAATAACGGTATTCTGGAAAAATCTAGATTTGTTAGAAATATTGCCGAGCATGATCTCTTATGTTCGTTATTTAATGATTATCAAATTGATATCCTGAAATAATTTATTATGAAATATTCAAAAACCTAAACAATTAGAGATATATTTGTTGATGAATACAAGTTATTAGTGCGAAATTACCAATATTTATCGGACAAAGAGATAATTATATCGATTCTGAATATGCAGTGTTCTCGTGAGTGAAAAGAAAAATACTAAACATTTCATGCAAATCATCCTCTTCTTTATAGAAGCTATATACTCTACCAGACAATATATGTAACTAAACTGAATATACCGGTATTCCAACTTGTTTAGAAATACGAGAAGACTAATTAATGTGTGTGAGTAGGCCTATGCTGAATGGTGTGTTATATTCCATGTTGTATGTATTGTATCGCCTTATGTGTCGTCATATCGTCATTGTATCATGTGTCGTATACTGTATCGTCTTATAGTTAGCTTGTACCTTGTGCAAGTACGCCAAGAGGATAAATGAGATGAAAATTAATCGAATACGTGTTTTTTCAGCATGCTAGTAGTACTTTTCTCCAGTTTATTATCTGGATATTAGTGGTAACATGGTGGTTACTATTCCGATAGTAACCGAACATGAAGCGCTGAAACCAATGGGATATTACCAAAACTCATTTTGCTGAAATATAACTGACGTCGAATAGATTCCGATGTCCAGATTAAAATAGTTAAGTGGAGCAGACGGTTTATTTTTTAATATTGTTTTGTGAAGTAACAAGTATGTTTAAAGCTACTGCCTTCGAATGTATGCAATATTTTTTTTCAAAATCAAATTTTTGTGAAACACATCTAACGCAATATAACAAAAGGTGTGCTCAATGAATTTGACATTTACAGTCCGTCCGAGTTGTCTTTTCGTCCGTTTTATTACCCATTTTGTACCGTTTTTGCAAATAAGCAAACGAAGTGTAACCATCAAACCCGAATGTAAACAAATACCCAAGTCGCACTTAAAAGTCTACATTGAGTACATTATCCAGTTCGTATGTGCATATAGTGTAGATATTTGAAAATAATCAGTGATATACCGAGATTTACGTGGAATCGTCATTTTATCTTGCAATTCTATGCTTTGCTTACATCTGCGTGTGATGGATACAGTTCCTGTATTTACGCGAGAACCGCCTTTTCAAATGAGCAAAATTTACCCGAGGACTTTTTTTTTTTTTTACATTACATTTGATGTGAGTATGTCTCATTCAGTTAATTTAGCATGTTTGATAAGAAATATAATATATTTTTCAAAACAATATTGACTGGCAGTTGCTTTAACTAAATAGTGTGTACAGAAAAGGCAGTCAATGAAATTGCATTGTTCATTAGTCGTTAGGGCCTACTATGGTTATAACATAACTATCCGTTCCAGAAAGGATCGAGGGTTTGGTCTGCCAACCAGATATGTCCAGCAAACACTTATATGCCTTTGTATTATGCCATGGAACCAACAGAAGGAAGCGGCAATAATAGCACATTGAATAACAACCATCCGTATGTACATAAGTTTGGATCTATTCTTAGTATACCAGAAACATGTATATTCGGTAAATGTTTGTCAACACGAGCCATGAGCTAGCGGTACACGTGTCACGTCTGAAGATATGGTACCCAGAAGTAATGCGGTACTGTCTGTGTCAATACACCGGTCTTTCCCTTTCCTCTATTGTGGCGGCAGTGTCCACTACAGTCACAAATACAGTTGGTCGCTCGGACACGGTCAGTGTCTGTGTTTTACGACGCCCTGAACTTTATAATTCGTCCCGATCTGCGTCACCGCACGCACGTATATGTGTCCGATCATATTTATAAGGCGGATATTAAAAGTTTGCACAACACGCGTATATAATGTCTGTGTGTCTCCTAGATTTAATGAGATCGTGGACAGTTTATATTTGGGGATCTTATTATTTTTGCCGCCAGGATACACGAGGGGCAAATTCCCGCTATGACATTTGCAGCTCATCGACTATGCGCCGATATCCGTATGCATGTTTGCGCACACCAGGAAAACATTTTTGTAATAATAGTGATTAGTGTACCGAAGTTTTGCTTGTTGCAAAACAGAAAGGGGACGTGACAACCGAGAGAATTACACCATATAATTCAACAAGAAGCGAGGTCCTAGGGTGCGAAGTTCTCGAGAAAAGCGCCAGATCTTCAAATGGCTGAAAAAAAGTTATAGCCTACACCATATACTTTTCAACGTGGGGTGTATTACCACAAAATAAAATTTTTGGGGGATGCCAGAAAAACATTTTGGAATAGAAACAAAACATAACCAAGTATTTATTTCCATAGCCACGCTGGCGTCATCAGATCTATATGAATATCTTATCACAGCGGTCCCCCATCTTGCCCCCCCCCCCCCCCACCCCCACTTGGCCCGATTCCGGCGCCCCACCAGAAACACACCACCAGGAATCATCTGAAATTCTACAAATCCCATTTTTTTCTCGGGGCCTAAATTTCCAAATATTCACACTGCACGAATACAGTTGTAACTACACCTCAGAAATCATCTGCGATACGTCCCAAAATCGGGGGTCTTATGGAACATCGCAAACCCCAGAGCGGGAGGAGTTGTGCTCGCTCCTCACAATTGATGAATCAAGTCACAATTGATGAATCAAGGTTTACCCTACTGCAACATTATGATATATCTACACATATAGCTATTGTAACTTTTCATTATTCGAATCCTTTCTTACATTCAACAAACGCCGATATATCACATTCTGTTCAAAGCGACTCTCCCATAGTCAAATAGGATTCACTGCAAAACCTCAGGCAACATAAACATCAAGGTATAGGCCTACCATATTGGACTTTTGATGGAGACGTTTTATTCAAATACCAGCTGATAGTATCATGTTAAACTACAAACATCTACTGTTTCTTTTGTGAAACCGTCGCCAAATCCATCAGCGGCTACAAGTTTCGGAATGTCATCACACATTGGGCACCGTTTATTGCGCACGGCGGAGCTACGCATCCAAATGATGAGGTTGACTCGCTGTCCCGCCTGGAGCGCCATGGCACCGTGTAAGTGCTGCCCCCTGTGGAGTACACCGTGCGCCACCTGGTGCACGACTCGGGAACTGTCAGCCTCGCTTTGAGCCTCGTCACGCATCTTGCCAAAAATCAGATCGCTCTCGTCGAAGTCGCGCCCCAGACAGATGTTGAGGGTGACCTCGGCGTTATCGTAGTGTGTGAGAAGGGAGCGGTCTCCCGCCCAGTCATACTGAACTGTGAACGCCTTGTGTGAGTCAAGGCTGCCCCCGCCCCAGTCAGGAAATAGCAGGCGACAGATACCACTCAGATAGTCTACCCGTAGTGGGGTGATCAGACCTTCATCCAGACCTAGCTCGTTCAGAAGTACCTGAAACATATAACCACATCTTACCAATCATTGGGCCTGCCTGAACGGTGAAGAAACAATTCCCACCATTGTCAGTGGATTTGTTCAGCGGTGATATTTGACCGTATTAGACATGTATTCTTTCTATGGAATGTTCTCTAATCAACGAAGTGTATTCAAACAGTACACACTCCATAATTATTCATTGTATTCGGTTTTCCGATCGGGAGACCACTCTTCCGAAAATGATCGAGTTCATCCAGTAGTTGAGCACAATACTCCTTTGTGAAGACAGGAAGAGAGAACACGCGGTCCGCTAGAGGAACACGCTCAAATAAATTAGATGTATTGTATATTCGAAATAAATGTCAGTTTTTTGCTATTGGAACATGCACAGTGTGTATACAATGTACTTTGAGCGACATGACTAATATATTGATACATGTAATACCACATACCTCTGTGGCGGGTGATCATCTGTTCCAGTCCTTCCTTTGTGGCAGTCGGTTCCTTGCAGTAATCCACAATGCACAGGAATTCGTCACTCAGAAAACTGCGCTGAAATGTGAAGCGTGACAAAAAGTCGTCTTTGGAACTTCCGCTAACCACGGAGGTTTTATCGTAGTTACCACAATAGTAAATAAAGCAGGGTGCGGTAATATACAAACGTATACAACATTGTACTCGACATTACCCTTTGATAATCCTTAGAACTGTTATAAAACCGATTTGTTCACTGCAATTGCTCTTCCATGTTGAACCCATACTTGGATTCTACCTGGAGGTTGTAGACGGCTTCATGTAGACGTTTATATTTGGCTTGTATCAGTGTCCGTCTTCTGGAAGATTCCTCCCTTAAACTAATTCTCCTCTTCTGTTCTGTCTCAAGCTACACGTCACAAATATAAAGAAGGTCCATATATCACTAGTATAACAGCACATGTAAGCATGGCGCGTAACGTGTTCATCAACAATTCAGCACATAATATCAACTTATTGCCACCAGAAGAACCATGCTATTTTGAAGACACCAATAAACACAAACCTCTGTTACAATTCTTGAGACCTCTTCATGACTCAAATCCATGTCATCACATAGCTGGAAGTACAACAAACTATCTATATTGATGTTGTCAGCTTGTTAAAAAATGAGGAACGCATGATGTAGGAACGCATCATGAATAATCTTATACCTATATGTACCAGTAGGCACATACAGAATAAAAAATATTATATCCCCGATTATCTGTGCATACTCGTCTTCATTCCCATCACGATGGATGTGTAATATCATCTCGTTCGCCTACATGTACCCACGTTATGATACAAGCTTCAAATCATGGTGGATATGTCAGACTCTGTGTGTTCGATTTGAAAACTAGGGCACAAAATATTATCGATCAGTGTACACGGCACGCTGGCCATAGCTCTACACAACATTGCAGCCTGATCATGCGGGTGTACTGTCCGACTGGTAGGTGTAATGATGATAGCAAAACGACATAACCTTCACTAAAACATTAAAGCATAGTGTAGTAGATATTGGTATGCATGCATACATGTACACACGATGTATCGACATATCGCCTACTTAAGTTTCACATAGACACTTACTGTTGTGTAGTCTTCCAGGAACTGGGCCGCTGATTGGAAATAGACGTGTCTCTTCAACCTTCCGGAAAAGAAATTATGTAAATAGTAACAGCTACACATATAAAACATGGTTTCAATCCTGATGCATGTTCGGCAACATTCAGTTTGTAACTTCTGGCTTGTATGTGTTCAAACAATAAACTCCGTTACACATCAGGAAAAAAAATGAGAACCGTGTCGCGTAATGGATAGGGGGTCCGTCATAGACCCGGGTTTATTACGGCCTGGCTGTAATAGATTGGGGGTCTACCCCAATTTGTTACAGCGGCCTTGTAATGGATGCGGGTACCTAGCACCTGTAATAAAATAGGGTCCAGCATATACCGTAACTCCGTGTGTCTTGTGTGTTTGGAAGAGGAAAGCTTAGCGAATACCGTAATACCATGTTTAATTCAACATATACTGTAACATGTCAGATCTTAGCATATTTATAGTAGGATAATTATAAAATGATTGTAATTGTTGCAAGTATACATATGAGATTACTAATGTCAAGTAAGTACATTGAAATTTACTAATCTCGGTCTACATGCTATGCTACATGTACATTGTGCAACGTATGAGACTGTCTGCATAATTTTGATAACTTTACCAATACCAAGTAGCCTACACACTGTACCTATATATGTACTTCAACCAATACAATCGCTCATTTTAAAATTATTTTGACCAATCGACTGTGATTAATGTCTGTGTATTCCTAGTCTAATAACTCAACTTTGGTGTGGTCTTTCATTCGCCTGAATTTTTTTTGTCTTCCTTGATGAATTTTCTTATGGACTATTATGGTAGCATTCATGGAATTTGAAGAATGTATATTATTTGGTGTAGTTTTCATCCGAATTTGACATTGAATGTAGGGTCAAAATTTCGAAATTTCTTGCCATTTTCAATTGCTGATCCACTTTAATCCCTAATTTTTACATTTACACTGTACATGTACGCTCATATTTTTAGCTTACCGGCCCTTTGGGCCGATAAGCTATTGTCATGGTATTTCGTCCGTCGTCCGTCGTCCGTCGTCCATCCGTCGTCCGTCGTCCGTCCGTCGTCCGTCCGGGTCTGTAACTTTTTTTTGACATGATGAATTTCCCCATAAATTTGTCAGAACATACCTTGGGCCAGTATCTAAAGACGTTTTTTTTAATTTTTTTGATTGAATCGTTTTTGCCTATTTGGCGGCCATTTTTGACGAAAAATTGCCAATTTTGGACTTTGGAGGCCATTTTGTCAAAAATTGTCTGATCAGTTTTGAGATTTTTGTTTCAAAACACTCCTCTCATGTACCTTTATGACGTGTATAAGTTTCGTTGCCCTTGAATCGCCGGTCTGCTTGTGGCGGCCATTTTGATTTTTTGACGGGTCGGCGAAAAAAAATTTTTTTGTCCCAAATCAAGTCACTATTCGTTTTGAGCCATTTCCAGCAAAAAAAAAAAAAATTTTTTTTTGGGGCCATTGAAAAATTTTTTGGACTTAGAAAATTTCACCCAATTTTCCTTCATAATGGGAGCTGTGCAGAGTAAACTCATAGAACACTTGAAGATAGAGTCTAAGTATTGGCACATTCAAATGGGAAATCATATATTGCGGTTTGAGTGATGACCTTGAATTTGACCTTCAATGACCTTGGAAGGTCAAAACGACGTTTTTTGTCAAAAAATGGCTAATTTTGGATTTTTTATGGCCATTTTCTCCAAAACTGTGTGATCAGTTTTGAGATTTTTGTTTCAAAACATTCCACTCATGTACCTTTATGACGTGTATAAGTTTCGTTGCCCTTGAATCGCCGGCCTGCTTGTGGCGGCCATTTTGATTTTTTGACGAGTCGGCAAAAAAAAATTTTTTTGTCCCAAATCAAGTCACTATTCGTTTTGAGCCATTTCCAGAAAAAAAAAAAATTTTTTTTTTGGCCATTGAAAATTTTTTGGACTTAGAAAATTTCACCCAATTTTCCTTCATAATGGGAGCTGTGCAGAGTAAACTCATAGCACACTTGAAGATAAAGCCTAAGTATTGGCACATTCAAATGGGAAATCATATATTGCGGTTTGAGTGATGACCTTGAATTTGACCTTCAATGACCTTAAAAAGTCAAAACGACCTTTTTTGTCGAAAAATGACCAATTTTGGATTTTTGATGGCTATTTTCTCAAAAACTGTCTGATCAGTTTTGAGATTCTTGTTTTAAAACATTCCCCTCATGTACCTCTATGATGTGTATGAGTTTCGTTGCTCTTGAATTGCCTGTCTGCGTGTGGCGGACATTTTGATTTTTTGACGGGTCGGCAAAAAAAATTTTTTTTGGTCCAAAATCAAGTCACTATTCGTTTTGAGCCATTTCCAGCAAAAAAAAAACGAATTTTTTTTTTTGGCCATTGAAAAAATTTTTGGACTTAGAAAATTTCGCCCAATTTTTCCTTCATAATGGGAGCTGTGCGGAGTAAACTCATAGAAGACTTCAAAATAGAGCCTCAGTATTGGCACATTCTAATGGGAAATCATATATTGCAGTTTGAGTGATGACCTTGAATTTGACCTTCAATGACCTTGAAAGGTCAAAAACGATGAATTTTGTCTTTGGTGGCCATTTTGTCAAAGTCTATTCAGACAGTTTTTCTCAAAATAATGTATATGATTCTCTTTATCTACCTTTGTGATGTGTTATTTGATTTCGTATTATAGTCCATGCAGAAAATGTGTTTCCAGCAACATTTACGAACATGTTTTGACATTTAGAGTTCAAGATCAGTGTAACAATTTATATGTTGGAAAATCAATACTCTGCGTTTCTCATGATTGCCGGTAAGCTACAGCACCCTTGGTGCTATGTTTTCATTAATGGATCCGTGAATTAATCAATGCACGCTCGAGGGCCCAAAATCAATAAACTTTTTTATGTTCTGATGTGTGTTTCAGGAAAGTTTGTAAAAAGAAATTGGAAGTGAAGCAAGCGAGTTTTAGCCGTTAGTTTTGCGGATTAAGTTAAAATTTAGCGTACCAGCTACCATGCTAAATTCCAAATTTGTGATCTGCCATACAGACCTAAAAATCACTATTCAGGCATCATTTTATCCGTATGCAGGGGAGCACTTTCCCTGTTTATGCAATTGTGAATAAAAGAATATTCACATTGTAATATGTAAGTTCAGAATTAATTGAATTGAGCCATTCATTTTCATGAAGCAAAAATTCAAAGATGATATACAACAGATCTACCACTGGTGCACGTGCAACTGATAATAAATATCTTACATTTCATCTCTAAAACATAGATCATATGAATATTCCCTTATTGCTTAGCGTCAGTTCAGCAAAGAATAGTAATTGCACCAGCTACCACTGTGAATATTGTTCATTGCAATAGCAAAATCATCCTAAATTAGCTATATTTCTGCATTTTGATTCAGGCGATTTGTTTTTTATTTCTTGGTTCACGAACGATGGATGAAAAAATGTTGGGTCGGAGGGAGGAATAAAAATAAAAATAAAATTGGCTCAAATGTAGTGTCAGGGAAAATAAAATCTTCAAAAAGTATAAATTATGCCTAAATGCATAAATCGGGAACAATAAACAGTTTTTTTCTTGAAAATGCACAAAAACAACAAATGCTCACTTGTTTCAAAACAGAAGCAACACCTCGTGAATGCAGGAGACACAAAATTGAGGGAATTACCCTTATTTTAACATTTTAAAATTTCCACATGGGAAAATTGCTGTCGGCGGAAATAAAAAAAAAGGACAAAAACTCAATTTTATTTTTTATTCTCAAAACAGAAAATCGAGGGTCAGCGGGTTTGTAAACCAAGAAATAAAAAATAAATCGCCTCAATTACAATATATGTTGAACAATGTAATAGATATCTGGTGTACCTATTAATATTATAAAAATTGCCAGTTACCTGAAACTAACTGTTGAGGTGAAATCAAGCAACACGAGAGATAAATCGCTGTGATCACACAGTTACCGGACTTACCCGGAAGTTGAAAACAAGTTAAAAACAAGTTAGCTTAAGTCATTTTCCACAAGCGAACATTATTGTGATGGCAAATACGATTTATCATACACGGAAATATGGCCGTTGTCATGGAACCACATGAAATCTGCTAGTCTCAACGAGAAGTCTATTGATCACCTCAATTGAAATGGGAAAGAAAAATAACACCGAGGATACTCTTCTTTTCTCAGAATTTGAACATTCGAGGTGATTTGATGCCAAGTTCAATGTTTTCATGAGATGCCGACTTCCTATACACCATCAAATTCAAGCAAAATCCACATCTTCATGGGTCTTTTGAGGCAAAGTTCGAGGCCATCAAATTAGATCTACCGAAAACTCTCAACCCTGTAGATAACAGAATACAAAACTGAGCAACAGCTTCATGTGTCGTGCGTTCGAATGCCATATTTTGTACATCATGATGGACAGGACCTTGAGATTTACCAGTCCGTGTCATTTGTTGTTGTGTTGACCAAGGGATCCACCAAAATATTATGACCTTCCATAACAAAAGACCATAATATAAATGATGACACAACCCAATGCCTTTGTCTAAAAGTATACCGGTGATATATACGAGGCCCAATTTATATATTTTAATTTATAGAATGTATACATCTTTGACCAAGTTCAAGGTCACCAAACATCCACTATCTATGGCTTTCTGTATGTTGCAAATGCAAACCTCAGCTCTATGCACGTGTACAAGCGCTTTGGCTGTCGATACCATTTAATTCATTCCAGATCAGTTGCATGCTGGCATGGCATTGACATCCAGGTTAACATCACCTGAAGTCAAGATCAAGGCCAAAAAGATGCTAATCATACCGGGGTTTTCCGTAATATGGCCCATGGGCCATCTTTCGGGAGAAAATCCAAAAAGATGGCCCATGGGCGATAATTCGGATTCATTTTTATTTAAATTTTTGGTGATGTGATTTTTTCTATGACGTATTTTCGATGAAAATGTAAACGATTTATTGAACATGGATATATTCCATCAAACATATGTCAAGTTTTTACATCATGAATACGTCACAGGGGCGTCTAAATCACAATAGGGTGACTGCTACATTCCTATAGGCTAATCATATAATCATACTTCCATCTACAAGCGTTTTGCCTGCATAGGCCAATTTCCCTATTTCAGTATAGAAGTGACCTTGAGATTTGAGGTCAATTTTATGGTCACCAATATATCTACCTACTTGCGTTTTGTACCCAGATCCTGAGAGACCAATCTGTACATTTTGGGCCGATAAGCTAATTATGGGTATCTTTAATGTTCACTAAAGTTCATAGCAATATTATAGTGTATATATAATATACAAGTATGGGCATGACATTTCTAATTCATTTGAAAATTTACGCTGAAGTATTTATCTGCAAAGGGGTAAAACGCCCACCGTGGGTGTTTTGCCTCAACCTGGTGGGCGTCTTGCCTCAACGGTAGGGTAATAGGCCCATCGATAGGCAAAACAATCTGAATGATCTACAGAAGTTGGTTTGTATTCTGAACGGTACTGTGCTAGGTCAAGTTGTGACGTATCATGAGTCACGCATTGAGGTGTGGAGACGTTCCAACTTGGGCAAATATTGGGGAAGATTTGAGGATTTCCCCTTAGCATGGGCGTTTTGCCCCCTTCTTCCCTAATTGTTCCCTCGAAAAAGCCTGAAACAAATTGGAGCTATAAAACCTTCTGCCATTTTCATACCCTACATAGGCCTAGCTATACGTTTGGGTTATACGATTCGGGGTGTTATAAGGAAGTAGGCGTATGTATTATCAGAAATACACAAGTCTTATGTATTTCTGGTATTATTAAAGGGAACCTTCAGCAAATTTGATTTTCTTATAGTTGTTGAAAAAAAACATACTTTAATTAGATCTGAACGAGTCTCTGAACGAGGAATGTTTTTTCTTAACCAACCCGCAAAGGTTCCAAGCTAAAGAAATTTAATGTTCCTCTTGGCTTTTAGTAATATTAGCCTCTTCGTGGGACTGCGAATGGGAGGTGACACAGTCTAAAACGTACCCGTAATATTACGGGGACAGGAAGCTGTAACGAGAAGGGGGCCCGGCCAACTTCATTACGACCCCAATCCATTACGCCTCAAACCGTATTGTGTTTATCTGAACCATCATTATTGATCAAATGACAATTTCCCAAATGGAATCGCATACAACTACAAAGTCATCCCCACTGTCTGAACAACAAAAATGTAGTGTAATATAATAATAAATTTATTTCATAAAGCGTGAAATCCACATTTGCTCTAAACGCTGTGGTTTTTTTTTGTAAAACTCATTGTAATATAGTTCGGAGTACTGCCAAAAGGAAGAGGAAAGCATAGGAGGTATGCATAAGTTGAAGTGTGATCGACGAGAAATTCCTATGAAGTTTTCTTTTTTACATGCCATATGACACATATTGTGGATATGCTGTTTGAAGCCACACGCATGGCAATTATTGAACTTATTGCTATGATATGGTCTGTGATAAACTATTATAAAAATACAATTATCAGTTCCACGGCCTATTCGTGCTTCTCATGGACGCTGAAAATACGATAGTTCTAGTGATGTATGTATCAACACCACAAGCTTTACTCGAACATTATTATTAATACACATATAAATGTTAGTTTGACAGATATTGGCACCTGTACAACTGCTAATTGTTTTTCACCAAGGTTGAATAACACAAAAGATGGTATTTGAGCAGGGATTGACGCTGAGAAAGTGGGTGGTAATTGGGTTATTTTTGTTATGCACGCTGTCTGGTATGGCTTTGGTTGTATTCTCCTATACCCCTACAACGGGGTGACTTTCATGATAATGAACTAACTATTACCAGTAAAGGCGTACACTGACTGTTTTTTCACCCATCACACTACAGCTTATCCAGCAAAATAAAATTGCAATACAATTGTTGTTGATGAATTGATCCATTTTGTGTTATATAGTCATCAAATACGGTACACAAACCCATATACATACATTATTGCGTACGATACCTTCTTCGCCCACAAGAGTCGCGGTTCATTTGGACCTATCAGGAGGCTCATGCTCCTGTGTATTTCTGACGACATCTAATACTCTACACACAACACCGGTTTAATATTCCTAAGTATTTTATTCACCAACAACATTTTAAATAGATAATATGTACATGATAAATAAGTTACGTCGATATCACATTTCAAAGATTGTCACTGGAATATGGAACAAATGAGAAATCTCTATAACAGTTCAACGTTTTCTGTGGTTCCTGGTGAAATGAAGATCCATCCCAGGGAGGGTTCCTGAGGTCCGTCGTGGTAGCACTTCCGGGACATTCTGTCGTATTGCTGGCGTATATCAATGGTGTGCCGGCCGCAGGCATATCGTTTTGGAGATTGGGATGACGTTGGTTACGATCCCGGGTGTAGCCAGCCGCAGCCATTTCCTCTGCAGTCAGGATCATCTCTGGTCCGAAAACGTCAGCAAGAGCGTAGCCCGTAGCGCATGTAGTTGTCATGGGAACATACGTGTCAGATCCTGATTGGTGTAGATTGGGTTCACCTGGACACTGGTAAGTACTGCTGAACGCCGTGGTCTTTGGATGTTGCTCGTATTTTTTCACGAGACACCTTGCATTGCGACGACGAAAGTCTCCCTGCTGGAAGTTCCGTGCACATGCTGGATGGATCATCCAATAATGTCCCTTCCCACTGTCACTGCGACCAGCTTTTATGAAGCATTCGTTGAGGCTCAAGTTGTGCCGGATGCTGTTTCGCCAACTTTTGTCCTGAACTCGAAAATATGAGATGGTTTCTTGAACCCATGTGTAGATGTCTGAGAGCAGCATCTTCTGTTGAGGTGAACTCTGGATCGCTAGTGAAATGAGGGCGATGTATGACATGGTGGGTTTGATGGAAGAATCTCTCTTACAAGCCTCCAACATCGACTGGATTTGGTTGAGTCCGTAGTCACCATCATCCTCGTCGGAACCCTCAAGGTGAGGATCGTTTCCTGTTGTGGGATTCCCCACCTGGCTTTCCCCGCTATCGGAACTGGCACACGAATGAAGGTCAAGGGCGATGTCTATGACTTGCCTTGGCAGAACGTTTTCCGTAACGTCACTGAATTGCGAAGTTTCAATCTGCTTCAGAAACTCGTCAGCAGCAGCAAATTCTCTTGAAAGATCACTTCTATCACTGTGACTTGAAAATGATGTAACCTCTCCAAAACTAGGCATATCGAGGTTTGCAATTGTTTTCGACATTTTTGTAATTCAAGCTTACGAACAGAAATTCTGATTCTCGCCAGTTCCTTGTTCTGCCAGAAGTGTGCATATTCCAAAAGCCATGCATGTTTTATAGATAAAACGTGTGATACACACTTTTGCAGTTTATCCTGAAATTCTTGTAATCATGACATAATATTTGGCCACGGTCCATTGACTTCCACGACAAATACAGCCGAGAAGTTACGGTAGGTATGACAACAGGGATTTCCGGTTATATGACACCTGAAATCGAGAGCATGTTTATCGTACGTACCGCAATGACTCGACGTAATCTTAATATCAATATTTACAGAGCAATACGTCTTGTAAAAAAAACCCCAATATTATGATGTTTCATTTCAAAGTAATGATATATAGAATGTAGATATCTGCGTCCAAAGGTCGCATATTGGTGGTATATAATTGTGCTTGTATGGCGCTCATGGAACTAGATCTGAAGACGTTCGTGACTAATGCTACTTGACTTTGAAGTTGAAACATTCAAGGACGAATGATACAAAATAACCCAGTAAACTTGTACTATATTTCATATTCACATTACATCATAAGAGAAGCAATGCTATTAATGATGCGCAGTTTTATATCAACATTCCTAAACCAAGATGGATTTCATTTTTCAGAAACTTTGAACAAACTGCAATAACGGCAAAATCGTTATGATATAGAATGACAACAATAAGGTATCGAGAGCATTGAATAGATAGATTAGCAGCAATTTATGTGAGTTAGAAATCAATCCTGGATGTGCTACAAAGTTTCATCCAATTTCAAGATCATGATACCAATTGCAATTTACAGCAGTTATGGCTGATATCATATTAGCTGATGATCGCTGAATGTGACGGACACAGCAGCGGATATATTGTTTGTCTCAGTGACCTTGTTTGAAGTAACAAACCTTCCTTCAATCACCTCGCTAATTACTTATCAGACAGTCATCAAGCAAATTGCAATTATATCGACGAAGTAAAACATCGGAATTCAAGACACAATTCATTTATCTTGCAATATGGTAATCTTTAATTTGTGATATGTAATGGATTTCACGATTATTTTTCCGTTAGTGTTTATATTATTATAATGTATATTGGTATATGCACTAATTTTCTAACGTCCTGTACCCCTGTCACCCAGACTTACGCATTACGCCTCCTTGTGTGCTATGGGTGTCCGATCAGCAATACACAATTTTCACATTTTCAGTTCACAGGCTCGTGGCCACCGGAAGACGCGCCATATATGACACACTACATACTTGCTATAAAACCCTGAGCTCTGTCTTCAATGAGTTTTTCCATTGAGCAATTTCTATATATTGATGTGTCAATGACTCTTACTTCGAGTTCTGTTAACCCGAATCTTATTTGTCGTTCTTGGGAGCGAAATCAAATACTTTTCCATCAATATGTGTTTTTCCATAAAACATATGTGTTTTTACATAAAACTTTGACCACTTTATACTATTTAGTTGCATGTCATTGTGTGGTTATTTCAAAGTTGTTTCACAGCCATGTGATGGTACTTTCCATTACCATTCAGTCTGGATATTATCAGTATAGCACACTAATCCCCTTTTAATAATGGTTCTGTGTATAACATCATCCATATTGCACATGAATCTCTTCACCATTGAGTTTAGATCTTTGATAATGGTTCTGTGTATAACATCATCCATATTGTACATGAATCTCTTCACCATTGAGTTTAGATCTTTGAGTCTGTACCGTCATCATAATTGCACTTTAACATAACGATAGTCTGATAACAAATTAGGGAAATGATTGAAGGGTGTCAAAATGTTTGAAGTGTCAACAAGTGAGGTGACATAAATAAGTATATGAATGATATCTGAGAAATGCACTCCAAGCAATCACCCAACTGATTATACACAACATTAAATTGCAATTAACATGCGTATAATTGATAGAAGAATATTTTGAGAATTCCAGGACATGCACAAATAGAGCCGAATGTAATATTTTCGAAATAGATATTTGAGGAGATAATACAAAACTGTAACGTCTGCTTTGTGGTCACAATTGCATCACTATACGTTGATTTTTTAAAACACGTTATATTCATTTCTTGCACAAAATATTGCAGAGCTAAAAGGTATCGTTGCTATCACTTGATACGTTACCTGGGAGTCACCAACAATTCTGTACCAATATTCAGATTTCTGTCGCAAAAATGTAAAAAAAAAGTTAACAATCTACCCCAATGTTCAATTTTTGCATCTCAGAAATCTGAGCATATTCCGTTATTTTGTCGCGTTTAAATTTAGATCAAAGGCGATGTACATAAAAACAGACATGAAACAGACATGGACTAGTTTTATAAAATATAAAGAAATAAATAGGATATATTATCATAAAAGTATTAATATAAGATTAGAGGACTGAAATAGATTAGAAGATTTATTGTTCAAAGTTGCATATGAGGAAGTAGGTTTTCAATTGTCCATTGTATGGCGATGGTGATGGGCATATCCTGGGTTGGGGAGGCAGGTGTCGGACGATGTCATTTTCGTCCTACCTCCGTAGCTCCATCGATCTATATACTTAGAGCCACTCTACAGAACGATCGATGTCCATAGGATTGAAAATACGCCACACGGTCCGAATGATATGTTTAAGTGGACAAGTGATCCTGAGAGGCAGCAAAACCTCCGGATCCATAGGCTCACTAAGTGTCACACGAATTGAATGGCATGTTTCTTTGGACGAAACGTAGATGAAACTTCCTCTATGTAATTAGAGGAAGCACAACTTACTTGGGCCTGTGTGTGTTTTAGAGTAGTGCAGCAGAACAATGAATTGATCTGCGACTGATTGATTTATGTTATGTCTCGTGGGTCATTAAAGATTGTGTTATCACACATCGAGGTGTGAAGTGTGGTAACGGGAAAACTAGGATCAATTGAAATGTGACCAACATCGTTTTTGATTACCAGTATTGCAAGGGACGTGTGATACACCAATCCTATCACACCACATCACCAGATAGCAGGTATTGAATGGCAAAATTGATGGACCATAACGCATGAAAAACATCTATCTTGATTGGTCAAGCACCTGACTGTGAACAAAAAAAAATTCTATAAAAGCCGAGATGGTCCAACAGCTCATCCAGTGAAGCTTTGCACACAGACAAACGTGATCGAAGATAATGACTTATCAAATCAACAACAACCTGGTTGATATTAACCAGGAGATGTATCTATCAATATTCCACGAGATGGAAGATACACAAGAAATGGACCCCATTGACAACTTGTGGGAAGAAATGCAGCACATCGAATTCCCTGATGTCTCGGAAAATACTTGCTCGAGTGACATGTGGTCAGACTTTCAATCTTCTGTGTGTGAAGATAGTGACCTTTGTCAGTCAACAAAGTCTAAAGGAGAGAAGCACCACAGTGAAGAAACTTCAAATGAAGAAGGTCATTATGGACTCGGACAGATCCAGTCAATGTTGGACGTATATAGGAAAGATCATTCCATCAAGCCAACCATGTCTTACATTGCGATAATTGCACTGGCGATCCAGAGCTCTGCTCAACAGAAGATGCTGCTCTCAGACATCTACAGATGGGTTCAAGAAAATATTGCATACTTTCGAGTTCAGGACAAAAGTTGGAGGAACACCATCCGACACACCCTAAGCCTGAATGAATGCTTCATAAAAGCAGGTCGCAGCGACAGTGGAAAAGCCCATTATTGGATGATCCATCCAGCGTGTACACACAACTTCCAACAGGGAGACTTCCGTCGTCGTAATGCCAGGTGTCTCGTGAAAAGGTATGAACAGATACATCAGGAAGCCTTATCTATAGACGAGTGTTATGGCGATGTCAGCAAAGGTCAGTCATCGTTCAGTACATATGTTCCCATGGCATCGACGTATGCATCTGGACTGATGCTGGCCGAGATCTTCGGACCTGAGGTAATCCTCACTCCTGGGGAAATTGCTGCATCAAACATTCCGAACACAATCATGGTATCAGACATTTCATGAATTGAACAAATACCCAACGCGATGATGAAATCGCCAAAAACAAGTGGAGCAGATCAAGTCAGCATGTCACCTGTACTTGACATTCTTGAGACCGAAATTGGATATTTTTCAAACAATATGTTTTTCTCCTAATTATTCATTTGTTTGTTTTGTTATACATTTTTTCGTTATGTTCCATCATCATTCTATGTAAATAAATAATAATGTTGACCATAGATATTTAGTTTTCGTTGCATGTGTATCTGAAAGTTGCCTCATACTCTATCCATTGGCTTATACTGCATGGCGAAAAAGATATATACAATGTTGGGACTAAAACGAATAGTTCATGGGCTACTACTGCTAAAGCAGGTTTTGTCCAACGTTTCGGGAGAAGAGTGTAATATTATTTTAGTTATATGTTGAATTTTCAATTTCAACAAAAAATAAGTTCCAACAGAGCGAAACCGAAACTCAAATGCAGGCAAAATGTTTTCAGTGGAAATCGCTCAATTTGGTCTGGATATTGCAGCATATCATTATCACACACCAGTCCCCTTTTAATAATGGTAACCGAATAAAACATTATTCGTATTGTACACTAATCTCTTCATATCCATGCTTCTGTGCCGTCATCATAATTGCAGTTTAGCTTAACGATCGACTGGTAACAAATTAGCTAAGTGATTTAAGGGTGTCAAAAGGTTTGAGGTTTCAACAAATGAGGTGAAATAAATACAGTATTTGAATGATCTCTAACAAATCCACTCCAAACAATCACTCAACTGGATAGACACAAAAGTGAATTGCAATTAACGTACATATAGCATATTATATGTTGGTATTGGTGTATCCTCTTGAGCTGAATAATTATGATTGTCTATCAAATGCGTGATCAAAGAAGACAAAATCACTTATGTTTTATTAATTGTATCCGCCGAACAAGGTCGGCGGATACTATGGATTTGCGATCGTCGCGCCGCCGCCGCCGCATCCGCGTCCGCTGCAGACACTTTCTTGCGAGCGCTCTACAGGGTGCAAATCTGAACCGATTAGGATAATTTCTTATGGGTAATTTAGGATAATTTCCTATGAGGGACATGTCTTATGGTAAAATCACGACACCAATCGATTTTGGTTGCCATAGTTGTGAACACTCTGTGGGTATGAGTTTTCGATGAATGATGATGAAATCTCACAGGCTCGATGAAAAAGACAGTCACATGAAACCTGTTGTTTTTCAGAATGATGAAATAAATATTAATTAGTTAACAGACTATCTTACTACGGCCATTAAAATACCCACTTTGACATATGTGATCATTACAATAACATGTACTATGAAACAATTGGCACACGATTCTTGTACAGAATAGAGAACAGATGTTTTTGGTGAAAACATAATAATATTACCGAATACGTTAACATTAGTTTTACTAGCTAACTTTATTATTGACCACAATAAAAATAGTTAAGACAAAAAACATTTATCATTGGGCTCAACAAGATGAAGGTTCTGTTCAGTGGAAATTTTATGGCTATAAGCGAATAAGTTAACATCAGTTTTACTAGTTAAGTCTATTATTGATTATAATAAAATTAGCTAGGACAACAAACATTTATTATTGGATTCAACAAGGTAAAGGTTCTGTCCAGTAGAGAACACATCGCTGTAATCATAATGTTGGGAGATTGAGCAAGGTTTTAGAGTCCATTCCCATGACGTCAAGCTCCTGCAAAGTATTTGGTAAGAAATAATAAGTTAATGTATATATTAATTATTATGTGTCTGTATGAAAGAAAAATAGTTAAGGTCCAGAACTTTCATTACTAATATCAGTGAAACACACTGGCCTGGCAGTAATGATATTAGGTTACTGGACCTTTGGTCCAATAACCTATTGCAGTGGCGTTGCGTCAGTTGTCTGTCCGTCGTCGGTCCACATTTTTATCTTTCAAATTTACAGGCAAATTTTCCTGGAACCAGATCCAGAGATGCTCGTGAATGCTACTAGACTTTGAAGTTGAAACATTCGAGGACGAATGATACGAAATAACCCAGTATAATTGTACTATATTATATATTCACATTACATCATAAGAGAACCAATGCAGTTTTATATCAACATTCCTAAACCAAGATGGATTTCATTTTTCAGAAACTATGAACAAACTGCAATAACGGCAAAATCGTTATTATATAGAATGACAACAATAAGGTATCGAGAGCGTTAAATACATAGATTAGGAGCAATTTATGTGAGTTAGCAATGAATCCTAGATGTGCTACAAAGTTTCATCCAACTTCAAGATCATGATACCAGTTGCAATTTACAGCAGTTATGGCTGATATCATATTAGCTGATGATCGCTGAATGTGACGGACACAGCAGCGGATATATTGTTTGTCTCAGTGACCTTGTTTTAAGTAACAAACCTTCCTTCAATCACCTCGCTAATTAGTTATCAGACAGTCATCAAGCAAATTGCAATTATATCGACGAAGTAAAACATCGGAATTCAAGACACGATTGATTTATCTTGCGATATGATAATCTGTAATTTGTGATGTATTAATAAATTTTACGACTATTTTTTCCTTAGTGTTTATATTATTAGCATGTATGTCGGTATATGCACTAATGTCCTGTACCCCTGTCACCCAGACTTACGCATTCCGCCTCCTTGTTGAGCTGTGTGCTATGGGTGTCCAATCAGCAATACACAATTTTCACATTTCCAGTTTACAAGTACCTTTGAACACTCCATGTGTACTCAAATTAGGCTCGTGGCCACCGGAAGATGCGCCATAATATGACACACTACATACTTGCAATAAAACCCTGAGCTCTGTCTTCAATGAGTTTTTCCATTGAGCAATTTCTATATATTGATGGGTCAATGACTCTTACTTCGCCTTCTGTTAACCCGAGTCGTATTTGACGTTCTTGGGAGCGAAATCAAATACTTTTCCATCAATATGTGTTTTTCCATAAAACATATGTGTTTTTCCATAAAACATTGACCACTATATACTATATAGTCGTCATTACGTGATTATATCAAAGTTGTTTCACAACCAGGTGATGGTACTTTCCTTTACCATTCAGTCTGGGTAATATCAGTATAGCACACTAATCCCCTTTTAATAATGGTTCTGTGTATAACATCATCCATATTGCACATGAATCTCTTCACCATTGAGTTTAGATCTTTGAGTCTGTGCCCTCATCATAATTGCACTTTAACATAACGATCGTCTGATAACAAATTAGGGAAATGATTTAAGGGTGTCAAAATGTTTGAAATGAGGTAACATAAATAAGTATATGAATATATAATTTATTCTCAAAAGTCACCCCTGGCTGGGGCATTGGAGAACATAAAAAACAAAAACAAAAAAAACAAAAAAAAACAAAAGAAAAACCACACACACACACACACGAAGGCACAAACACATGTGCAAATGTAAAAAAAAGGAAGAAAAAAAAAGAAAAAAAAAGGACATGCAAATGTAACATGTTGGGTACAATTATACACATGTAGGCAGTCATTGACCAATACAATGTTGCAATCACAAGATAACTATATAAATGCGAGAAAGTGTTCTATCGAGGACGGAGATCCAATTCAGCTGTAATCACACGAACTAATTTCACTAGATCTTTCAGTAATTTACGCTTCTGGCTATTAAACAATTCTGACATTTTAAGTGAGTTGGGTTGGACACGGTAGTAATTAGTGAGAAACAGCTTTCTAGACTCTTTAAAATTTTCGCATTGGAATACATAATGGAATTCATCCCCAATTTCTACAGAGTTACATAAGTGACACGAGTGACTAACAGATTTATCATACATATTTTTGACAACGGGTAGGTTACTATTACGACATCTGAATCTACATAGAGTAATGGCATCTTTACTGTCTAAAAGAGACATATACTGTTCCATGGCTAAATTCTTTTTAAAAATGATATCTGAGAAATACACTCCAAGCAATCACCCAACTGATTATACACAACATTAAATTGCAATTAACATGCATATAACTGATAGAAGAATATTTTGAGAATTCCAGGACATGCACAAATAGAACCGAATGTAATGTTTTTGAAATAGATATTTGAGGAGATAATAAAAAACTGCAACGTCTGCTTTGTGGTCACAATTGCATCACAAAAGTTACATATGAGGGAGTAGGTTTTCAATTGTCCTTTGTATGGCGATAGTGATGGGCATATCCTGGGTTGGGGAGGCAGGTGTCGGATGATGTCACTTTCGTTGACGTCCTGCTCCGTAGCTCCAACGATCTATCTACTACAGACAATACCAATATCACGCACAGATTGCAAGGTTTTAATGTCTCCAGTGGTCTTTTTTTTCGATGAAAAACTAGATGATATTCCAACTAGACGACCCGACCATTAAACGGATATCAAGAGTCCACGTTCATGTCAACAAATACTGATAATCCAATCCGTTGATGGATCTACGTCTGTGTAGGGAGCTCGGCACATTTCATATTTCATTAATTCATTTAATTTATCACTTGTATTGTATACTCGATCTAGTAATTATTAAAGGTTGTGGTTAATTTATTCTCCTAACAATGTTTTCTTTCTTAGCCTGTGTAAAGCCCCTCGATTAGCTATGCTATTGGGCAATCCAATTAAAAATAAACACGTTTAATCTAGATTGTTCTATATACTTAGAGCCACTATACAGAACGATCGAGATCCATAGGATTGAAAATACGCGACACGTTCCGAATGATAAGTTAGGTGGACAAGTGATCCTGAGAGGCAGCAAAACCTCGAGATCCGGATCCATAGGCTCACTTAGTGTCACACGAATTGAATGGCATGTTTCTGTAGACGAAACGTAGACGAAACTTCCTCTGAGTAATTAGAGGAAGCAAAACTTACTTGGACCTGTGTGTGTTTTAGAATAGTAGTGCAGCAGAACACATAAAATATATTTTCCTGAATCAATGTAAGTTTTATTCCAGAATCTTTAAATCTAGCTAAATCTGCGACTGATTGATTTATGTTATGTCTCGTGGGTCATTAAAGATTGTGTTATCACACATCAAGGTGTGAAGTGTGGTAACGGGAAAACTACGATCAATTGAAATGTGACCAACATCGTTTTTGTTTATCAATCATGTAAGGAACGTGTGATACACCAATCCAATCACACCACATCACCAGATAGCAGATATTGAATGGCAAAATTGATGGACCATAACGTATGGAGAACATCAATATGATTCTTGATTGGTCAAACCCCTGACGGTAAACATAAAAGATGTGTATATAAGTCACGATGATGTAACTTGATGATGTAAGAATATTTTGAGAATTCCAGGACATGCACAAATAGAGCCGAATGTAATGTATTTGAAATAGATATTTGAGGAGATAATACAAAACTGTAACGTCTGCTTTGTGGTCACAATTGCATCACTATACATTAATTTTTTAAAACACGTTATATTCATTTCTTGCACAAAATATTGCAGAGCTAAAAGGTATCATTGCTATCACGTGATACGTTACCTGGGAGTCACCGACCATTATGTACCAATATTCAGAATACTGTCGCAAAAATGTAAAAAAAAAGTTAACAATCTACCCCAATGTTCAATTTTTGCATCTCAGAAATCTGAGCATATTCCGTTATTTTGTCGCGTTTAAATTTAGATCAAAGGCGATGTACATAAAAACAGACATGAAACAGACATGGACTAGTTTTATAAAATATAAAGAAATAAATAGGATATATTATCATAAAAGTATTAATATAAGATTAGAGGACTGAAATAGATTAGAAGATTTATTGTTCAAAGTTGCACTTGAGGGAGTAGGTTTTCAATTGTCCTTTGTATGGCGATGGTGATGGGCATATCCTGGGTTGGTGAGGTAGGTGTCGGACGATGTCATTTTCGTCCTACCTCCGTAGCTCCATCGATCTATATACTTAGAGCCACTCTACAGAACGATCGATGTCCATAGGATTGAAAATACGCCACACGGTCCGAATGATATGTTTAAGTGGACAAGTGATCCTGAGAGGCAGCAAAACCTCCGGATCGGGATCCATAGGCTCACTAAGTGTCATATTTCTTTGGACGAAACGTAGATGAAACTTCCTCTATGTAATTAGAGGAAGCACAACTTACTTGGGCCTGTGTGTGCTTTAGAATAGTAGTGCAGCAGAACACTGAATTGATCTGCGACTGATTGATTTATGTTATGTCTCGTGGGTCATTAAAGATTGTGTTATCACACATCGAGGTGTGAAGTGTGGTAACGGGAAAACTAGGATCAATTGAAATGTGACCAACATCGTTTTTGATTACCAGTATTGCAAGGGACGTGTGATACACCAATCCTATCACACCACATCACCAGATAGCAGGTATTGAATGGAAAAATTGATGGACCATAACGCATCTGTTTTTTGATTGGTCAAGCCCCTGACTGTGAACAAAAAAAATTCTATAAAAGCCGAGATGGTCCAACAGCTCATCCAGTGAAGCTTTGCACACAGACAAACGTGATCGAAGATAATGACTTATCAAATCAACAACAACCTGGTTGATATTAACCAGGAGATGTATCTATCAATATTCCACGAGATGGAAGATACACAAGAAATGGACCCCATTGACAACTTGTGGGAAGAAATGCAGCACATCGAATTCCCTGATGTCTCGGAAAATACTTGCTCGAGTGACATGTGGTCAGACTTTCAATCTTCTGTGTGTGAAGATAGTGACCTTTGTCAGTCAACAAAGTCCAAAGGAGAAAAGCACCACAGCGATTCAAATGAAGAAGGTCATTATGGACTCGGGCAGATCCAATCAATGTTGGACGTATGTAGGAAAGATCATTCTATCAAGCCAAGCATGTCGTACATTGCACTAATTGCACTGGCGATCCAGAGCTCTGCTCAACAGAAGATGCTGCTCTCAGACATCTACAGATGGGTTCAAGAAAATATTGCATACTTTCGAGTTCAGGACAAAAGTTGGAGGAACACCATTCGACACACCCTAAGCCTCAATGAATGCTTCATAAAAGCAGGTCGCAGCGACAGTGGGAAAGCCCATTACTGGATGATCCATCCAGCGTGTGCACACAACTTCCAACAGGGAGACTTTCGTCGTCGCAATGCAAGGTGTCTTGTGAAAAGGTATGAGCAGGTTCAGCAGGAAGCCGCATCTGTGGACGAGTGTATTGGTGATGCCAGCAATTGTCAGTCATCAGTCAGTACATTTGTTCCCATGGCATCGACGTGTGCATCTGGACTGGTGCTGGCTGACATTTTCGGACCTGAGGTAATCCTCACTCCTGGGGAAATTGCTGCATCAAACATTTCGAACACAATCATGGTATCAGACATCTCATCAATTGAACAAATATCGGACGTGATGATGAGCTCGCCAAACACAAGTGAATCAGATCTAGTCAGCGTGTCACCTGTATTTGACATTCTTGAGAGCGAAATTGGATATTTTTCCAACAATATGTTTTTCTCCTAATAATTCATTTGATTGTTTGTTATATATTTATTTTCTTTATGTTTCACCATTATATCTATGTGAATAAATAATGTTGACCCTAAAATATTTAGTTCTCGTTGTGTAGGTATATCAGAGTTGTCTCATATTCTGTCGATTGGTATATATATACTGCACGTGAAAACAATTATAGAATGTTATGACTAAAACGAATAGTTTACTACTACTGGTAAAACACAAGCAAAATGGTTTTGGGTGGGAATCCTTAATAACGTTCAATTTGGTCTGGATATTGCAGCATATCATTATCACACACTAATGTCCGCTCATTTAGTGTATGCCAAAGTATTGGGTCATGCCAAGGAGAATGAGACAAGCTGTGCTCTCAAACGAAATTTAAAGTGAAAACGGGACCAAAACTAAACGGATTTGGTGGGTCGAATAATGTGGAGAACAACAATTTTTAAAAAAAAACTCGATGTTTATATTCCTCATGGAGATTTGGGACAGAGCCAACTGACCGGCACAGCGTACTTCAGTAGGGGCCATCTCAAAAATACCCCCAAACACCATAACCGGTGTGACCACACTGCCATATGTTGTCACCGATCCTTGTATTACTTGTGATCGCCAACTTCTACAAATTAACTACGCTCTAATTTATGAATGATCACCAATCATCACTATACTACAGCGATTTATGAAATAACAAACAAATTAATAGTTGCTGTAGAACGTTTAGATATCACATGACAAGAAATCCTGTAAATCACGTAATTTATTTTATAGCAGTTCCATAACATTAGACTTGAATGAAACTTGCATGAACGCCATTTAATATGCGTCTCATTCCCGCTTCATTTATTGATAGATTGATTAACATTTGTCCCCAATGTTGGAAATTGGTGGATTTATTGGCAAAAATTCTTGACAGGGTCCCCAAGCCATAATAGCTCGTGACCGTTGAACAGGCTGCTTCAGAGTTGAGCTTCAACGGGACAGAGCAAATACACTGCCCAAAAAGAATATGGTGATGTGTAGTAAAGTAATGAACCAACGGAAGACACTGAAGCCGATTACGTTCAGCGGTACAGGGAGGAAGTATTTATATATTGAATATGAATTACATAATAATGAATTATTGAATACTTGAAACAATACAAATTTTCCACGTTCATTCTGGTACCACAAATTGTGACACATAGTATAGGAAAGTCACATGTCATATTGCTGTGGGCAGACAGCTTTCTTCTTTTGGTCATAAGACTGGTCAGAGTTACCGAAATGACCAATCACGACAAACCCCAACCACATGTAACGACTGTTCATGTATGTGCAGTGACCAACCCAGCCACCCAAAACATGGCTTTTGCCCTTCCATGGTAAATCTCCATAAGGAAATAAAGAAAAATTCGGCTTTGTTCAAAGAATATTGTTCACCAAATCATTCAACTCATTAAATCCGTTTGGTTTTGGTCCCTTTTTAACTTTGAATTTCGTTTGAGAGCACAGCTTGTCTCCTTCTCCTCGAAAGTATGAAACAATACTTTGGCGAATATACTAAACGAATGGACGTTAGTCCCCTTTTAAAAATGGAAAACGAATATAACATTATCCGTGTTGCACACTAATATCCATGCTTCTGTGCCGTCATCATAATTGCCGCTTAGCTTAACGATCGTCTAATAACAAATTAGCGAAGGGATTAAAGGGTGTCAAAAGGTTTGAGGTGTCAACAAATGAGGTGAAATAAATACAGAATTTCAATGATATCTAACGAATCCACTCCAAACGATCACCCAAGTGAATTAACCCAACAGTGAATTGCAATTAACGTATGTATAACATATCATTATGTTGGTATTTGTGCGTCTTCTTCAGCTAAATAGTTATGATTGTCTATCAAATGCCTGTTAAGAAAAGACAAATTCACCAATATTTTATTATTTCTATAATATTATGCACAAATGAAATTGGATTCATTGCATTCAGCATGGATATGTGGGTAGATGATAAAAAAATAATCGCTGCTTTGCAATTACAGTTAAATAAATAATATAGATAATTTGTATAATACTAGTATTTTTCTTCTTTGCATGTTCAAATATAATATATAATAGTACTGATGAAACACGGAAGTACACAGTGAAGTAATGGGCACCAGGAGGTTAAATAGACACATCTGGTTGCTAGCGGTGCTTTTTAAGTACACACACAAAGAAAAAAATAACAAAAGTATGAAATAATAATACCACACTGACAAGGAGCCCATTCCACACATCTTTGTTCAAAATCACTGTACATAAAAGAAAAATAATACAAACATGGAAAAATTATATGAAATATAAAAAAATATATAGGATATAGTACTATAAAAGTATTTAAAATATTAAACAAGTAGATAATGGCGAATATTATTTATTAAAAACTACAACTAAAATTAGACACTACGATTATACAATAACAGAATGAGACAGTATACAAAAATACACCCATACATGCAACATTGAAAACAGAAATACTACAAAAAAAAATAACAATATAAACTGGGTGGGCGGGTGGGATAAAATTGTGTGTGTAACCCGGCCGGGGCAGAGCAGAAACTGAACACACTGCAGGCCTGTGTGTGTGAGCCACGGGTGGAGCAATACATGGTTACTAAGGGGCACGACTCAAGAGACTGTACATATACATGACAGAGCAAAAGGGTAGAGTTATAGGATAAACAATGAGAGTTATGCATATATAGTAAATATTTTAAATACTGTTTAAATACAAACAATCACTTAAAATATTAAACAAGTAGATAATGGCGAATATTATTTATTAAAAACTACAACAAAAATTAGACACTACGATTATACAATAACAGAATGAGACGGTATACAAAAATACACCCAATCCAACAGTAGAAGTAGTTTAGAAATATAACTGTTTTAAATGATAAGAACAACTTTACAATTATGTGACAGACCGTGCTGCACCAGTTACAGCTTTAAATTTCATATCGTTAGTGGGCTTGAAATACTCATAGACAGCATCTGAGGACCAGTCGCCGATGACCTTGACCATGGCAATGGGGACGCCCTGTGCCACCAGCCATGTAGCTCCTCCCCGACGCAGGCTGTGGGTGTTGTACTTGGTCGTGTCAAATCATAGTTGACGGAATACACCCGTTAGCTGTCGCCGGAACATGGGGGCGATGAGGTTACTGGGTGGGTTTCCAGGCAGTGTGAACAGTGGAGCCGAAACTGGTACGTCTGTCGTCCGTCCCAGGAACCTGGTAAGTGCCGTCACGGGGCAGATTGGGCTACCCTACAGGAAGGGGAGAGTCACCTCGTGTATCCGATCGCCGTACTGGTTGTTCTTGGAGCGGTCCAGACGGAGCACACACCCTTGTCTCACGAATGTCACCGAGGATCGCTGAAGAGCCAGGCCTGGAGATCTAATGTAAGATCTTTTTCTAAAAACAAATTCAAGTTCCTTAAATCTGAGACTTATTGATTTATGTTATGTCTCGTGGGTCATTAAAGATGGTGTTATCACACATCAAGGTGTGAAGTGTGGTAACGGGAAAACTAGGATCAACTGAAATGTGACCAACATCGTTTTTGATTACCAGTCATGCAAGGAACGTGTGATACACCAATCCTATCACACCACATCACCAAATAGCAGGTATTGAATGGAAAAATTGATGGACCATAACACATGAAAAACATTATCAGATTTTTTATTGGTCAAGCCCCTGACGGTGGACAAAAAAAATTGTATAAAAGCCGAGACGGTCCAACAGCTCAACCAGTGAAGCTTTGCACACAGACAAACGTGCACGAAAATAATGACTTATCAAATGAACAACAACCTGGTTGATATTAACCAGGAGATGTGTCTATCAATAACCCACAAGATGGAAGATACACAAGAAATGGACCCCATTGACAACTTGTGGGAAGAAATGCAGCACATCGAATTCCCTGATGTCTCGGAAAATACTTGCTCGAGTGACATGTGGTCAGACTTTCAATCTTCTGTGTGTGAAGATAGTGACCTTTGTCAGTCAACAAAGTCCAAAGGAGAAAAGCACCACAGCGATTCAAATGAAGAAGGTCATTATGGACTCGGGCAGATCCAATCAATGTTGGACGTATGTAGGAAAGATCATTCTATCAAGCCAAGCATGTCGTACATTGCACTAATTGCACTGGCGATCCAGAGCTCTGCTCAACAGAAGATGCTGCTCTCAGACATCTACAGATGGGTTCAAGAAAATATTGCATACTTTCGAGTTCAGGACAAAAGTTGGAGGAACACCATTCGACACACCCTAAGCCTCAATGAATGTTTTCATAAAAGCAGGTCGCAGCGACAGTGGGAAAGCCCATTACTGGATGATCCATCCAGCGTGTGCACACAACTTCCAACAGGGAGACTTTCGTCGTCGCAATGCAAGGTGTTTTGTGAAAAGGTCTGAGCAGGTTCAGCAGGAAGCCGCATCTGTGGACGAGTGTATTGGTGATGCCAGCAATTGTCAGTCATCAGTCAGTACATTTGTTCCCATGGCATCGACGTGTGCATCTGGACTGGTGCTGGCTGACATCTTCGGACCTGAGGTAATCCTCACTCCTGGGGAAATTGCTGCATCAAACATTTCGAACACAATCATGGTATCAGACATTTCATCAATTGAACAAATATCGGACGTGATGATGAGCTCGCCAAACACAAGTGAATCAGATCTAGTCAGCGTGTCACCTGTATTTGACATTCTTGAGAGCGAAATTGGATATTTTTCCAACAATATGTTTTTCTCCTAATAATTCATTTGATTGTTTGTTATATATTTATTTTCTTTATGTTTCACCATAATATCTATGTGAATAAATAATGTTGACCATAAGATATTTAGTTCTCGTTGTGTGGGTATTTCAAAGTTGTCTCATATTCTGTCGATTGGTATATATATACTGCACGTGAAAACAATTATAGAATGTTATGACTAAAACGAATAGTTTACTACTACTGATAAAACACGAGCAAAACGGTTTTGGGTGGGAATCCTTCAAAACGTTCAATTTGGTCTGGATATTGCAGCATATCATTATCACACACTAATGTCCGCTCATTTAGTGTATGCCAAAGTATTGGGTCATGCCAAGGAGAATGAGACAAGCTGTGCTCTCAAACGAAATTTAAAGTGAAAACGGGACCAAAACTAAACGGATTTGGCGGGTCGAATAATGTGGAGAACAACAATTTTTAAAAAAACTCGATGTTTATATTCCTCATGGAGATTTGGGACAGAGCCAACTGACCGGCACAGCGTACTTCAGTAGGGGCCATCTCAAAAATACCCCCAAACACCATAACCGGGGTGACCACACTGCCATATGTTGTCACCGATCCTTGTATTACTTGTGATCGCCAACTTCTACAAATTAACTACGCTCTAATTTATGAATGATCACCAATCATCACTATACTACAGCGATTTATGAAATAACAAACAAATTAATAATTGCTGTAGAACGTTTAGATATCACATGACAAGAAATCCTATAAATCACATAATTTATTTTATAGCAGTTCCATAACATTAGACTTGAATGAAACTTGCATGAACGCCATTTAATGTGCGTCTCATTCCCGCTTCAGCAAATACACCACCCAAAAAGAATATGGTGATGTGTAGTAAAGTAATGAACCAACGGAAGACACTGAAGCCTATGAAACGGAAGAGCCGATTACGTTCAGCTGTACAGCAAAAAAAAATATTTTAAAAAAAACATGCATTACAAAATAATGAAATATTGAATACTTGAAACAATACAAATTTTCCACGTTCATTCTGGTACCACAAATTGTGACACACAGTATAGGAAAGTCACATGTCATATTGCTGTGGGCAGAGAGCTTTCTTCTTTTGGTCATAAGACTGGTCAGAGTTACCGAAATGACCAATCACGACAAACCCCAACCACATGTAACGACTGTTCATGTATGTGCAGTGACCAACCCAGCCACCCAAAACATGGCTTTGACCCTTCCATGTTGAATCTCCATTAGGAAATAGAAAAATCAGCTTTGTTTAAAGAATACTTTCACCAAATCACTCAACCCATTGAATCCGTTTGGCTTTGGTCCCGTTTTAACTTTAAATTTCGTTTGAGAGCACAGCTAGTCTCCTTCTCCTTGGTATGAACCAATACTTTGGCGAATATACTAAACGAATGGACATTAGTCCCCTTTTAATAATGGTAAGCGAACATAATATTATCCGTGTTTCGCACGAATCCCTTCATATCCATGCTTCTGTACCCTCATCATAATTGCAGTTTAGCTTAACGATCGTCTGGTAACAAATTAGCGAAGTGATTTAAGGGTGTCAAAAAGTTTGAAGTGTCAACAAATGAGGTGAAATAAATACAATATTTGAATGATATATAACAAATCCAATCCAAACAATCACCCAACTGAATAGACGCAATTGCAATTAACGTACATATGGCATATCATATGTTGATATTGGTGTGTCCTCTTGAGCTACATAATTATGATTGTCTGTCAAATGCATGTTCAGAAAAGACAAAATCATCTATATTTTATTAATTCTATTTTATGCATCAACAAAATTGGATTTGATGCATTTGGTATGGATATGTAAGCAAATGATAAAAAATATAACAGCTTCTTTGCGATTACAAATAAGAAATATAGATAAGTTGTAGAATATTTTTTTCTTTGCATATTCAAATTATATTACTGATGAAACACAGAAGTGTACAGTGACGTGTTGGGCACCAGTATGTTAAACACATCTAGTTGTTAACGGTGTTTTTTATTCAAAGTACACACACAAAGAAACAAAGTCTACACAGTAATAACGATAAGGGTATGTCTGACTTTGGTCGCACTTACCCCATAGAAATGAATCCAGATGATGACAACTTGATGACAACTTCCGGTAATATGGCGGGAAACTCAAACTAAATTTGTCCTAACCAATTGTGGATAAAGCGGTGTGTACCTGTATATTTACCTGAGTGATTTAATGGAATACGGCTACTAAAGACACTGACTTCAGGAAAATAAGTGAAAACAACCGTTTCAGCAAATTAGGTGTGCATGCCAAATACCGAACTATAGCCCTGTATCTCAGACCTGTCAACATCATCCAAATTCAACATGGCCGACGATCAAAACACAGACGAGCCCAAACGATCACGTCAATCGTCAGGCTCCTCACTGATATTACACGAACTGAAACGATTAAAATATTCCATACTCACGCCAAGTAGCAGTGAATGCGAAGGAAAATCTGCAGTAGAGATGGCCCTGGCTGACGTCGACCCTTCCGCTCCCATAACAGCCGGTTTAATGATGACTCTCCTACTTGCCCAATCCATAGATCTTGACGCCCAATTTGCAAAACAGATACAGATACGCGACAAGCGAATTTCCGAAATTGAGCGCAAAATTGACAAAATGGAACAGTATTCGTGCAGGAACCTGATCCGAATCACAGGGCTCAATGAAATCGTCAAGGATCAGACCGATACTGCCACCGAAACCAACGACCAGTCTGACCAATCTATCCAATCCGGCGACCCCTCCTCTCAGACACCTGACCCAGCCACCAGCTCCGACTCCGTCACAACGCCCAACAACCAGTCACAAAGCACGGGTCCACTGGACACCACCCCTAACGATCACACCATAAATCAGGTCAGAGACCTCATCAAGACAAAACTAAACATTGACATAAAACCGTGGGAAATACTCGGATGTCATCGTCTTGGTGGTCCCCAAGCTTCCAAACCCAGACAAACAATAGTCAAGTTCACAACCCACCACACCAAGAATATGATAATACGTGCGAGAAGGAGACTTAAAGGCACAGACATCTTCATCAACGAAAATCTGACCCGAACCAGAGCTAGGATAGCAAAGAAGGCTAGGGACCTCAAATTCAAAAAAAGACTACTTGACACATGGACATTTGATGGCAACATCTTCTTGAAAGACATGTCAAACGATGTTACAGTCATTGAAACAATGTCCGAGCTTGAGCAGAAGTTTCCAGACATATTCCTTGACGATTACTGATTGGTTATGTGTGCTGATATATGCTGTAATATATCATGTATATAATCCTGTTCATATTCAAATTCGAACCCCACAATAACAATCTTCAAACACTTTGTCACAATGTGTTAAGTATTTTGGTATCAGTTACATGTATTCTCGAGAGGTTACCATATCACCAAAGAAATATTAAGATAATAATATGTAGTTTGAGTCCCTGTATAATTATCCCAGATGATATAGTCAGTACATAACATCAACAAGTAATGTACATACATGTATGAACCAGCTCAAATTACAATCATTGTTGTCATATACATCAAAAGCCCATAAGTGTTGTCTAAACTATGCCTGCTGAGGTTATGTCAAGTTAGTATCATTCTTATCCAATGGAATATTATTTGATTCAAGCTTACTCATTGGTTACTTGTTAAACTAAGCCTATCTCATTGGTTATTTCACTTTTGTATAAAGTTGTCATTAAATATTACCCATTATTTCCATTATCACAAGAAGTTGGGTTCCAAGCTTACTCATTGGTTATTTGCCAAATTACAAAACACAATGTAAGCCTATCTTATTGGCTATTTCTCTTGTGTACAAGGTTGTCATTATATATTGCCCATTAGTTTCATGATCACAGTTTCATGATCACATCCTGAGTTGGGGGGTAGATTATTCGGCATAATTAGCGCCACTGAACAGAACGATTGAGATCCATAGGATTGAAAAGGTGCCGCACGGATCGAGTTATATGTTCAGTGGACAAGTAGTATTTAGAAGCAGCAAAACCTTGGAATCGTGATCCATAGGATTGAAAAGATGCCACACCGATGTGTGTTAATATGCGTCTCATTCCCGCTTCATTTATTGATAGATTGATTAACATTTGTCCCCAATGTTGGAAATTGGTGGATTTATTGGCTAGAATTCTTGACAGGGTCCCCAAGCCATAATAGCTCGTGACCGTTGAACAGGCTGCTGCAGAGTTGAGCTTCAACGGCACAGAGCAAATACACCGCCCAAAAAGAATATGGTGATGTGTAGTAAAGTAATGAACCAACGGAAGACACTGAAGCCTATGAAACGGAAGAGCCGATTACGTTCAGCTGTACAGCAAAGAAAATTTTTATATATTGAACATGAATTACAAAATAATGAAATATTGAATACTTGAAACAATACAAATTTTCCACGTTCATTCTGGTGCCACAAATTGTGACACATAGTATAGGAAAGTCACATGTCATCTTGCTGTGGGCAGAGAGCTTTCTTCTTTTGGTCATAAGACTGGTCAGAGTTCCCGAAATGACCAATCACGACAAACCCCAACTACATGTAACGACTGTTCATGTATGTGCAGTGACTAACCAAGCAACCCAAAATATGGCTTTTGCCCTTCCATGGTAAATCTCCATAAGGAAATAAAAAAAAAATCGGCTTTGTTCAAAGAATATTGTTCACCAAATCATTCAACTCATTAAATCCGTTTGGTTTTGGTCCCTTTTTAACTTTGAATTTCGTTTGAGAGCACAGCTTGTCTCCTTCTCCTCGAAAGTATGAAACAATACTTTGGCGAATATACTAAACGAATGGACGTTAGTCCCCTTTTAAAATGGAAAACGAATATAACATTATCCGTGTTGCACACTAATATCCATGCTTCTGTGCCGTCATCATAATTGCCGCTTAGCTTAACGATCGTCTAGTAACAAATTAGCGAAGGGATTTAAGGGTGTCAAAAGGTTTGAGGTGTCAACAAATGAGGTGAAATAAATACAGAATTTCAATGATATCTAACGAATCCCCTCCAAACGATCACCCAAGTGAATTGACCCAACAGTGAATTGCAATTAACGTATATATAACATATCATATGTTGGTATTTGTGCGTCTTCTTTAGCTAAATAGTTATGATTGTCTATCAAATGCATGTTAAGAAAAGACAAATTCACCAATATTTTATTATTTCTATAATATTATGCACAAATAAAATTGGATTCATTGCATTTAGCATGGATATGTGGGTAGATGATAAAAAGTATAATCGCTGCTTTGCAATTACAGTTAAATAAATAATATAGATAATTTGTATAATACTAGTATTTTTCTTCTCTGCATGTTCAAATATAATATATAACAGTACTGATGAAACACGGAAGTACACAGTGAAGTAATGGGCACCAGGCGGTTAAATAGACACATCTGGTTGCTAGCGGTGCTTTTTAAGTACACACACAAAGAAAAAAATAACAAAAATATGAAATAATAATACCACACTGACAAGGAGCCCATTCCACACATCTTTGTTCAAAATCACTGTACATAAAAAAAAATAATACAAACATGGAAAAATTATATGAAATATAAAAAAATATATAGGATATAGTACTATAAAAGTATTTAAAATATTAAACAAGTAGATAATGGCGAATATTATTTATTAAAAACTACAACTAAAATTAGACACTACGATTATACAATAACAGAATGAGACGGTATACAAAAATACACCCATACATGCAACATTGAAAACAGAAATACTACAAAAAAATAACAATATAAACTGGGTGGGCGGGTGGGATAAAATTGTGTGTGTAACCCGGCCGGGGCAGAGCAGAAACTGAACACACTGCAGGCCTGTGTGTGTGAGCCACGGGTGGAGCAATACATGGTTACTAAGGGGTACGACTCAAGAGACTGTACATATACATGACAGAGCAAAAGGGTAGAGTTATAGGATAAACAATGAGAGTTATGCATATATAGTAAATATTTTAAATACTGTTTAAATACAAACAATCACTTAAAATATTAAACAAGTAGATAATGACGAATATTATTTATTAAAAACTACAACAAAAATTAGACACTACGATTATACAATAACAGAATGAGACGGTATACAAAAATACACCCAATCCAACAGTAGAAGTAGTTTAGAAATATAACTGTTTTAAATGATAAGAACAACTTTACAATTATGTGACAGACCGTGCTGCACCAGTTACAGCTTTAAATTTCATATCGTTAGTGGGCTTGAAATACTCATAGACAGCATCTGAGGACCAGTCGCCGATGACCTTGACCATGGCAATGGGGACGCCCTGTGCCACCAGCCATGTAGCTCCTCCCCGACGCAGGCTGTGGGTGTTGTACTTGGTCGTGTCAAATCCTAGTCGACGGAATACACCCGTTAGCTGTCGCCGGAACATGGGGGCGGTGAGGTTACTGGGTGGGTTTCCAGGCAGTGTGAACAGTGGAGCCGAAACCGGTATGTCTGTCGTCCGTCCCAGGAACCTGGTAAGTGCCGTCACGGGGCAGATTGGGCTACCCTCCAGGAAGGGGAGAGTCACCTCGTGTATCCGATCGCCGTACTGGTTGTTCTTGGAGCGGTCCAGACGGAGCACACACCCTTTTCTCACGAATGTCACCGAGGATCGCTGAAGAGCCAGGCCTGGAGATCTAATGTAAGATCTATTTCTAAAAACAAATTCAAGTTCCTTAAATCTGAGACTTATTGATTTATGTTATGTCTCGTGGGTCATTAAAGATGGTGTTATCACACATCAAGGTGTGAAGTGTGGTAACGGGAAAACTAGGATCAACTGAAATGTGACCAACATCGTTTTTGATTACCAGTCATGCAAGGAACGTGTGATACACCAATCCTATCACACCACATCACCAAATAGCAGGTATTGAATGGAAAAATTGATGGACCATAACACATGAAAAACATTATCTGATTTTTGATTGGTCAAGCCCCTGACGGTGGACAAAAAAAATGTATAAAAGCTGAGATGGTCCAACAGCTCAACCAGTGAAGCTTTGCACACAGACAAACGTGCACGAAAATAATGACTTATCAAATGAACAACAACCTGGTTGATATTAACCAGGAGATGTATCTATCAATAACCCACAAGATGGAAAATACGCAAGAAATGGACCCCATTGACAACTTGTGGGAAGAAATGCAGCACATTGAATTCCCTGATGTCTCGGAGAATACTTGCTCGATTGACATGTGGCCAGACTTTCAATTTTCTGTGTGTGAAGACAGTGACCTTCAGCAGTCAACAAAGTCCAAAGGAGAAAAGTACCACAGCGATTCAAATGAAGAAGGTCATTATGGACTCGGACAGATCCAGTCAATGTTGGACGTATATAGGAGAGATCATTCCATCAAGCCAAGCATGTCGTACATTGCACTAATTGCACTGGCCATCCAGAGCTCTACTCAACAGAAGATGCTGCTCTCAGACATCTACAGATGGGTTCAAGAAAATATTGCATACTTTCGAGTTCAGGACAAAAGTTGGAGGAACACCATTCGACACACCCTAAGCCTCAATGAATGCTTCATAAAAGCAGGTCGCAGTGACAGTGGGAAAGCCCATTACTGGATGATCCATCCAGCGTGTGCACACAACTTCCAACAGGGAGACTTTCGTCGTCGCAATGCAAGGTGTCTTGTGAAAAGGTATGAGCAGGTTCAGCAGGAAGCCGCATCTGTGGACGAGTGTATTGGTGATGCCAGCAATTGTCAGTCATCAGTCAGTACATTTGTTCCCATGGCATCGACGTGTGCATCTGGACTGGTGCTGGCTGACATCTTCGGACCTGAGGTAATCCTCACTCCTGGGGAAATTGCTGCATCAAACATTTCGAACACAATCATGGTATCAGACATTTCATCAATTGAACAAATATCGGACATGATGATGAGCTCGCCAAACACAAGTGAATCAGATCTAGTCAGCGTGTCACCTGTATTTGACATTCTTGAGAGCGAAATTGGATATTTTTCCAACAATATGTTTTTCTCCTAATAATTCATTTGATTGTTTGTTATATATTTATTTTCTTTATCTTTCACCATTATATCTATGTGAATAAATAATGTTGACCATAAGATATTTAGTTCTCGTTGTGTGGGTATTTCAAAGTTGTCTCATATTCTGTCGATTGGTATATATATATACTGCACGTGAAAACAATTATAGAATGTTATGACTAAAACGAATAGTTTACTACTACTGGTAAAACACAAGCAAAATGGTTTTGGGTAGGAATCCTTCAAAACGTTCAATTTGGTCTGGATATTGCAGCATATCATTATCACACACTAATGTCCGCTCATTTAGTGTATGCCAAAGTATTGGGTCATGCCAAGGAGAATGAGACAAGCTGTGCTCTCAAACGAAATTTAAAGTGAAAACGGGACCAAAACTAAACGGATTTGGCGGGTCGAATAATGTGGAGAACAACAATTTTTTAAAAAACTCGATGTTTATATTCCTCATGGAGATTTGGGACAGAGCCAACTGACCGGCACAGCGTACTTCAGTAGGGGCCATCTCAGAAATACCCCCAAACACCATAACCGGTGTGACCACACTGCCATATGTTGTCACCGATCCTTGTATTACTTGTGATCGCCAACTTCTACAAATTAACTACGCTCTAATTTATGAATGATCACCAATCATCACTATACTACAGCGATTTATGAAATAACAAACAAATTAATAGTTGCTGTAGAACGTTTAGATATCACATGACAAGAAATCCTGTAAATCACGTAATTTATTTTATAGCAGTTCCATAACATTAGACTTGAATGAAACTTGCATGAACGCCATTTAATGTGCGTCTCATTCCCGCTTCAGCAAATACACCACCCAAAAAGAATATGGTGATGTGTAGTAAAGTAATGAACCAACGGAAGACACTGAAGCCTATGAAACGGAAGAGCCGATTACGTTCAGCTGTACAGCAAAGAAAATTTTAATATATTGAACATGAATTACAAAATAATGAAATATTGGATACTTGAAACAATACAAATTTTCCACATTCATTCTGGTGCCACAAATTGTGACACATAGTATAGGAAAGTCACATGTCATATTGCTGTGGGCAGAGAGCTTTCTTCTTTTGGTCATAAGACTGGTCAGAGTTACCGAAATGACCAATCACGACAAACCCCAACCACATGTAACGACTGTTCATGTATGTGCAGTGACTAACCAAGCCACCCAAAACATGGCTTTGGCCCTTCCATGTTAAATCTCCATAAGGAAATAAAGAAATCGGCTTTGTTTAAAGAATATTGTTCACAAAATCATTCAACTTATTAAATTCGTTTGGTTTTGGTCCCGTTTTAACTTTAAATTTCGTTTGAGAGCACAGCTTGTCTCCTTCTCTTCGGTATGAAACAATACTTTGGCGAATATACTAAACAAATCGACGTTAGTCCCCATTTATTAATGGTAAACGAATATAACCTTATGCGTGTTGCACACTAATCCCTTCATATCCATGCTTGTCTGCCGTCATCATACTTGCCGTTTAGCTTAACGATCGTCTGATAACAAATTAGCGAAGTGATTTAAGGGTGTCAAAAGGTTTGAGGTGTCAACAAATGAGGTGAAATAAATACAGAATTTCAATGATATCTAACGAATCCCCTCCAAACGATCACCCAACTGAATTGACCCAACAGTGAATTGCAATTAACGTATATATAACATATCATATGTTGGTATTTGTGCGTCTTCTTTAGCTAAATAGTTGTGATTGTCTATCAAATGCACCAATATTTTATTATTTCTATAATTTTATGCACAAATGAAATTGGATTCATTGCATTTAGCATGGATATGTGGGTAGATGATAAAAAATATAATCGCTGCTTTGCAATTACAGTTAAATAAATAATATAGATAATTTGTATAATACTAGTATTTTTCTTCTTTGCATGTTCAAATATAATATATAACAGTACTGATGAAACACGGAAGTACACAGTGAAGTAATGGGCACCAGGAGGTTAAATAGACACATCTGGTTGCTAACGGTGCTTTTTAAGTACACACACAAAGAAAAACATAACAAAAGTATGAAATAATAATACCACACTGACAAGGAGCCCATTCCACACATCTTTGTTCAAAATCACTGTACATAAAAAAAAATAATACAAACATGGAAAAATTATATGAAATATAAAAAAATATATAGGATATAGTACTATAAAAGTATTTAAAATATTAAACAAGTAGATAATGGCGAATATTATTTATTAAAAACTACAACTAAAATTAGACACTACGATTATACAATAACAGAATGAGACGGTATACGAAAATACACCCATACATGCAACATTGAAAACAGAAATACTACAAAAAAAAATAACAATATAAACTGGGTGGGCGGGTGGGATAAAATTGTGTGTGTAACCCGGCCGGGGCAGAGCAGAAACTGAACACACTGCAGGCCTGTGTGTGTGAGCCACGGGTGGAGCAATACATGGTTACTAAGGGGCACGACTCAAGAGACTGTACATATACATGACAGAGCAAAAGGGTAGAGTTATAGGATAAACAATGAGAGTTATGCATATATAGTAAATATTTTAAATACTGTTTAAATACAAACAATCACTTAAAATATTAAACAAGTAGATAATGGCGAATATTATTTATTAAAAACTACAACAAAAATTAGACACTACGATTATACAATAACAGAATAAGACGGTATACAAAAATACACCCAATCCAACAGTAGAAGTAGTTTAGAAATATAACTGTTTTAAATGATAAGAACAACTTTACAATTATGTGACAGACCGTGCTGCACCAGTTACAGCTTTAAATTTCATATCGTTAGTGGGCTTGAAATACTCATAGACAGCATCTGAGGACCAGTCGCCGATGACCTTAAGATGGCAATGGGGACGCCCTGTGCCACCAGCCATGTAGCTCCTCCCCGACGCAGGCTGTGGGTGTTGTACTTGGTCGTGTCAAATCCTAGTCGATGGAATACACCCGTTAGCTGTCGCCGGAACATGGGGGCGGTGAGGTTACTGGGTGGGTTTCCAGGCAGTGTGAACAGTGGAGCCGAAACCGGTACGTCTGTCGTCCGTCCCAGGAACCTGGTAAGTGCCGTCACGGGGCAGATTGGGCCACCCTCCAGGAAGGGGAGAGTCACCTCATGTATCCGATCGCCGTACTGGTTGTTCTTGGAGCGGTCCAGACGGAGCACACACCCTTTTCTCACGAATGTCACCGAGGATCGCTGAAGAGCCAGGCCTGGAGATCTAATGTAAGATCTTTTTCTAAAAACAAATTCAAGTTCCTTAAATCTGAGACTTATTGATTTATGTTATGTCTCGTGGGTCATTAAAGATGGTGTTATCACACATCAAGGTGTGAAGTGTGGTAACGGGAAAACTAGGATCAACTGAAATGTGACCAACATCGTTTTTGATTACCAGTCATGCAAGGAACGTGTGATACACCAATCCTATCACACCACATCACCAAATAGCAGGTATTGAATGGAAAAATTGATGGACCATAACACATGAAAAACATTATCAGATTGTTGATTGGTCAAGCCCCTGACGGTGGACAAAAAAAATTGTATAAAAGCCGAGATGGTCCAACAGCTCAACCAGTGAAGCTTTGCACACAGACAAACGTGCACGAAAATAATGACTTATCAAATGAACAACAACCTGGTTGATATTAACCAGGAGATGTATCTATCAATAACCCACAAGATGGAAAGTACGCAAGAAATGGACCCCAATGACAACTTGTGGGAAGAAATGCAGCACATTGAATTTCCTGATGTCTCGGAAAATACTTGCTCGATTGACATGTGGCCAGACTTTCAATTTTCTGTGTGTGAAGACAGTGACCTTCGGCAGTCAACAAAGTCCAAAGGAGAAAAGCACCACAGCGATTCAAATGAAGAAGGTCATTATGGACTCGGGCAGATCCAATTAATGTTGGACGTATGTAGGAAAGATCATTCTATCAAGCCAAGCATGTCGTACATTGCACTAATTGCACTGGCGATCCAGAGCTCTGCTCAACAGAAGATGCTGCTCTCAGACATCTACAGATGGGTTCAAAAAAATATTGCATACTTTCGAGTTCAGGACAAAAGTTGGAGGAACACCATTCGACACACCCTAAGCCTCAATGAATGCTTCATAAAAGCAGGTCGCAGCGACAGTGGGAAAGCCCATTACTGGATGATCCATCCAGCGTGTGCACACAACTTCCAACAGGGAGACTTTCGTCGTCGCAATGCAAGGTGTCTTGTGAAAAGGTATGAGCAGGTTCAGCAGGAAGCCGCATCTGTGGACGAGTGTATTGGTGATGCCAGCAATTGTCAGTCATCAGTCAGTACATTTGTTCCCATGGCATCGACGTGTGCATCTGGACTGGTGCTGGCTGACATCTTCGGACCTGAGGTAATCCTCACTCCTGGGGAAATTGCTGCATCAAACATTTCGAACACAATCATGGTATCAGACATTTCATCAATTGAACAAATATTGGACGTGATGATGAGCTCGCCAAACACAAGTGAATCAGATCTAGTCAGCGTGTCACCTGTATTTGACATTCTTGATAGCGAAATTGGATATTTTTCCAACAATATGTTTTTCTCCTAATAATTCATTTGATTGTTTGTTATATATTTATTTTCTTTATGTTTCACCATAATATCTATGTGAATAAATAATGTTGACCATAAGATATTTAGTTCTCGTTGTGTGGGTATTTCAAAGTTGTCTCATATTCTGTCGATTGGTATATATATGCTGCACGTGAAAACAATTATAGAATGTTATAACTAAAACGAATAGTTTACTACTACTGATAAAACACGAGCAAAATGGTTTTGGGTGGGAATCCTTCAAAACGTTCAATTTGGTCTGGATATTGCAGCATATCATTATCACACACTAATGTCCGCTCATTTAGTTTATGCCAAAGTATTAGGTCATGCCAAGGAGAATGAGACAAGCTGTGCTCTCAAACGAAATTTAAAGTGAAAACGGGACCAAAACTAAACGGATTTGGCGGGTCGAATAATGTGGAGAACAACATTTTTTTAAAAAACTCGATGTTTATATTCCTCATGGAGATTTGGGACAGAGCCAACTGACCGGCACAGCGTACTTCAGTAGGGGCCATCTCAAAAATACCCCCAAACACCATAACCGGGGTGACCACACTGCCATATGTTGTCACCGATCCTTGTATTACTTGTGATCGCCAACTTCTACAAATTAACTACGCTCTAATTTATGAATGATCACCAATCATCACTATACTACAGCGATTTATGAAATAACAAACAAATTAATAGTTGCTGTAGAACGTTTAGATATCACATGACAAGAAATCTTGTAAATCACGTAATTTATTTTATAGCAGTTCCATAACATTAGACTTGAATGAAACTTGCATGAAAACGCCATTTAATGTGCGTCTCATTCCCGCTTCAGCAAATACACCACCCAAAAAGAATATGGTGATGTGTAGTAAAGTAATGAACCAACGGAAGACACTGAAGCCTATGAAACGGAAGCGCCGATTACGTTCAGCTGTACAGCAAAGAAAATTTTTATATATTGAACATGAATTACATAATAATGAATTATTGAATACTTGAAACATTACAGAATTTCCACGTTCATTCTGGTACCACAAATTGTGACACATAGTATAGGAAAGTCACGTGTCATATTGCTGTGGGCAGAGAGCTTTCTTCTTTTGGTCATAAGACTGGTCAGAGTTCCCGAAATGACCAATCACGACAAACCTCAAGCACATGTAACGACTGTTCATGTATAACCCAGCCACCCAAAACCTGGCTTTAGCCCTTCCATGTTAAATCTCCATAAGGAAATAAAAAAAATCGGCGTTGTTCAAAGAATATTGTTCACCAAATCATTCAACTCATTAAATTCGTTTGGTTTTGGTCCCTTTTTAACTTTGAATTTCGTTTGAGAGCACAGCTTGTCTCCTTCTCCTCGAAAGTATGAAACAATACTTTCAATACTCTAGTAACAAATTAGCGAAGGGATATAAGGGTGTCAAAAGGATTGAGGTGTCAACAAATGAGGTGAAATAAATACAGAATTTCAATGATATCTAACGAATCCCCTCCAAACGATCACCCAAGTGAATTGACCCAACAGTGAATTGCAATTAACGTATATATAACATATCATATGTTGGTATTTGTGCGTCTTCTTCAGCTAAATAGTTATGATTGTCTATCAAATGCCTGTTAAGAAAAGACAAATTCACCAATATTTTATTATTTCTATAATATTATGCACAAATGAAATTGGATTCATTGCATTTAGCATGGATATGTGGGTAGATGATAAAAAATATAATCGCTGCTTTGCAATTACAGTTAAATAAATAATATAGATAATTTGTATAATACTAGTATTTTTCTTCTCTGCATGTTCAAATATAATATATAACAGTACTGATGAAACACGGAAGTACACAGTGAAATAATGGGCACCAGCAGGTTAATAGACACATCTGGTTGCTAACGGTGTATTTTAAGTACACACACAAAGAAAAAAATAACAAAAATATGAAATAATAATACCACACTGACAAGGAGCCCATTCCTCAAATCTTTGTTCAAAGGCACTGTACATGAAAAAAATAATACAAACATGGAAAAATTATATGAAATATAAAAAAATATATAGGATATAGTACTATAAAAGTATTTAAAATATTAAACAAGTAGATAATGGCGAATATTATTTATTAAAAACTACAAATAAAAATTAAACACTACGATTATACAATAACAGAATGAGACGGTATACAAAAATACACCCATACATGCAACATTGAAAACAGAAATACTACAAAAAAATAACAATATAAACTGGGTGGGCGGGTGGGATAAAATTGTGTGTGTAACCCGGCCGGGGCAGAGCAGAAAATGAGCACACTGCAGGCCTGTGTGTGTGAGCCACGGGTGGAGCAATACATGGTTACTAAGGGGTACGACTCAAGAGACTGTACATATACATGACAGAGCAAAAGGGTAGAGTTATAGGATAAACAATGAGAGTTATGCATATATAGTAAATATTTTAAATACTGTTTACATACAAACAATCACTTAAAATATTAAACAAGTAGATAATGGCGAATATTATTTATTAAAAACTACAACTAAAATTAGACACTACGATTATACAATAACAGAATGAGACGGTATACAAAAATACACCCAATCCAACAGTAGAAGTAGTTTAGAAATATAACTGTTTTAAATGATAAGAACAATTTTACAATTATGTGACAGACCGTGCTGCACCAGTTACAGCTTTAAATTTCATATCGTTAGTGGGCTCGAAATACTCATAAACAGCATCTGAGGACCAGTCGCCGATGACCTTGACCATGGCAATGGGGACGCCCTGTGCCACCAGCCATGTAGCTCCTCCCCGACGCAGGCTGTGGGTGTTGTACTTGGTCGTGTCAAATCCTAGTCGACGGAATACACCCGTTAGCTGTCGCCGGAACATGGGGACAGTGAGGTTACTGGGTGGGTTTCCAGGCAGTGTGAACAGTGGAACCGAAACCGGTACGTCTGTCGTCCGTCCCAGGAACCTGGTAAGTGCCGTCACGGGGCAGATTGGGCTACCCTCCAGGAAGGGGAGAGTCACCTCGTGTATCCGATCGCCGTACTGGTTGTTCTTGGAGCGGTCCAGACGGAGCACACACCCTTGTCTCACGAATGTCACCGAGGATCGCTGAAGAGCCAGGCCTGGAGATCTAATGTAAGATCTATTTCTAAAAACAAATTCAAGTTCCTTAAATCTGGGACTTATTGATTTATGTTATGTCTCGTGGGTCATTAAAGATGGTGTTATCACACATCAAGGTGTGAAGTGTGGTAACGGGAAAACTAGGATCAACTGAAATGTGACCAACATCGTTTTTGATTACCAGTCATGCAAGGAACGTGTGATACACCAATCCTATCACACCACATCACCAAATAGCAGGTATTGAATGGAAAAATTGATGGACCATAACACATGAAAAACATTATCTGATTTTTGATTGGTCAAGCCCCTGACGGTGGACAAAAAAATTGTATAAAAGCTGAGATGGTCCAACAGCTCAACCAGTGAAGCTTTACACACAGACAAACGTGCACGAAAATAATGACTTATCAAATGAACAACAACCTGGTTGATATTAACCAGGAGATGTATCTATCAATAACCCACAAGATGGAAAATACGCAAGAAATGGACCCCATTGACAACTTGTGGGAAGAAATGCAGCACATTGAATTCCCTGATGTCTCGGAGAATACTTGCTCGATTGACATGTGGCCAGACTTTCAATTTTCTGTGTGTGAAGACAGTGACCTTCAGCAGTCAACAAAGTCCAAAGGAGAAAAGCACCACAGCGATTCAAATGAAGAAGGTCATTATGGACTCGGACAGATCCAGTCAATGTTGGACGTATATAGGATAGATCATTCCATCAAGCCAAGCATGTCGTACATTGCACTAATTGCACTGGCGATCCAGAGCTCTGCTCAACAGAAGATGCTGCTCTCAGACATCTACAGATGGGTTCAAGAAAATATTGCATACTTTCGAGTTCAGGACAAAAGTTGGAGGAACACCATTCGACACACCCTAAGCCTCAATGAATGCTTCATAAAAGCAGGTCGCAGCGACAGTGGGAAAGCCCATTACTGGATGATCCATCCAGCGTGTGCACACAACTTCCAACAGGGAGACTTTCGTCGTCGCAATGCAAGGTGTCTTGTGAAAAGGTATGAGCAGGTTCAGCAGGAAGCCGCATCTGTGGACGAGTGTATTGGTGATGCCAGCAATTGTCAGTCATCAGTCAGTACATTTGTTCCCATGGCATCGACGTGTGCATCTGGACTGGTGCTGGCTGACATCTTCGGACCTGAGGTAATCCTCACTCCTGGGGAAATTGCTGCATCAAACATTTCGAACACAATCATGGTATCAGACATTTCATCAATTGAACAAATATCGGACGTGATTATGAGCTTGCCAAACACAAGTGAATCAGATCTAGTCAGCATGTCACCTGTATTTGACATTCTTGAGAGCGAAATTGGATATTTTTCCAACAAGTTTTTCTCCTAATAATTCATTTGATTGTTTGTTATATATTTATTTTCTTTATGTTTCACCATTATATCTATGTGAATAAATAATGTTGACCATAAGATATTTAGTTCTCGTTGTGTGGGTATTTCAAAGTTGTCTCATATTCTGTCGATTGGTATATATATACTGCACGTGAAAACAATTATAGAATGTTATGACTAAAACGAATAGTTTACTACTACTGGTAAAACACAAGCAAAATGGTTTTGGGTGGGAATCCTTCAAAACGTTCAATTTGGTCTGGATATTGCAGCATATCATTATCACACACTAATGTCCGCTCATTTAGTGTATGCCAAAGTATTGGGTCATGCCAAGGAGAATGAGACAAGCTGTGCTCTCAAACGAAATTTAAAGTGAAAACGGGACCAAAACTAAACGGATTTGGCAGGTCGAATAATGTGGAGAACAACAATTTTTAAAAATACTCGATGTTTATATTCCTCATGGAGATTTGGGACAGAGCCAACTGACCGGCACAGCGTACTTCAGTAGGGGCCATCTCAAAAATACCCCCAAACACCATAACCGGTGTGACCACACTGCCATATGTTGTCACCGATCCTTGTATTACTTGTGATCGCCAACTTCTACAAATTAACTACGCTCTAATTTATGAATGATCACCAATCATCACTATACTACAGCGATTTATGAAATAACAAACAAATTAATAGTTGCTGTAGAACGTTTAGATATCACATGACAAGAAATCCTGTAAATCACGTAATTTATTTTATAGCAGTTCCATAACATTAGACTTGAATGAAACTTGCATGAACGCCATTTAATGTGCGTCTCATTCCCGCTTCAGCAAATACACCACCCAAAAAGAATATGGTGATGTGTAGTAAAGTAATGAACCAACGGAAGACAATGAAGCCTATGAAACGGAAGAGCCGATTACGTTCAGCTGTACAGCAAAGAAAATTTTTATATATTGAACATGAATTACAAAATAATGAAATATTGAATACTTGAAACAATACAAATTTTCCACGTTCATCCTGGTGCCACAAATTGTGACACATAGTATAGGAAAGTCACATGTCATATTGCTGTGGGCAGAGAGCTTTCTTCTTTTGGTCATAAGACTGGTCAGAGTTACCGAAATGACCAATCACGACAAACCCCAACCACATGTAACGACTGTTCATGTATGTGCAGTGACTAACCAAGCCACCCAAAACATGGCTTTTGCCCTTCCATGGTAAATCTCCATAAGGAAATAAAAAAAATCGGCTTTGTTCGAAGAATATTGTTCACCAAATCATTCAACTCATTAAATCCGTTTGGTTTTGGTCCCTTTTTAACTTTGAATTTCGTTTGAGAGCACAGCTTGTCTCCTTCTCCTCGAAAGTATGAAACAATACTTTGGCGAATATACTAAACGAATGGACGTTAGTCCCCTTTTACAAATGGAAAACGAATATAACATTATCCGTGTTGCACACTAATATCCATGCTTCTGTGCCGTCATCATAATTGCCGCTTAGCTTAACGATCGTCTAGTAACAAATTAGCGAAGGGATTTAAGGGTGTCAAAAGGTTTGAGGTGTCAACAAATGAGGTGAAATAAATACAGAATTTCAATGATATCTAACGAATCCACTCCAAACGATCACCCAAGTGAATTGACCCAACAGTGAATTGCAATTAACGTATATATAACATATCATATGTTGGTATTTGTGCGTCTTCTTCAGCTAAATAGTTATGATTGTCTATCAAATGCATGTTAAGAAAAGACAAATTCACCAATATTTTATTATTTCTATAATATTATGCACAAATGAAATTGGATTCATTGCATTTAGCATGGATATGTGGGTAGATGATAAAAAATATAATCGCTGCTTTGCAATTACAGTTAAATAAATAATATAGATAATTTGTATAATACTAGTATTTTTCTTCTTTGCATGTTCAAATATAATATATAACAGTACTGATGAAACACGGAAGTACACAGTGAAGTAATGGGCACCAGGAGGTTAAATAGACACATCTGGTTGCTAGCGGTGCTTTTTAAGTACACACACAAAGACAAAAATAACAAAAATATGAAATAATAATACCACACTGACAAGGAACCCATTCCACAAATCTTTGTTCAAAGGCACTGTACATGAAAAAAAATAATACAAACATGGAAAAATTATATGAAATATAAAAAAATATACAGGATATAGTACTATAAAAGTATTTAAAATATTAAACAAGTAGATAATGGCGAATATTATTTATTAAAAACTACAACTAAAATTAGACACTACAATTATGCAATAACAGAATGAGACGGTATACAAAAATACACCCATACATGCAACATTGAAAACAGAAATACCACAAAAAAAATAACAATATAAACTGGGTGGGCGGGTGGGATAAAATTGTGTGTGTAACCCGGCCGGGGCAGAGCAGAAACTGAACACACTGCAGGCCTGTGTGTGTGAGCCACGGGTGGAGCAATACATGGCTGCTAAGGGGTACGACTCAAGAGACTGTACATATACATGACAGAGCAAAAGGGTAGAGTTATAGGATAAACAATGAGAGTTATGCATATATAGTAAATATTTTAAATACTGTTTAAATACAAACAATCACTTAAAATATTAAACAAGTAGATAATGGCGAATATTATTTATTAAAAACTACAACAAAAATTAGACACTACGATTATACAATAACAGAATGAGACGGTATACAAAAATACACCCAATCCAACAGTAGAAGTAGTTTAGAAATATAACTTAATTTAAATGATAAGAACAACTTTACAATTATGTGACAGACCGTGCTGCACCAGTTACAGCTTTAAATTTCATATCGTTAGTGGGCTTGAAATAATCATAGACAGCGTCTGAGGCCCAGTCGCCGATGACCTTGACCATGGCAATGGGGACGCCCTGTGCCACCAGCCATGTAGCTCCTCCCCGACGCAGGCTGTGGGTGTTGTACTTGGTCGTGTCAAATCCTAGTCGACGGAATACACCCGTTAGCTGTCGCCGGAACATGGGGGCGGTGAGGTTACTGGGTGGGTTTCCAGGCAGTGTGAACAGTGGAGCCGAAACCGGTATGTCTGTCGTCCGTCCCAGCAACCTGGTAAGTGCCGTCACGGGGCAGATTGGGCTACCCTCCAGGAAGGGGAGAGTCACCTCGTGTATCCGATCACCGTACTGGTTGTTCTTGGAGCGGTCCAGACGGAGCACACACCCTTGTCTCACGAATGTCACCGAGGATCGCTGAAGAGCCAGGCCTGGAGATCTAATGTAAGATCTTTTTCTAAAAACAAATTCAAGTTCCTTAAATCTGAGACTTATTGATTTATGTTATGTCTCGTGGGTCATTAAAGATGGTGTTATCACACATCAAGGTGTGAAGTGTGGTAACGGGAAAACTAGGATCAACTGAAATGTGACCAACATCGTTTTTGATTACCAGTCATGCAAGGAACGTGTGATACACCAATCCTATCACACCACATCACCAAATAGCAGGTATTGAATGGAAAAATTGATGGACCATAACACATGAAAAACATTATCTGATTTTTGATTGGTCAAGCCCCTGACGGTGGACAAAAAAATTGTATAAAAGCTGAGATGGTCCAACAGCTCAACCAGTGAAGCTTTGCACACAGACAAACGTGCACGAAAATAATGACTTATCAAATGAACAACAACCTGGTTGATATTAACCAGGAGATGTATCTATCAATAACCCACAAGATGGAAAATACGCAAGAAATGGACCCCATTGACAACTTGTGGGAAGAAATGCAGCACATTGAATTCCCTGATGTCTCGGAGAATACTTGCTCGATTGACATGTGGCCAGACTTTCAATTTTCTGTGTGTGAAGACAGTGACCTTCGGCAGTCAACAAAGTCCAAAGGAGAAAAGCACCACAGCGATTCAAATGAAGAAGGTCATTATGGACTCGGGCAGATCCAATCAATGTTGGACGTATGTAGGAAAGATCATTCTATCAAGCCAAGCATGTCGTACATTGCACTAATTGCACTGGCGATCCAGAGCTCTGCTCAACAGAAGATGCTGCTCTCAGACATCTACAGATGGGTTCAAGAAAATATTGCATACTTTCGATTTCAGGACAAAAGTTGGAGGAACACCATTCGACACACCCTAAGCCTCAATGAATGCTTCATAAAAGCAGGTCGCAGCGACAGTGGGAAAGCCCATTACTGGATGATCCATCCAGCGTGTGCACACAACTTCCAACAGGGAGACTTTCGTCGTCGCAATGCAAGGTGTCTTGTGAAAAGGTATGAGCAGGTTCAGCAGGAAGCCGCATCTGTGGACGAGTGTATTGGTGATGCCAGCAATTGTCAGTCATCAGTCAGTACATTTATTCCCATGGCATCGACGTGTGCATCTGGACTGGTGCTGGCTGACATCTTCGGACCTGAGGTAATCCTCACTCCTGGGGAAATTGCTGCATCAAACATTTCGAACACAATCATGGTATCAGACATTTCATCAATTGAACAAATATCGGACGTGATGATGAGCTCGCCAAACACAAGTCAATCAGATCTAGTCAGCGTGTCACCTGTATTTGACATTCTTGAGAGCGAAGTTGGATATTTTTCTAACAATATGTTTTTCTCCTAATGATTCATTTGATTGTTTGTTATATATTTATTTTCTTTATGTTTCACCATTGTATCTATGTGAATAAATAATGTTGACCATAAGATATTTAGTTCTCGTTGTGTGGGTATTTCAAAGTTGTCTCATATTCTGTCGATTGGTATATATATACTGCACGTGAAAACAATTATAGAATGTTATGACTAAAACGAATAGTTTACTACTACTGGTAAAACACAAGCAAAATGGTTTTGGGTGGGAATCCTTCAAAACGTTCAATTTGGTCTGGATATTGCAGCATATCATTATCACACACTAATGTCCGTTCATTTAGTGTATGCCAAAGTATTGGGTCATGCCAAGGAGAATGAGACAAGCTGTGCTCTCAAACGAAATTTAAAGTGAAAACGGGACCAAAACTAAACGGATTTGGCGGGTCGAATAATGTGGAGAACAACAATTTTAAAAAAAAACTCGATGTTTATATTCCTCATGGAGATTTGGGACAGAGCCAACTGACCGGCACAGCGTACTTCAGTAGGGGCCATCTCAAAAATACCCCCAAACACCATAACCGGTGTGACCACACTGCCATAATGTTGTCACCGATCCTTGTATTACTTGTGATCGCCAACTACCACAAATTAACTACGCTCTAATTTATGAATGATCACCGATCATCACTATACTACAGCGATTTATGAAATAACAAACAAATTAATAGTTGCTGTAGAACGTTTAGATATCACATGACAAGAAATCTTGTAAATCACGTAATTTATTTTATAGCAGTTCCATAACATTAGACTTGAATGAAACTTGCATGAACGCCATTTAATGTGCGTCTCATTCCCGCTTCAGCAAATACACCACCCAAAAAGAATATGGTGATGTGTAGTAAAGTAATGAACCAACGGAAGACACTGAAGCCTATGAAACGGAAGAGCCGATTACGTTCAGCTGCACAGCGAAGAAAATTTTTATATATTGAACATGAGTTACAAAATAATGAAATATTGAATACTTGAAACAATACAAATTTTCCACGTTCATTCTGGTGCCACAAATTGTGACACATAGTATAGGAAAGTCACATGTCATATTGCTGTGGGCAGAGAGCTTTCTTCTTTTGGTCATAAGACTGGTCAGAGTTCCCGAAATGACCAATCACGACAAACCTCAAGCACATGTAACGACTGTTCATGTATGTGCAGTGACCAACCCAGCCACCCAAAACATGGCTTTGGCCCTTCCATGTTAAATCTCCATAAGGAAATAAAGAAATCGGCTTTGTTTAAAGAATATTGTTCACAAAATCATTCAACTCATTAAATTCGTTTGGTTTTGGTCCCGTTTTAACTTTAAATTTCGTTTGAGAGCACAGCTTGTCTCCTTCTCTTCGGTATGAAACAATACTTTGGCGAATATACTAAACAAATCGACGTTAGTCCCCATTTATTAATGGTAAACGAATATAACCTTATGCGTGTTGCACACTAATCCCTTCATATCCATGCTTGTCTGCCGTCATCATACTTGCCGTTTAGCTTAACGATCGTCTGATAACAAATTAGCGAAGTGATTTAAGGGTGTCAAAAGGTTTGAGGTGTCAACAAATGAGGTGAAATAAATACAGAATTTCAATGATATCTAACGAATCCCCTCCAAACGATCACCCAACTGAATTGACCCAACAGAGAATTGCAATTAACGTATATATAACATATCATATGTTGGTATTTGTGCGTCTTCTTCAGCTAAATAGTTATGATTGTCTATCAAATGCACCAATATTTTATTATTTCTATAATTTTATGCACAAATAGAATTGGATTTATTGCGTTTAGCATGAATATGTGGGTAGATGATAAAGAATATAATCGCTGCTATGCAATTACAATTAAATAAAAAAAATATAGATAACTTGTAGACTGTTTTTCTTCTTTGCATGTTCAAATATAATATATTACTGATGAAATACGGAAGTGCACAGTGACGTGCTGGGCACCAGAAGGTTATAGACACATCTGGTTGCTAACGGTGTATTTTAAGTACACACACAAAGAAAAAAATAACAAAATTGTGAAATAATAATACCACACTGACAAGGAGCCCATTCCACAAATCTTTGTTCAAAGGCACTGTACATAGAAACGTTATACACACATGGAAAAATTATATGAAATATAAAGAAATATATAGGATATAGTACTATAAAAGTATTAAAAAACGATCAGAGCACTGAAATAGACGAATTGTTATTGTTCAAAGCTGTACTTGAAGGAGTAGATTTTCAGTTGTCCTTTGGATGGCGATAGTGAACTAAACATCCTGAGTTGGGGGCAGATTATTCTACATACTTAGCGCCACTGTACAGAACAATCGAGATCCATAGCATTGAAAAGGTGCCACACGGATCGAGTTATATGTTCAGTGGACTAAGTAGTATTTAGAGGCAGCAAAACCTTGGGATCGTGATCCATAGGATTGAAAAGATGCCACACCGATCGAATGGCATATTTCTGTAGAAAAAATGTAATCAGAGGAAGCACAACCTACGTTTACCAATGTATGTTATATACTAATAGTGGAACATACCACGTAAAATATATTTCCCTGAACTAATGTAAGATTTATTTCTAAAAACAAGTTCAAGTTCCTTAAATCCGAGACTTATTGATTTATGTTATGTCTCGTGGGTCATTAAAGATGGTGTTATCACACATCGAGGTGTGAAGTGTGGTAACTGGAAACTGGAAATTACCAGTCATGCAAGGAACGTGTGATACACCAATCCTATCACACCACATCACCAGATAGCAGGTATTGAATGGAAAAATTGATGGACCATAACGCATGAAAAACATCTATCTGTTTTTTTATTGGTCCAGCTCGTGACGGTGAACAAAAAAATATGTATAAAAGCCGAGATGGTCCAACAGCTAACCCAGTGAAGCTTTGCACACAGACAAACGTTCACAAAAATAATGACTTATCAAATCAACAACAACCTGGTTGATATTAACCAGGAGATGTATCTATCAATATTCCACGAGATGGAAGATACGCAAGAAATGGACCCCATTGACAACTTGTGGGAAGAAATGCAGCACATCGAATTCCCTGATGTCTCGGAGAATACTTGCTCGAGTGAAATGTGCTCAGACTTTCAATCTTCTGTGTGTGAAGATAGTGACCTTTGTCAGTCAACAAAGTCTAAAAGAGAGAAGCACCACAGCGAAGACACTTCAAATGAAGAAGGTCATTATGGACTCGGACAGATCCAGTCAATGTTGGACGTATATAGGAGAGATCATTCCATCAAGCCAACCATGTCGTACATTGCACTGATTGCACTGGCGATCCAGAGCTCTACTCAACAGAAGATGCTGCTCTCAGACATCTACAGATGGGTTCAAGAAAATATTGCATACTTTCGAGTTCATGACAAAAGTTGGAGGAACACTATCCGACACACCCTAAGCCTGAATGAATGCTTCATAAAAGCAGGTCGCAGCAACAGTGGGAAAGCACATTACTGGATGATCCATCCAGCGTGTGCACACAACTTCCAACAGGGAGACTTCCGTCGTCGCAATGCCAGGTGTCTCGTGAAAAGGTATGAACAGATGCAGCAGGAAGCCTCATGTATAGACGAATGTTATGGCGATGTCAGCAAAGGTCAGTCATCGTTCAGTACATTTGTTCCCATGACATCCACGTGTGCATCTGGACTGATGCTGGCCGAGATCTTCGGACCTGAGGTAATCCTCACTCCTGGGGAAATTGCTGTATCATACATTTCGGACGCAATCATGGTATCAGACATTTCACCAATTGAACAAATACTCGACGCGATGATGAAATCGCCAAAAACAAGTGAAGTAGATCAAGCCAGCATGTCACATGTATTTGACATTCTCGAAAGCGAAATTGGAAATTTTCCCAATAGTATGTCTTTATCTTAAGTATTTATTCGTTTGTTTTGTTATATATTTATTTTCTTTATGTTTCACCATTATTCTCTTTAAATAAATGATATTGTTGACCAAAAAATATTTAGTTCTCGTTGTGTGAGTATTTGAAAGTTGTCTGATACTCTGTCGATTGGTATCATACTGCACCGTGAAAAGATAGAATGTTGGGAATAAAACGAATAGCTTATGGGTCAATAATGCTAGGACAGATTTTAGATATTTAGTTGAATTGTGTTCAGTCAGTAACGATACGTACGATATCACATGTGAACTAAACAGACGCACTATGATGAATCCATTATATCAATCCATTATATCAATGATTTCGCATAGCACTCGGTGCAAAACTTGTTGTACTCCTGTTCAACCCAATTTTCAGAACCAATAGCTTATTTTTATTTAGACAGCTCATTTCAACGATATGAGAACATATGTTCTACTAAGTGTATTAGCAATGGTTCCATAGCCTACGCAACGATTGTGTGATGTGAAATAACTAACCTTGTCTCGCATTGGATCGCTGCATTTGGGGTGGTCAAAAGTACCGCCGTCAGAATAAGTCTGGTTTACTGTCAGAAAATACTTATCTTTGTGTCTTGATCTTACTATCCGACTCCATGACATATATTGAGTAACAGAAGAGAGAATTGGTTCGAGGGCCAAGAAAGAATGCCAGAAAAATGCACAGTTTTAAACCGCGAGGTGAAAAACCTAGTTGTTTCGACTGCCTTTCTGGACTACCTTTCTAGTCACCCAAATTGTAAGGCATGCATTCCGGTACGACCACCAAAATGGCCACCAAAATTCACAAATGGTCTTTTTGTCAAATAATGTTGGCTGTTTTGACCTTCTGAAGTCAAGCTGAAATTGACGGTAATCACTAAAGTCGGCATTTATGACTACCCATTTGAATGCTCTAATGTCTAAGCTCGGACATTCTAGGTCAGTCCATATGGTTTCAATATGAGAGAAAGAAATGGTTTAATTTTTCCGAAGTCCAAAGCATGTTCCAAACACAAACATAAAATTGGGCTGAATTTCGATATATCATGCCTTGAGAAGTGAAATGTAACATTCTTCTCATAGCCTGAATCATCAAACTTTGACGTAATGAATTTTAGTATCATTAGAGCATCTATTACTCACTTTAAGTTCTAGAACTCTTTAAAATATTCGAAGAGTATCGATAGACTGAAAACTAACAGATTTTCTTTGTTGTTGCATTACACTCGGCCCTTATTAAAACATGTCCTCATTGAAGCTTCGGTCGTTATTTGGGGGAATACGGTTCCTAAGCAATGATAGGTAAAAATATTCAGGGGATATCATTTTCGTTTATTGTCTCAATCTTCGTTATCGTTCTTTGTTAATAATTTATTTCATAGGTCGCATGTCGCCGTTTATAGCTTGGAGGTGACATATCCATATCAGTTTATTGCTCACAAATCGCAGCTGGCATGTTGTGACCGGGATTCCATAGTTCTTATCTTTTCACGAGAAACCTGACATTGCGACGACGAAAGTTCCCCTGCTGGAAGTTGTGTGCACACGCTGGATGGATCATCCAGTTATGTGCTTTCCCACTGTCGCTGCGACCCACTTTCATGAAGCATTGAGGCTTAGGGTGTGTCGGGTGGTGTTCCTCCAACTTATGTCCTGAACTCGAAAGTGCAATGCAATATTTTCTTGAACCGATCTGTAGATGTCTGAGAGCAACACCTTCTGTTGAGCAGAGCTCTGGATCGCCAGTGCAATCATTGCAATGAACGACATGGTCTGCCTGATGGAAGAATCTTGCATACAGGTGTCTAATATCGACTGGATCTATCGGAATCCATGCTAACAATCAGGTGAATTTGCTTCACTGTGGTGCTTCTCTCACATGGACTTCGGTGACTGCCACAGATCACTGTCTCCACACACAGAAGATTTATGTCAGCTCATTTGTCAACACCTCAAACCTTTTGACACCATTCAAACGGTATGGTAGATTGTCACCAGACGATCGCTAAGCTAAGCTGCAATTATGACGACGTTTATCGTGTTTTATGTTATGACCCTTGGAATGGAATTGCTAACTGGGGAATGATCCTAAAAATACATTAATATTAATATTATCACGTATGGTGACCTTGACTTTGCTTGAGTTTACTCTCGATGATATAAACTCCCGCTCATGTTACTAAGAGGCAAACCCATGAAGATCGAGCGTATTACTCTGAAATCAACATGTATCGGAATTAGGTAGTCCTGTAATCTGCATCATTTGACAACATTTAACTCGACTTCATATCAGCTGGAGTAATAAGATAAGATTATAATTATGTCTATCTCAAAATGATCTCAGGATCATTTCTAACGATTTAAAGTCTGAATAAACGAAGAAGCTACAACCTTGGTGATATTTCATTTCCTTGCGAGGGTGATGAACATTATCATTTTTTGAATATGGTCGCTACGATAGCACATATCCACGGTTTCTGATCAGATTAAAGCGGAAATATGATCATGCGTAATCGATTAGATTACATGCGTAATCGACAGTGTTTGGAATAAAACATTTATTATGTACAATTGAAAAATGAACAAAGAAAAATGTACATTGCACTGTGATATAGAAAATCTCATCTCTTGGATAATGAGTGAAACAAGTGTGCCGTTGTCATAATTCACTTAAATTTGAACTCTGGAATCTGCATATTATGCGTCTGGGCACATTGCATATTGATTAACTTGTACGCTATACCAGTATTCGTGTTTGCCATTTAAATTCTTCAGGAGTCTTCACTCTTCAGGTAGTAGGAATATAATGTCTTTAGGAATTAGAAATATAGTTTGTGGCATTCTGTTCTGGAGGACACTCCAAGATCGTTGGTAGATTTTATTGGAAGTTGGCATACTCGTCATAACGCGTCATGCATTCCATCGCCATCCCATACAAAAACTTGTACTCGGTCTGCAGAAAACAATGCAATCTTGTAATCTTCAAATTCATAAGGGGCTTATAAATATGTATATCTTATTTTAAGGTAAGTACGCGAATAGTCACATTCGATATAGATATGATTTGTGCTGTATTTTGTGTGAGGAGCATAGAAATTACATACGAGGCTGTTGATGAACTGAGGCCGAGTCCTGGTCACGTATCTGACCGCCAAGAAGGCGTCTACCTCTTGTTCAACCTTGAGTTTGTCCAGAACGAACGAAGTGGCACAGTACATCCCACATCGACTGGCGCCATCACTGAAAACAACAGGACATATAAAACAAACTTGTGGGAGCTCTTAACAGTTGTGATCATAGCACCACCAGTCGTATTCATGAGCTGTTTCTATAATACTACAAAAGGATGTAAATACGTCTGTGTATGTACTTAGACACATTCTGAAGATTTGTCACTCACAGACAGTGTACGAGGATGCGGGATTCTGAAGGTTTGAGTCTCCTCTTCTGCTGCCAGTTTTGGACTTGGTCCATCAGATCGAGAAGATCACCTCGAGAAGGAGGCAGCTCAGAGTCAGCGGGCCAACTAAGCAACTGGAACTGTCGCACTCTCATCGCTTCTGTCTGATCGCTGTTCCCCTGGTAAGAATTAACGCAGTTACAAACCTATTTTCAACGTGATACACACATTAGGATGTAGCACATACTGTAAACCCATTTAAGTTCGTTCCCATTTATTTATGTCCACATTTTTGAAAAAGCGACTGTTCGGTAACAATTTAAGTTGGTGTTTAGTTCCTTCTATGTCAGTTTCAATGCAATTTTTAATGTTTGCAATCCATTAGAGTTTGCGGTTTTGTTCAAACAACGAAATCAGCATGATTAAAGGGTAGCCAACATTAACGGGTTTACAGTACGTAGGATTATACACCTCGCATAATTTATCACAACCCCCTGTTCTTTGGTTAGTGTACACATGCACACGTAACATAAACGCAACAGAAAACACTGATTTGCAAAAATTACCTTTGTCGTAGCACGCCTGATCTCGAAATCTCGTGCGATGATTGTCTTGAGTTTGTTGTCGGTGTTGTTCGCCACCAGCTGGACTTCGATGGGACCATACCTCTGTTTGGGCTCGTCCTCGTCAGGCCAATACGGATGGCAGGACTGTCAGAACCACAACCAGGACATTATATCTTAGATACAATGTAGTCCCTGGAAATTGACTTCTTATGGCTGTGTGTATATTGAGAAGAATGTGGGAATTACAATGTACACTGTACCTCGCCTGAATGGATGCCATTAAGCATGATGATCGTGTGACATTCCTGGTCCTTCACGAGCCTCCAGAAGTCGACGATTGTGTCCGGAAGAGGCATCTGTGTGGCCACGTAGTGTTTGTGGGCTCGGTAACTCTGATAATACACACACTCGCATGGATTCGTATACGGTTGTAATAATTGTCATAAATCATGGACTATGAAGGGACATCAGGAATTTTACGAATCTTGGCCTCACTCCCATATTCCCTTAATTCATCAATCACTTACCGAAGTGTAGACAGCGTTGATATAGTTTGTTCCTTGTTTGTAGGGTGTCGTCAGGTACGGTCTGTGCATATCCTCTGTACCAATAGTGTTGCGTAATATTTAGTGAACAAAACTAATGGCATAGTTTGTCAATTCAGAATATTTTTCATCATTTTCGAATGAATTATCTTTACTACTTTCAACATGCCTGCTATAATATCTGAAGTCCTATTCTTTTTTACGTTGTCTGCTTTCAGACCATCCAAACCAACTTTCTTCGGTCGACGTTTCAGCGATGACAGGACCTGGAAAACACAACAACAAAGTTAGGCACTTTGCTTCCGTGTGTGTACATGTTTGACCACCAATGTGTACATTCAGCTGCATCTTGATAATAAAGGACCTACATTGAACTGTTGTTCGATCTTGGACGAGCCATCGGGTTCAGATGAGCGGCCGATTTCCCGGAATGTCTGAGAGAAGTTTGCCGCGGGGTAGGATGTGTTGCCCGTCTTCAGGTACTCGACCAGCGCGTCATGAAGGAACGCGTACTGTTTCTACACGAACAGCCGTAAACCAAACAAATTTATTTTGAACTAAATTCATTTGTGGGAAGACTTGGTATTTCGACTGCCAGTAGAATCTATGCATATTTTGATAGCCTACTTCAGTCTGGACCATGGTCATGCGCTCGAGTCTCAGCCTCTGCACGGTGCCGTAGATGTCAACCTGTCCTTCCTCCTTGGCCTGGTTCACGAGGATGTCAAAGGCAATGAACGTCCCGGTCCTGCCCACTCCGGCGCTGGGGGAATAACCACACATCGCGATCTCAAGACTGATCTCACATCATTGAACACAAAGAATATGTTCGAGACAAACATGATCTCTTATATGTAGTTCACCTGCAGTGGACGATCATGGGTCCCCGACTCATGGTGTCGAAGGAGCGGACTTTCCTGTAGAACGCGAACAGCGTGACGGCGCCGTGAAGTGGCTTGTTTTTGTCTTCCCAGGATGTAAAGTGGAACTGCCGCACCGCCCTCGACTGACCCTTGGTACCAAAACAAAACAAGTGGTTCCAGGAAGAAAGGAAACGTTACCTCGTCTTCTCTTTCATAAACAGATATACAGACACTGTATATAAATATGTATCCATAGCATATAAAAATAGCTTATTACGCGACATATATGCCACACAATTTCAGTATTTGATTACTGGATATTGAACCACTCACCTCGTGTTCAACAGTCAGTGTACGCTGAGTGTAGTCGGCACACACATCCTCGGCCTCCATAGTGATATCAAAGTCACCCCACGTGACGGACGTGCCGACCTTGTCAGGCCAGTACTGAGTACAGCGTCTCTACAACAGGACAACGGCATACATGGCGTCATTTGGTTAGATACTCAAATGTACACTTGTAATTTCTTGACATTCCACTCGACTTCAGTTGCTTAGTACGTGTACACATTTCTAAGAGATGCTCTTGGAACAGTTTGACAGAGCCTACTCATCAGAGATCCACACAGTTCTCACAAATCAAACCGAGGAAGGCATTACAACTGTGTGTCTTACACGACCAGTACAGACCTTGCCCTCGTCCACGAGGTTGGCTACCATGATGATCCTGTTAGCGTTCTGTTCCCACATCATCTGCCACAGGTCAGCAACAGTGTCCTTCTTCGGACCTGGGGAACATGGTGTAATTTAATGTTGATTCTGTGAACAAATGCTGTTGCAATCTTGTTGTTCGTACAGCTAGCACAACACGTTACCAGTCTTAGTTCTGACAGACACATGCTGACAAACTTAGCATGCACAAAGTACATGTAGTACATATTGTATATTTTTCTGGTCTACTAACCCTGAGTGGCGATGTACTCCTTGGCTTGGTAGTAACCCTGGCAAACCATAACATACCAAACAAATAATAAAGTACCGAACATAATTGCATTACTGTTGGACATGCATGACATATGGGATTTCATGATCTACGTACGGAGATGTAGTTAGCGTTGATGTATCCCGACGAGTTGTATTCGCTTGGTTCCAGTTCTACCAGTGTGTCGTCATCTGTATCAAATACATTGCACGCCTGGATCTATAGATACAGCCATCACGTCATACACAAACTTTACTGTACAGAACATGGCATACAATTGTGCCCGGAATGACGGCTTACATGGGAAAATGTTGAGGAACCTGTTCTTGTTTTTGTTGTCATCAGTCTGTCCCAGTTTACATCGACTTTTGTTGTCAGCTGGCAAACTCTGTACAGGAAGAAACATGGTGTGTGGATGTATTGCTACTTCCCAGAGTTTTTACTGACTAAGATTCGGATCAATTCAACATCGCTTCACATAGGTTTTTAGAGGCTTATTAATGTATTCTCAATGTAGGAGGAATTGTACCAGCATGAAGTATTGACCTTGTATTCTTTAGAGAATTTCTCCGAGTCTAACATTTTGTTGTTGGCGACCGTTTGCAAGTCAGCCACGGCGACGGGTCCTGTATCGAACTGACTAGCGTTTGGATGTGGTGCCGAGGGTGCGGCCACCGTCTCCTCATCCCCACTCTCAGGCTCTCCGCCGTCGTCATGGCGACCGATGGGAAGCTTATCTGGGGTCCTACTGTGGCCAGAATCATCCTTCGGTTCACGTGGTTGTTGTTTGGGTTTGCTGCTGAGTATTGCCGGCTTCTTGGAAGTCTGAGCAATCGTGGGTTTTATCCCGTCCGACGGCTCATAGGACATATTCGCTGGAAATGCATGTAGGTACAAATTGAATGTGGAATCATTCTTATATCTAGCATAGGAATTGCGTATTTTTGATGTGATTGAGTTTTTATTGTCACCTACCATATCCAGCCTCTGTAATATTTTGATCTTCCACCGTGGATTGTGTTTCTTTCTGTCTTCTGGGGGTAAGAAAGAAGCTTGACATATTTGTAAGCCATTTCCCAAAGGCACCAGATCATACTGTGATGGCTGTGCAATATGTTTACATGAACATTTAGTCATTGCATACATGTATATATATATACCTTCTCCTGATAAAGAAGACAGCTAGTACGGCCCCCACAGCCGCCAGTACGAGCACCACGACAACCGGCACCACGATATTCGTGGTCTGTTGATTGACGGTGGACGCCAGCTTCTCGCCTGTGAACACGAGCAAGCATGTCTTATACTGGGCAGTGCTAGTATATGTACATTGTAAGCGCCAGTCACAACTGATAATTTCCAACTATTGTATATATTTGGTGCTTACGATCAAGCATGTATTATACTGGGCAGTGCTAGTATATGTACATTGTAAGCGCCATTCTGAACTGATAATTTCCAACTATTGTATATATTCAGAGGTGTTCTTCTCTGAGTTCCAATTCCGCTTTCGTTCTATTCATAATTGAAAATACATGCGAATGATCCTTGTTAGGCATATTACCTGGTGATGAAGTTGTGTCCGAGCTCGCTGTTGTCGTGTCAGCACCAGGAGAAGTGGTCGGAGCTTCGGTCGTGGGTAATGTAGGGGCTGTACATGTGAGGTCCCACGATGTGTAATGAGTGTAATATATATATTCTTTTTTCACGGATGCGTTTATATTAGATTCCTGGATAGTTTATTTTGCATTCAACATATATAACCAACATTTAACTATGCTTGCTCTCGTTGATTTAAGGATACCTCGTATGGTGATGGTTTGTACATCAGACGCCGTGGTCAGACCCTCTGTGTTGACTAGCACCACCCGTACTTGGTATGTGCCGCCTGGGAGCTCAATGTTGTATTCTGTAGCTGAAAGGGCCAGCTTTATCTGGCTCCAGAACGTAGTCCCCTCTAGTCTGTACTCGACTCGTACAGAGGACTTCCCGGCACATCTACTGCGAATAGTGTCACCCAGTACATCCTGGAATGGAATATTCAGTGGCGTGCTGGTTAATCCAATGGAAAATATACATTTGAATAACTAGGAAAAATTAATCATGTATCCTATGCGATGTATCCTATGCGAGAATGTAGACTGTTAAGGTGTGATTGCACGTAACTTACCGGTGACTGCACTGAGGCACTTTTCCATTGACTTATAATGTGAAAGTAAAGGTAACAAAATCACCAAAACAATACAATCCCCTGACCTAAAATTTGACTAGCACACACACAAATACACATGGATGATGAACCGAGACATGGTTTCATAAATGATATCACGAAAGCTGTGCAATTTGATGATTAGATATATCATTTTATACGTTTCACCAAAACGAAGATTCGAGTGTTCTGCTTGACAAGCACAAGCACTGTCGTCAAAATAATGAGAATATCTAGGGCTATACTTTCTGTGAGATGAATACAATGAGCTGAACATTCATAATCCCAAACACATCGGTGCACCCGAGTGCATATCACCTGTGAGTTTTACTGGCCTCACTAGCTATTTGCTGCACAACATAATCCTTTCGCTCGCATTGTTGTGAGTGTATTTTGTAGACTGAGAAATAGGTCGGAAAATGACATATGAAAACGATGAATTTAACAAATTTAACATTGCTTAGTAAGAAACAGAGTCTCGGTTAGTAATCCTTGATGGCTAACAATCAAAAAGGCAAAGTTTCACGTCGGTTGGAAGTGTGTAAATTCATGAATTTGTTACCTTTATATTTACATTATAAGTGAATGGACAGCTGGTCACTGCCAGGTTCATGACGATCACATGCAATCAATCCTTAACGACTTTTTTCCAATTATAATTCTACTTTATTCCGATCTGTGCAATGTAGCCACTGCGATAGTAGGCATACACCTGGTGGTGCGTCAATTATACCCACATTCCACACAACCCGTATTGTCTCCCGTCCGTTCTCTTTGAAAGACATCACTCTTACACCCGTGGGTGAGTCGGGATCTGTCGGGGAAAAACCATGCATTTGAGATGTATCGTCCAATATCCATGCACCATCGGGATATCGGGTATATGGGCGACAAAATCAACGTGCATCGTTGTTTGCAAACATTCTTACATCCACATGCAGTGTGCCGAGACATTATAGGATATATGGCTCCGGACTCCATTTGGCCATCCATTTCTCTGTACGGTGTGATCCTGACGTAGTACTTCCGATAGAACTCTAGGACCGTTATCCAGACTGAGTGTTCATGTGAGTCCATGTGCACCACTGTAGGTCCGACTGTGAATGACGGGTCATAGTCGGGCCTGTAGCTGATGGTGTAGGTGTAGTACTGTCGGTAATCACGTGGTACGGACGTGATCTGCTGCCACGTGATCTCCAGAGAGGAGTTGGTAACGTCACTTATCCTAGCTGTCTCGGTGGTCCGATCTGGTCGAACTTCGAGAGGAAAGTTGCGAAAGTAAAACAAATAATGAGGCGTCAATACTAGCTAGTGCTCGAAATGGTCATGATACATACAATGACGATTTTCATTACATGTATACCGGTATTGCCTCATTACTATCGTATCGTACCTATGTTGACGTCACACTTGTTTCCCGCGAACCAGAGCTGACATCCTCCAGAACACTCGCCGTTCTCTGGACCACACTCGGAGGGACTCCGGCATCTCCCACAGTTACTCGAACAGTTGACGCCGTAAGTACCAGACCAGCAATCTGATACGGGATCGTAAGACGGGTAAGGACAGTGAAACGTAATACATGTAGTACGAGTTTGGGTACTAGATCTACATGTAGTATACACATCATGTCAGACTTATATTTTTTGTTAGATCAGGATAATCGATAGCGATGACTGACCGCGTACACAAGCGGGAGGGATTTTTCCGGGGTGGCACTGACTACACCCGTCACTTGACGTACAGCTAACACTAGATAGGCACAGGTTACAGTCTGCAAAACTCGTATGATGGGCATAGTCTAGTATTTCAAATAATTTATAAACATGCACAGTACATGTAATAAATTATATATCCTAACGACTACTGTACTGTAGCCTACTTTGTTATACTATTAGCTTCAGGAACTTCAACAGCCACCTGATACGAAACCATATACATGATGAAACACACCGTACGCAGTCGTTCCGTACACCTCTACCTCACACAGAGTGACGAGATGTACTTCTGTTCCGCCGAGCCTCCTGAACTTGACAAACCGCCCCACTAGGTCACAGTTGATAGTCACCGGGGCCCCGGCTCCCACCACGTCCATGTACTCGGGACCACAGGGTGACAGAGTGTCCAGGGTCGGTCCCACACTCAGCACAAAGTTAGTAAGTCGAAAATACCCTGGAATGAACATCGAAGTGACACAGATTCACTTGTACTAATTTGGGGATGCCAGGAAATTATCGAACCATCGATAATTAAGGCATTTCGGAAGAAATGCATTTATGGTTCTAGCAGAATTTATTTTTTCCTTTTTTTTTCCCCCCCCCCCCCCCCCGCCGTTTTGGTTTCCGACCGATAACCGTGAGGTCCGTTAGGATGAAATCAATGTTGTTGTTTTTTTACTTTGTTTCCGCACGATAACTCAGAAAGTATGTAGGCAATGGCTGCAGAACTTTGCACGGAGGTTCATATATCAATAGGGAAAGAACCCTATTGATTTTGGGGATCAATCCGTCAAACGACCTTTGACCTAGAGGTCGGAAGAGTTTTCACCCAGTCATCCTTGAGGTTTCCTGCATATCTTTGAAACGGTGCGTCGTAGAGCAAAACGGACGTTATTTTCGGACTCGTGGAACTAGAAAAATTAGCCCAAAGGCTAAGATAGGTTACCGGACAATTTTGGTTTGGCCATGGCAGCATTGGCAGGTAACAGACCTTGAGATTTACCAATCAAGGTTCGCAGTGTAAACATATGACCTTGAGATTTACCAATCAAGGTCATCCGTATGAACTTCGATGTAACCATTACATGTATGTGTGCGGCATTTGATATTCTATATGTTGGGTGGAATCGTTTAGGCCGCTCAGGTCAATTCACACATTCCAAGTCAGACATTTGGCACTCAAGGTCATCTGACGTCAAGTTCAAGGTCATCATTAGTTGTGCCATATATGTCTTCCTATATGCTCATAATGCAAACATGAGCTCTATCTGCAAGCATTTCATCTATAAAGGCAAATCTGGGCATTTTTTGACCCCAAAATGGCTGTTTTGACCTTTCAAGGTCATCCAAGGTCAAATTCAAGGTCACCACACAAGTCGCCATATATGACTTCCCATTTGAAAGTGCCAATTTCTAAGCTCTATCTTCAAGCGTTCTATGAGTACAGTCCTGACAGCTCCCATTATGAAGGAAAAAAGTGCCGAAAATTTTCCAAGTCCAAAATTTTTTTCAAAGGGTGAAAAAATTTTTTTGCCTAGAAATGGCCCAAAATGGATAGTAATGTTATTTGGGGCGAAAAAATTTTTTTTCGCCGACTCGTCAAAAATTCAAAATGGCCGCCACACTGAGATCGGCGATTCAAGGGCAACAAAACTTATACACGTCACAGAGGTATATAAGAGGAATCTTTTTAAGCAAAAATCTCAAAACTGATCAGAGAGTTTTTGAGAAAATACAGACCAGGTGCAAATTTGAGCGTTTTTCGACCCAAAAATGGCTGTTTTGACCTTTCAAGGTCATCCAAGGTCAAATTCAAGGTCACCACACAAGTCGCCATATATGACTTCCCATTTGAAAGTGCCAATTTCTAAGCTCTATCTTCAAGCGTTCTATGAGTACAGTCCGGACAGCTCCCATTATGAAGGGAAAAAGTGCCGAAAATTTTCTAAGTCCGAAATTTTTTTCAAAGGGTGAAAATTTTTTTTTGCTCTAGAAATGGCCCAAAATGGATAGTAATGCGATCTGGGGCGAAAAAAATTTTTTTCGCCGACCCGCCAAAAATTCAAAATGGCCGCCACACGGAAACCGGCAGATTTAGGGCAACCAAACTTATAAATATCACAGAGGTATATGAGGGGAATCTTTTGAAACCAAAAACTCAAAACTGATCAGACAGTTTTTTAGAAAATGGCCGTCAAAGTTCAAAATTGAGCGTTTTTCGACAAAAACGGCCGCCATTTTGAAAAAAACGCGAAAATCAAAAAACAAAAAAATACCTCCTTCTCAAAATATTTTTAGGCATTTTTGTGCAAAATTTCAGAAAGATTCGATCGTTAACTTTAAAGATAAAAATGTTAACGCCGGACGGACGGACGGACGGACGGACGGACGGACGGACGGACGGACGGACGGACGACGGACGCAACGCCATGCCAATAGGTTATCGGACCAAAGGTCCGGTAACCTAAAAACATGTCTAAGGGGCATTATGGATGAACTTTGACCTTGACCTAAAATTTTTTTGCCGAGTCAGCATTTTTCGTTTTCATCGATATCTCGGAAACGGTGCGTCGTAGAGCGAAACGGACGTTATTTTCAGACTCGTCACTCTAGACAAACATGTCTAAGGGGTATTAAGGATGACCTTCGACCTTGACCTTGAATTTTTCTGCCGAGTCGGTTTTCTGTTATCGTCGATATCTCGAAAACGGTGCGTCGTAGAGCGAAACGGACGTTATTTTCGGACTCATGGCACTAGATAAACATGTCTTAAGACATTATGGATGAACTTTGACCTTCACCTAAAATTTGTTCGCCGAGTTGACATTTTTCGCTTTCGTCGATTTCTCGGAAACGGTGTGTCGTAGAGGGAAACGGACGTTATTTTCAGACTTGTCGCCCTAGACAAACATGTCTAAAGGGTATTAAGAATTTTTCTGCCGAGTCGGTTTTCTGTTATCGTCGATATCTCGAAAACGGTGCGTCGTAGAGCGAAACGGACGTTATTTTCGGACTCATGGCACTAGATAAACATGTCTTAAGACATTATGGATGAACTTTGACCTTCACCTAAAATTTGTTCGCCGAGTTGACATTTTTCGCTTTCGTCGATTTCTCGGAAGCGGTGCGTCGTAGAGCGAAACGGACGTTATTTTCGGACTCATGTCTAAGGGGTATTATGGATGAACTTTGACCTTGACCTAAATTTTTTTCGCCGAATCGGCATTTTTCATTTTCGTCGATTTCTCGGAAACGGTGCGTCGCAGAGCGAAACGGACGTTATTTTCTGACTCGTCACCCTAGACAAACATGTCTGCTAAGGATGACTTTCGACCTTGACCTTGAATTTTTCTGCCGAGTTGGCATTTTTCGTTGTCGTCGATATCTCGGAAACGGTGCATCGTAGAGCGAAACGGATGTTATTTTCGGACTCGTGGCACTAGACAAACATATCTAAGGGGTATTATGGATGAACTTTGACCTTCACCAAAAATGTTTTCGCCGAGTCGGCATTTTTCGTTTTCGTCGATATCTCGGAAACGGTGCATCGTAGAGCAAAACGGACGTTATTTGCGGACTCGTTGCCCTAGACAAACATGTCTAAAGGGTATTGAGGATGACCTTTGACCTTGACCTTGAATTTTTCTGCCGAGTCGGCATTTTTCGTTTCGTCGAAATCTCGGAAACGGTGTGTCGTACAGCGAAACGGATGTTATTTTCGGACCCGTGGCACTAGACAAACATGTATTGAGGGTATTATGGATGAACTTTGACCTTCACCTAAAATGTTTTCGTCGATCGGCATTCTTCGTTTTCGTCGATATATCGGAAACGGTGCATCGTAGAGCGAAACGGACGTTATTTTTTGACTCGTTGCCCTAGACAAACATGTCTAAGGGGTATTATGGATGAACTTTGACCTTGACCTGAAATCTTTTTGCCGAGTAGGCATTTTTCGTTTTCGTCGATATCTTGGAAACAGTGTGTCGAAGAGTATTGTAGAGCCCATGGTAAACATGTTATAAATATTACAAATTAGTCTTAACACCGAAATGCCTCCAAGGCATCTTTAGGCCTTGACGTCTAGTTATTTTCATAAATTTCTATTGAAGTTGATGTAGACTCATCAGGTATTGGTGTGTCGTATTTTTGCTCTGATAAAGTATTGCGCTGACATAGGGGGCCTAAATGTTTTGATCACAATCAGACTAGCTATACTGCTATTATACCTCCTGCATTATTTGTGTTCACGATGACAATCCGCTGTACCCTGTAGGTGTCTTCCAGGTCCACCCACCACTCGGCCTCTTCTCGTGTCGGGTTGTCGGGGTGAGCGCAGTAGGGAGGACTAGTCCATCCGTCCACGGCACGGTCTGCTATCTGTCTGTCATAGGTCCCCGTCTGGCCTGCTGGCTTTCCGAGGGCCAGATTTGTTGATTCTGTGTGTGGCCATTTTAATAGGTGTTATCAAAATGATAAAACAATCAATAGATCTAAATGGTGCATAAATTATGTCAAAACGAAGAAAGCGAAGCCTAACAACACAATGTTTGATTTTTTAAAAAAAACAATTTATGCACTGTTCACACAATTCCAGTTCCATGTCGCCGTCGGGTGTAGAAATATCCAAATATTTTGGTGGGATTTCTGATTGTTATGGCCCTCCTTTTATACCTGCCACACACACAACGGAGTTATCATCTGAGGGTGAATATATTTACCATGTTAAACATGTATTTTTTTGTGGTTTATGAAGATGTGGGCAGCCATCGTGTATGGCCTATAAAAATTAATTTTCTGTTTCTCGTCCTCCTATTTTTTTTTCAAAATTGGGTAGGGTGGGACTTTTTATTATTTTATTTTTCATTTTTTATTTTGCGAAAAATACCGTCCTCAGCTCAATGAGAAAATTGGGTAGGGAGGCACTTTTTATTTTTTATTTTTCGCAGGACATTTCGTACGTATGAAATAATAACACTTGCACAAATAAATCAAGCTTTCGGCACTGGCTTGATTTTTTTTTTTGGGGGGGGGGCGGCTCGAAAGCCCTTGGGCACCTTGGCACCACTGGTGTGCGGTCATTCTAGCAGTCAGCACAGACATGATAATTATGTGTACTAGTAGTATTGTTATGAAAAACTGTAGTTGATAATATGTTGTTTCAATGATGAGTAATTGTGGAAAACCGTTTCATCTGTTAATACATCTATTGAAGTATACGTGAAAAATATAGTAATTTGAATCAATTCATGATCACTGATTTATCCATATTTTTTACATACATGTAACCACAGAGAATAACTGTTTTTGGAACTTTTTAAAAATATATATGCCTAAGTTGCATGCTGTAATTTGGTACATGTAACCAGCAGTTCGTTAGTAAATAAAAAAAAAGATTCAGGAAAAATCTATACACACATGTTTTCATTATATGTTGATTTTAGTGAAAATGGCTATTTTTTTTATAAACATTACCCATTTTGCTAGTATTTTGTGGGTAACATTCCTCATAATTCTACACTAAAGAGAATATCTGATCCTAATTTTCTGTTTTCGAAATCACAATGTCATATGGATGATTGTTCACAAATCATCAAACGAATTTCAAATTTTAGCCCCTGTGCTTGGGTCCAAGGGATTCGAACTTAATTCACACAAGAGAACATGAAACATTACAAGTCCTACTCACGTGATGTAACACCGTGCAGCAGCAGGCCGGTCAGAACACACAGACCGGTCATGTACGACATGTCGACGTGTTTATCCTGTTTGTGGTGATCTCATTTCATGTCAACCAACGAAGCGATGTAAATGATCGCGTTGTAGTAATATAGGCACTGCTTATTCGGAAAATTGTTGCTCATCGATAACTATTTTAAGAGTAGTAGACTAATGTTCCATGGTCGATATGTCTTTGTTGAATTTTCTATCCATCTCCAGAATGTAGACCTTATAATGAATCACTGTCGGTTCCGCCTACTGTTCAACGCAATAGGACGATCAGCGCCTTATTCAGAGTTAGTTATAATATTAAACACAAACTTTCGATCGGAAACCGTGATACAATCAACTTCCTGGTTTTAAGATACAATGAACCATTTTCTATCTTCTTACCCATGTCGTCACCACAGTAAACATAGCGGTATCTGCCCGCCGGCGATGGGGTCGCTTGGTGAAGGGAGGAGGGGGGGGGGGGGGGGGTTGGAAACATGCGACAGACACGCATCAGTGAACTCACGACTCTTCAAAATGACAGAACAATTTCAAATACCACCACGTGAATGTAGATGAAATTTTCTCCTCTGTATTCTTTCATACGGAGTTTGTGTCAACCAAATAAACAATATTGCCCATGAATGTCGACATTTCTGCTGGTTGCAAATGTTCCTTGAGTTGCTTGTTCATATACAATTTATGTAACATATCTACATGTATATAGCCTAAGATGTCACGATTGCCAAAAAAAAAGTGATGTCACCGGCAAGACATTTCAGAAAATTTTATGTTAAATATGACTTCATACAGAGTGGTATCTTTTTCCAAAAGGAAAGCTGGAAAAAAAATCTACTCTCACCAGAATGTGGTGTTTGTTTATTAGGGATGGTTGAAGCAATCAGACCTGTGAAGTATGTATTGTGTTTTGTGTTTTTCATTCGGACCCCGCACTTTTTTTTCGTACTAATATTCAGTGAAGCCGAACACGATTAGTTTTAATCTCTTGAACATCAATTTGATTAGGATTATGTTCAGCTGAATATTGACATATATATATCAGCTTTGATATATCAAATCGCATTAATATAGCATTTTCGAAATTGTCTCATCAATGACAGAACAGTTTTGCCCTAATGTAGGCCTACATGAAACATTTGGCGCGTTTCCAGGTATATTTTCTTTCTGAAGGGACCATCGAAAGAAATCGTGACTTCCTACGTGTATGGCACAAAAACCAGTGACTTTTCTCAAACCTAATAAGTGCGTTTATAAGGATCAATGTTCGTTTATTCAACAGCATGTTCAAAATAAATACAAAAAAAAAGATTAACCAAAATATGTTGCGTGCTGACCGGGTATTGCATAGCTTACACAGCTGTCTTCCTGCAATACCTGTAGGTTTGAAGCGTCACAATAAAGCAACTTCGTTTCGACTTGACTTGTTCTGACCATGGGTGGTGTTTTGAGTGGTGTTATGGAGTTCAGTTCTCACCCTTAGTTTTGTTCGGAAAGGTTAGCTACTGAATTTTTTTCGGATCTGACCTTGATATATATTTCTTATTCATGAGAGTATGATATGTTTGCTGACATGAATCCACCCAGAGACAGACAAATGATTTGTTGTCGCATATCTCGGCGCGTCCGTGTGAACAACAGAGAGTCAAAACTATAGCCAGAAAACAAACAAGCAATTGTTGTGTGGAAATATGAAAATTGTTTGAGTCGAAAACTCTTTGAAAAACTCAATGTGGAGCAGTCGAAAGGTATCCTATATGTAAATCGTGTGGCAAAAATTTAGGCATATATGTACTGTCTGCCCATGTTGTTTTTTTTCGGAAAAAAAATATATATATATATAAAAGATATTTTATTCCAAACAATAAAATTAACAAACTAAAATGTTTCCCTCGCCAGTAAATTTGCTGAGACAATAACAGTTGCGAGTTTTATTATTACATTCACAAATTAAATTGCCAAAGCAATTCAATTCGCAAGGTAAACAATTTAATTTCCGATTTTTCACGAATTGAATGCCTGATGATTGTTATATTGTAGACTGTTTCCAACTAGCCTGGAGTCTTCTTCGTGGATTAGAAACAAAGTTCGTGAAAAGATCGAGGGAAAAAGGCCGAAAATGATCGTGTTTTTTTATGCAAATGGCCGTTTTGACCTTCTAAGGTCATTGAAGGTCGATTTCAAGGCCACTATTCAAATCGACACATGTGACTCCCTATTTGAAGATCTATTTCGATGTATTGTGGCTTATCCTCAGGGCTCCCATTATGAAGGAAAAATTGAATAATATTTTCAAAATAAGTAATTAATTTTCATAATAAGTCCAAGAAAACGTTTCAGTGACGAATTTTTATATTCGCTAGAATTGGATCAAAACAGATAGTGACTTATTGTCTGAAAATAGAAATGATAGTGGCTGAAAATCAAATTGGCCGTCACACGCAGACCGGCGATCTGCCCCACACCCCAGGCCTGTTGACTTGGTCATTTTACCCAGCTGTGAACCCTCTTCACGGAAATTCGGTACAGCCTACTTGCAATTAAATACATGTATATTCAAAACGCCAAATTAGTGGACATTTTCTATTGGAGCTGGCGCTTTACAAATGTTGTATTGCATTGTATCGCATCGTATTGTATTTTAATTCAGGGCTCCGGACTGCAATTCATTGTTTCCACCTATAATTACATCAAATTTATATACAGGACACAATTGAGCTTGTATCTTGGTATGAATAGTTCGGTGCATGTACTAGATGCATTTAACTGACAGAGTGTGTTGTTACTAGTAAGTTATCGCTGAATCCGATGGCAGAGCTCAATCGAGGCAATGTCTTTGCAAAATTCAAGCATCTGAGGAACTGTGGCTACGTAATTCACACCAAAATACCTTTAACCAGTATAGTCTGTGTTAAATTATGGATTGGAATTAAGGGGATTTGGTACTTTCCCAGAAATGAAGGATTTTGTACAGTTCTAGAGCGACGAAATATTGTTAAGTTACATTTTGATTGTATAACGGTTCTGTATATATATGCTGGTATTAAATTGGATGAAACGCAATTCATTTTGAATTGACACAGTTAAAACTAGACGTCAAGGCCTAAAGATGCCTTGGGCTAGGGAGGTATTACCGTGTTAAGACTAATTCATAATATTTATAACATGTTTGCCATGGGCTCTACGACACACCGTTTTCAAAGATATTGACAAAAATGCACAAACACTTAGACGTCGAGGTGAAGGTAAATCCATTATACCCTTAAACATGTTTGTCCAGAAAGAGAAGTCCGAAAATAATGTCCGTTTCGCTCTACGACACACCGTTTTCGAGATATCGCCGAAAACGAAAAATGCCGACTCGGCAAAACAAGAAAATGCAGCTAACTGCGGGAGACGACATTAGAGCTCGAGCACACCATCAGCACCACGAGACCTGAATATATCTTACACAACGTTCCCCCCTCGCTCCCCCCCTCACAAAAAAAGAAAATTGAAACATATCATGTCCCACATGATTCCAATTCATTCCCGTATATTATGATGAAACACATATAGGCCTACTTCAATCATATTCCTAATGAGTAAACATAAAACGCCTGATAAAATGATATTGAACCTCAATAAAATATCCTTGAAATATTGGAAACTATGAGGGATATCTGCATCTGATATCATGATATAGATAACACATGCATACTGAGCAAATTAAAAGACCAGTTTCAAATAAAAAGGTTTCGCAACCCAGCATGGAACACCTTGTCATGTGATAAAATATGTCCAATTACGGTGAATGTAGTCGTGGTACCGCAGACGAATCGTTGTGTTTACTTCATGACGCCAAAGAAGGCCACACGCAAGGTTACATGTACATGCATACACAAAATGCTGCACAGAAAATTGTGCGTTCCAAAGTACGCGTCATTGCGGTAAAATTTGCTTTGCATTCTGGGAACGTGAATTTCCATCGGCTCCGCCATTTTGACGTTTTCCAGACGAGCTGACCATTTTGCGTAATTTTCTCAAACCTAACACATCGATTTATGCATTATATATCTGTGGAATATTCAAAGCTCGCCATCAAATCGAGAGATTTTATGTCAAGGACGAAGAAAATCCTCATTTGAAGTAGGTGTACAAAGGTTTACATGCGAAAACGGGCGTCGATAGGTTGGCATGAAACCTCTATAAAAAAGTCAGCACATATGATAGACATGTAGAGAGTTGGGGGCTTCGCCCCCAACGCTCTAATGTCAAAAAAATCAGGTCAAGGTCAAAGTTTATCCCTAATATCCGTTAGACATGTTTGTCTATGGCGACGAGTCCGAAAATAACGTCTGTACCTGTCTGTTTCTATGTCTATGGAGATATGCAGGAAACCTCAAGGATGACTTGGCAAAAATTCTTCTGAACTCTAGGTCAAAGGTTGTTTGACAGATTGATCCCAAAATAAAAAGGGTTCTTCCCTGGTGGTATATGAACCTCCATGCAAAGTTTGGCAGCCATTGGCTGTATAGCTCTGTATACGTTTTGAGTTATCGCGCGGAATCAAAGCCCAAAAATCGACATAAATTTCATCCTCATGGATTTCATCCTCATCCTCCTCTTCGGCGAAATGCCTTAGTAAATATATGAACCCTTTCCAACCATACAAATGGTAAATTTAACAATTTTTACAACGTTAACAAATTAAAAACTTCTAAGGACTATGAATGCATGGAGCTGATCAATTTGATTGTTATTGTAGATTGGTTGGGAAGAAAATAAATTTTTATTCATCATAATGTACCATAAATGCATTGTACTGTGATCATAATGCGCTTATTATATTCTGTTGTTCTTCGTTCTGAAGTCCGCATGGGCACCTGTGATATTGTATATACTACAGGTATGACATTAATAGAGGAGCGGTCATGACCGGTTTTTGTAGTTGAACCCCAACCCGAGGTATAACAAAACGAAACAATTTTTTTCTTGATGGAAAAATTCTCATCTGTACGAAAATCATGGTTGTAGTCACCGCAAAAGTGTTCCTCATACCGCAGGAGGGTCGTTTCCATGGTAACCTCCTAGATATCTCCTCATCCCGTTTGAACACATATTCAGCAATATCTCCAAAAGTATTTGACATACAGACAAAAAGTTTGAATCGAAATGTGTCTTTTGAGGCCTGCATGCATACTAAACACCATTTGGAATACACACCACACTATTTTGGTAAAAATAATGACTTTAGGGTCGGATAAAAACTAAAAAAGGGACTTTTTCGGTTTGGAATCGTTTTTTTTTTTTCTTACAAAGAATATAAGTTGTCTTTTTACTGTGTTTATTGAAGAAGACTAGGTTTACTATATATACAGAAATAAGTTAACATTATTTAAGAGACATCATTTTGAATCTCTTGCAAGAAATAATCTGTTTTGAAAATAAATTAAACAACTGAATTTTCAGATGAGCCTGCTTTGCGTTTATGTATGTATTTTCCCTAGGTAAAAATAATCATTCTAACGTTACATGTAGCATCTTACAGACAACCCAAATTAGTGGAAAATCCAATGCAAAATAAGTGATATTGCTCATTTCCGTCATGGTTATAATCGTTCCCATAACAACAACAAAAATAAATATTCTAATGGGGGGGGGGGGGGGGGTTCATATCACTTTGAATGAATGAACACGGGGTAAGTTGAAACACCCGGTGGTGCCATCTATTGGTTGATTGAAACCTTTTTAGTTTGCAATTCAAAAACGCGCACTGCCATTGTCAGGTGGTATATTTCTGTTTTGAAGCATTTGCAGAAATAGTAACGGAATTGTCAAGCAAAATCGATTTCTCCTCACATTTTCTCACCAAACGTAAAATTTGACATCCAAAGTTTCAGTCTCATAATCGAAAGAATAAGCATGATACATTTTATTTGATAGTTAACTGAAATAGCTGTTGTCATGATAATGCATTTATACATCATAATGTTTTACATGTGAATCATAATGGTACCATGTTTCCACTGTACGTCAGTTCTATGTTGTGACCGTGACCTACGTTAGTGACGTAATAAAGACACACGTGAGTCACGCCAATGGCCGGCTACTTGTTATGACATGGTGGCAGCGGAAAAATAGCTAAAAATAACATCCGTCCTGGGGACAAGAACATTTGATGTGTTTTGTGTGTCAGCCACATCTATCTTTGAAGTGAAACTGTTATTTCATGTGTGAACGATGGCGAAGTTCGGACAGATAGAACCGTTTGACTTCATGAAACCACAAGCATGGCCTGAGTGGAAAGAGCGTTTTAGCCGTTACAGACTGGCAACAAAGCTGCACAAGGACGATGAAAATGTGCAAGTAAGTGCCCTAGTGTACTCTATGGGGCTGGACGCTGAGAGAGTGTTCAAAACTTTCGTGTTTGATCCTGTGACTAACAAAGAAAAATATGAACCAGTCCTGGCCAAGTACGATGCATATTTCGCACCAAAACGGAACAAAATTCACGAGAGGGCGATGTTCAACACAAAAATCCAAGACCCAGACCAGTCCATTGAATCGTTTGTACGCGGCCTGTACGCATCCGCCGAATACTGTGAATTTGGAGCCAGCAAAGATGAGAGAATATGTGAACGCTTTGTTGTGGGGCTTCATGACAAGAAGCTGTCAGAAGATTTACAGCTTGAAGAAGATCTGGTGCTAGAAGCGCGGAAAATGTCAAGCAAAATATCGCACAGCAACAAGCACAGAGGTCACTTGAGGAGGTGAAAATACGAGGATCACCGTCAGGTCGAGGAAAACACAGACAACGCGGGAAACGCGGACGAGGAGGCCCATCACGACATGATCACCACGTGAAACGTGAAAAGACTCCCGACAAGTCACTAACAGATGAAATTTGTTCAAGTTGTGGCCTGAATCATGATCACAGAGCACGATGTCCAGCACGAAATGCCAAATGTTATAAATGCTCCAGTCGTGGACATTCTGCACGGACGTGTCGTTCAAGCGCGTCTAGACAGAAGTCGCTCCGAGAAATAGAGGAAGACGAGGAAGCGACAGTTTCTCGGTTCTGTCACGGAAGTCGGTACTGCTGATAACATGCCGTGGGAGATGGCACTGAGTATTGGCGGCACCGCGGTTAAGTTCAAGATCGACTCGGGAGCAGATGTCAGTGTGATATCTGAGCGCCAGTACAATCATCTGCGATACCGACCACCGCTACGTAGCGTGGACACTACACTTCGAAGTGTAGGCGGGAAGGTTGAATGCCGTGGCGTGTTCAAGGCCCAGACCAAGTATCGTGGAAAAACCCACAAGTTTGATGTCTTCGTCGTGGCCAACACGACCAGTAATCGACTGGGTAGAGGTGCAGCACAAGCACTAGAGCTGATAGAGCTGAAAATCGAGGAAATTGAGCGGGACGTCTTCGGCGATGTCGGGACATTGAAAGGGGATCCAGTAAAGATCTGTATTCGTGATGACACAGTCCCGTATCACGTGAACACTAGCCGCCGTATCCCGATCCCTCTGGTACCCAAGGTCGAGCAGGAACTCGAGCGAATGGAGAAGCTAGGCGTGATTGAAAAAGTAACAGATCCGACAGAGTGGTGTTCAACGCTGGTAGTGGCGACCAAAAAATCAGGCGCAGTCCGTCTGTGTGTAGATCTGAGACGACTAAATAAAGCTGTAAAACGAGAGCGGTATGTCATTCCGACGTTGGAAGACATACTTACGAATCTACAGGGTGGACGAGTGTTTTCGTCACTTGACGCAGCAAGTGGCTACTACCAGATAGAACTACACTCAGACTCACGGAAACTGACGACCTTCCTCACACCACAGGGAAGATACTGCTTTCGCCGTCTTCCGTTTGGCATCACATCAGCGAGCGAGATATTTCAGCGCAAGATGTCTGATCTACTACCTGGCGTGAACTACCTGGCGTGGCTGTCTACCAGGATGATGTCGTCATAGCTGGTGATGACTTGGAGCAGCACGACCAGCGTCTGGAGCGAGTTCTAAAGATCATAAAGGAAGCAGGCCTAAAGTTAAACAAGTCCAAATGTACATTCCAAAAGGAATCACTGGAGTTCCTTGGACATGTGCTACATCGAGACGGGAGAAGTCCAGATCCGTCTGAAGTCTCAGCAATTAACGATATGCCCATCCCCAATGACGTCACAGAACTACGTCGTGTACTAGGCATGATCAACTACCTGGGCCCATACTTACCAAGACTAGCAACAGTGATAAAGCCCTTGAATGAACTGCTACAGAATGACAGAGCATGGAGGTATACGAACACATATAGGATTGCCATTTAACTCCATTATAACGTTTTATGAGAGAAATCACTTTCAAAATGTTTCAATTTTCATAAAATTTCAGTATGTTGAAGCAATATATATAACTTACAAAATATCAAAAAATCAGCACATGTTGTTGGAATAGATCAAACGCTACAAGCATTTGACTGTTAGCTGCTGACACCTGGCGAACTCCTCAGAAAGCAAACTCCCAGAAAGGGCCGGTTTGTTTATATGTATTCATGCGCACAATAACAGCTCCAATCAACATGAAAATTCACATGTACATAGAGGAATACCCATAATACCACTATACAAACCAAAACAGAGACATTTTAAAGTGATACATGTGCATTTGGAGGAGAAACTGGGAGTTTTTAAATAATATAGTACTTTGATGCCTCATTTTGACCATATAAGGAAATCAATACAGGTCTATAACCTAAATAATGGCAATTTTCTTCACATTTTACAATTATAACACCCCACATACAGAGGTGATAATCCCCAATTATTGAGCTCTTATGTGAAAAGGGAAGACTTGTAGAGAAGAAATAAAACAGTGATTTTTGCACTTAAGAAAGGAAATATTTTGAACAAAAAAGTGAGATTTTCTTTGGAAATTTTGATTTGACGCCCGATCAAAAATGCTCAAGGACAATTTGGGGTTTGTTTCAGATAAATGTATTATTCACCCATATATTACCATCAGTTTGATTCCCCTTGGACTAAATATGTCAAAATTTTGAAAGAGTTGGTAGTCCTACCCCGCTGCTTAGCACCAAACACTTTCTACCATACTGCTGTCTACACCAATAGTATTCAAATGTCGCAAAATGCTACCACCACACTCTCAATATAGTATATTTCTAAATTAAGCAAAAATTCCAAGGTTTTAATCTTGACAAAACACAAAAACGTAGACAATTTGTTGAAAATATGGTTTCTGTAAGCCAGAGATCACCGACATTAGGTCACATAGGTGCCTTGTACAGGGGACTAATTTATGTGCTGTATGAAATTTATTTATAAAACACATTTATATGATGGACTGCAATCGATCAAACGGCAAGAGACACATATGGGGTCAAAAATGTGGTTCTACGGCAATATCGAAAAAAAAAATATGGTAAAAAAATCGGAAAAGTGCGTACTTGACCAGATATGGTGCCAAAATTGCAAATAATATACCAAATGCATTCTGCAATGCCTAACCTAGCTTATTTATGATCGACTATATAGGTTGTGGTGATGAATTTCAGAGACACCTAGTATTATCCACCGTTCAATTTTTGGTGGCCATTTCGACACCTTTTTCGGTTAGGCTGTGTCTGAGTCCAGTAGTCCTCAGTGAAAGTGTATAATATTTTACAGTGATTTGAAATATTGGTTACTATATGAAAATAAAGAAAATAAAAAGGCACTAACTCCATGTCTTTAGCATTCAGGGGGGGGGGGATAAACACCGCCGCTATTAGCATGTAGATATAATCCTACATATGTAATAAAAATCCACGTGAACGAAAACTATGGTTGTAATGGTGAAAAATTCATGAATACCGCACACTATCCACACACAAATTAAAGAAATGCCACAAAACCTGCTAAAAATCTATAATACACAAAATTCCATGTCCTCGGTTTAGGTATACGAACACATATAGGATTGCCATTTAACTCCATTATAACGTTTTATGAGAGAAATCACTTTCAAAATGTTTCAATTTTCATAAAATTTCAGTATGTTGAAGCAATATATATAACTTACAAAATATCAAAAAATCAGCACATGTTGTTGGAATAGATCAAACGCTACAAGCATTTGACTGTTAGCTGCTGACACCTGGCGAACTCCTCAGAAAGCAAACTCCCAGAAAGGGCCGGTTTGTTTATATGTATTCATGCGCACAATAACAGCTCCAATCAACATGAAAATTCACATGTACATAGAGGAATACCCATAATACCACTATACAAACCAAAACAGAGACATTTTAAAGTGATACATGTGCATTTGGAGGAGAAACTGGGAGTTTTTAAATAATATAGTACTTTGATGCCTCATTTTGACCATATAAGGAAATCAATACAGGTCTATAACCTGGACTTGGGGACCGGCACAGGACAGTGCTTACCAGGAAGTTGAGCGCTTAGTCATGCTGCATGATAAAACCGAATATTGTGAAAAGCCCGACATGGTCGGGTTTCTCATGTGATGAAAGTGACCATGTCGCTTTTTTCACGTGAAATATCCGACCATGTCGCTTTTTTCACGTGAAATATCCGACCATGTCGCTTTTTTCACGGTTGGTGTTTCCGGCGTGAAAAAAGCAACATGCCGGTGAAATACCCGACATTAACTGCGGAGCTTTTGAAATAGCTTTTGTGCGTGAAATTCACGACATGCATGTCCATATTATCGTCCAATTCATGGACTTCCACTCAATATTGAATCAGGATTCAGCGCTGAAATCGAGTGGGGGTGGGGGGATCTGGTAGAACAGCACAACAAAGGATTTTATGGTGCGATATTAACCAATACATCGAGCGATGTTTTGGGTGCGTTATGTGCTGCGTTCCATTCAAGTCGCGCAAATGGTGACGGTGGTGCAGTACGAGTTCGAAGCATTCTATTGGCAAAACCCACAAATCGTCACGTCTGTTTACATTTGCTAATGCAACAATAACCTAATTGAAACGTATTAAGAAGTCAAATACTCTTTGATGTGGATATCGCAAGCAGATTGGAATAAAATATTATCCACCAATCACATCAGCCGTGAAGAATGCGACATGGGCGATAATAAGCATTTGTCTGTGAGAAAGGCGACATACGTGATGTTCGGGTTTCTCACATGTCGCGTTTGTAATGCTACAGTCACGTCAGCGCCAGTTCTACACTTCTTTGATCCAAAATATCCAGTCATTGTCGCAGCAGACGCGAGCAGCTACGGACTCGGAGCAGTCCTGTACCAGGTGAAAGATGGACAGAAACATCCGATCGCTCATGCCTCGCGCACTTTGCTTCTGAGTGAACAGAGGTACGCGCAAATTGAGAAGGAGTGTCTCGCATCGGTGTGGGCCTGCGAGAAATTCTACAGATATCTGGTTGGCCTGGAATCAGCTTCTGACTGATCACAAACCGCTAGTCCCGTTGATAAACGACCGTGACTTGGATCAAGTACCTGTAAGATGCCAGCGACTATTGCTGAGAATGATGAGATTTAACCCAGTTGCAGAGTATGTACCCAGAAGCACTCTGCATGTCGCCGATACGCTATCTAGAAGCCCTCGGGGTGACGCTAGCACAGACGACATACATCTCGTCGAGGAAGTGGAGGCACACGTCAGAGCGACTGAGGACACGTGGCCAGCTTCACCCGACAAAATAACGGAAATCAGAGACGCAACCAGAGAGGACCCTGTACTACCAGCAGTACAATGTTACACCATACATGGTTGGCCAAGATACCGAGAGGACATACCAAAACAATATCAACAATACCATGACGTCAGAGCTCATTTGTCCGTCGCAGATAGACTTCTGTTGTATGACGACAGAATAGTGATCCCCAAAACTCTGCGAGCGGACAAATTGAGCAAGATTCACGCAGGACATTTAGGTATTACCAAGTGTCGTGAACGTGCAGCAGCGTGCGTGTGGTGGACTGGAATCACCAAGGAAATCAAGGACTTGGTGGATTCATGTGCATTCTGTCAGACAAATCACGCAGCCCAGAGAAAACAACCACTCATCACATCCGATCTGCCTGGACGTCCATGGGAACGCATCGCTACAGGTTTGTTTCACTACAAGGGACATAACTACATGGTGTGCACAGACTATTACTCTCGTTACATTGAGATCGTTCACCTGCCCACGATAACGAGCAACAGTAGCGGATTTAGAGGGGGGGTTACTGGGGTCAGGACCCCCCCCCCCCCCTTTCGAAAAAAAAAATACATATACATAGGCGGGTTCAGCCTTCCTGCCCGAAAAAAATGATGTTTAAGAACAAGTTGATCATGGTGAGTTTGTTCGAAATGTATACTCAGGAGAGACCGGGAAGCTACCACAGGACATAAAAAGGGGTCTGGCTTCTGGGGTCCTTCAGCGGGTCCCGGACCCCCCACCCAAATGTGCAGATTCCCTTCCACGATTTTTTACAAACTTTTCAGGACATAGTCATCAATGAATTTTTAAGTGCAATATATACTCGAGAGAGCCACTAAATTAATTCAGAACATAAAAAGGCTATGGTTTCTGGGGCCCTTCAGTGGGCTCCAGACCCCCGGCTCAAATGTCCAGCTTCTCTCCCACCTTTTTACAAACTTTCCAGAACATGGTCATCAATGAATTCTTAAGTGCAGCCATTCCCAGGAAAGACCACAAAATTAGTTCAGAACATAAGGAAGGCTATGACTTCTGGGGGCCTTTGGGCGGGCCCCAGGACCCCTGGCCCAGGTGTGGCTTCCCTTCTACATATACATTTTTCACAGAGTTTCCAGAACATGGTCATCGATGAATTTTTAAGTTCAATTTATTCCCAGAAGAAGGCCACAAAATAAGTTCAGAACATAAAAAGGGCTATGACTTCTGGGGCCCCAGACCCCCGGCCAAAATGGGTAGCTTCCCTTTTACTTTCTACCAAAGTTTCCAGAACATGATCATCGATGAATTTTTAAGTGCAATTTTAACATGGCATCAGTATCTAGATTCGGCAATGTTTGAGCAGCCAAAGCCTGTCTCTAATAAGTGTTAGAGACCGGCATTTGAGACCGGCTGCTGTTTGCCATGACGTCGTTGTTTTGTTTACATAATATGCGCTTCTACGCATGCGTTGTCATAGCTATTTCATGGATCTTTTTCTTTCCGGACCGAAACTGTGGGTCTCTCCCAGGTTGAAAACTTTGCAGTTTCATTCACTTCGAAGGCAAAATAAGCGATATTCCAGCTTAAAAACATATGGAAATCAAGTGAGACATAATTAAAAAGTAATGCCATGTTATAATCGGGATAAAAACTGGTTTGCCATGACGTTTGTGGCGATTAGAAACGCCCTCGGGACTATGCCGCTACATTTGAGAACTCCCCGTCGGGTCGCTCTCAAATCTGCGACACAATCCCTCGAGCGTTTCTAATCGTCACAAACATCATGGCAAACCAGTTTGTATCCCTTAATTTATTCCCAGGAGAAGGCCACAAAATAAGTTCAGATTATAAAAAGGGCTATGACTTCTGGGGCCCTTAAGCAGGCCCCAGACACCCGGCCAAAATGGGTAGCTTCTCTTCTACTTTTACCAGAGTTTCCAGAACATGGTCATCGATGAATTTTTAAGTGCAATTTATTCCCAGGACAGGCCACAAAACTAATACAGAAGATAAAAAGACTCTGATTTCTGGGCCCTTCAGCAGGCCCGAAACCCCCCTCCCTCCAAGCTGAGACATTCACTTCGTTTCTAGTTTTTGCATTTATTATGAAAGTATGGCGATCAATGGGTAATCAAATGAAAATTAAAAACCCAGGAGATACCATCAACTTACCTCAAGTCATAAAAAAGACTCTGGCTTCGGGGTCTCTTGAGTGGGCCCCAAACCCATACTGGCACAGGCTCGCTTCACTCACAACTTTTTTTACAAATATACCAGGTGCAAGAAGTGGGATTTACACCCAGGAAATACCAGAAAGCTACCACAGGACAGAACAAAGGCTCTGGCTTCTGGAACCCTTGAGCGGGCCCCAGGCCCCAGGCCGTATAATGTTGGACCCCCTCTTTTCAAATTCCTGGATCCGCCCCTGAGCAATGCGGTGATACAGAAACTGAAAGGTTTATTTGCTCGATGGGGAATCCCGCAGGAAGTTGTTAGTGACAACGGAACACAGTATAGCTCCCGAGAGTTCGCTAATTTTGCTCGTGAGTACGGATTTTCACACGTGACATCAAGCCCTCACCAACCACATAGCAACGGTGCAGCCGAAAGAGCCTTGGCAGTTGCCAAGAAAATCCTTGCACAAGATGACCCCCACATTGCACTCATGAGCTACCGTTCCACTGCCGTATCAGCTACAGGCTACAGCCCGTCAGAGCTGATGATGGGGAGAAGTATCGGGACAACGTCACCGACCCTGGAGCGCAACTTGAGGCCAAGGTGGCCGGATCGGAAGGATGTTCAGATAAACGACGAACGGGCAAAATCTGACTATCGGTATTACTACAATCGTCGTTATTCAACAAGAGAGCTGCCTGAGGTACCAGTTGGTGCACGTGTTCGTGTACGCACGAACAAGGCCCCGGATTGGTCACGTACAGCACGTGTCATACCACCCACTGGCAAGCCGTCCATGCGATCATGCAACATCCGAGATGATCAGGGGCGTATCCTCCGTCGTGATCGCCAAGACGTCCGACCAGACGCGTCGTATGATCCACACACTGTACCCAGCACCATGCCTGACTCGAACGAGACACCACCAGTACCAGTTATCGGTACACAAGCGGCGCTCCCAATGGATTCACCAGAGCTGAGTACAACACGTACAGTACAGTCGGTACCAGTACGACGTTCGACGCGAGTGAAGACAACACCCAGCCGTCTCATAGAAGAAATCTGATTCAGTGACATTAAAAGTTTCCAGAGTATGAACATTTTGTTTTGAACTATAATGTTGCCATTGGTTTGACATATATGCATGTAGTTACTTTGTTTGTCACTATAACAGTGAATTTCTTTAAAGGGGGAGATGTCATGATAATGCATTTATACATCATAATGTTTTACATGTGAATCATAATGGTACCATGTTTCCACTGTACGTCTGTTCTATGTTGTGACCGTGACCTACGTTAGTGACGTAATAAAGACACACGTGAGTTACGCCAATGGCCGGCTACTTGTTATGACAGCTGTTTCCGTGCATGACTTTTGGGTGGTAAACAAATGACGTCATATGCTACCCTCGGGGTAAGTTGAAACATACAAGTTCGGGGGCAAGTTGGAACGTACCTCGCCCATGTATTCGTGAGCCACCATCAACAATCCTACACTCGAATATGTCTATTGACACTTAGTTTATCAATACTCAGTCTGGTTTTAGTTTGTTTTAATAAATATCATAATTATAGGCGCTGGTTTGATTAATAAAAAGTCTAATATGACTAGGACCCAGCAAACTCATATAGGGTATTGATGCACTGCGTAGTCTAGGTCTATGTGCATCCTTGATTTTTAACCTGATTCTCGTTTTAATTATTCCTCTAGAGTAGGATACGAAACTACAGAAGGAACGTACGTTAGTCGTCGTGGAACTTAGCCAGATGTGTTGATGAGAGGAGGGAGGAAAGTTTTGATCGACCGCAGATCAAATAGAGGAGTGACGGGTTGGAGGAGGGGGGTGGGGGCGGAGGTCGTTTGCTCATAATGTATGTTAAACATTTGATACAAACAGGCTTGTGCAAACATTGTTTTAAATTTCCAGCTGCCAATGCAAAATTCAAATTGGAATTGATGTGATTATATGGCCTATATCAGAAACTCGTATATCTGCCCATAAGTTAACATCTCATTGTTAAAAGTGTTTTCGATGTTTTTACATTTAGGCCTAAATTTTCATGGATTGTTCAATACATTTTCCCCCAAAGTTTTTATTCAATTGACATGTAGCGTCACTGAAAGTATTTTGTCTGACATGAGCCGTCAAATCGTGTTGCTATGGTGATATAAGCTTCTCTACCATGCAGTGAATGAGTGTTTCAACTTACCCCGGTGCCGGGGTAAGTTGAAACATTCTGGGGACGATTATTATTCGTGATTTGTAAGAATAATTATTTTTTCATTAGCCATATCATTGACTAAAAGTGTAGTGCTCGGGGAGACATGTTATTCCATATGAACCGTTTAACTATATTATCAAACTACACTTTTCCATGACGAGACAAAACAATTGTGTTTCAAGCTGGCCCGGTATCCCCTACATGTACGGATTACATGTATGGAGTATATGTTTACATTGTCATTACCGAATTTGATAGACTAAATGGATCAAAATTGGTTGACAGTAATCATTGTCTCATATGTAGCAGAAAATTAGATCTGACAAAGCCTGAATGCACCGTTTCCAAATCCACGGACCAAGGACTACGGACTATACTGGAAGCTTCAGATATTCGCAGAGACAATGTTTATGAGAGGATTGAATCACACAGAGACGACATTCGATCAGGAGCAGTATGCATAGCGTATCATAAAACATGCAGGGCGACATATAACAGCAAATTGAACTTGAAGTATGGAACAGAATGACAGACAAGTCACCGGACCATCTCAATGGTCCAGACACCATTCCGGCCATGGCCGGACCAATAATTTGGAGATTATTTTTACATATTTCATTAATTCATGAGAAATAAACTAGTAAAGGGTATTGACAATATTGAAGTAGCATTACTTATTTCTTCTGGGTATAACCGAGGTGTAGCAATGTGAATTTTGTGGGGGAGGGGAGTAGGAGGTGCGCCCCTTTAATTTCAGGACCCTGATGATAGCATCTAGCTCGATTTTTGTATATGTGTCTTTTGTTCCTGTTTCCCCCTGAAATATATTCATTTGTCACATGCAAATTTGCATACGGAATATATTATATAGACCGATTATTTTCTTTTGAACATGTGCATGTGACAAAATCATCTATTGGTAGACATAAATATTTTGATTTTGCCCCTTTTTAGGTTACCGAACCTTTGGCCCGAAAACCTATTGCCATGGCGTTGCGTCCGTCGTCGTCCGTCAACATTAATATCTTTAAAGTTTACGATCGAATCTTCCTGAAATTTTGCACAAAAATGCCTAAAAATATTTCGAGAGGGAGATATTTTTTTTAGTTTTTTGATTTTAGCATTGTTTTTAAAATGGCGGCCATTTTCGACGAAAAACGTCCGATTTTGGACTTTGGCGGCCATTTTTCTCAAAAACAGTTCAGACAGTTTTGAGATTTTCATTTCAAAAGATTCTCCTCATACACCTCTGTGATGTGTATAAGTTTCGTTGCCCTTGAATCGACGGTCTGCATGTGGCGGCCATTTTGGTTGTTTTTTATGGGAGCCTAATGGGAGTTTCCTATGTTAAATTATCCTATGCTTTATAATGGGACAGATTATGTGAAATATCTCACTTGATATTGAGATCAGAGATTAGGAATCAATATTGGAAATGATATATGCTGAATGTTCTCATGACCTTGAATTTGACCTTTGACCTGCTTTTTTCAAGGTCAGAGCACAAAATGGTCAATATCTCGCTTATTATTGACTTTACAGCTTGGGACATATAGGAAATGATGTATGCCGAATATTTTGATGACCTTGAATTTGACCTTTGACCTCATTTTCAAGGCCAGAGGACAAAATGTCTAATATCTGGCTTATTATCGACTTTACAACTTGAGATTCAATTGTGGACATATAGGAAATGATACATGCTGAATATTGTCATGACATTGAATTTGACCTTTAACCTCATTTTCAAGATCAGAGCACAGATTGGCTAATATCTCGCTTATTATCAAATTACAGATTAGGGATCAATTGTGGACATATAGGAAATGATATATGCTGAATATTGTCGTGACCTTGATTTTGACTTTTGGGCACATTTCCAACGTTTCAGAGGATAAAATGTCTAATATCTTGTTTATTATCAATTTTGCAACTTAGGATTCAATTGTGGACATGCAGCAAATGATATATGCCGAATATTCTGATGACCTTTAATTTGACTTTTGCTTTCATTTTCAAGGTCACGGGACATAATGACTATTTAATTATTATTGAATGTACAGGTTAGTAATCAATTGTGAATGTATAGGAAATCATATATGCTGAATACTCTCGTGACTTTGAATTTGACCATTGACCTCATTTTCAAAGCCACGGGACAAACTAGCTATTATATATTGTCTGGTAACCTATCTTAACCCTTGGGCTAATTTGTTTGTTTTTCTATTTTCGCATTTTTTTTCCAAAATGGCGGTCATTCTTGTCGAAAAATAACCAATTTTGAACTTTGGCAGCCATTTTCTCAAAAACTGTCTGATCAGTTTTGAGAGTTTTGTCTCAAAAGATTCTCCTCATGTACCTCTGAGATATGTATAAGTTTGGGTGCTCTTGAATCGCTGGTCTGCGTGTGGCAGCCATCTTGATTCTTCTCCTTTCATTTTCCCCATGCTTTTCCAATTAAAGTATTAGTGAAGTACAGACATAACACTACGACATATCTCAATGGTCTTTACGGTTTGTCAATATCACTATGCGTTCAAAAGTTACAGACATTTGAAATTACACTTGCGAAAAAAAAATATGTTGAAACATTGCAGGGTGAGCTTTTAAATGTTGCCATGGCAAACAGACATTTTCTTTCCTTATACCAATAGTTGATATATCGGCTCATAAATGTTGCTGTTCATGTATCCAATGTTTCATGAATGACTATTGATCTCCATCTTTGTCAGTGTCCATTCTGAAATATGGATTTCCATTCAATATTCAGGCCCTAGCAACGGTGGTTGCTATGGGTCCTTCCCATGGCAACCATGGATATGGGAGGTATGAATGTTTCTGATTACATGGACTAGTATTATATAAAAAGAAACGTATCTCACAAAATGGATAGTCGAATTGTTTATTGATTAGAACACTTGCAGTTTACATCTGATTTCTGGTGTAAATTCCCGTGTTATAAATTTGGATGGATATGTACTTATTTCTTTAACTTCCTTGAATACTTTCAATATACATGGAAATGTTGTGAGTATTTCTTGATTGCCTCAGTTTTCTCTGTTTTTATTGAATATATCGGGATTTACAAAACGATAAATGTATTGACATGATTACAGGTTTGGAGACGCCAGCATCATTCTTGGGTACATGATGTGGTGGTTGCCATAGCAACCAAATGTAAAACCAACCATTCTTCTTCCATACTACAAGTGAGCCAATAGTCCAGAGATTTATTGGTGATGTATTCCATGATCGTACCATATGTGGTGTTCTTTTATTTTATAATTTGCAAGACCATGTCAATTATGTGTCTTACTTTTGATCGTACATTACCATTCAATGGTTACTATGGAAACGGCCCGATTACAGTATGAAGAACACAATCGCGGTGAATACAACCATGATATTCAAAAAGATGAGAAAATTTCATTTAAGAGGACATAGGTTTTGGCTTGTTATACCTCCGGTTGGGGTTAGTCCACTTTTTAAGCCCCTTTTTCATAATTCCCACAGCTCTATAAACTATAATAGATGTTAATACGTGAATCGGAAAGACGATATTAATCGATTCATTGTCATGACTGAAATCAAAGAACAAAGAGGATCTTTGCTCAAATCGATTTGGTGCGCCACCTGTCGAATGCCTTCCATACCGCCGCGGATTTACTTTTGCACGGTTGAGTGATTCCGTGATTACTTTACCTGCGAGCTCGGTGGCGCCCCCACAATAACAATCACACACAGGTGCGCGTGGAGGTTCTGGATCATGGACAAGTTGTTTATTCTGTCAGTATTAGCCACATGGCTGGGCTATGTTCAACCCGCCACGATCAGACAACTGATAGAAGCCAGAACAGACTTGTCAGAGGTGAGATTCAATCACCACGAGAAAATGTTAACGTTCAAATACTCATTATACATTAGCAGTCTGTTAGCAGTCATTTACACTGTTTAAATCAGTTGACAACAGGACAGTGAAAGTTTATCCTGTTTACTACCTCCATCTCAGATCAAGCGAGCGGAGCTCGCGTCGCTTGGACTGCCTCCATCTAAGCCCCCCAAACACCCTATATTTGATGGAGTAAGGGACATACATTTTGTAAAGGACCACAATGAAACAGATTTTAATTCCTTTAAAGACCTAGTAACATGCCGATGAAAGTACTTTTCATTTAGTCTATTATGAATAGTTTTCAATAAATTAGGACAAATTTTACAAATACAATCAAATAGGCACTCCTTCCGTAAACTGCCGAAGATTTTGATCCAGATTTTAGTGAGGGTCACGTGGTTGGTGACGTCAGTTGAGGCAGAACTGAAAGTACATGTGCATGTAGCCAGGAAGGTAAACTGGATGTCGCATATTCATTTCCCGGGTGTATGTTTGACAATTCAAGTGAACGGGTGAGATAGTCGGGGAATACGGCATTTCTTGTCTTGAGATTTAGAATCAGTACAATTTATTCACCCAGAACAGAGGTTTGTTGAATTGCAAGATGTCCAGTATTTCCTGGTTTTTGCGTGTTTTCTGTTGAATCACATGCATTTTAAAGAGATTTTCCATCTTTGAGCTGACCGCCCAAATTACGTATTTTAAGTTTATGGCGAGCCATCAAAGCACATTTTGCCTCAACTAGCGTCACGATTACGGAAACTGCCGAAGCTGGTTTCTTCATGGGCATTTCTTCATGGGCATTGTTATACTGGCTCAATATACTCGATTACATGTCACAGTTATTAGTTACCAATTAACGCGAACATCTTTTTTTATCAACAAATGTCCACAATAGCTTTTTCTGAACAAGAATAAAACCATATAATGGTACCTTGCTACTATGACTTTAAGTTATTTGAATATCTTTCGAACAAGTTATATTGAATAACGTTTTATTATTGTACGTGTGTATTCATTCTACAGGAATTGAACTCTTTATTTATTATTTCCACACAGCTCAAAAACTACTTCAAGGACTTGAACTCAGACCACTATAGAACATTGAACAGCGCCTCTCGCACATTCACATTTTTTGCGCCCAACAATGAAGCGTTTGCCCGAATGCCAGCAGAACTCAAGTCACGCTTACAGTCTCCATCACAGAAACGGCGGCTATTCAACACACTGATGGACTACCACACAGGTATCATAGGCATAGCCACCTGCAATAGTATGTGTCTGATAGTGTCTGAGAAATCTTCAAGAAGTATATAGTATAATCATATGATTGTACACCTTTCATCATAAAGAATGTGGATTGTTAAAAATAGCATCAAAATATGCACATGTATATATACTTACATATACATATATATATCAAGCACAATATGCTTGACAATATTGTTATCACTGGTTTGTACATCTATATCTAGAAGCGTTTATATTATACAGCGGTACTTAAAACATTAATAACAGAAATAATTCTCCTATGGTCCATGCATGTGGTTGACGATATTATATTGAGGGGGGGGGGGGGTATTGTGCCAGTATTGTGTAATTTTGCGTTGTCTTTTTCCTGTCCATTAGCTGGCAAATATACATGATTTTTGCAGTTGATTATAACCCGATCAACCCAGACATGGGGCTGATGAGCTCAGAGTTCAAGGAACGACCCCGTAAAATGGCTTCGATGGGCGGGTCCAAGCTATTCTACTTGAAACACCGGGAGGTGAGACACAGAGCAACGATGTTCAGAGTCTCTGAAATGGTATGCAACTCCAAACAATCTCTGACTCCAGTTTTAAGTGATGAGCTTGTATGCTATCTTGTGTTGCAGCGTTACTACGTGAACGATGCGCATGTGGTGGAGCCGGACATACAGGCCAGTAACGGGGTGCTACACATACTGGACGCAGTACTCAGTCCGGTGGCTGTACAGCAGTCGCTCTTTGCTTACATTGAGGATCCAAAGAATACGGTCTTCACGTGGGTCATTGATCGATTCTTGTTATTGTCTTGGTACCTTAGTTGTTATTTCTGTTGTTGCTGGCAAAAAATATTATTCACTCAACTAGGCAGTGAACAACTGTATGCTTTCGAAAATTCTATAAAATAACTAGAATCTATCATCAATATAATTAGCTGCATGCTCACATCATACATGTAGTAGTACCTTTTAAGCACGTGAACGACTGGTCGGTGTGCATTATCAAAAATTTGATTTGACATTGATCAATAACTGATGTGTAGATGAGAAGCAGATTGTTAAGACATCTGACAAGACGGTCATTGCTCTTTGGTTGCAGCGAGTTCCTGAAGATGCTGGAGTCATACGATCAAAGTGTTGGTCTGGCAGTCAGCTGTCTCAGTAATGATGACCGATCTTCCACTTTATTTGCACCTACCGATGAAGCTTTTGCTCGAATTCCGAACGGGGTTATCATCCAACTGCGCAACTCTCCAAATGAACTCAGAAAGGTATGTCCTTGAGCATGATGGCCTGGGATCTCAACTTGTCGGATTTCCTAGTCTAAGACGGAGGTCAGAACCTGTAATCAGCTGACACAGAAGCTCCCTCTGTCATTGATACAGAAATAACATCAGGTAGCCTTGGCGTTATCATTGCAAAATTGATAAAAAGACAGCTTCCAACTTGAAATTATATTATGCACCGAGTATGGGAAGTCAACAACCAGAGATTTCAGATTTAGCGAGGTTTGCTATTGCTATGTACATATCTTGACTATGGTGTTTTTCCTGGGTGTAGGTAGTGGACAGCCATGTTATCTGTGACGAAGTCTACCCCAAGACTCTGATCAACGAGACTGCCCCGGCTCCACTAGAGGGCGCTCTTGAGGGCCAACTGGAGCCGTCCCGCTATGGCTTTGACTGTACGTATCACAGGTCATCCGCTACAAAATACATGTTGTATACAAAGATGTTTTGCAAACATGTCTGTGACTGTTCGTAACACAGACCACCTGATAGAACAGCCGTGAAGTAGTAACCCATGGATACTTCAAGTATTACATGAGGCGATACATTTTTAGGTTACCGGACCTATGGTCCGATAACCTATTGGCATGGCGTTGCGTCCGTCGTCGTCCGTCGTCGTCGTCCACATTTTTATCTTTTTTGTTTACCGGCGAATTTTTCTGAAATTTTGCACAAAAATACTTAAAAATAATTCAAGAAGGAGGTATTTTTTAGTTTTTTGATTTTCGCATTTTTTTTCAAAATGGCGGCCGTTTTCGTCGAAAAATGCCTGATTTTGGACTTTGGCGGCCATTTTCTCAAAATCTGTTGAAACTCGGCCCAAATAGGGCTTTCCCATGTTAAATTCTCCTATGCTTTATAATGGGACGTATTACATGTATGCCTAATATCTCACTTAATATTGAGATTAGAGACTAGGAATCAATTGTGGACATATAGGAAATGATATATTCCGAATATTCTCGTGACCTTGAATTTGACCTCTGACCTCAGTTTCAAGGTCAGAGCACAAAGTGGCTTATATCTCGCTTATTATCGACTCTACAGCTTAGGAATCAATTGTGGACATATAGGAAATGATATATGCTGAATATTCTGATGACCTTGAATTTGACCTTCGCCCCCATTTTCAAGGTCATAGGACAGAATGGCTGATAACTCGCTTGTTATCAACTTCACAGGTTAGGAATCAGTTATGAACATATAGGAAATGATATATGCAGATTATCGTCATGACCTTGAATTTGACCTTCGACCTCATTTTCAAGGTCATAGGACAAAATGGCTAATATCTCGCTTGTTATCGACTTCACAGCTTAGGAATCAGTTATGAACATATAGGAAATGATATATGCAGATTATTGTCATGACCTTGAATTTGACCTTTGACCTCATTTTCAAGGTCACACGACAAAATGGCTAATATCTCACTTATTATCAATTTTACTGCTTGGGAATCAATTGTGGACATATAGGAAATGATATATGCTGAATATTCTCGGGACCTTGAATTCGACCTCTGACCTCATTTTCAAGGTCACAGGAAAAAAAGTTCAATATCTTGCTCCTCTATTGACTGTATGGCTTGGGAATCAATTGTAGACATATAGAAAATGATATTTTCATTTTCAAGGCCACAGCACAAAATTGCTAATATCTCTCTGATTATTGAATTTACAGCTTAGCAATCAACTGTGGACATGATATATGTTTAATATTATATATGCTGAATATTCTCTTGACCTTGAATTCAACCAGTGACCTGGCTAACATCTAAAATATTTAAACATTGTCCGGTAACCTATCTTCGGCCCTTGGCCTAATTTTTAGGTTACCGGACCTTTGGTCCAATAACCTATTGCCATGGCGTTGCGTCCGGCGTCCGTCCGTCCGTTCACATTTATATCTTTGAAGTTTATGATGGAATATTTCTGAAATTTTGCACAAAAATACCTAAAAATATTTCCAGGAAAGGTTTTTTTTTAGTTTTCTGATTTTCGAATTTTTTTCAAAATGGCGGCCGCTTTCGTAAAAAAATGGCCAATTTTGGACTTTGACGGTCGTTTTCTCAAAATCTGTTCAGTAACTTTTTTTCTTATCGATGCATAACACTCCTCATAGGTACCCCTGTGACATGTATAAATTTCGTTGCCCCTGAATCGCTCAAAGTGGGCCATTTTGGGCCCAATCTCGGCCCAGATGGGACTTTCCCATGTTGAATTCTCCTATGCTTTATAATGGGACACATTAAGCCTAATATCTCACTTAATATTGAGATTAGAGACTAGGGATCAATTGTGGAGATATAGGAAATGATATATCCTGAATATTCTGGTGACCTTGAATTTGACCTCTGACCTCGGTTTCAAGGTCAGAGGGCCATTTTCGTCGAAAAATGGCCAATTTTGGACTTTGACGGTCGTTTTTTCTCAGAATCTGTTCAGTAACTTTTTTTCTTATCAATGCATAACACTCCTCATATGTACCCCTGTGACACGTATAAATTTCGTTGCCCTTGAATCGCTCGAAGTGGGCCATTTTAGGCCCAAACTCAGCCCAAATGGGACTTTCCCATGTTAAATTCTCCTATGGTTTATAATGGGACACATTAAGCCTAATATCTCACTTAATATTGAGATTAAAGACTAGGAATCAATTGTGGACATATAGGAAATGATATATGCTGAATATTCTCAGGGTCTTGAATTTGACCTCTGACCTCGGTTTCAAGGTCAGAGCATAAAATGTCTAATATCTTGCTTATTATCGACTTTACAGCTTAGGAATCAATTGTGGACATATAGGAAATGATATATGCCGAATATTCTGATGACCTTGAATTTGACCTTTGACCTCATTTTCAAGGTCACACCACAAAATGGTTAATATCTCACTTATTATCGATTTTACAGCTTAGGGATCAATTGTGGACATATAGAAAATGATATATGCTGAATATTCTCGTGACCTTGAATTTGACTTCTGGCCTCAGTTTCAGAGCACAAAATGGGTAATATCTCGCTTATTATTGACTTTACAGTGTAGGAGTCAATTATGAACTTATAGGAAATGATATATATGCAGATTATTGTCATGACCTTGAATTTGACCTTTGACCTCATTTTCAAGGTCAGATCACAAAATGGCTAATATCTCACTTAATATCGACTTTACAGCTTAGGAATCAATTGTGAACATGCTAGAAATGATATGGGCAGAATATTCTCGTGACCTAGAATTGACCAACTACCTTAATTTCAAGGTCATGGGACAAAAGGCTAATATCTAAAATATACATTGTCCGGTAACCTTTCTTAGCCCTTGGGCTAATTTTATACAAAACGTGTTTGCGTCCAGTGTACATCAGGAACGACTGCGTACAAGGGAGGATGTCCGGTAGCAGTATTATAACGAGTTCTGGAATCCTTCACCCGGTCAACACAGTGCTCGGCTTCCGACACAACAGCCTCTTGGACGAGATAGAGTCTCGAAACAACCTCCGGTACGTCTTTCTGTAAATCTTGGTTTAATGTACATTTTATGTACATGTACTGTGCAAAATTTTGATATTGCACATATATATCCTCAACATATGAGCATTTTGGTGAAGATTTGTGAAATTGGTACATGTACTGTAATTGGGCCTTCATGCACAGACAATATAACGAAGTGTGTGTTTTTCAGTCGGTTCTATGGACATATCCAGAGTTCTAACGTAGTCCGAGGAGAGCTCCTGTGGGAGGGTCTGCCAGGAACCAGAGTGCCACAGGACCAAGTCTACACCATCTTCGTACCCACCAACGATGGCATGCACAACTCTGATCTCACACAACGGAACCTGGACAATGTGCGTCCTCACAATACATCACCAACTGCTTATACTTTTGTTGTTCATTCATGTGTTGAATCAGCCTCGGTAAAGGTTATGATATCTAGCTACATGTAAATGCCATTCACTCTTCTGAAGTGACACACAATGTAGATTTCTTTCACCAAACAGATTCTACACTATCACATGGTCAAGGGGATGTATACGATGCAAGACATGCTGAACAATGTACAGAAGACAACAATGGGTTATGGAGAGTTCTCTAGCTCCCTAGTACCACTCAAGGTGTCCACCCGGACGGACCCCGACACTGGAATCCTTGGTACAGTTACTGTAAAAACACTTTTTTTCGCGGGTATTAAATTTCGCGGTTTTACCCCCAGGCAATTTCGCGGGGATTTAATTTCGCAGTTCAGTGATTGCCAGTAGATCTAATCGCGTAAAGAATTTGCAGTTGATGGACATCACAGTATATCAATGCAATTGGTGTGAGAAATGGAAAGTCACAGGAAATCAAATCAGATTTTATTTGAAATTTTAAACACAAACGTCAAACAAGTCATGCTTGGTCTGCAAAAGCTTGAACTTGGTGCAGATGTCATCGGCACCAAGTTCAAGCACGTGCCATGCAGACGCTAGCGACCGGTATCTGGGCACTGTAACTAACGTAATTCTGCGCGTTATGATTAGCAACAGCGTATTGTGCTATGGACGGGCACAAACCTCAAAATTAATTTTCGCGGGAGACTTATTTTAGCGAGGTATTTAATTTCGCGGATCTACCCTTACCGCGAAATAAGTACCGCGCGAAAATTAGTACTTTTACAGTACTGTCTAACACTTAACTCATGACCATGATTATTGCCAAACATCACAAATCTCAGGAGTTTTTTGGTACGTGTTTCAGAGACATTTGTGGAGGTGAATTATGTTTTTGCCAAGGTCCTCCTGGGGGACATTTGTGTCAAGAATGGACTGCTTCACATTATAGACAATGTACTGGGTGTACCGATCCAGCAGAGCATGAAGTTCATGTACAACCAACCCGAACTCAGGTAAGGAGAAAATGTGGGAATACTGCAAGAGAGGAACGAAACTAGAATTAAAAAGATACATGTAGTATCGTCTCTCGATATTTTTACTGGGATCATTCTTGTTCATAATTTGAAGATTTTATGATCGGCAGATGCACAAATTGGGTTTGACTCAGATATCTGAAGGATATACTTTCTTTCCAGCGAGTACACACGGAAGATCAACAGTCTTCGTCTTGACGGCGACATCAACAATAAACCGCTGACCATCTTCGCACCAACCAATAGGGCTTTTGAACGCATGAGACAAACAAATATAGGAACTCAACTGCTAGATAGTGAAAACATGGCACAATTCCGCAATGTAAGTATACCTCCTTATTCCTTACCATATTTTACATTACATCAAAAAGTTTTGGGAAGCGAATGCATGTAGAGTTCATGTATAACCAGCCCGACTACCAGTACACAAAAGGAGCAAAACTAAAATTTAAGAGATTCATTCAAACTCTAGTATCCCCTCTGGATATATTTACTGTGAAAATCGAATGTGTTACCGGTGCTGACCAGCATCAAGTGATTGAATGCCTTACGTTGTCTATTTAGGTGATGCTGAGACACATGGTCAGAGGAAATGGCATCATATTGACAGACAACGCTGTACCCAAGAATCTGAAATCAGAGTTTGATCAAATAGCAGTTAAAAAAGTTGGATGTAAGTTGCAATTCAAAAGTTTCTTTAACCGTAAAAACCTGATAGTTTAGCTCGATCATATTATCCTTTATTGTTTAGCTTATTGTACAGAAAGCTGTGTATTTATCTGAAAGCACTAACTCATTGAATGTATAAGGCCAGTCCATGAATGCATAAATTGTGACCTTTTTCAGCACAATATTACGTGACCTTCAATCGAGACCAGGACGTGCTGATTACACGGCTCAACATGCGTACGAGGAACGCCGTAATCCACATTGTGGACGAGGTGATGTTTGTGGATGACGTGAGAGCGCTGGAGGTGACTGGTCGATGCAGTAACCGCACGACGTCGCTACCCCTCATAGTACTGCTGCTACTGGTCATACACCAGTCACTTCGATGACACCAGTAACAGCATCTCAGCCTGCATCGTTGTTCTGTTTGTTATTGTCAATTAGTGTGCCTTTTGATCCTGTTGCGAAAATATGTGCTATATTGCGAAAATCCTTCTGACTATTGTCAAAAAATCCAAGTACCAGTATTTTATGTGTGGAAAATTTGTGCTTGTGTATCAGCTCCTGCAGTGATTCATCAAAAGTGATACATTAATCAGGAACACCAAACATTCTGTCAAATATGTCAAGGAATGTCCGTCTTCAGGGTTACAGAGAAATCTCAGCAAACCCTTCATTGCACAACACCATCACCCATGTCATTAATGATACCATCTTCAGGTAGTAATCTGAAGATTTATATTAATTGTGAACCTTTTGTTGCATTTTATTGTGATTGAAATGTGTTTTTCCAAAACATTTTGATGTAATATACATTTGCATCTATATGTTACTGTTGAATAAGATGAGAAGTCCAGATCTGAACATTCTTAAATTTTATACATTTATATTCATATACATTCTTTATAATTAGATACTCCATACATGAATATCAGGTGTTCATTTTGTCATGTCATTCATTGTTGATAGAAAAGGGTAGATCTGAATATTTTTTTTACATTTTATGTATACTTTTGTGCATATAGAATTGTATAGATTTGCATGTAGGCTTACAAATGTCTTATTCACACAGTCCTTTACAATGTACATAATATATACAAATATTCAATCAATTTCGAAGTTTGTGCAAGCCAAGTACATGTATGAAAAATCTAAAATCCAACATGACATACATGTACATTGTATATATTACTAAAGGCATGACCAAACACCAACTTTGTTCAACTCACTCAAGCTTCAATCATTCCTATACATGTGTCCAGATGCATACAATACTTTTAATACCATAATACTCTTCTGTCTGTACCTATTCACTCACTCGTACACCATTCCATGTGGTATTGTGGACACTTGTGTGCATTCCATCTCATAGCATTTGAACATGTATTTCATATCAAACATATTTCCCCACTATAATCAATTGAATAAAATAAATGAAAGATGACGTTTTTGTTCAATACCTGTACATATTATTGACATCACAGAAAAGTGCGAAAATGTTCATATTTTACGTGTACTGTATCCAGTGCCAATATATCTATGATGTACGAACAACTAGGAACTAGATCACACATTCAACTTTCGAGTTAGGTAAAACCCTGAGTTCAGTGCCTCATCACATTCAGTAGTAGACAACACAACTTGTGTCACGACGGTTTGATGTCTTGTTTGTATCGAGCTACGAGGTCCTTGACCTCTAACGTGCCCGCCAGGACTTCAGCGCGGATATCGTCATGGTGACGCAGGGTGAAGACAAGCTTGCGAAGTGTACGGCGATACGGGCCCCCGACTAGACGACCATGTTGATGGAAAACTTCTTGTTCTATCAGCTTAGGCAGGTCGTGGCTCAACTAAAAGACAAACACAATGGTGAGATTTACAGCACAAAAACTCAAATTGTCGTCCAATTTGACTTTATCATTGCTGCTTGTATAAACTTACATCAACACGCAGTGATGCTGCTAAATGTTTCTCCCCTGTTCTTTTCAGCTCTTCTGTTTTGTGGTCACATCTGACTTCAATCAGGGGTTTATCAAGCTTGGCTTCGAAAAACTTTTTCCAGTCGTTTACGATCTTCGTAGCCAGAGAGGACACTTCGCTATCTGAGTGTTTCGTCAGTCTGTTCACTGTGTGACCTGCAAAACGTGACATCAATAATCATCATTAGATATTATTGGAACAAATTCATCTTTTCAATTGATATTTGGTGCAGTACATGATTAATCCATACTTGATAAGATTTGTCACACATACCAATTTTAGTAGATTTCAAAACAGTCCTTGATGGAGTCTTTTTGTTGAGTTCATTCAGTGCCTCTATTAACTTTTCTTTGGTTTGGTTTTGAACCTTTAAAATCGTTTTCTGGCGAATGATGTCTTCAACCACAACAACGCCCTGAAACAAGGGTAAGGCTTGTGAAATGTGATTAAATTCTCATTGAAACCAAAATAACCATGCACATACGTGTTCCAAATAGAAAATCCCAAATAGATCTATCATGTCTATGCTTTACAGGCGAATCACCATGATATGATCAGATGATTGGGCAGAAATAAGTGTTTTGCAAAATAAAACTTGACTTTACCACAAGTGATACACAGTAAAGTTTCACGCCAAGAATTCAGTCACGATCACTAAAACTACAGTCTGTTAGCACTAAGTATTATGCATGAACTGATCAGATAGATGTCCACACTACACAGTACTAAATGCATGTCGTATGGCCCCATTTTTTGGATGCAGATACCCCACAGGAGTGAGGTGGGGGGGGGGGACAATATCAACATGAATTTGGCCTCACATGTACTTGACATTCCGGTTTACCATATGGCATATATCAAATTTGTTAGAAAATTTGCCATATTACGTACATGTAGAAATACATTGTCAGCAGGAATACACAAGACAGAATATCTCATGTATTTCTGATGACCCAGCTGTCAATTTCATCGAGCGCGAGTGGCTTCGTGCTAGATGAGTGGGGCACTGCAGTCTGCAGGACTATGTCAGATACTGTACAGATTCATGTAGTTGTGATGCACCCAACTTGACAATAAGTATCCGTGAAAGTATCTGTTTGAAATCAAAATAAAGCATCAACCAACTCGCTCCAAACAAATCTCAAATGAACATATTATCGAGTTGGGTGCGTCACAAAGTTTCATGTTGATTGTGTTGTACCATTCCCCCCCCCCCCCCCCCCTCACAATTTAATGTATTTATTTTTTGCCTCACATCCTAACAATGGGGTAATAATTTACTTCACAACCCAGGGACAAAGCCGGTACGATCATTGGAACTAACATTTAACAAGAGTAGTTTTAAAAAAATTAGCCCAATGGGCTAGAAAGGTTACCGGAGAAATATACAGAGTTAAGCCGAGAAAGTTGAAGGTCAAATTGAAGGTGACCACTGAAATCGCCATATCTCTAACCTTGAAAATGGGATCAAAGGTTAAATTCTAGATCACCAAACTATTCAGCATACATCATTTCCTATATGTTCACTATGGACCCCTAAGCTGTAAATTTGATAATAAGCGAGATATAAGCCAATTTGTAATCTGACTTTGAAAATAAAATGACTATCCTTGAAATTTAGGTCAAAGGTCAAATTCAATATCATTAAATTATTCAGAATATATCATTTCCTATATGTTCACAATTGATTCCTAAGCTGTAAAGTCGATAATAAGCGAGATATTAGCCATTTTGTCCTGTTGACCTTGAAAATGAGGTCAAAAGTCAAATTCAAGGTCACTAGAATATTCAGCATATATCATTTCCTATATGTTCACAATTGATTTCTAAGCTGTTAAGGCGCTAATAAGCAAGATATTGGCCATTTTGTCATGTGACCTTAAAATGAGGTCAAAGGTCAAATTCAAGGTCATGAGAATATTCAGCATATATCATTTCCTATATGTTCACAATTGATTCCTAAGCTGTAAAGTCGATAATAAGCGAGATATTAGCAATTTTGTCCTGTGACCTTGGAAATGAGGTCAAATGTCAAATTCAAGGTCATGAGAATATTCAGCATATATCATTTCCTATATGTACACAATTGATTCCTAAGCTGTAAAGTCGATAATAAGCGAGATATTAGCCATTTTGTCATGTGACCTTGAAAATGAGGTCAAAGGTCGAATTCAAGGTCATGAGAATTTTCAGCATATATCATTTCCTATATGTTCACAATTGATTCCTAAGCTGTAAAGTCGCTAATAAGCAAGATATTGGCCGTTTTGTCCTGTGACCTTGAAAATGAGGTCAAAGGTCAAATTCAAGGTCACGAGAATTTTCAGCATATATCATTTCCTATATGTTCACAATCGATTCCTAAGCTGTAAAGTCGCTAATAAGCAAGATATTGGCCATTTTGTCCTGTGACCTTGAAAATGAGGTCAAAGCTCAAATTCAAGGCCACGAGAATATTCAGCATATATCATTTCCTATATGTTCACAATTGATTCCTAAGCTGTAAAGTCGATAATAAGCGAGATATTAGCAATTTTGTCCTGCGACCTTGGAAATGAGGTCAAAGGTCAAATTTAAGGTCACGAAAATATTCAGCATATATCATTTCCTATATGTTCACAATTGATTCCTAAACTGTAAAGTCGATAATAAGCGAGATATTAGCCATTTTGTCATGTGACCTTGAAAATGAGGTCAAAGGTCAAATTCAAGGTCACAAGAATATTCAGCATATATCATTTCCTATATGTTCACAACTGATTCCTAAGCTGTAAAGTCGATAATAAGCGAGATATTAGCCATTTTGTCCTGTGACCTTGAAAATGAGGTCAAATGTCAAATTCAAGGTCACGAGAATATTCAGCATATATCATTTCCTATATGTCCACAATTCATTCCTAGTCTCTAATTTCAATATTAAGTGAGATATTAGGCTTAATGTGTGCCATTATAAAGCATAGGAAAATTTAACATGGGAAAGTCACATTTGGGCCGAGTTTGGGCAAAAAATGGCCCACTTCAAGCGATTCAAGCGCAACGAAATTTATACATGTCACAGGGGTACATATGAGGAGTGTTTTTCATCAATAGGAAAAAAAAGTTACTGAACAGATTTTGAGAAAACGACCGTCGAAGTCCAAAATTGGCCATTCTTCGACGAAAACGGCCGCTCTGACCTTTGACAAATTCAAGGTCACGACAATATTCAGCATATATCATTTCCTATATGTCCACAATTGATTCCTAGTCTCTAACCCAATATTAAGTGAGATATTAGGCTTTAATGTGTCCCATTATAAAGCATAGGAGAATTTAACATGGGAAAGTCCCATTTGGGCCGAGTTTGGGCCCAAAATGGCCCACTTCGAGCGATTCAAGCGCAACGAAATTTATACATGTCACAGGGGTACATATGAGCAGTGTTATGCATCAATAAAAAAAAAAGTTACTGGACAGATTTTGAGAAAACTGCCACCAAAGTCCAAAATCAGGAATTTTTCGTCGAAAACGGCCGCCATTTTGAAAAAAATGCGAAAATCAAAAAACTAAAAAATACCTCCCTCTCGAAATATTTTTAGGCATTTTTGTGCAAAATTTCAGAAAAATTTGATCGTAAACTTTAAAGATAAAATTGTTGACGGACGACGACGCCGGACGCATCGCCATGCCAATAGGTTACGGACCATAGGTCCGGTAACCTAAAAATAAGGTAGAAATCGCCAATCATATGAACATGGTCAATCACTTTCGGATGCGTCATGATTGACCAGCGTGGTCAGAGTTTCCCGACCGAAAGAAGAAAGTGAAAACAGATAGGGAAACCCTAAATAAAAAAATCCAAAAACAACCGGTCTTGCTATTAGAGCAATACTAACTCTGGTAAGCGTATTCCAAGGGGTTATCAAGCGGTCTCCCTTTATACACGAAAAACATGTTTTTAGTATGTTTTTGGGGACATGAGAAATGTTTTTCGTGTACTGTTTTTCTTTTTTATTTCGACTCCTAATGTATTGACAGTTATTCTTTAGGCGTCAATAATGGTATATCAGTGTAATTGGTGCAGTATAGCAGCGTAATACACTCAATTTATGTTGAATTAATCGTATTTATAGTCGTTACAGAAATGCATCATAACGCCATCGGACGAACGAACACGTTATTCCGGTGCATCAGCATGAAAATGTTTTTGGGGTCTAAGTCATCATAACGTCAACAGAGGACAGTACGGAAATGTGGCATCATCATCATACGATGAAGATATTTGATATTTACACTATTCGCATTGTTATATGAATCCAAATAGTAGATACTCTTTTTATCATCAGCATTTCATATTATTGGATTCTGTACGGCAAAATAAAATGTAATATACATGTAATAAATCGATCTGGTTTTTAAGCAGACATACGTGTTTCAGGTTTGTTTTTAGGGACATGAAATGTTTTCAGTGTCTGGAAAAATGTTTTTGGGGACACGGCATGTTTTTAGTGTATGGGAGAAGGCTTATAGTATACGGGAAAATGTTTTTAGTGTATGGGAGAAATGTTTTTGGGGACACGAAATGTTTTTAGTGTATGGGAGAAGGCTTATAGTATACGGGAAAATGTGTTTAGTGTATGGGAGAAATGTTTTTGGGGACCTAGTAGCATGCCGATGAAAGTGCTTTTCATTCAGTTCATTATGAATAGTTATCTGTAAATTCAAACGAATTTTACAAATACAATCAATGGGTTTCGAGATATTGAATCAAATAGGCACTCCTTCCGTAAATTGTCGAAAATTTTGATCACGATTTTAGTATGGGTCACGTGGTTTGTGACGTCATTTGAGGCAGTACTGAAAGTACATGTAGCCAGCAAGGTAAACTGCATGTCGCATATTCATTCTCGTTGTGTATGTTTGACAATTCAAGTGAACGGGTGAGATGGTGGGAATACGGCATTTCTTGTCTTGATATTTAGAATCAGTACTATTTATTCTCCCAGAAGGGAGGTTTGTTGAACTGCAAGATGTCCAGTATCTGTTGGTTTTCACGGGTTTTCTTTTGAATCTCGTGCATTTTGGAGTGGTTTTCTATCTTTGAGCTGACCGCCCAAATTACGTGTTTTACGTTTTTGGCCAGCCATCAAAGCACATTTTGCCTCAACTGACGTCACGATTACGGAAACTGCCGAAGCTATTTTTTTTATCGGCATGAGAAGGCGATTGCAATACTGGCTCAATATACTCGATTATATGTCGCGGTTATTAATTACCAATTAACGCGAACATCTTTTTTATCACCAACTGTCCACAATGCCTTTATCTGAACAGGAATAAAACCATATAATGGTACCTTGCTACTATGACTTTAATGCGATCATGGCATGCATTGGCCCACATCTATTGATTTCAATCACATTAACATGTGATTGGGCTGTACAAACAAGAAAATAAATATAGATTCATATAAATCTTCTCTTTTGCTTTTTGTAAGGTACACTTCCAACTACGTTTGCAACCTGCAATATATAATAATACACATGTCATCATGGAGTATTCATACAGACGCTACCCTAAAAACATCAACCTAGCAAGAACGATATTCACAGTTTTTGGCCACCTCTCGTTTACCGGTCAATAAAAACACTTGAGCGGCGCCAGTATTGTATGAAAATAGTACTTTTTGGGCGTATAAACGAATCATTTCAGCTATTGGACCAATTTCCATAGTTATCTAAGTTTTTAGGGGCTTTATCAAGTAGGAAAACCGTACACGAAAAACATTTCACAAGTCCCCAAAAAACATCACTAAAAACGTGTTTTTCGTGTATTAAGTGGGACCCGTTATCAAGCGATAAGGCCGCCAAAGCGATCAAGACGCATATCATCATACCCGTATGCACGAGTGTCATAACACTCATCATCAATCACTTACCCTGTAGTTTGATGGCGGCCTGATCACTTTGGCGGCCTTATCACCTGTACCCGATTCCAAGGCAGGGTAGTTAGAATATCGATCGAAAATACAAGCTCAGCCGTCGAGCAGGGTTAGGGACATACCTACAATTCGTACAATGCAGTGTGTGAGTGTGAACATCTATCCGATCAGCTATGCAAAGATGCATACTGTGCAATAGTACCAGTCCCTTATTATCGCCCAAACATATTCTATATGAGCCTTCGATAGTTGAATCCAGGCTCTGAAACCAGTACCTTCAGTGATTCGATTGTAGATTGTGACATTTGCTTCGGTCTGGCTTTAGCTGGCTTTCTATCGGGTAATGAGCGAGGTTTTCTCACTACATATTTATCCATTTTCACTGGCGTCTTTTCTACTTTTGTTGACAAAATGTCGTTTTTACACCTTCCACTAGGGGGCGCAGATTGTGCTGCGTTCCATTGGGCGCGTTTCTTTATTCCAGTAGAACTTCTAGTAGAGTCTCAAAAGTTATACTTTCTACTAGTAGAAATTAAGAAATGTTCTGCTAGTAGAACTTCTACTGGCATACTGAAACGCACAAAAACTTTATACTAGTAGAAGTTCTACTGGCATAAAGAAACACGCCCATTGTGCTTGTGTTCAACGTGTTTTCGACTAGACAAACAATATCGTCTTCTCTGAGGGCCAAAGGCCCGAAGACGAAATGCCTCCCGTGTAAAAAATCAGCTGAATTTCCGACAACAAAAAAGTCGGAACTTTGAGTCTGTTCTAACTGGCTAAACATCAGGAATGGTACTCACATTTTTGGTCAGAGACGGCTCATGATGTCTATACTTCCTAAATCCAACGAAATATCCACTTGTTATTGTGTTTATCCTCACATTTCACTGTTCTGAAGCCGGCTGGGATACTTTTTCAAACGAATTTCCTGACATCTTTGCCTGCCGAATGACGTCACACGCGCGTGCATTCGAGGGAATCCCCTCGAAAAATGACACGGGATTCCGCACGAGTGCGCGCGCGTGTGACGTCACTCGGCAGGCAAAGATGTCAGGAAATTCGTTTGAAAAAGTATCCCAGCCGGCTTCAGAACAGTGAAATGTGAGGATAAACACAATAACAAGTGGATATTTCGTTGGATTTAGGAAGTATAGACATCATGAGCCGCCTCTGACCAAAAATGTGAGTACCATTCCTGATATTTAGCCAGTTAGAACAGACTCGAAGTTCCGACTTTTTTTTTGTCGGAAATTCAGCAGAATTTTAACACGGGAGGCATTTCGTCTTCGGGCCTTTGGCCCTCAGAGAAGACGATATTGTTTGTCTAGTTTTCGACTTGAGTTACCAAGTTCACGAGCGGAGAGCATTCCATTGCCAATGGGTGTTGACTTTCACTGGATATCAAAATGGATCCTCATGGAGCAGTGGTGCTGATCAATGAGCTATATAAGGGCCCTATAGAGCTCATTGGTGCTGATGATTTTTGTCAAGTATATTCATATTGTTATTTGAACAGAATCTTTGGAATTTATCTTAGGTTACCAAACCTTTGGTCCGATAACCTACATGGCGACGTTGCGTCCGGCCGTCCGTTCACATTTTATCTTTAAAGTTCATGGTCGAATCTCACGAATAGCTACAATATTTTCATCAAAGGTTTTTAGGTGGTTTTTTTTTTTTCGCTTTTTTCCCCTTCAAAATGACGGCCATTTTTGAGGAAAAACGACCAATTTTGGACTTTGGCTGCCATTTTCAACAATCTGTTCAGAAACTTGTTTTCCTAGTTTTGCATAAGCATGATATTTGATTTCGGCTCATTCGTAAGGTGTATGAAGATGGTAGGCCTTGAATCTTTCGAAAAAAAAACAGAAAAGTAGGCTCAAAAGTCCCAAATTATTTAGGATTGTTTAGCTTGTGACACCTTGTGTACATATATGGTAGGCCTTGATTCGCCCGAAATATAGACATAAATAGCCGAAATGTTCAATATTTCACTTTTTGGCACCTTGCTCCAAAACTATGCAGCAAGTTTCTCTTTATATAGTCTTACATGTGGATGACATAAGTGGCTGACGATAAAAGCGGCACCTGGGCCTAGGTTCTCACCCCGCAAAACTGATAAGTCTGAGGCCTCCATTTTCAATTTTGGCCGTGCGATGAACTTGGCATCGTGAGGTGAATGAAATCCTATTTACCACTGGAGAAGTCGAAAACACGAATAACACGAACCCAATGAAACGCTGCACAATAGATGACAAACGGGCACACCTCAGTAGAAAGCTTGTACTTTGAGGATTTGCGGAACCAAGGGGTCTGTTCGTGCAAATGACTATTCTATCTATTCCGATCATTCTGGAATAGCTATTCTCTGTTCGATTTCGGACTAGATTTGCATTCTCTCTTCTGAGAATCGATTCTGCCTCTTGGTTTCAAATCGTCGTAAAGGTTGAATAGATTGTGTTTTTAATTTTAAGACAGCACATGGAGGCCGCCATTCTGGGTCTTGAATGAATTCCAATTCTGTTCTGTTTGTATATTCCAGAAGACTTTTCTGTGTAAGTTATTCCATCATGGGATCAGAAGAAATTAGAATATTATCCAAATCGAACAACCCCAAAGTCAGGTTCTAGGGTTACAGTCTGTGCCCAGCTAACACAAAACATTTTCAAAACGTTATGAGAATGTTATACAAAGGTTATAGTTCTGGAAACGTTTTAATAACGTTTCAAAAACATTATTGGTAGTATTTTCGTTTTTCAACCAACATCACATTTAAACTTGTAACGCCGATAAGGAATCGGCTAATATATGGCATGAGATGAGGGGAATCTCAAAACACAAATATTACCAACATATGATGAAAACGTTTTAAAAACATTTTTAAAATGTTACGAGAAATATATTTTCTGGATACATTATTATAACGTTTTTATAACATTTCTGCATAACTTTCGTATTTATTAGCTATATACACAATTTATGTTAGATTGCGCATTTGCTAAGAACACTGACCGTCCACTTCCCCTCTCGAGTATTGTTTTGCAGTATGAACAAGAATTTTCAGTGAATAATGAAAGATGTTCATGGTAATTATCCCACATGGTACAAGTAACTTTCCCGCCTCAACAAGTCACGTGTTTCAATTCAGTGCCGCTCTTCAGATTTTTGAAAAGACGAGACATTCTCAACTGTTATCTCCTTGGATATACTGCTTTTACAACAATTTCCGTGAAATTGACTGCTGGTTTGGATTAACTACGTACAAGGTGAGTCAATTGGGATTACAAAGGCACTTTCTGCAGATCCAGAAGACTACATAAACATGTTTTCTTTACCATCTCACCTCAGTCAAAACGATCGAGCTTGGGTCGTTCGCTTAATTGTTTTATGGCCGCCATTGCCCACCATGGTGATCTAACCCCCCTCATTGGCTAGAGAGGCCCCTAGCACCAACTCAAATATACTATAGCTCACTAATGTGCTCGTACCGCACCTTAAACCATTGCCCTAGCCCAGAAACTGCACCCCATTAAACCAGCGCTCTGATCCCAGACAACGACTCCCAAGCGATTAGATGCATATTACCACATGATTATTGCTTGGTGTTGTGTGATGCTATCATGTTTGTAATTACACGCATTATGTTTATTGCAAGGTTTTGAATTTTAATAGTCTCTGGATCTACAAAAGGTGTGGTGATATTTGCACTGGGGTCGCCATTTTAGACCCTTGCATGGCTCCCGCGTGACCTCATTTCAGCCCCCTCTGTATGAACAGATTAGTGGTGATAAGCTGCTTGCTGTGTGGGTGGTTAGTCAGAATCGGTCGCGGTTGGGAGATGGGGGTGGGTGGTGGGGGGGGGGGGAGTGTGGATGCGTGTGGGAGGTTGGCACTGATGCAGAAGGCTGCAGCGGGGCCAGCCACTCAAATAAGTGTCTGCTCGCGTGCCAGGCGTAAGTTCTATACATGTACATGTAAATCTACATGTAGCAGACACAGCGGGAGGGGGTGGAATGGGGTGGGGGGGGGGGGGAGGATTATTTGACGTTAATCTGGCTACCTGGCCTTGGTTGTTTATATGTGCTCTCGTATTACATAATCACAATTAGTCGATTACTAGTGTCAGTAGTTGGACATGCTGCAGGTAGTAAAATTATGAACTACTAATATTAAACTAGCATGATATTAGAAGCAAACTAAATTAAAAGTGTTGTCTATACACATATCTGGAATGCCACTAATAAATATACTAGTACTGTGCGGGATTACATACATGTATTCTCAATTTAGTGGGCAATTCTGTTTCTCGAAGATAATTATTAATGATGATGAGTAGTTTATCAGTGTACAAAATGATAATCAAAGATAAAAAGAACAAATGATGTGTCAGACATTTTTCTATCATAACCAATTGTCACTCCATATCCTAACTATAGGAAATCAGCTGGGAATGAAATTGTCCACTAAATCGAAGAAAAGTACCAGCCAGTCTGGGAAAAAAACCGAACACAGAGAAAAAAACGGATGTTTATCGATCACAATAACATTTTCATTCACAAAGTAACTCATGCCAAAAATGTAAAATGGATGGTAATTGACCATTTGCTAAGCTATTCAATACATTAGTAATTAATAAAAAAAACAGGGGGGAAACAGCAAAATGGAAACAATGGATTTTCTTTCTCAATGTTTGGTGTTTTTGGGGACAAGATACATCGCTTTTTGGGGCGTGGGGGAGGGGGGTTAAATGACCATAACTTGTGTGTTGTTTTCTCGAAATATTAATTATATTCACCCACCTGCTGATGGGAAACAAAGAAAAAAACATGGCCTCAATTTAATTGACCTATCGCCAAAGTGCCTAAAAGTTTTCCGAATTTCACATTATTATGTCGGGAAAATATGTCACAAATAATAACGGTTTGCAGAATGCATCGAAAATGACGTAAAAAGACTCGGACAAATTGGTTCGGTGATAGGTTAATTATCTTGCAAAAGAATGTTTCTTGTGCTCAGTGTGTAACGTTTTCACTGGCCGTTTTGGACTTCATTTGCACTATCCATTCTGTTCTTTTTACCAGGAAAGACCTCAACCGAACCAGCAGAGGGCGAGAAGACCTCAGGATTCAGACTCCGAGTTTGGTATGTTTGGTACATAGCATAGCAATTTATATATTTAGTGGAATACACAATACAATAATATGTGGTGTCCAAAACAATTTGATTTATCAAATTCACAGTCCCTTCCAATTTGCAATGTATTATTGTAACCATGTATCGTTGTTTTGCAGGTCTGTCTGAGTAAAGGAGACCAGCTGTGTCCAGGATGTAGATGTAGACATTGTAGAATACAATATATGTATGTATGGCGCCCCGTTCGTGCCACAAAAAAGATAATTTATTTATAGTATCTCATACATATGAGTTACTAAGTCATACGTTTGAGATACTAAGTCATACGTATGAGATACTAAGTCATATGTATGAGATAATAAGTCATACGTATGAGATACTATCTCATACGTTTGAGGTACTAAGTCACGTATGAGATACTAAGTCATACGTATGAGATAATAAGTCATACGTATGAGATGGTATCTCATACGTATGAGTATGAGTACGTCATAGTATCTCCTACATATGAGTTAGTATCTCCTACGTATGTCATAGTATCTCCTACGTAGGACTTAGTATTTCATTTGTATGTGTTAGTATCTCCTACGTATGACTTGTTATCTCATACGTATGTGTTAGTATCTCCTACGTATGACTTTTTATTTAATAATTATGAGATAAATAAAAAAATAACTTCCCTTTTTGGTGGCACGAACGGGGCGCCATAATGTATGTACATGTTTGACTGTAATTGTGAAATATGAACCATGATTATGAACCTTATTAATTATGAATTGGACATTGTTGATGGCATATATCTCATCTCACATTGTACAGTATACTTTCATGAATGTCAATAAACAAAATTACTACTACTAGCCTAGGCCTGTGTAGAAAACAAATAAAAGTTTTTAGACACCCCAAGATGTTTTTTATTTATTTGATTCTTATGGTTTGAAATTTCTATGCCTGTCTAGTACATGCATGGGGAGGAAAGTAATATGAAGTTGTTCGGATAACATTTTCATAACGTTTTTAGAATGATACTATAATGTTTCCGAAACATTTCGATAACGTTTTCTCAAAACGTTTTAATAATATTATCAGGTGTCTACAAAATAACGTTATCAAAATGTTTTTTCAAAATGTTATGGGAACATTTGTATAATGTTTTTAAAACGTTATCATAATGTTTTTTTGTTAGCTGGGTGTATACTCCAACCGGTACATGCATATTGTCCAATCGATCAGCTTCTGAGCCCGTTACCAAGCGGTAGACAAATCTGCAGTCACATTGTCCTTATCTCAAAATATAACGCGTTGCAACGTTGAGCTATGATTGGCTCCTCTAACTTGAAATCTGATCGATCGTGCTCCCTCCACCTACAGAACACGCGAACTCTGACATACACATGTATGTCACTTTTTCACTCACTCGTTAATTAGTTCGTTAAACAAGCGGTCGTGCCGTACGATACAAACTCAAGAACTATCCCTGAATATATCCTGTCAGTTCATTATTTGACCAGGGCCACAAAAACATGTCTGCTCTCCATTAACAACTCCAACAACTAACCAGGGGCAAAGTACGGTAACGGTACACATGTGCTCTGTGGGGGGTGGGAGTGGGAGAGAGGGGGATAAGTGGGAGGTTCTGTGCTGATGTCAAGTTCGTGCTTTTTCGTGATTGGTGTAATGCGAGTCTCGTGTCCCTAAATTATGTACAGAGCAATAAATGCCGGTAGAGTGCTGATGTACAAGTAAGGCTGGTGTCAGGTAGTTCAGCCCAAAAACAGAGTTCATTGTTAGGCCCTTCCTGAGCCGACAAGAGCTTTCGCCTGACATCACAATGGGTTAGGATTTGTGAACTTATTTGAGGACAAAACATGTTTTGAATGCATGAAATACACACTGCATATCATTTTCTTCCCATCTCATTTATTTCCAACGATTTGTGTCCCTCAATTTTAAGTTAATTCCAAACTTTTTCACTTGACAGCTGTTTGTTTACATTTTCATCATGGTGCAGTTTTTGTCATGCTACGAATCTACCACTCGAATTAGCCAATCAGGGAGCATCATGCAATCGGCTGGTGATGGGTGTTATGTCATAATCCGAGAAATATACCCTTTTTGGACTTTTGGCGCCAAATCTTAGATTGAAACATTTTAGCCTGTGGTTCAATAGAGTCCTGCCCGTGAATAGTGCTAGGCGTCATGACTGAGTGCACTGGGAAAATGTCACGTAGGCAAGTTGTTTCGTATGTGGCCATGGGAACTTGAATTGACATGAATTTGATATCTCCATAATAGATGTCGTCCAGTGCATTTCATACCCAGCAACACCTGACAAATGTAACTCAAAAGTCATTTCAGCTTGACTTGGTCTTTAAATCGCTGATAGGATCTGCATAATATAGCTACCAGACTCGTTGCAGTTTGTTAAAACAAACTATGGTTGTTATGACTGTGGCAACAATAACAAGTAATCCATGTGTTAAGTATAAGTTTGCATTATGAGTGTAGTATTTTTAGAGACTGTGACGGCCCGGACCCTTCCCACGCACTTCAGTACATATGCACTATCCACGCTCTCCATGACAACCACACACAACTTGACAACGCCCGCCACATACATTGTATACAGGTGCCATGAAACCATGACATCCAGCCAATCACAGTACAAGCCGCACACGTCACACCACCACACGACCTTCACCCTGCGCCCAGACAAAGACTTGTTCAGACACGCACCCCGTTTTGGCAGGAAAATACATGAACTGAGACAAGAGACATATTTTATTCCCTGGTTAGAAGTTGAGTAGATGTCCACGAGGCTGGACGTATGACTGTGAATTCGGAATAAGACTGTGAATTCAGAAGATAACCCCGGACTGATTTCAGCGTTGACGACTTAGGAAAGTTGGAGTGGCAAATTAGCCTTTGGCATAACGGACTTGTAGCGGCATACGTGGATAGCCGTGATCGTGTATTTCATCATACGTCCCTTGCTGATATCTGACGTGCGAATAAAGAACTTGTGCCAATCACACAACGCTGTTAACGCTTGAATTACGATCATGCAAAAGGCCAAAATAGGAGCCTGAAGAATACCTATTTCGACACATGAGTACGGCCTTCGCTTTGGTGAACACCAATGCTACCCATGTACTGGAGTTCTAAAGTACACAAGTTCCGTTTTATGATTTAGTTAGGAACAGTTGAAATTATTTGTGGATGTTCGTGTATAGTGTAGAATTGTTGTATGTACTAGTATATTACATGTAGTATACTAGTATATATTTACGTCACTTCGCACAGGCATCACACATCGCCGGATGTCTAGTTTGGACATAATTTATACATGTTCCACAAATTTTAATAAGACAATGAAGACACACCTTATATGTGTTGGTGCCACTATACATTTACATTCAAATAAACAAATAATAATAAATAATAATTATACAGTACCTTAATTATATCATATGACATGCTTGAAGCACATTACAATTGCATGCTTATGTAGTACCTCTGGCAGACCTGCTCATCCCAACAGAAACTCAACCTCCAAGGAGGCATACCCTTCTGGTGCAGTAACGATGTCCAGACACATTGCCAATTACATGTATGTGTGTATTCAGGTACGTAATAATACTAGTATTGTAAGTGTTTGGTCGAGACGCATAACAGCACAGTCAAATACACAAACGGCCACACATTCATGTATACATTACACATGGATGCTTATTTTCATAAGTAGCAACTACATAATTATGTACATGTACATAATATTTCATTGGTAATCGAAATGTCATGCACCACAGTTCCTTCCGTATACATGTGCATGTACTTGTATATATATGTCTCAATATTCAAAATTCACACTCCTGGTTCCGTTGTGCCTGTTGGCTCCCGATTATGAAGCTTTATCAGTTGTTGTACATTTGAGTAAACGGGTTTTGTCTTTAGTTTGTTTGCCGACAGTGGCTGGTATGGTCCACCGTTGTTTTCGTACTGGTGAAACTGAAAACAAAAAGCCAGAGAATACAAAACAATGCATCATTGCATTATGTTATGCATTTAATAAGTTGTCAATATATTAACTCGTTATTATTATTTGCGTACCTGTGACTCAAGCCGTTCATATGGAGCTGGTGTTACAATGTGCTGCTTGTAGTAGTTTACAGGTTCCATGTATTCCCCGCTGACTATAGCTGCAGACTGTGTCTCGACAGTACACGGGGGCTCCGAGTACTTGCTGCTGTCCGTCAGGTCAGGGTCCGGAGCCATTCGCGCCACACCAGATTTCCGGCTGCGCTTCTTGTAAAAGATGTAGTAAATGATAGAAGCTCCAAGGCCAAGGTTTATCAGACAGGAGACTGCAAAAAGGTACCAAGGCACTGGACTACAGTCGTCTGTGTCGTCTGATCCGCCATCTCCCTCCATATAGTCTGCAACAACCAATCATGAGCTCAACCGATGAGATCTTCTCGGGCTTTTGGCGACACATCGATGAGGAAATTGTAGGTGACGTTGTAGTGCTTGTATAAAATGAAGAGTTATAATAACAATAGGCCTACCTAACTGGGATAAAATAAACCTACCTTCCTCGTCCAGCTGGTACGCGACTGCACGATAGGGCGAGCCGTAGTCCGTAACACTGCCATTACTCCGGAATGGCCAAACCCTGAACTGGTACATGCCATCATGCCGGAGTCCAGACAAAAACGCCTGTAGGTATGTGTCAGTGTCAGCGCTGTCGTGGTCTACCGTCGGCCCTTTTTCGTCCTCCAAGTCACCCTCCGCCCGGTAGGTTATCAGGTAATGGTAGTAGATATTGTCAACTCGGGGAAGAGTTTGCAGCGGCTGCCAAACCACCATTACAGATGTAGCAGATATTTGAAACACATGTGAGCTCTCATCTGTGCGATCCGGAACAGCTGCAATAAACCAACAGGAAATTAACTGAGACCCCCTGGTAGCTTCCCCTGGTGAAGAAATAAATTTTAGCCTACATTCGAATGCAGCCTACTAACACCACACTGTATGAATCTGTTTGTACATAGAATATTAATCATCCTTATATTTGATACATGTACGTTCTTTTGCTTTCTCATAAAACTCACCAATATTTGTATCACATGAAGCCCCGAGCCACCAGAGTTGACAGCCGGATGGACAGAGCCCGTTGTCCGGGTTACAGGTCGCCGTGTCCAGGCAGTGACCGCATGGTCCCTCACAGGCCGCATCACCTTCGCAGGCTTCTCCTGGGTAACAAGACGATAGCAGTTCATTGTAATGTTCTCAAAATAGGTCGTGAATAGAATTCACTTTATTTCTATACTTTTTTCCATATTATTCAAAAGCATGAATGTAAAACCTACCAGCAAGAAGTGATATGGGCATGTAAATATACATGTAGCTTGTCCACAGTAACGTCAAAATGTGTGGATGCATTTTCTTCAGGATGTCAGTAGTAAGAATTGTACAATGTGAAATGTAACTTGTCTGTTCAGTGTTTCTGCTGCATGTCCTTCTGAAATCTACAGAGAAGTGGTGGTATATTGGTATAAAACAGAAGGATTTGGGCCTCAATCCATCACAATGTTTTATTAGACCGCGGAAGTCACGATAAGAATATTCCATTTAAATTATGGCCGAGTTCGGCGAAGTAGAATTGTAAAATCAATAGTTGGTAGCTACGTGTATTTTCTCGACATACATGTAGGATCACTCTCCGAATGGAGTAATTTTAACAATGTCGTGACGGAAACGGTCTCAGTCCAGTGATTACAAGTGTATTAATGCTATCCGGCTCTTTTTATTCTTAAAAAAAATACCCACCCCAATTCCTTGACGCGTTGTTTTCTTGGTGCATACATATGGCTTCGTGACTCACGATTTTGCCGATATAAAGAAGTTTGTGATTGAATATCATGTGTAAGTCAGACATGTGCCATCAACATTTGCTGCTTTCTGTATACATAGCCTACGTGTATTTTATATTTACCCATACTTTTTTCATATCAAAAACATGAACACCAGTCTTGATGAATAAACGAAGTTTCCGAAAAAAAATTGTCCCGTTTCTATTAACAGTAATTTTATTCAAAGAGGTCAAAAGTGACCCATTTTACATGTATAGGTATTTTTTAGTTGAAGTTACTCATAATTCCACATTGCAGAGAATAATTCATAAAATATTTTGTTTTCAAATGCATAATGTCATATTCACGATTGGTTGGGTCTTAAAAAATCAAAGAATTTCATATTTTAGCCCCTCGATCTGAGCATGTCCCTCTCTAGAGCTTGTCCATAATTAAGGTAGTCCGCTCCAAACAGTGAGCGGAGGAGGTCAAAGAGTTTTTTAAAATAAATATCTGTGTCAACATAATCTAGAGCTTCAAAATGATATATTTTTTAGAGTAACTGTTCAGCATCTTGAAACTGAAAAGAAAATAGGGGGTCACCGTATCCGTTCGCAGGGAAAACACGACTCAAGATGTGAACATGGACGAAAAAATCTGCAAAAATGCCATAATTTATGTCATTTTAGGTAAATGTGTGTGATTTCGATCGAATATGTAGAAGAAACGAGCACAGTGACCCCCTGTTTTCTTCTCAGTATTAGGATACTGATCATTTACTCTATAAAATCTGTCATTTTGAAGAGATAATATTCAAGAAATGACTTAAATTTGGACTCTTCGTTACCTCACTGTTTGTAGCGGACTACGTTAATGTCTGAAAAGCCGTGTCTATGTTATTTAGTATCATCATTGATGATCATAAAGTTTGGCTGGGCATTAATGAGCATCACAGAAGCTTCCGTGCCATTAAATGCAAAAATACATTAAATGCAAGAAGGGGCATTAGAACATTTGTATACCGCGAGTAATCTGATGAGACATGTCACACACAGATGTCAAACCCCATACGTAGACTTGTATGACAAAACTCCATTATGAACTGTTTCAACTGTTTGTCTGAATCCAACATGATCATAACACTCGGAAGAAAACAAACATGGTTTTGTCAAAATAAGTTCGAATGCCTCATTTTACTGCATTTAACAAGTTTTTCTAGTTCACAATGTACTTGTTATAAACTTGCGAAAGTTAAATGAGTTATGGGTATAGGGTTGTAAATTCTTATTGGGTTGATGACTAAAAAATATACACCACTGACAGTGGTGTATATTTTTTAGTCATCAACCGGGCACTTGTTTACTTCAGACAATACCACAACAAAATTTTCAACATAAATTATACGAGTATATGTTTCTAATATGAACAAATATGGGGGATCAGTCAACATGCTATACTTTTGTGTTACTATTATGTTTTGAAAGTCTGTGAACTCCACGAAACTGGTACATGTAACTTAGTATGCGACTTGGTAAAATTATCTATTGTGGAATTGGTTGGATGCTTTTAGCGAGAAACTTAGCATGGTGACCCCTATATTTTTTAATATCAAATTATGTACACCCAGTCATTGATAAATAACGAAATTGCAGGAAGTTTTGGTGTTTTTCATTGAAATTTAATTAGGCATCCCGATTGAAAATCGGGAGGCCTTATGTTTTTGTCTGTTTTTTTTTTTTTTTTTTTTTTTTTTTTTTTTTTTTTTTTTTTTTTCTTCCGCCGTTTGGTTTCCGGATCATAACTCTTGAACGCCTTGATCTATCTTTCCGAAATTTTCACAGCTCATCCGAAATACTTTGCTCCTAACCCCTATTGTTTTTCGTCGAGATCCGAAATCCAAGATGGCCGCCAGCGGCCATTTTGGGAGAAAAAATCGGGTGATTCCTGTCAATGTCATAATTTGATTCAGGCAATTTCCAGGGGAAAAACATTTTTTAGGTGTATTTTTTTTGGGGGGGGGGGACTTAGAATTTTTCCCTCGCCTGCGCCCATGCAGATGTAATACTGTAACTGAGCCATGCTACTGTATTCACTGACTGCAGCCTGTATGTCCAGCATGAGGCTAGGCTCTGCCCTCTCAGCCAGTGCAGTATATGAAAGCCCTGATCAGTAATGCCTTACAAGATCAGCCAGTCTGTCCAGCACAGCGATAGGCTCCGCCCCTCTCAGCCAGCCCTGCTCAGTCATGCCTTACAAGATCAGCCAGTCTGTCCAGCACAGCAATAGGCTCCGCCCCTCTCAGCCAGCCCTGCTCAGTCATGCCTGACAAGTGATACAGCAGTAAAACTAGCATGTCCAACATGACCCCAGGCTCATATCCATGCATAATCGCCACTCCCCCCTCCAAAGCCTGGTTTACTAGTGTGTGTATATGGTAAAAGAATGAAGTTCCATCCCACAGAATACAATGGTAGGTTAATAAGCCAACACACATGACACAACATGCTTGGGGAATGATTTGCCCTGTCTGCATTTATATTGTACGAACATGTATTGTTTGAATGTTTTGTTATTCAACTCTATTTCACATGCAATGACCAAATCATCATTGTTTTAGTTAGCTGGGAAATGTTTGGCTTTGGTTATAATATGAATGCGAAAATTCCGCTGTATTGTACAAGTTTTGAAATCACAAAATTGGCCAAGATGACACAGCATTCTTTTAGTCACGTATCATTTTATATTTGACAGGAGCACCTGAAAAATATCACGAACATCCTGATTAAATATACTAGTACGCTGAATAATATTGGCTGGGTAATTGTCCATTCATTTGGGGTGGCAGATGTCTGGTGGGCCAAGTTGTCAAGATGATAGAAAGCAGTTCTGGTAAGAAACTGTCTGATGAGCTCTCACTCTTACCCACATACAATGGCCTATGTATCCTTTTTTCTCAGTCCAGTATGACCATTTGAAATGAACAAATTGGGGGATGCCACAAAGCCTATAGGCTTTTATGTCTAGTTCAATGCAAATATCCCAAAGTGGCCCATTTTGCGGGTATTTCCAAGATTTTTAAAGTGTTTTTTTTCAAAGGCACAATTTTATTGATGATTACATAGCTTGTCCACAATACTAAATTTGAAATGTGTGGATTCATTTTCATCAGGATATCAGTAGTCGGTTGATTCCGAACAAAATATACGTATCTCGACATTTTTAGGAAAAGCAGGGCTCTTCCTCTATCATGTTTTTTTTTTGATTTTGGAGAATTTTCCTTTGTTTACATTTCTGAAAGTCCGACTTGGAGCCAGAGCAGACCATTCAATTGTGGCTAATTGGAAGGGCCCGGTGTCCGTTGGGAGGAAAATGACGCCCGTATACCTAATCATGGTTAATGTAATAAGTTATTAGCGATAATAATCCCAGGACACGTGTGTTCCGACCGTTTTTTTGTGTATGTCACTGTTTCAATACCTATCACCTCTTGCGTTTTGATCTTCACTGAAACAGTGCTTTCTTGCAATCATATGCACTCAAACTTTTGCATATACATTCCGCACAATATATAGATACAGTATGCTATTGCAAAAATGAAAACATAATAATTATCTTGTTAGTGGTGGTGTTCCATATTCCAGTAGGCAAATTCAATTAGCGTGTGACCACTTCAATTCCCCTGCAGTCCCTGAATTGTCCAATCGGGAAGCTGTCTTGACGGACACACCCACATGTTTATGAACTACACGTGGATATAATTATATGCAAATTATCACGTGATCATGTCCAGCCAATTAGCGATAAATACTGGCGCACTGGGGTCAAGGTCAAAATGCTCCCACGAGGTCGTGGAATCTACTGAGTGCGGTATTTGTGGAAGTACTTATTACGGCCGAAATAAATGGTCTTTTCTATGACTCTTTCCTACTTCACTAGGAATACTATGTAAAAATATCACCATACAAAGCTTGTTTATGGGAACAAAAATTCAGAAATGCCTGCTGAAGTGAAGCGAGATTTCACGAGATTTGACTAGGAACAGTCGAAACAACCAGAGAAACAACAAAACTTGGCAGATTTGCCGAACTGTAGCTAAAAAAAAACATTGTGCCTCCTAAATAAGAGAAAAATATTCAGAACCTTTAAAATCTTACACATTGGTCCAAATAATACTCGGGTGATTTTTATACGGGCTCAATAAGGTAAAGCTTCTGACTTGTAGAGATTTCATGGCTGTAATTGAATAAGGTAACATTAGTTTAACTAATTGAGTCTTATTGGCCACAATAAAAATAGTTATGACAAGAAACATTTATTATTGGGCTCAACAATGTAAAGGTTCTAGGGCACGGACGAGTCGACGGGTACTCAAATTCGGGGCAGGTCATACAATTTTCTGGATCGGAATTTCTTTATCCATAACCGAGAAGGAATAAAGATAAATTTTTGAATATTTATGATAAACACTATTATAATCACAAGAATGACAAGGAAATCATCGGGAAAAAAACGAAGTATAGTTTTATGAGGTCATGACATTGTGATCTTTTTCAAACTTGAAAAAAAAACACTGAGAAAAAAGTGTCAAAGATCTATGTCTGGCGTTTACGTGTTACAAATTGCTCCAGTGAGTATCATTCAAATTTTGTCATATATTTGGACGGATTGGGTTAGACCAAACAGGTACACGGGTCGGAAATTACTCGTCCAGGCCCTAAACAGTTCTATCCAATCATGGCTGTAACCGAATAGGCTAATTAAGTCTATTATTGACCACAATAAAAAATAGTTACATGTACATCTAATACAAGAAACATTTATTGGCCCAACAAGGCATAGATTCTACCCAGTACAGTTACAATATGGCCACAACATGTACCAAATTAAATACAGTATTCAAGGATTTTAAAATAGTTCTGTGCAAGCATTTTCGAAGCTCTTCCTTTGAGACCAGTGGCCCTTGTTTATTTGTAAAACTTGATTTTAATGAAAATGGCGAAATTGACCGATTTTGCAGCTATTCTTCGGTCAAAATTATCACGGATTGTTGTACATTGAAGAGAACATTCAGTCGAAAAATCATGTTTTCGAATGCACAATGTCATATTGATGATTTTTTGAAATTCTAAAAACAAAACAACTTGAGTGGGCCTCTCGCTGTAAATGATTTTGTCTATTTTCAGGTTTACATCTCCTGAAGGGCACATTTGGCTGAACTCTTCAGGCAACCAGGGAGAGTTTACCTCACTTAGGCAATATACAGAGAAACTGTTGGGCAACATCACATCATTTACTTTTTATGCAAGATTTCTAGACGAGTGTATATTCCTCTGACAGAATATACATGTGCTGCGGGGAAATAATGATCAGGTTTTCAAGGCAGTATCTTGTTACCATTCTGCTGGGGAAGCAAAGGGTTCTGCATTGCAATCAGCACCGGAAATGTCGAGTATTGTCATCCCGAGCCCATGCATAGCAGAATAGTGAAAAAATTACACGTGTCGTCCCATATATTCATGCTTAACATGCAATGTTAAATACTTCAGTTGATGAAACTAACATAGTGGTCAGGCTGGGATTTTTCCTTAGAAATGTGCTATGGAAGTCAGATCCTGTAACATACTAGTATGTCGTATGTCATATGTAGTATGTCGTATGTCATATGTAATATGTCATATGTCGTATGTCATATGTAGTATGTCGTATGTAGTATGTCGTATGTCGCCTGTGGAACTCCATAGTTACACGCACGCTATGCATATATTTATCACAAGAACAACAAGTATAACGCCATGTTTTTAGAAAAACATGGCAGAAAACCCGGCCCTTTTATGTGTGCATGTTTTCCATGGACTCACAATGCTGATTGTCGAGTTCACATTGTAAGAAGTTATCCCATAAAACCTGGTTGAACAGCTTATTTCCATATGAATAAGTCGCACCAATATTTATGCCCTTCATGGCCCAAGTATCATACACTGCGCCTTAATACTACTCGTCCACTAAATGAATGCCATTTAATCCGTCTATTTTAATCCTTATTGAATTTAGAGGAAGGCGCAGTGTATGATACTTGGGCCCAGTTGATATAGAAAGTCAGACAATCAGTCACATCAAAGTAACTGATGCGGGAAATTGTGTACGTCCTCAGCCAAGTTATCTCCCCAAGTCTGTTTAGATGTACCGTATCCTTGTCAGATCGCCAGTGCCGTCGGCTGCTCTGTTAAAATCATCCTACTGAATTCCAGTTCCATAAGTCGCCCCAGAATCTACCTTCTAGTTTAACATGCCGCATTACCAATATCCTGTAAACATCACTATATATAGGTACACACAAAGCGCCTTTATTTAACACTTTCCACAATCAGGTCTAACCCCTTCCCGAAGATATGCAAGAAAATATCGATAGGACATAACAGCCTATCATGAATGATAAAACAATTTTCACTCCCTTTAAATATTCATAAACAGGTGGCAGGATTTGATATACGTGCAGGCCTATTACAATGAATAAATATGTAGTTCCTGCACACTAGGCCCCTAGCTGGGCATATATACAAAATTGAGACTGAAATTTAACATTGGGGTAGATTGGCAGCTTTTTCAATTCTCGAGTAGAGATCTGAAATTCTGCAAGAATTTGCCGTTTGACACCCAGATGAAGTATGCCACGTTACCATTTAACATCGCAATAATATCAGTGAAAACGGTGTAATTGAGTCAGTAAAATCAAATTGTACATATACAGTACAATTCACAGAATACAGCGAAGCCTGCAAAATAGCGCGCAACGTATGTCCAAGGTGGAATCGCTCGCTATCCGTTCAACTTACCACGAATATAGTAGTTGGGCTAACAGGCGTCAGGCCGGACAAATAGCCGTAGATGTATAGGCCGTGTATTCCCCTCCCTGTATGATGTTTCGAACGGTAGGGGGGAGGTGAGGGGGGGGGGGGTCATTCAGGAGTTGCATATATGCGGGCAGTCGAGCCATTGAAGCCAGAGTGTACACTCTCTGGCAGTCCAAACGATGCGGAGCTCCGCTCTGAATGTTAGGGACCTACTCTGCCTACACTCTGCCTAGATTCATAGATCACATACACATACACATGCACATGCGCTGCGACAAATAGTCCCTGGTCGCTCGAGAGAAATAGCTTGATAAGCTCAGCATAATCGAAATAATTAGGGCATTTCGGCCCGAAATGCCCTTATGGTTTTGTCTGGGTTTTTTTTTTTTTTTTCTTTTTTCTTTTTTTTTTCTTCTTTTTTTTTTACTTTCCGTCGTTTTGGTTTCCGATCAATAACTCGGGAACGCCTGGACGGATCTTGTCCAAATTTACACCACTGGTCAGAAATATTACATGGAAGACCCCTATTGTTTTGGAGGCGGCTCCGGGGTCCGTGAGGTCCGTGAGGATGAAATCAAGGTTGATTTTGAGACTTGGTTTCTGATCGATAACTCAAAAAGTATTCATGCAATGGCAAGTATTCTCTGCATGGGAGTTCATATACCACCAAGGAAGAACCCTATTGATTTTGGGATCACTCCGTCAAACGACCTTTGACCTAGAGCTCGGAAGAATTTTTGCTGATTCATCCTTGAGGCTTTCTTGCATATCTCGGAAACGGTGTGTCGTAGAGCGAAACGGAGCTCAATTTCGGCCTCCTGGCAGTAGACAAACTAGTCTAGGGGGTATCTTGGGTCGAAACGACCCCTGGTGTCGATTTTTTTTTTCGCCGACTCGGCACTTCCTGTTTGGCCGTATCTCGGAAACGGTATGTCGTAGAGCGAAACGGAGCTCAATTTCGGCCTTCTGGCACTAGACAAACTAGTCTAGTGTGTATCTTGGGTCAAAACGACCCCTGGTGTCGATTTTTTTTCGCCGACTCGGCACTTCCTGTTTGGCCGTATCTCGGAAACGGTATGTCGTAGAACGAAACGGAGCTCAATTTCGGCCTCTTGGCACTAGACAAACTAGTCTAGTGTGTATCTTGGGTCGAAACGACCCCTGGTGTCGATTTTTTTTTTCGCCGACTCGGCACTTCCTGTTTGGCCGTATCTCGGAAACGGTATGTCGTAGAGCGAAACGGAGCTCAATTTCGGCCTCCTGGCACTAGACAAACTAGTCTAGTGTGTATCTTCGGTCGAGACGTCCCCTGGTGTCAAATTTTTTTTTCGCCGACTCGGCACTTCCTGTTTGGTCGTATCTCGGAAACGGTGCGTTGTAGAGCGAAACGGAGCTCAATTTCGGCCTTTTGGCACTAGACAAACTAGTCTAGTGTGTATCTTGGGTCGAAACGACCCCTGGTGTCGATATTTTTTTTCGCCGACTCGGCACTTCCTGTTTGGCCGTATCTCGGAAACGGTACGTCGTAGAGCGAAACGGAGCTCAATTTCGGCCTTCTGGCACTAGACAAACTAGTCTAGGGGGTATCTTGGGTCAACGGTACGTCGTAGAGCGAAACGGAGCTCAATTTCGGCCTTCTGGCTCTAGACAAACTAGTCTAGGGGGTATCTTGGGTCGAAACGACCCCTGGTGTCGATTTTTTTTTTCGCCGACTCGGCACTTCCTGTTTGGCCGTATCTCGGAAACGGTGCATCGTAGAGCGAAACGGAGCTCAATTTCGGCCTCCTGGCACTAGACAAACTAGTCTAGTGTGTATCTTCGGTCGAGACGACCCCTGGTGTCGATTTTTTTTTTCGCCGACTCGGCACTTCCTGTTTGGCCGTATCTCGGAAACGGTGTGTCGTAGAGTGAAACGGAGCTCAATTTCGGCCTCCTGGCACTAGACAAACTAGTCTAGTGTGTATCTGGGGTCGAGACGACCCCTGGTGTCGAATTTTTTTTTCGCCGACTCGGCACTTCCTGTTTGCCATATCTCAGAAACGGTACGTCGTAGAGCGAAACGGAGCTCAATTTCGGCCTTCTGGCACTAAACAATCTAGTCTAGGGGGTATCTTGGGTCGAAACGACCCCTGGTGTCGATTTTTTTTTTCGCCGACTCGGCACTTCCTGTTTGGCCGTATCTCGGAAACGGTGCGTCGTAGAGCGAAACGAAGCTCAATTTCGGACTCCGGGCACTAGACAAACTAGTCTAGTGTGTATCTTCGGTCGAGACGACCCCTGGTGTCGAATTTTTTTTTCGCCGACTCAGCACTTCCTGTTTGGCCGTATCTCGGAAACGGTGCGTCGTAGAGTGGAACGGAGCTCAATTTCAGCCTTTTGGCACTAGACAAACTAGTCTAGTGTGTATCTTGGGTCGAAACGACCCCTGGTGTCGATATTTTTTTTTGCCGACTCGGCACTTCCTGTTTGGCCGTATCTCGGAAACGGTACGTCGTAGAGCGAAACGGAGCTCAATTTCGGCCTTCTGGCACTAGACAAACTAGTCTAGGGGGTATCTTGGGTCAACGGTACGTCGTAGAGCGAAACGGAGCTCAATTTCGGCCTTCTGGCACTAGACAAACTAGTCTAGGGGGTATCTTGGGTCGAAACGACCCCTGGTGTCGATTTTTTTTTTCGCCGACTCGGCACTTCCTGTTTGGCCGTATCTCGGAAACGGTGCGTCGTAGAGCGAAACGGAGCTCAATTTCGGCCTCCTGGCACTAGACAAACTAGTCTAGTGTGTATCTTCGGTCGAGACGACCCCTGGTGTCGATTTTTTTTTTCGCCGACTCGGCACTTCCTGTTTGGCCGTATCTCGGAAACGGTGTGTCGTAGAGTGAAACGGAGCTCAATTTCGGCCTCCTGGCACTAGACAAACTAGTCTAGTGTGTATCTTCGGTCGAGACGACCCCTGGTGTCGATTTTTTTTTTCGCCGACTCGGCACTTCCTGTTTGGCCGTATCTCGGAAACGGTGTGTCGTAGAGTGAAACGGAGCTCAATTTCGGCCTCCTGGCACTAGACAAACTAGTCTAGTGTGTATCTGGGGTCGAGACGACCCCTGGTGTCGAATTTTTTTTTCGCCGACTCGGCACTTCCTGTTTGCCATATCTCAGAAACGGTACGTCGTAGAGCGAAACGGAGCTCAATTTCGGCCTTCTGGCACTAAACAATCTAGTCTAGGGGGTATCTTGGGTCGAAACGACCCCTGGTGTCGATTTTTTTTTTCGCCGACTCGGCACTTCCTGTTTGGCCGTATCTCGGAAACGGTGCGTCGTAGAGCGAAACGAAGCTCAATTTCGGACTCCGGGCAGTAGACAAACTAGTCTAGTGTGTATCTTCGGTCGAGACGACCCCTGGTGTCGAATTTTTTTTTCGCCGACTCGGCACTTCCTGTTTGGCCGTATCTCGGAAACGGTGCGTCGTAGAGAGAAACGGAGCTCAATTTCGGCCTCCTGGCACTAGACAAACTAGTCTAGGGGGTATCTTGGGTCGAAACGACCCCTGGTGTCAATTTTTTTTTTCGCCGACTCGGCACTTCCTGTTTGGCCGTATCTCGGAAACGGTGCGTCGTAGAGCGAAACGGAGCTCAATTTCGGCCTCCTGGCACCAGACAAACTAGTCTAGTGTGTATCTTCGGTCGAGACGACCCCTGGTGTCGAATTTTTTTTTCACCGACTCAGCACTTCCTGTTTGGCCGTATCTCGGAAACGGTGCTTCGTAGAGCGAAACGGAGCTCAATTTCGGCCTTTTGGCACTAGACAAACTCGGCACTACCTGTTTGGCCGTATCTCGGAAATGGTGCGACGTAGAGCGAAACGGAGTTCAATTCCGGCCTCCTGGCACTAGACTAACTAGTCTAGAGGGTATCTTGCGTCGAGACGACTTCTGGTGTCGAATTTTTTTTTGCCGACTCAGCACTTCCTGTTTGCCATATCTCAGAAACGGTCCGTCGTAGAGCGAAACGCAAAAATGCCTAAGGACGGGGTATGTCACTTAAACTTTGACCACGGACAGATTCAGAGTCATTATGGTTCTACGCGGTCTCTTAGGTAAATGTTAGGTAGGAATAAAACTCACACGAAATGCCCCAAGGCATCTTCAGGCCTTGACGTCTAGTTCGGAATGAGTATTTTAAACTATTGTCTAAAATGTTCAAAAGTAATTCGTCCTTGTCAACCCCTGCAATACAACATATTTCTGGTGGTTACTTCTTGGCGTAGTATTATAAGTAATTACAGTAATTATAACCACACAATTGGAGCGGTCATACTTTGTGAGTTCTAAGATAACTGGCAGGATAATCGGAAATTGCACTTGCGCATTCGACATGCAATCTAATGTGGCGATTTTGCCCTAAGCACGCGGCAGGTGATTGTAAACATAAATGCCATTTATGTGGCCTTTTTGTACTTGGCCTTGTTTTGACATGCTCCGTTCGAGCGTGCATTGCCACGGCGACGTATTGTAATTTACGCTCCAGTAAACTATAACAATGGATCGATTAAACCTCGCGTGCGCCCTACAGTTTCTGGTGTATTATATATACACTGGAAGCGACTCGATCGAGGAGATTGTCCGAGAGATCGAGACTAGGACGCACACGAGGCTCGCCATGAGCTTTGTGTTCCCTGGGTCTGAGTAGTGGGCTCCTAGAGCCCTGGGGACGATTTCCATGGGGAGGCCCGGGCTGGGAGAGACAAGTTGCTGACTCGGGGGCCTTCGGCCCTGTGGATCGCCAGCTCTCTCCCTTCCCGGGACGTGTGACAGAGGCTCTGGCCAGCATGTCGGACTGTACGGGGTTCCGTCCCCGAGGCAGACCGCGGCTCGCCAGGCCCCGCCAGTTGACACCGTAGGGATGAACTAGTTTCTGAACGGTGTCCGTAGGCCTGGGAGTGTCGGGTGGGCTGTTACCTGGTTACCGTTAATGCTGAAGTAGTTACCGTGTCCGCAGCGACCTCCGGTGAGCGGCCCTGCCGCGAGGATCCGGAATAGCGGATGCGCGTCCGCAAGGACTCGGATGAGAGAGGACTATCCTCGAGGATCCCGAAGAGCGGACGGTAGTCAATAACTTTACACTAATTTAAAACATTAGTTTCCATTGCCATATGATGATTGTTGTTTCAACATTATTATTAGCAGTGTTTTTGTATCAGCTTAACAGAATATATCGGCTTCTATTTCAAATTCGCGAAACCAACACCAGTGTATGCTGAATGTGAGAGAGTCGTATGGAGAAGTCGGAAGAAGGAAATACATAGGGTGAGGTCAACGACAATCACATATACCCGGCCCTGAGGGGCCGGGAATTATCGGTGAAATCTGATGTGACTAATGTAATCATCGGATATGTAAAAAATACTCCTTGTTGAATATAAGTATTGCTTCTATCTGGTCGAACGCGCAATTTTAATACCGTTGTGTGTCCAAAAGTTATGGTTATAATAATGATGCGTTCCATTCATGTCGTGCAAATTGTGATCACGAATTTCACATTGATAAAAACCGTTCCATTCACGTGACGACTGGTGAATTTCCATTTGCACAAGTCGTGAAGTGACTCTCTGCACGAATAGGAAAACATGACGGCAAATGGGGGATTCTGTATAAAGTAGAATCACTTAAATGTAGTTTTAGCTATAGTGCCACACCTGTTTGTATAAAATGATAAAAGACTAAACATTGAAAGCAGTTCTAAATGAATACCGACAAACAGACATATTCATATCCCAAGACAAAATCCAGACGAATTTCACAAAACATATGTGAATGGTCAAATGCGAGTGATACTAAAGTATCAAAGCTAAGCCGTGACCATCACATAAGGTTAATAAACAAGAAAATGCATCATAGCTGCCCAAAAACCAACATCGCCTGGTGAAAAAAAAAGATTCTATGTTGGTTTAGGCACTTCCTATTTACCTGCATATATCACTATCCTCTCTACACGGAATATACGTTGCCGGAAACTTCACGAATTTGTTCAAAATTGTGGCCAATTTTTTCTTTGCTCTATATTATACACTAAATTTACTTTTGCATTCCAATACTAGTATTACCAGGAAATCCACCACAAATAGAAGTCAGCTTATTTATACCGATGACATATCTAGAAATTCAGATACTAGTAATCCTATTATGGTGTCCTAAATTCATTCAAAACATATATGTGTATATTCAAATGCAGCAACAATCTAGACATGGTATTACACATTTATTTGCCACTTCCTAGCATTTCATGCATACATTGACATTTGATCTGCGGTGCCAAAGTGATACCATGTTGGTAACCAACAACATGGAAACAGAATATTAATAGCAGTACTATGTTACTGTAATGCCTGACTGTGACCAGGATTTTCCAATAACAATGGGTCATGATTAAAATCCCATATAGTAACATTTACTACTGTACAATTTTGTTATTCATTGCCATCCAGGCTGTACGAAACTTTCATCACATATATATTAATACTCTATGAGTTTCTCAAATGCAAATAATGATGGATAGTACATACGGTACACGAGACAATCCTCAAGTTTGGGACCGACCGTTTCACTATGACCAATATGCCGATGCAATGGTGATTTTTTTACGAGTACCCACTTACGAAGCGGGTACGGTCTAACGGTTAACCGGTTACGAAAATCGCTACTCCTTCTACCACTAGATAGTATGTTGCGCACACTATACATGAACTTTTGACAATGATGATCAATAATCATATAGATGAACTTTATTTTACATCGGTATAGCATGAAACAATAAACACTAGCCACAAGGTTATTGACCGACAATGAATCATAGATGATGAGGTGACATATACAAATGCTGATGAACATTGGGCAACAAAAACAAATTATCATTATCATACCATTGTCAGTTATTTCATATATTGTACATATTACATGATAATACGCAAACATTACAACTATTTATTGGTCCTGACCATCCAGACAGCTTATGTTTAAATGCCTGGAGATTTTTTTAGCACTTTTTCTATTTTGAGGTAAACATTGCCATGTTCCTTCATGACTGACACTATTCAAGCCAAAGAGCCTTTGATTCAAGCCATATCTTGTAGTTTTGCACTTTAACGTACATATTGAGACATTTCGGAGTGCGTAACAATTTTCTTTGACATTTAATAAATCATGGTCAATAGTGCCTGTAATTTGTTACTCAGGACATGACAACATTATAGATCTATTAGCCACTTGATGAAGTTTGATTTGGTTGGTCTTGGCCTCTCATCTTCCCTTCGGTGGGGTTTGTCAGTAGATGTGTTTCCTTCTATGACATATCATTCATGTTGACATGTAGAACTGAAACCTGAAATTACATGTGAGATTAAGTTGTAGAGTGAACTATTCACAGTATTCAGTTTTGTGCCATTATTACGTTGACAGTCAGAACCTGTATTTTTGGGATCTGTAGAATATCTGACAGATGATGACAGCACGGTATTTGCACAATATTCCAGTTACAGTAAACTATAGATAATAGACACATATAATATACGTACTGTTATTCTTGATCCTTGCAGGTGGCTGCTCTGCACTACGCACTAGTACAGTTTCTTTCAGGCTCAGATATTTGGTTGTTGCTGTGTGCTGACTCGCCTGACTGGCTGTCTGAGTGTCTCAGCCTGCCTGTAGTGTAGCCGCAGCCTGAGCGACGCAGAGGCTTTGCCAGAGCTGTGAGCTTACTGTCTGTAGAGTAGTACTAGTAGTAGATCTATATCTGTTATGCAAGTTGAAGTTGATCTTGCAGTCATACTTTGCCTTGGCTTTGGTTTGTGGCAAATGCTGAAATGACAAAATGATTCCAAGTGTGATTGTGATGTTCACAGCTAGCATAGATATATACTGTATACAGTTGCAAAGTCGATAAAATAAATATCTCTTCATAACTGAGATCCGCCGTTGCATCTAGATCCGCCTCAAATGTGGCAGAGAGCACGTGCGACGTTTTGCACTCATTGAACCTGAGACTGACTCACTGAGTGAGGCTGGGCTGGCAACGTAACCACGGCACGGGTGATGTATTCTAGCATCATCATGTTTCATACATTGGGGGTAAAGCCCCCAAACCCCCTAAACTAGAAAACTTTATCGAGATCTTTCACTTACCTTCAATTTTCTACCATAATCGTAACAAACGGAGCTGGAAAATCACACGCTTCTGAAATCAAAACAAAACTAGCGCCAAGTGACGCACGCGACTAGATCTACCTTGACCTTTGTTGTTGCTAGGGGCGTGGTGCAATGACGCGATATGATTGGTTCCTATGCAAAAGCTATATACGCATAAAGATGACGTCATTCGATACGGTGCACAATAGTTATAGCAATGCAAAAGCGACATTGCAATGAAATACATATTGAAAAATAAACTGAATGAGCTATTGCGACCATATTATCGCAACCAAAAGTAAGTGTATGAATCACACCACAAAAATTTAGGTGAATATGGGTCGTAGATTGGGGGGTAAACCCCCCAAACCCCCCTAACCTACACAACTATCCAGACGGCTTCAGCCAAAATGCAGTATTAGCTGCGCCATATTTGGGTCCTCCATGGCTCCATGGATTTGTGAATACACTACCAAACATGGCGCCTAGCCGCTTCGCGGCTAGCGATGTTGGTAAAAAAAAAGTTCAAAATTTTCATTATTTTTGGCTCGCGTTAGTTCGGAATGTACATGTAATATTGAGTGTCACAATTACTTTTATTTACAAGGTCATATGTTTTGCTGATAAATACATGATGACAATTTGTGTGTGTGTTTGCCAATGGGTTGCTCTGGTGAACTGGGTGACTGGCCGTACCCAGTTCTGGAACCTCCCCATTCAAGCGCTAATTGACGAACAAACTTGTTCGCCTGACACACTTGCAGCAATCGAACACCCACTAGAAAGGTCTTCAATGTGTTCAGTTCGCGTGCATGCAGTACATGCAATACTGTTTAGTGGGCATGCATGGTTATTTGTACGAAATATCACCCCATAAATATTCGAATGCACCAGCAACAACACTTTATCGCTCGCCTGGCCATTTCTGTTTGTGCAATAAACGCGCCCCCAAGCGAGTCTGGGAACGATCACAGATTTCCCGCCAATTTTCCAAGAGGTCCAACGGCATTGGATCAGCATATGTGCACTTAGCGCGTTCCCACGAAGGTATAGGTACCGGGTATACCATTAAGCCGCACAGAAACCACACAACATTCAAGTACAGAAAACAGCCACTACAACAAGAAACAATGAATTCACTTTCAGGTTTTTGTCTAATAAACTGTGTTGATTGGTTTTTGATTGATTGATTGATTGATTGATTGATTGATTGATTGATTGAGTTCATTCAGGCAGATATACAAAGTATTCACATAAGATGGCACACGTATTTCCATTGTGGCCTTGAGGAGTAAATCATGATGGTGGGCGGCAAGTAATTATCATCGAAATTAGTAACGAAATTAGTTTACATACATACATGTAGTTACAATGTTTGGTAGGCCCCTAACTACAACAGTTACTGTCTTTCAACTGTTAGCCTATACTTGATAATAAAGTCAAGTTCAAATCAAACCAGTTTGTAACTAGGGTTCCATTTGACCAAATTGCAACTTGAAATTGATTGTATATTTCATGACATATAACCACCCTATATATTCAACAATGTACATAGACCCACTGCATGTCCATATATATAGAACTCTACATGCGAGTCTGAGAACGTTTGAACAATTACCGCCAATTTTCCAAGATGTCTATAGACCTTGGGTCGGCCTTCTTGTGCCTTTCCTGTGCCTGCCATGCTACAAGTGAGCCCTTCTCCAGCACCAAACAGCATACAACAAGAACTATGTAGCTCTGTTAAACAAGAACTATGTAGCCTTAACAAGGAACACTCTTTCATGTTTCTGTTTTAATAAAACGATGTTGTTGTTTTTTATAACAAATTGTTATTTGGTAATAAAGTCAAGATCAAATCAAACCAGCAATGATAAGACTATAAACGCTATTCAAATATTTGAATTTTAAATATCTTGGGCATGAAATATTTAGACACCTCCCAGTTCTACCACCCTGTATGCGACACCAGTGTCACACCACCCTGATAATTCAGTATTGCCCTGTCCAGAAGCACATGGTTACGCTTCGGTTACAATGCCCATAAGAGCTGTTGTGCCCTGTAAAATTCAATTGTATGCTGGTTGTTGCATTCGATGCAGACAAATAAGTACCTATTAATAAATATTTAATTTCATAACAGACGAGTGATCGGGACCAAGTGGCAAATAGCGAGTTCTATTATGTCGCGGTGACACATGGCGACTATGAGGAATGAGCGCGGGAGACAACCAAGCGAGGCAGTCGATGGAGTCGACTCAGGAAAGTGACTGAGGGAAGCGAGGAATCATGGCCAGGCGTCTGAGACCCGGTGAGGGCCACAGAAGCTGGCCTTTTTCGTGAATGCCGGAGCATTCTGAACCTCTCTTGGCTTAAATTGTGCAAATGCAGGTTTTAGGCAACTTATCGAATTCAAGATCACCGTGAAAAAAGTCATTGTTTAATATAACCTAAAGTAAAACAAACATATTGTTAAACAAATAATTTTTGTGGTAAAAATTTCCAAATAGCATTATTATCGGGTACGCATTCTTCTTCTCTTTCTTCTTCTTCTTCTTCTTCTTCTTCTTATTATTATTATTATTATCATTATTATTATTATTACTAGACGTGCAAGTGCGAACACCGCTCTTCCAATAGCTGGTTGGCAGAATTCAGAACTTATCCTTTCCCTCCACAATATATTTGAGTGCCTCCATTTGCTTTTCACTCAACATGTAGCCACGAACCTACTGCGAGCAATTGTTTATTGTTTCCTTGAGGCTGGCAACCATGAAAGCTGATTTCAAAAAGAAACATGGGAATCAAAATTCAAAACTGTAGCTTAACAATTTTTTCAACAACTATGAGGGGAAAAAACCTTGTCATGTAATGCAACAAAGATTGTAATAGTTATCTTCGATCATCACAATAATATAAACAATTGAAGACACAAAACAAATACTTTGGGGATACATGCATAACGAAAATAATTTAGGCTCAAATGTGGGATTATCTTGTTATGTGAGTAACTCGGCTTTGAACAATGTTCACAGCATGCATGAAGGAAATCAGGGCCTACTCACATGAGACATTGTCAAAGGGTTTTACTTTTTATAGATTCACACGTGATTTTCAGCACTATATTACATGTGGGGTGTGCTATAAATTTGTAGGGAATGCCACCTGCACAAGCATTTGCTTCTGACATTTCATCTTCAACATTTTGCATTCATGTTTCTTGCATTCATGCAAGATCGATGTTTATTTAAAAAGAATTAAATAACAGTTGAAAGACAACACCGTTTATTAGGCAGAAAACCTGAAAGAGAATTAATGTTTCTTGTTGTTTTCTGTACTTGAGTGTTGTGTTGTTTCTGTGCGGCTTACTGATTTCAGGGCCGGGTATGATTGTCGTTGACCTCACCGTACCTTCTGTCTTCCGACTTCTGGGACGACTCTTTTAGATTCAGCATATGGATAAAAAAACTGAATAAAAAACACTGTTTATATTAATGTCATGGTAATTACATGCCAATGTAGAGCGTATTTTAAATTAGTTTGCGGCTGGTAGGCCTATGCACAAGTGCAATTATCGAGTTTCCTACCAGTTATTTTTTAACTAGATCTAAATGCGTTTGACCGCTCCAGGTATAAGCACTATGCATTACATAACTACGCCAACAACGAGAATTACAGCGATCGACAGTGATATTAGTTGTAAGCATTTCAAACAATAATTTGAAATTCTCTTTTCGAATTATTCCCATTGTATCATGCTTATATGGGCTATTTCTCGGGATACCACTGGGGACTACTTTGTAACGGCAATGAGCGTATAGCATAACGAAACTGAAGCCATGAAAACTAGGCTGAGTTTACAGGCGTGATCGCGTTCAAGGACAAATATCAGGAATCCTATCTCCCATTGAAAACAATGTTAAAACGACCGAATTCAAAGTCTCATAGCTCCTTCCCCGAACAAGCAGAACAAGGCAGATTATAATTGATTTCCTCACCTCACTATAATAAGGAAAATGTATGTTGAAAAATTGGATTTTTCGCTACAGCACGAATTCTGATGGTACCCGCTAAAACCGCTGATTTCCATGCCTGACAACCAATATTTATCGTTCGTCGTCTGAGCCATTCTGTGCGTGCTGTGGTTTTGAAACAGTCTGTGTGCACTGCCAACCAGCTCGGGTCAACAACCAGCGTAAGCAAAATATCCCCACCCTCCAGCGAGGGATCAAGTGTCAGCCCACATTTTCAAAATAAGAAATTCTCTGAATTAAATTGGTATTGTCATGCCTTAGTAGCTAAGACCGCCGTGACAAAGCCGTGTTTTCGGCCATACAAGTCATTGAAATAATAAGGTGATGGGCGTAATCTTTATTTATCATATGAACCCTATGGATTTTTAGGGGCCTAGTGTGCAGGAACTATTAGACATCTATTCATTGCAAAACACGTATCAAATCCTGCCACCTGATTATGAATATTTAAAGGGAGCGGAAATCTGTTTGTATGCCTCATGATAGGCTGTCAAGTCCTATCGATAATTTTCTTGCATACCCAGGCCTACCTGAGTACCTACGGTAGGTTAGACCTGTCCAGATTGCGGGAAGTGGTAAGAAGATTGAAGGCGCTTTGTATGCAGGGGAATGTTTGGAGGTATTTGGAATGTGGGGTTGCACAGTTTATTCCCATACGAATAAGTCACACCAATATTTATACAGTTAATATAGAAAGACAGAAAATCAGTCTCATCAAAGTAAATGGCACAGGAAATTGTGTACACCATCAGCCAATTTATCTGCCAAGTCTACTTTGATGTACCGTATCCTTGCCAGGTCGCCTGTACCGGCCTTTGCCCTGAGGTTACCGTCGGCAGCTCTGCTAAAAAAAAACTTCATCGCAAAAATATTGACAAAAAACGGTATTAACAAGTTACAAAAATCAGAATATAGGCTATTAAAAACACTAAAGTTCTACACAAACATGTTATTTTCGAAAGTGAGATTGCACCACTACAAAACCAAGTTCCATGTGACATTTTAGAATGTGAACTCGACATTCAGTATTGTGAGTCCATGGAAAACATGGGCCGGGTTTATCTGCCATGTTTTCCAAAAACATGGCAGTCTACCTTCGTCGGAGCGCGCTCTGACAAGTGCAAATATGCTGATCCAAGGCCGTTGGACCGCTTGGAAAATTGGCGGGAAATCTGTGATCGTTCCCAGACTCGCTTGGGGGCGCGTTGATTGTATAAATAGAAATGGCCAGACGAGCGATGAAGTATTGTTGCTGGTGCATTCGAATATTTATGGGGTGATATTTCGTACAAATAACCATACATGCACACTAAACATTATTGCATGTACTGCATGCACGCGAACTGAACACAATGAAGACCTTTCTAGTAGGTGTTCGATTGTCGCAAGTGTGTTAGGCGAACAAGTTTGTTCGTCAATTAGCGCTTGAATGGGGAGGTTCCAGAACTGGGTACGGCCAGTCACCCAGTTCACCAGAGCAAGCCAATGGGGCGCTTTTACTCGTACTGGACCACTTCCACCTCGTGATAACCATTTGCACGACTTGAATGGAACGCAGTAGTATTGTGGCGTGAAAGTGTGAGTCGTATTATATTGTCGCGTATAAAACTGATAAACTTTCTGTTTCATCACAAATCCTTGACGTTTACGCGTACCGTATAGTCTCGACTGAACTGAACATGATCAGATGTAGATGATCCGTGCAAAGTATATCTTTCTATTTTATATATAGTTCGGTCTATCCTCAATCTAGTGTATGAAAACATCCAGAAATCGAACCGGTAGTCTACCACTGAGTACTGGTGTCAATGAATTCCGGAGCTACCCATACATTTAATGGGCAGTATCATATCACTCATTCCTTTTGTAGTTCAGCCCAATAACAGAGTTAAGTGCTAGTCCCTTCGTGAGCTGACAACGGTTTTCGCCTGACACCCTGTCACGGTGGGTCAGGATTTGTGAACTTATTTCAGAACAAATCATGTTATGAATGCATGAAATACACACTGTATATCATTTTCTTCCCCTCTCATTTGTTTCCAACGATTTATGTCCCTCAATTTAAATTTTATTCCATACTTTGTCACTTGACAGCTGTTTGTTTACATTGTCATCATGGTGCAGTTTTGTCATGCTACAAATAATCCACTCGAATTAGCCAATCAGGGAGCATCATGTAATCAGCTGATGATGTGTGTGATGTCATAATCCAGGAAATATCCCCCTTTGGTACTTTTGGCGCCAAATGTTAGATTGAAACATTTTAGCCTGTGGTTGAATAGGGCTCTGCCCGTGAATAGTGCTATTCCTTTTGTATGACAGCTGTCAAACTCAAAATTCCAGAACCGGTCAACTGGTCAACATCAACAAACGCAAAGTTCACATTTTCTAGAAACGGAAGCGATGGCACAGAAACGATGCATCTTTTGTACAATAGCTGAGAAAAAAGATCCCAAAACCGAAATACTTTTTGACGTGAGTAGGGTCTAGATTAGTGGTCCCACGAGTAGACGATTAACCGTCTGTGGTTAGGTACAGTGTATATAGGTTAATGCTATTAAATTAATCGGTTACAAAATCTGTAATCGATTACTTGAACGTAAATTTATTCAGCATAATAATTCATTATACATGTATTTCCATTTTATATCCTGTAAGGGCGCAAAATCAAGCTGAAACTGTATACTAATATGGTGTGTCTTGACTTGACTTGTGCAGAACACGATGCCTCAAACTTATCTTCGGTGTTGATCAATCATAGCTGGTCAACCTGTCAGTTTAGACTTCATCAATCAGTCAGTATCTGGCTTTGAAAAAAAATTGGGCAACGACCATGAGGGATCGGCGGTTCATTTTTTGTCGTGCAATCTCATTGCACGTACAATATGAAATCCCCTTCCTTGTTTTGTCGAGTTGTTTAAATAGCGGTAGAATAGTTGTAGATACCAGTAGAAATGTGAAGTAATTAATGTGTTTGTAAGCTGTGTTTCACAGTAATTAAAGTAATATAATGGTTGCTATAGAGAGAGAGTGGCGTGGCATGTTAGACATGATATGGGGCCGTAAAATTGCAGATTAATATGTACAGTCGGGAATGGAATATGGAAGTGTGGCAGTATATGTGTATGTGTTAATGTAATAAGTTGACTTATAATGATAGTGGCTTTTAATAATAAACAGTCGGTCTCCCGGCCACGGATCAGCTTCCTCCCGCCCCAACCTCCTCCTCCCCCCCTCCCTGACGTAATGCTCACCCGTATAAAGACAGTGAAATTTACCGGTATTTTAACATAAACGTTAAGCATGTGTGTAGGGATAAGCGCTACTCAAGAATGAGCATCCCGCGTACACACTTGTTGTCGCGCACTGCGTTGTTTGATTGTGCACGTGGAGGGACTGCGGCCTTGCACGTGCAGGAGCAAACAGCACATGGTGTGTTTTATTATGATATGATAATGAGGTGAGTGTGGCCAAAGTGAAGTCTCGTTTGGTCACGAGATTTCGCTCGAGAGTAACAAATGGATGCCTCCAGGTAGGGGTAAAACGTACTTTTGAAGTATCCAGAAAGCCTGGATAACCTGCATAGAATGAAATATGTTATGCTCGTAAGTTGTATGGTAATGGTATAGATCCAAAATCCATCATTAGATTTGCAATAGAACGATATGAAATAGGGGTCAAATTGCCAACGTTATTGTACATCCTAGCCAAAATCTCTTGATATGAACGGATAATGGTTGGCTCACATTTGACGAAAAATAGTTTGAAACTTCACACAGAACATATTTATTTCAGCTATAACTATTTCCTGAGCACAGCTAAAAGAAATCACCATAACAGTTTCTCACGACTGATGGCAGCAAATTTTTCACTGCCACATTATTTCCCTGAAACATCATCTGAACGTCAACACACTTTTAAAAATGTTCATATCTTCCAGAATACCGCATTTACAGACATAGAAATCAAACAAAAGTACACAAATGCTGGAAATAACTGTGGGAAGCATGATATTTCAGCAGCCACCACTGTGTCTATCGACAGTTTGGAAGTATTCGTCTGATCACGTTACAATGAGGCTCTACCTCCACCCATGGCCTCCATGATCCCTGACCTCTATCCCAGGTCTTGATCCTGTTTGATCTCACTATAATGCAGGGGAAAGAATAGTTCGGGTCACATGACACACTCAAATAAATACTCTTGCTTGAGGGTCCCAGAAGCTCTGAGGTCAATGTCATTCTTTAGGACCGAGGACTCCAATACCCCCCCCCCCCCCCCCTCCTTCTGAATCAACTACTGTTGTTGCCATCAATTAAAGTTCATACTTTTTCAGTGTGAAATTATCTGTTATTGCATTTTCAAATAATGCATGATGTTACATGTACTCCCTGTGTTGCAGTCTCCAGAAGGTGAATCAGATGGTCTTGTGGTGTTTCGAGATCACAAGCCCGCTGCGCCACATCACTACCTCGTCTGTCCGAAAGATCACATCCGTGACGCCAAGGCTTTGGGACATAAACATGTGCAGCTAGGTCAGTCAAAGGTATTTTGGTAAAGCAGAAAACACTAGTTTTCTAAAAATGTAGATCGAGCTTGTGTAACTTGTCATAGGACACCAGGATTGATTCTGATCCAATGCTCGATTGTGATTCCACAGTGGAGAAAATGGTCCTAGTTGCCAAACAGGTTCTCCAAGAGCAGGAAGGCAACGTGAGCGATGTCAGGTATGATTGTGCAGCTGATATTTTCTAGCTGTTATATTGTCAGTACCCGGTATTTCATTCTTCTTATGGTACGTATATACCAAAATCTATAGTAGCATAATTTTATTCAATACCATTGGTGTAGTTTGATAAATGTGGTACATGTATAAACACAAAATTATTCATGATCTTTCATGTTGTACAGTCTTTCTCTGTGCTCGGCTCTCTTTTAGTGTTTCAATGTTGAACTGGTGTGTTTGTTGTCAATCCTCTCAGTTGCCAAGACATTAACTTTGCTATTACTGCACTCGGTGTGATTACCTTCCTTTGTCTTATTCAAATGCTGAGTTTTCTCTCTTTAGATAATCAGATATATTTCATTGAATTATGCCCTGTGTCATTGCTATTTGCTAGTAGCCTTGTTTGTAACTGGATGCACTGTCTTGTGTTGTGTAGCCTCGGCTTCCACTGGCCGCCGTTCACTCTCGCCTCACACCTACATCTCCACGTGATCAGCCCAGCAAACATCAGCGGCTTTATCGCAAGGCAGATCTTCCGACCAAACTCCTGGTGGTTTGTCACTGTGAGTACAGGTAGCAGAGCTGCTCACTGCTGTGTCGGACCACGGCATTCATCACAGTAGCATGCATCAGGGCAGACAAACAGAAATATTTACGTTTATGTGTCAAACAGATCACACAGACACCAAGGCTGGGTTGAGCACATGCAGATGGAGGTTGGGAATTCATATGCTCACAAGCTGCTCCCATGTACACAGTATAGTTCCCAATAGTGCAAGGTTTGGTGTGGGTTGTATATTCAGTATCATCATTATTGTAAGGGAGAGATCCAGTAAGCTATAAAGTTAAGTTGACATTAAAATCTCCTTAGTGTCGTTAGTGCCTGAGTCTGTCCTGAGGAGGTCAAGCTACAGGGTCATAAAATCACTATTCAGCGAAAATTTCCTTGTGAAACTGTACATGTACAATGATGTTGTTGATCAAAGATAGCTATTCCTGATATGATCCAGAGGACAGGGCATGTTGTTTCTTCAACAATTCAATCGAGGGCCCTTTGGGCCGATAAGCTATTATCGTGGTTTTTCGTCCGTCCGGGTCTGTAACTTTTTTTTCCCTTAATGAATTTCCCATAAATTTGTCAGAACATATTACCATGATTACCTTAGGCCAATATCTAAAGACATTTTTAAAATTTTTTCGATTGAATCGTTTTTGCCGATTTGGTGGCCATTTTTGATGAAAAATTGCCAATTTTGAACTTTGGTGGCCTTTTTCTCAAAAACTATCTGATCGGTTTTGAGATTTTTGTTTCAAAACATTGCTCTCATGTACCTCTATGACTGTATAAGTTTCGTTGCACTTGAATCGCCGGTCTGCGTGTGGCTGTTTTTTTTTATTTTTTGTTGGGTCGGCGTAAAAAAATTATTTTGTCCCAAATCGAGTCACTATTCGTTTTGAGCCATTTCCAGTAATAAAAAATAAAATTTTTGGGGCCATTGAAAATTTTATTGGACTTTATTGAAAAATTTTATTAATTTCACCCAATTTTTCCTTCATAATGGGAGCTGTGCGGAGTAAACTCATAGAACACTTCCAGATAGAGCCTAAGTATTGGCACATTCAAATGGGAAATCATATATTGCGGTTTCAGTGGTGACCTTGAATTTGACCTTCAATGACCTTGAAAGGTCGAAACGACCTTTTTTGTCGAAAAAACGATGAATTTTGTCTTTGGTGGCCATTTTCTCAGAATTTATTCAAACAATTTTCCTCGAAATCATGTATAAGATTCTCCTTATATGTACCTTTGTGATGTGTATAAGTTTTGTTGCCTTTGAAATGACGGTCTGCGTTGGGCGGCCGTTTTGATTTTTGACAGGTAGGTGAAAAAAATTTTCATCCGAAATCAAGTCATTATTCGTTTTGAAACATTTCCACACAAAAAAACAATTTTTTTTTACCATTGAAAAATTTTTTTGGACTAAGACAATTTCACCTTCATAATGGGATTTTTTCGGGGTAAACTCTTAGAACACTTCAAGATAGAGCCTAAGTATTGGCAAATTCAAATGGGAAATCATATATTGCGGTTTGAATGGTGACCTTGAATATGACCTAGAATGACCTTGGAAGGTTTTGGCGGCCAATGATTTTGTCTTTGGCGGCCATTTTCTCAAAATCTCTTCAGACAATTTTCCTCGAAATACATAAGATTCTCCCTATGTACCTTTGTGATGTGTATAAGTTTTGTTGCCTTTGAATCGACGTTCTGTGAAAATATGTCATTAACGAAAAAAATCTTTCAAGATGTAGCTTGATTTTGTATTATCATGATTATAGTCCATACAGAAAATGTGTTTCTAGCAACATTTACGAACATGTTTTAACAATAGATTGTAACATCAGTGTAACAATTTATATGTTGGAAAATCAGTTTTCTATGCAACTTGCATGATTGCTGGTAAGCTACAGCACCCTTGGAACTATGTTAGTACTAATAAATAAAACTTAGAAGTATTAAAAGTGTACAAGTGTGTTTGTACGTGCACTGTCTCCCTCGAAAAGGGGTGCTCTTCTATTAAACAGTGCTCTCCTATTGGGAACTATAATTTTTAGCTTACTGGCCCTTTGGTGAGATTTTTGTTTCAAAACATTCCTCTCATATACCTCAATGACATGTATAAGTTTCGTTGCCCTTGAATCGCCGGTCTGCGTGTGGCGGCCATTTTGATTTTTTGACGGGTCGGCGAAAAAATTTTTTTTTGTCCCAAATCAAGTCACTATTCGTTTTGAGCCATTTCCAGCAAGAAAAAAAAAATTTTTTTTTTTTGACCATTCAAAATTTGTTTGGACTTGGAAAATTTCACCCAAGTTTTCCTTCATAATGGGAGCTATGCAGAGTAATCTCATAAAACACTTCAAGATAGAGCCTAAGTATTGGCACATTCAAATTGGAAATCATATATTGCGGTTTTAGTGGTGACCTTGAATTGGACCTTCAATGACCTTGAAAGGTCAAAACGACCTTTTTTGTCGAAAAAACGATGAATTTTGCCTTTGGTGGCCATTTTCTCGAAATCTATTCAGACAGTTTTCCTCAAAATCATGTATAAGATTCTCCTTATGTACCTTTGTGATGTGTATAAATTTTGTTGTCTTTGAATCGACTGTCTGTGAAAATTTGTCATTAACGAAAAAAATCTTCTTGATTTTGTATTATACAATATCCTGTGTTAAAGACCACCTGGTTTGAGAGACCACCCTGTGTTTTAAGACCACTCCACTTGGTTTTTTCATGTAAATGAACCTGTGTTTTAAGACCACTCCACTTGGTTTTTTCATGTAAATGAACCTGTCATGAGAGACCACCTGTCATTTAAGACCACCTTTTTGGGGTCCCTTGGGTGGTCTTAAAACACAGGATCCACTGTAGTCCATACAGAAAATGTGTTTGTTATGCTAAGCGATACTTACCTCTGACTCTGGGGTCGTGTAATTGGCGAGCCCTCATTCGCCAACCACACATGAAATATGGGTGAAAAAGCTAAACGAAAGTTAGCCGGTCCGTTTAGACCCTGCGTTAGTAATGGTAGTTACCTGAGCAGTTCACCCTCCGTGTGGTAGCATAATCGTGCCGGTCCACTGCCTCCCAGTTCACTTTTGTTTTTGGCGAGCTCCTGTCAACACCTACTCTGCCGTCGCTCGCGTTTTTGTTTCTGAAGTTTCAAGTTGGATCTTTGGAAGTTTCTTCGCTGTGATGGAGGAGTTTTCTTTTTGGAATTGGACAAGAGTTTCTGCTGCACGAATCGTTTTCTTGCAAGCGCTCTGTCTGTTCGTCTCCTCGGCGCCGCGGATTTTGTGAATCTTGGACTGAGGAGTTTGTCTGTCTTCCGGACAAGCGTCGTTAGACAGGAGGGAGAAGCAAGCGTTCCGTGGATTCGCTGTCTTCTTCTCGTTGGATTCACTGGGAATTACGTCGGGAATTTGCAGGCCTCCATTGCCGCGATGTCTGCTATGCTGTCATCTTTAGTTAGGGGGGCGAAGTGCGGCTCCGTCTTCCCTACGCGCGCTGAGATGCCTGTCCCGTTCGTCTCCAGAGTGATTCGTTTTGTCGACGGACGCTTCCACGGTGGATTTCCGTTCCCAGGCTGCTGGGCCCGTCCAACGGGCCCGGACGCACGGCCTGCGGAAGGCAGGAGCCCCGTGGTTCGTTCTTAGACTGGACCGTCGTGTTCACGCAACCGTTCAGCTACCGTACGGCCAGTGGATTTCTACATGGTTAATGAGGCAGTTAACTACAGCCGCGGCAGCCTCGGCACAGCCGTTTGTCCGTGACTCTACCGCCCGGTCTGATCTGCATGGGGAGTTGCCGGTGGCTTCTCCCTGCGACTCCTACAGGCTAGCTGCTCACCAGTCCATGACGTCGTTAAGCCGTGGCAGCCTAGGAGGTTTTCTACGACCGTGCGGCTGTCTACCATCTGTCTGCTTTTGCCAGCCGTGTTCTGCTCTGTGTCTCTACAGTCCTGTTGCAGCCTCGCGGGTTTTCTACTACCGGCCGTCCGTGGGTCCGTCCGTGGGTGATCGCCGGCACTGTGACCCCCCCACCCCCCCCCCCACCAGCGCTGCTGCAGGGGTTCTTCTGTTCGTCCGTCGGCGTTGCTAGCTGCTGGGAGCTACTGCACTGTTTTTCTGATTTGCCGGCCGCTATATGCACCGTGTCTTACCAGCGCAGCTACAGTCCGGGGGTTTTCTACTGACCGGCTGTCGGCCGTCCGTCCGTACGCGCGTCTTCGTCGGCTCCATGACCCCCCACCAGCGCTGCTGCAGGGTGTCTTCTGTCCGTCCGTCCATCGTTCGTCTGCTGGTGTTACCAGCCGCTGGGAGCTACTGTTTCCAGTGCTTATGGGTTTCCTCGATGGATGTGCACCGTGTTAGATGGCCTCTCGCTAACGCCGTTCCTGCCTGTGGTGCTGCCATGTGATTGCTACCGTGGGCTGGGTGTTTGCTACACGTTCTTCCTCCTGAACCAGAGGTGTGTTTCAGCGGTGGATTCCCGTTCTCGGGCTGCCGGGACCGGCGGGTCGGTCTTGGGCTAACAGTCTGTTGAAGGCAGGGGCCCCGTTGGTCGCGCTAAGTCTGGCCCCCGACTACTCCACCGTGCAGCTCCCCGACGGCGCTGTTGATGTACTTATTGTGGACAAGTCTCCAAGACCCGGGCCGTGTTCAGCACCGTGACGACTCCACTGCCCAGGTTTCTTCTCCGGCCGCTGCTGCCTCTCGCAGGTGTTCAACCGACCGTGAAAGTGATCAGCAGCCAGCGGTGGCAAGCTCGCGGGTCTCTCAGCCCAGTGTTCCACCCCGCGATCAGCCACCGGCCGACCGTCAGTCTGCGGGCGGTACTTCATCGGCTTCCAGCTCGAGTTCTCACCGCGGGTCATCTACCACGGCGGCTAGTGTTCTCCCGGCGGTGGGCCGCCCGTCCTCTCAGGCCGGTGTTCTACCCTGCGTCCAGCCACCGGCCGACCGTCAGTCTGCGGACCGTGGTTCGTCTGCGGGTTCTCACCATGGGGCATCTGCCACGGCGGCTAGTGTTCTACCGGCGGTGAGCCGCCCGTCCTCTCAGGCCGGTGTTCTACCCCGCGTCCAGCCTCCGGCTCGATGTCAGCCCGGGCCGTGTTCAGCATCGTGGCGCCTCTCCAGCCCAGGCTACCGCTTTTTCCAGCGGCGGCAGTGCTTCGCGGTTTTTCACCTGACTGTGACCGTCAACTATAGCCAGCGGTGCCTAGCTCGTGGATCTCCCGGCCCAGTGGTTTTTCCTGCGGCCAGTCTCCGGCCGTCCGTCAGTCTGTGGACCGTTCGTCTGTCCCCAGCTCTGGTTTTCTCCGCGGTTCTGCAGCCACGGCTGCTGGTGTTCCACTGGTGGTGGACCGCCAGCCTCGCCTGACCACTGTCACCATCCAGTTCGGCCTGCGGACCTACTCCGTTCTGAGGATTGGGACCGTCCGTCCGCCAGACGTGCGGATCGTTTCCGAGGTTGGGTTTTTGATCAGCGTCATGATTTTCACTTGGGGACCATGCGGGCCACGGGGACTACTTCTTTAGGGATTTGCGTGGCGGCCGCAGGGACCAGGTCTCGCACGTGGGCTTCAACCGTGGGCGGGCATCCACATGTTCCCTGCCTCTAGATGGAACAGGGGCATCTTTTCTGCGTGACTACCCCCGTCTTTTTCCCGGAGCCTCCAGTCCTGCTTCCTCCCTTTGTGGACCAGGAGTCGGATGAACCTCCGGTCTAGAAGCCCCGGGTCTCCAGTCCAGCCAGGTCGGCGGATACCTCTGTTACGGCTTCTACCTCCAAGCCAGTGTGCATCTGGCTCTTTCCAACTCGAGTGGTCGGCGCTGGGTTCGTCCTGGCTGCAAGCCACGGAGCAAGTGACTCAGAGTTCTCCGGGCTTCTTCAGTCGGCTGTTTGTCATCCCCATGCTCGCACATGGCTGGTGACCGATTATCGTCCTCAGTCCTTTAGACAAGTTCGTCTCCAAGGGGAGCTTCTCCATGGAGTGCTCGCGGACCGTCCTCCTGTTTCTCCGCAGCGGGGACTGGGTGACTTCCTTAGATCTGAAGGATGTGCCTTTTCACGTCCCGATTCATCCCTCGTCGCGGCCCTACCCTCGTTTCCAGTGGGGCAACGTGGTTCCGCGCTCTGTGTTTCAGCCTCTCCACCGCCCCGTTCCTGTTCACCAGGGGTTTTCAGTCGGTGTCGGCGTGGGCTCACTGCAGGGTCATTCGTCTCACGAGGTACCTGGACGATTGGCTAATTGCAGCCGCGGATCGGCAGACGGTGGCCTCTCACACGGACCTGGTCGTTCAGTTTTGTCAGCGGGTCGGTCTCTTCATCAATTTCAAGAAGTCCGACTTGGTTCCTTCCCAGTGTGTCACCTACCTCGGGATGGACATCGACACGCAGTCCTTCCTGACACGTCCGACGGCAGATCGTATTCAACGTTTGAACGGCGTTCTACGGTTTTTCTCCATCGGGGTTCCCGTCGCGGCGGTGGTGTTCCTGAGGCTCCTAGGTCACATGGTGTCGCTAGAGAAGATCGTCCCTGGTGCACGGTTGCGCATGCGGTCGATCCAGTTCCACTTGAAGGACCACTGGTCTTCCGAGCAGGACTTGTCAACTCTGGTTCCGGTGGTTTCCGCTCTCCAGCCAGATCTCCTCTGGTGGTCCGATCCGGTCAACCTGCTACGGGGTCATCCGATTCACGAGTTGGAGCCCGACTTTCTCCTGTTCTCCGACGCGTCTCGCCTCGGTTGGGGTGCTCACCTCGGCGAAAGTCAAGTCTCCGGTCTCTGGTCGGCGGCCGATCTCCGGCGTCACATCAATTGGCTGGAGCTCAGGGCTGTCTGGTTGGGCCTGCGCCATTTTCATCAGACGGTTGCCGGGTCCACGGTACTGGCCATGACCGACAACACGACGGTCGTCGGCTGTATCAAGAATCAAGGGGGGGACACGATCAAGGGAGCTAAGCGCCTTGACTCGAAGAATCTTGGAGTGGGCGGAATCCCAGGATGTCAGTCTTCTGGCCCGACACATCCCGGGCTCCATGAACACCATCGCCGACGCCCTTTCGAGGAAGGGTCCGGTTTCCACGAACTGGTCTCTGAACCCCCAGGTTTGCAGTCACCTGTGGCGTCTTTGGGGTCAGCCTCACTTGGACCTGTTCGCCACGTTCCAGAACAATAGTCTACATCTCTATGTGTCCCCGTTCCCGGACCCTCATGCCTGGGCAGTCGACGCCCTCGCTCAGGACTGGTCCATCCTATGGGCGTACGCTTTTCCGCCGTTCTCACTGATTCCCGTGGTTCTACAGAGGATTCGGTTAAGCTCGGCCCAGATCATCTTGGTGGCTCCCTGCTGGCCAGCCAAGCCTTGGTTTCCGGAACTCCTGGAGCTTCTAACGGATCTTCCACGGTTGTTACCACCGATCCCCAGCCTGCTTCGTCAGGGACGTCAGTTTCACGAGCATCTGGGCGTTCTCCATCTTCACGCGTGGAGATTATCAGGCGTTCATTCAGAAAGGCTGGCTTTTCGAAGAACGCTGCCAAGCGGATGTCCAGAACAGTTCGGTCATCCTCAGAGCGATTATATCAAGCCAAGTGGAGAGTCTTCTCTTCTTGGTGTGGTCGACGGCAAGTTGATCCACGCCGTCCCCCTCTCCCTGCGGTAGCGGACTTCTTTGTCTGGTTGAGAGACAAGCGCAAGCGGGCTCTTACTACTGTCAAGGGATACCGTGCGGCATTGTCTAATGTGCTAGCTTCTCACGGTTTGGACATTTCTACATCACGGGAGATTTCGGCCTTGTTCAAGTCCTTCGCCCAGGATTTGCCTCCGGTCTCCCGCGCACCAAAATGGGACTTGTCATTGGTCCTTTGTAGCCTCAATGAATCTCCATATGAGCCTCTCGAGGAAGCGGAGCTTCGCACAAGACTGTGTTCCTGTTGGCCCTTGCTTCCGCGAAGCGGGTCAGTGAGCTTCAGGGACTGTCTGCGGAGGTCTTACACCCGGAAGATTGGTCTTCTGTTACCCTCCAGTACCATCTGGGGTTTCTTGCCAAGACCGAAACTCCTTCTGCCCTGGCGGCTGGGATGCGAACGTTCTCTGTCCCTGCCTTATCTCAGTTGGCAACTGACTGTGGGGATCTGTCCCTGTGTCCGGTGCGTGCGTTACGGTTGTATCTGAAGAGGACTAAGCCTTCACGACCAAGGGAATCTCACCTCTTTCTCCCGTTTTCGGCATCGAGAGGACAGGTCTCCAAGAACACGATCTCGCTTTGGATCAAGGCTGTTGTTACACGTGCTTACAGTAAGGATCGTCGGGACCTACATCAGCTCTACGGTCGTACGGCTCACAAGGTTCGCGCCATCTCCACTTCCTGGTCGTTTGCACACAACATGTCACTTCAGGATCTCATGAAGGCAGCCACTTGGAGATCTCACTCTACGTTTTCCTCATTTACCTGCGCGATGTATCGCTCCTCGCGGATGACCTCTATCGTCTGGGACCCATCGTCGCAGCACAAGTCATCGTGCAACCCACTGCTTCTTCTGCCAAGAGTCCGGGGGGGGGAGCGCCGTCTCAACACCTAGCTACGGCTCATCGCCTCACAAGGGACTCGACGACAGGTATGTAATCTCAGATTCTTCTGGATTACAAAGTATCTCTCAGTATACTATTAACTTCCGAGCTACTCTGTGGTTAATTAGTATTATAATTACTATAGGAAAGGAGCGGGTTCCTTATCCTTTATACAGTAATTATAGTCACTGGTATTATGCATAGTTCTCATCCTTCTACTTTCAGGGGATGATCTTGTGCAAGGCGTACTTTCTCTCTGAGGGGCCCACCACCGGCAGGCCATTCCCCAGAGTCAGAGGTAAGTATCGCTTAGCATAACAAATCAAAAGTTCTAAAATAACTTTTATTTTTATACTATGCATACTTACCTCTGACGTTGGATGGTCCCACCCTCCTCCCCGCTGATTATCTTCTTGTCTTTTCAGAAGATAACCTTCAGTGATCAAGTGTTGCAACTCAACAAAAGTGAACTGGGAGGCAGTGGACCGGCACGATTATGCTACCACACGGAGGGTGAACTGCTCAGGTAACTACCATTACTAACGCAGGGTCTAAACGGACCGGCTAACTTTCGTTTAGCTTTTTCACCCATATTTCATGTGTGGTTGGCGAATGAGGGCTCGCCAATTACACGACCCCAGAGTCAGAGGTAAGTATGCATAGTATAAAAATAAAAGTTATTTTAGAACTTTTGATTTCTATCAACATTTACGAAGATGTTTTAACATATTGATTTTAACATCAGTGTAACAATTTATATATATTCAGTATTCTACGCAATTCACATGATTGCCGGTAAACTACAGTACCCTTGGTGCTATGTTTATACCAGGTACATGTATGTACGGTAGACCTTTCCCATCCTTGTACAAATTTTTTCTGCTTTTCCACTTATGAAGAGTGATGTAACACAATTATTGTAGAAAATATTCTTCACACCACTGTACACTATTGATACTTGTCAATTTCCTTCTTCATGTATAAAAGAAAACCCTGTCATCCGTGAGATTAATTGGCCCAAGTATCATATACTGTGCCTTAATACTACTCAAGCAATAAAGGAATGTCACTTAATCAGTCTGTCACCTTTTGATCCTTATTGAATATAGAAGAATATTGCGCAGGATATGATACTTGGGCCGATTAATTTTGTTGTGGATCATGGTGTGTTTTCACTATTCTCATTGTAGACTAATTGTGTGAACATCCTCTCTAAACTGACCACATACAGTCACTTTCCCAGGCAAGTAGACACAGCCCAAGAGGGACCTGAATTATATAGTTACCCTGTGGTATTTTACCAGGCTTGGTTTCCACTGGCCCCCTTGTACCAGTGTTAACCACCTCCACTTGCATGTGCTCAGCCCCACCAGCAAACACTTTGGCATGAGAACATTCGGCAAATACTCGCCCAAAACCTTCTGGTTCAAGACTGTAAGTACACGGACAGTAGCACAGGGCTGGGGATGGACATCTGTCACAGCAGACAGTGGAATTTAGAATTATGTCATGTATATATCTGTTTTATGATGTAATCATGCACCTTAAGATCTCAGTCACCTTGAAATCTCTGTATTTGAAAATACATGTACAAATCAACATGCACAATAACGTTCAATTGATATTTAGAAATGCATCTTAGTATCACAGAACATTCTTGATGTTGTTTCAGTCTGACTGGATGATTGAGCGACTGAAGAAAATGCCGCCGGACTAGCAGCTTCACAACTCGCAGCTCAGGGAGACATTCCAGGATCACTTACACTGCCAGCATGGGAGAGCACACCACTACGTCACAACTTGCCAAGTGCTCTTACATGTACTGGTATAAAGACTAGCAAAATAGACTCATAATACCGAATGGAGTGCATGTCACATGTTATGATTGTACATGATAAGTACTAGAAGGGTTCACCATTGGTACTACTATAATGGATGTTGGTCAAATGGAGTTTCAGTATTCTGTAGACTGAGATATATTCTTAGCTAACTGTGATGTGGCTCTGGCACTCAAACCATTTGGTGGACTGATCAGAAGTAGTGTAATGTCAGCTAAAATTGTATGAAATTTCTACTCATATATATATTGTATATGAAGCTGTAATAAACATGATAAAAAGCATTGCAAATGACCAACCATATACAGACACATATGCAAGCACTTTATATATGGGTAAAATTCGCCGTTCATTCATGACAAATGCAAGTGTCAATAACTGTTTGAGCCTGATTTTTGCAACCATGAAGACGACTTTGAGATCTATGTAATATTCATGTACATATATGTAATATTCATACATATAGAATATTCAGAAATGTACTGTAAAACGGGTAATTTTCGTGCACGTTTATTTCACGAATTTCACGTTAGAAAGGCACGGTACAAAGCTCGTGAACATGAAGCTGTCGCGAAAAAAAAGAATGTGGGTTTCTGGTGCTGTGGTTGCATGTGGACCTGTATCTCCCAATAGTATACTAGTAGAACCATCATGAAATATAAAAGGTGAATTTTGTTAGTCACTGTCATTAACAGCTATGTGGGGGAGAAACATCACGTAAGATCAATTGCAATGGGGGTGTTGGAGCTATCACTCAACAGAGGGCAGCATTGTAATATGAGTCAGTTTTGGCGCCAAATCACAAACGGATATCGTCTGTTTCCACCAATGACTTGATTATGGCGATAAAATTACGCTTATACCATGTATACTGAAAACACAAGAAAAACCCCATGAAACAGTGCTGCCAGCTGGCGATTGCAGCTATTTCTGAACACCTTCCATTAGGACATCATTCTCAATATTACATGTACATGCTTTCTTAGCACCAATACCGCGTCCATTGTGTGTATTGGTCCCAATAGTTGCACGGCGGCCCAAAGCAAGACCCCTTGTTTCAGCGTGCGCAAAAATGCGGTCAAACTAGAGGTCAAATTTAGGAAAATCACTGAATAATATACCTATAGCCTTCAATCCCCTTTATTATGATTCGAATAACATAATATATGGATTGAACACTCCCAAGATTTTATTAGAAAGATATGAAGTGAATTACAGGGGGACAAAACATTTTTTGGGGGCGCTCTACCTGAGGAGGGGGGCACAATATGTAGAAAGATATGAAATTAATTCCAGGGTTACAAAAATCGAACATTTTTGGGGTAAAAGGGTGGGGGGGGGGGGTGTTCTACTATTAGGGCACATGCCACTATTAAGACCAATACGGTATGCTGGAGTGTCAAAAGAAATTGATGTGCAATTACTGTCTCATGAAATCCATTGACATTCAGCTGCGAAATTAAAACGTCTGGACATCAAAAAACACGATATTTTCAAGCGGCGATAATTTCCCGTTTATAGTAATTCATTCAGATATTTCTCACCTTACTCTGGATCGAACATGTAATATCAGGCAGAAAACCATGTTGTAAATTCAAGTCCTACCATAACATTGTTGTTCAGACTAATACACACATCATACTCTAGAAGATAAGTTCAATTACATATGATTTGTAGAAGTATGTTTTAAGTATATAGTACATATATAATAAATATGAGTGTCTGTGATTTTTATTATGTTTTTGTCATTTTACCAAAATAAATTTTACTACAGTATTTAACATGTTTAATGTGTGTTTCAATGCCAACTGGTATTAATGTCATCAGTCCAGAATACTGCATCTCAAGGTCACTGACCTGAGCTTTTTAGCTCGCTATGCCGAATGGCAGTGGAGCTTCAACGATACCATGTTATCCGGCGTCCATCCGTCGTTGTCAACTTTTGTTCTCTTTGAACTTTATGGTAAAAAAAATTAGTGAAATTTTACACAAAAATGCCTAACAAAATATCAAGATGGATATATTGTTTATTTTTAGCTTACCGGCCCTTTGGGCCGATAAGCTATTATCGTGGTTTTTCGTCTGTCGTCCGTCCGGGTCTGTAACTTTTTTTTGGCATGATGAATTTCCCCATAAGTTTGTCAGAACACACCTTAGGCCAATATCTAAAAAATGTTTTTTAAATTTTTTCGATTGAATCGTTTTTGCCGATTTGGTGGCCATTTTTGACAAAAAATTGCCAATTTTGGACTTTGATGGCCATTTTCTCAAAAACTGTCTGATCAGTTTTCAGTTTTTTGTTTCATTGCCCTTGAATCGCCGGTCTGCATGTGGCGGCCATGCTGATTTTTTGACGTCACTATTCGTTTTGAGTCATTCCCCCCCCCCCCCCCCCCAGCAAAAAAAACAAACATTTTTTTTGGTCATTGAAAATTTTTTTGGACTATTGGCTAGCCGGTAAGCTACAGGTCCCTTGGGCCTAGTTTTTGATTGAATCAATTATGCAGTAAATGGCCGTTTTTGCATGTTTTCAACTTTAAAAATTATTTTCTCAAAAACTGTCAGATCAGTTTTGAGATTTTAGTTTCAAAATGTTCCCCTCATGTATCCTTATAAAGTATAAGTTTCGATGCTCTTGAATCGCCGGTCTGCGTGTGGCGGCCATTTTGATGTTTTTTACGGGGCCCAAATAGGACCTTCCCATGTTAAATTCTCCTATGCTTTATAATGGGCACAATGTTCTTGATATCTCACTTAATATTGAGATTAGAGACTTGTAATCAATTGTGGACATATAGGAAATGATATACGCTGAATATTCTCGTGACCTCGAATTTGACCTCTGACCTCATTTCCAAGGTCAAAGCACGAAATGGCTAATATCTCACTCCATATCGACTTTACAGCTTGGGAATCAATTGTGAACATATAGGAAGTGATGTATGCTGAATATTCTCGTGACCTAGAATTTGACCTTTGACCTCATTTTCAAGGTCACAGCACAAAATGGCTAATATATCGCTTATTATCAACTTTGCAGCTTATGAATCAATTTTGGACATATAGGAAGTGATATGTGCCGAATATTCTCGTGACCTTGAATATGACCTTTGGCCTCATTTTCAAGGTCAGAGCACAAAATGGCTAATATCTCGCTTATTATCGACTTTACAGCTTAGGAATCAATTTTTGACATATAGGAAATGATATATGTTGAATATTCTGATGACCTTGAATTTGGCCTTTGACCTCATTTTCAAGATCAAAGAGCAAAATGGCTATTATCTCGCTTATTATTTACTCTACAGCTTGGGAATCAATTGTGGACATATAAGAAATGATATATGCTGAATATTCTCGTGACCTTGAATATGACCTCTGACCTCATTTTCAAGGTCAATGCACAAAATGGCTAATATCTTGCTCATTATCGACTTTACAACTGAAGAATCAATTGTGGACATATAGGAAATGATATATGCCAACTGTTTCGATGATCTTGAATTTGATCTTTGACCTCATTTTCAAGGTCAGAAAATAAAATGGCAAATATCTCGCTTATTATCGACTTTACAACTTATGAATCAATTGTGGACATGTAGGAAATGATATATGCCAACTGTTTCGATGACCTTGAATTTGATCTTTGCCTCATTTTCAAGGTCAGAACACAAAGTGGCTAATATATCGCTTATTATCGACTTTACAACTTAGGAATCAATTGTGCACATATAGGAAATAATATATGCCAAATATTTTGATGACCTTGAATCTGATCTTTTACCTCATTTTCAAGATCAAAGAGCAAAATGGCTATTATCTCGCTTATTATTTACTCTACAGCTTGGGAATCAATTGTGGACATATAAGAAATGATATATGCTGAATATTCTCGTGACCTTGAATATGACCTCTGACCTCATTTTTAAGGTCAAGGCACAAAATGGCTAATATCTTGCTCATTATCGACTTTACAACTTAAGAATCAATTGTGGACATATAGGAAATGATATATGCCAACTGTTTCGATGATCTTGAGTTTGGTCTTTGACCTCATTTTCAAGGTCAGAACATAAAATGGCAAATATCTCGCTTATTATCGACTTTACAACTTAAGAATCAATTGTGGACATGTAGGAAATGATATATGCCAACTGTTTCGATGACCTTGAATTTGATCTTTGCCTCATTTTCAAGGTCAGAACACAAAGTGGCTAATATCTCGCTTATTATCGACTTTACAACTTAGGAATCAATTGTGGACATATAGGAAATAATATATGCCAAATATTTTGATGACCTTGAATTTGATCTTTTACCTCATTTTCAAGGTCAGAGCACAAAATGGCTAATATCTCGCTTATTATCGACTTTACAGCTTAGGAATCAATTTTTGACATATAGGAAATGATATATGTTGAATATTCTGATGACCTTGAATTTGGCCTTTGACCTCATTTTCAAGATCAAAGAGCAAAATGGCTATTATCTCGCTTATTATTTACTCTACAGCTTGGGAATCAATTGTGGACATATAAGAAATGATATATGCTGAATATTCTCGTGACCTTGAATATGGCCTCTGACCTCATTTTCAAGGTCAATGCACAAAATGGCCAATATCTTGCTCATTATCGACTTTACAACTTAAGAATCAATTGTGGACATATAGGAAATGATATATGCCAACTGTTTCGATGATCTTGAATTCGATCTTTGACCTCATTTTCAAGGTCAGAACATAAAATGGCAAATATCTCGCTTATTATCGACTTTACAACTTATGAATCAATTGTGGACATGTAGGAAATGATATATGCCAACTGTTTCGATGACCTTGAATTTGATCTTTGCCTCATTTTCAAGGTCGGAACACAAAATGGCTAATATCTCGCTTATTATCGACTTTACAACTTAGGAATCAATTGTGGACATATAGGAAATAATATATGCCAAATATTTTGATGACCTTGAATCTGATCTTTTACCTCATTTTCAAGATCAAAGAGCAAAATGGCTATTATCTCGCTTATTATTTACTCTACAGCTTGGGAATCAATTGTGGACATATAAGAAATGATATATGCTGAATATTCTCGTGACCTTGAATATGACCTCTGACCTCATTTTTAAGGTCAAGGCACAAAATGGCTAATATCTTGCTCATTATCGACTTTACAACTTAAGAATCAATTGTGGACATATAGGAAATGATATATGCCAACTGTTTCGATGATCTTGAATACGATCTTTGACCTCATTTTCAAGGTCAGAACATAAAATGGCAAATATCTCGCTTATTATCGACTTTACAACTTATGAATCAATTGTGGACATGTAGGAAATGATACATGCCAACTTTTTCAATGACCTTGAATTTGATCTTTGCCTCATTTTCAAGGTCAGAACACAAAGTGGCTAATATCTCGCTTATTATCGACTTTACAACTTAGGAATCAATTGTGGACATATAGGAAATAATATATGCCAAATATTTTGATGACCTTGAATCTGATCTTTTACCTCATTTTCAAGATCAAAGAGCAAAATGGCTATTATCTCGCTTATTATTTACTCCACAGCTTGGGAATCAATTGTGGACATATCAGAAATAATATATGCTGAATATTCTCGTGACCTTGAATATGACCTCTGACCTCATTTTTAAGGTCAAGGCACAAAATGGCTAATATCTTGCTCATTATCGACTTTACAACTTAAGAATCAATTGTGGACATATAGGAAATGATATATGCCAACTGTTTCGATGATCTTGAGTTTGGTCTTTGACCTCATTTTCAAGGTCAGAACATAAAATGGCAAATATCTCGCTTATTATCGACTTTACAACTTATGAATCAATTGTGGACATGTAGGAAATGATATATGCCAACTGTTTCGATGACCTTGAATTTGATCTTTGCCTCATTTTCAAGGTCAGAACACAAAGTGGCTAATATCTCGCTTATTATCGACTTTACAACTTAGGAATCAATTGTGGACATATAGGAAATAATATATGCCAAATATTTTGAATATTTTGATGACCTTGAATTTGATCTTTTACCTCATTTTCAAGGTGACCTTGAATATGACCTCTGATCTCATTTTCAAGGTCAATGCACAAAATGGCTAATATCTTGCTCATTATCGACTTTACAACTTAAGAATCAATTGTGGACATATAGGAAATGATATATGCCAACTGTTTCGATGATCTTGAATTTTATCTTTGACCTCATTTTCAAGGTCAGAACATAAAATGGCAAATATCTCGCTTATTATCGACTTTACAACTTATGAATCAATTGTGGACATGTAGGAAATGATATATGCCAACTGTTTCGATGACCTTGAATTTGATCTTTGCCTCATTTTCAAGGTCAGAACACAAAGTGGCTAATATCTCGCTTATTATCGACTTTACAACTTAGGACATATAGGAAATAATATATGCCAAATATTTTGATGACCTTGAATCTGATCTTTTACCTCATTTTCAAGATCAAAGAGCAAAATGGCTATTATCTCGCTTATTATTTACTCTACAGCTTGGGAATCAATTGTGGACATATAAGAAATGATATATGCTGAATATTCTCGTGACCTTGAATATGACCTCTGACCTCATTTTTAAGGTCAAGGCACAAAATGGCTAATATCTTGCTCATTATCGACTTTACAACTTAAGAATCAATTGTGGACATATAGGAAATGATATATGCCAACTGTTTTGATGATCTTGAATTTGATCTTTGACCTCATTTTCAAGGTCACAACATAAAATGGCAAATATCTCGCTTATTATCGACTTTACAACTTATGAATCAATTGTGGACATGTAGGAAATGATATATCCCAACTGTTTCGATGACCTTGAATTTGATCTTTGCCTCATTTTCAAGGTCAGAACACAAAGTGGCTAATATCTCGCTTATTATCGACTTTACAACTTAGGAATCAATTGTGCACATATAGGAAATAATATATGCCAAATATTTTGATGACCTTGAATCTGATCTTTTACCTCATTTTAAAGATCAAAGAGCAAAATAGCTATTATCTCGCTTAATATTTACTCTACAGCTTGGGAATCAATTGTGGACATTCAATCAATTGCTGAATATTCTCGTGACCTTGAATAAGACCTCTGACCTCATTTTTAAGGTCAAGGCACAAAATGGCTAATATCTTGCTCATTATCGACTTTACAACTTAAGAATCAATTGTGGACATATAGGAAATGATATATGCCAACTGTTTCGATGATCTTGAATTTGATCTTTGACCTCATTTTCAAGGTCACAACATAAAATGGCAAATATCTCGCTTATTATCGACTTTACAACTTATGAATCAATTGTGGACATGTAGGAAATGATATACGGTATGCCAACTGTTTCGATGACCTTGAATTTGATCTTTGTCTCATTTTCAAGGTCAGAACACAAAGTGGCTAATATCTCGCTCATTATTGACTTTACAACTTAGGAATCAATTGTGGACATATAGGAAATAATATATGCCAAATATTTTGATGACCTTGAATCTGATCTTTTACCTCATTTTCAAGATCAAAGAGCAAAATGGCTATTATCTCGCTTATTATTTACTCTACAGCTTGGGAATCAATTGTGGACATATAAGAAATGATATATGCTGAATATTCTCGTGACCTTGAATATGACCTCTGACCTCATTTTTAAGGTCAAGGCACAAAATGGCTAATATCTTGATCATTATCGACTTTACAACTTAAGAATCAATTGTGGACATATAGGAAATGATATATGCCAACTGTTTCGATGATCTTGAATTTGATCTTTGACCTCATTTTCAAGGTCAGAACATAAAATGGCAAATATCTCGCTTATTATCGACTTTACAACTTATGAATCAATTGTGGACATGTAGGAAATGATATATGCCAACTGTTTCGATGACCTTGAATTTGATCTTTGCCTCATTTTCAAGGTCAGAACACAAAGTGGCTAATATCTCGCTTATTATCGACTTTACAACTTAGGAATCAATTGTGGACATATAGGAAATAATATATGCCAAATATTTTGATGACCTTGAATTTGATCTTTTACCTCATTTTCAAGGTCAGAGCACAAAATGGCTAATATCTCGCTTATTATCGACTTTACAGCTTAGGAATCAATTTTTGACATATAGGAAATGATATATGTTGAATATTCTGATGACCTTGAATTTGGCCTTTGACCTCATTTTCAAGATCAAAGAGCAAAATGGCTATTATCTCGCTTATTATTTACTCTACAGCTTGGGAATCAATTGTGGACATATAAGAAATGATATATGCTGAATATTCTCGTGACCTTGAATATGACCTCTGACCTCATTTTCAAGGTCAATGCACAAAATGGCTAATATCTTGCTCATTATCGACTTTACAACTTAAGAATCAATTGTGGACATATAGGAAATGATATATGCCAACTGTTTCGATGATCTTGAATTTGATCTTTGACCTCATTTTCAAGGTAAGAACATAAAATGGCAAATATCTCGCTTATTATCGACTTTACAACTTATGAATCAATTGTGGACATGTAGGAAATGATATATGCCAACTGTTTCGATGACCTTGAATTTGATCTTTGCCTCATTTTCAAGGTCAGAACACAAAGTGGCTAATATCTCGCTTATTATCGACTTTACAACTTAGGAATCAATTGTGGACATATAGGAAATAATATATGCCAAATATTTTGATGACCTTGAATCTGATCTTTTACCTCATTTTCAAGGTCAGAGCACAAAATGGCTAATATCTCGCTTATTATCAACTTTATAGCTTGGGAATCAATTGTGGACCTATAGGAAATGATATATGCCTAATATTCTGATGACCTTCAATTTGATCTTTGACCTCATTTTCAAGGTCAGAGCACAAAATGGCACATATCTCACTTATTGTCAACTTCACAGCTGAGAAATCAATTGCGGACATATAGGAAATGATACATGCTGAATATTATTGTGGCCTTGAAGTTACCGGACTATTGGTCCGATCACCTATTGGCTAGCCGGTAAGCTACAGGTCCCTTGGGCCTATGTTTTCTCATTGATGCATAACACTTCTTAATATACCACTGTGACGTGCAAAAGTTTTGTTGGCCTTGAATCGCTCGAAGTTGCCCATTTTGGGCCCAAACTCGGCCTAAATGGGACTTTTCTAAGTTAAATTCTCCTATGGTTTATATGGGGCACAATCTTCCACATTGATTCCTAATCTCAAATATTGAGATTAGAAATCAATTATGGACATTTAGAGATTAGAAATAAATTATTAATCAATTTAGAAATCAATTATGGACATATAGGAAATGATATATGCTGATTACTCTCATGACCTGGAATTTGACCTTTGACCTTTGACCTGAATTTCAAGGTCACAGGACAAAATGATTAATACACTTTTTATAGACTTCACAGCTTAGGAATCAATTGCGAACATAGAGGAAATGATATATGCTGAATATTCTCATGACCATGATTTTTTACCCATTTTCAAGGTCAGATCACACAATGGCTGTCTCACTTATTATCGACTTTACAGCTTAGGAATCAATTGTGGTCATACTACAAATGATATATGCTGAATATTCTCGTGACCTTGAATTGACCAATGTCCTTATCTCAAGGTCACGGGACAAAAGGCTAATATATAAAATATATATTGTCCGGTAACCTTTCTCAGCCCTTGGGCTAATTTTTTTTTTTATTATATTTCACTTCAGATCAAGTTAGCTTGCTCGTATTACACAAATTATGTATACAGTGGTAATACATCATTTGTTGAAACCCATTAATATAATGCCTTTTGGAATGTTTGGGGATCGCTAAAGGTTATTAAAAAAAAAAAATTGCAATTTTGCACAATAGTTCTACATAGATTTTCTTGAGAATTTCTTTGATTACATCAGAATATTTGGTTTCATTTTGATTGAATTCATGATTTTTTTGGCTTGTTTAAATCAAACAAATCTGCGTGACCTAAAATTAGTCCTAAAAATAACATAGTGCAGATGAAATTGTCCGGACACCTAGTTCTACCAGTACTATAGCAAGTGTACCTGGAGGCAGTTTGGAATTATTGAAATTCAAATGCTTATAATCGTGACTGAAAGTTTGGGCATGCTCTCCGACACAGATCAGGTTTGAGCAAATTCAATTCGCCTCAACTCTCTTCTGATCTTTGTCAGACAGCATTGCCCTCACCATAAGTCGAAAACCTAGTTCTGGAAGGGGTTTCCATGAAAATCAAATGCGGCAAGTGTTTATAGGCAGTGTGCATGACAATTCAAATTCTGAGGTAATAAAAACACAAGTGCAAATGATGCTAACTTTTATTTCAACTTCATTTACAGTGTGTTGAACCGATTTTATCTGATCAAGATCTTGACTGAAAATTTTCTGTTACATGTATTTGGAATACTCGTTGGCTGGATGTTATGCTGGATATTATTAGTGTCGCAGAGCAGGTTTTTTTTTTTTCATGAGTGAGCTTACTTTTGGTGCATTTAAAACTAAATATCATAGACATATCAGCCTTTCATATACTTGAAACATGCCTAAACCATGGTTCGGAAATAAGTTATCTTATTGTATTCACAAAACTATACAAATCAGTGTGACAATACTAAAATATATAAATGTTTAACGATGTTTAGCCAACTGAAGAAATACGACGTGTCTCAGAGACTTATTCAGATTTTATAATGTTTTCATTGCGAATTACCACAACCATACATACTTGTGCACCCACAAAACTGTTACAATACCAAGCTAAAACCTACTGTCCAAAATATGTTACACGTATCAATGCAAGTGTCTGTACAATGAAAATGAACCCTCAACAATACATTTGATTATTATGCACCAATAATAATATACAAAATATAAAATGATAAGGCTTTACATATGAACAAAACTGCTGGCAGTATGAAAGCTGATATTTGTAAAAAAATATATATCGCAATTATAAGTCTGCTAGGAAACAAAAACCACAAAATACTGTTTCCTAATGACATGGAAGGCCACTTATAGCAATGAGAATCGTGTAAGTTTTCAATGAACGAACAACTGGTGTGTTGCATAATTATGAAACTTGAAAGACACGTGAAATCAAAATACAAAGCAGAAAATGCCACAAAAGACAGCACCAAAGGCTACTGAACAAATGTTGTAGTCAGGGACAAAATTACAGCGCATTGACATCAATTCTGATATAGGCATATATATATATAGGAGTGAATAAAATTGATATTACAACTGAACACAACTGGTAACAAATTAAAGCTTCTAACTCAAATATGCAAAAACTTGCATGTCCTATACTGTCTACACCAGGATAATTTTTTATATCTGCAATCACAAGTAATTACCTTTGTTGAATAATACTAGACATGTAGCATCGATACACCTGCGATCTGATCTCAGAATATCTGGATATTAAATTGGAGAAACTTCTATCAATTCACGATGAACATATCCAACAATACTTAGCACATGCAATACACACAGTGCAATACAGAACAATAAGTAGAGTTTGCTTCATACAAAGATCACCCACACTGAGTACCCCCCCCCCCCCCCCTACATAAGCACATACAACAGGAGTAGTGTCATCAGACCCAAGAAATATACTAGTTTGTGGAGAAGCCCGAGAACAGTAAAGTTGAATATGCACTGCTTGGTAACCATGGACACACACGACACACAACACAGAGATTATTAGGGATAATATAAAATCATCTGGCAAAGTGATGTTGATTACATGGCTTTTTTCAAAATGTCGAACTTCAAGAAAGAACTTTTGTGAGAACTTTCACACTACAGAATAAGCACTAGCAGTATGTACAATACCGGTTCATTATGAGGCAGCAGGTTTCTTGTTGTGACTGTAGCAATGGGTTCATGAACTAGTTACGACGAAGGCAATGAATCATACAGATCAACAATATAGCATAGAACACAACACCTGGACAGACACAAAATGTAACATATACACACATTATCATTCATAACAAGTGTTCTTGTGATAGGTGAAACTTATATAAAGAATCTAAAACTTGCCAATGACTGCCACATACTTTAAACCAATAGCTAAGCAATATTTATCACCGACTAGGAAAACAGTTGAATCATATGACATGGTCCACTGGATATGATGGATTAGTTAGCTGCAGACACTGAAGTTAATAGGTACAAACCTGAAACGAGATCTGATCGACTTAAGATAACAGTTACACAGGAATATGCTAAACACCATTAGTACACTACGAGTTAGTTTCAACACAGATGACAAATTACATGCACTATCCATGACAATTACAGCACTGACAAAGAATGGCACTGCAGCACAGTGTTATGCACATATGAGAGTCCTGTCCGAGAACAGATCTCCTCGCCACTAAAACATCCATTCAAACATTCGAGGTTCAGCCGAGTCCAGCGAAAACTTTGATCCCTACAAGTTGGTAAGTACGCGCGGATCAACGGTCCCACACCACCACTGCTAACCACGACCCTAAGCTGTCTGCTCAGCCATATTCTCTTCTGATAGTGAGTGGTTCAACTTCTTCTCGCGAACCTCCTGGATGTGTTTCTCCTGGATAAAAAGTTCAAACATCTATAAGTTTAAAACCAATATCTTATATTGCCAGTTGTACTGCACAGATTTACCTGATGAAGACAGTCTGAAGTGGCAATGTAGCCGAGACTCGCTCATGTTTTCACCCAGATTCAAAATTTGCCATTGTGTGACCACTTACCACACACGGGTACTGCGCATGGTTAGAACTGATTGAACTTCAACTGTTTTACTTACATGTTCCTGCAAACGCTCCATTATTTGCTGGATCTGAGCCTCACGATTCTTTAAACAACTTTGCATTTTCTGGATCATTTTTTCCTCTGTGGCTTTGCTGAACTGATTGCAGGCTGCCTCCACATCTTGTGTCGCTTTCTGAATTTGTTTCTCCTGAATCACAACATCAATGGACAACAATGACATGCAAGTGGGAGATTACATACATCTCAATATCGTGTGTCAAACTGAAGAAACATTTCAACACTACCCAGAAAAGTATTCTCTCAGAAAGCAAATACCAAATAACAAAATGCAGTTGAATCCTCAACATGGTGGAAAAACTACATGTATCTATGCTAATGAAAAATACATGTATGTCTAAGATAGAATAACTTAATAACAAAGAGAAATTCAGCTTCACCACAGAGACAAAGAAGATATGGTGAGGTAAATGGCAGTGAGTCTGGACCCCAGGGTGAACACCCAAAACTGGTAAAGGTGTAGCATAGAACACTTACAGTACCAATATTCGATGTGCCCGATCTCAAATCCATCACTTTGCTGCATCATTATTTTTTCCAGCTCTCCCATCCAACCCACCCCCAACTTACTCGCTTCAATGTTTTCTGTCCCACCAAGAATCCACCAAGCAGTTTCACCAACACTGTGAGTTACACTATCAAAACCATTGTACAATGAATCGGCAAGCAAATTTTTAGCATCATTGATATTTACATCCACGTCACAGTTATATTTAGAAACTGTCCATTTTTGATGCCACTGGTTCATATATGAAATGAGGTTTTCTGACAAATTTTCCAAACCAGCTGGCTGTGCAGGATCATAAAATGTCTTCACCATCTAGAAAAGGCTCTCAAATACCACAATTTATGGGAATTATATTTTATTGCAGGCAAGGAGGGTTAAACCCTGAGTGTGCATACACATTCTGTGTCTTGCTGTGATCCCCTGTGTATCTCTATTTACCTAACACTGACTCATTCCACATTCAGCCAGTCTTGGCTCACAGACAACACAACCCCCACCCTCCCCTTCCCCTCACTGTTGCCCAGCGCACCCCAGACAGTTTATAGGGTGTTAGATGCTTCAAGTACGACCTGTCTGACTTGTCTTTTCTCCCATATTGTGCTGGCTGTACAATCAAGCTATTCAGACATGACTAATACCGTGTACCTAAACCCTGATGCATCAGAGATTTCCTTGAATACATGTAAAACTTAGCTCAATCACCCGCCCCAATAATGGTGTTAATTCCATATTGACACAAATCTGTTCTGTTAACAGTCAGTGGCTAGTACTCTTGCTCTTGACAAATGACAAATTTAACTTGACAGTACACAATTAGGTCAAATAGATGAAAGTGTCGTCTTCATTTTCAAAATCTAATTGGCTGTTATTTGTGATTTTGTGATGGAGCAGTCCGGTGTGTAGAGGAAAACATCCTGAAAAGGTATCAATGACAGCCTGAGCTAACATTGCTCGCTGTATCATAACAGATGTCTGACACTCACATGTTCCTTTATTTTGTCCTGGATTGTTCGCAGCTGAGCCGCCCTGTTGCCTTGCATTGTTTCCATTTTGCGCTCAATGCGCACTTTCAAGTCAGCTATGGACTTATCACTGGCTTTCCGAACCTGCTCCACTTTCTTGGCCTGAAGGTTGGGGGTAGGGGGGCATACAACACATGCAAGATACAGTTACAACATGACACAGTACAACATGCTACAAAGGTGCAATCACTGGACATACAAGGTTTATTCAATCTATTAAATGCGAATAGAAGTAGAAAATATAATTTGACCGCGGATTATAATTTGTACTATCACTATTGATGAAATGAACATCAGTGTACACAGTTAAGTAACATTTATGACAGGAAAAAAAACAATCAAACAATCAGAATTCTGTAGGTTCTTGATTATAAATGTGAAATACAAGCACATAGAATTAGAAATTTCAGTAAAATTATATGGATCTACAAATTTTCTAACATACAAATAAGCACTAGCATGTGAAAATACATATCACAGACAGGAAACAGTGACTATATACCTGTACTTACCATGTAAGCAGACAGGCAAAGGAATGACATGTACTAGTGATCCAAAGGGACACTTACCTTTCACAGACCAACACTTCACAGACCATCTACATGCCATGTTCTACAATCTTGGACTCACCTCAGTCACCTGCCTTGCACTATAAAAAGTGCCGTGCTGATATATAAAACTTACTCTGCCCTTGGCGCCTAGGCAAGTGTCCGTGTACCAATATGTCATCACTTACGTGGTCCTTCAGTCGATCTTGCAGGGCACGAATCTGCGCGTTCTTCTTCTCGCCCATGTTCTCGAGTTTCTCACACAGCTTCTTCTCGGCCTCCTTGGAAAAGGACTCATTGAGTTCCTGTACGCGCTGATTGGCCTCGGCGGTGCGTTCCTTCAGCTTGTTAGCTGCCTGCAGCTTGGCCATCTCCAGACTCTGCATAGAGTATTCAACTCATGTAGCAGACACTCCATATGTAAAAACTACATGTATTTTACATGTATATACATGTGCTAACAAGATTACCTACTAGTATTCTTCACATTATTGAATTTAACCAGTACAGTGTGGTGGAAATTCTGTGGATTTTATCACAAAGGAAATAGTCTGTGCAGCATCTACAACATACAATGACATTATCCGTACATTTGTTTCCACATTTTAACATAATTCAAAATGGGCACTTATCCACATGTCTATCTGTTTCTGCCTGTTCAGATCTACATTAGTGTACATAATGTGTGTGTGTGTGTGTGACTTTACTGACCTGTCTTCTCTCCTCGGCCTCCTTGAGTTTCTTATCGATGACCTCCTGTGACAGAGGTCGTTCTTTTGGTGGTGACGGTGGTCGCAAGGGCACATCCGTGCTGGCAGGCTTCAGGATCACCTCGTACGCCATCCCACCAGCCTTTTCCTTCGGGGTCTCTGCAAGCCAGTGTACTTTACATATAAGTCTCTCATAATCACATGGCAACAATTTCATGATGCTGACATATAATTCAAAACTTTCTTGGTACAATATTAAATGTAATTGTGGGGAAAATAGTGTTAGGATATATACAGTTTTTTTCTCACCAATAACTTCACGAAAGAGAGCTATCATATTTATTTGTATTGAATCTTTACTGGCATTAATACCAGATTGCTCTTTCTGTCCAGCATATTATAGTTGCATGTAATAACTACCACATCTGCACTTAAATAAAAACTGCAAAATGCCACAAACTGGATCGCTATGCACTAACAATATCAAATGTAACCAAAAAGCAAGCAGGTCTATAATACGCTAAAAAAAAGCCTAAAACTTCAAACCATCAGTTTCTAAAATAGTGCAAGAAATACAGTGAACATTTGAGAAACATTAGATCAATACGCGGGAATCCAAATTGGGTATACTAGTACTCTTATAAATCTTGTATTAGGCAAGATACTCTGTCCCCCAGAAGAGAAATCAATATCGTCCCTCAGGCAAATTTCTCAATACGCATCTATCTTGAATGAGGGCGTCTCCCAAAACCATACCAATCTGGTTGTTAACTGGGACAGCTATTCCGCCTGCTTTCGAAATGACAACCTTGTACTTGCACAATATTCAAATACCATATCTAGAAATGTCCTTGTGCAGCATTGATCAAAATTTAAAACATCAGACGACATGCTACATTCACAGTTGCTACTAGTACATGTACTCTTAATTACTGTGGGGAAGATAAATAATCAAATTCTGCTTCGAAGAAGTTTATAGCCATGCTGTGCTTGAACAGACGAATCTTGCTGCCGCTGGAGAACACGAGAAACAGTCATGAAATATATCACACATCCATAAAACAATGAGGGCCGCAGTGGCTTAGTGTCTGGTGCCATTCCATATTGCCTGATATTGGTGAGAACATATTGATGGGACCCAGGGGAGATATGCCGACCGTGGACACAGGGCAGGACACAAGACTAGGGGGTGAACATGTAATAACAAGGATAAATTTGACAAACCAAATGGCATACTACAATATGGTTTAAATATTCATGCAGTAATTTTCTGTGTCAGACATGCACAGACAGCACCACAGCCATCAGCTACAGAACACTGGCTCCAGTAACAGCAAAAACTGCAGCAGTGATGAGATCAGGCTCAGATAGCCTTTCTGTCTCCTTCCGCCGTTCGTCGCGTTCATTCCAGCTCTATCACAGGTTTATGGACTGCTTTAAATGCAGCACAGAGCTACATCAATTATACTGGTTCTGGTACGTGTGTAGCAGAGTAATATTTGATACATCCTTTCACAATTTCCACACATGGTTTATGACGAGCCAAATAAATCAGTAAAATTCAGGTTTAGTTAACAAATTCATGATAAGATTATGTCGGTTGGCATTACTACCTGCCGTGGTTTTCAACTACTGTACAGCAAATCTATGTGAATGTCACAGACTCGTCACAGACAAATACATTACTGTACATTAGTGGTTATCAGAACAATGCTTGAAGCTGCTCAAATTTGTTCATAAAACACATGCAGCTAAAAATATACAATGAAATCTATATGCATGGATGTACAAACTTCAGACATGTAGGTAACAGAATTTCAGCTCTTAGAACAGACAGGAAATGCATACACAAGGTGATTATACATACACATTCAAGCAAACAATATATTGACCTTAAATAACATTGTATATATAAGCACTTGAGGCAAAAACAAATGCACTACACATTGTGATATAGAGCTAAGTTTTAATGCACACGAGTTACAATTGATTGAAAATAAAAGCCACAGAAGATCACCTCCTTTCTTTATTAAAAGCCGTGTACCTCTCCACACAATGACGGCATCGAAGGCTTGGCCATCGGGATGGATTGTGTCAGTTTTGGGAGAATCCCTCACGCAAAGATAGAAGCCAAGCCACTTGCACACTAGTTTTGCAATCAGTAGGCAGGAAAGGGATGGAAGAAAGTCCAAATGTCAGCAAGTACTAGTATTAAGTATTTAAATGCTTGTCACAATGGCATTCAGTCTATTGACTCTAGCACCTATAGCGGCAAACCAGTGATGCTAGTCAACATTTCACCTGAACTTGTGGGGAACTGCAGGTATGGTAGGAACTGAATGGAAAAGCATGGCAATTAATCTTCACATATCAGCAATGTACAAGTTGTATACAGCATTCATGATAGCAGGCACCTCTGCCCTCATAAAGTAGAAATGTGAAATGGTTGCTTTTCCCAGTATTAATGTTCTACAAAGCCATCAGTAGCATCCCATTTGACAAGGCATCTTATGACCTTGTGCCCACCTCCTACTAGCCCAATTGACAGTCACTGGACTAATCTATGTACACCGACACACTACAGGACTTGCATCTCTCTCCCTCCAAAACTACCTGCAATATGCCGCGTCCTCCCTCTGTCCCCAAAGTCTCGGCTCAATATTGTCTGGGATAATAATTCACCGGTGCTTGGCTGTCAGTGGCACCAGGCCGGTGTTATCTCTTGCTTGGCTGTTGGCATACCCAAACTGCCACTGCCATGCTGTGGCCAATAAACCAACCACGAACCCCTCGGCGCCCTCTCACAAGACCGTATGGATCACGTGGAGACTGCTGCGTCTTCTTTTATCTCCTACTTTCCAGGGCAAATTCGTGGGCCCACACTCAACAACGTAATAGTATCTGGAGGCATCAGTGTATTTCATGATTTTGTGGGCCACCAGACATAATACAACTGTCTGAGCCTTTTAACACTTTGATCCCCAAAATATTGAGCCAGCGTTGGCAATTACGGTTGGGTCGAAATACCTTTGAGTGTAACCAAAAAAGAAGCATTCTGGCCAGAAGCCACAAAATCGACACTATTAGCCATAACCAAGGTCATCATAATACGGCACAGTATATGGTCTTCTTCCATATACTGTGAAAGGTAAAATTGTTCCAAACATAATTAGCACCAAACTGTCAGTCCACCAATATGTTTTCAATGGAGAAGAGAGAAGGTATAAATGCATATAACCATATTTATTATGGCATGTAATTCATTCAAATGAGATCTTTCAAAAAATAGATCTTTCAAAAAATCAAGAAGTACAGATCATAGATCTACTAACTAATCGACTTCTTCTGCCATATTCTGTTAATTTCTATCACGAACCATGAACGGTTCAACCATGAACTTTACAATTTAATAGACGTGAAATGTGTAATCAGGGGATACATAATATGCAGTTATAACTCGTTCATAATAGACAGGGACAGCATAGCCAAATGTTGTACTCCCAAGCCTGTGTCCCAAACCATTACATCCTGTCCAGTAGAGATGGCATCGAATGTCGCGACATTCATGCATCGTGATATTTGAAGTTTGACGACGTCGCGATCTGCATTTTCCCGACATCGCATCGTCAGTTTTAACAATTCAATCAATCTTTTCAATGCTAGACGTCCAGATTTTCATACATTTTCGGTGTGTCAGATTCAACGCATGTCAGATGTCAATATCCATGATATAAGCTTATGCCGACATCGTATGTAACTCGTATTGTGATTGGATGGTGAGAATATCCCATACGTGACGTCAGGTTTCCTAAAATCATTTGATTGTGACTGCGCATGCGCCTGTTCATGCTCGCCCGCCCACATGATGGAAAGGGAAAAATAACAAACACAAGAGAATTGTATCAGTTTATCGAAAATTCAGGGCTTTTTCAGGCCATATATTGACATTATATCATATTTAATACTAAGATATGCACTCACGTAGTGTTATATACCATGAATACGAGTACGAGATAATCAGTGTCCACAGTTATGTCGACATGTGTAGATCGCGATTTGAACTTGCCGACGTCGCGACTTAAAAAAAAATCACGATGCCATCTCTACTGTCCAGACAGTGCGTATCGACCTGTCTGGCCAGTTTCTGGCTCAGAGGCTGCCACCATATTCTTGTTCTATCTCTCCACAAACATCAGTCTATATTGGCTTATGTAGTGTTCAGATGTTATGTACCCTAGGAATATGAGCAATGCCGGATTCTGATGACAGACAACTGTAAAGTACTTTCTGGAAAGTAGGTAGTTAATATCATACTACCAAACTCAAATACTACCAAATGCTCACAAAAATGTCAACTTCATTCCTTCCAATCCAATAAATTTAGGTTGTGTTCCAAGCCACATTAGTAAGACAACATAACATTGATAAACCAGAGATGAGAGTACACCATGAAGTGAACGTGTGTACGTACATGTAATACGTATCCATTCATTCACAAGCGACTTGTCCAATCTGAATTTACTCAGCATATGAGTCACACTGCAGTGACAATTTGCAGTTCTGCTGCATACATTTTCCTGGCTGTGATTCATAGAATCTGTCATAATCTCAGAATTGACAAGGCACATCTCATGTACTGCTGCATTCAGCATGTTCAGTGGATGGTGGCTTGGCTAAATATATTTTCAAACATCCTCATGAACATTTCCATGAGGATGTTTGAAAATCTGGAGATCTAGAGTTGATGTTTGTTTTAGAATGTGTGGCAATATTGTGATCATGATAGTCTTCATGTTACAAGCAGCTGTCACATTTTTACAATTTCATTTTTTCTTCAATTCAGAACCAGAAGTAGGTTCACTGACTCTACGAACAGAACAGAAACGCCTGAAAGCCAAACATGTGAAAATTAAAGAACAATTATTGGGGGGAAGGGAGGTAAGAAATTACAAATACCAGTACAACCTGAGAAAAGTGAGGCAATTTTGATTGACATGATAGTGTGAAGTACCATGTAGATTCACTTTGTAGAACCAAATCACAACCAATACATTATGTATATTGATAGAATGATATATATCTTTGCAAAGAAAATTATAACATACCTTGAGCCATTGCTACTGTGCTCTTCAAAGGTCGATATCAATCCACTAACACTGTTGTTGCCAATCTGTACAAAATGTAAAAAAAAAAAAGTCAAAACCCAGTTGGCAATCACAACACCAATCAATGTACACAAGCATTACACCATGAAATGTTGTCACTTCTGTTCAAAAACATATCCTGCACATGATCCAAGATACCAGTACACTGTATGCAAGTTAGTAAATAGTCCTCACGAATGTGCACAGAACTGCACACTACCAGAACTTCTGGACACAATGATTATTTGACCAAAATTATTATGAATGTTTTTGAAGTGTCCTAAAAAACACAAGATCACAATACATATATCATACATACAGTATACCAACCAGCAGAAATGAACTGATACTAGTAGTGTCCCTTTTTATCCTGCTTGTCTCCGAGGATAATAACTGGTCACCAGTGGTCAAACTACAGAGAAACTGCAACAGGGTGGACCAGACTCCGCAACAAAATCCACAATAGGAACTACAGTTGCAAAGATACTGCAAACAAAACAATATTGTGCTATTTCCTCACTGTCCGGAATCCAACAGGTCGTTGGTTAAGGACACACAAGTCTTCGGTGGTCCTGATTCAACAATAGTCACTGAATGAGACAGTGGAACGATCACAGAACCAGCCACCAGAGCAAATCAGACATGGGGCGGGGGCTGCTGTCTGCATTCTAATGTTATTACACAGCTACCACCCCATACTCCCCCCCCCCCCCCTTCCAGACCTCCCCTCCGCAGTTTCAACTTGCTGCCACCCTCTCCATTCTCTATTCCCCATCCCTTCCTTCCCCCTCATCCCTTTCCCACCCTCTCCAGTTGACAAGGTCTACTTCAGACATGACATCAGCACACATTACAGCATAGTGTGCAAGCACTACTGGTACATGTATGTGCTACGACACACTGAGTCTGGGGGTGTAGCAGAGGGATTGGCAATAAAGTGTACCCCAAAACAACTGTCTTTGATCCCAGACAGGGAGAGTGTCTGCATGTTACACATTGTCCGAGTGTACAATTTTGTGGTTGTGGATTGAGGGGAGGGAAGATGGAAGGCGAGGTAGAGGGACAGGAGATGTCCACACAAGGCTGGGACAGTACTTTCGGAGATGGAATATGGGAAGGAAAAGGGGTGCCAATATTGAACAGGCAGCAGTTATTGGTCGGTTGCCTGATCTTGGCGGGAAATTCCATGATCTAGTCCATTCTACAAAGAAGATACTGGGCATTCACAAGACCAGAAATGTAACTAGACGCTTCCGGTCGCCTACGACCGCTTGGGTGTATCCCCCGTAGCCCTATCATCCCTGTTGCCCCAAATATATCGCTGATGTACATTGTGAGTGTGAAACCTTTCAGACTTATTGAAGGTCGAATTCAAGATCACCACTAAAATCACTGCATTCGAATTTCCATTTCGACATGTTCGAAAAAAATAACGAAATTACAGCCAGATAAAAGTTTTCACCTAAAGCTATATTTCAACTCAGAATATTTGACAAACTTGGTTCGCAACTAAGTTGCGAGATGACTAAATTGGAGCCAGATCGAACTTTTCACTGTAAGTTATATTTCAACTCATACTATGTGCCAAACAACTCATACTATGTTCCAAGTTGAAATTCAAAGTAAAAGTTGACCAAAACTACATTTCAAGATGACGAAATTGGAGCCAGATCAACTTTTCACCATAATTTTAATTTTAATTCATAATATGTGCCAAACTTGGTTTCAAGCTGAAATTCAAGTAAAAGTTTACCAAAACTGCATTTCAAGATGACGAAATTGGAGCCAGATCGATCTTTTCACCATAAATTATATTTTAATTCATAATATGTGCCAAACTTGGTTCCAAGTTGAAATTCGAAGTTAAAATTGACTTTACTGGTAAAATTAATGTTAACTTATCCGGTTACACCCATGAAATCACTACTAGACAAAACTTTTAAATTGTTGAGTTCAATAATAAATGTTTCTTGTCTTAACTATTTTTCTTGAGGTCAATAATAGACTTAACTAGTAAAACTGATGTTAACTTATTCGGCTACAGCCATGAAATCTCTACTGCACAGAAGCTTTACCTTGTTGAGCCCAATAATAAATGTTTCTTGTCTTAACTATTTTTATTGTGGCCAATAATAGACTTAACTAGTAAAAATAATGTTAACTTATTCGGTTACACCTGTGAAGTCTCTACTGGACAAAACCTTTACCTTGTTGAGCTCAATAATAAATGTTTCTCGTCTTAACTATTTTTATTGTGGTCAATAATAGACTTAACTAGTAAAACCAATGTTAACTTATTCAGTAATATTGTTCTTTTTTCACCAAAAACATCAGTTCTGTATTCTGAACAAGAATCCAGTGCAATTTGCTTTCATAGTACAGGTTATTGGAGTGATCACACATGTCAAAGTAGGTATTTTAATTGTCGTAATAAGTTAACCTCTCCAACTTATTAATATTTATTCGATCATTCTGAAAAACAATAGGTTTCGTGTGATGGTCTTTCTCATTGAGCCTGTGCGATTTCATCATCATTCATTGAAAACTCCCACCCGTAGAGCGTTCACAACCCATGTGTGTTAAACAGGCTAATTTGAGCACAAAATGTTACGCCAATCGGCTATTTTGGTTGCTATGGCAACCAAAATCGATAGGTGTCCAGATCTCACCATAACACATGTCCATATAGAATATTATCAAAATCGGTTCATATTTGCAACCTACAGCGCGTTCACAAGAAAGTGTCTGCGGACGCGGACGCGGCGGCGGCGCGACGATCGTAAATCCATAGTATCCGCCGAACTTTGTTCGGGGGATACAATTAGTTGGTTATTGGACATCATGCACGTATAGTCGTATACCAGTAGGTAATAATTAAAATTGTATTACAATGTATATATACATGTACTTAGTTTTTACAAGTGAAACATACATGCAGCATGTATTTGTTGTAAAATATTCATGTATATTCCCAGTGTTCAAAACTAACAAAAAATTCAACCAGACCACAGGGCTGGTAAGTCTTAAAAGTTACCAGCCCTGCCCAAAAGTTACCAGCCCGATTTTGAAAGTTAACTTAGGCCTATATATAGTGACCTTTTACAATTACAGAGCATCAGCAATTAATGTCATCTTATCTATTTGCGTCCTGGAAGGCACGCCTTTTCTAGCTGTCAATGATTGACCATTATTAGTCCTATTTTAGAGTACCCTAGATCTGGTAACTTCTGCACATTTTACATCGACGATCATTTCTGTTTTCATTAATGATGAGCCAAGTTTCACATTCATACTTTCATAAAGTGCTAGATCTATATTACGCTTTTTTGTAGTATCATACACTTCGTTGGCGGCTTTGCTGTCAACTTTTTCTCTTTTTTTCGAGGCCAAGAAATTTCCGCATTCGCGTTTTGCTATTGCTATAGAGAATCGTTTTTGCCTGCTATCTAGTCTGTGATTGGCTGATGAAATGACGTTGCTCCACATTTGAACCAATGAGATAGTACGATGTGTTTTAGCATTGGAATGATGGCGTGGTTTTACCAACAACGGGATTTTTTCGGTTTTGCTGTTTTCGGACAGAAACTAGACGTACATTTTTTATGTTTATAGCTCTACTTCTGAATTAAACAAAAAGAATCATATTGCAGGCTTAATTACTACGAGACGACAAGTCTATCTAAGAAAAAACCCCACTATTTACAAGCATTTCGTAAATATCACTGGAAAATTCAACCGGACCATCGGGCAGGAAAGTCGGCAAAGTTACCCGCCCGTCAAAATAGTTACCCGTCTCGGGCGTGCGGGCGGGTGGTATTTCGAACACTGATATTCCCCAGGCGCAATTATTCGATTATTTGAAGAACTCAATTTGGATGCACCTAATAAACTGAATACCGGGTAGTAATTAACTTGTTAGAAATATCCCAATGTTTCCCAGGTATAGCTTTATACAGTGTTATGGAAAACTTTTATTTTATAAGATATATTTGAGCTAAGGTCTTGAAATGTTTCCCCTGATAAAATGAACTTCTTCCTGTTCACATGTTGTGCAAGGTCCATTGAAACACTTTCCACGGTTAGGCCCAGTGATAAGAGTTGGTTTGAAACAATTCATAATCGATCATCAGTTTGATAAATTAACAGATGATTGATGCATTTACCTACCTGATTCACTGCATCAATATTACCAGTTGCAATATTTCTTTGAACAAGATTATAAAGAAAAACCCAAATGCAAGTACATGTAGATCTATCATGTCATTGATGTAATTGGTTGTCAGAACTTTCTGGTTTCATTAGAACTAACCATGTAAATTAACCTTAGAAACAGGGTACCTGACTCTTCGATCCTATCCTCAATCATGACATATAAAAATAGATTGAAAACTTTTATTCATTTACATTGAGCAACATGCAAATAACTCAGAAATTTAATCAAAATTGAGAAAATGTAGATCTATTGTAACTGAACCAGTGATTGGTTAGTGCATAAAATGTGCTGTGATTCGGTATGCGGCCAAAAAATCAATACCCGGTGAAAGTTTGAACTAAAATTACATTTCTCCTACAAGAACAAGCTGCTATCTGGGTCTGCCATGTACGGAAAGCTGTTGTGACATGCGAAAAGCCACATGTGAGAAATGACGAGTGAGAAGTGACATGCAACCTGTGAGCTATAAACTGGAACGAAACGAGATCGGGTGAAGAGGACCAGGTCTATTGACTTATTCTGTAGTAAACCATAGAAAAATTGACCCTATCTCTCTATGAATTTGCACTTTGATAATCCTCAAGCAGTGTGATCAGTAATCTTGACAAATGAACACATACAAACCAATCAATATATATTATACCAATGGATACCAATATAGCATTTCTTGTGAAAAAAGTGGCCCAGTCCTCATTTCAATGTGTGACCATTTATTGTGAGCTTCCAGCCTCTAATATTCATTTTACGATCAGTACAAGTATCGTGTATCTTAGATCTCAGCAATCATTCTTTCCCTCGAAGAACAATGCGGTGGTCATCAGAAGCGTTTCACGTCAATTCAATTTCACAATTTTATTGGATTCGCAAAAATAGGTCATGAATAATTTATGGCTTTACAGTATGGAAAAATCTTAAAATGTATTCAGAGGCTACCAAATATTCAAGTTGCATTTTGTTGAATTCAGGTCAGAGTTAACGTTATAGCTTGCATGTCGCAGTTCACATTACGTAATTCCTTACAAAAACAGCATGTAAACAAATTTGATTTCTTCTCGCATGTTGCACCGGCATTCCATCCATAACCACGATCACGCTGTGTGCTGAGTTTTCAAATTCGCGGTTCTCACTGTTCAATCAAAGAGGTCATTCATCAACGTCACGATTAACATCGGTGTAGTCTATGAAGTGTATGACTGGCGTCACAGTCAGTGCAATGCCACTGTGGCTAGTGAACACTTTAAGTGGAGACAGCGATGCAACACGCCACGGTGAACACCGATCATGATTGTGGAATGTGTTTTTTTTTTATTGAGTAGAATCCAGGCTAGTCAGGCTCGTACAGACACAGTTTTAGGTTAGCAACGGCAGCATCATCAATAAGCAGTGCTAAGAACAAGAATTTATCTTAATGGGGAAACAAATATATCTACTCGTCTAATATGCGCATTGAAATCTGTGATCTGGATGTCTAAAACACGCAGAGAAGTAAATTAACAACACAAACAAACCAATCTTTGCTTATTTTGGCTTTGTTTCTCTCCGACTATCCTTCTGCACGCGCCAAAACAGGAAACAGTTGATTGGACAATCCTCAAAAGTACTCACTTTTGATTGGTCGATTGAAACTGGGTCATTTGTGGGATACTCCAGTTTCACAATCGGCACATGGTACACCGGACGCCACATAGTCCCAGGGTGGTGTTACTAAAATCGCGAAAGGCTAAGAACAAGGGCACAGGGGCTGATTGGGGGGAGTATATTATGCCAATTCTATATGTTTGAAAGACCAAAATAAAATTTTCATGTTTGCACACTTTTGTTTGGCAAATTCATTCGCCGAATCCTGGTTTTTGCTCCCTTAATAACTGTGGAATGTTTTCTCCACAGAAATTATCATAAATTATCCAATATACAGGTCGTTGGTTTGTGGGGCCCCAAACCCCATGCCTGAAGTTTCGCCAACCTATCAAAAATAATTGCTTTCTCATTTTACTTATGCATGCCTATAAAGTATACAATCAAGTTGAAAACAAACAAACTAGATCTATATATATATTGACTGAAGGGGGAAAGCAATTGAACAAGACCTATGGTCCAACTAGACGTGAAGGCCTAGAGGCCTTGGGGCATTTCGATACACAACACAATCACAGGTGAACTGTTAATTACTGACAACTCTGCAACCAAAATGATTATGTAGATACATCCATTTCATTCCAAGACGACGGTTTCTGAGATATAAATGAAAATAAACGAGATATGGCCGAAAATGAAATATGCTGACTCAGCAGAAAAAAAAATTACCCCTAAGATATCTTTGTCTAGTACCACGAGTCCAAAAATAACATAGATTTCATTCAACGATGTATCGTTTCCGAGATATGGCCAAAAATGAAAAAGCAAAAAAGATTGGCCCAGGATCAAGTTGACCCAACATACCCCTAAGACATATTTGCCTAGTGTCATGAGTCCGTAAATAAAGTCCGTTTCGCTCTACGATGCACTGTTTCCGAGATATGGCTGAAAACGAAAAATGCCGACTCGGCAAAAAAATTTCGGGTCAAGGTCGAAGTTCATCCATAATACACCTATGACATGTTTGTCTAGGTCGACGAGTCCGAAAATAACGTCCGTTTCGCTCTACGACGCACCGTTTCCGAGATATCGAAGATAACGAAAAATGCCGACTCGGCAAAAACATTTCGGGTCAAGGTCGAAGTTCATCCATAATACACATAAGACATGTTTGTCTAGGTCGACGAGTCCGAAAATAACGTCCGTTTCGCTCTACGACACACCATTTCCGAGATATCGATGAAAACGAAAAATGCTGACTCGGCAGAAAATTTCAAGGTCAAGGTCGAAGGTCATCCCTAATACCCTTTAGACATGTTTGTCTAGGTCGACGAGTCCGAAAATGACGTCCGTTTCGCTCTACGACGCACCGTTTCCGAGATATCGACGAAAACGAAAAATGCTGACTCGGCAGAAAAATTCAAGGTCAAGGTCAAAGGTCATCCCTAATACCCTTTAGACATGTTTGTCTAGGTCGACGAGTCTGAAAATGACGTCCGTTTCGCTCTACGACGCACCGTTTCCGAGATATCGAAGAAAACGAAAAATGCCGACTCGGCAAAAAAATTTCGGGTCAAGGTCAAAGTTCATCCATAATACCCTTTAGACATGTTTGTCTTGGTCGACGAGTCCGAAAATAACGTTCAAAGTTCATCCATAATACCCTTTAGACATGTTTGTCTTGGTCAACGAGTCCGAAAATAACGTCCGTTTCGCTCTACGACACACCGTTTCCGAGATATCGAAGAAGACAGAAAATGCTGACTCGGCAAAAAAATTTCGGGTCAAGGTCAAAGGTTATCCATAATACCCATAAGACATGTTTGTCTAGGTTGACGAGTCTGAAAATAAAATAACGAAAAATGCCGACTCGGCAGAAAAATTTCGGGTCAAGGTCAAAGGTCATCCCTGATACCCATTAGACATGTTTGTCTAGGTCGACGAGTCTGAAAACGTCCGTTTCGCTCTACGACGCACCGTTTCCAAGATATCGAAGAAAACGAAAAATGCCGACTCGGCAAAAAAATTTCGGGTCAAGGTCAAAGGTCATCCCTAATACCCTTCTGACATGTTTGTCTAGGTCGACGAGTCCGAAAATGACGTCCGTTTCGATCTACGACGCACCGTTTCCGAGATATCGACGAAAACGAAAAATGCTGACTCGGCAGAAAAATTTCGGGTCAAGGTCAAAGGTCATCCCTAATACCCATTAGACGAGTCGACGAGTCTGAAAACGTCCGTTTCGCTCTACGACGCACCGTTTCCGAGATATCGAAGAAAACGAAAAATGCCGACTCGGCAAAAAAATTTCGGGTCAAGGTCAAAGGTCATCCCTAATACCCTTTAGACATGTTTGTCTAGGTCGACGAGTCCGAAAATAATGTCCGTTTCGCTCTACGACGCACCGTTTCCGAGATATCGACGAAAAGGAAAAATGCTGACTCGGCAGAAAAATTTCGGGTCAAGGTCAAAGTTCATCCATAATACCCTTTAGACATGTTTGTCTTCGTCGACGAGTCCGAAAATATCGTCCGTTTCGCTCTACGACGCACCGTTTCCGAGATATCAAAGAAAACGAAAAATGCCGACTCGGCAAAAAAAATTTGGGTCAAGGTCAAAGTTCATCCATAATACCCTTTAGACATGTTTGTCTAGGTCGACGAGTCCGAAAATAATGTCCGTTTCGCTCTACGACGCACCGTTTCCGAGATATCGAAAAAAAACGAAATAATACCCCCAAGACATGTTTGTCTAGGGTGACGAGTCCGAAAATAACGTCCGTTTCGCTCTACGACGCACCGTTTCCGAGATATGCAATGAGCCTCAAGGATGACTCATCAAAATTGTTTTTGGCCCCTGTGTCAAAGGTCGTTTGAGGGATTGACCCCGTAATCGATAGGGCTCCTCTGCGACACTATATCAACATATATGTCAAGTTTCAGAATGGTAGCACAAGCACTTTTCGAGTTATCATCCGGAAACCATTTGACACAAAATTCATTCTCACGGACTAACCGGACCTCGGAGCCAGCTCCAAAACAATAGGGTTCATCTATGTAATATATGTGATAACTGGTGAAAAATTCTCGAAGATTCGTCAAGGCGTTCTTAAGTTATCGTCCGGAAACCGAAAAGTGAAAAAAAAAGAAGAAAAAAAAAAAAAAATTCTGACAAAACCATAAGGGCATTTCGTGCAGAAATGCCCTAATAACCTATTGCCATGGTGTTGCGTCTGTCGTCGGCGTAGTCCACCATCTACAGTGCCAACTCAATTAGCGGTCCGAAAAATGACGATATTCCACGGTAAATGCTCTGTAGAACAGCAGTGGTTGATGCTATAAGTACCAGAATTCGTACTTATACTGACATCATATTGTTATGTTACAGGATCATGCTGAGAAGCATACGATTAATATTGACAGTCATATTGATGTTCAAAGTATACAATAAATATTAAATCTGGGACTGATTTTTTCTCGATAAGCGGACCGCTTTATCGTATTACATATAGGCCTACATGTAAAACGTCATAACGGTTTTTGTGTACATAGCAATTCATATGCGGTTACCTGTGGATGTAATACCCCACCGATCTCGATATTTCCATTAATACATGTTAATCAACGCATGAATAGTTTTGAAAAATCCCATACGAATGAGTTTGCTCAAATTATTTAGGGTTGTAGTTGGCATCTGGGCTGATCAACTAAGTTACACGGTAGTGTACAACGTATGTTTGGGTTTGGGCCACGCCACATGCCGCCCAAGCAGCCATCAAAACTGTGTACGGTGCATTCAGCATGTTTAAAAAGTTTAAAACAAAAACTAACGCACATGTAAGACAACGCAATCTATATTATAAACGGATTGCTTATCGGAAACGGACCGCTATTCAAGTTGTGAGTGTACATTTTTATCTTTAGAATTTACGATCAAATCTTTCCGAAATTTTGCACAAAAACTCATTCACACAAAATTTATCTAAAAACAACGTTCAATCAATGATTTTCAAGAATAACACGGAATATGATTTGTTGATTGCGCGCGCGCGCGCGCGCGCGCGCGCGTGTGTGTGTGTGTGTGTGTGTGTGTGGGGGGGGGGGGGGGTGGGGTTCATATAGGTCAATATAAAGAAAACATGAAACACCAGTACATGTAGTTGATATTTGTGTCCGAATCGGAGTATTATGAGCGATAAAATGGATGACAATTAGTTGTTGACGATATAATTTATTTACTACTTGATTTAGACATTTTAAAATCATCACTATATTATATGTAGGTTTTGAATGTATGGATGTTCCGCGAACTAAACAAACTCTGTTACCATTCAACTTGATAACTTAGTGTTATACAGCATATACAATATGGATCACACACAGTTTATCATAACTAATAATATTAATTTTATTTCATGAAGATCTGCGTCAACAACGATAGGCTATCATATCGAAGTCAGGAAAATGCAAAACTGTAAATTCACATTTAAAACCAAACAAAATCACCTTGCCATAATCTTTTGTCATCAATCCCCCTTTCGGTTTCATTGTGACAAGGAATGAAGACAAATTGAGTTCCAGGTTTATTGCAAAAATAATCCAAACATTCAATTATGTATAACAACAATATGCCCAGTATAAATATTGGATTCCAAATGTATAAGCGTTCCAGAAAACTTGGTGCCGGGAGATGAACACCAAACTTGCTATAAAATTACATCTCGGTTTATAGCATGACACAAGATGGGGAATAACCCCCATAGGAAAATCAGTGTCTATGGTGCCGTCCCAGGGCTACTCCGAAGAGTTTTGGGAGCGGCAGGCCCTTTTATAATATTCAGACATGTATATTTATTATATGGATACTATAAATATGTTACAAAAATATCAGCCTATCGGAGAACATTATTGTACATGCCGAAAATCAGTTTGCACTACAATACTAGACCAAGAGGTTGTTTGTGCGTCAGCAAAAAGGTAAAGGCATGCTCTAAGATAAATAGGTTTTGACTATTCTTACTATTACTCCAAATTGCACAATACAAAATATGAAATAAGTAGACAATATAAAAGAATATACTTGACTCATTATATAATCAATGTTTTACCTCCCAAAAAGGCATATTCATTGCACAATATCAAAATAATCAAAATGAGACAGTGTCAGAGCTGTCGAGAAGTAGCCGGATTTAGGATGGAGCTGCTGATATGTTGAGTTTAAGGGCATTATTCACCTTGTCAATATTAGCAATTTTGCTCACTGGTTGCATAGATCCAGGAAGCTTTGGTCTTGACCCGCTAATTAATCTACCCGCTAAACTGGATATAGGCCTAGGCCTACTGTTCACGCTAGAGAATTTATTCTCTTTTATTTATTATTGTATAACGTAAATCTGGCCATAATCTGGGTAGGCCTAAACCATTGTATTGGACAGAAATAAAGTGGTCATTGGATATAATAACCTCATATTTTATATAATTATAGGCATTAATTATTATTTCGGTGACTTTTTGTGGGTTTGTCATTGAACCAGTCTGTTTTAAGAATGTGTGTGTGTACTACTATAACGAATTCCGTCCTCCTCCCCAAAACCACACGCGATCACCGTCTTGCGGAGGATCGGCCAACAGCTTGCGGAAGACCAAGGCATGCATATGCGCAAAAAAGCTTCCGGTGGAGAACCCAATAAAAGGAGGCAGCCACAGCTCTCTGAGAGTCAGTTGGGGCAAGACAGCACGGAAGACGCATCTCCCTGAGACGGTTCTGTCCTCCTGGGACAGGCGAGGGACTTAGACTTTCTGTACCTCCGCACAACTTGACCTTTGCAGTGCGGAGCCCCAGATTCCATGTAAGGGAAATGTAACAGGGAAGGGTGTGGGTCACAGATGATGACAATCCAATGAATCCGGTCCAGCGGCCCTTCAATATATGAACCCCGGCCCTCTTGACTTACAGCTGACGGCAAGCGGCGATTTCTTCTTGCACAGCAGGGCAAGCGTGAGGGAAGACTCTGGTGAACCTCCCTAACCCGCGGACCAGTGAGGGACGTCCCCTGATGTGCAGAGACACCCTGTCTCCGCAGTAGACGAACCTCCGCATCCACGGACTTGTGAAGGAAGTCTCTGACGATACTCCGCACCCGCGGAGTGGCGAGGGAAGTCTCCTGATGTGCGGAGACACCCAGTCTTCGCAAGGACGAACCTCTGCACCCGCGGAAGAGGGAGGTGAAGCAGACGTGCCGAGGACCCACGGAACCTCCGCAGCGCAGAAGACCTCCGCAGAGAGAGGACCTCCGCAGCGTGGAAGACCTCCGCAGAGAGAGGACCTCCACAGCGTGGAAGACCTCCGCAGAGAGAGGACCTCCGCAGCGTGGAAGACCTCCGCAGATACAGAGGAACTCCACAGAAATGAGGACCTCTGCACAGGCGACACCTCCGCGGAAGACGGCGAGACAGACTCCGCAAGTACACACCTCCGGAGAGGGAAGAGTTTGTTTAGACCAGGGTCTTAGTCTAAACCTGGACCCGGTGTAATCTTTCAGTATTGCAAAGCCTGGTGACTTAGTCTAAACCTGGTCACTGTGTAATTTGGGAAACATTGCATATATTTTGTGAGTGAGTAACTCGTCGTATATTGGTAATAAAACCCGGTGTCTTTGAATAAATATGTCTTCAGCACATTTTCCCTAGCCAGCGAAATACTATGGAATTGCGGACGTCTCACCAATAATTAGCTTTACAGTTTTGTTATCTTTCTTATGTGTATTGTTGCACGACATTGCTCAACACTTTGATTTATCTGTGATATGTATATATTTTAATATATTCCGGAAAGGCCAAAGGCTTCGGAATCTTCGAATTCTGTACCACAAAACATTTGAATAGGAAAAAAAACGCATTATTTTGAGTTTTATTTGATGATTGTAGGCAATCACCCGATAAGCGGGGATCCCAACGCCGGATATTGAAACTTGCAGCACAAATTTTGTTGTGGGCCCAGGGACTATTATACTGACGGCACCTGCGGTAATGACAGAGGGCGCTCTAATCAGGTAATATGGCGGGAGCGGTTTGGGCGAAATTGTCTACCATTTACTCCATGTCTGATGATGCTCACAATACAGTTGTTTATACAAACTATTTATACTTGTCAACCGCGATATTTCATATTTGGCGTGACTTTGAATCCCGTCATGCTTCATACTGTAATCCTGCAAAGTTGTGAGCGATAAAAGGGGACTAGAGTCTAATATGGGTACGGGCCTATAGTAGATCTATACATACCAGTAGATCTATACTTTGATTTTTCTAACTCGTTTACACTGTTTTTCACTGATATTTTTGCGATGCTAAACGGTATCGTTCTATAATTTGGCATACTTCCCCTGGGAGTCAAACGGCAATATTCTACCGAATTACAGATTTCAATCGCGAAAATTGAAAAAGTTGGCAATCTACCCCAATGTTAAATTTACAGAGTTGCCAACTAGTACAGTTTTCCCGTATTTAGTACGGTTTTGAGAGCAAAATACGGGAGTACGACCAGTTACCAAAATAGTACGGTTTTGTGGCGCCAAATAAAATAATTTTGTACGTAAAAATTTTTTTTTCCGTGCATAAAATCGAGAATTTTGACAAGTGCGCACACTTATTACGAAGACGCGCGAAGACGGACAGATACGATAGCGGTCTTGTCAATGCTGCACGCTGATTGGCTGATCTGCTGATCACCTCAATATCATGGTCGGCCGCGATTGAATCACTGTGAATAGCAACAAGTTAACAAAAAATGGCTTAATGTACATAATGAGGTCAATATTATATGTATAAATACATAAAATACAGTTTTTCAGAGTGAATACATGTTCTCATGTGAAATTACAGGTTTAATGCGATAGGAATACAGGTTCGTCCATGAAAATACAGGTTTTGGTATTGGAAAGTACAGGTTCCAATTTCACCATGTTGGCATCTCTGACTTTAGCCTTGTCATTCAAATTCTGGGTCCGCACACACTTATGTGCATTTGCTCGATTTTGTAGCGGTGCAATCTTCCGAAATCAACATGTTTGTGTAGAATACACCCCAAAGTGATATCTTGTCCAAAATAACAATAACATTTTGAACCTAACACTGTTCCAGGGCAATTTAGTGTATTACTCCTCCCGGTCCTCCGTGTGGGAGGAAAAAATTCAGCTATGTTTCCAGAGTTATTTTGAACCCTGATGGATGTAAGCAGTACCAAATCCTAGAGTATGCTCAAATTCTCGAGATCCTGTTTTGGGCTGAAATTTAACATTGTGTTAGTTTGCCAACTTCTTCAAATTTTGCGATAGAAGTCTGAAATGTGGTAGAAAATTGCCGTTTGGCTCCCAGATGAAGTGTGCCAAATTATAGAACGATAACATTCAGCATCGCGAAAATATTGTCAAAAACCAGTGTAAACAAGTTAGAAAAATCAGAGTATAGTATTTGCCAGGAATGGGCAATGGCTCTCTGGGACAGATAGTGATGGGAATCGGTTGCATTTCACTTTCGATCATCGGTTGCAATCGGTTACCACCAACCGATCGATGATCGATTATAATCGATATATAAGCGTTTACTAGTAAGTGAAAGCCACAGAACCCTGTTGTTGTAACAATTTATATGCATTCAAATGATTCCATTTCTACGGAAGCGTATTAGGGCCACATGAGTTTTTTTTCAATTCAATTTGTCGACTTATTATCTCGATAAATTGAGATATTATCGAGATAATAGTCCAAAGCATTGAATTTCTGGGTTGTCATCTGATTTTGTACATTTGGTTGCTTTTGTGGCAGTGCAATCTTCTGAAATCAACATGTCTATGTAGAGTACACCCCCAAAAAAATTTGGTATGTAGTACATAACTCCCATCCTCCCAAATGCCGCTAGTTTCACTTCAACAGTCGCGCAACCCCTATGGAAGATTTTATCTCGCCGTCAACTTCTGAAATAGTTGTGCTAAACCAAATTTTTTTGCTGATTTGTTATCGTTCGGAAGATCGAAAGTCACTTTTGCCGAGTTGTATATTTATGTCCATACTTCTACCTCTATAATAAACACTTTGGGTAATCTTACCTTGACATTCAAAGAAGAGGAGAGGATTAGATGTCACTAAAAATTTTTGAGAAAAATTTCCGTGACATCAATCCTTAACTTTTTTGAAAAATTGAACCAAAATCCCTTCAGATCCCATGCGGTGATGTTTTACATCACGGGTCACATGACCCTAAACCGCCATTATTTTTGCTCCTCCATCTTGGATGGTTGTGTTGCAAGTCTTGCTTAGACATTCAACTGAGGATTTACTTCTTCACGATCGTTTTCTACGATCTCTTGTGGTTTTTTCACTACTGTACTACAGCTAGTTTAGTCTAGTTTGTCTTTAGTGCAATTTTTTTGGGAGGAAATGGTGTAGTCCTCCCCAGGCCCATTTCTTCCCTTATTTTCGCCCACTGCATGTTCTGTTTCAGATGAAGTGCAGTGGTTGTCATCATTTTCTGCCCAAATGGGAACGTCACGCTACGTGTTGGGTGTGCCGCATGGCGTATTGTCGGCCGACTGACACTTGTGAGTTCTGCGTGGACTGGTCATCGGACGTGTGGATCGACACCCTGGCTGGCCTCAAGCAGGTTCTGGCGAAGCGCCAAGCAGATGGCCCGCCCCTTGGGTCAGGATCCTCCGCGTCCTCTAGGTCCCGACATAGGCAGGCAGTAGATAGATGGAACCGGCAGGATGTTGTCCTCGCCAGGATAATTCGAGATGTTAGTTTTGACTTATGTCTTTCTTCCACAGGTTCCCGGGTGCCGTTTCGGTGGGCCCCGAGACCCCTCTTGGTGTTTCTGCTTCGAGCTCTCTCGTAAGCCCCTCACGCTTATTTGGAGTTTCGGTTGCTTCCTTTTCGGCTCACCTTCTCCCGGTGGTTCCCGGTTCTCGCGCTGCGCAGGCCGAGCAATTCGGGCCCCGGTTCCCAGGTGTTGTCTCGCGGGTGGCGGGAGCCGTGCCTTCGGCTCCCGGGTCCCGGGACACTTTGTGCAAGGTGGAGGCTTTGTTTTCCCCGGGTCTTATGCGACCTCCCGGGGGATTCTCTTGCTTCCCGAGCTGCCGCCCGTTGGGGTTCTCGCCTCCCGGGCACCACCTGGGTTCCGGGTTCCGTTTCCCGCCTGCCGGTAGGGGGGAATTGGGATCCCGGGTTCCAATTGCTACGTTTCTGGGCCGAGGGGCTTCCGTGAGAGCTCCCTCTCTTAAGAAATCGGTTTCTTTTCACCTTACTTCGCCTTGTCGGTTTCAGATTTCCGAAGACACTGGCGAATCTCATCCGGACGTGCCTGCTTTGACCCCTGCGTCGAAAGCGGCTACTGCGGACTCGGAATCGGCGACAGCCTCGGTAGTGGGCTCGGGCCTCCCATCCCCGCTTCCGTCTCCTTCTCGTCCTGCCCCATCCTCGGATGTAGCTGGGCTCAGGCGGGAGTTTGCCTCCTTCACTCGAGAGATGTGTGACCAGTGGAGCACGTTCCTGTCGCGTTTCGCCCACGAACGGGAGGCGCAGCGTCAGAGTGTGCCCCCTCCTCCTCCTGTGCAACGCATTTCCCGGGAGTCGTCCTCGGAGGACGGCGAGGCTCCCGCCCTTCAGGAGGCCGGGATTCGTCCCTTGACGGAGGACTCGGATTTGGAACCTCAGCCCTGTTCGTCGGGTCTCGTCAGGCCAGCTAAGCGCCCTCGAGAGGACGATGATTCTGCTCTGGATCCTCCTGCCCATGATGATGATCCGTTGTTGTGGCCGGAGAAGATGGAGTTCGTCCGTAAGATCTTGCCCCAGGAGTGGCCCGAGGGCTTCGCTCAGGAGCCGCCCAAGAAGAAGGCCCGCTCTATGATTGCCGGTCTGAAGGAGAAGCCGAGACCATCTCGAGACTCTTTCCGCTTCCCGCTGGCAACCGGGGTCCGGGGCGCGATGGCTGAACGCCGGGATGACTCCCTCAACTCTAACAGGATTCGTCCGGGTTCTTTTCCTGCTCGTCCTTCCATTGGGGATTTCTACTCCTCGTCGGAGTTAGAGGCAAAGCCCACGCAGTTATCGAAGGGCCAACCGCACGCGGCTTTCTTCTCGGAACCGAAGACGGTATCTGTGCAGTGGGATTCGTTGGCACAAGTTCAACACTCGTTTGGGCCTGGCGACCGATTCTGCCTTGGATTGGCTGTCTATGGCGGCCCGAACCTCCTTACAATCCTGCTGTGATCAGGTCCTGAACAATCCTGAGCTTGACCGCGATGATCTGGCGGATGCCCTTCAGGCTTGTGCTTCGTTGGTGACGTCGATAGGCCTCGGGGTAGCAGATAAGGCGGCTCTCGACTCCCATGCTCTTTGGGTTACGGAGCTGTGGAGACAGGACGCGTACCTCCAGTCCCTGCGGTTCGACATTCCCGACGAGCTCATGTCACAGTTACGGCTGGCGCCGGTTATCCCGGAATCAGGCCCATCTCCCGCTCTTCTTCTTCCGGATGAGTCCGAGGAGCTTCAGAAGGCCAAGACAGCTTCAGACAAGCGTACGACGAAGAAATCCTTTTCTGAGGCTGCCATGCTGTCGGCCCGGGCGACCGAGAGGCTTGCCAAGTCCGTGGCGGCCATGATGAAACGTCCGCAGCAGCAACCTTCCCAGCAGAGTCAGCGAGGTGGGGCTCCTGCGAAGGGCAGAGGCCGAGCCTCTGGTGTGCCCTTTCGTGGGGCCCCTGCTGGTGCAGCCCGTGGGGGACGAGGTCGAGGCGCCCGAGGTCGAGGACGTCCTTCTTCTCCCAAACCAGCAGGGGAAGGCAAGTCAAAGGGTAGGTATTGCCGTAGACGCTGGGTCGAATTCTCCTCGGGGTTGCCGTGGCGATCCAGGGGTTGGTTCCGTGGTCGTTCCAGTCATAGATCAACCCGTGGGGGCGCGGCTGCAGCTTTTCTGGCGAGAGTGGGAGCGTCTGGGGGCGAGTCCCTGGGTCGTCTCGACACTCCGACGAGGGTTCGGCCTGAAATTCGAGGATCAATTTCCTCCGAGAGGTTTCTCGTTATCAAGCGACTCCGACCGTCGGCGCGTTTTGCACGAAGAAATTTTGGCCATGATAGACAAACAGGCGGTAGAGCCGGCTCCGGACACGCCCGGTTTTTACAGCGTTCTTTTCGTGGTCCCCAAGGCTTCAGGGGGTTGGCGTCCCGTCATCGATCTCTCCCCGTTGAACAAATTTCTTCAGATTCCGACGTTCTCCATGGAGACGGCGGAGCAGGTTCGATCCGTGTTACCCCGCGACTCGTGGGTGGTCACGATCGACCTCAAGGATGCGTATTTTCATGTTCCCATGAAACCAGCAATCAGGAAATATCTCTGTTTCTGCTACCAGGGGCAGGTATGGCAGTTTCGAGCGCTCCCGTTCGGCCTGTCCACGGCTCCGTGGATATTCACGATGGTGGCACGGGAAGTTCAAATCCTGGCTCACAGGCAGGGGATTTGTCTCTACCAGTATCTGGACGACTGGTTGATACGCCATCAGTGCCGAGACACTTTGCTGCGGCAGGCGCAGTGGGTGGTGTATCTGTGCGTTACTTTAGGCTTCAAGATCAACCACAAAAAGTCCGATTTGTCTCCGCGGCGCGACTTCGTGTTCTTGGGGTATCGGTTTCTGACTACCTCAGAGACTGTGTTGCCGACGGCGGACCGTCAGTCAAGATTATCCGTGCTGTCAGAAGGTTTTCGTCGAGGCCTTCCACAGACGGCTCGCAGGTGGCAATCTCTCTTGGGAATGCTTGCGGCAACGGAGAAACTCGTGCCTATGGGCAGACTTCACATGCGTCCCATTCAGCTCTATCTTCAGTCGCGTTGGTCGCAGACGACCGGCCGCTTGTCGGAGTTGATCCCAGTCTCCCCAGAAGTAAAAGCGGAGCTGGAGTGGTGGCGGTGCCCGACCAATTTGTTTCGGGGAGCGCCGTTCCGTCCGCCGTTGCCCTCCAGGCATCTCTTTACGGATGCCAGTTTGGAGGGATGGGGTGCGCATTGGGACAGCAACGAGATTTCAGGCACGTGGTCAGCGCAACAGCGTCAGTGTCATATCAATGTTCTCGAGCTGGAGGCTGTTTCCCTAGCGCTGCGTCATTGGCAGTCTCAGTTCCGTGGTCAAGTTGTGTTGTTGGCGACAGACAACTCCACGGTAGTAGCTTATATCAACAAGCAGGGCGGAACGAAGTCAGTGACGTTATGTCAGGCCACTATCGAGCTCCTGCAGTGGTGTCATCAGAATGCCATTCAGATTGCCGCTCGCCACATTCCGGGTCACATGAACGTGTGGGCCGATCGTCTGTCTCGGAAGGGGCAGATTCAGGCCATGGAATGGAGTCTCTCCCCCGAGGTGTTCCGCACGCTCTGCGGCCTATGGGGAACCCCGATGGTAGATCTGTTCGCCACGCGGTGGAACCACAAGCTCCCATCGTTTGTATCTCCGATTCCGGATCCCTTGGCTATGTCGGTGGACGCGATGTCCACGAGTTGGCAAGGGATGTACGCGTTTGCCTACCCTCCAGCAGTGCTAGTGGAGAAGGTGCTAACGAAGTTTCGGTCGCATCAGTGTCGACTGCTTCTCATAGCTCCCTGCCTTCCCCAGAAACCTTGGTTCCCGGACCTTCTGGAGCTTCTGGTGGACAATCCACGTCAGCTTCCGGATCGTTGGGATCTTCTCAAACAACCTCGATCCAGCATCTTTCATCCCGTCCCCGCAAGTCTGAAGCTTCATGCTTGGATATTGTCGAGCGATGTTACCGAAAGAAGGGATTTTCAAAGGAGGTGTCCGCTAGGATCGCCCGATCAAATAGAAAATCTTCTTTGGCAGTTTACCAATCCAAATGGACCGCGTTCTGCCCTTGGTGTCGTAGCCGGAAGGTTAGTCCATTCAAGACCACTGCCCCCTTGATTTCTGAGTTTCTTCTTGAGAAATTCAATCAAGGGCGCGCCCCCTCAACTCTTGCGGGTTATCGGACGGCGATCGCCAAAACCCTGAAGCCTAAGTTAGGGATCGATTTCGGTCACGACCAGAGTCTTACTGCCCTGCTGAACAGTTTCGATATTGAAAGGCCTAAGACTAGGAATCCCGTTCCGGAGTGGGATCTATCGCTTGTCCTAAATTCGCTCAGATCTGATCCGTTTGAACGTCTCGAGAGTGCTTCGTATAAGTTCCTCACGTGGAAAACGGTCTTCCTCCTTGCACTGGCTTCCGGGAAGCGTCGAAGTGAGCTTCATGCGCTTGCGTTTTCCAGTGTCAAATGGAAGGCGGATTTTTCCGCAGTTCAATTAGGTGTCATCCCGTCCTTTCTGGCTAAAACGCAGTTAGCGGGAACGCCGCTCCTGTCCTTTTCCATCCCGGCCCTAGCTCCTTCCCTGGGGCCAGGCCTGGAGGAAGACTCTAAGCTTTGCCCCGTGAAAGCTCTCCGCATCTACGTTAGGCGGACGAGGGAACTTCACTTGGGTAAACGTCTTCTCTTCGTATCGTACCTTAAAGATTTTCCAAACAATATTCGTCCGGCTACGATTTCGGCTTGGATAAAGAAATGCGTTCTTTTTTGCTACGAGCAATCTGAAGCAAAGAAGTCCGAGGGTTTCAAAGTGAAGGCTCATGATGTGAGGGCTCTCGCGGCGTCGCTTGCATTTGCTAATCCAGTCTCTTTGAATAATGTGATGTCGGCATGTACCTGGAGTTCTCAAAATACTTTCACGTCTTTCTACCTCAGAGACTTAGCCTGGAAGTCCGACTCCGGCTACCAGCTTGGACCACTGGTAGTCGCCGAGCATAACGTCCATCTGTAGATACTGTAGATATGGACATCACACATTGTACAGATGCACCTGGGTTCGGCTCGTCAGGGGTGTTGCTCCTCTTCTTTGCCGGGAATTTTCTGTTCGTCTGCTGGAAGAAAGTCACCTCCAGAGACCCCCCCTGCTCGCCTACACGTGCATCTAAGGTGATTATCATCTTTGTTATTTCATTTATGACTTATTTGCTCGGGCTTGCCCGCGGGGTTCATGTAAATACCTTAATCCGCGGGAAGCCTGCATTAATGTTCCTAGTGGTTCATATATGTATATATCTTTACCTCTAAATACGCAAATAAGCCAATATTTCGCCTCTTTCGAGTTAAATGGAACCTAAAATCCCTCATGATGATGTGGCACATCGGGGGGTTAAGCCCTCCGCCGGTGGTTATTCTGATATAACCCAAAGTGTTTATTATAGAGGTAGAAGTATGGACATAAATAGGAAGTTTTAACAAGTTTAAAACCAGTATTTATTACATACCTACCTCTATAATAAACACTAAGAGTGCCCTCCCGCCTCCCCGCCTTAATTCGGGAGAAAAATAATGGCGGTTTAGGGTCATGTGACCCGTGATGTAAAACATCACCGCATGGGATCTGAAGGGATTTTGGTTCAATTTTTCAAAAAAGTTAAGGATTGATGTCACGGAAATTTTTCTCAAAAATTTTTAGTGACATCTAATCCTCTCCTCTTCTTTGAATGTCAAGGTAAGATTACCCAAAATGTTTATTATAGAGGTAAGTATGTAATAAATACTGGTTTTAAACTTGTTAAAACTTCCTATTTGTGCACCAAACCTCAAGAGATCCCTATCGAATGACAGCTGACAGACAAAAATGGCCGGTGGGAAAAATGAAATTACACCTCGTCTGAGATTGTGGAAATTTCTTGTATATAACTCACTTCCTCGATTGCTAATCTGCTGCTAATAAAGAGATTATTATAGGTAACTGAATCTAATTAAGGCATTTCAGCATTAATGCCTTTATGGTTTTGTCAAATTTTTTTTTTTTTTTTGTCGCCCTAGACAAACATGTTTTTAGGGGTATTATGGATGACCTTTGACGTTGACCTTAAATTTTTTCGCTGAGTCGGCATTTTTCGTTTTCATCGATATCTTTGAAATGGTCCGTCGTAGAGCGAAACGGACGTTATTTTCGGACTCGTGGCCCTAGACAAACATGTCTTAAGAGTATTAGGGATGACATTTGACCTTGACGGTAAATGTTTTCGCTGAGTCTACATTTTTCGTTTTCGTCGATATCTCGGGAACGGTGTGTCGTAGAGCGAAACTGACGTTATTTTCGGACTCATCGATTTGTCCTTCACACATATGTAATTGCACAAATGTCTTATAGGTCTCATTGGGAGGTTATCATGTTTTTGCTGAGTCAGCATTTTGTTTTTTTAGCTTACCTGCCCTTTGGGCCGATAAGCTATTGTCGTGGTTTTTCGTCCGTCGTCCGTCCGGGTCTGTAACTTTTTTTTGACATGATGAATTTCCCCATAAATTTTGCCTATTTGGCGGCCATTTTTGACGAAAATTTGCCAATTTTGGACTTTGGTGGCCATTTTCTCAAAAACTGTCTGATCAGTTTTGAGATTTTTGTTTCATAACATTCCCCTTCATGTACCTCTATGATTTGTATAAGTTTCGTTGCCCTTGAATCGCTGGTCTGCGTGTGGCTGCCATTTTGATTTTTTGACGGGTCGGCTAAAAAAAAATTTTTTGTCCCAAATCAAGTCACTATTCGTTTTGAGCCATTTCCAGCAAAAAAAAAAAATTTTTTTTTGCCCATTGAAAAATTTTTGGGACTTGGAAAATTTCACCCAATTTTCCTTCATAATGGGAGATCTGCGGAGTAAACTCATTGAACACTTGAAGATAGAGCCTAAGTATTGGCACATTCAAATGGGAAATCATATATTGCGGTTTGAGTGATGACCTTGAATTTGACCTTCAATGACCTTGGAAGGTCGAAACAACCTTTTTTTGTCGAAAAATGGCCAATTTTGGACTTTGGTGGCCATTTTCTCAAAAACTGTCTGATCAATTTTGAGATTTTTGTTTCAAATCATCCCCCTCATGTACCTCTATGATTTGTATAAGTTTCGTTGCCCTTGAATCGCCGGTCTGGGAGTGGCGGCCATTTTGATGTTTTGACGGGTCGGCGAAAAAATTTTTTTTTCGTTTTGAGCCATTTCCAGCAAAAAAAAAAAATAATTTTTTGCCCATTGAAAAATATTTGGGACTTAGAAAACTTCACCCAATTTTTCCTTCATAATGGGAGCTGTGCAGAGTAAACTCATAGAAGACTTCAAAATAGAGCCTTGGCACATTCAAATGGGAAGTCATATATTGCGGTTTGAGTGATGACCTTGAATTTGACCTTCAATGACCTTGGAAAGTCAAAAATGATGAATTTTGTCTTTGGTGGCCATTTTGTCTAAATCTATTCAAGCAGTTTTTAGGTTACCGGACCTTTGGTCCGATAACCTATTGCCGTGGCGTTGCGTCCGTCGTCGTCGTCCGTGTACATTTTTATCTTTAAAGTTTACGATTGAATCTTTCTGAAATTTTGCACAAAAATGCCTAAAAATATTTCGAGTTTTTTTATTTTCGCAATTATTTCAAAATGGCGGCCGTTTTTGTCGAAAAATGGCCAATTTTGGACGTTGGCTGTCGTTTTCTCAAAATCTGTTCAGTAACTTTTTTAGGTTACCTATGGTCCGATAACCTATTGCCGTCACGTTGCGTCCGTCGTCCGTCCGTCGTCCGTCCACAGCTGTATCTTTAAAGTTTACAGGCGGATTTTTCTGAAATTTTGCACAAAAATGCCTAAAAATATTTCAAGAGGGGTTTTTTTTTTAGTTTTTTGATTTTCGCATTTTTCTCAAAATGGCGGCCATTTTTGACGAAAAATGGCCAATTTTGGACTTTGGCGGCCATTTTCTCAAAAACTGTCTGATCAGTTTTGAGATTTTTTGTTCAAAAGATTCCCCTTATGTACCTTTATGATGTGTATAAGTTTTGTTGCCCTTGAATCGCCGGTCTCCGTGTGGCGGCCATTTTGAATTTTTGACGGGTCGGCGAAAAAAATTTTTTTTGCCCCAAATCGCGTTACTATCCATTTCGGGCCATTTCTAGGCAAAAAAAAATTTTTCACCCTTTGAAAAAAATTTTGGACTTGGAAAATTTTCGGCACCTTTTTCCTTCATAATGGGGGCTGCCCGGACTGTACTCATAGAACGCTTAAAGATAGAGCTTAGATATTGGCACTTTCAAATGGGAAGTCATATATGGCGACTTGTGTGGTGACCTTGAATTTGACCTTGGATGACCTTGAAAGGTCAAAATAGCCATTGTGGGGCGAAAAATGCCCAAATTTGCAGCTTTTCTGTCTTTTCTCGAAAACTGTCTGATCAGTTTTGAGATTTTCGTTTTCAGAAGATTCCCCTTATGTACCTTTATGATGTGTATAAGTTTTGTTGCCCTTGAATCGCCGGTCTCCGTGTGGCGGCCATTTTGAATTTTTGACGGGTCGGCGAAAAAAATTTGTTTTGCCCCAAATCGCGTTACTATCCATTTCGGGCCATTTCTAGGCAAAAAAAAAATTTTCACCCTTTGAAAAAAATTTTGGACTTAGAAAATTTTCGGCACTTTTTTCCTTCATAATGGGAGCTGCCCGGACTGTACTCATAGAACGCTTAAAGATAGAGCTTAGATATTGGCACTTTCAAATGGGAAGTCATATATGGCGACTTGTGTGGTGACCTTGAATTTGACCTTGGATGACCTTGAAATGTCAAAACAGCCATTTTTGAGTCGAAAAATGCCCAAATTTGCACCTTGTTTGTCTTTAATCGAAAACTGTCTGATCACTTTTGAGATTTTTATTTCAAAACATAGTAATTGGGGTTTTTGACATGATATGTATAAATATGTATATAGTGTATAAAGTGCCTTGAATTGCTCAAAAGGCTAGAAATTTAGGCTGAATAGGCCCCAAATTTAATTTTTGGTCGTTTTCCTTCAAATTTATCTGATCAGTTTTGAGATTTTTGTTATAAAACATGCTAATTGGGGTCCCTGACATTGTGTATAAAGATGGAGTGCTTTGAATTGCTTAAAAGGCCCCTTGAGTGTGTAAATTGGCCTCTACAGCCAAAAAATGTTTGTAGGTATAGCTGGAATTGGAAGTCATATACATGTATACCACATATATATGTGGCTTTTTTGGGTGACGTTGAACTTGACGTCAGATGACATTGAGTGCTATATCTCAGTGTCACGTCCAACAAGAAATGTGTAAATTTCGTTTATAGACAAAAGACTTGTAGATAGACCTTGTATTTGTATTTTGAACATACATGAATACAAGGTTATATGCTGCACACTTAATGATGACATTGAAGTTCACGAAGATGATTGGTTTATCTTAACGTCATATCTCACCTGTCCTGTTTCAACTAAAGTTGTCCGGTAACCTATCTTAGCCCTTGGGCTAATTTTTTCTTATTCATGCATAACACTCCTCATACGTACCTCTGTGATATGTATAAATTTCGTTGCCCTTGAATCGCTCGAAGTGGGCCATTTTGTGCCCAAACTCGGCCCAAATGGGACTTTCCCATGTTAAAGTCTCCTATGCTTTATAATGGGACACATTAAGCCTAATATCTCACTTAATATTGAGATTAGAGACTAGGAATCAATTGTGGACATATAGGAAATGATATATGCTGAATATTGTCGTGACCTTGAATTTGACCTTTGACCTCATTTTCAAGGTCACAGGACAAAATGGCTAATATCTCGCTTATTATCGACTTTACAGCTTAGGATTCAATTGTGAACATATAGGAAATGATATATGCTGAATATTCTCATGACCTTGAATTTGACCTTTGACCTCATTTTCAAGGTCACATGACAAAATGGCTAATATCTCGCTTATTATCGACTTTACAGCTTAGGAATACATTGTGAACATATAGGAAATGATATATGCTGAATTTTCTCGTAACCTCGAATTTGACCTTGACCTCATTTCCAAGGTCACAGGACAAAATTGCTAATATCTCGCTTATTATCGACTTTACAGCTTAGGAATCAATTGTGAACATATAGGAAATGATATATGCTGAATATTTTTGTGACCTTGAATTTGACCTTTGACCTCATTTTCAAGGTCACAGGACAAAATGGCCAATATCTTGCTTATTATCGACTTTACAGCTTAGGAATACATTGTGAACATATAGGAAATGATATATGCTGAATATTCTAGTGACCTTGAATTTGACTTTTGACCTCATTTTCAAGGTCAACAGGACAAAATGGCTAATATCTTGCTTATTATCAACTTTACAGCTTAGGAATCAATTGTGAACATATAGGAAATGATATATTCTGACTATCCTCATGACCTTGAATTTGACCTTTGACCTAAATTTCAAGGCCAGTCATTTTATTTTCAAGGTCAGAATACAAAATGGTTTATATCTCTCTTATTATCAAATTCACAGCTTCTGACCATAGTGAACATATAGGAAATGATGTATGCTGAATATTTTGGTGATCTAGAATTTGACCTTTGATCCAATTTTCAAGGTCAGAGAACAAAATGGCTAATATGTCGCTTATTATCATCTTTACAGCTTAGGAATCAATTGCGAATATAGAGGAATGATATATACTGAATCTTTTCATGAACTTGAACTTTGACCTCATTTTCTAGGTCACATCACCGATCACAGAATGGCTAATATCTCACTTATTATCGACTTTACAGCTTAGGAATTTATTGTGGACATACTAGAAGTGATATATTTGTTGAAAAATTATTTTCAAGGTGACTGGACAAAAGGCTAATATCTAAAATGTATATTGTCCGGTAACCTTTCTTAGCCCTTGGGCTAATTTTCTCGAAATCATGTATAAGATTCTCATCATGTACCTTTGGATGTGTAATTTGATTTCGTATTATAGTCCATACAGAAAATGTGTTTCCAGCAACATTTACGAACATGTTTTGAAAATAGAGTTTAAGATCAGTGTAACAATTTATATGTTGGAAAATCAATACTCTGCATTTCTCATGATTGCCGGTAAGCTACAGCACCCTTGGTGCTATGTTTCATGCTTCACCCTGAAATGCCTCCAAGGCCTTTAGGCCTTGACATCTAGTTATACCCTAAAATAGTGGCATTCAATGAAAAATAATAAACTGCCGTGCCAACATCTTTATATTCTGCCAGGCTCTCTCAGAGCCATTCCTGGCAAAGGGCCTATGGTTGGGAACTTTAAAGTCATGGTAGAATCTAGCAAGATACCATTTATATGGTTTTGTTCCTGTCCAGATGAAGCTATTGTGGACATTTGGTGATAAAATAGATGTTCGCGTTAATTCATTGGTAATTGATAACAGCGACATGTAACCGAGTATATTGAGCTAGTATTGCAATTGCCTTTTCATGTCGACGAAAAAATAGCTTCAGCAGTTTCCGTATTACCGTAATCGTGACGTCAGTGAGGCAAAATGTGCTTTGATGGCTGATCAAATACACAATTTGGGTGGTCAGCGCAAAGATAGAAAACCACTAAAATATGCATGACATGAGATTCAAAAGAAAACACGCTGACACCAGCAAATACTGGACAAACCTCCGTTCTGGGTGAATAAATATATAGTACTGATTCTAAATATCAAGACAAGAAATGCCATACCGTATTCCCACGCATACAGGGTCATGCACCTATAAATGAACAGCACCTTTTTGGACACGCACAGAATTATAATTACCGGTATGCCTTGTATGGTACATGTATGAGGTATATGTGAATCCACTTTTTTTCGAACATAAGCTTTCCAGGTGGACGTCAGATGCATTTCATTACACAGTGAATCACATATAGTAGACTACATGTCTGGAGCCCGAAACATCGCTTTAATATTGAAATGTTATGTTTGGCAGTTTGTCTGTGATGACCATAACGTCTAGACTTCAGAATCTAATTGCTGTCTATTTTAAACTTCAGGCTAAGAATTATATGACCAAGTATGCCATTTATCGAAGCTGCTGGTGTTCAAGTCAACTTTCCATTTGAGCCATATGATTGTCAAGTCGACTACATGAAAAAGTTGATAACTTGCCTGAGAGAGGTATTGTCACTTTGTTTTCATTAGGTTTCTTACTTCAGTATTGTAGTACTGAATGTGAAAGAAAGTGATGAGTTTCTTTTACCGTTTAATAACATGTATCCAGGGAACTCATGCATAATAATAGTTTTTGTTTGATTCGATTTGCTGTGATGATAAGGATATCTTTTGTTCATGCAGGGGTACAATGGCATCTTGGAAAGTCCGACTGGGACGGGCAAGACACTGTGTCTGTTGTGCGCCAGTCTTGCCTGGCTGGAGGACAAGAAGGCTCAGATTGCCAGTCAACGCTGGAAGCTGGCACAAGCTGAGCCTGGTACTGGGGCCCTGGAGCAGTATAAGACTGACCTTGCACAGCAGCTTGATCAGGCCGCTGGAGCGTGGGCAGGAGAGCTGGGTATGTTTTGTCAGTTTGTGGACTGGAGAGCTGGGTATGTTCTGTCTGGGCATGGGCCGGAGAGCTGGGTATGTTCTAACTGTCTGGGTGTGGGCCGGAGAGCTGGGTATGTTCTGTCTTGGTGTGGGCAGGAGAGCTGGGTATGTTTTGTCAGGGCGTGGACTGGAGAGCTGGGTATGTTTTGTCAGTTTGTGGACTGGAGAGCTGGGTATGTTCTAACTGTCTGGGTGTGGGCCGGAGAGCTGAGATGTTCTAGATCTCTGTTGCATTGAATGGTAAGAGACTAGTCTGATTTAGTGAGAATGATGTCAGTGAGACTAATACCTTCATTAGGTACAGCATATTCTGTGTTTACAGCTGCACCGAAAGTCATATTTGCCTCCCGTACTCATTCCCAATTGACTCAAGCCATCCAGGAACTCAAGCGTACAGCATATGCACAGTGAGTGCTTCCCTTTTACACGTATCATATCAAATGCATGTTCATTATTAATAAATTAAATATATTATACATTATATCACATAATAACAAAGTCATTCAATCTGAATCGAAATTATTAGACATAACTTGTGGGTAATTTCTTTTGTCAACTACAAAATCATCTGTGATTTGTCTATGGCATTTTCATTACCTGTTATCACATGGTTTACATAGCTTTAAGGTGTGTATCCTGGGATCACGGGAGCAGCTCTGTATTCATCCTCAGGTGATGAAAGAGGAGAGCAATAGTACCAAGGCAAGTGGTATAGATACACAACTGCTACCTGTTTAGCTGTTCGATCTAATTGAATAAATACGGTATAGTGATTGCATGCCTACATGTACATGTATCTGCTTTGTTGACACTTGTCAAGTTCATCTCAATTCTGAAGTGGATTGATGGAATATAGAACAGTATGGTATTACATTTGTTATATTCATACTTACAGGTTCATCTGTGTCGGTCTAAGGTCACCACAAGGACATGTCATTTCTACAACAGCATTGAACGTAAGTTCTCAGTTCTTGTCTATTGTGTGTATTATAATGATAAATATCTAATTTAAATATATTTATATTTATATTTATACTCAATTAATTATTTATGCTATTTGTGCCAGATGCAAAGCCCCATTTCCAGAATCAAGTGATGGACATTGAAGATCTGGTTACTTTGGGAACAAAACACAAGTAAGACCTTGTAACATTAATTAATATTCTTACAAGGGATTTCAATTATAACTAGGTTGACACATACATTTGTATTGTTATGTGTACATATAATATTTTCTGTGACATGATTTTGAAGTGGACTTTTCAATTTGTCACAATCCAATAAGTTTTGGTCTGAATGGCTTTTCTTGCTGTAGCTGCTGTCCGTATTACATGGCCCGAGAACTCAAAGGGGAGGCAGATATTATATTCATGCCGTACAACTACCTGTTGGACCCAAAGGTCACCTCAGGTTTTATCTTACATTTCATTTGTGCTCGTTTTTTTATTGCAAAATATGAGGCATGGAAATTTTCCTACTCCAACTAGACGACTGGAGGTGCAGTACAATAATTTGTTGTTATATCGCTGTGATTTTCGTTTTTGCAGTCGAGAAAAGCTCATGGTGTTGAACTTCAGGGAAATATTGTAATATTTGATGAAGCTCATAATCTGGTGAGTCTTGTGTGTCTGTTAAAATTGAAAGAACAGAATTTCTAATACGTTTCAAAATGTACCAGTAGTTTACTGAATATGTTCAACTGAAAGGGAAAAAGTGTGCTATATTTGTGTTCAATATAGATAATAGAGACAATAATATCTGAAAAAACATGTGCTTGTATTCTGTTAGTACCTGAGTGTTGATGACACCGGCTCTATTCCAGGAGAGAATGTGTGAGGAGAGCGCGTCATTTGACCTCACGTCCACGGACCTAGCGTCAGCAATCCGGGAAATCAACGATCTATCGCTGAAGTTACAGGACATGCACTCCAATGAGGAAGCAAGCTTCGACATGACCAGTGGAGGTCAAGTCCAAGGTGAAGCTCTCTCCCTCGATGTTAGTGTGGGAGCGGGGTTGATGAATATGGACATTTCCCAATTTATAAATTTCCAACCTTGCTCTAGTTTACTTGGCATGTTGCAGGTCAGGAATTCACACTGGAAGAACTGCTACAACTCAAAGGTCAGTAGAAGAACCACTGTCCATTGTATATCTTTATGTGCATATCATACTGCAATTTCATTGTGATGACAGTGATATAATATATACAGCCTGTAGTAGCCCTGTACGTATATTGGTAATCCAGATTATTCCCCACATGAGACATTACCATCCTCAGCTTATGTCTCAGGCAGTAATCTCTCCCTCGGGGAATAATCCACTGTACCAATATACACACAGGGGGGTATTTATATGATATTCTCTTGCAATGTGAATTAAATAAACTGATTACATATTGCTTAAGATCATGGTATCCACTTTATGGTTCTACTGGTAATCACTGCAGCTCAAATTCTACATCTTGAAGAGGAAATTGATAAAATACCGTTAGCAAAACCTGATGAAGGACTGACGAAAAATGGCAGGTATTTTGGAAAATTAGCTCCGTGATATTAATCATTTACTCATATTTGTGTGTGTAATATTTATTAGTGTTTATTTGTGTGTGTGTAATGAATATTGGCTTTTGGTGTATGCTTTTATGGTACTGAGTTGAAGTCAATTTCGATATGATTTGGTGATAAACCTGTTTTGCTTGTGTATTTACAGTTTTATTTTTGACATACTCGGAATCGTGAACCTGAGCTTCGAGACAAAGAGTCACACACTGGACGTGATTGACAAAGTTGTTTCCTACCTAGCTAGTGAAAGTAAAAAAAATTTTCGAAAGCACATCAATTTGTGTCATTATTATCAGTACTTTTATATCCATTGATTCTAACAATTATATGAGTTTTATGATAGTGTATGATTTTCTAATTTTGTAGCCGGCAGCAGTTTGTTTAGCAGCAAGGGTGCAGGCCTGTCAAAGTTTGCTGATGTTATAAAGGTACTTAAGGCAGGCTGAATGTATTGTTAATCTTTTTTACATGTCAAATTACAGAGTTGGTAATAAATAAGTTAGAAATACCATAAATCAAGAATTTATTAGCGTCAATTTATTTAGCGTTTTGAAAAAGCTAAAATACGGGTGCCAGATGCTAACAGTCATCTACCTGCTAAATTAAATGGCTGCTAATACATCCACTTTGGTGAAAATGCAACCAGGAAACAATATTTGTAAACCTATTACCTTGGAATTGTTTTCTCTATATCAGATTGTGTTCAGCCGAGAACCAGATGAAAGGGCAAACCTTGACTGCCACAAAAAACTCATCTCAAAACACTACAAGGTATGCACATATCAAATAAGCTTATTCTATGAATGAATGTTGTAATGTGTTTGTCCTACATTTAGTCAGAACAGTCGATGTGCTACCACCTACAAGACCACACTGACACCTGTGGTTGTAGATTCAGCAGAATCTGTCACCAGTAATACTCCCGAGTTGTGAACATCTAGTGAGGCATGCAGCATGATATAAACATCACAAATTGTCGGTGACAGGTGCACATTCAGGAGGTGAAGAAGCAGCCGTACCAGAAGAAGAAAGCTGACGGTTGGGGTGCTGCTCCTAAAACTCCTGGAAATCAGAAACCTTGTGAGTCCCGTTCAGAATGATCCGTACAGCCAGGCATTGATAGAATTACAGAGTTATCAACCGAACAGAACAGACTGTTATGTAATGGTGTATGTTTGGTTTCAGCACGCACACTGAGCTATTGGTGCTTCAATCCAGGCCATGCTATGGAGGACTTGAAAGCACATGGCGTCAAATCTATCATACTGACGAGCGGAACAATGTCTCCTCTGACGTCATTCGTGGCAGAAATGGGCATGTCAGTTGTATTCGTTGGCTTCATCTTTGGAGTATATCAAAGTTTTTTGTATGGTAATTTACTCTTTGAATATTTGTAGACCGTTTCCCATCCAACTGGAGAACCCTCATGTGATAGAGAAACATCAAGTATGGATCGGGATTATAGGCCAGGGGCCAGATGGTGTCAAACTGAGCTCTGCCTACAGCAACAGGTCAGTGTAGTTTTCTTACAAATGGAATTGCACAACATTTGATAAAGCTTTGAATATGATCTGGATGTTAGATGTTGAGTGACATATCATAATCACGTAGCACAACGCTCCCTACTGCAGGTTTAAGGATGAATACCAAAATTCTCTGGGAAATGCTATCGGTAAGTTGTTTTGATCTCACATGTTGCTTATACCCATACCTGTGTTTATATATATCCACTATTAGAATGAATAGACGGCCCATACTTGTTGATTGGTTTGCAGTGAACTTTGCGCGAGTGGTGCCCCAAGGCTTACTGCTATTCTTCCCGTCCTACCCTGTCATGGACAAGTGTCTTGGAACCTGGCAGGTCCTGTAACCTTCACGATTCATTGATACTGTGATTAGTCAATCTAATGTCCTTCAAGTGGATAATATCCAACTAAAATCATATTTGTATGAAACATTTCTGCCTTTGTAGTAATAATTTTGTAGGTGAAGCATTATCAGGGTTATCACTTCATGCATGCCCGAAAATATGCTGTCAGTTTATGTGAATGATAGTTTGTATTTATGAACAGAATGTCAACATCTGGAACCGAGTTGAACAATACAAACAAATATTTGTGGAGCCAAGGAATAAGTCTGAGTTTAACACGTCTATGATCAATTACTATGACAAGATCAGCGACAAATCTAACGGGGCTGTGTTTGCAGCTGTGTGTCGAGGAAAGGTGGGTTACTTCACTCAGCTATGGGACTTTGTGAAGTACAACTGTTTCTATGTAGATTTCTGTTTGGCAAAGTCATCAGGTTGATTGTACTTTTCATTCACTAAGCTCAATGTGTGACGTCAGTTGGGTTGTAGGTAGTTGTAGTATCTTGGTAGGTTATTTACCTATTATATCAACATACAATTTAGAACATCAGGAAATCAACTCATTATAAATAAATCTGAGATCTGAGAAGGGTACCTGACCGGTAAGGTAAAAGTTATGTAGACAAAAAATTATGTCTGTAACAAAGCTATGTTCAAGGTGCAAGGTACACTGAGTTCAAGTTATTCCGACATCCTCAGGTGAGTGAAGGCCTGGACTTTGCAGACAACAATGGTCGAGCAGTAGTGATAACAGGACTGCCCTTCCCTCCACGCATGGATCCCCGCGTCATGCTGAAGATGGCCTACCTCGATGACGCCAGAAGAGAGGGCGGAAAGGTCGGTCAACTTATTCCAAATTGACACTGACTATTTTCTAACTTTAGTTGTCCCATCGAAGCATCACTTGATGAGGTATGTGTTGTTACATGGCAGGGATTGACGGGTCAGCAGTGGTATGGACAGCAAGCCTCCCGCGCAGTCAACCAGGCGATAGGTCGAGTCATCAGACACAAACAGGACTACGGCGCAATCATCTTATGTGACGAAAGGTACTTTACTCTCAACCAGCATAAACCAATCACTGCATCGGATTCTCTCCATATTCTGTAATTTGTGTACATGATAGAACTTGCTGAAAAAACTTTTAAAAAATACTACATGTACTACATATATGTAGAAGGCCTGTTTCATGGATATTAGACATTAATGCAATTTGAGTTTTGAATATTGAATATCACTTGTTTGCCAGGTTCAATCAGGAAAGTTCCCGTTCACAACTGCCGATTTGGATCCGTTCCCAAGTCAAAAACTACACAAACTTTGGTCTAGCTTTGAGGGATATGATGATTTTCTTCAAAACTGCTGAGCAGAAGGCAAGTGTTTGCATGACAGTTTTGGAATTCACAGATGATCTGCACAAGTTATGGCATGACTATGAGGATGAATATTTTGTGACAGATGCCGCAGCCGAGTGGGAAAGGGAAGCGAGGCAAGTCCGGACCAGCAGGTTGCCAGGGAGCCGCCTTCATGCCGACAGTAACCAAGGACGTCTCGTCCAAACTCGGCCCTCTGGAGAAGTCTGGACACGTCAAGGCACATGTGCCCAGTCTCACCACACGTGCAGGTCTGTAACTGTAACATGTAGACTGTGATCCTTGCCAGAATCTTGCTTGATTGTAAGCCATGACAGAGACCAGTCACTCAAAGACTGTTGCTGATTTATTAAATGTCAGTGGTAACTATGTAACACTTGCTGTTTTGCTATGAGTTGTATGTACATATATATAAAGATCCGCTTCACCACACCACCAGACAGAGGCCCTGCAGACACATCCTTGGGGTCACTCAAGTTGCAGTATGAGACGACAGGACCGGGGGTTTCAACAGCTAGTGGTAGTGCACCCAGAGGGCTGCTGGACGCACTGCAAACCACCGCGGTCCGTGTCTATCTTAACGTCCAACTGTTGTGCTGAAGTGGTTTCTCATACATACCGTGTTTGCACTATTCATTTACTATTGAATGACCAACTACATATTGTTACTGTTCACCAAGCTCATTAATATGTCTATATATATCTGTGATTTTCCAGGACAAATCTAAAGATAATGATAGTCAAAATTCAAACTCGCAGGTGAGAACAGTTCACCAGTCTGTTTGAAATGAATTCTCACAAAATGTGGTTTGTCGAGTATATTTTAATGTGTTGCCTTTTGACATTTTCTCACAGTTGTCATCATTTCAACCTCTGTTGTCCAGTACGCAAGAAAAGAACACACAACGCAAGAAAATTGTTATCAAGGTTTGATGTCGTTGGTCTTAAATGTCATTTGACTTTATTAGAGAATCAGATGCACAATGCAAATATGAGTAAAGATCCCATGTGATTATTTTGTGTTTGTAGAAATCGTGTGTGAAATCTCGTGTGGACAAAGATTCACTGCAGTCAGCAGAGGAATACGTGGCAGAGGTAAGTTTACTGTACTACAGGGGTCTGCCTCATACCTACATGATTGAGGTCTCATCTGAAGAGAATTCTTATTAGATGGGTTCCTAATTATACTAATGCCACTCGACAATATCTTCATAGAGGGGGGAAGTCTTTATTGATGGGGTGGGGGGTGGGGGTTGTCGGGGACATCTGTGGGGGACCACTGCAAGAGATTTATTATCATTTTCGCGGTTGCAGATCTCTGATACCGGTAGTGTGTTTTCTTACATTCCCAAAGGTCAAGGCAACATTGAGTGCAGAGTCTTACAAGTATTTCTCAGCGACACTGTGCAGTTACAAAAAGACCGGGGAATATTCACCTATGGTGACATCACTGGCGGATATCTTCACTGACAACCCACAGAAATATCATCTATTCAGGCGTTGGTTCCAATTTACTTCCTTTTCATTCATTCAGTGCTTACTGACTAGATACTCAACAACATTGACTCAACAGCTTTGATAATGGTATATGTACGAACATAAACACTGGTGAATGGCTTACCCGATTGTCTTTGCCACAGGGTTTTACCGATTCGTTCGAGCACAGCACAAGCAGCAGTTTGACCAGACGTGCCGGGAGATGATAGGACAGAGCTGTGGCTTCAAACCCGAGCACGCCGTCGTTAAAAAACGACATGCTTCAGGACACAAAGAAGGCTAGTTTCATATCATGGCAGACAATAATTGGTATTCATAGCTTGAATGGATATTTCTGTAAACTTAAGCACTAATAATAATTAACCATGATCAAGGCAGTTTATATTAGAGCGACCATCCATTGCTTTGATTACCTGTGTTCAGTGTAATGCTAGCAACTTACAAGAAAGTAATGATCCACTGACAATTTTCATCATATTTCATTTCTGTTGTAGGATTGTGTGACAAGAAAAGGAGAATGGACAGTACCGACACAAAGGTTAGCAGGTGGCCAATGCTTTTATATGTGTGTTTTTTATGCAATGGTTACTGACATGAGTTTTTGTATTCAGTGGTCCCCCTCAGATAAGACCTACTCTTCTGCCACAGAATTAAGGTCTTATCTAGGGGGATGTCTTATTAGAGGGGTTCATTTACATGTTAAAGTCTTTCTAGTGCCACAAGAAAAAGTCTTTACAGAGGGGGAAGTCTTTCTTGAGGGGGGTCTTATCTGAGGGGGACCACTGTATTGTATTGTAGATTGTATTGTACTGTATTGTAGATTTTACTTTTTCTATGGAGTTTCCTGTGTTTCATCTTCACTTAGAAACCTGCTCAGAAATGCTCATCAGTGCAACCAGAAAGCTCAGAGAAGCATCTGGACACCAAAAGTCATCTGAACCGTGGTGCTTTACAAGGGGACTCCAAAGATACCAAAGACTGCAGACCCATTGCTTCCTCGTCAGTACAGTCTCAGACAATACTGAACAGTCTAAAAACTACCCAAGAATCCAGTGGAAAATCCTTTTCTTCCAAATTGAGTGCTTCAACTGTGAACAGCGAAGCTATCCCCACTAAAGTGACTCAGTCGAAATCATGCAGCGTAGGAGTGGGAGCAACCAAATCTGACTTGAAATTAGCTACATGTACCTCTGGTTCTGGGGCTGAAAATGTGTTACAAGTGCAGAATACAGAAGCAGAAACCTCTGGGGAGTCAGTGAGCTCGACGAATGACAAGATGTCACAAGCTGAGTCCTCAGACAAAGAAAATCTTAAGAAACTTGAATTCTGTCTGGATACAGAGAGTAAATCAGGTATTTCTGGAAGTTATTACACAGGAATGGCCAGTTGTTCATGGTCGCTTGTGTTAAGAAAAAAAACCTGCATTAGATGCCTTTATCATTAGATATTCAGTATGTTTGAGTTTGGTAAACCTTATTCACGAAGAAATGTGTACATGTACCTATGTGCTGTTAATCTCTCTCCGCCCTCCCCACCCAGACCACGTTTGCTGTCACTGTGGGAAGGATGCTGTAGTGCCCCTCAAGGCTCTCTGTGACCACGTATGCTGTATGGAATGCTGGAAATACTGTATCAGAGTCCGTACTGATTTCACCACTATTTTGACATTGTTTGCTAAAGTATCTTGGGTATTAATGCATGCATTGTGTGTACTCTACAAATACATGCTATTATGAAGACTATTATGAATACATGAAGACTAAATATTCATTTTGTCTTTGATAGGAAACAAAAGTGTGTCCAAAGTGTGGCGTCAAAGTGCGTCGGAAGGATCTGTCACGGGCCAGTGTGGGTACCAGCCAGTGAGCATCCACCAGTGTGTGCCTAGTCTGTGATAGGGGTCTGCTAATAGCACTGAGTGTGTTCATTGATGTGTTCATTTGCCATGTTTTGCATTCAACATATCTTGCTCAATGTTACATATTAGAAATATATTTATATGCCATGATCTTTCATCAATGTCAATAAACAAATTTACCACTAAATAAATATTTGTAGTCATTTGACATCATACATTCGGGGTATCAAGTCAAGTTTTTTTATACTTGTCTGTGTGATTTATGAATAATTGATACCAATCTTTTATGCTTGTTCGAGCATGTTACCATCGAATATATTGCAAGCCTGTGAATGGCGAAAAAGTTGTTGTGGCTATTGTGCATCAATGTATTTCTCCCGAACAAATTTCGGTGGTGTCTGGATTTGCGATCATCGTACGCATCCATAGAATTTTTTTTTGTAAACGCGCTACAGCCGGCAATTCTCACTCGATCACCATTATTGTTTGCAGACACATATATCGGTAAGACCACGACACCGATAATTTTTAGTTACCATTGCAACTACATTGTATTTTTGGGACACACTTTGCATTGAAATCAGTCTGTTTGAGATATGGCTTGTGAACGCCCTACATACGAATCTCGATAATATTTAGAAGTCTTGTTGGTGTCACACAAAATCGATTGTGTTTCAGAATGATCATTTTAATATGAATACATTAACAGCCTAACTTATTACAGAAATGTGAAATGTCCATCTATGATCATTCCAAAAACTGACCATGAAAGCTAATGACACTGGATTCATGTTCAGAATAGAGAATTGATGTGTTTGGTGAAAACAGAACAATATTAGGGCTCAACAAAATAAAGGGTCTTTCAGCAGGGATTTTATGGCTTTATCAACATCGATATTGCTGAGTAATAATTTTGCTAGTTAAGTCTATTACTGAGCATAATAAAATTATTTAATTGAAGGAAAATTTATTACTGTAAAAAGACCAATTTTGGCGGCTGTTGAATTTGGCGGTTGTGAGCCCCACGTTATTTGGCGGTTTCAAAACCACTTACATTTCTTAACATATATCTAGTTAATTTGGCAGACGATTTCATTTGGCGGTTTTTCCTCTACCGTCAAATCTGCCGAATAAATTGATTCAAGACCATATTGTGAAGCCAGCCATCAATTGTCTAACTTGTTCTCGTCCAGGAGGTGTTCCATGATACCGGTAATAGAAACAATATTGTGAAATTTTACAGCTCAATATTGAAGGACAAGGTCAAGGTCATAGAAAAGTTGCGACAACTCTGCTTATATTCATGATTAATTTTCCCTAATGATTTTGTATTTTTCTTTGGTCCATTCCTCATGATTTACTACATGGCCGATGTCCGTGCGATCAAAATTCCCCATTATCTCCCAAGGTCGGAATTGTAAGGGTCATCAGCTGAATTCACCAATTCGTAATTTCCCAAGCAGTTTCCCAAGTAATTTCCCTATGGATTTGCGATCGTCGTGCCGCGTCCGCCGCAGACACTTTCTTGCGAACGCGCTCCAGGCTGCAAATCTGATTACGATAATTTTTCACAGGGATATGACTTTTTGTAAGATTGCTACCCCAATCAATTTTGGTTGCCATAGCAACCAAATTGGCCGATTGGCGACACATTTTGTGCTCAAATTAGCCTGTTTAACACAAATGGCTTGTGAACACCCTTCGAGTGGAAGTTTTCGATGAATTATGATGAAATAACAAAGGCTCGATGAGAAAGACTGTCACACGAAACCTTTTGTTTTTCAGAATGGTCGAATAAATATTATTTAGTTAACAGACTAACTTATTACGACCATTAAAATACTCACTTTGACATCTCTGATCACATCAATACCCTGTACACATGTACTAAGCAAATGGCACTGGATTCTTGTTCAGAATAGAGAACTGATGTTTTTGGTAAAAACAAAACAATATTATTGAATAAGTTAACATTGGTATTATTGTCCTATACATTACCTCCATAATACTACACGGGTAACCCTATCAGCCTACTTAAATTAGGCTCCCCCATAGAGAAACCTCTCATCTGGGGAAGAATAAAGAATGACGCCTCCACTGCTGCCACTAGGGGCAGCACCGTGCCAAATTCCCTCATTCCCAATTCTCCTTCCTGAGGAACAGCCATACTTTTATGCCTTCTCAAAAAATTTTAATATTTGTCGTCGTTGGATTGATCCAACAGTCCCCCGGTTCTGATTGCTCCAAGTCGGCCAGAGCTCGTCGCCGCTCCGGCATTCGGCTGTTTGATTCAGAGTCAGCTCGGCTCAGTTTAGTGTTACGATCCCCAGTGAGTTTAGACGCCCTTTCCCTCTTAGACTCACAGGAATTTTATCGTAAATTTGATTGTAATTTGATGTATGTCCCTCCCTATCCCCCACCTGATCATGCGGCTTTTGTTTACTCAGGTGTGGTAGGTGATGTGGTGGGGCGCTCACTGCTTTCGGCCTTGTGCCTTCAGCTACCTGGCGTTCGTTGTCTACTAGATTTTCCAGCTGGTCTGGTCAAATATTTAGACTTCGACCTCTCTGAGCGCCGTGTTTCGGCTCCTGAGATCCGATCGGGTCCTGGGACCCGTTAGGAACACGCTGTCTGTACCTGCGCCCATCTTTGGTTTACAATTGCCTCATGATGGCACTCGGCTCCCGGGACCCGTTAGGTGTACAGACTCGCTTTCCGAGTCACCTGCAGCGGTCGTGCTGCAGCACAGTGGCGCTCGGCCCCCAGGCCCTGATTGGGTCCCGGGATCCGATAGGATCAAGGCCCTGGTTCGGGTTCCGAGCAGCTCGGATGTTATCTGTTATGCCTCGCAGCTCGGATGCCTGTTCAGGCCCGTCCCTCGATGACACAACGTTGCTTTTCTGCCCGTCCCGGGAACCGACATTAGGGTCCCGAGATCCAACCGGCCACTGGATTCTACATGGACAGATGGCCCTTACGCCTTCAGTGAGTGCTTGCCACCTCTCTCACCGCATCTGATCGCCTCAGGGCTCGATGTTCGGACGGAGGAGGGGGGGGGGGGGGGGGGTGTGGAGGAGGTTATGATGTTATATCTAATTCTCACTCTCTCTTCCAGACGATGTCCCAGTGGGATCGTTCATCACCGCCGGCTCTACTGTGGATCTCTTCTCCTTCGTGGGACGGCTCTTCAGCTCACCTTTCTGCGGGCCGCTCTTCAGCGGAGTCTGGTCTAGTTCAGCTCTCTGCGGGCCCACTTCAGCGGAGTCCGGTTCAACTCACCTCTCTGCGGGCCGCTCTTCAGCGGAGTCCGGGCTTTCGGGCCAGTCACTTGCAGCTTCTGCTCTGTCGGGCCACTCTTCAGCGGAGTCCGGGCCTTCGGGCCACTCAGCAGCAGTCTCTGCTCCTTTGGGCCGTTTTTCAGCGGAGTCCGGGCCTTCGGGCCACTCACTCCCCGTTACTACGACCTCGGGCCGCTTTTTAGCGGAGTCCGGCCTGGCTCGTCCTGCAGCTTCCTCGCAGCAGGATTTCCAACGGCTGGAAATGGACATTTCGGCTCGGATCACTGCCCAAATGCAGTCCATGTTCTTACAGCTTTCGCTGCAAGTTCAACACAGCTTGCTTCAGTGCCGTCCGGCCGACACTTTTCTTCCCGGCTTCCTGCCGCTCGCAGGCCATGTGAGAGAGGCCACTTGTGGCCTAGTGTCTACACCACTTCAGCGGTCACAGTCGCTGGTACCTCCTGGGATTGCTCCTCCGGATCAGCTACTCGCAACTCCGTCGCAGGTTCTTGCTCCGACGCCGGGGACCTCTCGTGGCGCTACGCCAGCTCAGGTCCTACAGGTTCCTCTGGTACCTCCCCCGCCGCCTTCCGCTGCGTCATCCTCTCTCTCCCGGAAGCGCCCCCTACCGGACACCGATTTGGAAGAGGAGGAAGAAGAGGAATTGGATGCCACCTCCAGTTTGTGCCCTTCTCGTGGGGAGAATCGCTTATCGAGACAGGAACTGCTTTTCATGGAGAAGCTAGTGTTGGTACGCATACGTCTCAGCTCCCAGTTTCCTCCGGAACCCCCAGTACCTTCCTCCTTCTCTGTGGAGCCTGTGTCCTGTGGCCAGCCAGCGCCCCAGTCAAACCCGCACCAGCAACTTCCACTCAGTCGCAGTGTCCACCAAGCCTTCGCGTGCCGTCGGCCTCAAGGCTAAAGGGGACAAGATTAAGAGGCCAAAACTCTCCTCGTATATGACGTCGCATACAGACTTTCTGGAGAAACTGACCGAGCCCTCTAAGGAGGCGCTCTAGTATATGTCCAACCCGGCTTCACTCTCGATCACACCTACACAGCTCACTGATGTGCAGCAGTCCATGCGATCAGCTATTCTCATCGACTCTACACAGAACTGGCTCCTAGCAGCCGCCCGTGATCTCCTCGAGGGCCTTTCTTGTCAGGCCTCCTCTGGACCCGTCCCACAGGCTTCGCTATGAGAACAACTCACCACTGTGTTGGGCCTTCTTTCAAGCGTTGGCGTCGCTATCAGGGATTGCCTTCACCAGTTGTCGTATGGAGCGTACACCTTCGAACAAAGGCCAGCTAGCAGTCTTTACTAGGGCTGTTGGCAGCGACGGAGAAGTTGGTGCCTCTCAGTCGCCTTCATATGCGCGAGCTTCAGCACTGCCTGAGGCTCAGTTGGTGTCAAGCTATCGACCCGATTCTGTTCTGGTAGCGTTGTTGCCCGCGGCTCAAGAGTGCGTCCGGTGGTGGTTTCACCTCGGAAATTTAACACAAGGTTCTCCCTTCCGTCTGCCGGTGCCATCCAAGCATCTGTTTACGGATGCCAGCGCGGAGGGCTGAGGCGCCCACTTGGAGTTCCAAGAAATTTCGGGTTTGTGGAGTGACCATTATTTGTCATGGCACATCAATGCTCTGGAGCTGGAAGCCGTATCTCGGGCCCTGGCCAATTGGGCATCCGAGTTATCCGGCCACTCGGTGTTGGTTGCTACGGACAACTCAACGGTTGTGGCTTACATCAACAAGCAGGGCGGCACGCACTCTCTGAATCTCAGTCGTCAGGTGCCGGCCTCGCTCCAGTGGTGCAATGCCCGATCGATTTTGCTCCGGGCCCGTCACATCCCCGGCCGTCTCAATGTACTGGCGGACATGCTTTCTCGGCGGGGTCAGGTGCAAGTGACCGAAGGGACCTTGTCACCAATGGTCTTTCGTCAGTTATGTCGACTGTGGGATCGACCTCATGTGGACCTGTTTGCTACTTGTTGGAACAACAGGCTCCCCTCGTTTGTGTCTCCAATCCCCGTCCCCCTAGCGTTGGGTGTCGATGCACTGTCAATGGACTGGGAGGGTCTGTTTGCTTATGCTTACCCTCCGGTGGTCTTGTTACCAAAGATCGCCAAGGTGTGAGCACATCGTTGTCGTATTTTGCTGATCGCTCCTCTGCAACCCGACAAGCTGTGGTTTCCGGATCTGTTGGATCTCCTCATAGAGTTTCTGAGGCAGTTGCCTCTCCGAGGAGATCTCCTGCGGCAGCCTTGGTGTTTCACCATAGCCCGCACCAGCTGGCCCTTCACGTGTGGATGTTGTCCAACGATCCTTCCGCGCAAAGGGGTTTTCTGAAGCAGTGTCCTCTCGGATCGCACAGCCAAATCGAAAGTCTTCTTTGGCGTTCTACGAGTCACAATGGGCAGTCTTCAGTACTTGGTGTGAGCGCCGGCAGAATGATCCTTTCTTGGCCAATGCCCCTTTAATTGCTGAATTTCTGTTGTTAAAATTCAATGAAGGTCTGGTGCCGTCTACCCTGGCGGGCTACAGAACAGCTATCGCTAAGACGCTTTTGCCACGACAGGGTGTTGACTATGGGACTGATCAGGCATTGACTTCTAAGAATTTCGAGGTAGATTGTCCCATGGCGCTTAATCCCACTCCAGCGTGGGACTTGTCATTGGTTTTGAACCGTCTGGCTTCGGCCCCATTTGAGCCCCTGGCGTCGGCGCCCCTCAAGTTAGTCACTTGGAAAGCAGTTTTTCTCCTTGCCCTAACCTCGGGTAGGCGTCGAGTTGAGATCCACACGTTGGATGTGTCTAAAAATTCAGCTGGAAGGAGGACTATTCCCAGGTCAGACTGGGTGTCCTCCCGTCTTTTCTTTCGAAAACCCAGCTTTCTATGGCTCCTCCCTTAGCGATGGTGATCCCGGCTCTAGATGCCTCTCTTGGCACGGACTTGGAGAGTGACGCGAAGCTCTGTTCCATACGTGCTCTGCGCTTTTACCTTGACAAGACTAAGGGTTTCCGTCAAGATAAAAAGCTCCTCTTCGTCTCTTATCTGAAAAGTTTCAGGAAGGATATTCGTTCGCCGACTATCTCTTTCTGGATCAAGAAATGCATTCGGCTATGTTACGATCTGGCTGATCAGCCGATTGAGTGTTCATTTCGGGTACGGGCGCATGACGTACGGGCCATGGCTGCTTCATTGGCTTATATCGGTAATGCTCCGTTGTCTGAAGTTATGAGTGCATGTTCTTGGTCTTGCCATAACACTTTCACTTCTCACTATCATAGAGACGAGACGGTTTACAGTTGATTGACATCGTCGCAGGACAGCTAGTCGTTCCCAGCCGCTCGTCTGCCAGCTAAGGACTTTAGTTTCCCCACTGAGGGTTATTTTGTTTGACTGTAAATAGCTTTTATCAAAAACCAAACAAAAAAGAACAAAACAAAAACTATGAAAAACCACACAAACATCAAGGATTGTTCGGACTATTCGTCGCTTTATTTGATCCGGATGGATTCCTAAGTTCTGTGGATACTAGTGCAAGAGGATTTTGAACTGTATATACTCCTTTGGATATTAGTTCAGGGAAGTTTCCCAGATTCTCTTTATTTAAATACCGTGTGTACCCTTGGACTTGGACTTATTTGACACTTACACGCTTGGCGTGAGGTGTGCTCTTACCATGTGGATGGAAGACAGTCTGAAGTCTTGGGAAGTGAGGAAATTTCAAGTCTGAAGATTTTTTACTAGGTATGTACTTTTGTTACCTCCGTTGTCTCAAGTTATGAGTGCATGTTCTTGGTCTTGCCATAACACTTTCACTTCTCACTATCTTACAAACATAGCCTGGACGTCGGAGGACGGTTTTCAGTTGGGTGACATCGTCGCAGGACAGCTAGTCATTCCCAGCCGCTCGTCTGCCAGCTAAGGGCTTTAGTTTCCTCCTGCCCCACTGAGGGTTATTTTGTTTGACTGTAAATAGCTTTTATCAAAAACCAAACAAAAAATAACAAAAAAATTAGGCCAAGGGCCAAAGATAGGTTACCGGACAATATATGCTTGATATTTTAGATGTTAGCCAGGTCAAAAATCAAGTTCAAGGTCATGAGAATATTCAGCATATATAATTTCTTGTTCGCAGTTGATTATTAAGCTGTAAAGTCGATAATAGGCGAGATATTAGCCATTTTGTTCTCTGACCTTGAAAATGAGGTCAAAGGTTGAACTCAAGGTCACGAAAATATTCAGCATATATCATTTCCTATATGTTCACTATGGATTCCTAAGCTGTAAAGTTGATAATAAGTGAGATATTAGCTATTTTGTGCTCTGACCTTGAAAATAAAGGTCAAATTCAAGGTCATCAAAATATTCAGTGTATATCATTTTCTATATGTCCACAATTGGTTCCCGAGCCATAAAGTCAATAGAGGAGCAAGATAATAGCCATTTTGTCCTTTGACCTTGAAAATGAGGTCAAATGTTGAATTCAAGGTCATGGCACTATTCAGCATATATCATTTTCTATATGTTCACAATTGATTCCTAAGCAGTAAACTCGATAATAAGGGAGATATTAGTCATTTTGTCCTGTGCCCTTGAAATTTAGGTCTAGGTCAAATTGAATGTCATGAGAATAATCTGTATACAATGTATATAATTTCCTATATGTTCAAAATTGATTCCTAAGCTGTAAAGTCGATCAGAAGAGAGATATTAGCCATTTTGTCCTGTGACCTTGAAAATTCGGTCAAAGGTCAAACTCAAGGTCATGACAATATTCAGAATATAACATTTCCTATATGTTCACAATTGATTCCTAAGCTATAAAGTCGATAATAAGCGAGATATTAGCCATTTTGTGGTCTTGACCTTGAAAATGAGATAAGAGGTCAAACTCAAGATCAAGAGAATATTCAGCATATATCATTTCCTATATGTCCACAATTGATTCCTAGGCTGTAAAATCGATAATAAGTGAGATATTAGCCATTTTGTCCTGTGACCTTAAAAATGAAGTCAAAGGTCAAATTCAAGATCATGTACCTTTGTTGCACTAGTATTGATTATAAGAATGACCTCCATGGTACTACTCGGGTAGACTTCCAGGGACGGGTACAAATCCCGCCGCCTATACTCGGATTTTTCTAACTCGTTTACACTGTTTTTCGCTAATATTTTTGTGATGCTAAATGCTATCGTTCTATAACTTGGCATACTTCACCTGGGAGTCAAACGGCAATTTTCTACCAAATTTCAGACCGCTAACGTGGAAATTGAAAAAGTTGGCAATCTACCTCAATGTTAAATTTCAGCCCAAAACGGGATCTCGAGAATCTGAGCATATTCGAGGAATTGGTCCTGTTTACATCCATCAGGATTCGAAATATTCTTCTTAATTTGAACCAGAAGATACACTGGGTGTATACTACACAAACATGTTGATTTTGAAACATTGCTCCGCTACAAAACCGAGCAAATGCACAAAATTGTGTGCGGGCCCAGAAAATAAATAATAGAGCTAAATTTAACATTGGGGTAGATTGCCAACTCTTTCAATTTTCGCGATAGCTGTCTGAAATTTGGTAGAAAATTGCCGTTTGACTCCCAGGTGAAGTATGCCAAGTTATAGACCGATAGCGTTTAGCATCACAAAAATATTAGCGAAAAACAGTGTAAACGAGTTAGAAAAATCCGAGTATATGTTTATTCTGATTTTACCCGTGTAGTACTATGAAGGTAATGTGTAGGACAATAAATCGTCGTTTTAAAAGTTAAAACTAGTATTATTTACTATACTTACCTCCATAATACTATCAAAGTGTCCCACCCAACCTGCCCGTTTTCCTTTGTACTCGTCCCTGATACAAGGAATTAATGGGAATGAAGGAAGTTGGCACGGTGCTACCCTTAGTGGCAGCAATGGAGGGGTCATTCTTTATTCTTCCCCAAATGAAAGGTTTCTCTATGGGGGAGCCTAATTTAAGTAGGCTGACAGGATTACCCGTGTAGTATTATGGAGGTAAGTATAGTAAATGATACTAGTTAGCTTACCGACACTTTGGGCCGATAAGCTATTGTCGTGGTATGTCGTCCGTCCGTCGTCCGTCCGGGTCTGTAACTTTTTTTGACATGATGAATTTCCCCATAAATTTGTCAGAACATACCTTGGGCCAGTATCTGAAGAGGGTTTTCAAATTTTTTTTGATTGAATCGTTTTTGCCCATTTGGCGGCCATTTTTGACGAAAAATTGCCAATTTTGGACTTTAAAGGCCATTTTCTCAAAAACTGATCAGTTTTGATATTCTTGTTTCAAAAGATTCCTCTCATGTACCTTTATGACGTGTATAAGTTTCGTTGCCCTTGAATCGCCGGTCTGCGTGTGGCGGCCATTTTGATTTTTTGATGGGTCGGCAAAAACATTTTTTTTTTGGTCCCAAATCAAGTCACTATTCATTTTGAGCCATTTCCAGCAAAAAAAGAAAGTTTTTTGTTTTCACCAAAGAAAAAATTTCACCAATTTTTCCTTCATACTGGGAGCTGTACATAGTAAACTCATAGAAGAATTCAAAATAGAGCCTAAGTATTGGCACATTCAAATGGGAAATCATATATTGCGGTTTGAGTGTTGACCTTGAATTTGACCTTCAATGACCTTGGAGGGTCAAAAACGATGAATTTTGTCTTTGGTGGCAATTTTGTCTAAATCTATTCAGACAGTTTTTCTCAAAATCATGTATAAGATTCTCTTTATGTACCTTTTGATGTGTAATTTGATTTCGTATTATAGTCCATGCAGAAAATGTGTTTCCAGCAACATTTACGAACATGTTTTGACAATTAAGGGTTCAAGATCAGTGTAACAATTTATATATTAGAAAATCAATACTCTGCGTTTTTCATGATTGCCGGTAAGCTACAGCACCCCTTGGTGCAATGTTTTCAATTTTTAAAACGCCGATTTACTAGTTGAGTCTATTATTGACCACAATAAAAATAGTTGAGACTAGAAACATTCATTATTGAGCTCAACAAGGTAAAGGATTTGTCCAGTAGAGATTTCATGGGTGTAACCGAATAAGTTAGCAACACTTTTACTAGTTAAGTCTATTATTGACCTCAATAAAAATAGTTAGGACAAGAAATATTTATTATTGGGCTCAACAAGGTAAAGGTTTCGTCCAGTAGATATTTCATGGCTGTAACTGAATAAGTTAACATTAGTTTTACTAGTTTTGTCTATTATTGACCACAATAAAAATAGTTAAGACAAGATACATTTATTATTGGGCTCAACAAGGTAAAGGTTCTGTCCAGTAGAGATTTCATGGCTGTAACTGAATAAGTTAACATTAGTTTTACTAGTTAAGTCTATTATTGACCACAAAAAATGGTCAAGACAAGAATTTTTTTATTGGGCTCAACAACGTAAAGGTTATGTCCAGTAGAGATTTCATGACTGTGATCGAATACTAGTAAGTTAACATGGCTCTGTCCAGTAAAAAATTCTCGGCTGTAACAGAATAAGTTAACGTTAGTTTTACTAGTTTAGTCTATTGTTGACCACAATTAAAGTAGTTAAGACAAGAAACATTTATCATTGGGCTCAAAGTAAAGGTTCTGGACAGTAGAAATAAGTTGACATCAATCTTTGCTAGTTCACGAAGTCTAAATAATTTGGGGGCGACCGGGATGATAGAGCTAAGGGGGATACACTGCAGCTGTCGTTGGCGACCGAATCGTCTAGTTGTATTAATGTTTATCTCTCCCATGATTCTTGTGTTTTATTCTTATCTATGGCCAACTGCATTTGATTAATGACCAATGGTCGTACGACCAAAATCCCCTATTTATCGTCCGGGTCGAAAATGTAAAGGTCATCAGCTTCAATTTTAATAACTCAGTCTGAAGGGGCCAGGGTCTGCAATATTTTATTGTCCCGTTGTTTCTGCTACAAACATGATACAAGCCCTACAGGCACACGTCAGTCCCTCAGTATGAAATCAACTGGGCAGTTACTGATGTTGCGAAAGTTTAGGAGGCCAGATTCAAGGTTACAATGTTCAGATGTCATGTGGATGAGTCAAAAACATCTTCATATATTCAATGGAATACAAGTAAGTTTGAAGCAACATACAGGAACAACTTAATTATAGTAAGGATCAAAGTCACCCATTATTTCAAAAATATGTATTATGATACAGTATAAAGATAGACTATCTGCAACAAACTGACTTGAAAATCAGTATTTGACCTCTCAAGGTCATCCAAGGTCATAAACAAAGTCACCGTTTTGAAGACCATATACGACTTCCTATCAGATTTCAATACTAACACAGGCCCTATCTGCGATCATTTACGCTCAACACCCTTTTTAAAATTTCGTACAATATTTGGTCATAAAATTTTGAAGAAATTAGCCCAAGAAAGGTTACCGGACAAAATATGTTTATACATGTATATTCAAATTCTGTGACCTTCAGAATGAAGTCAAAGATCAATTACTAGTAGATGTCATCAGAATATTGGTATATTAATTTCCTGTATGTCCACAATCAGGAAATTAAGTTGTAAAAGTCAGTCATATACGAGATATTAGCAATTTTGTCCGGTGACCTTGAACATGAGGTCATAGGTCAATATCAGGGTCATGACAATATTCGGCACGTACAATTTTCTCAATATTCACAATTGATTCCTAAGATGTAAAGTCGATAATAATAGGGATATTAGCCATTTGGTGCTCTGACCTCGTGTGTTTAGAATCAAACGTCAAGGTCACGAGCAAATATCATTCCCTATATCATGTATATGTGCACAATCGACTGCTAAGCTGTAAAGTCGATAATAAGCGAGATATGAGCCATTTGGTGCTCTGACCTTGTAAAAAGAATCAAAGGCGAGGTCAAGGCCACGAGAATATTCAGCATATATCATTTTCTATATCATGTATATGTGCACAATTGACTGCTAAGCTGTAAAGTCGATAATAAGCGAGATATTGGCCACCTTTGAAAAAAAGTTCAAAGGTCGAATTCACAGTATTCAGAATATATCACTTTCTATATGTTCACAATTGATTCTTAAGCTGGAAAGTCAATAATAAGCGAGATATCAGCCATTTTGTGCTCTGACCTTGGAATAGAGGTCAAAGGTCAAAATTCCATTTTAATACTGCATATAGATAACTTATATTTCCAGGATATGACCATATCAGAACCCCAGAAATATAATGATATATCTTTAAACTCGGTTTTATATGTGTATCGAAAATTTCTGGGAAAATTTACTGAACGCACTTGCGTGTATCGCGTGTGTCTGTGGGCGCCACTGAGTCCATATATCGCTTCCTATGAGTGTTCAATACTAACATAGGCCCTATGTGCATCCAATAACGCTTCACATCCATTTAAATGTTTTTACCATATTCGGTCATAAAAACCTGGGAACTAAAATGGCCACGCAAAATTACAGAACGATTCGAGCAAAACTGTGACATGTGGCGCGATTACGAGAAACTTCTATGTGGAGGTGGACGCGGCGTAAACATGGCCAAAACCATAGTATCTCCGACTTGTCGTCCGAATATATAATAATTTGTTGAGAAAAATAATTGTTGACAGGTAACGACGGGGCAGTCATGATCCATGGTATATATTTTGTATATATTTTGGGCGACAGGGATGGTAGCGCTACTCAATTGGGATACACCGTGTCAGCGACCGGATCTCGAGCATCTAGATAGTGGGATTTGGAAGGATGGTAGAAAAGCAGGTGTGGAAATATCGCGGTGAACCTTACTGTGAGCTGTATTTGGGTTGGAAATCATATTTCAAGATACATGGACTATTCATGATTACGGTCCGATGACACAGCTTGATATTGAATTCGAACGTGGTTGCATGGCGTTTCTATTTGTGTCAAAACGAACCTATTCTGAGACCCGATCATCATCTTGACTCAATGATTAGTAAATGTTAGGCCCTACCCCCGATAAGATTGTCAAATAAATTGGTGGATGGATCCCTCACACCACAGTTGATAGCGAAAACTGGCCACTGGTCATTCAGAGCTCAATCAGTTTGTTCGTAATCATACGTTTGTCAATTTCATCCATTGATTCTGTCGAAAAATGAACGACACAATGATGTCATCACTCGCCAGAAAAGTTTGTGTCATAACAGGTAATTATAACGACTGTATATGAGGGGTATTACAATACATTATATTGTTCATTATTATGATGGTAAGATAACCTGTCTCCTGCAGGTTGCCGTTTACATTGTAAGCTGTTACTTTTAAGCTATGTAAACATATATATATGTACACTGAGTAGACCTATTTTCACACTGACTGTTCGGGACAGGGTCGAGCTCTGGTATCGGGGCCGCCAGTGCCATTGAGCTCGCCAAGCAGGGAGCCCGCATCATGTTACATGGTCGTAATGAGGAGGCGCTCCGTAAAGTCTCGGATCAGTGTGTGGCCCAGGGCATCAACAAGGACGACGTGAGTCTCGATATATGAGTTATCATGGCTTCAGACCCCGATACTGTGTCATATCTGTCTGAAATCAACATTCTCGTGAGATATGTTAACTGAAGGCGGATATCATGCCGTATTGGGGTCTGAAGTCCATGGTAACGAATTTATCATTGGATTTTATGAAATTATCTGTAACGTGGTTCGTATTACGCGCCTGAAGCCCATGATACAGATAATATTGTGGGGTCGCGTCACAGCTCTCCAAACCAGCTCCCTGACCAATAACGCGCATTCTAATCAATATAATACAATGATAATACACCCATGGGGTGTTTAACATTAAACCATACCCGTACAGTAAATGTAAAGTCAGTACAATGATGAATACTTATACTGTATATTACATATACCGGGTAATTTGATTTCAAGACTCTATATATATCATGGTTTTTTAAAAACATCAAATCAAAGTTCCTCGTATGAGTTAAGCGAGCACCGGCAATCCCGAGTATATAGTTAGTAATTTTGTATTCCCCGATGTTTGTTGCCCAGGTGAGTTACGTGATTGGTGACGTAGACGATGACGCCACGATGGCGAAGATCAAAGACGTCACATTGCAGACCTTCGGACGAGTCGACGTGCTTGTCAGTATTGTTCATATACATGTATTTCATCTAAATGAAATTGTGTAAATGACGAATATTTATGATTGAGTACATGACCATTAAATATATAGGAATAAAAAAATTATCTCACTGACTAGTGACTAGGCCTATATATTATCGCCTTTGAAAACGTTTTTAAAATTATATAAAAGCAATACTGTGCTGACGATAATGAATTCACGTATGACTATTTGCCGGCAGTTCAACAACGCGGGTTACCTGCACCAAATGGACGGTCCGATTCACCGCGGGGGGTCGGTGAAGGCCCTGGATGACTTGTTCAAGATCAGCGTCAGGGCGCCATACCTTCTTGTGCAAGAGTTTATCCCGGCCCTAACCGAGAGCAAAGGTAACAGACGCCGATTATACTTCTGTGACGTCATGATCAATGATTAAGCTAGACTAGCCCATGAATAGGATATCATCTATAGAGCGGATACACATATATTCAGATTCTCTGAAAACTAGCACATTGTTTTGCTTGTTTTTTTGCAAAGAAAAAGTAAAACCTAAATTTCACGGAATATTTTTTTGAATAGGCATGTCCTGTTGGAAAAATCAAATAAATATTGTTTATAGAAAAAAAGAGTTTACATAATATAGCCTCTATCTTCAAAGCCTGAATTTTCGAAATGTTCATCATTTGCAGGAGTTATCATAAACTGCTCGAGCAGATATTCGACAGTTCCTGTAAGTAAACAAGCTGACGATTCCTTTATACAATGATCCAATTCGTACACTACTACACTGAAGGATGTTTGAATAACATTCTAGGACCCCCTAGTGACGGGTTACACTGTGTCAAAGGCCGGTCTGGATCAACTCACCCGAGTTCTCGCACTCTGTGAGCTATACTTATTTATATCATGTTTTTAAACCGAAGGTTAACTCGAAGTTTTTGACCGTCTGTTGAAACGTCGGTTATAAAACACCTTGAATTTCTCAGAACAGTAACCCATGTTACTTCTGTTGTACTGGAGGGCATAAACTATCTATATTCCTTTGGGAAACTAATTGCTTAGTTACTTTATACCATTGCAGCACTTGGGCCACGGGGCATTCGTGTCAATGCTATTAAGTAAGTGCGATGTATCATAATATTAAACGCTTTATAGCCAAGGCGAGCATTATGTAAAACATGATATTTCTCATGAAAATTCACTCTGAACCTTATTGTTTAAATCATCAGTCCGGGAATAGTTGCCACAGACATCTTCAATCGGCGTTATGGCGACAACTTCAACGACGAGGTACAGTTAAAATCTTTTAATTTTTATTCACATTTCTTTTATTGCAGCCACCTGAATGTAGTTTTATATTATTCAATTAACTATTATTCAAATAGGCACGATTGATTTCAAGTTTATCTTCTTCTATTGTGCTTTTGTTTGTTGCAGAACATGGGCAATATGTCGATGCTGTCCCCCCTCGAGCACAAGTTGGCGTCGCCCGAGGACATCGCCAGGGTAGTGGCCTTCATGGCCTCTGACCAGTCGGCCGCCTTGACGGGAGAGTCCATTGTGTGTGACATGGGGGCCGGGCATGTCCATCCCATCATGGACCTGCAATAGAAGTCTACTTCACATCTCATGGTTATATCAAAGTGTTGTGGGCGCTGATGTCCTGAAGGCTATTTGTATGTCTACGAAGTACGTATGATGTTACGAAACTGTATAGAAAGTTGAATTTCAGTGGAATTGCAAGTTGATAAATTGTCCACCATATACAGATTTGTTGTACTTTGCACATAGAAGAAATAAAGTGTTTTGGTATATTATAAATTATCACGAATTTTTCTTTGAGTTTCATTTTCATTGCAAGTCCAGGTGGAACGCAAGTGCTAATACACCATCTGAACGTATTGTATTGAATTACAAATTAAATTTCCACACATGATGTTAGTACATACTACTCCAAGTCAATGTCGATGCAATCAACATTTGTTCTGAGAAGATTTCATCGTACTGATATATGTAACGTTTGACGCCCTCTACCTAGGGCGCAAGTGCCCCGCATCTGTGCAAGGTCACGGCGGGCGTCGTTATTACTTAATTATAACGAGACACTAGTCCGCCAGACGCGACGCGATCCGGCCCGATACACAACTCAGAAATACATCATCATAATTATGTAGCCCGGTGTGTCAAGCTCGAGAGCCTTGTGAGTGGCATCCTGGAACACGAGCATGTGGGCGTGTTGCAGGCCGGCCTCGTCAACGGTCCACCACTGAGATAGAACCCAGGATAGCCCGACAGTCAGCCAGAGCCTGTACGCTCCATCCCAGGGCGAGAGACTACCAATCAATGAGGGCATGAACCCCCCCTCCTGTGCCCCCGATTGGAATTGTCCCCGGTGTCCTCGCAGACCCTCTAGCCAACCAACGGGGACTGGGAGCACATGGCCATGCTCACCGTCATCCTATCGTCTCAATTGCTCTGAGACAACTCAAAGAAAACCAGACGGGCTGCTAGCTATAAAGCTAGCAGCTCACGAGATCGAGGGTGTGATGTCATGGCCATTCTAACAGTATAGCAGAGTGAGCAAAGACAATGCGTCGCCAGGCGATAAACGAGCTTCGAACGTGAAGCGGCCAAAATAGGTGAGGTATGGAATGTAATAAAACTCTTATCGCAATCTTTGGGTACAATCGCCATATATATCTCCGTCAATAAATAACTAACGTATCATGCTGACGATTCGTAAAAGAGAAATAAATTCGCCTTCATGCAACTTTTTGATCAAACCTATATCTATGAATAGGTAGCTTGGTTCAAAGCGATTTGAAGAAAGTAAAATGCAAACATGCTGGTAAACCTTCATTGATTAATGTCACATGTATGTAGTCAAGGTAACCAAACACAATTAATGGCCATACAAGTGTAAGATATAGTCGCACAAGTGAGCGCTACAAATCTTGATGCCCATCTTGCAATTTGAAAAAAAGGCACAAACAAGCTGTTTCACTCCAGGCCATCTGATGGAAAGAACATTGAACAGGACATGCCAAGGAAAAAAGTAAACCGTTCGCTCAATTAAAATTTTAATTTTTAAATCTTTCGTTCAATATATATCCAAACTGTTCACTCAATATGATAAATTGTTCGTACAATACTAGTAAATTATATCGTTCACACGGTTTGACAATCAGTCTCAAAGAGTTTGAGACCCTTTTGCCCTCTCAGGAAAAATCCTTCCATTCTTTCTGAGTGAAGTTGTTGTGAGAAAAAATCACAAGAAAAAAATAGCCCAAATGCTAAGAAAGGTGAACGGAGAAATGTATGTATAGTGTTGGGAGGCAACAGTTTTTTCCACAAAAAGTTGCTGTTTTGATTTTGTAAGGTCACTGAAGGTCAAATTCAAGGTCACCACTGAAATCACCACATATGGCTTCCAATTTGAATGTGCCAATATTTAAGCTCTATCTTGAAGTGTTTGACGGCTCCTATTAAATGAAGAGAAAAGAACATTTTAAGCCCCAAAAAGTGTTCAATGGCGAAAACATATTTTTTTGGATGGCATTGACTCAAAACAGATATTGACTTAAAGTACTAGGAACATGAAAATATGATGTGAACTCAACTGAGAGACCTGGTTTTGCTGAGTAAAATGCAGTTTACTGCATGCCAATATCTCTATTGGTTAAAAAATTATGGCCATTTGAATGTCACATTTTGGCAGGTTGTGACATATGCTGGAATGAACACTGCTGGATTTTTCGAGAAGCTAATTAGTATGCAAATGAGGTATTCGTGACGTAGAAGGGGGAATATTTTTAATTAGGCAAGTTTGAGTTTTAATATAATTGATCTGGTCAGAATTATTGCAAACCTAAACTTCAAACATTGTTATGCATGGTCAATAATCAGTGTTGTTCAAAGTGTTACTGTTGCCATGGTTACTATTCACCTGCTGGTGTCCCTAGCAACCATTGGTTACTATGGGTCCTAACTGCCAGAAATAGGGATTTTGACAGAATGTGATTATTGCATATTAATCATACATGTGGAGTCAATCCATTTTCACCTTTGGTTTTGTTTGCTTATCGATATGACTGTGGATTTGGGCCATAGCAACCCTGATTGCTAGGGGCCTTATATCAATACTGGTGACCTTGGCAACTATCCGGATGTGAAATTCATTGACTATCAATTATGTAGAGCATGTGGAATAAGCTTTATTGAATAATTGCAATTTCTTAAGACTTTAATATGCCATCAAAACGTCATGCATACAAATTTGCATATTAATGAGCTATATGATTTTTCAAATTGTAATTTTGGCAATTTGAACTTTGAAGCACTGTAACTTTTGAAGGAATCGAGATATTCACATGCTGTAAAAACCGTTCTGATCAGCTCACATGGTGCTTTAATCTGAGCTCACATCATATTTTCATGTTCCTAGTACTTTAATTTCAGACAACTTTTTTTTTCCCAAAACCAAAGTGGACGCCACATACACATCGGCGGTTCAGTAACACGAATTTTATACACGTCACAGGGGTACATATGGAAAGTTTTGTTCATCAATTAGAGAATTTTACAGATTTCGAGAAAAAGGCTGCCAAGTAAAAAATCATCGCTTTTTGACACAAAAAGCGGTTTTGACCTTTCAAGGTCATTGAAGTTCAAATTCCAGGTAGCCACTGAACCAGCAATATATGATTTTCCTTTCGAATGTGCGACTATTTAAGATCCAACTTGAAGTGTTTTAAGAGTTTACACTATACAGCTCCATGCATAAGCGAAGGTTTATTCATCAATTAAAGTAAAAGTTACTGAAAAGATTTTAAAGAAGTGGCTACCAAAGTCCAAAAATCATCGCATTTTGACAAAAAAAGGTCGTTTAGACATTTCAAGATCATTCAAAGTCAAAATCAAATAAATTAATAATAATAATAATAATAATAATAATAATAATAATAATTAATAATAATAACAATAATTGTGGGGGTATGTACGACAGATTATCTTGAACTACCACATGGTCTCCAAGTAAGGGCCGCACATACCCCACCCATGAGGGTACATGAAGGTCGGGCATGTCCCACACGAAAGTCATATATACCCCTGGCAAGGCAGGATATACCCCCATCGGAGGGTCAGACATACCCTTCTCAAGACAGACATACCCCCATTGAAGGCATGACATGCCCATTTCAGGGCCCGACATACCCCCTTCGAAAGTTAGAGATACCCCATACAAGGAGATACATACCCCCTTTGAAAGCCTGACATACCCATCGAAGGGTGCTACATACCCCTACTGAGGGTACTACTTATCCATCAAAAGGGACTGATATACTTATTTGGGAAGATCAAAGCAAACCAACTGAGCTCGAATCGCAGGCTACGATTAACATACAAACCAACTCTAACCACATTACTAGTTGTATGTACTGGTTAGGCATACTGGAAAGATACTAATTTGTGTCATGTCCATAAAATTGATGAGTGTCATAACTACGTCAATCGCCATGAATATATATACCGTCCTGCTGCTTCTACCAGGGGTGGTCCATATTACACACCGGTCCATATTACACGTTTCTCGTCTGGACCACAATGTAGTGATAATGGACCACGTCTCGTGTAATTTGGTTTCTAACGAATTGAAGGCATAATCACAACTAACCTTCGAAATACTATATTTAATGACATGTAATAAGGAATCACAACGTAGCCCTTGGGATAAACAATAGTTGACCAGATGATAATACTTACGATTAAAAAATAACATCATTTTCAGCGATTTTCACTCAAATTTCATTAAATACACCATGCCTTCTGTGATGTTGTTCTCCTCGATGACAAAAAGACACAATTGATGAGTGTCATAATTACGTCAATCACCATGGATATATATGCAGTCCTGCTGCTTTTACCTGGGGTGGTCCATATTACACACCGGTCCATATTACACGTCTCTCCCCTACATGGAGATAATATGCTTCTTTCCATTGATGCCCTGGCACAGCAGGCACAATTGGGACTTACATATCCCATCATCCCTAGGAACATTAAAGCAGCCGGCGTCCCCCCAGCCCATGCTCTGCAGTGGGCGGGGGGGAATGCCCTCTTAATATACATCTCCGTCAGCTTTAAATCTGGTTGCCTAGGCATGTAGTCTAATGTATGTATATATTCATTAACGCGCCTGAAAAGTTGATCTTACCACCTCCAGGTCATATAATCCACTAGCATATTTTAATCTATTTTACTCACTTTTGTGTTATTTAATAATGTTTTGTACACTTTTGTGTTGTTTAACTTGTGGTTTTATTGTTAAGCGCATCGAGAATTTTAATTTGTATGCGCTATATAAAAATAAAGTATTATTATTATTATTATTATTATATATGCCAATACACCTCCTTAGGTTGGCTTAGATACCCCGTCATCCCAACTTAGGCCTACTAGTCCACTATTTTTCACAATATCAGATGCACCCAAGAGTCTAGGATCATTAAATCTGCTTGTCTAGGCATGTATTAACGTATGTCTATATCCATTTACGTGCTTGAAGTGCCGATCTTCCCACCTTTCAGATCATACATACCAATGCCAATCCTTATGCCGGCTTACATATTGGTCACCTCCTTACGCATCCGTATACGCATGGGTCACCTCCTGTCCTTAGGCCTCCTTAGGCATGGGTCACCTCCCCACCTTAGGCCTCCTTAGGCATGGGTCACCTCCCCACCTTAGACCTCCTTAAGCATTGGTCACCCCCACCTTAGGCCTCCTTAGGCATGTGTAACCTCCCCTCCTTAGGCCTCCTTAGGCATGGGTCACCTCCCCACCTTAGGCCTCCTTAGGCATGGGTCACCTCCCCACCTTAGGCCTCCTTAGGCATGGGTCACCTCCCCACCTTAGGCCTCCTTAGGCATGGGTCACCTCCCCACCTTACCTTAGGCCTCCTTAAGCATTGGTCACCCCCACCTTAGGCCTCCTTAGGCATGTGTCACCTCCCCTCCTTAGGCCTTCTTAGGCATGGGTCACCTCCCCTCCTTAGGCCTCCTTGGGCATGGGTCACCTCCCCACCTTAGGCCTCCTCAGGCATGGGTCACGTCCCCACCTTAGGCCTCCTTAGGCATGGGTCACCTCCACGCATTAGGCCTCCTTAGGCATGGGTCACCTCCCCACCTTAGGCCTCCTTAGGCATGGGTCACCTCCCCACCTTAGGCCTCCTTAGGCATGTGCCACCTCCCCTCCTTAGGCCTCCTTAGGCATGGGTCACCTCCCCACCTTAGGCCTCCTTAGTCATGGGTCACCTCCCCACCTTAGGCCTCCTTAGGCATGGGTCACCTCCCCTCCTTAGGCCTCCTTAGGCATGGGTCACCTCCCCATCTTAGGCCTCCTTAGGCATGGGTCACCTCCACGCCTTAGGCCTCCTTAGGCATGGGTCACCTCCCCACCTTAGGCCTCCTTAGGCATGGGTCACCTTCCCACCTTAGGCCTCCTTAGGCATGGGTCACCTCCCCACCTTAGGCCTCCTTAAGCATTGGTCACCCCCACCTTAGGCCTTCTTAGGCATGTGTCACCTCCCGTCCTTAGGCCTCCTTAGGCATGGGTCACCTCCCCACCTTAGGCCTCCTTAGGCATGTGTCACCTCCCCTCCTTAGGCCTCCTTAGGCATGGGTCACCTCCCCACCTTAGGCTTCCTTAGGCATGGGTCACCTTCATGCCTTAGGCCTCCTTAGGCATGGGTCACCTCCCCACCTTAGGCCTCCTTAGGCATGTTTCACCTCCCCACCTTAGGCCTCCTTAGGCATGGGTCACCTCTCCACCTTAGGCCTCCTTAAGCATTGGTCACCCCCACCTTAGGCCTCCTTAGGCATGTGTCACCTCCCCTTCTTAGGCCTCCTTAGGCATGTGTCACCTCCCCTCCTTAGGCCTCCTTAGGCATGGGTCACCTCCCCACCTTAGGCTTCCTTAGGCATGGGTCACCTTCATGCCTTAGGCCTCCTTAGGCATGGGTCACCTCCCCACCTTAGGCCTCCTTAGGCATGTTTCACCTCCCCACCTTAGGCCTCCTTAGGCATGGGTCACCTCTCCACCTTAGGCCTCCTTAAGCATTGGTCACCCCCACCTTAGGCCTCCTTAGGCATGTGTCACCTCCCCTCCTTAGGCCTCCTTAGGCATGTGTCACCTCCCCTCCTTAGGCCTCCTTAGGCATGGGTCACCTCCCCACCTTAGGCCTCTTTAGGCATGGGTCACCTCCCCACCTTAGGCCTCCTTAGGCATGGGTCACCTCCTCACCTTAGGCCTCCTTAGGCATGGGTCACCTCCACGCCTTAGGACTCCTTAGGCATGGGTCACCTCCCCACCTTAGGCCTCCTTAGGCATGGGTCACCTCCCCACCTTAGGCCTCCTTAGGCATGTGTCACCTCCCCTTTTTAGGCCTCCTTAGGCATGGGTCACCTCCACGCCTTAGGCCTCCTTAGGCATGGGTCACCTCCCCACCTTAGGCCTCCTTAGGCATGGGTCACCTCCCCACCTTAGGTCTCCCTGGGCATGGGTCACCTCCCCACCTTAGGCCTCGTTAAGCATTGGTCACCCCCACCTTAGGCCTCCTTAGGCATGTGTCACCTCCCCTCCTTAGGCCTCCTTAGGCATGGGTCACCTCCCCACCTTAGGCCTCCTTAGGCATGGGTCACCTCCCCACCTTAGGCCTCCTTAGGCATGGGTCACCTCCCCACCTTAGGCCTCCATAGGCATGGGTCACCTCCACGCCTTAGGCCTCCTTAGGCATGGGTCACCTCCACGCCTTAGGCCTCCTTAGGCTTGGGTCACCTCCCCACCTTAGGCCTCCTTAGGCATGGGTCACGTCCCCACCTTAGGCCTCCTTAGGCATGGGTCACCTCCCCACCTTAGGCCTCCTTAGGCATGGGTCACCTCCCCACCTTAGGCCTCCTTAGGCATGTGTCACCTCCCCTCCTTAGGCCTCCTTAGGCATGGGTCACCTCCCCACCTTAGGCCTCCTTAGGCATGGGTCACCTTCATGCCTTAGGCCTCCTTAGGCATGGGTCACCTCCCCACCTTAGGCCTCCTTAGGCATGTTTCACCTCCCCACCTTAGGCCTCCTTAGGCATGGGTCACCTCTCCACCTTAGGCCTCCTTAAGCATTGGTCACCCCCACCTTAGGCCTCCTTAGGCATGTGTCACCTCCCCTCCTTAGGCCTCCTTAGGCATGTGTCACCTCCCCTCCTTAGGCCTCCTTAGGCATGGGTCACCTCCCCACCTTAGGCCTCTTTAGGCATGGGTCACCTCCCCACCTTAGGCCTCCTTAGGCATGGGTCACCTCCTCACCTTAGGCCTCCTTAGGCATGGGTCACCTCCACGCCTTAGGACTCCTTAGGCATGGGTCACCTCCCCACCTTAGGCCTCCTTAGGCATGGGTCACCTCCCCACCTTAGGCCTCCTTAGGCATGGGTCACCTCCCCACCTTAGGCCTCCTTAGGCATGTGTCACCTCCCCTTTTTAGGCCTCCTTAGGCATGGGTCACCTCCCCACCTTAGGCCTCCTTAGGCATGGGTCACCTCCACGCCTTAGGCCTCCTTAGGCATGGGTCACCTCCCCACCTTAGGCCTCCTTAGGCATGGGTCACCTCCCCACCTTAGGTCTCCTTGGGCATGGGTCACCTCCCCACCTTAGGCCTCGTTAAGCATTGGTCACCCCCACCTTAGGCCTCCTTAGGCATGTGTCACCTCCCCTCCTTAGGCCTCCTTAGGCATGGGTCACCTCCCCACCTTAGGCCTCCTTAGGCATGGGTCACCTCCCCACCTTAGGCCTCCTTAGGCATGGGTCACCTCCCCACCTTAGGCCTCCATAGGCATGGGTCACCTCCACGCCTTAGGCCTCCTTAGGCATGGGTCACCTCCACGCCTTAGGCCTCCTTAGGCTTGGGTCACCTCCCGACCTTAGGCCTCCTTAGGCATGGGTCACGTCCCCACCTTAGGCCTCCTTAGGCATGGGTCACCTCCCCACCTTAGGCCTCCTTAGGCATGGGTCACCTCCCCACCTTAGGCCTCCTTAAGCATTGGTCACCCCCACCTTAGGCCTCCTTAGGCATGGGTCACCTCCCCACCTTAGGCCTTTTTAGGCATGTATCACCTCCCTTCCTTAGGCCTCCTTAGGCATGGGTCACCTCCCCACCTTAGGCCTCCTTAGTCATGGGTCACCTCCCCACCTTAGGCCTTCTTAGGCATGGGTCACCTCCCCTCCTTAGGCCTCCTTAGGCATGGGTCACCTCCCCACCTTAGGCCTTTTTAGGCATGGGTCACCTCCACGCCTTAGGCCTCCTTAGGCATGGGTCACCTCCCCACCTTAGGCCTCCTTAGGCATGGGTCACCTCCCCACCTTAGGCCTCCTTAGGCATGGGTCACCTCCCCACCTTAGGCCTCCTTAAGCATTGGTCACCCCCACCTTAGGCCTCCTTAGGCATGTGTCACCTCCCCTCCTTAGGCCTCCTTAGGCATGGGTCACCTCCCCCACCTTAGGCCTCCTTAGGCATGGGTCACCTCCATGCCTTATTCCTCCTTAGGCATGGGTCACCTCCCCACCTTAGGCCTCCTTAGGCATGGGTCATCTCCCCACCTTAGGCCTCCTTAGGCATGGGTCACCTCCCCACCTTAGGCCTCCTTAAGCACTGGTCACCCCCACCTTAGGCCTCCTTAGGTATGTGTCACCTCCCCTCCTTAGGTCTCCTTAGGCATGTGTCACCTCCCCTCCTTAGGCCTCCTTAGGCATGGGTCACCTCCCCACCTTAGGCCTCTTTAGGCATGGGTCACCTCCCCACCTTAGGCCTCCTTAGGCATGGGTCACCTCCCCACCTTAGGCCTCCTTAGGCATGGGTCACCTCCCCACCTTAGGCCTCCTTAGGCATGGGTCACCTCCACGCCTTAGGCCTCCTTAGGCATGGGTCACCTCCACGCCTTAGGCCTCCTTAGGCTTGGGTCACCTCCCCACCTTAGGCCTCCTTAGGCATGGGTCACGTCCCCACCTTAGGCCTCCTTAGGCATGGGTCACCTCCCCACCTTAGGCCTCCTTAGGCATGGGTCACCTCCCCACCTTAGGCCTCCTTAAGCATTGGTCACCTCCCCACCTTAGGCCTCCTTAGGCATGGGTCAACTCCAATAATTAGGCCTCCTGGCGTGGGTCAGCTACCCTCCTTAGCAGCTATACACTTCCTTGGGCTGGCTTACATACCCCTGCCGAGGGGGCATGATATTAAATGCAAGGGTCTAGGGTCATTAAATCTGCTTGTCTTGGCATTTGTTGTATGTATATATTGATTTACGTGCACGAAATGTCGATCTTCCCACCTTGTTCCATGTCATACATGCCAATATCCCTCCTCAGGCGGGCTTACATACCCCTTCCGAGGCTGGTTTACATACCCCACCTGCGGCTGGAATCCTGTACCCATTTTCCAAACATGCAGATTTTAATGATGTTAATGCACCCAAGTGCCTATGATCATCATTACCGCTTCTCTAGGTATGGAACATATGTATATAGTCACTCATGTGCATGAAAAGTGAATCGGTCAAGGGTAAATAGATGTCTTTGTTCTAAACAACATTTGCGTGTCAACGGAAGCTTTCGAGTGTGATTCAAATACTACCCCGGAACCGCATGTTCTCAAATTCGGAAATTTCAACTTTTTTCTTGCTGTAGATAATGAGAAATGCTGTTAATGAAAATTATTGACACCCAAATAATGCTTCTATGCTGTAATATATTTGAAACCCGCACATCACAAAGGTATTTCATCACAATGCATGACATGCCCCGTTTCGTAAGACTTTTTGAGAGTTATCTCAGAAACTCCAAAGATGAAAACAAGTTTGAACCAGCAGCCATCTAAAACTATGCAAGAACAATAATATATGTCATATTTGTTGACAAATTTTACAATCTGAGGGAGTTATAACAATTTTTAGGAGAGGTCGCCTTTTATGGGTACGATCCTTATTATAGTAATAATAATAATAATAATAATAATAATAATAATAATAATAATAATAACAATCAGATTTATTTAACGAAGGTCCGTGGTGATAGGCAATTTTGCCTGTCTTCCCCATCCCTTGTCAAGTGACAATTTTGAATTTAGAAAGCACATTCGAATGGAGAAACCTTTGCGTTGCCGGGATACATTTTGCCAGGATTGCCAGGATGCTTCTTTGCTCAAATAGCCACCAGTCCAATCCACTCGGCCACAGAGGCGGTTAATCAATCAAAACGAATATGATTTCCCATTTGAAATTACGAATATTTAGACTCTACCTTGAAGTGTTCAGGCTTGTTATTTTGCGTCTGTCATCAAAAAAAGAAAAAAAGGGACAAATTTTGAAGGAGTTATCAGACTAGCCAGCGGCCTCCTGTCGGTATCATGATTTGTACCGAAGTGTAGTTGCGATGTCACTGACATACGTAACCCGTAATCGATATCATGACGAGCCCAGATGAAAATCATAATACCCCCATAAATATTTACAATATCGAAATGCACCATGAACGTTGAACGTTTTGGATATCATAATGCACCCATAAATATCAAAATGCACCCATAAATGTTTTGAACGTTATGATGTTTTTATTAAACTTCTCCAATTTTGCGATAGAAGTCAGAAATTTGGTACAAAAATTGCTGGATAAAGCGCCTCATGCTTTATTCTGTGGATAGACGTGGAATCAATACCCAGTATTAAGTATTCCGAGCAAACAAAACAGGGTCCGTTATCCAATCTCATAGTCCGGGGACAGAAAGTCATATCAGGCATACGAAGTGAGAGAAAACAAAAATGACAGGGAAACTCATGAACCCCCCAAAAATGGCCATTAGGAGGTGAAATCAGGTGTTCCGGAAAGAGTGAGCATTTCCTGCCCCACTAGTGGCACCCGTCATGAATTCCCCAAAATTAACATGAAAATATATCTAGTTGCATGGCAGACATGGATTTGGTGTATTTATCAACCAGATCATGATGACGTCAATAGAATTTCTTAAACGCAGCTATAAGTCTTGGTAAAACATATCCTTGTCGCAGCAGTTTAGAGACTAGCTGGGTACTTCGATAGACAAAGTCCTCATATTTGCAACTAGCTCTGGAATAACGTATAAGTTGAGAAACAAACACACCATATACCTGTGACATAGGAATGTTGCTGCTTAGAAAAGGGAAATTGACCATGGAAAAATTGAAATCATCACGTTTGTCATATAATCCAGTTGACAGGTTAGAATCATTATCAATCTCCAACCTCAGGTCTAGATAGTTGGAAAAATCATGAACCCCCAAAAATGGCCATTAGGAGGTGAAATCAGGTGTTCCGGAAAGAGTGAGCATTTCCTGCCCCACTAGTGGCACCCGTCATGAATTCCCCAAAATTAACATGAAAATAGATCTAGTTGCATGGCAGACATGGATTTGCTGTATTTATCAACCAGATCATGATGACGTCCATAAAATTTCTTAACGCAGCTATAAGTCTTGGTAAAACATATCCTTGTCGCAGCAGTTTAAAGACTAGCTGGGCACTTCGATAGACAAAGTCCTCATATTTGGAACTAGCTCTGGAATAGCGTATAAGTTGAGAAACAAACACACCATATGCCGGTGACATAGGAATGTTGCTGCTTAGAAAAGGGAAATTGACTATGGAAAAATTGAAATCATCACGTTTGTCATATAATCTAGTTGACAGGTTAGAATCATTATCAATCTCCAACCTCAGGTCTAGATAGTTAGCGGAGTCTGTAGTATCTTTAATTTCAAGTTCCTTAGGATATATGACATCCAAATAATCACCAAACTTGGGATTATTTAGCGACAATACATCATCTATGTATCGGAAAGTGAAATTTAAATTACATGTTAGTTTCTTAGAACCTCCTCGTTGTAAATGTTGGATAAAATCTGATTCATATGAGTATAAAAACAGGTCTGCCAATAATGGTGCACAGTTTGTACCCATGGGAATACCAATAGTTTGTTGAAATATTCGACCACCAAATTCCACAAAAATATTATCAATCAGAAAATTAACCATATTTACCACATCTATTTCAGTATATTTGTATGGGGCATCAGAGTCGCCTTTAACAAAATAAGCGGTATTATATTTAACTACAATATAGTGGTACCGACGTTGTTTTGGAATTATTTCGCATGTTTTGGAATTATACATGTATTGTGGAAATCATGGTTACATTATGAAGATATTTTGACATCGATGATTTTTAGTGTTTGTATTGGTGTTTTTATGACATACCCATTTGACACACCCATTATTTCCTACCTGTATCTATCATTTTGTGCTACTGATAAGATCAACGTTATTGAGAAGCTTATAAGGGACATTCAACTTTTTAAATTTAGCATATTACTTTTTTTTCCTGTAGAATTATTTTCTCACTTTTCAAACTGGGGAATTGAATATTAATACCTGGAATTAAATTGTAGAACCGGGAATTAAATATCAAAACCTGGACTTAAATGTTAGAGCCGGAAAATAAATATTAAAACCTAGAAATAAAAGTTCATGGAAAAATGTCGTCAATGATTTTGGTTGTATACTACATTTAGACAATGATCGAGAGCCACGATCTGGATCACTGTACTTAGAGAGTTTTTCATCAACTCCAAAAATGGAACAGCCTTGTGGCCATGTATAGAACCTCACACACATTTTTTGCGAAATCCAACCCGGAATCTCAGAACTACTCAGTATATCAGTGATCTGTCGATAAGGCAGGATTGTTAACTGACAAGCAACCTTAAAATATAACAATCTTAAATATAACAAATATCTTAAATGGTCTTTCAATACTTGATGAACAATCAAATTGTTCATATCAGCAAGTGATGGCTACAAATCAGGGCAACAACTCGGCGTACGGGTGGTTATTCATGTATGAGGAAAGCATGGAACCCGATGAATCTCTACCTTTCGGATTTGGCAACCACACACCAAAGCAAAAGTATGGCGCCCCGTTCGTGCCACAAAAAAGAGAATTTATTTTTTTTCTAACTCATACGTATGAGATACTATCTCATACGTATGAGTTACTAAGTCATTCGTATGAAATAAAAAGTCATACGTATGAGATAAAAAGTCATACATAGGAGATAAAAAGTCATACGTAGGAGATAAAAAGTCATACGTAGGAGATACTAACACATACGTATGAAATACTAAGTCATACGTAGGAGATACTATGACATACGTATGAGATACTATAAGTTATCATGGGCTTCAGACCCCAATACGGCGTGATATCTGCCTGAAGTCACCATATACCACGAGGCCGCAGGCCGAGTGGGATATGCTGACTGAAGGCAGATATCCTGCCGTATTGGGGTCTGAAGTCCATGGTAACGATTTTATCATTGGATTATATGGAGCTCTCCAAAACGTCATTCCGTATTACCCGCCTGAAGCCCACGATACAGAAAATATCGTGGGGTTGCGTCACAGCTCTCCAAATACGGCGTGGTATTGTCGGAGAGTTGACCAATCAGAATCGCGCATCTGCAGCAATCCGATGATAATAAGTCATACGTATGAGATAAGTTAGTATCTCCTACGTATGACATAGTATCTCCTACGTATGACTTAGTATCTCATACGTATGACATAGTATCTCCTACGTATGACTTAGTATCTCATACATATGACTTAGTATCTCCTACGTATGTCATAGTATCTCCTACGTATGACTTAGTATTTCATACGTATGTGTTAGTATCTCCTACGTATGACTTTTTATTTCATACGTATGAGATAAATAATAAAATAACTTCCCTTTTTTGTGGCACGAACGGGGCGCCATACAAAAGGGCCTGTAAGTCACGTGCCGTCACGGTATGATTCCGGTGACCAACAAACATACACCTATTGTGTTATCTAAGTAATTTGAGTTCTAAATGGAGTATTACTCATATTAAACAAAAGGTGTATACTGGATGTATGTTTGTTGGTCACCAGAATCATACCGTGACGGCACGTGACTTACAGGCCCTAATACTTACAAGGCACTGGGTCGATCCTGCGTCTAAACCGATCGTATTGTAATCAGAAATTTACCCACCTACAAATTCTTCTTAGAGTCATTTTGGGCAACAAGCGAAACATAAGCCATTAGCTTCAGAAGATGATGCATTTGTATAGAAATAATATAATCGTATATCAAATGCTAAGATACCATTGATAATTGTTGCATAGTCATGTTTAAAATTGCAAGTAAAGGAACAAATATGTTTTCTTGACAAATGGTAATAACATTTTGTGTTTTGACAAGATAATTTATGTTTTTACAAGATGTCTATACGTATATTTGCTATAAAAAATACTGTAGATTCCGTTGCAATTTCTTTCCTCCCATTTATCATTTATGACAATGGACGTTTATGACGCCATGAGCGTATAAATGGTTAGAATATTAAACAGTTAAATTTCTCATCATTCAACCAGCAACATAAGTAAACTTGTATCACATAGGATAGGGTTATTGCACAATGTGGGGTTTATGCTCGAGGGCCAAGCCTTGTCATTGAGAAGCTTCGCCCGACGCGAAGAGCATAAGGAACATATCTGAGAATATTGCGTACCGGAAGCACATTTTCTAATCATGAACAAAATATCTTCCCCGTAATCTCCGTTACAAGTATTACCGTAATACCACATCTCCCTTTCTTTGGAATAAAGAATCACATTACATTAGTTAATATAAAATATAACAATTTGATATGACCTTACATGTAACTTGTGATGAAATAAATGGTATTACACCTTTTTCTTTTGTCATTTCACATGCACATGCATATTGACAATAATAGTTTTTGTTTTTAAACAATTTTCATACTATGCAAAAGTTTACCATCATCATTACCATCAAGGCACATCGATTCTACACCGGATACAAATCTCTGTAGTCTAGGCCTACATATAACTGTTGAAACATAAAACCATGTTCATGTCAAATTTTACCAGTGGAAACTCAACTGCGTGAATACATGAACAAACAAAGACGATGTATACACTAGTCCTGATACTTTCTTGGTATCCTGACTTGGCGGCTGACTTGTCAACTGGACTGTATCCACTAGACAGTGGTGTTGCACGGTATGTCAGTAGAGCAGCATAACAGTCTCTGGAGGATGACAAGAGCTGTTTCAAGGTGCGAACAGCACGTTCTGCCTCGCCATTGCCTGAGACCTGTCCTGGTGATGATGTAGAACGTGTGGAGCCACATTCCTTCGCAAATTCTGCAAACGCATGGCTGGCATATTGTGGTCTGTTGTCACTGACGGGTGTTTGAGGAATTCCAAAACGCGCAAATATTGATTTCATGTGATTGATGACACTAGCTGATGATGTATTTTTGACTCTAGCCATTTCAATGAAGCGTGACTGGTAGTCTACTACTAGGAGGTTCACGACTTTGTCAAGTCCAAACAGGTATGTACCCAGTTTTTTTGCCATGGAACATTGGGAAAGTCAGTCGGTTTGAGTGGTTCTGGACTGTTTCTGGTGTTTTTGCAGCACACTTCGCACTTTGAAACCATTTCAAAGATTTTGGTACTGAGTCCAGGCCTCCACACTGACTGTCTGGTGAGTAGTCGACACTTAGTTATGCCTTGGTGGCCCTCTTGGATCTTTGCCAAGATATCCTTCCAAGCCAAGATTAACAAGTGTGATCTCAGCACGATGCGGCCAGTACAGTGTTATGTCCGTTCAGTTGTGATTGTTTTGGCCAGCCTGTTGAACAGTAGTATTCGATTTTGAGACATATTTCAACCTGGTTTTGATCACCTCGTATATGATCCATACGAGTGTCAGATGCAGGGAGACTTGAGACGATGTTATTGATGTAGCTTGGAACTTCTTGTTGAAGAGCGCAAGAGAGAGTGTCAGCAGTGTGGCTTTCTGCTCCTGGCACATGCTCGATGTCAGAGTCAAACCTCATGAGTCGTAGTCCAAACCTTTGTATTCGTGGTGGCAATTGATCGATATCTTTGAGGCCGAGGAGGGACACCAGAGGTCTATGTTCATTTTCTAGAGTAAATTTTCTGCCGAGTAAGTACTGCTCAAATTTTTCACATGCCCACGTGGATGATCGGGCCTCTTTCTCGATTTGAGCATACCTAGTTTCTGTTGAAGACAGTGTTCGAGATGCGTTTGCCACTGGTTTCCAGTGTGTATTTGTAGTAGCACTGCTCCCAGTCCATAAGATGAAGAATCTGCATTGACCATGGTTGGGAGATTCAGGTCATAAAGTGCAAGAACTGGTGAGCTGGTTACGGCACGTTTGATCCGGTTGAATGCTAGATCTTGGTCTGGTCCCCACATCCATGTGACCTTCTTGATGAGTAGACCACTGGTGGGACTTGTGAGGTCTGCTAGATGTGGAAAGAACTTGCCAAGTATCTTCTGAGTTCATGGATTACCGTGGGCGTAGCAAGTGCTTCGATTGCACGAATTTTCTCAAGTGAGACATTAACTCCATCAGCACGCACTTAGGCCTATGCACTGACCCAGAACCTCAATGGAGGCTATCCCGAAGCTGCACATTTTTTCATTCAGAGTGAGTCAAGTTTGTGCAAGTTTGTTAAGCGCAATTTTCAGACGTTGGTCATACTCAGCCTGGTCTCGCCCATAGACTAATCATCCATGAGAGAAACTGCTCCCTCGATGTTATCCAGTAGTCTTGACATGATCTGCTGGAATAGTTCTGGCCCTGAACTAATTCCAAGTGGAAGTTTTGTGTAGGCATACCACCCAAATGGTGTGATGAGAGTTGTGGGAGATGTGAGCGTTCACTGCATAAGCCATGTTCCCCGACAAACCAGTCACCATTTATTTGATTCATGCACTTGATTCATGTCCATGAAATTCTTTGATTCAGGGTCTAAAATGGCTAGGAAATGTCAACATTTGTTATCATATCTCTCTCGAGGGGGGTGCAAATCAATGCGGCATATAATAATAAGTTAATCGACTGGATAGTGTTTGAGGCCCTCGGTCGTGTCTGGACCGATGATGCACAAGCTTATGGCCTAGACACGACCTCGGACCTCAAACACTGTATCTGGTCAATTTTCTATAATTATACGGCATTATACCTCCATGGCTCCATGGTTAACGGCTTCACACGGCCTGGCGTCTCTCGATTCCGTCACGGACCGAAAATGGACATTGTTGGATGTTAATTATTGATGTCAGACCACTAATAACGTCCTCTAACATCATGAAGAATATAAATAATCTAATTTCAACCTGTACTGATTGAACCGACATATGTCACCTAGGGTAGCATATTCTTTAATTTCCGGTTGTATAAATGTATTTATGTATCATGATTGCTATCCAAATAAATATATCGTATCGTATTGTACTATACCTCTGCAACCCCGCCCCCACACTTCTCACCCCGCCCAATTCACCCACAGAAGTCCCCTAGCTGATTATTCAGAGTTGGTCACGTTGAATTTCTGCGTAATACTGCGCATGCGCACATATTACATGGTAATTACTGACGAAGTGACGAAAACACGAAGGGAAATACCAAAATTCAAACTAGACTTTTCGCTTTGTATTTTCAGCTTTTCGCTTCGTGTTTCCGACCTCGTCTCGTCGTGTCTTCGGGTTTTCGCTTCGTGTTTTCGTGTGTTCTCGAAACTGAGATCCAAAAATTACCGCTGTCGTACACCATAAAAAACAGAGCATGGTTGTGTGAACCTGCAGCCAATGTACGCTCGATATATATATCTTGTACTTGCGTTTCTGGCTGCAAAATGTCTTCATTGTCTTCGCAGCTGTTACTTCGACTGTAGCATTTCTATGCAGAATGGGGAGCTTTTCTGACACGTTCACCCCAAAATGTTATATGCTGTTTTCATGACTTCGACCGTAGACATAGATCTATGCTTTAACCAGGTGAGGGTCGACATAGTGTTCCCGTTGATTGATAGGTTTACATAGATTATAATGTCTAGGGATGGAGTAGATTTCAGTGAAAAATCGAGTTGACTCGACCGGGACTCGAACCACGGACTTTCCGCTTGCCGGGCGACTACTCTACCAATTGAGCTACCGAGGCTCGCCAATCTCCAACTGAAATAGGTGCATATATATGGGCCAAGTAGGTTCTCTAGCTTGTGTACCAGAACGACCATTCAGTCTTTTCTAGATTTCGTGATCACTTTGTGGGTACCTTTTTATGGTTGATGCCACATGATCAACTAACAGCAGATATGTCTATGAAATCTGTACCAAGAGAGCACAGTCAGCAAACAGGCTTCCAGTGTTAAGACAGGGATACAATGGGTGAACGTTGACCTCGATATGTAGAGAAAACAACATCCAATTTCAAGACTGCACTTGACTGTGCAGGAGAAAACTCACTAAGAAATCCTAATAGACAGGACCAATGATACACATTACAAGGTGGCATAAACATCACATTTCTATATAGATTATAATGTTTATGCCACCTTGTAATGTGTATCATTGGACACAAATTCAGAACCCTGGATTGAAATGTATGATAAAAAGGGTAAAAATTCATAAATGTATAAAATTTGCACCCACGAACATTCAGTAAGTGTTATATGACCACATAATATTGCTCACCGTTACATACAGTTACATAAGCATTTGACGATTTTTGTTAGTGATGAACATTTTCTGATCACGAAACCATGAACCTGTACCGGAAGTTAGTATGTTCCAAGGTGAAGGGAAAATGACGATGTCATTGGTTGCAAATTGTCATCAGTGTTTAGCAATTTTATATTTCATATTTTTTATATGAGTTTCTCAACTCATACGCTCTTCCAGAGCTAGTTGCAAATATGAGGACTTTGTCTATCGAAGTGCCCAGCTATTCTTTAAACTGCTACGACAAGGATATGTTTTACCAAGACTTATAGCTGCGTTTAAGAAATTCTATGGACGTCATCATGATCTGGTTGATAAATACAGCAAATCCATGTCTGCCATGCAACTAGATCTATTTTCATGTTAATTTTGGGGAATTCATGACGGGTGCCACTAGTGGGGCAGGAAATGCTCACTCTTTCCGGAACACTTGATTTCACCTCCTAATGGCCATTTACGGGGGTTCATGAGTTTCCCTGTCATTTTTGTTTTCTCTCACTTCGTATGCCTGATATGACTTTCTGTCCCCGGACTATGAGATTGGATAACGGACACTGTTTTGTTTGCTCGGAATACTTAATACTGGGTATTGATTCCATGTCTATCACATTGGCTTCCAACAAAGTGCAAAACCATTTTGAGTGAAACCGTCAATATATATGTTCTTGGTGAGTCAGATGTATTTTTTAAACGGCACAAAGTGATATATTAGTTATATTAGTATATTAGCCTCCCCTGAGCGCGTATGAGTACTTTTCTCCTGGGAGCCACGTCTTCAGTGGGACTGGAATGAGCACTTCAGTCTGCCGACAAGTCACCACATTCAAAACTTGTGAGAAAGCATGTGCCTAGAACGTTAAGCTACCGGACTATGAGTTAGTGTTATGACCAAAACACCTCTCTTGATCTATAGGGATATTTGCCACAGTTTGCATACTGTGTCTTCCTCATACTTTCCGGTGTTACATGCAAAGTTGCAACCCTGTTTCAGAAATTTTGACATGGTGTGTGCATTTAAGACTCGTGTCACCAGTGAACTGCTGAGTGCAGTGGGGATAGATAATAAAAATAAGTAATATTCACCCGCCCCATCAATGTCTGGTAACCAAGAGGGCGCATCATCAGTGTCCACAACACAATCTGCAAGTCTGTCTGCTATGATTGCTTTCCTTTCACTGGTCTTGTATGTGACTCCGTAGACTTGAGCTGATTTTTGGTGAATCTCTCCATGAAATTAAGAAGTTTTATGATCTCACTCTGAAGGCATTTGTGTGAGCTGATCTTGTTTTCGGATGTATCTTGCATGATGAAACTGAAATCACAAGTGGACGAATGCTGATTGGCTTTGATTTTTATTTGTTTTCTGTGTGCTTCTTCTTTTTCACGTTTCAAAGCAACTAGATGGTCCTTCCTGAGCTGGGCAATGGACATGAGACAATACTTCTTTGTTATGTCATGAAACAGTTCTTTGGGATATGTTGTATCTTCACAACTGAACAATTTGCACCACATATCTGTGAGATATTCGTCATTGAGGACTTTGCTGTGTACAAACTGAAATAGGTTGGAGCAGTGCGCGTTGATGTTTTGTCTACTTTGTAGCCTTCTGATCGCATCATCCAAAGATTTGTAAAACAAGAATGCGTCATCAGTAATATGTGTCAATGATCGTCTACTGTTCTGTTTGTTTTCTGTAACCATCAAATTGCTTTTGTGGTTGGAGTGCTCGGCAAGGTAGTCATAGGAAGTGATGAGCTGATCAAGCAGAGATGTTAATAAGTACTCATGGTGTACTTGTTGACGGCAATTAGGCTTGTATAGTTTCTGTTCTATGGCTTTACTCTTCAAATATGATAGTTTGGCTATAGTCCAACCACCGATGTACCGGATGATAGCATCACCCCCTGGAGAACTCTGAAATGTTTCCGGGTTCAGACTATCCTCACAGTTACCAATGACAACAGATGCGCAGTGACTTCACCCAAGTTGAAAAGTTGTTTCACCGGTATTTTGTAGCAGTCACTGGTCAAGATGGACAGACATTCCTTCATGTATTGTGTACAGTGTTGATTTTCGATGTGTCCAACCATAATGCGATCAGCTATTGCAGTGATGCTTTGGATGCTCCCAATGAATGACAACAATTGTGGTTCCATGTCCCCAAGTAACTGGTCTATCGCAATGTTCAAGTTTATTTGTTGTGGAGTTGATGGGTTTATATATTGATATGATTGTAAATATATGTCTATATCTGGTGGCCCATCGTCGCCAGAGTTTTTGTCAGTTTCATTCTGAGGAGACGCTGCCGACCTTCGCTGACGCTGTGAAACAGTACCAGTTGACATGGAATCTTCCTATTCCAGGAACTTAATTATTTCTTCATCATTTAATTGCTGTGCAGTTATAGTCATCTCTGAATCATCGCCAACATTGTCTGCCATGGGTTGTTGATGTTGCAAAGACTCATACATCACTTGTTCATTTTGTTGCTGAGGTTGGTTTTGTATTACTGTCGGAGGTCTTTTTTTACAGCAGTCCTTGACATCCACGCTGAAATTGATGTCATATGTCTTGTCAAAATCTTGAACTGACTGTGGATGCATGTTCAGGAGACTTTGGCGGAAATTTATTACCCTCAGACCCCTTTTCACGGTCACTCTATTTATTGCAACACCTATCTGTCCTGGAAGGGTCATATTCTTACAGTCAACTTCCAAACAACTGACTGTCACTCCCTGTGCCCGGTGTACAGTAAGACCAAAATGCTAACCGTAGTGGCAACTGATGTCGGACAGCTATATCCTTCCCCGTAAAGGGGCAAAAAAGTGGAAATCGGTACACAAAAATCTCAATGGTATCGTTTATGGATGGGAAAGTAACTGTTGCTGTGGTTTGTACCTTTCACATATCCAAGCAATCCATTCACCAGAGTTGTCGATATATTTGCTATCAGTACTACTGGTGCATTGATTTTGAGATGAAGGGTTTTAAGTGCGTTACGTATAGGATAGGGCCCCAGGCTGAGGATCTATTGCAGATAGGAACCCGACGGCGAAGCCGGAGGGTCCTATCTGCAATAGATCCGAAGCCGTGGGCCCTATCCGACGTTTAAGGTGCGGTATGAGCCCATTAGTGAGCTATATTATATTTGAGTTGGTGCTAGGGGCCTATCTAGCCAATGAGGGGGGTTAGATCACCATGGTGAAAGTCAAATACCGCACCTTACTCTATCCGACATAGTTCAGGATTCCCCCAATGATACCTTTCACAAACAGAGTTTGGAATATCTGCTTCACCCATCAAATACGTTTTTAATAAAATTAATTTTGTATATTCATGATATACAATTTCTCCTATAACCAAAAGCCATGCATATATATTAGTTGCTTTTGTTCACATGGTTCACGACAGCCAGTGACATTCCACCACCTCTCGACCACCCCCACCCTCTTGGCCGCTTACAAATTACCTCCCCCTCCCCCCCCCCCCCCTCCGCCGATGCATGTCTGGGTTGCCAGGTCGAAGTACGCTGCTCCTCTCATGTTCTCGCTTCAGTTGTTGTTATTTTGCTACACACGAAAACCGGGAACGAATGCACGTGTATTGCATTGTATGCAATCGCTGAGTTCTCTAGCGTACCAGTGTCAACAAAATTACTCCAAGCACTAAATGTCAACCCAGTCTATATGCGAGTCATACAACTAAACGTGGTCACACTTGAATGAACTCAGTGGCTAACATTTGAACGGGTAGAAACAAACCAATATCAATATGTCATGAATCACAGTATCGACACCATTTACATATTTGGTATCCTGGCTATGAGAGACGAATTTATAGTGAGTATCAGTACCGTGACACTTTTGGTTAAAGCCCTGGCTGTGTACTGTCCCTGTACATGAAATATTTGACGTGTTTTGCATACATTCCTCACTGACTGTAGGACAGATAATTGTGTTCCATTCTCGGATGGTAGATGAGGCAAGCCATTCTCATGGGACAATCTTGTTGTCAATGCGATCATCCAGTTCAAAATGAATCGCCACTACATTTCATTTTCGTGTGCTGTCACCTGTCGCCAAATGTTGGTGTTATTCAATATGAACACCATCAACATTGCATGACCTGGTATCTACATAGTCCGGCACAACGTGCAATCTATAACGTCATCCGGATTAAATTTCGGCAATGATGAAACGACTCAAGTGAACAAACATGTGTAGTTTTTGGCGTACACTGTTTGTACACTCGTAGTCTTTCCTATTTTTATATTTCTTTCAGGTTCCTATCTAGATAGGAACCTCCCTGAGAAGTTCCTATTAAAAATAGGGACTTGGCCATGACAAAAGAATCATGAACTATATTCTGTGAGTAACTGCACTTTTCCGTCGTCCTTTGATGGGAAAGAGTAAATATCGCCTGCAACATTAACAACAGTACATAACTAGTTATGTCAGGTAATAACGTCAACATTGACATGGTGCTTAGCAGTGAGGTGTTTCAGTACAAAGCAACAGAGCAAATATGTGTATGTCATGGCTGTGGTTTTCTCGTGGAAGAAAAAACACAAATTTAGTGCTTATTGGTCATGTTTATTTGTCCTCGCTCAGCAGTGTAATGAAATGTTTTCGCCGTCTTTCAGGCTCATCCAAAATCTTCAGTGTGATCCACATGGCCGTGTATCATGTGAGGAGGTGTGGTCACGCTATGCCACAACGCCTGGCACAGAAGTCAGCCGAGTTGTAGGAGGGAAACTACTGCGACGTATATTCCCGTCTGTTAACATGACAAACAAGCGAACAGATGGCAAGCCTGTCAAGACGTTCCGTGGGATTCGTTGGGCGTCAACTGCTACGGATGTTAGAAGTGTGTCATCATGTCTCGAAGGTAGAGCGTCATACAGACTGATAGGGAAGGACGTTTGCACAATGTATATTCCTTCGCAAGTTACTGTTAATGACAACATTGTAACAAAAGAAATCAGACTCCATTTTGGTTACTCCCACTGGGAATTGCATGTTCTCGGGGGTCAGGTCCAACTGGACGTCATGGACATAACAACACTTTCCTGAAATCAAAGGAGTCAGTTTAGTCCTTCTTTTCTGTAGTCGAACTCCTCAAACCTAGTTTGGGAAAGGAAGTGAACGCTGACTTGGCCAACCACAAAACGGAAAAAATTACACATCTCGGTAGTCATGACACCAAAATTGTATGCAGGTCCGCATCTTGTGAAAGACTGCTGAAATTCCACATGCCAGAAGCACTTTCTCAACCATAAAAGATCTGACAACGACAATAGGAAACAACACGCATATACCATATCTACGGAAGCGCAGTGCTGCCACATGAGAAAAAAATTAAGTCGTTTTAACGAGATAATAAGTCGTTTTAACGAGATAATAAGTCGATTTAACGAGATAATTAAGTCGTTTTAACGAGATAATAAGTCGTTTTAACGAGATAATAAGTCGATTTAACGAGATAGTAAGTTGATTTAACGAGATAATTAAGTCGTTTTAACGAGTTAATAAGTCGTTTTAACGAGATAAATAAGTCGTTCTAACGAGATGATATCTCGTTAAATCGACTTAACTATCTCGTTAAATCGACTTATTATCTCGTTAAAATGACTTATTATCTCGTTAAATCAACTTGTTATTTTTCTCCCTAGGAGCGCAGTGCTGCCACAGGGGGAAAGATAATAAATCGTTTTAACGAGATAATAAGTCGTTTTAACGAGATAATAAGTCGATTTAACGAGATAGTTAAGTCGATTTAACGAGATATTATCTCGTTAAAACGACTTAATATCTCGTTAAAACGACTTAATATTTTTCTCCTATGGCAGCACAGCACTCCAGGGAAGAAACAGAAGAAAAAATATTAAGTCGTTTTAACGAGATATTAAGTCGATTTAACGAGATACTAAGTCGATTTAACGAGATAATTAAGTCGATTTAACGAGATAATATCTCGTTAAAACCACTTATTATCCCGTTAAAACGACTTAATTTTTTTTTCTCATGTGGCAGCACTGCGCTTCCGTACATATCTGACAATGACAACAGGAAAAAAACACGCACATACCATGACGTCATCTGTCACTGACCAGGCCAGAAATTCTCCTTGTGGCTCCAATGAAAACCAGACTCCTGTGTCATCAAAAGGTAGGACAAATAGTCCATGTTTTAGTGCGTGAATGCCTTTTCATGTTTGCATATACGTGATATAAAACAGTGTCTTCCTGTCTCTCAATAGAGTCATCATCCAAGACAGTGGACCTCAATACCCACGACCATGAAGATATATCTGCAATACTGTCTCGAGTGTTCCCAGGTAGTTTTGAAAGCTTCACTAATTAAAATCTGAAAGTATACATTGATTTTGTGAATATGCATTTCAGTATCGATCCATCACTATTCCTAAGTGCATCGGAAGAAATGAAAACTCTACTGCAAAGCCAACATGATGCACTCATGGCCAAGACTGTGACATCGAGACGATGGGATCCCAAAGTCATCAGCACGTGCCTATGCCTATGGGTCTGCAGTCCAGGATCATACCAAGACCTGAAAGATTCCGGGGTTCTGATACCATCCGGAAGACACCTGCGGAGATACAAAAACTTCGTGAAGCAAGGCTGTGGTGTCAATCGACAATTACTGGACTGGATGCTGAAGTCTGCACAACAGTCTCGTGTTCCTCCTCATGGCATGTGTGGTGGTTTGCTTCATGATTAAGCCAAGGTGCAACAGGACCTGGTACTTTCGTACAGTGACGAACAACCCCAAATCATCGGTTGGGTTGATACAGGTAAATATGGAAGTAGCACTCATTTGTATGGCAAATCATCAGAATAATGTTGATGCATGATACATAACATGATTATTTCCAATTATCAGTAGAGGAAGGACGCCATGTGCGAGTGTTGAGGCAGGGACAACTCACACAAGCTGTAGCCACACAGGTGTGGCAAGTGTCTTTCCTGGGATACACAGGATTCCGATTCCCCATATGCCATTACCCCAGCAACAGCATGAAGGCATCGGAGATGAGCGCTATCCTATGGGACATCATCGGTCAACTCAGTGACTATGGCTTCAATGTGGATTTCACATTACAAGATGGTGGAGAGGAAAACCGACAGCTGATCAAGATGCAATTCTCCGGAAAACGAGCAGAAACCCGATATGTTTGTCCGAAATTAACGAATCCCTATAGTTCACTGCCAAGATCCTTCTCATGGTCTGAAAAAGTTGTGGAACAGTATTCTCCACAGTGGGACTGTCAAAGGAGTTCACACCATGCACATGAGGACAAATGGCAAACATATTACATAGAAGCATTGGCAAGATGCGGCTGAGTGGGATAAGAGGACAAACAGCCGTCCTATTCACATGGATCCCGATGGCCCAATGAGAAACAAAAAATGAGAAACAAGCTTGCCGAGGACGTTCTGGACAGCAGCATGCTGTTTCTCATGCGATGCTACCGTGACTTGTTCAAGGACAGTAGTGGTGCCCATCTCGAGGCATCTATACAATTGTTGATGCAGACAAGTGTGGTCTTCTCATTATCTTCCGCGACCACCACCCCATAACAGCCATGGATGACTCTCGTCTAGACCAAATCGCTGCCGTACTGACGTGGTTCAAGGACTGGGAAAATCAGGTGAAATATACTGTTGGTGTTAGAAATGCTGTGAAGTCTTCCATGCTTCCAACCTGGGTATGCCTGGAAGATCTGATATGCCTTCTCATGGCATTTCCCGAGGTCTGTCGACTTCATATCACCCAATTTCCAGCAAGTGGTGTGGTTCCTTCCAGATTCAACGGACCTTGTGGAAAACCAGTTTTGTCAAATTCGTGGACTTTACAACGGCAATGCTACAAACCCGTCATATGCTGTGTACTCCTCAACAGTGAATTCCATCATTCTTAGACAATCGCTGAAATCACCCGCAAGAAAGTCAAACACTGGCATCCCACCAGCCCAGGCCTACACATTTCATGTTAAAAAATGGAAAAAGGAATGATTTGTGCATTCATGCCTTACATGAAGAATGAACACCGGTTTGCATCAGCATTCGTGTTCATTTGTAAATATGATAATATTGTTGGGAGATGTCATGTGTATAATTCATTCATTATATGTACCATTCATGATAAATTGTTTTGGAGTGGATATAAAGGGTCACAAATTTCACATACAGGTTCCACAAATTATTACACAGTCAACTTTCACTTATGGCACTTCATGACATTTCGATATACCTTCAAGATCCAACAAATGGTCAGCATTGCATTTATCACTGTCAAGTTTGCGAGCAAATATTCTCATTGGCTCTGGGCCTGGGGGATAAGGTTGTAAGTATCCTCATCAGCTACACCTCTACTGATATCTCGAATGGCATGAACGAGGTCATCAAAATAGAAATAGAACATAGGTGCCATATGTGTCCATATGCATATTTCTGATATGATTCTTCTTGAAATACATTCTGCAACAGTATCGTGATGATGATTTTCATCTTCACAATTCCTCTGAAGGTCGGTCAACGTCAAGCAATGTGCTATGTGCTTGAAAGCTGTGCCCTCAAAGAAGTAATGTCCAGGGTCCCCATATGAGTGATTTGGTACAGGCTTCAGTTGAAAGAGGTCTCCACAGAGAATAATTTGTATGCCAGCAAAAGATTCATTATTATCTCGGATTCCTCTGAGGATCTTATTAAAATAGAACACATAGAAACATGTGGTCACTTACAAAGTCTCCAATTATGCTTCACTCTTCATTTGCTATGGACAACTAATCAAAATATCACGCCATCAGTGATGGCACTCACTTCCTTAACGAGGTCCAATGTTTTGGCTGAAAGTATGGATACCTCATCTATGACAAACAAGTCAGTAGCACGTATGGTCTGAGCCGTCTCATATTTGTCATCAGTGGTCAGTTGTTCAATGGCTTTGCATGCCGGATACCGTCCATCCAGAATGCCAGCAAAGCTACATTTAGAACATTATACCAACAGTTCTAGCATACCAATATTTCTTTTTCCTATGATGGTCAAACTGAAAACTATACCTGTGTACAGTGGTTCTCCCGGGCAAATGGCTTGAGGCCATTCCAGTGGTCGCAGTCAACACAATCCTTTTACTAACACATTTCTTGACTTCTCTCATCAACTGCGTTTTACCGCTACCAGCCTGGCCTTTCACAAGAACATTGTGGCCATCATGTACCAATGACCAAAAGCATTCCTTGATGTCAGCCATCATTTGCAATATGACAGGTGTGCTGATTAATTTCTCAAAACGAGTTATTACAAAGCAATCAGTAGATGGCGCCTGTATAACCACATCTTGATATATTACCCAATGCCAAATGATAAATGGATTTGTACCTTGTAAATGAACATTCAAGCGATCCGACGCCATTTCAATCAACAACATTTCAGGACAATCATCAGTGTATTTTTTCACAAATACATACAATGGAAGCATGGTAGAGAGGCAGCACTGACATGAACATTGAATTCAGCATACTCATAAGTTAATTGTTCCTAAATGTAACAAATATAAAATAGTACTGTTGACCTATTCATTATTGAAGCATAAATGAACTATTCAAATAATATTTTCTTGTGGATGTTGAACACGATACACACACTTTTATATACAAATGATAATAACAAATGATAAATGAAATATGATGTATATTTATTGCCCTCTTTATATTGTATGTAGACCAAAAGATGTCAGTGTAAAATATTTGCAACAAAAGGTAAATATAACTGTGTGCAGCGTTATAAGTCAGTACTGCATTTTATATTTTTAGGCTGTCACCAGTGGTCAGATGCACATAACTTGGTCGAGAACGACCATGAAATACTGCATCCCATTCTGTACTGTATCTATGAATAAGTTATCTCGCCCCCACAGTTATCCAATGATCGGTCTCTCGATTACACAAACCAATCACATGACAGATGAACATTATCTGCGGAACCTTCCTCCTATTTCCGGTCTAACTTCATCGTATTTTTGGCCTAAAGTGGAATATTTGTAGCAATACTCTTTTGGTATCACGAATTATGGTTAAGTATGTCTATGAATGTAATAAACAATGTTCATAGGAGCTTAGGAGGCCCACAGATACACGTGGAAGACCACGTACAGTTCGCAATGGGCATTGTTTACATTTGAACTCAACCGCTGTGTCCCCACTTCCATATTCTATATTATACATGTTATCACTCGAACACGGTACGAGTCACTGTGATATTTACATGGTGTCTCTCATGAAAATTCAGTGAACCTAAATTGTCAATCTACAGATCAGGAATAGTTGTCACGGACATCTTCAATCGGCGTTACGGCGACAACTTCAACGACGAAATACAGTCGTTGAAAAAAAATACAGTAAATAAAATTCACCCATGTCGACATATTTTGACTTTTATTCAATCTTCATTTTTATTGCAGCCATGTGAATGCAGTTTTCTTTTAATTGTTATTCGAGCAGACATGATTGGTTTCAAGTTTTACCTCAGATATTCTTCAATTGTTTTTTGTCTGCTACAGAACATGGGCAATATGGCGATGTTGTCTCCCCTCGAGCACAAATTAGCGTCGCCCGAGGACATCGCCAGGGTCGTGGCTATCTCCATCCAATCATGGACCTGCAATAGAATGGACCTAATATCTCGTAGACTTAACTATGGTGTTCCAAAAGGGCCATCGCTTTGTCGCTTTGGCGGGTATAGGTCGACAAGTCGACAAGCCGATGAGTCGATACGATAACCCGACAACACGATAAGTCGACAAAGCGATTATCCGACAAAGCCATACGATAATCCGACGGGTCGAGAATGCGATATCTCGATAAGAGCGTGCGACAACCCGATACGAAATGCCGACAAGTCGAGGTTGTCTTCTATCGGGATATCGAGTTTTCGCGTCGGCTTCTTGACTTATCGCTAGAACTAATTTATATCACGCATGCGCAAAAACACTCATTCCACAAAGCAGTGTGTTGAAATCCACAAATCAGTGTGTTGAAATCTGAAGACGTTCTGCTCCCACAAGCGACTTATGATTTCCAGGCGCGTAGCTTGGCGTACGCACGTACGCAGTTGCGTACACATTGATTCATGCTGACATGAAAAAAACACCACAAAAATAACGAATCCAATACAATCACGCAACTTGCTATATTATTGTTTATATGTTCCCTGTTCATGTATAAATGACATCGAATGCCAAACCGAATGCTAAGGAATTCAATATTGAATAAGGACCTTGGTGTCAGTGAGAGTGGAGAGTGCAGTGTGATCAAGAAACGGAACAAAATATTTCGGAAATGTTTTCCGAATGGTAATGAATCATCAGTTTTACAAGCGACTCAAATGTTACCTAAAACACAAGTTACACCACTTGTAAACTACCTACTATAGCCTCCTCCCCCCGACCCTCCTCGGCAGTGCCGGTCTGAACATGATCGTTTAGTAGGCCTACAGTACTACATACTTTAGAGCTGAGTAACCTACACGCAATATTACTATACTAATTTAACCAGACTAGACATATGCTCAGACTGAGCCCATTGGTGTTTTGTTTTATATATATAAAGTCTCCTATATAGGTACTCTCTAAGGTAAAAACCTAGGCCGCCCCATTTGCCGTCCATACTTGTTTTTAATGGTGTTGAACCAATTGGCCAAACCTGAAAATTCCCTTGACAAAAGCCTTGATTGGTTTCAATATACAGACTCAAACGACCTCTTTCATTTGATAATTTACCAGTAATAAATCCGAAATCGAACTTTGTAAAATTGTAAGAGTACCTTGTGCTGCATATATCCTCTTTATCTACTTGAAGGAAACGAATGCCAGTTTTTAGCACAATATTCCACCAGCTTTCATATGACATGATACGTCCAGTTTATGCATTATTGAAAGTGCAGCAAACGAATCTTGGAAATATGTTTACTTGAACGGACTGCGAATCGCTTCTACATGTGTATACTTGTAAAATATCGGGAGAAAACGCTAAATTGCGAAAATACTATATAATTTTCACTTTTTAAAGTATAAATAATTTCTAACATTTTAAGTTAAAATATTGAAAAAAATTGTTAATTGCGGTCCCTAATATAGCCTACAATAGCTTCCAGAAAGTGTTGAAATTAAAAATTTCTTGGGGGCTTGCGGCGCCCCCCAACCCCCCAGACCGTGTTGTTGAAGATTTTGGGTACACTTCAATAATCTTTGGCTACGCCCCTGATTTCTGTATTAGTTAAGCCTAACCCTCAGTGGAAATAGTTATTAATCTTGTTAAACATGGACTCTATCTTCCATATTACACCGATGTCGTTCGATAAGATTGATGCGCATGCGTGATATAAATTGGGTCAGGCGATAAGTCGAATAGCCGATGCGAGAAATCGATATCCCGATAGGAGACGGCTTTTCTTATCGGGTTGTCGCACGCTCGCATTGAGATATCGCATTCTCGACCTGTCGAATTATCCTATTGCTTTGTCGGATAGTCGCTTTGTCGGGTTATCGGTTTGTCGGGTTATCGTATCGACTTATCGGCATGTCGGCCTATCGACCTATACCCGCCAAAGCGACAAAGCGATGGCCCTTTTGGAACACCATACTTATCAAAGCGTTTTTGTGTGTGGATGTGAATCCAATGTCAATGCAATGACAATGCCACAATATCAAAGCCAACCAGAAGTGTACCACCACTTCATCTGAGTTCAACACCCAAGGTGATCCGAATTATATTGAAAATGACAACGAGATACACCATATGGGATCATATAAATGTTTAAAATAAACAATCTACTTGCTTACCTTTTCGATATAATTGTCTCCAATGGCCAATTTACACACTTGAACCCAGACATGTCCCTGGCTTCATGCACCCAAGGTCACCGTAGGTCGAACTGGAAGATAACCGCATATCCTTACAATACAATACAACAGAGACCAAGTTATATATCTGGAGGTAGATGTGACCTTGAGTCTGAGCGCTCAATAGCATCTGGTATCAAGTTCATAGTACAAACCTAATCAATCTTAATTCCGAGAGCGTTCGGTTTCATTGGCCGATTATCATCATTTTATGTAATAGAGAAAGTACGAGTAACTGTCCATTCGTAGATCTGAAAGGTCGAGGCTCCCAAACACCACCCAGACTGTTCATTCTAAAACTCAATAAGAATGGACTACATTCTTTTATTTCTGTCCATTCCTGAGGAATAATGGAGCGAACAACAATAGTGTGACGTCACAGGTGTATTTTAATCCGGTTGACATATGAAACACTTCGTATGTCAAACTTACAATCACCGAAAGACGTTCTTATTATGGCATCACAATCGTGCCACGATAATTGGGAGTGATACTAAATCATAGGGGCCTACATACGTAGGCCTACTACATGTATGTTCATACTATAGCGGTTTTGGTATATACTTTCTGTCGGTGTATAGACTTTGTGGATGTTTTACTGTTACAACTCCCACTATGAAAGGAATATGTATAAAATTTTCGAATGACGGTTGGAAAATTAAAATGGTCGCAATCGCAGGCCAGTGAAAAAAATACTTTGAAATAGTCCAACGATAGTCGTATTTTTTGACAAAAAATGGCCGTTTTGACCTTTCAAGATCATTAAATAGCAAATTGTGACTTCCCATATGGATGTACTGTTATCTACGTTCTGTTTGAAAACATTCTAAGAGTGGACCAATTTAAGGACAGAGCCACTGTGACGGACAACCTAACCTAACGAAAGGCTTAGGACTTTCAACCCATGATACATTAGGCCTATCGCCAGGTCGTTAAGGAAAGTCGATAGACCGAAATGAATTTGTCAGTGGACGATAAATATTAAATGGCAAAACGGACGAAGGCACAAACACGTGCACACACAGTTTCTTCACAATATCCTACAATACCTTCCTTACAAGTTCAAGAACCCTTCATAACAGAATATATATATCAGCTTTATTCGTCCCATAAGAGTCTATAAACATTTGTTTTGTTTATATAAGTTGTGATTATAATTTTTAAATTATCGATCGAATCCCTTGATTTATCGTTGCCTCGACAATATTTTTTGCTACATATTAAGAACTGGCGCGTGTCAGTACGTGAGCCTTAATCGTTGTGGTGTGGCTTTGTTGCCTTGCCGGTGTCCCTAGTATTGAGACTAGACATTAGACACTAGACTGGACTAGAAGATAACACTCTATAAAAGGGTCTATATTTATATAGATAGTATCAAGCAACTAATCTACTCTACCTCCTAAAAGCGTGTTGCTACAACAATCACTGAGCCAAAGATAACAACCAGAGTGCCACTTGATAATGTGTCACTAACAAAATAAAAAAGAGGCACTTGATAGTGATAATAAGGAGAATAATCCTGAGCTGCGATCACATGCGTGTACAACTTCTTTGTGTAACAACACAATGACTTCTTTATTGAAGAAAGTTTGTGTCATCACAGGTAATATAATTTGCAAATTGTATTTTCACATATACAACATATATGTCATACAGTGTACCATACCAGTTGCAATTGGTATCGACACTTCCAGGGTCGAGCTCTGGTATCGGGGCCGCCAGTGCCATTGAGCTCGCCAAGCAGGGAGCCCGCGTCATGCTACATGGCCGTAATGAGGAGGCGCTCCGTAAAGTCTCGGATCAGTGTGTGGCCCAGGGAATAGGTCCGAAAGATGTAAGTAGGCATATAGCTTCAGTAGGGGTTAGGTCGACAATCAAATTTTAAATAGTGTCGGGTCTAAGATATTAAAAAAAACTATCGAGTGAATTTAATTTCTTGTATTCACTGAGCCCTGTTCCGTGCCTCTGCAGGTGAGTTATGTGGCAGGAGATATCAAGGAGGAGGCTACATTGACCCGCATCCGAGATGCTACAATAGACGCGTTCGGCACCGTGGATGTCGTGGTAATAATCACGTGTAGCAGTTGTATTCTGGACACACGTCATAAAATATTAGGCAATCAGTCAGTGTCCACCTCACTTAGGAGGCCATAGCTGTGAATTTTGAAATGACGCATGCGACACACAACGTTTGTTTATAGTTCGAGATGACCAGATGAGTAGGCCTATATATATTCTTCCTGAAGAATACAGTCTTGAGATAAAATGGCCGGGTTGCTATATCTTGACGGTATTATGAATGAAAGGGAGATGCAATTAGGTATTGAGATGTTGGACCCTTCGAGCATCAATGAACTGTGACCTTGAGATTCGTATAATTGAGGGTCAGTACGGGTGAAGAATTGCCCTACCAGTTGGGGGTGTACTTCAAAACTTAAGTCTGAAATTTCCCAGCATATAGAAATAGTTCAGGGAGTTGCATTCCTACATTGAACAGATTCTAGATAGATAGATAGTATTTTTCACACATCTAAGAAATTTTCAGTTTCAAATTAAGTAGACCACAACTAGCAGGGCAAATATTTACTCGTGCTGACATTTGATGCCTTGCACACAGTTCAATAACGCTGGGTTCAGTGACCCGAAAGACGGTCCCCTAAACCACGGCGGGTCTGTAGAGATTATGGACGACATGTACAAACTGTACGTCAGGTCGCCCTACCTGCTGGTACAGTTGTTCGTTCCAGCACTGACCGACAGTAAAGGTAGGCTACACATGACCTGACTCTTCTCGTCTGTAGATGCTGTTGTTGATGTTCATTGTTGGAAGTTACAACGGAATACTGTAGAATCTAAAAGAAATAACACGCGTTGATAACAGTTGTTTCTACGTGTACAGGTGTTGTCATCAACTGCTCAAGTGGTTACTCAAAATTACCGGTTTGTTCACATTTTTATGCCTAGAGCGATATTCATGATGAATTTACAATTCAGACCCAATGTGTATGGACTATTTACATTTCTCAAAAAAGAGACCTATATTGCTTATCCGGCGTACAATTGGTTCCAGCATCCAGTAGTAAAGTACCTCACATCAGTGTGATCGGGAGGGTTGAAATGATTTCACGTTTTGATTTCTTTTGTGTTGGGAATTGACTTTTGTGTTAGGTTTTGTGCTGAGTTGATTTTTTCTTAATCCTTTCTCAGTCATGCATAACAACTTTACCAGAGAACGGATGGTCTTTTGACTGACTCCAATGTCAACGCGACTTGGGCTTGGGTCCACCCAATTTGAAGCTGACCAAGGGTCCTGCTATGATCCAGACTTGACAACTGTGTCAGGGTAATGCTTCGGCTTCGACTGCTCACAAGCATTTCTTAAAAGTTGAAAGTTTAAAAGTTGTTATGCATGGCTGCACACAAACTCAACACAATGAGAATCAAGAGTAATTGAAGAGTAATTCAATGAGCAGAATGCAACAATTTTGCGATTTTTCATTTCGATCTCCTGTAGAGTTAAAGGATAACAGAATGGTCTCATTTTAGTTCACGAGTATCAAACCAAAATCACACGGTTAAGAAACGTGTCCCGATCACGCTCCTATGAAATACCATGTTCTTGGGTGCTGGAGACAGTATCGACGCCTGAGTATAAGCAATATAGGTTTCTTTTTTGGAAGCGTATACGTCTGGTTCGTAGCTCCTACAAAATTTTCTATTTTGGAACGAAAACAAAAATGCAATTCTAAACAAATTCAAGTAGAATTCAGTTATCAAACCAATAAAGGATGCTTGAAAACAATTATCGATAAAAAAACTCGATTTGGCCAAATCGTATCAATTCATACCTAGATCTAGTTTACATGTATATGGGAGGGGATACACTCGTATCATTTGTGTGCAGGACCCCAACTTCACTGCTTACTCTACAGCCAAGGCGGGAATGGATCATCTAACAAAAGTCTTAGCCTTGTGTGAGTACAGACATAATATAGTGCCTATATTTGAGGCGTATCACAGATAAGTGTATATAAAAGCCATGCGATTGAAAAGACATCAATGCAGGCGAAAGTGTATTTTCTTACAGTCATTAAACACAATCATTTGTTTTGCAGCTCTAGGAGCGAGAGGTATACGTGTCAACGGTATCAAGTAAGTAAAAAAACAGTTATGTGGTTTCGTATGGCTTGTTCTGATAAAATCAAATCATTTCGTTCAGAACTGAGAAAACTAACGTGTATTCCAGTTTGCTGAAACTGATTCGAACGTGTGTGTATAATGTATATGCTCGTCATTGATAAAATACTTTCATTACAAAGAGCTGCTTCAATACCACAATAGGTGAAAGGAAAAAATTATTGATCTCTTCTGAATGAAATAATTATTGATTTTATTTCATAGTCCTGGTGTAATTCCAACCGACATATTCAATAGAAGATTTGGCGAAGGTTTCAACGAAACGGTGGGTGACACCCACAGAACTGTCCTCTCAAAAGACATTTTTACAAAACATTTTTTATTATGTTCTGTCATATATAGTGAATCCCAAATACATCTCTTTCTCCAGTAGGTTATTTCTTTACGGATTTTGAAGTATTAAAACAGTAGTCATGGTAGTCAGTACAAGATATTGTATGTCGCGATATATATTGCTGCCACCGACAGGGGATGCCGGTGTTGGCACAGATGACTCCATTGAGCAAACAGCTATCCAAGGCGGAGGACATCGCGAATGTCGTGGCGTTCCTGGCGTCAGACCGTGCTTCGGCTATCACGGGAGCAAACGTCGCATGTGACCGAGGCCTAACACTAGTACATCCCATCATGGACCTTCAGTGGTAAACTCATCGCCTCCACCTTCACTGCGAGATTTCTGAGCGATCTCACGGAGAGAAGGGTGCATATTTTAGGGGTTTCCAGTCAAACTCCGTACAATCGATCCGTGTCATAATTGATGTACTAGGGCGTATAATGTCAAAATAGCACCTTGTGTAGTGTTTCAATAAACGAATGCCTCTTTGTAAACATCGTTGATCATTTTGGACGACCTGTCGTCGTCCATATGTTTATCTTTAAAGTTTATGGTCGATTTTTTTCACTGAATTTTAAAACAAAAATACAAGAAATAACTCAACAGGGAGGTATTTTTTATTCTTTTGTTTCTCAACTGTTGGACGTTTTTGAACGACCAAATTTGGACTGGTGGTCAAACTTTTCTCAAAATCTGTTCACTCAATTTGTGTCTCTAATTTCGCACTACAAAGCATGACATTGCATGTTATCTATATGAAAGTGGATGCCTTAAGTCGCTAGCCTTGTAAGACCCGCAATATAGGCCTATATCCAAATGTTGAAAAATGTCAAAGTTTCACATATCCGCCTCATATTCAGAATCTATTCAGTAACTTCTCCCCTAATCATCCTCGCCCCGATAGGGGGAGAGGGTATTGCATTTGTGTCTGTCTCCCTGTCTCCTTGTCTCCCTGTTTGTTTGTGTGTCTGTATGTCTGTCCGCGCATAACGGGGAAACATCTGATTCGAACAAGTTGAAATTTACAGAGATGATGCGGTATGGCAGTGGCTCGGTCCTTCTCAAATTTTGTCAAAATCTAATGGAAATGGTTGCCATGGCTATTAAAAAAATGAAAAATCACATAATTGGTTCTAATCAATATTAATTTTTCCAACTACGTTCGAGATTTTCTTTGGATAATTTTTGATCGTTTGATGTACGATAAGTTAGGGGTCACGATTTTACGATTTGTTCTGAGTTTCAAGACCATATTGTGAAGCAAATTTTCAATCTTTTTGAACTGTTTCCGTTTCTGATACGTGCCTTGATAATCGGAACATTATTGTGAAATTGTACAGTATTGACCGACAAGGTCAAGGTCACAGAAACAGTCAAAAGTCGCAATAACTATTCATGATTAATGTTCCCTATTAAATTTGTATTTTTCTGTGTCCTATTTTTCATCATTTGCTATGTGACCATTGGTCGTACGATCAAAACTCCCCATTATCACCCATGGTTGACAGTGTGAGAGTCATCAGCTGAAATCACCGATTCGTAATATTACAACTAGTAGTACTTCCAAAACAAATAACAATATTCAATAGACTATTGAATATGAATTATGCAGTATATATGTCTGAGAGAGCTTGCGACGTCCGGGGGTCTGATTCAGGTGGTGGTCGAGAATATCCTCAAAAAAAAAAATCGCAAGAACTTTACTTCTAGTAATGGTTATTTTTCCCATGACTTTTGTATTTTATATTAACAACTTCCGACGATTTGATATACGACCAAAGGTCGTAAGACCAAAATAAGACCAAGGTCGATAATGTATGGGTCATCAGCCTTAATTTTAGTAACTAAATCTGAATGGGCGAGGGTCTGCAATCTCTGATTGTCTCGTTTTTGTTTATAGCATACTGCACCCAGTGTCTATTTTTAAATGAACTTGGTATCACAAACAACAATAATTCTGACAGTACATACCAGGATATTACCATATCTAAACAGGATATATTATTTATTCACCTGTCTGTGTTGTATTCTTTGGTATCACTACTTCGTGTAAAGATTCTAAACTACCCATCTTTAACTGGATCCCTAAGTTACACAAAATACATACACACATACTAGTAGGTATCATATCGGCATCATGTTGCATCACTGTCTGTAAGCTACTAACTGTTATATTGTCTAGGGTTAAGGATGCTTATCAGTCAGGATCCATGCCTTGTCAGCAGAATTCTGGTATGTTTTGTTTGGCCTATAACTCTACAGTTTGGTAATGGATTGCGCTGAAAACTGTTGTGTAGGTTCTATCGACAACTACAATGCTTGCCCAATGGCCATATTGAAGACCCGGTCGGTATTCATACAGATCTTGAACGTTTTACACCGCCAATCAAATGCAACTTACATAGAAAACTGACAGCGTTTTAGGGTACAGTTTCTTGACTATGGTTAGATTACCTATCATAGAACAATAACCTACTGCCTGTTTTGGGATTTTCCTAAACACTTGATGGGAGCTTGATGGTCAAAATACCATGTTATATATCATCCGCATTGAAAATACACTGGGCAAAAGAAATTGATTGTCAATCGCATTAATAACGTCTATATCCGTTGGCATTGTAAACTCAACCGCAAACTACATCAAGAATTCAGCGACTCTAATATTTTCTAAGTGCAGTATATAACCAAAATCACAACAACATCTCACTCCTGAGTACAACGTTCTCGGCAGCTGAGCATTGACGGTATTTGCCATACGAATAATCCGCTGATCTGTACTTAGCGCTTCACTGACCAGCGGCACAAGACATTTTCGCCAGATCGCAATAGATATACACATTTACACATCAATTTGACATGATTATCGATGGGATACCTAAAATTCAAGGGTAGGTTATTGATAACGGATATGTGCACTCGTTGCAGTTAGGAAAATACACCATGTTATGCTTCATGTACGCAACGTAAGTTACATTTGTTCAAGCAACATTCAACTCCGTTTATATACTAATTTATCAAAGAAATCTTCAATATCTTATTCAAATCAGCTTCACAGATATATACAGAATATATATTCCAAATTTCATGTAAGTTTGTTATGAAACGGCCGAGATATGAACCAAAATTGCACGTGGTATGAAACCATTGAAATTACGTGGATCGTGCCTGATACTCAATCTTAAATACGGTCTCCAAAAAGAATGTGAAGCTATCAATCCTGGTAGTGTTATCAACCAAGTGTGGATAATGAAAAATTCTTAATCTCTGTTGGAATATCGGCCCAAATAGCGCACCTTACTCTGTTGATACTACTCACTCACTGAATGTATACCATATCTAATCCGTCTGGCACATTTTTAATCTTCATTGAATTTAGAAGAAATAGTAAGCTGCGCTATATGGGCCGGAATATCTACATGTTCACACACATTCTAAAGTGGCGTCTATCAAAACATTTGATCATTCCACTCTCTACACCACAATACCTCATTCAGAACTAAAGTCTCAGCTTCAAGAACTCATACATGAGGCTTTTCTCCAAAAATGGCAACGTCATTATCAGTATAAGGTAATGAAATATAATACAGCTCTTGCTAAACATGATTCATTTGCTCTATATGAATATACAGAATCGGATGTGTGGATATGGTCAATTTTCTGATCGATAATATCTTTGTGGAGTTTGGTGGTCAAAATTTTCAACAAACTTTTGGTACTCCTATGGGTACAAACTGTGCACCATTATTGGCAAACCTGTTTTCCATCCAAATGCATTAGATTTCATCCAATATATACAAAGAGGAATATCTAAAAAAAAATTCCTAAGGAATTTGAAATTAAAGATACTACAGACTTCTCTAATTTTTCCAACCATTTAGATCTAAGGTTGGCGATGTCTACTAGATTATATGACGAGCGTGATGATTTTAATTTTCCACAGTCAATTTCCTCTTTTTTAGGTTACCGGACATATGGTCCGATCACCTATTGGCATGGCGTGGCGTCCGTTGTCCGGCGTCGGCATCGTCGGCGTCGCCCATCCACATTTTCATCTTTAAACTTTACAATCGGATCTTTTTGAAAATTTTCACAAAAATACCTAAAAATATTTCAAGAGGGGGTTATTTTTTCGTTTTTTGATTTTCTCATTTTTCTCAAAATGGCGGCCATTTTCGCCGAAAAACGGCCAATTTCTGACTTTAGCGGCCATTTTCTCAAAAACTGTTCAGACAGTTTTGAGATTTTTACTTTTGCTCTCACATATCTTTGTGATGTGTAGTGATGTGAAGTTTCGTTGCCCCTGAATCGCCAGTCTGCGTGTAGCGGCCATTTTCATTTTCTCGACGGGTCCCAAACGGGACTTGCTCATGTTAAATTCCCCTATGCTTTATAATAGGACACATTATGACTAGTATCTCACTTATTGGCATTAGAGACTAGGAATCAATTGTGGACATATAGGAAATGATATATGCTGATTATTGTCATGACCTTCAATTTGACCTTTGACCTCTTTTTCAAGGTCAGAGCACAAAATGGCTAATATCTCGCTTATTATTGACTTTACAGCTTAGGAATGAATTGTGCACATATAGGAAATGATATAGTCCGAACATTCTGATGACCTTGAATTTGACCTTTGACCTCATTTTCAAGGTCAAAGAACAAAACGGCTAATATCTCGCTTATTATCAACTTGAAGACTAGCTGGGAACTTCAACAGAACATAATTCTTTCTTGGTTTCTTGATCTCTTTGACGAGTCGTTTCCTCAATTTCGCATTGAATTCTTGGATACTCTTGTCATCGAGGGCTGTGAGCACTGGGGAGTTCTCATCATTGACGTGGTTGGAAACTGGAGTAGCATCATTGGTGCAAGCAGCTTGGGACTAAATTGTGGACGTATAGGAAATGATGTATGCCGAATATTTTTATGACCTTGAATTTGACCTTTGACCTCATTTTTAAGGTTAGGCACAAAATGGCTAATATCTCGTTTATTATTGACTTTACAGCTTAGGAATCAATTGGGGACATATAGGAAATGACATATGCCGAATATTCTGATGACCTTGAATTTGACCTTTGGCCTCATTTTCAAGGCCAGAGCACAAAATGGTTAATATCTCAATGATTATCGAATTTAGAGCTTAGGAATCAATTGTGGACATATAGGAAATGATAGTCCGAATATTGTGCTGACCTTGCATTTTACCTCTGATCTCATTTTCAAGGTCGGAGAACGAAATGGCTAATATCTCGCCTATTATCAACTTTACAGATTAGGAATCAATTGTGGACATATAGGAAATGATATATGCGGAATATTGTCGTGACCTTGAATTTGACCTTTGACCTCATTTTCAAGGTCTCACAGGACAACTTGGCTAATATCTTGTTCATTATCAAATTTACATGGTATGGATTCTACTGTGGACATACAGAAAATGATATATGCTGAATATTCTGATGACCTTTAATTTGACTTTTGATTTCATTTTCAAGGTCACAGGATATAATGACTGATATATCTTATTACTGAATTTACAGCTTAGTGATCAACATGTGAACGTATCGGAAATCATATATGCTGAATACTCTTGTGAATTTAAATCTGACCGTGACCTTATTTTCAAGGCAACGGGACAAAATAGCTATTATATATTGTCCGGTTACCTATCTTAGCCCTTGGGCTATTTTTTTTAAGCAGCAACATTTTATGTCGCCAGCTTATGGCGCGTTTGTCTCACAACTCATACGATATTCCAGAGCTAGTTGCAGATATAATTTTATGAGGACATTGTTCTGTTGAAGTTCCCAGCTAGTCTTTAAACTTCTGCGACAAGTGTATGTTTTTATACCAAGATTAATAGCTGGTTTCAAGAATCTCTATGGACGTCATCACAATCTGATTGATAAATACACAAAATATGTCATGAATATGCAGCAAGACCTACGTGCATATTAAAGTGAAATAACCGGTTTCTGAAATTATATACCGTAAAACGCACGATCTGAACGACTTGAATTTCCCAAGATTCTCGGCATTTGCAACACGAAAGAATAACTGAATATTTGCGGTTCCGTTACACTAGGGACCTTTAGCATCACCCGATCTAAACGCTAACCTAAACGTAAACATAAAACGAAATTACGTTTCACGGTAACGTAACGTCTGACTGCAAGAGACCTTTAGCAACTGGACCACATACGGTACTTTGTCCATGGTGAATGCATGCGTAATCCATTGGTCTCTCGATGCGCGTACTTACTGTGTACAGCGCTGTATGGACTCAATACATCGCTGTGCCGACTCGACTGTCTGTGGCTGGCCGGGGAAAGTTAGAAATTTGATCTGAGTATTTGGGGCATATTTACCATGCAGCGCACTCCAAAAACTGCACAGTCCTTCTCAGTTAGCTTGCAGCGACATCGCTGCAGTCTTAGTTGGGCGATTTCTACCGAAAATTCCAAACAAAATTCACTCTTTATTTCCGCACGATTTCGTGAAGTTTTTGTTGACATCTGCCGCCATATTCTGGGCCGTTTTGTGTACGCATGTCAGAGGTCAACTGAATATTTGCATACTAGGTCGAGGTCACATTATCTGCGCATGTTCGTGCGCATGGGCAGACGATGTGACCTCGACCTAGTATGCAAATATTTAGCTGACCTCTGACCTGCACATGCGCACAATGGCATATGGCGACCTGAGATATCAACGGAAACTCGATAAATGTGTGCTGAAATAAATGGACATTTGCATTGTATTTTTTCATAGAAATCGCCCAACTAAGACTGCAGCGATGTCGCTGCACGCTAGCTGGAACAGTCCGCACAGTTTTTGGAATGCACTGCACGATAATTATGCCTCAAATACTTTGATCAAATTTCTCACTTTCCCCGGCCAGCCACAGACAGTCGAGTCGGCACAGCGATGTATTGAGTCCATACAGCGCTGTACACAGTAATGCGCGTACCAGAATGGCTCGATTAGTTGCCAGGGCGCTTATTTGTCAATAAAGTTCAACCGACGACGCTCTTTCAAAACGGGCGCTTATTCAAGGGAGGCGTTATTATGACAACAAACTTTTCCAGGTTAAAATACGATCTATATCATATGTGGTCGGTCAATGCCAGTGTCCAAGCCTTCATTTGGTGTATTTTTCATAGCACATTCAATATCAAACTAATCAGTTGATGGCCAATTAAGAGATACATTACAACGTGACCTTCAGTTAAATGAAGCTTGGCACGGGATACAATTTTGGAGTACTGATATGAAACGGTGCTGTCGAGTGCCAGAAAATGTCACACTGGGCATACTCGATTCATATATTAGAACTACCCCGACACAACTCGTATTGATCTCTAGTAGTCGCAATCCATGTTATTTCAGTCACACAAAGTTGTTACTCCATAGAAATCAAACATGTCCAAAGGGGAAAGCCTACGGCAAACTTTCAATTGTAAATTTGAAATTTCACCTGCAGTTACAATTATCAGTATCAATAAAAGCTGAAACAAAGTCTTTCTGAGTCAAAGTGCAATTGAAGTGTGAATAACTGATATAAACGGTATTTCTTGTGCAATGCCGGCGCTCTGTTGAGAGAGGTGCTCTTTCAAGGAGGCACATATTTGTCAAAAACTTCAAACCCGCTGGTGCTCATTCGAGGGAGGCGCTCTTTAAATTTATATCCGTACTGTAATTGGTTTGGTAGTAATTTTAATTGATTTGATTTTTGTTACCTTTTTTTGTCTACCAGTAGAAAGTTCTACTAGTAGAAAGAAATGGCCTACCAGTAGAACTTCTACTGGAATAGGCCTGATGAAAGGCACAAAAAAATCTATCTGCAGAAGTTCTACCAGTAGAAATTCTACAGGATTAAAGAAACGCACGCAATAATAAAAATAACATAATAATAATAAGAATAATAACAATATCGATCGGGGTATGTCCGACTGTAGTCGCACTTACCCAGACACTTTTATCCAGACACTTTTATGGTGTCACTAAGTTGGCATGACATACCCCATGAATGGGGTATGTGCCCGGGGGTATATGTCCCAATGATATTGTAATAATAATAATGATAGATATACATGTAAGCCTGATAGTTATGATGCAGTGAATATGAAATGCCTAAATCTGAAGAGATCTACAGTAACTATGTATATATATAGACACATAATACATTTATTTACTAAAATTAATATGAATTAAATAAATATAGTTAAATATTTACATGTATGTAGATCTATGATGATGTGGGTCACCTTCCCTGGTGGATCAGCAGAAACCCATAAGAGACCCATTGGTTTCTGATGCCAGTAATTTGATGATCGTAGATCAATAATTTTACCAGAAGCTACTGCATGCGTGCAAGAGTACCGTAAACTTCTAATAGGGACATCCGGAGTTCCACGTTTAAACCCACGTTTATTTAATCGTGCCTCCGTACGACTAAATTCACGTTTATGAAAGGGAGCCTCATTATTTCATACCTCAGTGGATACCGGGTAATCACCATATACATATACAATTGATTCGTGTCATAGTACATGTAGTCATTAAATCTTTTTCATTCTTCAACGAAATGATAAAATCCAAAGTATGTCAAATTAACCCAAGTACTAACAAAGTTACCGGAGAAATGTACATGTATATAGTTTTTTCACAACTGTATAGCCCACCAAATTGACTTCCATGTGGATGTGTCAATATTTAAGCTCAACCTTAAAGTATACCAGGAGTATACCATTTTACTAACTACATTTAGTATTTTACTAAACTTCCATTATGGAGGAAAAAGTGGATGAAAGTTGTCAATTCCCCGAAATGTGTTTTTACTTAAAGGGTTTTACTGAACATTCACATAAATTCACTAAAATATTTTCACCAATTTGATTGAATTGGTTGAAATCAGATTTGTCGCCAAACAAAGACCGGCGATTCAAGGGAAATGAAACGTATAGGCATACACTTCATGAGAGTACTTAAGGAGAGTCCTATGCATAAATTATAGAAACAGTTATCAGGCAGATTTGATAAAATGGCCTCCAAAGTATAGAATTTGGCATTTTTCAACGAAAATGGAGGCCAATTTGACAGGAGAAAGGAAAAGCAAATTGTAAAAGAAAATCTTGAATTATTATCTTTCCCAGCCCCCCCCCCCCCTCCCAAATTTTCAGAAAGATTCACCCATAAACTTAAACGATAACAAAGTGGATGACGGCTAGATGCACGACGGACGAAACGCCAATAATGGGGGCAAAAAACATCGAATTGATAAAATGAAGAAATAGAATAAAGTATTTTGGGTTGTATATTTCATCCTCACCAGACAGTGATTAGCAGGGGCGGATTCAGGGGGGGGGGGGGGGGGCTATGGGGAACGCCCTCCCCCCCCTAGACCCTGAATTTTTTTCAAAATAATTATTTCTCCATTATGAACTCCAAAGGACCCCTAAAATACACACCAGGAGTGCTATAAATACTATGGATTTCCAGGATCCGCCCCTGGTGGTTAGTGACATGTATGTTATACATAATAGAATGAAGAATTGTAATGTTTGATTCATCAGATGTTGAGACCCACATGTAATTTACAACACGTTCTGATATGTATTTCACGATGAGCGTTAAGAAAACAATACATATATTATTAGCTTACATTTTTTTTATTTTTTATTTACCGTATATTATAGTGCTGATTCCATGTACGACATGCTCATAAGCACTGAACAATAATATATCAATAGATATAACAATAATATAATATATACTGACATATAACAGGTATGAGTTGACTAGAAATTTAGAAAGAGTTGACTAGAAGATAATGAAATATTTGTGGATGGATACTGGATACTGGATACTGGATAGGCTAGTCAGAATATTCTAGCTGGAACAGGTGGGTCTTAAGGGCCCGTTTGAAAGAGTTCAGTTCAGTTATGTTCTTTATGTCATCTGGTAGGGCGTTCCATAATCTGGGGGCTGCGACACGGAATGATCGATCCCCGCATGTTACGGTTCTTGAGCGAGGTACGGCCAGTCGGAGACTGCTCTGAGAGCGTAGAGATCTGGATGGTGCATAGAGCTTGACCATATCCTTGATGTAGGATGGTGAATTGCCATGCAGAGCTCGATGAGTATGTGTCAGGATTTTATGCTCAATCCTGCGGTGGATAGGAAGCCAATGCAGTTGTCTAAGGACCGGCGTTATGTGATCCCTAGTTCGTGTGCGAGATATGATCCTGGCTGCCTTGTTCTGTATACGCTGCATGCGCTGCAGTGTTGCACGTGGTAACCCATGCAACACAGCGTTACAGTAGTAGCCTGGAAGTAATGAGCCCGTACACAAGCGATTTGGTAGCTTCAGGTGTTAAGGACCGGCGCATTCGTCCGATGTTTCGAAGATGAAAATAGCAGGACTTGGCGACACTGTTCACACGAGGCACCATGGAGAGACATCGATCCATGACAACACCCAAGTTGCGTACAGAAGTAGAGGATGCTATCTCTGTGCCACATACATTAACAGACAGCGCTGTAGGGTTTTTGTAGCTTCGCGGTGTAAAGAAGATTACCTCTGTCTTTTCAGCATTGAGTTTTAGTAGGTTCGTCTTCATCCAAACGGCAATGTCTTCCAAGCATGCTTCCAACTTCTTGATTGCTTCACTGCGACCGAAGTCGTCCTTCTGCTTGAACATGACATACACTTGCGTGTCGTCAGCGTACATGTGAAACTTTATCCCATGGCGACGTATGAGGTCTCCCAGTGTCTTAGTGTACATGATGTACTTTTTGGGCCCTAGGACCGACCCTTGTGGAACGCCATATTCAAGAGGTGATGGAACGGATGACTCATTGTTGATAATGATAGACTGATATCGGTCTGTTAGATAAGAAGTGAGCCACTTGTGTGCGATGCCAGTCACGCCATACACATCCCGAATACGGCCGAGGAGGATGTCATGGTCCAACGTATCGAACGCGGCCGAAAGATCCAAAAGGACAAGGACAGCCACATGACCAGTGTCAAGTGCTTGAAGTATGTCTGATTGAACTCTCATCATGGCCGTTTCTGTCGAGTGAGCAGACGTGTAGGCACTTTGGAAGCCTTCCCTCAGTGAGTTTGAATCAATGTGTTTATCCAATCTGTTGGCAACGACCTTTTCAAGGATTTTCACCAAGAAACTGAGGTTGGACACTGGTCGATAATTTTTCAGTGTGTTGGCATCCAGTCCAGCCTTCTTAAGGAGAGGCCGTACGTGTGCCAGTTTCATGCTCTTGGGAACGCTTGCTTCCTGAAAGGACTTGTTGATGATAGCAGTGAACAATGGTAGAAGTTGGTCCAGGCACTTTTGCAACAGCCACGTAGGAAGAGGATCAAGTTCACATGACTTGTTCCCACTGGATGTAATGATCTTTCGTATCTCATCCTCTGATGCTGGTTCGAATGAAGCAAGTAGAGGGACGTCGGTCACTGTCCCATCTACGTCGGACAGGGGTATAGTTTCAGAGGTACTCAGTTCAGTGTCGAAACTCCCCCGGATCTTCGATATTTTCTCAGTGAAGAAGGCACTGAACCGTTCGGCGAGTTCCTTTGGTTCTTCGTGTTCTGGCAATGCCATGGATGTGGGGAGACCAAGGAGATGCCGTGCAATCTTATGGATGGCTTTCAGGTCAGTTCCACTCTCAACTATCTTATCGTGATAGTACTTCTGCCTGGTTTCAATCAGCAGTTTAGTAAAAGTCTTGCATTGTTCTCTGTAGATCTGGTGGTTTATTTCGAGTCGGTCCTTCCTCCATTTACGTTCCAGGCGCCGTCGTTCTCTCTTGGCATTCCGGAGATCATCATTGAACCATGGAGCGTTTGGTCTCAGTGTAATGGTCTTGTGGCAGACAGGAGCATGCTGATTGATTAGTTCGTTGATGCCGTTATTATATGCCTCAACGAGCTGCTCGACTGTGCCTTCAGTGGAATTGAGCCTCGGTGACAGTTCAATGTCAGACTTGAAGGATTCAACATCTATTGCACGCAGCTTCCTGTAAGACACAGATCGTCGTACAGGTGCCGGCTTAGTCAGAGTTGTGCAAAAGTTGATAGCCATGTGGTCGCCAGACAGGTTACCGTCTGAGTCACAAAGAGCTGGGTCTGCGATAGAGAGGTCTGATGTCAGAGTGCTTGTGTCTTTCGTGATCAAGACGTCAAGCGTATGTCCCTTCTTATGAGTCGGGCCTCGGACATGTTGTTTCATTCCGCATGCCTCGAGTCCTTTAGTGAAACGAAGGGCATCGTGGTTTTCAGGGTCGTCGAGATGGAAATTTAAGTCCCCAACAAGAATAGTCTCAGATGGATTCAAGCTGTGTTTCTCGATGTATGACGGCCATTCCTCAAAGAACACACTATTTCGGAGGCCATTTGATGCCGATGGTGGCGGACGGTACACCACTGAGAGGAACACAGTTTGGCACGCATTATCCAATCTGCAGTCCATGTATTCAAAATGGGTATATGACTGGCTGGTGGTAGAGTCCAGCAGTTCCAGTGAAAGTGAGGACTTGTACATCACAGCAACTCCACCCCCAGTTTTATCGTTGAGTCTAGGTACGTGCTTGATGTCATATCCGGGAGGAACAAGTTCGCCTAGGCACTGCGAATCCATTGATGTTCCCAACCATGTCTCAGTGAGCGCGATGACATCATAGTCGTTGGATGTAACATAGTCCGCCAATGATAATGTCTTGTTTTTCACAGAACGTACATTTAGGCAGCACACACTCAGTGTTTTTGTTTGCGTTACTGGAACATCAGTTGAGTTAGTCAGTTGTATCTTCTTCAGACAACCTGAATCCCGACCATTCCGCGTATGTTTGATGGTATCTCGGGCTCGAGTGGTGCAGATGGAGGGAATTTGTTTGGTGGTCACAAATTCACCCAGGCTGTTTTTGAGATAGTCCCTTGTTATTTTCTGAACAGTCAATGAAGGCAACAATGGTAGAGAGCTTATCCTAAGCCGTTTTAGATTAGTCCAAGCGTCAGGTTTAATCCATCTCACTGCATTGCTGCTCAAATTCAGTAACTCCAAACTGGTATACTTCAATAGATTAGCCATCATGGTCCAATGAATATCATATCCAATAAAGTCTCTATCTTCATAAAGATTCCTCAGAATTCCAGATAACAGATTCGAGATGTGTGATGATATACACATCAAACTGTTCTCCAGAAGATGAGTGAGATGTTGGTGTGACACACAATGTCCTGCGAACTGTCAAGACTGTCAAAAATCGAATAATACTGGAGACAATACACAGTTGCTGCACTCAGTTTCGAGTTATTTTATTCGAGTTATATTATTTATTCGAGTTACATTATATTATTAGAATGTACAGCTGGAATTATATAAATATAAATATTTCGCAGAGTACACATGTTATAATGAAATGAACAGAACTGTAGAAAGACACTTCTTCGGAGTATAGATTGATTATGTTCACCATAAAGGATATTCTGATGTATATTTATGCACACGACAAGTAATGAATGCAATCGAAGAAACTTCACTAGTATGTGAATGTGAAAATGAACGACCCCCTAAACGTGGATTTAGTCGTACGTAGACACGAATAAATATACGTGGGTTTAAACGTGAAACTCCGGATGTCCCTAATAAACGTGGTGGCGTTTATTGATTTCACTTGCCGTCCAGATTATGCGCCTAATAAAGACCTGCGTTCATTAGAGGCCCTCTGTTTATCAAAAGTTTTGCCGTACACCGTACATGAACTTTAACGTGAAATAGATCCGCTAAACCCAGAGTTTACCGTAGACCACGAACGCTAACGTTATGGCGCTTGACGGAGAAGAACGGAAAGTTATGACGTAATGCACACACTTTTGACTTTTACGTTACCGTTCGATATAGCGTAAGCGATGCTAAAGGTCCCTATTAATATACCACTCATACACATGTTTCAAGTGATGGGGCTGTGTGTTTTTCTATATTTTGAGCTATTTTTGTTAATTGTGCATCACTGTATGGGAACTGTTCCGTGCGAAACTATTTGTAAAGATATGACTATCGTCCGCTCTTCGGGATCCTCGAGGATAGTCCTCTCACCGCGAGTCCTTGCGGACGCGCATCCGCTATTCCGGATCCTTGCGGCGGCGCCGCTCACCGGAGGTCACTGCGGACACGGTAACCACTCTAGCATTAACGGTAACCAGGTAACAACCCACCCGACACTCCCAGGCCTACGGACACTGTTCAGAAACTGGTTCATCACCACGGTGTTAGTTGGAGGGGCCTGGCGAGCCGCGGTCTGCCTCGGGGACGGAACCCCGTACAGGCCGACATGCTGGCCAGAGCCTATGTCACACGTCCCGGGAAGGGAGAGAACTGGCGATCCACAGGGCTCGCGCCCCCGAGTCAGCAACTTGTCTCTCCCAGCCCGGGCCTCCCCATGGAAATCGTCCCCAGGGCTCTAAGAGCCCACTACTCTTGACCAGGGAACGCAAAGCTCATGGTGAGCCCTGCGTGCGTCCTAGGCACTCTCTCTTGGACAATCTCCTCGATCGAGTAGCTTCCAGTGTATATATAATACACCACAAGCTGTAGGACGCACGCGAGGTATAATCAAACCATTGTTATAGTTTACTGGAGCGTAAATTACAATGCGTTGCCGTGGCAACGCACGCTCGAACGGAGCGGTCAAAACAAGGCCAAGAACGAAAAGGCCACATAAATGGCATGTAGGTATGTTTACAATCACCTGCCGCGTGCTTAGGGCAAAATCGCCACATATTTTTAAAATCGGATTTTCAATGTCAAATTCAGACAAATTCGTGTGCGCATTGGACCTTTTGCACTGTACAGCTGCTCTGATAACAGCTTTTGATCACTTTCAACCGGAAAACAAGAACCGACTATATCCTAATTTAATGTTTTGGAATTCATGACGGGTGCCAGATATGGGGCAGGAAATGCTCACTCTTTCCGGAACACCTGAATTCACCTCCTAGTGGCCAAATAATGGAGGTTGCATACACTTTTATCGATGTTGGTTAGCACTGGACTTTAAGAATGGATAAAGGAGTCTGTTTTGTTCACTCGGAATACTTTGTACATGTACTTGGGTATATTGGTACCATGTTTATTGCTCGATATGTACAAATTGGCCTTGAAGACAAAATTTACGCTTGTAGATCATTGTAGGTGCAGCCTGGGTTTGTAGAGTATTATATAAGTATTATAAAACCCAGAGTATAGTGTAGAGTATTATATAACCCATATTTTGGTGGTAGTCTCAAGGTCACGTCCACACTGAATAGTGTAAATTGTTTTGTGGCCTATTAAGGTAGACCGCTCCAGACAGTGAGGGTAGGGGGTCAAAGCGTTTTTTAATATAAACAACTGTATCAACATAATCTAGAGCTTCAAAATGATATATTTTATAGAGTGACTGTTCAGCATCCTAAAACTGAAAAGAAACTAGGGGGTCACCGTATCCGTTCGCATGGAAAACACGATGCAAGATGTGAATATGGACACAAAAATGTGCCAAAATGCCATAATTTATGTCATTTTAGGTAAATGTGTGTGATTTTGATCGAATATGTAGGAGAAACGAGCACGGTGACCCCCTATTTTCTTTTCAGTATTAGGATGCTGATCATTTACTCTATAAAATATGTCATTTTGAAGAGATAATATTCAAGAAACGACTTTTAAATTTTGACTCTTCGTTACCTCACTGTTTGTAGCGGACTACGTTAATTGACCCCCAGGTGATCTATATGACGTTATATGACGTTTATAGGCTATATGACGTTTGTAGGGCAAAACAAGTATTATGGTTCTGGTCTATATTGAGTCAACGAAAAAGTGATGCGGTGACGCGATTTTCTTTTTTCTGTTTTATGCCATAAAATTGGCTGCTGGTGAATAATCCGGTCAAATGTGAACCATTCGGCCAAACATTTCCCCTAAAACTGGGGAAATGGGCCGGTAAGCTAAAAATAAAATACCAAAAGAATTACTGCAGAATTTGTTTCGTCAGCGTAACGAAAAAAAGCTATATTGAAATTAAATAATTTCCTACAAACGAGTTCTGATCATTAGCGCGAATGTGTAACTTCCCCTGGTACAAATGTTTCACATCTACAAATGTTTCATACGTTTCAGAATAAAGTGCGTGACGTCATTTCTGGGTTTTCCCGAAAAAAATTAATGGTTTTTTTTGTGACGGCCATCTTGCTTTTCCGATTTGGCTGAATGTATGTGTACAGAAAGTTCCGTGATGATATCTTGGTACGTTTCGGAATAAAGTGCGGGACGTCGTTTTACCGAGAAAAATTTTTTCTCCTTTGTGGCGGCCATCTTGTTTTTCCGATATGGCTGAAATTCAATAGCACCCTAGGCTACCTTAGGGCCCGGTGTATGTGTACAAAAGGTTTTGCGATGATATCATGGTACGTTTCGGAATAAAGTGCGTGATGTCGTTTGTGAATGGCGCAAGGGAATCCGCACAAAAAAAACATGCCCCCCCCCCCCCTCCGGGGGACATATGTAATGTGAAGTATTCTTGAATTTTCTATCAAAGAATGGACTCTTCACAACAACCCTGTCCGAGAATGAAAAATTCTCAACAAATTTTGTTCGTATCAGGAGAATCGTATCTGCTTTTTTCGTCTGATAAGAGTCTATAACTTTTTTTGTTACAAACTCTGATTATAATTGTCAAATTATCGATCGAATCCCCTGATTTCACGTGCTGCCTTGCAAATATCTTTACTAATTGAGAACTGGCGTGTGCTAGTAAATGAGTTTGAATCGTTGTGGTGTGGTGTGGCCTTTCTGCCTTGCAAGTGTCCCTGTTATTTTAGACTATACTAGATAACACTCTATAAAAGGGCCTATGTTTTATATAAATAGTATCAAACAACTAATCTGCTTGATCTCCTAAATTATTGAAAAGCATATTGCAAAAATCATCACTGAGCCCTAGATAACAACCAAAGTGACAGAAAAAGAGACACATGATAAGGATAATAATCCTGACCTGCGATCACATGCATGTACAATTTCTTTCTGTTATACCACTGACAATGACATCACTATCGAAGAAAGTTTGTGTCATCACAGGTAATATAATTTGCAAATTGTAATATTTTACATATCTAACATATATGCCAAACTATGATACTTGCTGGAATGAGTATCTGCACTTCCAGGGTCGAGCTCTGGTATCGGGGCCGCCACTGCCATTGAGCTCGCCAAGCATGGAGCCCGCATCATGCTACATGGTCGTAACGAGGAGGCGCTCCGTAAAGTCTCGGATCAGTGTGTGGCCCAGGGACTGTCCCCGGAAGATGTAAGTAGTCATATAGCCCCAATAGGGGTGAGGTCGACAATAAGATCTGAAACAGTATCGAGTGTCAGATATTCGAAAAACTATGGTGTACATTTAATTTCTTGTATTCACTGAGCCCTATTCCGGGTCTCCGCAGGTGAGTTTCGTGACAGGAGATATCAAGGACGATGCCACACTGACTCGCATCCGGGATGCTACAATGGACGCGTTCGGCACCGTGGATGTCCTGGTAATGTTCGCTTCTAGAAGCGGTTGTATTCTGAACACATTTCATCCAATATTAGGCAATCAGTCAGGGTTCACTTCACTTAGGAGGCTATAACTTTGAAATTCGGTGTGACACATGCGACACATCGCGTTTGATTTTGGTAGGCCTGAGTAGGTGAGTAGGCCTATATACTCTTCCTGAAGAATACAGTCTTGAGATGAAATGGCCAGGTTACTCATTTCTTGACGGTATTATGCTCGAAGAGGAAATGCAAATGGGTATTGAGAAAAAAAGTCGCTATATTTATCACTAGTCCATCGGGTCAAAATAACAGAAAATCACATTTTTCATGTCATATATTGATTATTCTTGCTTTTCACGCGATAGAATATTTTACTAGAACATAATTTGGAAATATTATTTAGAAGTAGGCGCTGAAATATGGCAACTTTATGATTTATTTTAATCGGCCTTGCCTATCGTACGCTGAGCTCTTCGAGCATCAATAAACTGTGACCTTGAGATTGGTATTAAGGGTCAGCACGAGTAAGGTTTGCTTTACCAGTTGTAGTGTACTTCAGAGTTCAAATCTGAAATTTTATGGCATATACCAGGAAGCTGCATTGCTACTTTTGATAGATTCTAAGAAATTTGCAGTTTGGAATTAAGTAGAACACTACTGGCATTCAATTCTTTACTTCTGTTGACCTTTGATGGTCTAAAAAGCTTGCTGTCGTTTTTTTCCTCCCGGTGTGGTTTCCCGTGCACACAGTTCAATAACGCTGGGTTCAGTGACCCGAGAGACGTTGCCATACACCGCGGAGGGTGTGTCGAAGTCCTGGACGACATGTACAAACTGTACATCAGGGCGCCCTACCTGCTCGTACAGTTGTTCATTCCAGCACTGACCGAGAGTAAAGGTAGACTACATCTGACATGACTCTTCTCTTGGCGGTGGCGATCTATAGATGCTGTTGGAAGTTACAGTGAAATTGCTACAGAACATATTAGAAATAACACGCGGTTGATAACAGTTGTTTCTACATACAGGTGTTATCATCAACTGCTCAAGTGGTTACTCAAGATTACCGGTTTGTTCACATTATTATGCCTAGAGAAATCCTCTTCCGTACTAGAGCGATATTCATAATATATTTATAATGCAGACCCAATGTATATGGATGATTTACATTACTGAAAAAGGAAAGTACACGTTTCAAGTGGAATTCAGTCACGAAACCAATACAAAATGCTTGAAAACAAATATCCGCATCATGAGGAATTCAGAGAACATGTTTTATTCAAGAACGATAGCAAAACTCGTCAATTTGGTCAGCGGCTTTTGATAAATCGTATCAATTCATACCTAGATCTAGTTTACATGTATATGGGAAGGGATACACTAGTTATCATTAAATCGTATCAATTCATACTTAGATCTAGTATACATGTATATGGGAGGGGATACACTAGTTATCATTTGTGTGCAGGACCCCAACTTCACTGGTTATTCTACAGCCAAGGCGGGAATGGATCATCTAACAAAAGTCTTAGCCTTGTGTGAGTACAGACAAAATATAGTGCCTATATTTGAGGCGTTTTAAGAAATGATATGAATGCAGGCGAAAGTGTAAAACTTACAGTCATTACGATCAATCATTTGTGTTGCAGCTCTAGGGGTGAGAGGTATACGTGTCAACGGTATCAAGTAAGTGGCAATAGTAAGAACGTGTACTCCGGTACGTTTGCAATTGATGAAACGCCTTCATTACAAACAGCTGCTTGAATACCACAAGAGGCAAAAGAAATAAATGTTGTTCACTTTCGAAAAATAACTGTTGATCCTATTTCACAGTCCTGGTGCAGTTCCAACCGAAATATTCAATAGAAGATTTGGCGACGGTTTCAACGAAACGGTGGGTGACAGGCACAGAACCCTCCTCTCAACAGACATGTTTACAGAGCCATATTATTATGTAGTGAATCTGAGTTTTAACTCGTTCTCCAGTAGGTTTCTTCTGTACGAATGTGTGTAAGTACTAAGACAGTGGTCAGTACAAAATACTATATGTCTCGGTCTATATTGCTACCACCAAAAGGGGATGCCGGTAATGGCACAGCTGTCTCCATTGAGTAGAGAGCTGGCAACGGTCGAGGACATCGCGAATATCGTGGCGTTCCTGGCGTCAGACCGTGCTTCGGCTATCACGGGAGAAAGCGTCGTGTGTGACCGGGGCATAACTCTCGTACATCCCATCATGGACCTCCAGTAGGAAACCATCGTCTCGACCTTCAGTGCGAAATTTCTGAGTGATCTCACGAAGAGAAGAGTGCATCCTTTTGGGTTTTCCAGTCAAAATATAAATCCGTGTAATACAAATACGATCCGTGTCATAATTCATGTACTAAGGCGTATACTGTCAAAATAACATATTGTGTTCCAATAAACGAATGCTTCTTTGTAAACATCGTTGATTATTTCTTACCAAGGACGACCTATCGTCGTCCACATTTATATCACTTTTTTTAAAGCAGCTGCCTTCGAAACCAGTCAATATTTTTTGAAAACCATATTTCATATTAAACATGCTGAACTAACTGAATGAAACATACTCACATCAAATGTAATGAAACTAAACAGTCCTCAGGGAAATTTTGCTCATTTGAACAGGCGGTTCTCGCGTAAATACAGGAACTGTATCCATCACACGCAGATGTAAACAAAGCATAGAAATGCGAGATAGACTGACAATTCCACGCACATTATGGTATATCACTGATTTTTTTTCTCATAACTACACTATATATGCACATACGAAATGGAAAATGTACTCGATATGGACTTTTAAGCGCGATTTGAGCATTTGTTTACATTCGGGTTTGATGGATACACTTCGTTTGTTTATTTACAAAACCGGTGCAAAATGGGCACTAAAACGGATGAAAAGACATCTCGGACGGATTGTAATCGTCAAAATCATTGAGCACACCCTTTGTTATATTGCATTAGATGTGTTTAACAAAGAATTGGTTTTGAAAAAAATATTGCATACATTCGAAGGCAGCAGCTTTAAAGTTTGCAGCCGCATTCTTTTGAATTTTTACACAAAAGTAATAGAAAAATAACTCAGAGGGAGATATTCTTTTTATTTTTCTCAACTTTTTTCGACTTCCTTGAACGACCGACTTTGGACTGGTGGTCAAGATTTTTTCAAAATATATTCAATATATATTTTTTCTTTGTGATTTCGTACTGCAAAGCAGCCACTACAAAATATCTTTAAGATGTATAAAAGTAGAAAGCCTTAGTTCGCTATGAACGATGGAAATGTATGATTCAAATTGGTCAAAAAGGCCAAAATTTTCCTTTCGATCCTATATTCAGAATCTTTTCAATAACCGTTCCCCTAGTTTCACATATGGGTGACATTTGGGCTGTTGTATAAAGATGGAATGTCTTGAATCGATTGAAAGGCCCGAAAAATGAAACCACAAGGCACAGTCCAAAGTTTTAACCAATTAGCGCCATTAATTTACACTGGACCGAGTGGTTCTCGAAAGTATATGCAAAATACTGGTTGCCTTCCACATACATATGAACACGTTTATGGTCTATTTGTGAAGGTATAATACATATAATATATTCGTATAAATCATAACACGCTTGTTAATTTTCCTTTCACGTGGGACTACGATTTTTACGATCGCTGTATTAAAACGGTGTGCATTCCGATTGCATTTGGTGCAACCACTGCCCAGTCCTCTAAATTGCGTCGCCACAAGCGGAACTACTATTTCGTTCTGTGATACAATAGTACGGCGGCAGGTTATGGACCGTTATCGTTTTCCTTATATGGTCAAAATGGAGCATCAAAGTACTATATTATATATTAAAAATCACAGTTTCTGCTCAAAATGCACAGGTAATGATGTAGGAAGGCTCTTTTTGAGTTCGTATGCTTGTAGGACAACCATTTCCTTTCCTATATGTAAGTTTCCAAGATGAAATAAGTGTCCACTGGACGGAAGCACAACTGAGTAAATCAGCCCTTTATTTGGCTTTGTTTGTCGAGGTATTCGCCAGGTGTCAGTCGAATGCTCATAGCGAACGATCTATTCCTGCAACATATGCTCATTTTTTTTACAACTCTTAGAAGTCATATACAAGACTTTCACATACTGAATTTATTCGGAGATAGAAACAATTTTAGCAAGGATTTTCCAGCAAAACATTACAATGGAAGTGTATGTAAATCTTAAAGGTGTCGAGTTACCTGCAGGTCGCACAATCAGGTGTACGGAGCCCCTAAGGGGACACCTGTGAGTGAAACAAGATTTACAGTCCTTCGCAATCTTTTCGCGTTCGAACTACATATACAGTATGAGCTCTGTCTGCTGTCGATTTGTATGCATAGGTTAATTTACAAATTTCAGTTTGGACGTGACCTTATGCTAATCAAACATATCATATCAGGTTAAGTTGAAGTCATCGAAATATGTATCATATATTATTTCTTATATGCTCTTGATACCGACCCAAGCCGTTTCTACAAATTCATAGTACAAATTCATAGTGGCCAATATCTACTATACGTTTCAGGCCCTTTAGGACAACGATTCGAATTTTTTTTAGCGATTCAAGGCATTAGATTTTTATACACAAAATAAACTGTTCACAATGTCCTGCAAATATTAAAGTGGAGAGAAACCGAAGGTATTGAATAGATTTTGAGCAAACTGCCAAAATGTGGAAATTTGATCTTTGTTGGCCTTTTGAGCATACAAGTTGGTTTATTAGAAAGTCATTCATGCGAAATCAGGGAAAAGGCTACTGAATATATTTTGATAAAATAGTCGCCAAAATACCAAATTGGTCGCTTTCTCTCAAAAATGGCCACCATTTTGAAAAAGTAATGTAAATTGACAAAAATACCTCCCTCTTAGAATATTTATTTTTTTATAAAGGTATTTTTAGGATAAACCCCAGAAATATTAGACTCTAAACTTTAAACATATATACAAATATGCACGATGGATGGGCGACGGACGCAACACGTCATGGCATTTGAATTATATATAATTGGTAACCTGATTTCTGTTGAATTGGTGACAAGATTTCTGCGAAAATTTCAAGTTTATTCGTTGAACAACTGACAAGAACGTATGTGAATAGCATTATAATAGCATTATAGTTATTATCTACTATTAATATGCTTTCATATTTGTCCACTTAGGATTCCATCAACTTAAATGGAGATGTTGTATTTTGGATTACACCTACTGGATAGAATGTGATCCACAAACCGATCCTCAAAGATAAGATAAGATCCTCAAGATAAGATATAGGGTATGACAAGTTAACACATTCCATATATCTCAATTCGAGACGCTTCCACTAATGTATACCCCACTCTGAACACATACAAGTTTTTAGATACCTTGACTGACACTCACAAGTCATGCACGTGATATTTTATCGATCATAACATTGTGGTTATTCAAGTGGGCCGATATCATCTTACCAGCAGCGAATTCACCAACAGCATTATAATGAAACGATTTTTGACCATGCTGTACATGTAACACTGTTTCATCGCAGTGAGATTACAGTCGATATGCCCAGTCTCGTATCTAAGAAAGACTAACAATCGTAGTTAGTTCAACCTCAAGATCACATGCAATTGTTCAACACATGCATGAGATTTTGTTCTTCCAAAATCAATGGGCGTCGTCCTCCAGAGTGTCATGTAGAGTGTATGAGATGAATCAAGCCAATAGACTGCAGTCTTTTGAAACCAATCCCCAACATCAAAATGGTCCTATACGAAACAGATTATCACCTACGAAAGTTGTTTTTGCACGTGATATAACCTTTTCGGTAAATTTATCAGAACAATAATTGCCTTGAAGTCCTCACTCTTATCGAGTAATTGTGTGAGTTTGACAGCCATTGAACATTTTATTCGACAATATATAAGTTCATTTAATGTATTCATATGACCAAAGTATGAAAAACCAAATCCAAAATATGAAATTCAAACAGTTAATGTAAATGTACATGTACATTCAACGTTAAAACTTATGGAACCAACAACCAACATATAGATCTACTCCCAATTAATCTCCACATTTTGAGCTGCATGACCATCTTGACATTTCGCTGTCAATAAAACTCCAATTTAGGGTGACTAATGGAAACAATATTTGACTGATTGCCGGCTAAAATTGGGCGTTTTCCGTAGAAAATATTGCAGCCATTTTGAATAAAGTTTAAGAAACACAGATGATTTCCAGATGAATTGAACTTTAAAGCTATGAACACTTTCAAAATTGACAAAATGTATTCATTCTGTGGTAGCTTTATTCCGTCTTTAGAATGAGAAATCGTAAAACATTTGGGCCTGAAAATGTCTATTACATGCCTATATCGAGTTGCCAAATCAAGATTCAAATTCGGGCCAATCCATCTCGCATCAATTTTTCCTCAAAGCGGCCTGCCTTGCGGGCGAGTTCTACACACAGTCTCATGACATCATTGGTATTTGTCTAGATACTGTGGCAACCGGCAATGTAGGCAGGCCGAACATTCTCTATCCACTGTTTTCATGCACGATTCGAACTGTGCTTATTTCCTATATATTCCGGGCTATCTCGAGATGTACTTTCAAGTTGCGTAACAAACAAGAATGCTAAAATTGGCTGATTTTAAAATTGATTCCAACTTTAATTGACATGTGTGATGGTGATGCTATTGACCACGATATTGTGTATAGTGCTACTGAATCAGTTTGTATCCACATGTATATTGTGTATAGTGCTACTGAATCAGTTTATATCCACATGTATATTGTGTAGAGTGCTAGTGAATCAGTTTGTATCCAGATGTATATAGTGTATAATGCTACCAAATCAGTTTATATCCACATGTATATTGTGTATAGTGCTACTGAATCAGTTTGTATCCACATGTATATTGTGTATAGTGCTACTGAAACAGTTTGTATCCACGTGTATATTGTGTAAAGTGCTACTGAATCAGTTTGTATACACATGTATATTGTGTATAGTGCTACTGAATCAGTTTGTATACACATGTATATTGTGTATAGTGCTACTGAATCAGTTTATATCCACATGTATATTGTGTATAGTGCTACTGAATCAGTTTGTATCCACATGTATATTGTGTAAAGTGCTACCAAATCAGTTTATATCCACATGTATATTGTGTATAATTCTACTGAATCAGTTGTATCCACATGTATATTGTGTAAAGTGCTACCAAATCAGTTTATATCCACATGTATATTGTGTATAGTGCTACTGAATCAGTTTGTATCCACATGTATATTGTGTATAATTCTACTGAATCAATTTGTATCCACATGTATATTGTGTATATTGCTACTGAATCAGTTTGTATCCACATGTATTTAGTGTATAGTGCTACTGAATCACTTTGTATCCACATGTATATTGTGTATAGTGCTACTGGATCAGTTTGTATCTGCATGTATATTTTGTATAATGCTATGCAATAAAATATCAGGGTGCTAAGATGTGAAATTGTTTACCACATCATATCAAGGAAGCAAGTACTGCTGAACGGATGGCATGGTGTTAACTGTTCATGTGAAAATTGTGATGCATGTAAATGTTATGATTTAAGATGTGATTATATGGATATATGTGATTTGGGGTAAAATCATTTCATATGACATCGTTTGTTTTGTGTGTGTCTGTTTCTCATTTTTTCATCTGTTTACATCTCAGTACCACAGTATCATTGTCGGATAATATTACTCATGTACTAATGATTGCTTTTAACTGTAATCCGACGTTAAATAAATGTTTCTTACTTTTTCTTATCTTATCTTATCTTATCTCGCTGACCGCAAGTCCGAAGTTACTTGGCCGTGCAAGGTCAAAACAACCAACAGATTTATCTTGCTTCACTCGCATACAGGGTCACTTCATATAGCACGTTAACGGGTTGTTCACAATCATGGTCCGACTGAATTTCTTATTGTCGCAAAACAGCATGAGTAAAAAGCAAAATCACTATATATTTTCACGAGAAATATGTTCCCAAATATCGTTTTATTTATATGCCCTAATTTTACGATTAAAATGTAATATATGTATATATGAATAACTATTTTCTTATTATGTTGGTCCGACTAAAGTTCTCATTGTCGCAAAAACATGAATGAAAAGCAAACTCTCTATATATGTTCACAAATAATATTGTAACGGTTTTGGGGTGTTCCCAAAAGCTCCCCAAGGTAATTCGTGTATATTTTGTGATATTACGGTTGAATAACGGTTTATTAAAGAGTATATGTGTTTAAAGATTCATACGGTTACATATTCATGATTTTAGAAAGGTGTTCCGCCTTGTAACTTAGAATAATTCAATGTTGGTAAAGCCGGTAACGAAACCGGAACCGGAGACGGAGTCGGAACAATTGAGTACAAAAACGTAATGACGTTATTTCCGGAAGGTCATGTGATCAACCTCGTTTTCGGTTTAAAAGGTGACGTGTCAGCCACTGATTGGTTCTAGCATGTTTTTAGAAAATCCGGAAAAATCAGTGTTTTGGCGGACTATGACGTCACAATAGGTTGGTCACGTGATGTGGGTCTCAGGTCTATAAAAGCCCCCGCTTCGGCGGGAACGGCGGAGTTGGTGTCCAGACGTCGACCTGTGCAGACCCCTTCTCCCATAGCAGAGTAATCCCTTGCTCCGGCTCGAGTCATGCAGATGATTACAGTTTATGTCTTCCGACTGTACACTTAGAAAAATAAATCTGAAAACCTATTCCGGGTTGTTTTTCCGTGTTCGTTAGGGAACTTTATGATAAAGTTATGATAAAGTTAAAAGTAAACGGAAAAAGAAAGTAATACGGAGAAGAAGGGAGACAAGTTAACGGTCGGTTAAGACAAAGTTTGTGACGACGTCTGAGGGTGATCCAGAACCCAGATCACCGGAGAAGAAGACGGAGACGGAAACGGAGGTGGAAGCAGCGGACCCACTGCGGAGGCGGTACCTGACGGAGCGGTTGCGGAGACAGGAGCAGTTGCAGTATCAGAGGCGGAGACGCTTCTAGAATCTCCATTTCAGGTGCAGTTGCGGTTGCAGTGGAGACAGTAGCAACGGAGCGGATGCAGAGGCAGTACCTAACGGAAAAGTTGCAGAGTCGGAGGCGGAGACGCTTCTAGATTCCTCATTTCAGGTGCAGCCGCAGTTGCAGAGAGGGACGGGAAACAACGGAGCAGTTGCGGAAACGGTGACCCGACAGAGCAAGTTGCAGTATCCGGAGGCGGAAACGCAGCCGGGCTTCTTACTCTCAGGTGCAGTAGCAGATTGCATTCGGGAAAAGCGGTTAAGAGGCCCATTCCAGACCACGCTACCAACCCTTAGAGACTTCTTGCCGTGATCAAAGCCGTACAAGCAGCAGTGTCCCCGGAATTTTCCGTTCCAGCTCCGGTTAACTAAAAACAGACTCAACCACCTTCTAAGAAAACCGCGTTATCCGGCCGTCACAGAGGGGGCAACCCCGTTACAATATGTTCTCAAATATCGTTCTATTTATATGCCCTAATTTTACGATGAAAATGTCTTATAATCATGTCTTATAATCATGTTGAAGACCTGTATATATTATATAAATATTATACTGTCCAATTGTGTTGAACACCCTGTACACACAAATGCAGTATATGATAGAAGAGACGGCTCTCAGACGCACGCGCTATCTGCAGTTGACTCGTCAATGATGGAAGGACGCGTAGCTTTAATCACGGGCGGGGCCGACGGACTTGGGAAAGCTTACGCCAAAATCCTTCTTGAAAATAAAAACAAGGTATATTTGCTATTATTTATATATAACAATACTCGTACACATGCTCAACTCTTCCTATTTCAATGAATATGAGTATACACATCAAGTCAAACCTCGAATACAACCCTAAGGTATCCATCGTCGACATTAACGAAGAATTGGGGAAATCGACACTAGAAGAGTTCGGGAAGGAATTTGGAAAAAACTCTGTGATATTCACTAACTGTGATGTCACTAATGATGAGAAACTGGAAGGTTAGTGTACATTCAGTGTCAGGCCCCGTGTCAAACTAGTTCCAAATGGAGTAATATAGATATACATAATATGTAAGCGTAAATGCAATGTGCCCTAATAGAAGAGCACCCCTCTTTTGTAGAAAAAAAATATACCGTGTTCCTCAGTTTACAACTGTCCTTATTTTGTTACAGCAAGGTCTTATATTGTTATAAACATGATATATCGGCTATATGTATCGAATCAACACGTAATAAACACTATATAAGTAATAAATTAATGATTTTGAATAATTTTCACGCGCCCTAATGGTGAAAGTTTTGCATTAGAGCGCCGCTCTTCTATTAGGACCAATACTGTTTTTGTCAATTTGTCGTGTGTTTTTTTTTCTTGAGGTAATTCACGTTTTCTTTCCTATATTTGGGGAATTCTAAATTGCTAAAAGATAAGTTATCAATCTCAACTCCAGGAAAGCATTTTATTCCTGATAGGTGTGTTCAAGAAAACACTGGAAGAGTTCGGGAGACTGGACATCGTTGTCAATAATGCTGGAATCATCCGGGAAGACATGATCAAGAGAATGTTTGAGACTAACGTGGTACGCATGTCTGATCTTGTGAGATCTTCCAATTATCTTCATTGTTCTTGCCGTAACAAAATTCCAAAGCGAATACATACAATTGTTCATAAATGTAGGGTGCGCTGCCCCTTAATATAACTTAAATAGCGTTATAAGTTGAGGCCCAGATAAGATGTGCCCTCGCCATTTGATCTGACAACCTTTTAATCCTTATTGAATATAGAAAAACGAGTAGTCTGACCTGTGGGCTCAACTTGAAACTGGACAGTTACGATAATAAAAGCACACACACGGTACCACATGTGTTCCGTCGCCATCATCTTCCATTTGTACCGAAAGTCGTACCGAGGGCCCACAACTGACCCCATTAGAAAGCCTCGCTTGACCTTCCGTTGAAGGTCAACATTTTTTCGGCCTACGGCACGATGTGTGGAAACGATATACTACCTACGCAACATATGTATCACAACATTGTACTTGTGTCATTGTACTTGTGCAACCACGATTTCACATCGTTTTCAGTATGCCACTATACAAGGAACTCGGCTTGGTATAAAATACATGGGAACGGATAACGGTGGCAAAGGCGGGATCATTGTCAATACAAGTTCGGCGGCTGGTGAGTCCATTCATGTATTCGTGCATTTTCCATCATATGATTTCTAAGAATCATGTGGAAAAATAGAACCTGATCGTGGCTTGCATAACTGCGCCTTGAGAACACACAGTTACAGTGTATTTCTCCAGGTAATTCCCCAGTCACCTAGAGAAGCAGACAGCAAAATCAGATAATATTAAGACGGAGATACGAAGCGATAATCAGGTCTACCTCCCTCCCCTCCCCCCGCAAGAAAGGGCTTTGTCCAGAACTCATATTTATTGAGTTCTGGACATGTACATGTAAAAAACAATGTATATAATTTCTGAATGGATTGCACTGAGCAGCTCACTAGCAACATCTTAAAGCAGAATACAAACATATACTGACGCTACATCGAAGGTCCAAGTTGAACATTCTTGCTACATAGTTGCCAACATTGAAGAGACTTTGTTAGAACAGAACATCTCGAGAATGTACGTATCAACATGTTGGCATTTATCATGGGTATTGCTCGGTTGTTGTCAGATATCTTAGTTAACATTCGATTGAATCCAAGTATTCACAGCTATGCTCATAGTTTGAGAATTTTTATGTAGATGAATAGGTTAGTTCTACAGCTTGTTCTAGTTGCACACCTATGGATGCATGTAGATACACACTGATTCAGTAGCACTATACATAATATCGTGGTCAGTAGCCTAATCATCACACATGTTGTGAATTAACGTTTGTGGACCTTCGATGAGAGGTAATGGGTACATGGCATTAGAATAACACACAATATTAATAGGGAATGCAACGTGATTGCAACTATGCTTTGAGACAAAATAACGCTGATGGAGGAAATGTGGCCAGAAAAGATGACGTCATCAAAGACCATAGATCAAGGGAAATGGGCATGTGACGTCCCGGTACATAGGATGTGATCTAACCAAGAGGTGCTTCCATGAGCATCACTGATTTAACTGTAAAGAGCGAGAACTTACGCAACGCAACCTTCCTCTGTCAATCAACACAAGGGATTGCATGGTCATGACTAAATCATATACATGTATGTATGAATGCCGACCGTGAGTTTGCCGAGTGTCTGGTTTTTGCTTGAGTCAGGTGCCGTTCTTAGTAAATTGTCAGAGATACTTTTGTTGACTCTAGTGAAGTGTTGACGGTAATTAGAAGTGAGTGTAGTTGTGTCAAACAAGGTCACATAGCTTGTATTTCTAACTGAGAGAACAGATTCCATGTAATATTATTGAAGAAGTATGAGAATTCTAATCAACTTGGTATACACAGGCCTTCTACAATGTTAAACTATCCACAGAGTATCTCGAGTCCCACTTCTACATCGTCGCACCAGCACAATAGGCCTATACCATACACATCTCGACATCACCGTGGGTATAATATTATATATGTGTGTCGCCCTGAACTCTCACCCTATTTTAAGGTGTTGTTCCCATCGACATGGCCCCCTGCTACTCCGCGACGAAACACGCGGTCAATGGTTTCTCGCGAGCTATGGGGGTAAGTTGAACAGCCATATATTCCGAACCCGTGTTAACCGTGCCTATAGTGCCGTTGGTGTTTCCCCCAAGGAGCAAATAATTTCCCTCACCAATAAACTTACCCTCAAAACGAAAATGCAGTAAAACATTACCCTTGCGGGAACATCCCCCCCCCCAGTTTAATATAATTGTCTCTCTGGGGACAACGTGAATTTTCCCATTACAAAACAGCAATTTCCCGTGCAACTAGAATGCTTCAGAAAACTTTGTTATAGGCTGTTTCCGAGGAGTTCCATGGTATCCGCATTGGTGTTGTCTGTCCCACGTTCACGGACACGAAGCTGCTACACTTCTCTGAGGAGGACCTGGCGGCCGGCTGTCTGTACGGACCGAACATTGCAGAGCGCGTGGTCGCCACGTTGGGGCCAGGTGGACCAGGCGGGGACGTAATTATCACGTCAGTATACTAGACCTATCAAACGTCACTAGATAGACTAGCTCGGATTTCTCAAACCTCTTTATAGTCCTTAGGCCATTTTCCAGGAGACCTCTAAAATAGGTTTTCGTCGCCAAATCGGGTATATTAGGTTTCTTGGTGTCATTCTGTAGGTTTTCATGTCAGGAAAAATATTAGACCGGGTAACCTTCTCAAAAAGTGTTCAAACAATGGAAAAAATGACTTTTTCCAAGATGGCCGCGTGTCTGATCGAAAAGTTTGTTTTTGTTTTTTCTCTGCTTCTAGACAAGGTAGAAGTGTAATCCTGGAACATTTATGCGTTATTTCAATTGAAAAACTACACTTTGACTGGTATTTGAACGTCAGAAATAGCTATTTGCGGAGGAAGTCCGCAAATGTAACTGCGTTATTCATTACCAGGTATTACCATTTAGAACAAAACAATTCCATGAATAAATCATCAACATATCAGTTTATGCACATTCAAATTATATGAAGAAAAGTGGAACAATGGTCATATAGATTATATGCTATCTACTTGCTGAACAAAGGTTGTCTTGTTTTTCTTTTCTACTTCATATTTAATACTGTATATGTGAAACAAATCAATTTGGCAATTGTTGTACAACATATATAACACATGTGGTTGAGTTCGATCATAGTCAACTTCCTCTCTAGATGTATCTGCAACAGTTTCATCCGAATGTGTGATTCATCAAGAAATCTTGAAATCAAGCCGAGAGTTGATCTTTGAGTCGGCCCAGCTGACTCCGTGTTCGGGTAAACAGATGGAATGAAACCGAACTTAGAGAATTTCAAGAAGTAAAGTCAACCAAAGTTGAACGTAGAATTGATTGGAAGACCAGTTGGGTAAAATAAAGCTAATAACGACAGAGATAGCTCAGAACCCAAGCTATCAACTGAACAACCAGATAAAGAGGAAGAGGTCGATAAGGAAAGCGGACTAAAACCCGAATGATTGGCGATCCTTACTTGGCGCAAGCAAGGAGTGACTGCAGACCACACCCGCTACCACCCGAGATGGCGTGCAGCCAGGGACGACGTCACCCGAAACAACCCAAAGCCAGAGTGCCGAAGTCATTCGAGACAAACTGCAGCCGGACTACAACGGGAGAACAAGAGTCTGCCGAGTGAGCATTCCAGCTGCAGAATCAGAGTCAGACGAGTGAGCATTCCAGCTGGAGAATCAGAGTTAGACGAGTGAGCATTCCAGCTGGAGAACCAGAGTCAGCCAAACGACCCCTACAGCCAGAGAGCCAGAGTCGGCCAAGTGACTATTCCAGATCTGATGGAGAACCAGAGTCAGCCGAGTGACCCCTGCATCCGGAGAACCAGAATCAGCCAAGCCATCCCTGCATCTGTAGAACTATAGTCAGCCGAGCAATCATTCCAGCCGGAAAACCGCAGTAAGCTGAACGACCCCTGCAGCCAGAGAACCAGAGTCAGCCGAGTGACCATTCCAGATGGAGAACCAGAGTCAGTCGAGCAGCTGAATGACCCTTGCACCCGGAGAACCAGAGTCAGCCGAGTGACCATTCCAGACGGAGAACCAGAGTCAGCAGAGCGGCCATTCTAGCCGGAGAACCAGAGTCAGATGAACGACCCCTGCAGTCAGAAACCAGAGTCAGCCGAGTGACCATTCCAGAAGGAGAGCCAGAGTCAGCCAAGCGGCCATTCAGGCCTGAGAACCAGAGTCAACCGAGCGACCCCTGCAGTCTGAGATGAGGCAAAGAGCCAAACTCATAGGCACCCGATACAAGGTTGGGGAGCGAACCTCAACCCAACGAACATATGCTACTACTATATCAACCCTAGAACCGTTACAATATATGTATTTGATGTTCATAAAACTGGACGCTTTCCAGTCGCCTACGACCACATCCGTGTATCCCCGTGATGCCCTGTCATTTCTGTTGCCCAAAATATATTATGTTAATTCAGACAAAATATCTTTTATCAAAATAGCACTGCTGCCCCAGTGTCTTTCATTAATGTCAGCAATAAAAGTTCCAAGCCTTAACTAATTTTATGCCATGCAGTAATACTTTCAACTACTAATATATTCACCAAATTATTTCTTACCCGATAATTCAGCTTATCTAATTCCCAACAATACAAGTGATTTCTTTATCTACATTCACTGAAAATGAATATGATTCAACTGTTGTAATAAGTTAGTGATATTAACTAATTAATATTATTACTGCAGATATAATATATATACTGGAAAAAAAGACTTACTACATTTAGTCATATAATAACATGTTCTCATCTTCACTATTTTTATTGTGGGCAATAATAGACTTAACTGATGAAAGTTAAGTTAATGTATCCGATAGTAGTATATATTTTGAACAAATCCATCAGCTCTATACTTGTACACACATTCAGTGTTATATATTTCCTAATTGCAACCAAAATGAATGATCGCTGACCTCGAGCTGGATATTAACTTTGTTTTAATAAGTCTTTTCATTAACTATAATTATAATTATATATTATTTCTGTGTCTGGTCACTGTTCAACATGCCTCTTCAATTTTTTAGTGATACCTGTAAAAGTACCACCCCTGGAGCCTTCACAAGCTGTTTGTCGAAACAGCTAATTTTGTCACAAAATGTGTCGCCAATCGGCCATCTTGTTCGCCATGGCAAACAAAATCGATAGGTTTTGGGATGTTACTTTAAGCAGAAACCCATAAGAGGATCTCTTATGGGTTTCTGCTATAAGGCATATACATATGGAATATTGTCAGAAACAGTTCAGATTTGCACCTCGTGGAGCGTTCACAAGGAAGTCTGTATGGCACTTGTAGCGGCGCGATGATTGCAAATCCATAGTATCTGCTTGACTCTGTTCAACTCTGTGACTCTATACAACTCTCAATGTTGTATCCATGGGATTGTTTTGTCCAAAATGGTAATACATGGTGATGAATAGCGCAACTACATTTGAAAACAGATTTCCGTCGCAAATAGCTATTTCTGACGTTCAAATACCAGGCGAAGTGCATTTTTGCAATTGGAACAATGCATAATTATTATTGGAATGTGTTCGATTGGATTCCTCAACCCTCAAAACCTAAGAAAGGACACCAAGATTACACTTCTAGCACGTCTAGAAGCAGAGAAAAAACAAAAACAAACTTTTTGATCGGACTCGACGGCCATCTTGGAAAAAGTCATTTTTCCATTGTTTGGACACTTTTAGAGAAGGTTACCCGGTCTAATATTTTTCCTGATATAAAAACCTACAGAATGACACCAAGAAACCTAATATGCCCGATTTGGCGACGAAATTTTTTTTTTCAGAATGGCCCACAGACTATTACATACGATTTGTCCGTATACTCAACCTCTTTATTTTATTATATATATATGCTTCATCTGAGAATCAAATGGTAACTTCTAGTTTTTTTTAGATAACTGTTTGAAATATTGTAGAATATTGTAAATTCTGAGTAGCACATAGCATAAGCAGATGACGTATCAGTGCCACTCCTGAATGTTGGTACAGACCCAGAGACGTAGCCGAGGCGTTCTGGGCGTTCGTCAACTCGACCGACAGTGGCGTAGCTGTAGTTGTTTACGGGAAGGGATACGGAACAGCAGTTAACGTGCCACGCAATCTGGACAAGGTCTTCGAAATGTACATGACTGAGAACAGCAAGCAAGTCACTCCTATGTGAAACGCACGAGAACGGAGTACGACATAATTGTTGGTCGCATACTGGGTCCTCGGTTCAACATGATCAAATTAAAGCAATATTTTATGTGTACAAGTTTGCATTTATCGAATATCTATTATTTATTCAACCTAAATGAAAATCGTTTGAACTTTCGAGCATACATATACTATGTATATTATCATCAGGTCATATGAATTTCACTATTGGTTAGCGCTTGGGGTTCGATGCTTCAGCTACAAATATTTTATTAGGTCATTGTGTTCTCCAGCATTACTTTGGCTACATGAACATAAGCCCAAAATAGAGGGCCAGGGTTTGTGATCTCTGATTGTCAAGGGTTTGTACTGGTGCCCTTTTCAATAAAACCAATGACTTGTTACTCCGTTGTCGCTGTTTTTAGATGTCAGATGCTGATAAGATACAATATATAAGGTGATGAGATCAAGATTACATGATGATTGAAAATAAGACAAAGATTAACACCATAAGTTAGGTATTAGTAAATTGGTTCCGGTGAGTTTTGCGATACTAATTCACGAATTCGAGTTTTTTTGACATTAGAGCGTTGGGGGCGAAGCCCCCAACCCTCTACATGTCTATGTGCTGACTTTTTCATGGAGGTTTCATGCCAACCTATCGACGCACGTTTTGGCATGTAAACGTTTAGATACCTACTTCAAATGAAAATCGTTTGAACTTTCGAGCATACATATACTATGTATATTATCATCAGGTCATATGAATTTCACTATTGGTTAGCGCTTGGGGTTCGATGCTTCAGCTACAAATATTTTATTAGGTCATTGTGTTCTCCAGCATTACTTTGGCTACATGAACATAAGCCCAAAATAGAGGGCCAGGGTTTGTGATCTCTGATTGTCAAGAGTTTGTACTGGTGCCCTTTTCAATAAAACCAATGACTTGTTACTCCGTTGTCGCTGTTTTTAGATGTCAGATGCTGATAATATACAATATATAAGGTGATGAGATCAAGATTACATGATGATTGAAAATAAGACAAAGATTAACACCATAAGTTAGGTATTAGTAAATTGGTTCCGGTGAGTTTTGCTATACTAATTCACGAATTCGAGTCTTTTTGACATTAGAGCGTTGGGGGCGAAGCCCCCAACCCTCTACATGTCTATGTGCTGACTTTTTCATGGAGGTTTCATGCCAACCTATCGACGCACGTTTTGGCATGTAAACGTTTAGATACCTACTTCAAATGAAAATCGTTTGAACTTTCGAGCATACATATACTATGTATATTATCATCAGGTCATATGAATTTCACTATTGGTTAGCGCTTGGGGTTCGATGCTTCAGCTACAAATATTTTATTAGGTCATTGTGTTCTCCAGCATTACTTTGGCTACATGAACATAAGCCCAAAATAGAGGGCCAGGGTTTGTGATCTCTGATTGTCAAGGGTTTGTACTGGTGCCCTTTTCAATAAAACCAATGACTTGTTACTCCGTTGTCGCTGTTTTTAGATGTCAGATGCTGATAAGATACAATATATAAGGTGATGAGATCAAGATTACATGATGATTGAAAATAAGACAAAGATTAACACCATAAGTTAGGTATTAGTAAATTGGTTCCGGTGAGTTTTGCGATACTAATTCACGAATTCGAGTCTTTTTGACATTAGAGCGTTGGGGGCGAAGCCCCCAACCCTCTACATGTCTATGTGCTGACTTTTTCATGGAGGTTTCATGCCAACCTATCGACGCACGTTTTGGCATGTAAACGTTTAGATACCTACTTCAAATGAGAATTTTCTTTGTCCTTGACATAAAATCTCTCGAATTGATGGGAAACTTTGACTATTCCACAGATATATGAGGCATGAATCGATGTGCTAGGTTTGAGAAAATAACGTAAATGTTCAAATTATCGAAAAACGTCACAAAATGGCGGAGCCGATGGAAATTGACGTTCCCAGAATGCAAAGCAAATTTTACCACAATGACGCGTATTTTGAAACACAATTTCTGTTCAGCAATTCGTGTATGCATACATGCATGTGGGCATCTGTGTGTGGACTTTTTGGCGTTATGAAGTAAACACAGCGATTCGTCTGCGATGCCACGGCTACATTTACCGTAATTTGACGTATTTTATAACATGACAATTGAGCTGGTTTTCTGTGCTGGATTGCGAAGTCTTTTTATTCTTAACTGATATTTTAATTTGCCCAGTAAAGGCATGTGTTAGGCTATATCTGATGTTATCAGATGCAAATATTCCTCATAGTTTCCGATGTTTTGAGGATATTTTAATGAGGTTCCATATCATTTTAGCAGGCATATCTGTTCCATTGATCGATTTTTAAAAAAATGTTTACTTATTAGTAATATGAATGAAGTAGGCCATGTTTTTCATCCTAGTATACGGAAATGAATTGGAATCACATAGGGGATGAAATTATGGCTTCTTCTTTCTTTTTTTTTTTGGGGGGGGGGGGGGGTAGGCCTTACGTTGTGTAAGATATATTCAGCTGTCGTGGTGCTGATGATGTGCTCTAATGTCGTCTTCCGCAGTTTGCTGCATTTTCTTGTTTACAATAGCAAACTGATCAATAGGCGTGGTATCTATCCGCATGTTTGTTGCTGTTCAAAACCTTATCGTCAAAACGTCTTTATTTGTTCGTGTATATTCATTCTTAAGTCATACTGTTCGGGGTTTCATATAGCACCAATATCTACATTGTATGGCCGTGGTGTGCCCGTTCATCCATCCCCAAATATCGGTTCTAGGTTCATTCGTATCCGGTGACTGTACAAGTAACCTATAGGTAACTCTTTTGCTGGGATGCTTGCTCATCTACTGGATACACAGCACGTCACCCTTCGCTTGGAAAGGATCCATAGTTTTCATTCTGAGTGGGGTTAATAATACTTCGTCCACATTCGATGAGTGGATTTTACTTCACGAGCACCGCATGTAGCAAAAGAAAATAGCAAATGACTGAATAAAGCCAAGGAACCCGGGACATGCTATTATCGAACAGCAAAGGCACACATACTATCCATAAGTACAAAGATGCCAGTCAGAGACCGTGTGCAAGAACGCAATAAATCCAATACATTTGGAGTCCCCTTCCATACAGAATTGTTGGAAGGATGAAAGACGATAGTCTCCACCTATTGTTGAGAAGATATCTGATGGTCCAGTAAAAATAATGAGTCATGTGGATAGCTCGAATACTGTGGGCATGATGAGAGTCCAGCAAAATGTCAGATAGCAAAATTTGAAAAATAGAAGACATTTTGCTGTCGATGGATACGCGTGAAGAAATTTGCTCAAGGGTCCGCGACACTCATGTTTTCGAACGCAATATCCCACAACAGCTCTCTACTACCGAGCTGTATTCAACAGCCAAAATTTGTTAAACCAATATGTCCACCCTATTCGTATCTCTGGGGTGATATCCCATATAATAGTACCAATTTTACATATATTTTGGTGTAAACGCAATCCTTAAATAAGGCTCTTACAAGTAAGAGCATCTCACAAATATATCTAGTTGTTATTCTGTATACGTCATATATCATTTAACGGACTATTCTGCACGAGTTCTTTTAATCACACAATGGTTTGTCGAACAATGAAATCAATAGTTCTAGATCATTCAAATACATTTGCTTGGAGTATTTATACTAAAAGCTATGCAGAGGTTCGACTACATAGTGATAAAGAGGTATACCACATTCTTCAAAAACTATATCCTATTGAATGGATACATAACGGAACTTGATATACTAAATAAAAGTGTTCTTCCTCAGACCAGATTTTATTCTACAGTTTCGCAATCTTGTTGAATCTGTCGATTTTGAACGGTTCCATGTCGAATGATGGCTTCCTTCCAGTCGCAAGTTGAGACAAGAGTTTGCCGACCACAGGTGCCAACTTGAAACCGTGTCCTGTATGTGGGAGCGGGTATTGGATAATGTACTCCATATACACTCCTGCCAATTCGCGGATAGTTTTAGGTTAATACCAGACTTTTGGTTCGACTCTAGCACTAACCCGAGAAGCCAGCGCCTATCACGATGTTCTGCCACTTTGGATGTGTGTCCAGTACAAAATCCTCATCTGGTGTCATCTGCCAGGTAATGATACAATGAAGTCACTATATATATAGTAATACAACATTTATGTGGTCACGACGAAGGCATAAAAGTTGCCATAAACATGATATCAGATTAGGCATGATGGGACATACCGTGTACATACAAGTTTCCTGGATTCCGGGTTCTGCTTCCAGGCCTGGGAAATGTTTGCTAACAAAACCCTTGAGCTTCTGGACAATTGAGCGGTGTGTATCTAGAACTGTCTGTGAGTCTCTAGTTTCTGGATCTACCGTAGCTCCCCCGTGTATACACAGCTAAAACACAGGGCTAATGAGTCAGACGCCGATCAGTATACATATGTGTGGCGATTTTGCCCTAAGCACGCGGCAGGTGATTGTAAACATAAATGCCATTTATGTGGCCTTTTCGTACTTGGCCTTGTTTTGACATGCTCCGTTCGAGCGTGCGTTGCCACGGCGACGTATTGTAATTTACGCTCCAGTAAACTATAACAATGGATCGATTTAACCTCGCGTGCGCCCTACAGTTTCTGGTGTATTATATATACACTGGAAGCGACTCGTTCGAGGAGATGGTCCAAGATCGAGAGACAGGACGCACACGAGGCTCGGCCATGAGCTTTGTGTTCCCTGTTTGCGAGTAGTGGGCTCCTAGAGCCCTGGGGACGATTTCCGTGGGGAGGCCCGGGCTGGGAGAGACGAGTTGCTGACTCGGGGGCCTTCGGCCCTGTGGATCGCCAGCTCTCTCCCTTCCCGGGACATGTGACAGAGGCTCTGGCCAGCATGTCGGACTGTACGGGGTTCCGTCCCCGAGGCAGACCGCGGCTCGCCAGGCCCCGCCAGTTAACACCGTAGGGATGAACTAGTTTCTGAACGGTGTCCGTAGGCCTGGGAGTGTCGGGTGGGCTGTTACCTGGTTACCGTTAATGATGAAGTAGTTACCGTGTCCGCCGCGACCTCCGGTGAGCGGCCCTGCCGCGAGGATCCGGAATAGCGGATGCGCGTCCGCAAGGACTCGGATGAGAGAGGACTATCCTCGAGGATCCCGAAGAGCGGACGGTAGTCAATAACTTTACATTGGTGCCGTGACCAGGATCAGTCCGACAGTGTTCCATCGCAGCCTACCGTCACAGCGTTGTAGCCTCCTTAGTCCCTGGGGATCGCCCGCTCCTCAAGGACATCTCAAAGGATGACAAAGGAAAGAGACAAAGCCAGAGATAAGGCTAATGAACCCAAGGGGGGGGAAACGGGAGGTAATGTCGCGGATCACACCCGGTCGCGCGACAGCCGCCGTGAGACATCTTCGGGTGACTCCGGCGGCCGGAGGGAATGTGCGGAGCCCTCCGCGGACAGAACCCAGTCTGCGGAGTCGACTCCGGCGTCCCTGACTCCGTCTCCGGACGTAGAGTCTAGCCCCGCGGGGCCGCAACAGGAGTTGCCATCAAGGCCGGGCCTTGATGTGTTAGGCGCGGTAGGCGGAGCCGGCAACGGCTCTACGCCGCGCCCGCCCAGGCCCAGAATGAGTCCGTGGCAAGCGGCACTCTTCCGTGGGACGTCTCCGGACGTCCGGAATCGAGCGCCAACTACTGCGGGCACTTCTGGACAGGCGGACCAGCAGTACCAGATGCCACTCCTGGCCGGGTGGGCTCCTTCGCGAGCCTCCGGCATGGGCTCTGGTCGGTCCGCACCGGGTGATGTGGTAGACCAGCTCGCCGATGCGCTTGGTGAGCTGGCCCCCAGAGGGCGCTATGACCGCGCCCGGTCGCCCCATCAGGGACGATCAGACCGGCGGAACCGTTCCCCCTCTCCGCTGTCACAAGGCAACTCGGGGCCTTTGACGGAGAGGGAGAGGTGGCTGATATCCGAGGCGCTTGTACTGTTCAAGCGGAATCAGCCGCCTTCGAGCGTTGACCCGTCGGCCATCTCAAGTCCGGGGATGTCTGGGCCAGTAGCCCCTCCCCAAGTCCTGCCGAGTCCGCAGGCGCCAGTGGCCCCCGCAATGGGACCCGCGCCTGCCCCGCGGCTCGGAGGCACCACGTTGGCGACCGCGTCGACCGTTCCGACGGTTGGAGCGCAAGCCGCGTGGCCGACTTACCCTGGCACGTACAGTGTGTCGGACGGGCAGTGGCAACAGGCGGCTACGGCCCCAAGCTTTGCCGCCCCTTCTGGAGCCTACCCAGTAGGTTCGATGGGAGCCCCGCCCGCACCTAGCCAGAGTGGGTTTTTAGCGGGAATGACCCCGGCGGCAAACGTGAGCTTCCCTGCTCCTCCGTCCGCGGCGTCGATGTTTGCTCCGGCAGACTCCGCCGCAGGCGCAGGAAGCGCACGGAACTTGCCGCTGTACACGGACGACCCCGGAGCCGGGACCGCACGTCGGGCGCGTAGCAAACGCGATGACGGGCCCGACCACTCTTCGTGGCGGAAACGGTTCAACGGGGATAACGCCGACTTGGAGGACTACTTGCTCCAGGTATGGCGTACCACCGTGTACGAAGGATGGTCCCAGCATGAAGCTGGACACGTCCTCGCGGGGAGCCTGGAAGGGAAAGCTCTCCGCGTGATGCCGTGTCTGCCGGTGGGAACAGTGACGTTCGGCGAGGTTGCTCGTCAACTTCGCCTGCTGTTCCCGCCGACGACCAATCGGCGGCAGTCTGAACGAGAGTTCAAGGCGCGTATCCGCCAGCCGACTGAGTCCGTGACAGACTATGCGTACAGCTTACGCATACTCGGCCGGAGAGCTTTTCCGGACATGGACTCCAGACGGTTTGAGACGATGCTGATCGATCAGTTCATCGATGGCCAGCCTTACCACCTAGCATACGGGCTGGCCACCCATGAAAAGCGATCGATGGAGGAGGCAATAGACTCCGCGCTTGCGCTTGAGATGGCTGTCCGCCCTAGACAGTTGCCTCCAGCCCCGGCTCCGGCCTCGGCTGTACCCGCGCAGGCGGCGACTCCTCCTCCGGTCAAGGCATCGCAGGTAACCCCGTGGCAGGACCCGGTCGTCCGGGAACCCGCCAGGGAACCTACCCAGCAGTGGGTTAGTGCGCCGGCACCCTCTACAGGGGCGCCCGCACAGGCGGCACCGGATGCCGCGCCGTCCTCATCTCCGGATGAGTACGACTATGACGAGTATGATTTCAGCGCTGCGCAGATGATTGCGTACTGCGCTGGGATCGACACTCCGGGGCCCGCTGAATGCTGTGCGTTCACATCCGGACCAGCTCAGAACCGCCCCTGTTATTTCTGCGGAAAACAGGGACACTTTTGGCTGAAGTGTCCGGAGTTGTTGGAACGCTTGCGGGCACGCGGATACCAGGGGGTCCTCCCCAGTCCGCGCCGGAGTAACTACTCCCGGCCTGGTCCCGCGGGACAACAGGGCCGTCCCTCACGGCAGGGAAACTGAACTCGGACGTGGTGGCGACCAACACTACGTCCGAGGACAGTTGTTCCGTGGCAACGGATGCCGCCCCACCTACGGATGAACTTGACGAACCTCAAGTAGATATAACTTCTCCGGAAGTGGTCCTTGAGGACCAGTCTGGCTCGTCCGCGGCTGAGGCGGATCACGAGGACTCCGAGAATGGGCCCAGTGCGTGCGAAAGATACCGTTCAAGAAACGCACTGGTCAAGGACACTTGCTGGTACCTGCCCCTGCCACTCGGGCGGGAGCCGGTCCCTCATAGCCATAGGAACGTTCCGGAAGGAACCCGTGCTCCGCAACCTTGAGTTGCGGGATCCCAGTCCTTACCAGCTCTACGGGGCCGGTAACAACCGCATCCGTGTCTACGGTATCGTCGAGTTGCCTGTTACACTTGGGGACAAGGTGTATCCGACAGAGGCAATCGTCGCAGACATCGGAGCGGCCGGGATTATTGGAATGAATTTTCTCCGGGCCCACCGGGTCACCGCTAACTTCAGTGCGGGTGAATTCCGGATGGGAGAGGATACTCACTACCTCTTCCGCATGGGTCCAGTGCATTCGTTCCAAATGCGGGTGGCGCGCACCACGGTGGTGCCGCCTATGAGCGAGATGATCATCGAGGCGCGGCCGCGTCGTCCCCGCATGCCCCTCGAAGGTCGTCCGTGTATAGTGCAGCCGGTGAGCAGTTTCGCCAAGGGAACTGGGCTCGTGCTGGGCGGGACTCTGGTCAAGTCCGACGCCCGCATGATGCCCCTTCTCGTGGTGAATCCCACGGACTCACCCGTTGTGCTGCGGCGCGGGTACCTAGCAGCTACAGCTGTGCCCGCGTCGTCTAGTCGTGTCATCCCCGACGATCCGGTCTGCCGCGCTGCGTGCGCGGCGGCGGCCGCCGGAGATGATCCGTTCACCCTGCCGGACCATCTGGAATCTCTGGTTCCGAAGGACCGGCTGGGTGGAGAGCAGCGCCAGGCGCTCCGCAGACTGTTGCAGCAGTATGCGGATGTGTTTATGGGTCCGGATGGTGCGGTCGGCAAGACAGACGTTGCCAAACACCGCATCGACCTCCTAGACGAGCGTCCGATCAAACAACGTCTACGGCGAGCAGCGATAGTGCACCAAGAGGTCATTGACCAGGAGGTGCAGAAGATGCTCGAGCTAGACATCATCGAACCCAGTGACAGCCCTTGGGCGAGTCCTGTGGTTATGGTGAAGAAGAAGGACGGCTCGTGGAGGTTCTGCGTTGATTACCGTAAGCTTAACGATGTCACGCGGAAGGACTCATATCCTCTCCCGCACATCGAAGACACCTTCGATTCCCTGGCCGGATCGCACTACTTCTGTGCTCTGGATCTGGCCTCCGGGTATTGGCAGGTCGAGATGGAGGAGAGTGATAGGGCGAAAACTGCCTTCGTTACTAAGAACGGGCTCTACCAATTTAAGGTAATGCCGTTCGGGCTCTGTAACGCTCCAGCGACGTTCGAGCGCCTCATGGAGATGGTACTTAAAGGGTTCCTCTGGAAGCGATGTATGGTCTACATCGACGATGTCGTCGTGTATGGCCGGTCGTTCGAGGAAACCCTCACCAACCTCCAGATGGTACTCCATCGCATCCGCGGAGCAGGGCTCAAGTTGAAGCCAAGTAAATGCGAACTTTTCGCGCAGGAGATCCTGTACTTGGGCTTCATGGTAACGGGCACCGGAGTTAGGCCAGATCCTAAAAAGCTAGAGGCCGTCAAGAACTGGCCTCGGCCTTGCAACGTGGCGGACGTGAGGTCCTTTTTGGGCTTCGCGAGTTACCACCGCCGGTTCGTGCGAGGCTTTGCGGAGGTTGCGCGCCCCCTTACTATCCTTACGGAAAAGGGCGCCGACTTCATCTGGTCTGAAGAGCAGGTAACTGCCTTCGCGGAACTCCGGAGGGCTTTGGCAGATGCGCCGGTGCTGCGGCACCCTCGTCCGGATTGCGAGTTCATCCTGGACACTGACGCGAGTAACTTTGCACTCGGCGGTGTCCTCTCGCAAATCGTGGACGGGCAGGAGCGGGTAGTAGCTTATGCGAGTGTGGCTCTCAGCCGCTCTCAAATGAACTACTGTACCACGCACCGCGAGTTGCTCGCGGTTGTTACTATGACCAAGCGCTTCCGGCACCGTGGGTGTAGTTTCTAGCGCCAGGGACGTGCGGATGGCCTGTCCGCACCTTGTGGACGGCTGTCCTCCAAGAGTATGACATGAAAATTGAGCACCGCGCCGGTAAGTTGCACGGCAACGCGGACGGCTTGTCCCGTTGTCATAAGTGCAAGAATCCTGGCTGTGCAGGGATGGCTCCATTCCAGCACGCCGCGGATTCTTCCTCAGACTCGGAAGTGGACCTTCCGGGGAGACCGCAGGCCGCCGCCCCCTCTAACAACACGGCGGCCGGAGCAGCAGGAGTTCACTCCCGCGCGAGGACCCGCCGTTACCGGCGTTGGCGCCCCGCGTTTGAAGCGGAGGTGCGGCTCAGCTCCAGCGAGTCTTCCTCAAGTCCGGCGGTGTACTCCTCGTGGGTACCCTCGTCCACGGACGAATCTGAGTATGAGCGGTCCTTACCCCCTGTGGTGATGGCCGCTGCGGCGCAGTCGGACGCGTCGGATGAGGAGCCTAATTACCTAGGTGGCTACTCTCCGGCGCAGCTGGCTGCGAAGCAGAGAGCTGACAGTGCTCTGGCACCGGTAATCCACGCCCTTGAGGCCGGCCAGAAACCCTCTAAGGATGAGCGGAAAACCTACAGGGAGGAGACCCAGTCTCTCATCTCCCAGTGGGAAAGGCTCTCCTTGAGGGATGGCCTCTTGTACCGGCGCTATGAGCCACCGACTCCACTGCCTCCTATATGGCAGTTGGTGCTTCCGGCGGAGCTGCGGAAAGAAGTACTCCACCAGTTGCATGACCTCCGGGTGACCGGTCACTTGGGAATCCGGAGGACCGTCCATAGGCTACAACAGCGCTTTCATTGGCCTGGTAGCAGTTTGGACGTGCAACGGTGGTGCGCAGCCTGCCCACGGTGTCAAGCTCGGAAAGGAGTTCCGGCTCCTGGCCGCCACCCCTTAACCACGGTTAAGGCTGGCGCGCCGTTTGATCGGATAGCTTTGGATATACTGGATACCCACCGGGTTACCCCGCGTGGTTTCCGGTACATCCTAGTGATTTCCGACTATTTTACCAAGTATACCGACGCCTACCCACTGCGCCGCCAGACTGCGGACGAGGTAGCTCGGTTATTGGTGAATAGATGGGTGGTGTACCATGGGGTACCTAAACAGGTACATTCGGATCAGGGCACGCAATTTGAGAGCAACCTGTTCCGAAACCTAGCACAGATGCTAGGCAGTACCAAGGTGCGGACCACCCCCTACAGGCCCCAGTCTGATGGCCAGGTCGAACGCTTTAATCGATCGGTCCTCAACATGCTGGCGGCCTTTGTGAATGATCGTGCGAATGATTGGGATGACCACCTCCCGTATGTCTTAATGGCGTACAGGTCGTCGGTCCACTCTTCGACCGGAGTTACTCCGCACGCGATGTTGTACGGCCGGGAGCTAAATTTGCCCGTGGATATTATGTATCCAACTGCGGCAGAGACCGGCGCAGTACCCCAGTGCGGTCCGGAGTACGTGGAGTGGATTCGCCGCGCCCTGGCGAACGCCCATGATTTCGCGCGCGCGCGCCTGGACAAGTCTGCCATCCGGCAGAAGCGAGGCTATGACGCCCATGCTAAGGGTAGGCCAGCTTTTGCGGAGGGCGACAAGGTGCGCTACTATTATCCGCCGCTTAAGCAAGGCAATAAATTTGCTAAGCCGTGGATAGGCCCGTTTACAGTACTGAAACAGGTGACAGATGTGGACTACCGGATCCGGAGGGATTCCGATCCGGACAGGGTTCTGGTTGTCCATATCGATAATCTGAAGAAGTACGAGGGCCCGCTTGTCATGGATCCGCTAATTCAAGATGCGGAACCGGATGATGCTCCCGTATGGGATCCGTCCGGTCAGCATCCGCGGACTCCGGACGAGCGTGTGCGCCGTATGGTGGGCCTCCCGGACCTCTCTGACCCGTCAGATGATGGACTGGGTGGCTATCAGCCAGATGACGGCGATCCGCAGGTACCCCCACTCCCTCCAGTACCTGCGGATGACGGGCGGCCACGCCGGAAACCACGTGCGCCAGCCCGGTATGGGTGGGAATAACCTTCCGCCCATGCGGATGCGTCTGCGGTACCCATCTGTCATACTATGGATGGGTTTTAGGTCGTTCCGTGAGAGTCCGCACGACTTACCTCCGCGGGTGGCTACTTTGTGGCTATCTTCGGAGTTGAGGTCCGCGGAGACTTTCATGTCGTAACGCCGCCGCTCCGCATCCGCCCTCCTGTAGTTTCTAGCGCCAGGGACGTGCGGATGGCCTGTCCGCACCTTGTGGACGGCTGTCCGGCGTAATCCGCACAACGGTTACGCTGGCCGGACGAATTTACTGATCCGGCCGGACGCCCCTGGTCCCGGGACAACCTCTTATATGGCCAGACTGAGGTTGGGATTTACGTCCGCTACGGGAGAAGCGCCTTCCCACGGATTTGGGGAACTGGCTCTGGACGCGGGGACAGTGTCCGCAGATGAGGACTGATGTCCGCGGTTCGTCCGCGTGACTCGTCCGGCGTCCGCGGCGCTTTAAGATGACGCACTTCGGTGTAGTTATCCCCCGTGAGCCACTACTGTAATTGCGGTTATAGTAGTTTAAGGTTTCTACGGCAGGAAACCGTTTACCATTATTTATAATGGACCGGCTGTTAAGTCCGCGCGTGCGGACCAGCCGCGGCAGTGGGGGACGCTCATTTTCGTCCGGATCGCACCTTATAATACGCGGTCCGGCCGGGATGACCGGATCCCCGGCCCCTTTCTAAGAAGGGGGTCGTATTGTACATGCGCAGCATGCTTTGTGGCTTTTAATCCCTATCATTGTCATTGGATAAGGTCAATATGCCAAATTTATGGTGGGCGTTCGTTCTGGACTCCGTCCGCGGGCAGTTCGGGACGTCCGCCGGCTATTGATTTCATCATGTTAGGGATCCTCTAGATTGGGCGCCGGCATGACGGGCACGTTCCCCCTAGCCATAGGGGCTACGGACCATGCCGGCTCCACGTCTAATCTATTGGTTCCGCGCTCCGGTAGTCGTTTGGATTGGCTCTGGGTTGGACCGGACACCGCTCCGCGGTCGGGCTGTACGTTGGGATTGCTAGTGGGCGGGTCGCTACCGCCCATAGGGCGCCCAATTGTCTGTCCGGACGTCATGGGTATGTCCGATCGCCCTGTAAGCGTACCAGCGGCTATGGGGAGTGATTTTGTTTATTTTCCATCTCACCTTATTATTTAGTGAGTGGATTATATAAGCCACAAGTGTGCGGCATGTCTCTGGAGAATTCTGTTCTTGCTCGATTAATGACACAATTGAGACAAGTATGTGAAATTTCCTTTCCGGTGCAATAGAGAGTAAGAAATCGGGAGATTTCCGCTCTCGAAAGAGGGGTGTAAGGAATTGCGTTAATTTTGACAGTGACGGATTGATGTGCATATCCGAAAAGACTGGAGAATGACAATTTATTGTTGTTTTCGTCTGACATAATCGTAACAACCACAAGTTAGTGGTTACTGTCAATTTTAAGCCCAATTTCCACCTTGCTGTGTGATTAATTTTACGTCATTGACCGCCGGTGCGGACGCTAAAGCGAATGACTAATCTTAATTACAATATATATTTGCGAGGTCCCCCGGGATAGAAATACATTTTCTACCCGTATACATGGAGTGTGAGGAGTCACCGGAGGGAAATGATTGTTTCCGCATGAGTTTATAGTGTTTGAATTTTGGTTCGAGCAATGTGTCATTTTGACCGGGGACAGAAGTTTTCAGTGACTCCGCGTGCGCTGCTACGCGTGTAGAATAGCTGTCAACATTTGTTGCATGTATATTTATACAACAATGTCGAACCCGGATTATTTATTTAATCTCCAGATGTGTAGCGCATTTGTTTTGTGCCATCCGCATTTCGTCCGCCGATGCGGCGCTGGATTCCGCGGGATCCGCGTGTCCGGTGTTCGAGATGCGGGTGATTTTGTCAGTTGTAAACTCCCCAGGCGGGCCGTGCTGAAGATGTGCGGGCGGGCGGGCGGGCGGCTGCATGAAAGTGCAGACGTCCGTCCATCTGCGTGTCTGTACACAGGCCTGTGCGGGTTGCAGTATACAGATACTGGCAGTCGATGCGGCTTGCCGCGTTGGCTTTGATAGCTGTCTGCGACAGCTGTCCGCAGGTGTATGTGTGTCTGCTAGATGTACATATGTCATGCGGGCGTGCCGGAGTCGCTCCCGCGGCTCCGCCCTGCCTCAGACCCGTTCTGCGGATCTGAGGAGCCGGCCGGCAGGGCGGTCGGCAACATTTTTAGAGGTACTATTACTTTTGATCACTCGGTGTGTCGTTTTACAAAATTTCTAAATTTAAAGTCTAACCTTAAAGATATTCCAAAGACTCGACACACCGTCCTTTTATAACGGATGACCTTCCAAGGTCATCACACGGTTTTGGACCACCTCGGTCAAAATTTTAGCTTGTTTATGAGGGTTTATTCAAAATTGCAAAGCGCGTTATAGTTTACTCCGTAAGTCCGGGGGTAGTTCCCCATTCTTCCAAAAGGGACTCTTAAAGTCCTAGTGTCTTGCGCCGTGACTTCCGGGTGTTGCCATCTTGCCTTCTTCCGGACCCCGCCATGCGAAGCCTTCGTCGGGTTTTGGCTGTTTTGGGCGCGGGCGGAACATGTTGGGGACCAACATTGTAAGAAGGGGGTAATGTGGCGATTTTGCCCTAAGCACGCGGCAGGTGATTGTAAACATAAATGCCATTTATGTGGCCTTTTCGTACTTGGCCTTGTTTTGACATGCTCCGTTCGAGCGTGCGTTGCCACGGCGACGTATTGTAATTTACGCTCCAGTAAACTATAACAATGGATCGATTTAACCTCGCGTGCGCCCTACAGTTTCTGGTGTATTATATATACACTGGAAGCGACTCGTTCGAGGAGATGGTCCAAGATCGAGAGACAGGACGCACACGAGGCTCGGCCATGAGCTTTGTGTTCCCTGTTTGCGAGTAGTGGGCTCCTAGAGCCCTGGGGACGATTTCCGTGGGGAGGCCCGGGCTGGGAGAGACGAGTTGCTGACTCGGGGGCCTTCGGCCCTGTGGATCGCCAGCTCTCTCCCTTCCCGGGACATGTGACAGAGGCTCTGGCCAGCATGTCGGACTGTACGGGGTTCCGTCCCCGAGGCAGACCGCGGCTCGCCAGGCCCCGCCAGTTAACACCGTAGGGATGAACTAGTTTCTGAACGGTGTCCGTAGGCCTGGGAGTGTCGGGTGGGCTGTTACCTGGTTACCGTTAATGATGAAGTAGTTACCGTGTCCGCCGCGACCTCCGGTGAGCGGCCCTGCCGCGAGGATCCGGAATAGCGGATGCGCGTCCGCAAGGACTCGGATGAGAGAGGACTATCCTCGAGGATCCCGAAGAGCGGACGGTAGTCAATAACTTTACAATATGCATAGCACGATAAATAATAGCATGATAAATAGTCATGATTATTGTTTTGACATACCTTGAAGTGTTCTGGGTATTCCAAGCTTGGTAAGCCATATATTCCTTCATCTTGTTTGTCATCCAGAAACATGCAACATGGCATTTTGTTTGACATGCTGAATTCAGACGTTTTCGTTTTCCAATAGAAAACTCCTACTCTTCGAGCCTACGAATAGTGAATGGCAACTACCAAAAACGAGACAACACAATCGACGCAATTTGCTGGAATTATCAAGGTCAATAGGGCATAGGCAACAAAACAAAAGTAGTCCCATATGTCTACGATAATTCGCTTCGAATACATAAATGCGAATATATTCAGGACTAAAAATCGGCTGCAAAGTTTTCTTCAATCAAAATCAGTTGAAGGGCATTGCTGAGATCAGCATTGATACGAGGTTTACTCTGGCTTTGCCATGGTATTGCCCCACACAAGGTTTTCTCATTCTTAAACAGAATAATAAGAATAATAAAATGGCTAAATGATGTTCACTCCTTTCGAACCCAAGCAGAGAAGCTTTGATGATTTGATGATTTTTACTTTTAAACAATCATCAATTCACAATGTATGACATTGTGCATTCGATAACAGAAAATATGTCATATTGATGTTTCTTTAAAAGTCTGAAAATGATGAAATGAAATTCAAATTTCAGCCCCTCTGACTGGGTCCAAACACCAAACAATGACCACTGAATTACAAAAAATACGTAATTTTACAATAACAATAGATATATTATTTTGTTTAATGTGACTATGTTATGTCCTATAGGGACGTCAACTAGTTCACAACATATAATTTGATCATCAGGAAATAAAAATTCACAGCCATATGTCGAGGAAATATCCATTCATTATATGCAAGCACAGACTACTGGTATATATTATACCTTTAAGTTCAAAATATGTGGTACGAAATAATCCTGAATATTGGACAATAACAATGCTAAACTCATCTGGACGCTCAAGTAAACGTCAATTACGTCACGACCAATCATCCGATCATCCTAATTGCCAAATGGCTCGAGTAAATAGAACATGATATTCAAACATCAAAACGGCAATATATGAATTTGCACATCTGATATGCGAATGGTCTAACATTCACTCAAATCTGACGTTTGAGATTTTGATGATGACAATAGTAAATCAGGGCAGACAGTGTGTGAAATGTAGTTGTTTCTACTGTAGACCTGATGAAATTAGTATAGAACTGCCCAACAACCTATGAAAAGATTTTACAAATCCGAAACAAAGCCGTGGAATAGATGTATGACAAATACAAAAGTGTATAATCTCGAGCCGAAAGACTACTGAATTTATGGTAAACTAGGGGACAAATTTAATGTCCACCAGCAGTGGCACGGGCTCAGTCGTATATATGCAAAATAACAAATACAACTAGATTTTGATGATGGCAATAGCAAACATTAAATACAACATTTTGGAATAGAATCGAAGCCTACCAAATAGTTTATCCCAAGACACACTGACGTTATCAGGGCAGAAAGTGTATACTATATGTAGCTGTTTCTACTGTACACCTAATGGAATTAGTACGTGTATACAGCTGCTCAATAACCTATGAAAAGACTTGACAAATCCGAAACAAACTCTGTGGAAAAGATGTATGACAAGTACATATATCTTATCACATGCCAAAAGGCTACTGAGGGTATAGTATCCTCGTAAACATATTAAAATATTAAAGGTCACGTCAAGGTCAGACATGATAGACATTGAGTTTATCTATACTATGAACCTATCTAGTTATGGCCATTTATGTGTTCATGACGTTTTGTATGATCTTGCCAATCGTATTTCGGCAAGTGATGACAAATAGGATGCCGTTTGCGGAGATATATTTACATATATTATATACATGTTAGCTTGAACCTGTAGCGGCAGTTGCAGTTCCAGGGGCCTAAGAACATTGGACGTCCAAGGACCGGCACAGATCACCACGCTACGGGCCAAGTACTGCTGTCTCTGTGTTGCTATGACGACGGTTTTCCCTGGAGTTATATCCACAACAGGCTCCCCATCTCGAATCACACCACCCCGTTTCCTGAATTGGCTCTGTTGTTGAGGCGATGATTAACTGTAGTAACACCCTTGAATAGTACAGTAGTACTTTTAGGAACGTATTGAATTAACAGAGCACAAGCTCAATATTTCACCCAAAAAGCCAGTAGCGAGCGATCGGCCCTGATGACACCAGTGGCGGGGTCGTACAGACCTCGACATCCTGAGTCCACCTTGAACATGGGGAACCGGGCCCTGACTTCGGCTGATGTCAGAACCTCGTGCGGTGCATCCATGTTCTCTAATGTAGAGACATAGTCATCAAAGCGTGCACAGGGCGTCTGTCCTAGGGACAGACCACCAGACATTCTGTAACATAGAGGAAACTCCCCAGGCTATATACTTGCGTAATAGAACAGCGACTTAAGGAGACACCCAGATACACTAAAGTTATCGAGCAAGCGACACGTTTCTGGCTAGCAGCAAGGATCGTCTACATGGACGAAGAAAACGCACTCTATGAGGGACACATCTTCCTGTTGCTCCAGGGTTTCCCACATGGCATAGGCCGTGTCCATCATCCTGGCGTAATGGTCTCTTCTGTACGCTTTGCGGATAATGCGACTCTGTCCATGTGAGCTCCCTCTTGAATGAGGCAGTGGGAACTGGAATACAGATGGTTTTGGTATTCTAAACCCCTATTTCATAACGTAGTTATACACATATATGAAATATACAACTCTATACTAACCTGCTCTATAAGTAGGGTATTGTAACCATCTTGGGCCAGGTTGTAAGCTGTGGCTGATCCCTCGACCCCGGCTCCCACAACTATGACGTCATACAACATGGTCGACATACCGCTGTACATACATGGAGTGAATCAATCAACATGTCTTACAATGTTCATTTAACCCTTAAACCAATTGTGCGCGCGAGACAGACTATGGTATCCATTAAGAGTTGAATCGATGAATATAACACACATTCCAGGTAGAAAGGCGGGATTGACAATCAAAGCCAGGACCAACCGAGGCAACCAGTAATTTATTATCTACTTCAAACATTAGGGGAATGATCAGTTTTGATCAGTTCTGATTTTCCGAGCTCGATGTTCAAACGAGCGGTCATGGATATATCATAATCGCAAGGCGCCTTGTACAAACAGTTACATCTTCCAGAATGGGTATATTGGCAGACATACAACTTGGGATATTTCACCTGGGGATCATGCAGCATATCGTCAAATTGGATCTTGCCAATAAATAAAAGCGGTTGTTCCACCGTTTCATATAATATGAATGGACGGCAAAATATTTTCTCTTAGAGTAATTCTGTCCTTCGTTCGCTCTTCGCTCTGTTCACTTATTACAAAATTCATCACCTACATTCACTGGACATTATTATACCTAATCTACAATAACTTATTGGGATACCTTGTGACAGTAGTTCTAGCGAATGCCGGTATCACATTTCTAACGTTGAATTGAACATTGTATACCCCTCACCTGCAGAATGTGGTAGAGTAAACTCATTAACGAAGTATCAATGTGGTGTATGTCGCTGATGAACGCTGACCAAAACAATGTGGTTCAGTGTGCAAACCGAGCCTACCAAACACCCAACAGGTCGTACCGTGTTACTCACTTCGCGTGATATACATTGTTAACCCTTATCTATCGCTATAATCCAATCAGAAAAATGGACTTCGAACGGCATATATTTGCTTACAATACTGGTAGTGAAATGACGTAAATGATATGTGCCCCGAATTTAATGCCCCCATTTTCAATGTTAATACATAGATATATGTGATTGGATTGAAGGTTCGATGATAAAAAGCATCGGAATTGGCACATGTCATGCTTTGGATATATAAAGCATGAATAGGATAACGAAACTTCAATCCTATCTCATGAATATTAATAGTGTACAAAATCGTGATAAGTCCTTTTATTTACTATACTATCAGAGTAAGACAATTATTTGTACTGTACACGTGCAATTTCAATATGTTCCATACAAGTTATAATTAATAGAAAGAACAAACATAACGGGATTCTTATACATGCATTGCAAAAGTTACAAGCAGGAAATGTCATATTCAAATATATCCATCCATAACTATTTATTATTGTTAATAAAATCAAGAAGCTCCCTACAGCTGTAGTTGTAGAAAAAATGTGTAATTATATATGTAGAACAATGGGAACGAATATGGCGATGAAAATGTGAAGGTATTGGTAATGTATATGAACAAGAAGGTGATGTTAACAAGTGTGACGTTACGTATAATATTTATATCTATCACAATATCCTGAACGCCAGCTGCTCTCAGAAATACTCTGCTCTAGAAATGAACTAGAGGGAAAAAAAAAAACAGATCACGTCGGAATGAATCACAGTTGGTTGGACGGAGTAGCGTTATGTCTTGGGTTGACATACGTCTATTTGCCACAGCGGCCGCAGCAAGCCTGAATGAGGAGATCTATCAGCTCCCCTACCGTCAACAGACTGGCTCCTAGCAACAGGCCCATGTAGCCACCAACATCACCTATGCATGCCAGCAAATAGAATGACAGAATGACAGAATGATAGAAAAAGAAATATTGGGAGAATGACTTCGAGGCAATATTAAAGACTTACTCAACAAGTTGGGATATTCGTAGACCTTTTCTTGTTCAACACTGCGCTCTGTCATGTCTTTGTAGAAGATATCGACTTGCAAGAAATTATTCCTGAAATGTATAAAGGGTATTTTGAGACCCTGTATTGGTTTGTTCTTGGGTTCCGGATTGCTTCTGTTCACCCGGGAAACCATGGACATGGGAGTGGCAAAGTAGTATATCATACACATGTAAATAGCTGTACGTACATACTGGAAACAGCCTGTGAGGTAAATGATTACACATAACACCCATAGCTCACTTGTAAAACTCCTCGTCGATTTTGTTGCCCTTGGTGTAGGTTTCGAAGTAGTTTCTGGTGGAGAGAGCGATTCTGTCCATTTGTGCGATTTGTACATCAAGGACTTCCCTGGTCCTAGACAGGCCCTTCTCCTTGTCTTGCCAGTACACGTCCGCCTCTGGTCCCGGCAGCATGCCAAAGTCCAGCCCTGGCAGGGAGATACCCTGTATCGGGATCTGAGTCGGGATCTGAGCCTCTGGGCTCCGGATGTTCATCTTCTCCCAGTAGAAACTCCTATCTTCTATGTACGATACGTTTACACAGGCCATAATGCTGTAGTAGATTTGGTTGATTTTCACTCGGATGTTCTGAATGAGCAAAGTTCCAGAGTTTATGGCGTTCTGCATTTTGATCTTGTGCGATATAGTTTTCAATCTGATGTCGTCGAAGTTGATGGATGAGGCCATGCTCTGCAGAGTGCTGGTTCCATTCATGTACATGTCTTTTTTGGTTGACGACGCCGCGTTTCTATTCTTCAAATATGTCTGGAATTCGTCGATGACTTTCTTGAATGTTGTCTTGTAGCGGTCGAACTCGTTGAGGAGTTTGGGGAGTTGTTTCTGGCATTCGAGGCTCCAGACGTACTGCAGGAGTTGATTGGTGAGGTGAAGCACCTCCTGCGCCTGTCTGATAGTCTGCCGAGTGGTGTCCACTGCGCCCTTGATGGAGGCCGCTGAGCTCCTGAAAGACGTCCTCAGGGCCACCACGTCACCCTCTTGGATGGCGTGCTTGTCTGGGTTGAGGACCCAGTCCTTGGACAGGTACTCGTGCATGGTGGCCAGGACATTGTTCAGTGCCCCGAGCGCTGCCCCGTCTATGACAGACAATTTCCACTGGTCCACTCGCTGTCGAAGCTGTGTCAGGATCGACGCACTGCTGTCGCACCAGGGACAGTCTTTGCCGATGTTGGAGCGGATGGGGTCGATCATGGTCTTGTTGAGCAGGTAGTGAGGAAGGTCGGAGGTGTTGACCGTGCGCCGGATTAGCACCCTGAGCGTGGCCACCATCCTGCTAGCAGCCTCCCAGATGGTGACGTTCCGTCTGTTGATGGAGCGCTGTAGGTGGAAGTCACACCGCCGGGGCTGATTGGTGGGCGCACTCGGGGCGGGCGTTGCCACAGTTACTGGGGTAGTTGACGCTGTCGTCGGGTCTTCAGTGATAGCTGAAGATGGATGGAATACGACATGCAGTGTCTCAGTTTTGCCGTGGTGAATGTTTAATAATGAGAGAAGACTTTCAACTATAAATAAATGTACATGTATGTAGATTCAAGACAAGCATTTATAAGTTTAAACATATTTATTTGAATTGGATAATTCGATAGCTAGAAGCTAATCACGGAACTCTCCAATGAAAAAAAATACAAATGATAAATAAAAGAAGAAGAAAAGAAAAGAAAACCACACACAACAACAACACATGAACGCATAGATTAACATCACTTAATAGAACAGAAAAAAAGTATAAACTGTGAATATCGACACGAATCATGGAACACAAGAATCAAACAACATAATCATATGCGTGGTAATGTTTCTAATAAGGTTCATATATGTACATTGTTCCACAAAAACTCGGCGGATTTGAAATTCATCGGGAAAACCGGCCAGATGATATTATGTAGTTTTGCGTGGCACGCATAATTGATGCATTTATGTCGTTATCAAGAACACTTTTGCCATAGAGAACTGTTTCGAAAAGAATTTTATCGGGTATGTCTGCCAAAGGCTGATAATTTTGATTTGTTGAGAGAATACGTTTTACGGATTCCATTAATTTTTCTCGGGCAGAAATGTAATTTGAGCATTCCAAGATATAGTGAAGGGTAGATTCTATAGGCTCGCCACATGAGCAAGACGGGCTGTCTGACAAGTTATTCTTGAACAAATGGCTGTTGAGCGTGCTGTTATTAAGACGTAATCGTGTCAGCTGAATATTTGCTATCCTGTTGCCAACATCGAACCATACAGGAGACTTTTCACATAAAAAGATGGATTTGAGTTGGACTGTGAATGAGCCAAGACTGGCGATGCCTGTAACTGTGGTTGGCAGTGAGTTCCACAGGGCGAGGGCACGTGGTATGAATGAGCGGCGGTATCGCTCAGTCTTACAGCGAGGTAAGTTAAATGTTGGATTTTCACGTAGCGGTCTATATTCAACAGCGTTACGGATAAAGGGTGTAATCAAACCAGACAAATATGTCGGGGCCAATTTGTGCAAACATTTATATACAGTGCGCAAGGTAGTGATTTTTCTCCGCTCTGATAGAGGAGTCCACCCGAGTTCTCGTAGGAGATCCTTACGATTAGTAGTGGCGAGAGCGCCAGAGCAAATTAAAGCGGCACGGTACTGAATCGCTTCTAACCTTGAAATTATTGATATATTCTGGTCTGCGTAAACCAAAGAAGCATATTCCAAAACCGGTCGAATGTAAGACTTATACAATGTTTCTAGGATATCGCGATTAAACTTCCAACATAGTTTTCTGAGTATATTCAATCTGGATGCCACTGATTTCTGGATGTTATTCAAATGTTCATTCCACTTCATATCATTTGTTATTGTCACACCTAAATGACGATGGCTTTCTCCTTCTGACAATATGGTGTCATCTAAAATGAGCGGATCATATGTTATGGTATTACACTTCGTGGAAATTGTTAGTACCTCGGTTTTTGATGGATTCAAGGTCATGAACCATTCTGAAGCCCAGTCAAGGACATCTTGTAGGGCGGTATTTAACGTCGCCACAGAGGTTTTTGGTTCATCTATGATTTTCCACAAAATAGTGTCATCAGCAAACAGATTAATATTACAGTTAACACGTTCTGGAAGATCATTAATATAGATTAAAAATAGGAGTGGTCCGAGAATGGACCCTTGGGGGACCCCGGACTTCACTGAGGCGGTATGAGATGTGCCTCCATTAATAACTACTTTCTGACGTCTATCGTTCATATATGATGATAATAAATTCAATAAACTACCCCTGATGCCGTAATGGTCCAGTTTATGAATGAGGCCTCTGTGCCAAACCCTGTCAAATGCTTTTGCATAATCCAAAAAGACAATCTTGATGTCTTTCCGATCTTCTAAACCCAAATAAATGTGATGAATAAGGTAGATGAGTTGGTTGGTTGTGCCATCATTTCTTTTAAAGCCTGAATTTGACAAGGATAAAATATTGTTGTCTGTGAAAAACTGATACATTCTATTGTATATGATCCTTTCAAAGACTTTACTCATGTTGCAGAGCAGGGAAATCGGTCGATAGTTACCAACTGACTGACGATTATTTTTCTTGTGAATTGGAATAACGTTACTAAGTTTCCAACATCTAGGGTACGTGGAAGTACTTATACAATGTTCGAATATAATGCTCAACGGTAATGACAGAGTTTCTGCACAATTTTTCAATATGTGGTTTCCAATATAATCAGGCCCTGTGGCCTTCGTAGTGTTCAGACACAAAAGCACCTTGTATACATCAAGAACGTCTATAGAGATGTGTTCCAGAGAGGTAGCGCATCTGTTCTTATTGGATAATTCAGGTAAACTTATTGATTCAGAAATTTGGGGTAATTCACATTGAGACACAAAGAAATCATTAAACAGTTTGGCTTTTAAGGCGCTGTCATTTACGATGCCATTATCAGTAACGAGCGGTGGGATCGAATTCGATGAAGAGCTGCCAAAGCAAGATTTAACAAGTTTCCAGAAATCTTTGGGATTTGCATTGGAAGACAACTTATCATTAAGCCTGTTGTCATAATAATGTATTCGTTTACGGCATTCGCGCACTGTACGATTGCGTAAATTACGGTAAACTTCCAAATGTTCGTGTTTACCAGTTTTTTTAAAGCGTTTGAAAGCTCGGTTTCTCTTTCTTATCAGTTTTTTAATTTGATGATTCATCCACGGTTTATCGCGATATCGATATGATATAGTTTTGAAAGGAATAAACATCTCAACAATAGAAAACAACAGATTTGTGAAATGTGACGTCATGATATCGGCGTCATCGATATTGAGAAGCACATCGTACCAGGGCACGGACGCTAATGCTGCATTCAATCCATCAAAATCTGCTGCTTTGAAATCCCAAACCTGACGAGTAATCAATTCTGAAGTATTGCGCGTCAAATGTATCTCACAATAAACAAGACAGTGGTCGCAGTTTGAGATGGGAGCAGTAATACAAATATCGGTAAAAGCGGAAGGTGAGTCGGTAAAAATTAAATCCAGAATATGGTCCAGAGAACCATCGTCAGATTGATGTGTTGGCTCATTAACGAGTTGGGTTAGTCCCAGGGAGAGGCTTATCTCGTATAACTTATTACCCAGTTCGCTTTTCAGATGATCGCTATCCCAAGTTACACAGCGGTCGTTGAAATCACCCATGACAATGACTGTTTCTGCCTGGTCCATTAGGGCATTGGAACATGAGACCACAAAGTCATTCAAGAATGCTATTCCATGCTGGAATAGTGGGTGAAGTTTTGCTAAGCTACCACTGTATGTACATTTAAAATTATGCATTTATGAAAAACTCGATATATGGTACCATACACGTTTTAGTGATGCATTTCCATTTCACAATGACATTGGAGACCTACCTGTTGTGTCAGTCATTGCTTCATCCGTAGTAACTGTACCCCATGCAGAATCTGCAACACAGGTTTGAGACACATGACAAGATATACATTAGGCTCAAAAAGTTGTGGTGACATGGTGGTGCATCTGTTACACCTACCTGAGGTTACCGTAGTGACGTTCAGGTAATCTGCTGTTGTCATCACAGGGTCATCTATAAACAATACAATTATTGTCAGAGTGGCGCATTCCCCTTTCGTAGTCAAACTAGATACGATAACGTTTAAGATACACGACCAATACGATAACATTCGATAAAGTCAGTACCTGGGCAACCGGGCACTTCACAAGCCTCCCACTCCACAGCCGGGTCGGTCGTGAAGCACCAGGGTCCGGAGTCAAGGCGACTGTCTGGGTTACGGCAGTAGTTGGCGGCGTCCGAGGCATTGCCGTCCAGATACACTCGGTCATCTATCGTAACCTCCAGCGTACAGTTCCAGTACTCCGTGTCGTTCAGGATCACCATCGAGCTGTTCAGCAATGTACCGTTTAAGAGGATGCCGTTGATTAGTTCTAAACCCGTGGAATTGTCACACGTGGCGTTGTTGATGGTAGCGTTGATCTCCTGGAGATTGCCGATGCCATCCAGGAGCTGCCCCGAGACGATGGAGCCTGGGATGGTCTCATTGTGCAGGCCGAATGTTGAGACCTCGCCCCATCTCCGACAGGTGCGTCCATAGCGTGTGGTGACACGTGTACCCAAGTAGTCAGTACCAGTGGTAGATGGCGTACAGTCGTCTCCTGCAGAACAACGATCCACTGCATGTATTATATATAATCATCAACATTTAAATTTGTTAATTTCACAATATAGTAGCTGTCTCATATTCGGAGAGGCGTTATGCAAGTCACTGACTGATATTGGTGCACATCTTGATGTTGCAGTACTCCCATTCGACATCCGGATCTGTCGTGTAACACCAGGGCCTGTCGCGGCCAGAGACGGTCTGGTTCGGATTGCGGCAGCCGTTCCCCGCCCCAGACACGGAGGAGTCCGGGTAGTTGACGGGGTCTGTGTAACCGTGTGAATGAGGACTCTGGGCGTCCCATCGCTGACACTGCCGACCGCTCAGGGTGTGTGACCGACTGCCCGTGTACTCCGTGCCGTACAGCGTGTTGTAACAATCTGTACACATCGTTCAATATATCTTTTCACAAAATTTCGTGTGTAAAATGAAATGTGTCTTTGTAATTTGGTATAATATGTTGAGAAATATTATAGGCCTATACGCGTATATTGTGAATATACACTGCAAGTGCACTTGGATATATATATATTGGTTGGTTTATGGTGAAAACGCCTCTATATTTCTACACGATTTTACATTAAGGGCCTACAGAGGCATACATGTATGTGTACAGTCAGGCTAGATCTATTTTCCCCGATTCGTTGTAGTAAGCAGTAAAGGAAGAGTAACAGTCAGATAAAGTACCGGTGTCGCAGGAGATGTAGATGTCGCAGTCCTCCCGGCGGTGTTGTGGGTCCAGCGTGAGGCACCAGAGCGTGGGAGACCCGTCCGGCTGGCGGCAGTAGTTTGCGGCTGCCTGCAGAGACCCCTCTGGGAAGTCGGCACCCATGTACTGGTGACGGTGTGGGTACACGTCAGCCCAGGCCTGGCACGGTCGTCCACTCCGCGTCATAGCCTGGTGTCCAGTGTATGTCTGCCCGCCCTCCATACAATCTGTACATATCATCGTTATTATCACGTCCACATTCAAACATGACATAACAACCATAACATCCATGAAAATTGCAGTTGTTGAGAAATAGACAACTGGACTCATCCACTTGTGTGGAATCGTGAGTGAGCATACCATCACAGGAGGTGATAGGACAGTACTCCCACTCCACGAGTGGGTCTGTGGTCAAGCACCAGGGGCCGTCCCTCCCGCCCGCCGGGTTACGGCAGTAGTTGTAGGCCAAGGTGGTATTACCCTCGGGGAAGTCACCGTCACTGTACGAGTGTGAGTGTGGCGAGCCCCCACCGAACTCCCCCCACCGCTGACATGTCCGTCCTGACACCGTCACCGCCAGCCGCCCTCGGTACTCAGTCCCCTGGCTGGTCAGTGTACAGTCTGCAAAGTATCAGCAGGGGTGATATTGATTAGTGCACCAGCAGCGTATCATACATGAGAGTATGCCATCGATCATCAACATAATTACTAATATTTTACCTGAATCATTGCATGATCAACCCCCACTTATCCCAACAGCGATTGACAAAGGAAGACATGTAGAACTGAATCTATGATTGGTTTGTCTATCATGAAAATCCAACATGGACAATCTGAGCATGTACCATCTTTCTACCTCAACGAACACGACTTGGCTTATTAGCAACAAGTCGATTGATAAGTGATTTAAGGTAGTCCGCTCCAAACAGTGAGGGGAGGGGGTCAAAGAGTTTTTCAAAATAAATGACTGTATTAACAAAATTTAGAGCTTCAAAATGACATATTTTATAGAGTAACTAATCAGCATACTAAAACTGAAAAGAAAATAAGGGGTCACCGTATCCGTTTTCTTGGAAAACAAGATGCAAGATGTGAATATGGGCAAAAAAATGTGTTAAAATACCATAAATTAGGTCATTTTAGTAAATGTTTGTGATTTTTAATCGAATATGTCGAAGAAACCAGCACGGTGACCCCGTATTTTCTTTTCACTATTAGAATGCGGATCAGTTACTCTATAAAATATGTTACTTTGAAGAGATAATATTCAAGATATAACTTTTAAATTTCGACTTTTCATTACCTCCCTGTTTGTAGCGGACTACGTTAAAGTTCCTTGCCTTTGTGGTGGCACTGCGGTAGTCCACAGCTCTCGATCTCCACGCTGGGGTCGGTAGTGTAGCACCAGGGTCCGTCACTGTCACCGTTCGGGTTGCGGCAGTAGTTGGTGGCCTCGGCAAGACTGCTCTCAGGGTAGTTCGAGGCGCTACTGTAGCGGTTGTTGTGGGGCGAGTTGGTGTCCCACCGCTGACATGTTCTCCCAGACTTGGTGGTGGAGCGGTGGCCAGTGTAGTCCGTTCCCAGTGATGTTATACAATCTGGGTCGAGAGGAAGCAGACTGCTGAACGAGGTAAACTTCAAGGAACAACCCAGATCTATGGCCACCATGGCCACTAAATTGATAACAACTTGTACCAATGCCAAGTACCGTCACCGTTACTAAACCCCAATGCAATACTACGTGTAGGCACGTGATCAGTACCATGGCAGATAGGTACACCGCAGGACATCTTGCCGATGGCGGGGTCGTCAGTGAAACACCAAGGCCCGGTGCCGGGACTTGTGTTGCTGAGGTGATTACGGCAGTGGTTGGAGGAGTTACCGAGCAAACCATCACTGAAGTACTCGGCTTTCGTGTAGATGTGGTTGTGTGGTGTGGTGTCGTTCCAGCGCTGACAAGTGTAACCCCCGAGCGTGGTGGACAGACTGCCCGTATAGTCCGTACCCATCTCGTCCAGCGTGCAGTCTACAGCGAGGGACACACATGCTAGAAATGCTACAAATCCCTCGTTCAAGTTTTCTGTTTCTGTTTTTTTTTTATCAGAATTTACTACTGTTAGTATGCCTAATTTTTCATCTCGTCGATTCTCAGATCTGCATTGAACACCGTTTTTCTGTTCTTATTTCTGTCGAGTAACGTATTTTTCTTCTGCTTAGTCTATACATTTCGTGTAGGTCTCGAAAATTTTAGAAATACACGTGCTATAAATACAGTTGTATACAATGAATTAAGCGCACCTAGACACATGGGTACGCCACACGGTTCCCACTCGACGCTTGAGTCCTCCGTGTAGCACCAGGGTCCGGCCCCGTGCCTGCGATCCGGGTTGCGGCAGTAGTTATGAGCGTCCGCCAGGGTTAAGTCTGGGAAGCTGGTGGTGGTCGTGTGGCTGTGGGCGTGCGGAACCTGGGCGTCCCAGCGCTGACACCGGCGGCCGGACACCGTCTCCGCCCGCTCCCCGCGGTAGTCGTAACCATGGTACGTCGTCCGGCAGTCTGTAAATGTCGCACAAGGTATACACAGACACACATGCTTGTCTATCTGTGTTTGATTTGTCGTTTTGTATCATTATGCGATATGATATTCCTGGCTTGATACTGTGAAGCTAAGTTGATACATGGGTTGATACATGGGTTGATACATGGGTCCTGACTGACCTGTACATAGTGGAATTGCGCAAGTCTCCTGCGCGACGTCCGGGTCAGTGGTAAAGCACCATGGGCCGGACGCGCGGTTGTCTGGATTTCGGCAGTAATTCACGGCTTCGTCTTTTGTCTCCCCGGGGAAGTCCCTATCTCTGTAAGCGTGGCTGTGAGGACTCCGAGTGTTCCAGTGTTGGCAGATCCGTCCAGATGCAGTAACTGCTCGCTGGCCACGGTACTCGCTTCCATCATAGCAATCTAGTCAAACACCAAGTAAAACAATTCTTGATCCCAGGACATGCATCTGTATGGTACCTACATGTATCGGATCAGAGATGGAACCATTTAGTTTCCAGCTCAATGTGGAATATGATTAATGTGTTAATTTGGCCAACTGCATGCAATTGCATAGACCTACAGCGATGGCAATTGTAACCTGCACCTGCACATGAAGGAATACCGCAGGTCTCTCTCGTAATGCCGTCTTTCATGGTGTAGCACCAGGGTCCTCCAATGTCATTGTCAGGGTTGCGGCAGTGGTTTGCCGCCGTCTCCAGGCTGTCGTCAGGGAAAGCAGAGGCGTCCACGTATGGGTGAGTGTGTGGACTCTGTTTATCCCATTGCTGGCATAGATGTCCAGACTTGGTCAGCGACTGTCTGCCTCGGTACTCAGAACCCAAAACCGTCATAACGCAGCCTGCAAGGGAATAAACATAATCGGATAATGCACAAAAGTTCAAAAATGTTTCGTCATAGGCTATTGACCACAGAGCTTAAAGGGTATAAATGTGGATCTTGTTGGTGAATTTGCTTTTTATTCACAAATTGGAAAAGTCACATGCTGTTGGACTGACCGACGCCAGTACAGATGTCTATGCCACAGTACTCCCGTGGCACCGCCGGGTCAATGGTGAAGCACCAGGGGCCGCCGGTGTCACTGTCCGGGTTACGGCAGTAGTTCTCGGCGGCAGTGAGAGAAACGTCCGGAAAATCTGTGGTCGTCAAAGCGTGTGCGTGCGGCATCTGTACGTCCCACCTCTGGCAGATCCGGCCTGATACCGTGTGTGCACGGCTACCCTGGTACTTGCTCCCCACATGTGTACTCTTGCAATCTGTACATGAAATGTACTCATTGAAGAGCCCATTGACGAATACTGCAATTTTTTTTTCTCAAAAATTTGGGTAATTTTTTTAACCTAGGGTTCATTTGATATAAACATTGACTGACCAGTGCAAAGAGGTACGCCACAAAGTTCCCACTCTGTGTCAGGATCAGTGGTGTAGCACCATGGTTCTGAACGGTCCCCGTCTGGATTACGACAGAAGTTCGTGGCGTCTGAGATCGTGTAGTCCGGAAAGTCAGCGTCACTGTAGCTGTGGGAGTGCGGAGTTTGCTGGTCCCATCGCTGACACCGGCGACCGGATACCGTGGAACTGTACGAGCCCATGTACAACTGACCCTTGAGTGATCTTCGACAATCTGGAATGGGTTCATATATATCCATATTAATCAATGTACGGGTTCATGTCTGATCGACGTACATTTGAAGATCGGAAACTGATATAATATAACATCACTACCGGGGATCCCCGTATTTAAGCCCTGGGCTTATAATTGGGGGAAGGGTGTTGTGTCGAATGAAATTCAACTCCATATATAGGCCCATGGGCTTATATTTAGGGAATAATAATTTCACGACTTTTATTTTGCACGTTTGAATTTACAATGGATTAGACCAAATGGATTAGAAGGGAAAACACTTCTTATATGCGTCATAACTATATTTATACAAACATCTATTCCAATGTATAATCACATATATTCATAGCCGTATTATAAAAGAGTACACAATATACTATTAGTTATTCCATGTTTGTTCACGGATTACGGAATTATATCTACGTCTAACTGCCTGTATCCCATGAGGCCGAAGGCCGAATTTATCACTGACTGAAAACGTGACTCACAAAGGATACGGGAACTCGTATCGAAGATGACACGTGCCAAATTAGATATTCAGGTTACGGGGTTATATCACCGTTGTGATTGGCCAATCACAGTCTCGGATTGGTGTTCAGTCAGTGATAAATACCTACGCATGCATGTACCATATAAAATCCAGCTGATCACGTGCATACGTACTAGCATAACCATAGGCAAGGCACACGTACGTCTTTTATTAATTTCATTTCATTAGCTTATTCTAGGTTTCAGCACTTATAACGTCTCCTACGAAAAACAAAACGTCACCTACGTTTTTCCCAAATACAGGCCTAGTCCTGATGCAAGGCAAAATTGTATTCCGTTCATAAGCCCATGGGCTTATATAGAGTAGTTCTCCCCTTGTATTAGCCCATGGGCTTATCCAAAGGGGGACTTAAATACGAGGATCCCCGGTATTTGCATCCACTATTGAGAACGAGTTACAGCGCACCAGAAGCCAAGGGTATGCCACAAGACTCCCGCTCCACGGCCGGGTCTGTAGTGTAGCACCAGGGTCCCGTGGCGCTGTTGTCAGGGTTACGGCAGTAGTTGTACGTCTCCAGGAGGGAGTTCTCTGGGAAGTCGGTGGGCGAAGTGTACGGGTGTGGGTGTGGAGACTGGGTGTTCCAGTGCTGACAGGGTCGACCAAACTGAGTGACAGCCTGTATTCCCGAGTACTCCAAACCTTCCTTCGTCAGGCGGACACCTTACAATACAGATCAAAACAACGTTGCATAGTTATTCAAAAAGCATCTAATGAAAAATCGTATATAATTGCTCTTTCTCGTTGAATTATACGCACAACTCAACATCAAATTCGGCTTATTTAGCAGCATGTCATATTCATTGGCAACCATGTATATATGTGCAAGTACCTTGCTCGTGACACATGGGTATACCGCATGTCTCAGTGCCCCCGTCCAGCGTGTAGCACCAGGGCCCGCTGTCCCTGGCGTCCGGGTTGCGGCAGTAGCTAGCGGCGCCGGCCAGGCTCGTGTCTGGGAAGTCCGCGGCGTCCAGGTACGGGTGGGAGCTGGGGGTCTGCTGGTCCCACCGCTGACAGCGTCGCCCAGAGATCGTGCTGGTTCGGAGTCCCGTATACTCTTGGCCCAGGATGCTCCTCTCGCACTCTGATTTTAGAAAGTATTTTATTATCTTTAATTACAACAATATAGGCTGCGATCGTTTGTGTTTATATATTCATGGATATACATGTACATCCATACTCGTGGTCAAGCTCGTATACCAAGAATAGTAGGCTCTCTAATTGCTCTCTACTTGTACATTTATGCATATTGGAAAGAAAATATATGCACATGTATTCGGCCTTGAAATTTGAGTTTTGAATGTTTACGTTTTTTGCTATAGGGATGAAATACTTCCTTCCGGATCATAGTTACATTGTAGTGTTTGGAAAATCAATTGTGCAAGGAACGAGACATCGATTGGCAGTCAATCGCAATTATGATGAATCTTAGTAATCGCCTTCATTATCATACTATTCAGTATTAACTATTTTCTATATTTACAATTTTCTCGCGTCACTTGAAACACGTTCTTCCACTTCCATCTGTTGATATTTAAAGTTGGAATCAATTTTAAAATCAGCCAAATTTAGCATTTTTATTTGTGACGCAAACTTGAAAGTACATCTCGAGATAGTCCGGAATATATAGGAAATATGCACAGTTCGGCAACAGATACTTAGAAAATTGCCATTCATCGTGTATGAAAACAGTGGATAGAGAATGATATCGGCCTGTCTATATTGTCTATATCTAGACAAATAATAATGACGTCATGAGACTGTGTGTAGAACTTGCCCGCAAGGCAGGCCGCTTTGAGGAAAAAATTGATGCGAGATTGACTGGCCCGAATTTGAATCTTGATTTGGCAACTCAATTTAGGCACGTAATACACATTTTCATACCCACATTTGTACGGTTTCTCATTCTATAGACACAATAAAGCTACCGCACAATGAATAGATTTTGTGAATTTTAAAAATTGTTATAGCTTTAACTCAAACCGAACGTATAACTAGCCATATTGAGTCATGAACGGGGACAAGCGTCGAGAATCAAGGAGTGTACACATGTCACCGTATCCTAACTGACCAGTACAGAAGGGGATGTCGCAGAACTGCCACTCCAGTCGTGGGTCCATGGTGTAGCACCAAGGTCCGCCCGCGCGGCCGTCCGGGTTGCGGCAGTAGTTGTTAGCGGCCTCCACCGAGTGGTCGGGGAACATGGCGGGGTCCAAGTAGGTGTGATTGTGTGGGCGCTGACTGGACCAAGGCTGACACGTCCGGCCAGAGGTCGTGGCCGTCTGTCTACCAATGTACTCGGCCCCTCGCTCAGTCAGCCTACATTCTGTGCATGGTGAGTGTGATGAAGACACGATGAAGACACAGTGATAATAAGAAGTTAATGTTTGAATATTCCATTACAAAAATAGATACATACACTATGTGTATATTGTACTGACTCCAGAAATTAATGATCAAACAACATTAAAAATTGCGAGACAGTATGCAAATAATAGACATTCCATGAAGATTTTCCATTTCTCACCATGACAGCGGATGATATTGCAGGGTTCCCATTCTGTGTACGGGTCCATGGTGTAGCACCAAGGTCCGGTTCCCTCCCTACCGTCCGGGTTCCTGCAGTAGTTGTTGGCCTCCTGTAGCGTGGCCTCTGGGAAAAGCCCAGGGTCTGTCATGTTGTGTTTGTGGGGCACCTGCATGTCCCAGCGCTGACAGGGTCGACCAGACATCGTCGATGACTTGGTGCCAGTGTATTCTTGGCCCAGCTCCGTCACACGGCAGGCTGCAATGGACGAGTCACAATGTGGAGATATATTCTGTTACTATCAAATGTCTTATTCGTGTGTTCAATCACTCCTACTTCATTCTGTATATAATGATAACAGTTTCTCACGAGGGTGAGTGCAGGTTTTCATGCCGCAGACGGGTCGGTGGTGTAACACCAGGGCCCCACGCCGACTTTCCCGTCTGGATTCCGACAGTAATTTGCGGCATCAGCTACAGTTGTGTCGGGAAAGTCGGTGTCACTGTAATGAGGGTGACTGTGCGGCGTCATTGAGGTCCACTGCTGACAAAGGCGACCACTCTGTGTCACGCTCCGGGTACCGACGTAGTCTGTCCCGTCACTCGAGTCGGTACACTCTACAATACACGTTTGTTTATTGTGTTCAGAAAATATCACACATCACACATTGCATAGAAGCATTTCATCATATCGAGATATTATAAAGAACTAACGTTGGAAATACGAAGCATGCTGTCCAGATAATAGGCTTCAGGAATAATGCACCTACCATGACAGAGGGGTATATTGCAGGACTCCCACTCCACGTCTGGATCAGTCGTGTAGCACCAAGGCCCAGTGCCGGCACGGCCGTCCGGATTGCGACAGTAGTTCCAGGCGTCTTGGAAGCTGGCGTCAGGGAAGTCGCCGATATCGGTGAAGGCGTGCGGGTGTGGATACATCGAGTCCCAGCGCTGACATGCTCGCCCTGAGCTTGTCACAGCCACGTGGCCCGTGAACTGGCGACCCTCCACCGTGTGGATACACACTGTGTGGGGGTGAAATAAGTGCATGTATGATTATGATGGATAGTATATATTATGAAGCTCATGATCGGATGAAAAAAATACTTCAATAGATACATGTACTGATGACCCTGATAAAATATCTAATAATGTGAATGTGGATCCATTAATTCATTTTGCAGTGGACTTGCCTGTGACGTGTTCGGAACAGATGGGAATGCCACAGGTCTCCCACTGGACCATGGGGTTGGTGGTGTAGCACCAGGGTCCAGTGCCCTCTCTCCGGTACGGATTCCGACAGAAGTTAGCGGCCTCGACTACGCTGCTATCAGGGAACTGGCTGGCCGAGTATGTGGGGTGTGTGTGCACGGCCTGACTCGTCCACGCCTGACACGAGTATCCACTAACTGTCTCGGAACGGGTTCCCGTGTACTCCAGTCCCAGGTCGTCATCGCGACAGTCTGTATCATTACAGTAAAATATTGTGATAAATATGAAGTTCTTCAGGTCCCTATCAGACCTTTCAGTGTTCAGCACACAATCTCTATTTTGGCACTACTATTCCTGAGGCACGAATGAAATGATCGGCACGCTCTCGGCCATTCACATACCGCTACTAGTAGTCAAACTAATTAACTTTCCGAGTCCGTAAAGTTTAGTGCACTTATAATACGGTAGTTTCACTGGTTTTACTATTCCACTTTAATGTCCAAACACATGGTTGGAGTCGTACATGTATCCCAGAAAGCCAAGATGGCGGGGCCAAGTCCGTGTCCGTAGGTTTTTCCCGCCTATTGCTGCGGAGGTTGTGTCTGATTGGCTAAGTGTGATGTCATGTCCTGTTCTGTGCATGTGAAGGTTATACGTCTGTGAGTTTCCTTGTACCATGCCTGGGAGATTCCTCGTGTAAGTGCGCGCGTACTAGTAGTGTGGTTGTGCAAGTATGTAGCGAGTATTGATCGTGCGTGGTTATGCGTGAAGTGTGAGTCTATGTAGGGGAGGGTTTTGGGTAGTAACGGGTCACAAAAATATTTCTACAATAAAGTCCAAATGAGAAACGTACATGCGTATTGCTACAGTGTCTCGTTTTTTTTATTCTCTGGTACACTGTATATATTTGCATGTTCTCGAACACATTTCCTCAATCATCACCCACTTGATTATTCGATTAGAAGTATACCATGGACGACAAGACCACACCTGCACACTGTGCGATGTCGCAGGACTCCCTGGTGACGGCGGGATCGATGGTGTAGCACCATGGTCCGGTGGGGCTGTTGTCCGGGTTACGGCAGTAGTTGTTGGCGTCTGTGAGCGAGGCGTCAGGGAAATCGGCGCTGTCCATGTACGGGTGCTGGTGGGGGTACTGCAGGTCCCAGCGCTGACAAACTCGCCCACCCACAGTTGTAGCCTGGTTACCATGATATTGCTCACCCAGCGGGCTTTCCTTGCAATCTTGGATGGAAGTGTAAATGGGGAGAAGATTATAGATGGACTTCAGCACAAATTCAGGTCGCGTTTCATGGCTTGTTATGCCTGATTCTTGAACTTGCAATTCACACGCAGGTCTGACTGTATGCGTATTTAACATACGTACATACCTGCGCAGAGGGCGATGTCACACGGTTCCCACTCCCTCTCGGGGTCTCTTGTGTAGCACCAGGGCGTGCTGTGGTTGGTGGGGTCGGGGTTCCGGCAGTGGTTTGACGCCTCTGCTAGGGTGGAGTCGGGGAAGAGGGCAGGGTCCGTGAACGTGTGGGCGTGTGGGGTGGATGAGGCCCATCGCTGACAGGCTCGGCCAGACACCGTGAACGACTGGTCTCCCTTGTAGTCCGTGCCCTTTGTACTCGTCTTACAACCTGTGCACATAGCGACAGATCCTTCATTCAAAATCGAGCTCTATTGAAATCCAACTGTCATTATTTAGGATAACAGTTTATTTAAGATACCGGTAACCGAATGAATTTAACCCTATTACAATTATTACCAACACTGGCGTAGATTGTATGACGTTTTCACCAAATGTATGAAAAAACAAAACGACTACAATGACAATTAACACCAAATTCAGTCAAGCTATCAGCAAACCATCTAACAAATATAAATCAACATGACTGGCCTGCACAGAGTGGCAGTCCACAGGTTTCCCAGCGAGTGTCGGGGTCGGTGGTGAAGCACCAAGGTCCGGAGCGCCTATGGTCGGGGTTGCGGCAGAAGTTGGCAGCGTCCTCCATCGTGAGGTCGGGGAAGCGGGTCGGGTCCGTGTGCCGGTGGCTATGCGGGTACTGCATGTCCCAGCGCTGGCAGGCACGACCCGACCGCGTCACGGCCGCCGTCCCGGAGTACGTCACACCCAGGCTCGTCATCCGACACTCTGTGGGACAGGGCCAGCGTGGAATCTCATACCAGTTTGAATACAAGCAGATTGGTTCAAGTTAGTCATCAAACAAAACTATTCGAAATAACTATTATTTATCACCATGTGATCAAGCCTTCGGTCAAATAACACCATCTACATGACTCTTCATATATTACCCAATTTAGGAGAGTCCTGCTTAATGCGTGACCATTGATATTCTTATAGAGTCTAGGTGTACATTCAGCTCACTTTGCAATGAAAAATAGTTGGTGTTCCTATATACCGTACCGTGACAGAGAGGTATGGCGCATGTTTCCTGCGGTCGGGACGGGTCTGTAGTGTGACACCAGGGCCCGGTGGTGCGGCTGTCCGGGTTGCGACAGTAGTTGGCGGCTTCGGCCAGTGACCGGTCAGGGAAGTCGGCCGGGTTCGTGTAACTATGACCGTGGGGAGACTGCGAGTCCCAGCGCTGGCATAGACGACCACTCAGCGTGTACTGTCTGTTACCTTCGAACTCCGTGCCCAGCTCCGTGTCGCGGCAAGCTGCAACACATCAAAACATTTCATCAGACCTTTACCCTGTCAATCACCGCTTTGAAGACGTTTGTTCGAACCGGTCCAATGTGTAGCAACTGATACTCATTTAATCATGTTTAGGTGTGAATCTTTCCAACCGGAGCAGATGGGGACTTGGCAGGTCTCCCACTCCACGCCGGGCTGTGTGGTGTAGCACCAGGGTCCTGTGACTTTGTGGTCGGGGTTCCTGCAGAAGTTACTGGCGTCTGTCAGACTGCTGTCCGGGAACCTGGTGTCCAGGGGGTCTGTGTACGGGTGGGAGTGTGGAGTCTGCTCCAGCCAAGGCTGACACGAGTACCCGGACACAGTCGTAGAACGGTTACCTGAGTACTCGGTACCCAAGCCTGTCCAGCGACAGTCTGCGTAAATCGAAACACTGAACCAGTGAATCCGAATTTTGGGTGAGTAGGCCTATGACAGCATACCTACCTAATTGGCGAGATTTACGTTGTAGAAGATCTTGGATTTCCTATAGTTGAGAGTTCTGCACTTGTTTTCTTACTTTTATTTTGAACTCACCAGCCATACATGTGCCGAAGTCGAGTACGAGATCTTGCCCGCCCAGGTTGAACTCAGTCTTGGCGTCTTCAATCTCCTTGATGAGGCCCGTGGCGTGGGTCTCGACCTCGGGGAAGTCATAGATTGTGTACTCCTGAAGGGCGAGCTTGATGTCGGCCAGCGGCTTGAGCACGTCCTTGCGGATGATGGCCATGGCGCGCTGGAACATATCGCGGACCCAGTGGCAGTCGGCCGTCACGCGCAGCACGTCACTCGTCACCTGCTCGTCGTCACGCTCCAGGTCGTGCTGAGCCTGCGCCAGGAACTTGATCAGGCGCGAGGTCTGTTGCTCGAAAGCGTGGCTCGCCTGTGTAGAGAGAGGTAGAGTAGCATGTATTAGGATAACCTCTCTGTGCTCAGAATATTTGCAAGCTCGGTCTACGCTTGCCACAAACTAATATGAACACAACACATCTATCAGACATGTCCGGTCACTAGCACATATATGCCTATATCATCTCAACAAACAAGTTTCATTTGCCCCAAGGAGTGGTGTGATACCTTGACTGTGGCCCGGTACTTCTGGTCGGAGTGGCGGTAGGTGGTTTCTCGGGCCTTGGCCAAGCTGTTCTGGAGCAGGTATGTCTTCTCGTCCTGTGAGTTGCCGAGCTCCGCCAGGCGCACGGCGAACGACGTGGTCGATACGTACTCGTCCCGCTTGCAGGCGTCCGGACACGCGCAGTAGTTCCCGGCAGCACGGACCTCATCTGTCACCCAAACAAAACATCGAATGTTGCTTCACTCACCCTTTAAATAAACTTTCCGGACGAGGTTATGGTTTGTCCTGTAGATGTTATCCATAGACGTTATTGTACTCACCGATACTTTGAACACCACATGATAGGTGTGTTTCCACATCACACGACGGAGGGTGATCTGTAATAGATGCAAGTAGGGCCTAATACTGTAAATGGAGTTTGATCAATAAAGTAGTACAAATACGTATATTTTACACAGATATAGCCTATAACAGAAAATCGTTTGGGTGAAAATTACTGAATATAAATCATCTAGAACACGACATGAATGTATTTTACTATCAGAGTGTGGCAGGTAGAAGTCCCGACATCCACACTCGGTATCCAAATAGTCTGTGTGGCACTCAGCCAAACAGCGAGTTATGGAGTACGAGTCAAAATACTTCAGCTCCTTCTCCCCACAGTCTCCATACGGCGGCTTCAGGTTCGTGATCTGAGATTGATTGATAGATTGATTGATTGATTGATTGATTGATTTGGTTTGAGTTTCTTTTGTAAATATGTGATCTGGTACCTAAATAGGCAGAATAATATTGATGTTAATTTGATGAACAGTTGACTAAAACCCGATGACAATAATTATGTGTATGTTCTCTGCTTATGCTCCGTGGGTATGGTTCGTTGCCTAGTTACCGTGGTGCTCTCTATGGCGATGAAGGACACGAGCCCGGGGGACACGGACTGACCGCGGTCCATCATCGGCGGTACCTCCTCCGCCTCGTGCATGAACACCTGCAACAATACCCCCCTCGTGCTTACCAATCATCGCGTGTTAAACAAGACTGCTACATGTGTGCGCTTTATAAATGAAGTAACATTATAATGAACTGGTACATGTAAATTCACAGACATGAGGAGGCGAATGAGGTGTGTAATCATATATTGATAAAGTACACCGACAACAATACTGGCTTAGAAGTCGAGTGTTTGTATACCTTGATGCCCAAGCCTTCTGACGTATCTTTGACATACTCGTATTGTTCGATATTGAATTCCATGATGAGCCCCGTGCCCGCTCCTGGAGGCGGGAAACATTAACTATTCATGACGTTAGTCGATTACACAATGTTTCTACTCAATGATGTAAGTAAAGTATCTGTTGAGCATTTCTGTTTGTACATGCGTGCAATTTCATTGAAAATGTTGTCTGCATGGCCGTTGATACTCTCGGTAGCGATATTGACTCCTTTTCCCCATGTTTTCCGTACAATTATTCAAATTATATCAAAAGTACACATTTTCCATATAGTTTTAGAACAATATTTGACAGTAGCTGTATCAGTCATACAAATGTAGGCTGATAATATATACATAGTATAGTTTTGTCAGCGCACCTGCCTGTTCGACGAATGAGTCGGCAAAAGAAACCTCGTAACAGACTCCGAGGTCCGTGTAAACCTCCCTGATGGTTCCACTCTGTGAGCAGTCCTCGCCCTTCCACGTACAGCTACAAAAGCACGAAACATCAACATCCCACAACTATCCTTCATTATGGAAGCAGAAAAATATTCTGGTTTTTTTTCATTCATTATCTGATAAAGCGGACCTTTCGATGAAGTCGTTTTGCCTGTGTGCCGTGATGTTGTACAAATCAAACACGTCCACATCTCCATGGATCGATGTATTCTTCGGGATCAACAAGCTCTTGAACGTAACTACAAAAAATGTAGATATATAGACGCCATATATCATTTCGATTTCCATGAATGTATGCAGAAAAATAATGATTTGCATCCATGTCAAGTATGTAAGTTTACCTAACCAATCAAATTTAGATTTCACCTCATTATACAGTATTATACATCCATTAAGGTCTTTTAACGTGATGTAGTTGTGTGATATGTTGAAGGCTATATAGCAAAGACGTCATAGACAACCCACGTTGGCAGGTGACGTTGACTTCGACCTCCTGGCCGGACTCGAGGGCCCAGTGAGGGCTGGTGGCGTTCGTGTCGTTGCCACCGAGGGCCTGTGGCGTGGGCGCCGTGGAGTTGATGGAGGCGTAGAGTGGCGTGCCGTCCATGCTGCCGGCTAGCATCCAGGCCGTCTCCCGCTGGAAAAGGTAGCGGTAGGGCTCGGCCACCGACACGTACACGGGCCGGTCCAGGTCGTACGTGTCCGGTTGCAGCAGATACAAGCCTGTGTGCTGCTGTAGAGAGGGCTCGTCCGTCTCAACCGAGAGTAACGTGCACACATCTGCAAAGGGGACATTCCACGGGCTCAAGTGATCCGGTAACTAATAGTTAGGGTCTTCATCGTCTGAGGGGTATATCGCAGGTGCGTAATAAATACATTTTGTACAAGTATAACGCCATGTTTTTAGAAAAACATGGCAGAAAACCCGGCCCTTTTATATTTACATGTTTTCTATGGACTCACAATACTCAATGTCGAGTTCACATTGTAAGAAGATGTCCCATAAAACTTGGGTACACATTTTATTTCCATATGAATAAGTCATACCGATATGTATGCAGTTCATATAGAAAGTCAGACAATCAGTCACATCAAAGTAAATGATATGGGAAATTGTGTTGAAATTGTGTGCATCCTCAGCCAATTCATCTCCCCCAAGTCTATTTAGATGTACTGTATCTTTGTCAGATACCAAGATTGCTAGCCGGGCTCTGTTAAAAACATCCCACTGAATTCCAGTTCCATAAGTCGCCCCAGAACTCTGAACCTACTAGTTTAAAATCCCGCATTACCAATATCCTCCAAACATCACTATGGGTATACACAAAGCGCCTTTATAATCTTCTTAACACTTTCCGCAATCTGGTCGGGTCTAACCCCTTCCCGTAGATATGCAAGAAAATTATCGATAGGGCATAACAGCCTATCATGAATGATGCACAAAAACGAATTTCCACTCCCTTTAAATATTTATAAACAGGTGGCAGGATTTGATGAATACGTTTAGGCCTATTACAATGAATAGATGTGTAGTTTCTGCACCCTAGGCCCCTGGGAATAATAAAATTATATAATAGGGTTCATATAAAATAGGAAAATTATGCCTTTATTAGCTAATTATTTCAACGACTGGTGTACGGTAAAAGCTCGGCTTCGTCACGGTGGTCTTGGCTATTTAATGCGGTCGCGCTTGTAAAGCAATTTTCATGCTTCACATTCATTATGCTATAGACTAAGCTCATTGCCAACAAATAATCCCCAGTGATATTCAGAGAAGTAGCCTAATAGGCCTGATACAATGAAATCAATTCGGAAAGAGAATTTCAAACTATTGTCTGAAATGATTACAACTAATGTATCACTGTCCATCGCTGCAATACAACATATTTCTACTGGTTACGTGTTGGCGTAGTAATATAGGTAATTATAGTAATTAAACCAGGTCAGACTTATGCGAGTTCCAAGATAACTGATAGGAGATCGGTAATTGCACTTGCGCATACCAGCCGCAAACTAATTCAAAACAGCGCTCTCCATTGTCATGCAATTACTGTTATTAATACATTAAAGCCAGCAGTGTTCTTCGATCAGTTTAACGGGATGTACCGGGTTTTATCGCAAATTTGCGAAACCCACACCAGTGTATGCTGAATCTAAGAGAGTCGTCCGGAGAAATCGGAAGACAGGAGATACATAGGGTGAGGTCAACGACAATCACATATACCCGGCCCTGAGGGGCCGGGAATGATTAGGATTGGGGTGTATGTACATTTAATGCGCTTTAGATCGGTAGTACCAAGGAGGTACAATCATGTTGCCAATACTACGGTGACAGAGGTCTACTCGTAACTAAGCTGCAGTGGTTAGGTTGGTTAATGTGGGGACGTACCGCAGTTGAGTTCGTCCTCGGCCTGGGGACAGTCCGGGAAGCTGTCACAGACACTGGATAGCACCAGACACGAGTCGTCCGTGGAGCAGGTGAATTCGTCCGCCTCGCAGCTTCTCCGCTCTACAACACACACTCTCTGGCATTACACACGTATGCCGCCGTAAGACAGGATAACAAGGAGGTTATTTTAACGTTTCTGTTGAGTTGAATAAATTGATTACAACCTGCATTAGTGTTTGTTCAAAAATGTCATGAGCACCCCGGGTATAAACATTATAACTACACTGCTGAAAACTTTTGATGAGTTCATTTTATAAGAAGGTTTACCCAAAAACTATAATTGATTTTTTTCAAAGGGGATTGCTACACATTGTCTACATCATTCATATATGTTATGCCTAATCATACGAAATACTGAAGTATACTATAGCTTTGTGTTTGCTCTGTAAACTGCATCTGCGTGTATCGCGGTGTTTTTGTGCGATCTGTTGGCGCGTGAAATTATCAGTCTTCGCTAGTCCATTACAGGTTTTATGATGAATTCGATCTTCCCGCGATAAATCTGATACCATAAAAGCACAGCGCCACTTCACCATGACTGTTGTCGCCTGTAGTCAATATTCAGCATCTTGTATCGTGCAGATGACTCATAATTTTCCCCGATGTTCACTCTGCGCGATATGCAGGTAGCCATTGTCCTTTTCGGTCGATCAAACAGTGTTATCGCTGACTTCACAAGTTGCTACAAGGAGTACTATCTCTGGCACTAGTCAATACCAAGCATACACGAAAATACCAACCACTGCCCTTTTGAGATCGATATGGGTAAATTGATATTGTTTTTAAAAATATATATATATCAGATAGAATATGAATATTCATGATGCCCCTTGAAATTATTCATCCACTAAAATTATTATTCAATCCGTTCCGGCCACCTGGGTCCACAACTTTACCAAATAAGCAACCTGTTTTGTTAATTTTGCTATGAGACTGTATACTTACTGACACCGGTGTTGTTGCTGGAGGAAAGCGCCAGAGCCGTGTAATACCAGCCTCGCTCCACAGACGGGGATAACCTGTCCATGCATTACATGTATTCAGTTTCTGATGTATTATATTGATACTGTGTAATCAAACCAGCCTCGCTCCACAGATGGAGAAAACCTGTCCATGTAATACATGTATTATAATGATACTATGTAATAACAGGCTCACTCCAAAGACGGGGATAACATGTCCATGTAATACATGTATTATATTGATACTATGTGATAACAGCCTCACTCCAAAGACGGGGATAACCTATCCATGTAATACATGTTTCTATTGATTCTGTGTAATACCAGTCTTGCTCCACAGATGGGGATAATATGTCCATGTAATACATGTATTATATTGACTGTGTAATATCAGCCTCGTTCCACAGACGGAGATAATACATGTAATATATTGATTCTGTGTACTACCAGTCTTGCTCCACAGATGGGGACAATATGTCCATGTAATACGTGTATTATATTGACTGTGTAATATCAGCCTCGTTCCACAGACGGAGATAACCTGTCCATGTAATACATGTATTATATTGATACTATGTGATAACAGCCTCACTCCAAAGACGGGGATAACCTGTCCATGTATTACATGTATTATATTGATACTGTGTAATACCAGCCTCGCTCCACAGATGGAGAAAACTTGTCCATATAATACATGTATTATATTGACTGTATTATACCAGCCTCGTTCCACAGACGGAGATACATGTAACCTGTCCATGTAATACATGTATTATATTGATACTGTGTGATAACAACTTCACTCCAAAGACGGCGATAACCTGTCCATGTAATTATATTGACTGTGTAATACCAGCCTCGCTCCTCAGATGGGGATAACCTGTCCATATAATACATGTATTATATTGATACTGTGTGATAACAACCTCATTCCAAAGACGGGGATAACCTGTCCATGTAATTATATTGACTGTGTAATACCAGCCTCGCTCCTCAGATGGGGATAACCTGTCCATGTATTACATGTATTATATTGATACTGTGTAATCATGGTAATACTAGCCTCGCTCCACAGGCGGGGATAACCTGCCCATGTAATACATGTATTATATTGATACTGTGTAATACCAGCCTCGTTCCACAGACGGAGATAATCTGTCCATGTAATACATGTATTATATCGATACTGTGTAATACTAGCTAAGCTCCACAGATGGAGATAACATGTCCGTGTAATACATGTATTATATTGATACTGTGTAATACCAGCCTCACTCCACAGACGGGGCTAACCTGTCCATGTAATACATGTATTATATCGATACTGTGTATTACTAGCTAAGCTCCACAGATGGAGATAACCTGTCCATGTTATACATGTATTATATTGATACTGTGTACTACCAGCCAAGCTCCACAGACAGAGAAAACATGTGTCATCGTGTTTGTACAAAATGGGACATTTTGATATACATGCACGTATCTGTTATGAAGTTAGCACAATAATTTCAACATCAACATATTCATGATGACTACATTGATAAATGCCAATGTATGCATAACATAATATTATATGATTTTGAAATTCTTGGATATCACTCGTCAAAAATGTTTGTACTATTTGTGTATTGAATGTAACCCTTCCATACCAACGCGAAATGAACATCAAAAAAGATTCCGTTTCAGTGATCAACCATAAAATATTAGTTTATGGTTCCTGTTTGCCACAATGACCTCAGACTGTAATTAGCACTGTCGTACGATACCACATTGTTAATATCATTCATAATCTGGACATCAGCAATTAAATACTAGGAATCACTTTCAGTAACACAATACTCGGACTCAATTTGATCAGTATCTGACAATCAGTGATACCAGTGACAGTTTGACTATCAGTGTGAGTTCCTGCTAATTTCCGGACGACGTGATTAGGCTGGACCGTAATTGTTATACCCAGAAGCAGGAGTAATTCGACGGTCACGAGATGAACATATGCATCATTATTAATGAACGAAATCACTTTCGATTTGTTCCTTTTGTTTTTGTGGGATGTGGACCAACATTGTAATTAAGTTCTTGATTCATCTACATATAGGCCTACAATACGAAAATTAATTTTAGGGTACATGTCATTAATTATCAGGTTTCAAAAATCGGGGATCATCACAGGAAAGAGGAACTTGAATGTTTATGTGGGTGTACACATTGCTGGAATGTGATATCGAATGGATGTCTGGTACCGGTATTTTTAGGTTACCGCACCTATGGTCCGATAACCTATTGGCATGGCGTTGCGTCCGTCGTCCATCGTCGTCGTCGTCGTCTGCGGCGCCGGCGTCGGCATTGTCGGCGTCGTCCGTCCACATTTTTATCTTTAAAGTTTCTGATCGGATCTTTCTGAAATTTTGCACAAAAATACCTAGAAATATTTCAAGAGGGGGTTATTTTTTTGTTTTTTGATTTTCGCAATTTTTCTCAAAATGGCGGCCATTTTCGCTGAAAAACGGCCAATTTCTGACTTTGGCGGCCATTTTCTCAAAAACTGTTCAGACAGTTTTGAGATTTTCATTTCAAAAGATTGCTCCCACATACCTCTGTGATGTGTATAAGTTTCGTTGCCCCTGAATCGCCGGTCTGCATGTAGCGGCCATTTTCATTTTCTTGACGGGTCCCAAATAGGACTTTCCCATGTTAAATTCTCCTATGCTTTATAATGGGACACATTATGCCTAATATCTCACTCAATATTGAGATTAGAGACTAGGAATCAATTGTGGACACATAGGAAATGATATATGCTGATTATTGTCATGACCTTGAATTTGACCTTTGACCTCATTTTCAAGGTCACAGGACAAAATGGCTAATATCTCGCTTATTATCGACTTTACAGCTTAGGAATCAATTGTGAACATATAGGAAATGATATATGCTGAATATTCTCGTGACCTTGAATTGACCTTTGACCTCATTTCCAAGGTCACAGGACAAAATTGCTAATATCTCGCTTATTATCGACTTTACGGCTTAGGAATCAATTGTGAACATATAGGAAATGATATATGCTGAATATTTTCGTGACCTTGAATTTGACCTTTGACCTCATTTTCAAGGTCACAGGACAAAATGGCTAATATCTTGCTTATTAGCGACTTTGCAGCTTAGGAATCAATTGTGAACATATAGGAAATGATATATGCTGAATATTCTAGTGACCTTGAATTTGACCCTTGACCTAAATTTCAAGGTTAGTCATTTTATTTTCAAGGTCAGAATACAAAATGGCTTATATCTCGCTTATTATCATATTTACAGCTTAGGGGTCCATAGTGAACATATAGGAAATGATGTATGCTGAATATTTTGGTGATCTAGAATTTGACCTTTGATCTCATTTTCAAGGTCAGAGAACAAAATGGCTAATATGTCGCTTATTATCATCTTTACATCTGCCCCTGATGACGCCAGTGTGTCTTTGGATAAACTATTTGGTCGGGCTTTGTTTCTATTGCAAAATGTTGTATTTTACGTTTCTTATTGGCATCATCAAAATTTGATTGTATTGGTGGTAATAGATTGATACTCACATTATACCACTGAGTCGGTGTCACTGCTGGCGGACGTTAAATCTGTCCCCGAGGATACCATCAACTCAGTAGCCTTCGGGCTTGTGATTGGGTACTTTTGTACTTGTCATGTATCTATTCCATGGGGTTTGATTCGGATTTCTATATTATTTCCATAGGTTGTTGGGCAGTTGTATACTAATTCCATCTGGTGTACAGTAGAAACAACTACATTTAACACATTGTCTGCCCCTGAAGGCGCCAGTGTGTCTTTGGATAAACTATTTGGTCGGGCTTTGTTTGTTTCTATTGCAAAATGTAGTATTTTACGTTTCTTATTGGCATCATCAAAATCTGATTGTATTGGTGGTAATAGATTGATACTTACATTTACAGCATAGGAATCAATTGCGAATATAGAGGAATGATATATACTGAATATTTTCATGACCTTGAACTTGAACTTTTACCTCATTTTCAAGGTCACATCACAGAATGGCTAATGTCTCACTTATTATCGACTTTACAGCTTAGGAATTTATTGTGGACATACTAGAAGTGATATATTTGTTGAAAATTTCATGGCCTTGAATTTATCAGTGACTGTATTTTCAAGGTCATTGGACAAAAGGCTAATATCTAAAATGTATATTGTCCGGTAACCTTTCTCAGCCCTTGGGCTAATTTTTTCATTTCGATTCCGAGAACCCTGAAATACACTACCTATATGTGGGATGGGGCGGGTTCGTGTCTTACTTGAAGCGGTTTTGGTTGCAGACTGTGATGGTGGGGAACGGTATGGTGTCCTTGTAGATGACCTTGACGGCATTGTTGGTTCTCCAGGAGAACAGAAGTCTGCTCTGATTGGTGAAATAATAACAAAAGAAACCGGAACACACCAGAATCAGTACGGCCCACAGCAACCTGAAACCCAAACCAATGCGCTTGATTGGGCGGGCGAGCAAGTACAAGTAGCCTACGTAATAACATATTAATTAATTAATACGTTGTGTGCGGATATTCAGTTGGTAGGCCTACTCACTGGCGAATGATGAGGGGTTCGCCAGTATATGATTTTTGAAAAAAGTACGGGATTCCGTGAAATGTCGTCCGTTGTGAGTATTCTTCTATTCTCTGCATCCCGCTCAAATTCTCCGCTGGTCTACCAGAAGCTTGCTGTGATAAGAAAAGAAGATAATAGTGCTTCTGTCAATCGATGTGTATTGTAGTAACTATAAATCTACCATTTTGATCCAGCAAGATCAGCCATTATATTATAAAGGGATAATGACGATATGCCGTTATAGGTCTAGCAAATTCATTTCGGTGATAGATTGCTGTAATTCTAGTAAGGCCCTATACTACAACATGTATGTGCAGACAGAATTTATTGCACCAAATTTGTATACGCGTATTCAAATTCAAGATGAGGACTTATGACTGTTTTTTTTTTTTCGAAAAAAAAATTGGCATGGTAGAAGTTTTCATTGATCTACATTGTTGATATGATTTCAAGTGTTTTATAGCGTCGCTTACATTAGTACTCGTGTCCAGACCGCTCCTGTTCGGCTCCCCCCGTCCCGTGTGGCCGTCATGGTCCGGTGGCGGGGTGGGGATCGGTCTGTCAGGCTGGCACGGTGACGGGGCTGGCGGCCTGTCTGGGGGCCCCTCGTCCTCCTCGCTCTCCAGACCTCGCTGGGGCCGCCGCTGGGCCGACAGCCGCGGGATCACATCCGACGTCGACGCCTGCGACCCGCCGCTCGACGTTCGACTCATGACCACTGCTGACAACTGTCTCTAAGTCGTATCCCTCGTCTTATATCCGTCGTGCTCGGTTGACAATGTGTTATCCGCAGCACATATCGACCTTCAGACTGGTCCACACTCGTTACCTCCGGATCTACGCTCTGACTGCGTACCTTGTCTTTCCCCGTCTTCTCGCTGCTCGATAATTAGAGCACAAGCCATCAAGTCGCAGTCGGCTGCGCACCGCTAAGCAACCGGTACTTGTTCAGCCACTGGCATTAATATTGCATGGGGCTGATGTAGCACGTGCAAACGCTTTGTTGTCTCCCTGGGAAGGAGTTTTTGTGGCGTTAAGAGCCTCGCGACAACATGGACAAACAGACAACAGGTAGCAGGCTCACCATGGGGCCATCAATCATGCAACACACCGGATAATTATATCGTTGTTTCACGTATAGCGGTCGATCTGCGTACATAACAGTAATATACTGCGCCTGGCGGACAAACCATTTCAATCATTCTAATATATTAATACAAGATATTATTTAATCTTAGGCCAATTCTTAATAATTAAACGTGAACGTATTGGCGCACAAAAATATTTTTAAAAAAAATGTTTTCCAATGCCGACTCAAAGATTGTTTTTACAATCTCCGCATTTAAACATCATAATATGTTGCTAAAGTAATATTTCTGTCGGTTAAAATGTTATAGTTTTGGTCATCGTTTGCATTTTTGGGATATTTGGCAGAAAAACATACTAAATACCCCGTAATTATCCTCGCAAGAAACTTTTTACCAGATGTTCAATTGGAAGTTGGACAGTGAAAGTTGCACGCCAGCCAAATGACCAGGTATTTTGTAACACCACTTATAACTAATTTCAAGTCATTATCCGAAAAAATGATTTACATGTGAAAATATGTTTTATTGTTAATATTGTGACGTTTAGGAATGACTTGTTTTCGGTGTGGCCCAAAAAACCTGGTTTCTCTGATCGTATAGACTTTTGTAACTCCCGCTCGTTGTGATTCGAGAGCCGTCACTAATCTGGCGTTCCCCAACGCTGGTGTATCATCACTCAGTAGCTCACCGGCTTCACTTAGGCAAGAAGCAACTCAGATGCAAATAAATTGAAGATTTATATACATCGAATCAACTTACAATTGTATGGCTGGTCACCCACGTGACGTACAAATATGAAGTTCTGACATGGAGCACTGTATGATCACATTTCAAAAATAAATAGTGCACGAGGGCACAACTGAAAAGAGTTCTTAGCCGGCGGCGTCTCTCTGTCCCTACCCGTTGAAGTTTCCCGTCCCGTTTAGTCGAATGGTTTCTCCAGGTAGTCGGTCTAAATCCCGGTTGACTCTAAGGCCCTGAAGAAGGAGTCGTCCGCACGGAGTTCGTCGAGTCCCTTGGCTGTGGCGGTGACGATCTCCCCACGGTCGATGTCGCTGTTGCAGTGCTCTCAGAGCGGCCGTCCGCTCTCCCTTATATAGCCAGGGTGGGTGCGCGCGCATCCTCGTCCGCGAACGTATCTTCCGCAGCCGTCACCACGTGGAGAAGGCTGCATCCGCGAACGGTTCTTCCGCGAACGGTGCTTCCGCGTACTCTTCCGCGAACGTGCTTCCGCGAAGGGTGCTTCTGCCGCTGGTGCTTCAGCAGCTAGTGCTTCCGCAGCTGGTGCTTCCGCAAACGCTTCTTCCGCGAACGATTCTTCCGCGAGCTGCTCTCACCAGTGGTTTTCTGGCATCGTTCCTAACGAACGTTTTAGCGCGACAGTTGTATGGATTTTGTTACAACTCCACCCTTTCTGGAGATCAACGTCCCCGTTGATCCTTTCTCTCTCTTCTCTTCTCCTCTTCCTCCTTCTTCGTCTTTTCCTGCCTGTCTGTCATGTACAGGGCTCTCTCCCTCCGCTTTACTGGCGATCCACCTCGCTCTCGGACATCTCCGCCAGTCTGTCCCGAGCGTCTGTGTAGGCTCGGAGCTGTTCCCGGAGCAGCTTGGTCTCCCGGACATGGGCTCGCATCTCCTTCCGGTGGCTCTTCTCTCGCTGAGAGGCCTCCCCTTGTAGCGGCAGCACCTCGGCCTCGAGCTATCTCCGCTCCTCCTTGGACTGGAGCCGAGCCTCCGCCTGGCTCAGGTGGCGTCGCCCCATCGCTATCGTGGACGCCAGGTCCTCCAGGGCCTTCTCGCCGGCAGCGACCGCTCTGCCCAGGCCCTCCACATACGGTCGCAGCTGGTCCTACTCCTCCGGAACTGGTTTGAGGTACCAGCTCAAGTCTAGGGGCTTGTAGGGAGGTACTGAGTCCCTGGGAGCGGGGATCCGTCGTCCTCGGGGTTGGGGGCCTCCGGGGATTCCGCCTCTCTCCGCTCCTGCTGAGACTCGGGTTCCTCCTCGCTGTTCGGCGGGTCGTCCTCGGGGGCTGAGGCGTCCGCCGACTTGGGGGTGTCCTTCGGGGGCTTGACGGCGTGGCTGTGGTCGCTCTACCGGCGTCAAAACTGACGGTCGCCAACTCAGGGGCAGGTACGGTAGACGGACCATTCCGGGGGTCGGACACGGGGGTGTCGGTCGCCGTCTTCCTCCGTCCGGGTTTCAGAGGATTCCCACTAGCATGGGAGGTCTCGTGCCGGTCTCTGTCGGCCCTGCGGACGAACCGCTGACTGCATGCCTTGCAGAGATGCCGCCCCTCCTGCTGTGTGTGCTTGGTCGCCACGTGTCGGCTAAAGTTGGAGGCCGTCACGTGGATCCGGCAGGGGCTGCACCAGCGTCGTCCTCTCTCTGTAGACAGCTTCCGGGCAGGGGACCGTCGACCTCCTCGGGGCTCCTCGCGACGCTCCCGGCTCCTCGAGCGCTCCCGCTTTCGGTCAGGCTTGTCCGGCTTAGTAGGTGGGTCGGACATCTTGTCGATTTCAAGGGGCAGAAAGTCGGCCAAGTCGAAATCTGGAACGTCCCCGAAATCCTCGTCTGCAAACACTGGTACTTCTACTATCTGCAGAGCTGGTGTGTTCATGGTTGAAGTGATGACGGAATCGTAGGCCGGCCTGCTTATATAGAGAAGGCGCGGACCAGGGATCTGTGGGAAAATGCATTGTCAGCAGACGCAATAACGTTTTTCGCTTGCTTCCGCGAACGGTTCTTCCGCGAACGGTGCTTCCGCAAATGCTGCTTCCGCAAACGCTGCTTCCGCGAACGGTTCTTCCGCGAACACTCCCATCGTCGTTTACATCGTTTGGACTGCATTCCCGCTGTTTTCCACTCGTCCCTCGTCATCACTGGGGGTCCGGACTGGGGTCACATCGTCCGGATTGGGTATCCAGGCGTCGGTTTCAGGGGTAAACCAACACCTTTTTAAATTGTCAATGTGGACATCTTTTATTTTGCCACCGGGTCGATCTTGTATAGACACCATCCATCCGAGATGAGACTTCACAACGAGATAAGGTCCCGTCCACCCTAGTCCCAGTTTTGGTCTAGCCTTTGGAGGGTACCAATACATCACCCAGGTGCCCACCGGAAAATGTCGAGCGGCTGATTTCACGTCATGATGGTGCTTTTGTCGCAGCTGTCTTCAGGCACTCTCGAGCGGTCTCATGAGCTTGTATGGTGGCTTCCTTCACCCATTAGACGTATGCGGACGCACACTCGGGGACTGGTCCTCCCAAATTGTCCGGTTTCGTCCGGTACCTCAGGTCCAATGGGGTGGTCGCCTCCCGTCCCATCATCATTCGGAATGGTGTACACCCGGTACTCTCGTGTACTGATATTCTATAAGTCGCCATCACGTAGGGCAGATGGTCGTCCCAGTCGTCATGGTTTTCGTCCACGACCACGGCCAGAAGGTTCAGCAAGGTCCGGTTGAACCGCTCGACCATCCCATCCGATTTGGCGTGACAAGGGGTCGTCCGAGTTTTCCCCTTCCTAGGATCTTGATTATCTCGAGGAAAAGCTTGCTCTCGAACTCTCGTCCCTGGTCGGTATGTATTTTGGCTGGCATTCCCAGGCGGCACACGAACTCCGTCACGAAGACGTCCGCCACTGTCTGAGCCTCATGGTTGGGTAGAGCGTAGGCCTCAGTCCACTTAGTGAAATAATCACCCACGACCAGTATATACCGGTTCCCAGAATTGGTGATCGTTCCGGGCTCCAAAATGTCCATGGCCACCATTTCTAGCCGATCGCCCACCGGTAGATTTCCCATAGGGTGGTACTTGGGCCCCGGTCACGGTTTTCTCCCACTACACTTCGGGCACTCCCGGCACCAACGCTCCACGTCCTTCGTCATACCCGGCCAGTACATTCTCGCTTTTAGTCGGTGGACTGTTTTGGTGACTCCCTGGTGGCTCATCAGCTTGCCGGTGTGGACTTCCTTCATGACGGCGCGTCTCAGGACCTGTGGAACGACCAGTTGATGGATTGGCGCTTTCTGGCAAGCCACTTGGTACCATCGGTACAGAAGCCCATCACGTAGCTCCAGCTGGTCCCACTTTTGCCACAGAGTCTTCATTTGCTGACTTTTTGTTCTGACTTCGGGCCATGCAGGTCTCTCAGTGAAGATATTCTTCCACCCGAGGATGCCTCCAACTTCAGGGTCGGCTCGTTGAAGGGTCACTAGGTCCTCCTGGGAATAACCATTCAGGACCTGGACCTCCGGGGTTCCCTCCATCGGATTCCGGCGTCCTCTCGTAGCCATAGCCCGCGTGACAGCTAGCATTTGTTTGTCTGGATCTCGGACCACAGGGTTGGGGCATGGGTCCGGTAAGGGCTCCTCTCGGCAGCGCATCCACACGTCGGCCGCCGCGCCGATCGCTGCACAACCTCCGGTCCCAAACCATGCAGTGCGAAGAGCATCATCAGGAGAAACCAAGCCCAGGCAGAGGGGCGGAGCTGATGCAGGATTCTGCAGACGCTCCTGGCTCCTTCCTCCGTCTGTGGGGGGCTCCGGTCAGGCAGGCACTCCTCGGTCGGCTGGGTAGTCGTCCTCAGGTCCTCCTGGCAGCGCACCTCCCAGATCTGGAATATCCAGATCAGTCCGGCAGCCTGCAGTCTCTGGAACACGTCCTCGAGGTTGTCCACAGCTTCTTGGAAAGTCTTTCCAAGACAGACGACATCGTCCAAATAAAATAGACAACGCTTTCATTGGAGTCCCCTCAGCGCCAGCTCCATTAGACGTTCAAAAGTAGCCGGGGCCGTCGCCAATCCAAACGGCATCACTTTAAATTGATATAGTCTACTACGGGTAGTGAACGCCGTCTTTTCCTTGTCCCTGTCGTCCATCTCGACCTGCCAGTAACCACTAGCCAAGTCTAGCGTCGAAAAATATCGCCCTCCTGACAAGGTATCAAAACTCTCGTCGACTCGAGGCAGGGGGTACGCATCCTTCCGGGTGACGTTATTTAGACGGCGGTAGTCGACGCAAAATCTCAGTGCACCATCCTTCTTTTTCACTAGCACAATGGGGGACGACCATGGACTGTCGCTTGGCTCCACTACGTCAGCTCTCAACATCTTGTCGACCTCGTCCTCGATCAGCTCCTGTTGGTAGTACGGGACTCTCCGCAGAGGCTGCTTGATCGGGGAGTGATCTCCCGTGTCGATGACGTGTTTCGCCAGGGACGTCCGGCCCAACCTCCCATCTGGTCCCATGAAGACCTGCTGGTGGCGTAGAAGGAGATCGCTGACGACCTCCACCTCCTTCTCCGTCAAGTCCGGATGCATTCCCTCCAGGAGCGGTTTTAGATGCTCCGGGCACTCTGGTGTCTTCGTCGACGGTTCGGCGTGCATGGCGTGCACTCTGGTTTCGGGCTGCTCAGGCGTCCGCTTCCGTCACTTGGTGGAGTTTTGAGTAAGGGGCTCATGCTCCCTCCCGCGCTCCTCCCGGTACCACTGTTCCCTTTTAGGTTCGTCTTGGGTTGTTTTTCCCCCATCGGGACGAAATCCCAGGTCGATCACGGCCTCTATCCCGTGAAGCTCGGCTAGGATGGTCCCCATCAGCACAGTGCAAACTCCAGCGCCGGCGTTCAGAAGTACCACCGGTACCAGGCGTCCTCGGGGTCGTACAAGGGCTCGTCCCACTACGAGGGGGTCGTCCTCCAATGGCTCTCTTGCGGACTGCACGAGGCCGGCCTCCTCCCTCACTTCCTGTCAGCTTGAGGTCCATCATCATCTCTGAAAAGGGTGGCAAGACGACCGTCTCCTCCGTCACCAGTGTGTAGACGGCGTCCTCGTGGCCCGAGCTCATCACTACGGTAGTGTCGCCCACCTGCCACTCGCCCTTACGCAGATCCAGCTGTCCCCCAATCTGTTGAAGTACATCAAGCCCCAACACTCCCGGGATCCCTAGTTTGGCTACCAGTACGTCTGCCGACACGAGTCGTGTGCCCAGTAGAAGTTGAACTGTCATCTCTCCTTGAACCTGTAAGTAGTCTCCGGTTGCTGCCCGTAACCTTATTCTCGTCTGCCTTATCATTGCTTTATGTTCGTCATCCATTTGGTCGAAGAGACACTCGTCCAGAACGGTGGAAAAGGCACCCGTGTCCACCAACATACGAGTCGCCTTCCCCATAACGTGGCACGCCGCATACCACGCCAATGTGCCTCGGGCACCGGCTGACAACGACACCACCTGGCCATTTCTGTCAATCTTAAGAGAGCTGCCACTCTCCTCAGGGATGCCGCCCTGGATAAGTACTGAGTCTTCCACCCACAGTGATGCACCACCCTGGTCCTCTCTGTCAGTCTTAAGGGAATCACTCCCCTCGGAACCGCCGCTCCGGATAAGTAATGAGTCATCCACCAGCAATGGCTGCTGCGCTGGCCCCTTGGTCATTCCGCCCCACCGGCCCTCCGTCTCCTCTTTCACGGCCGCTTGTGGTTCAGTTGAATGGGGGGGGGGGGGGGGGTCCCTGTTGTATCGCAGCCTCTAGCCTCAAGGTTGTGACTTGCTGGTCTTCCTTGCTGCTAGCAGAAACCTCGTTGATGTCTCCGAGGGTCCTTAGACGCTCCACGGCTCCATCGGTCTGCATTTCGTCGACGTCTCCGCGGGGCATTAGACGCTCCACGGCTCCATCGATTTGCTGTACATTGGCACTCCCGTCTGTGTTGACAGGCTTGCCCTCCAAATAGTCGAGAATTCGATCCTCGAGCTCCTCTTGTGCCCATCCAGTCACTTCGGATGCACACCTGAAAAGCCTATTAAAAATCTGTGAAACTAAAAATTCCCCCCTGGCAATGTGTTCTTTACGTCTTCGTCGTGCTTCTCGCCTGTGAAGCCGCGCACACACCTGCCAATGGCCCATACGGTTGGGGGCTGGTATGAGCCCTACCAGTTTTCCGACTCCTCGTCTGTCGAACTGTTCCGCTCACCAATCTCCTCGATTAGTCGACTCAAGCGCTCCTCCTTGGTCCGAGGCGGCGGCCGATCTGGACACTGGTACTTCTGATGACCCAGCTTCCCACAGTACCAACAGTCATCCAGTCCCGGCCTAGCGCTTGGTCCCTTGTTCTCAGCAGTGGCGGCCCTTGGCTTGATGGATAGCACCTGCTCACACAGCTCGATTAGTCGATCCAGCTTCCTGTCTTGGCTCTCAAAGAGCCCCTTAAAGTAGGGAAGTCTGGGTAGACCCGCTATGTTCGGCTGGTTGCTCTGCTGCCCACTGGTGATAGTCTCGCCTCCCTGCTGGTTCTTTAACAGCTGCAGGACCCGTCCCATTGCTGGCTCGGAGTCTTCCGACTCGATGGACATCACTGGCTTCCCAGGCTTGGGTTTGACACATTCGTACTGGGTCATGAACGCTATGGCCTCCTCCATGGTCTTCATCTTCCTCATGAGCGCCATCACCTTCATGTCCCCATCTGGATGGCCCTTCCAGAAGTGGTCCAAGGCGATAGCCTCCTGAGCTGCGGAGTTCAGATCCGGATAACCATGGCCGGCCAGTCGCTGCAACTCATAGCCGTACTGCTGAGGTGTCTCTGCCTTCCTGCGGGTTCTCTGTCCCAAGGTCGCCTTGTAGGACTCCTCCTGACAGTCAGGGTCGAATCGTAGGGTCAGCTTGTCGGTCAGAACGTCGATGTCCCTCCGGTCTGCAGGACTCAGGCTGGTCAGCATTCGTCGCGCCTCTCCTGTCAAGCTCACGGCCAAGTAGATGCCCTGTTCCCGCTTGCTCCATCTGTTGACCTCTGCGATGACGTCAAAGTGGGCCCGGTACACCGGCCACTCTATGGATGTCCCATCAAACTTGTCAGGTGTCAGCATCTTCCGGTTCCTTCTGCCGCTCTGATTCCAGGCTGTGCTGTCCTCGGACGACGAGTCCTCCTGCCTCCGTCTGGGCCTAGGGCTTCGTCGGTGCAGCGGTGGCCCCCGCCTCGGTGGTCGCTTCCCCCGTCCTGGGTAACCATCGCTGCTGTCGGTCCCTCCCTCTGATGAAGGCCCCTCATCGCCCGATGATGAGAAAGGGTGCTGTCCCTGGCCTCTCTGGGTGCCTGAAATGGAAGTCTGATGCCTCCAGGGGGCTGGCTGACTCGGTGGTCGACCGGGTGAAGACCTCCCTCTTCCGCGAACGCTGTCTTCCACGAACCTTCCGCGAATGGACTCTTCTGCGAACCTTCCGCGACGGACTCTTCCGCCAACAGCTCCCGAAGAAGTTCTTCCGCGAATAGGCCCCCTCCGCGAATGCTGTCTTCCGCGAGTCTTCCGCGAACCGGCTCGTCCGCTAAGATGCCTCGGAGACGTTCTTCCACAAAAGACGTACGTCCGCGAACGTTGTCTTCCTCTGGTCTTCCGCGAACGGCCCCATTTGCGAATGGTCTTCCCCGTCTACTCTGAAAAACTGGAAAGGAAGATTGGTCGCCTGGATCACTCCTTCCGTCGAGTCACCGTCTGGGTGAAGACTCCTCTCTTCCGCGAACACTCTCGTCCGTGAGTCGTCCTCGTCCGCGAACGTGGTCGTCCGCGAAGGGCCCTCTCCGGTCACAAGCGTCCTCGTCACCAAAGACTCCCCCACGCCCGCGAGCACGTTCATCCACGAAGGATCCCCGGCTGCAAGCGTCCCTGCCGCCGAAGAGTGTCTCTCGTCCGCGAACGTTCTCTTCCGCGAAGAGTCCACTCCCTCTCGAGCTGCTCTCTTGGGTTGGAGCCCAAGTAACCCGTCCTCCTGTCACTCCCGACTGTCGATTCGTCATACTAGACCGCTGCCCTGTTGCACCAGACTGCTGCTGGGACTGGTCCCCAAGCCGCCTCAGTGCTGCATTCTCCGGGGGTGCCACACTCGGACTCTGCTCCGGTAGCTGTAGCCGATCCCTCCTCGCCCAGATTTCGCCATCCTCCCCGTCCAGGTTGACGTACTCCTCTCCCAGCTCGTTGTGATTCGAGAGCCGTCACTAATCTGGCGTTCCCCAACGCTGGTGTATCATCACTCAGTAGCTCACCGGCTTCACTTAGGCAAGAAGCAACTCAGATGCAAATAAATTGAAGATTCATATACATCAAATCAACTTACAATTGTATGGCTGGTCACCCACGTGACGTACAAATATGAAGTTCTGACATGGAGCACTGTATGATCACATTTCAAAAATAAATAGTGCACGAGGGCACAACTAAAAAGAGTTCTTAGCCGGCGGCGTCTCTCTGTCCCTTCCCGTTGCAGTTTCCCGTCCCGTTTAGTCGAATGGTTTCTCCAGGTAGTCGGTCTAAATCCCGGATGACTCTAAGGCCCTGAAGAAGGAGTCGTCCGCACGGAATTCGTCGAGTCCCTTGGCTGTGGCGGTGACGATCTCCCCACGGTCGATGTCGCTGTTGCAGTGCTCTCAGAGCGGCCGTCCGCTCTCCCTCATATGGCCAGGGTGGCTGCGCGCGCATCCTCGTCCGCGAACATATCTTCCGCATCCGTCCCCACGTGGAGAAGGCTGCATCCGCGAACGGTTCTTCCGCGAACGGTGCTTCCGCGAACGTGCTTCCGCGAAGGGTGCTTCCGCCGCTGGTGCTTCTGCAGCTAGTGCTTCCGCAGCTGGTGCTTCCGCGAACGATTCTTCCGCGAATGATTCTTCCGCGAAGGCTGCTCTCACCAGTGGTTTTCTGGCATCGTTCCTAACGAACGTTTTAGCGCGACAGTTGTATGGATTTTGTTACAATATTGATGTGTTATGCTGCATCTGTACGAACATACTGGTTCAGAGTTTGCTCAAAATCTTTTCAACAAAGGCAATTTTCATGAAATCACATAAATGTATTCAGGTCTGAGATCAGATACCACGTGGAAGTGAGTCAAAAATATAATGTTTTCCTCTAATTAAGCACAAGTATGTTATTGTAGTCCATTTGTAACGTGTATAAAGAATGGCTCAAACGGCCTAAAATGTAGGCCCAAAAGCCCCAAAATGCACAAATTGGCCTCGGGGATAAAAATAAATAGAGCTTAGGTTTGTATTATGAGCATAAAGGAAGTCATATTATTATGTTGGATGTTTTGGGGAAATCTCACCGTGATATCCTAACTGGAATTTGTAAACTGTAGACAAAACGCTTGAGATAGTGCTTAGGTTTGTATTGTGCCCAGATTACATATTTTATAATGTAGGATCTTTTGTTGACATTGAAGTTGGTCTCAGAAGATCTTGGGTGGTAAATCTCGCGGTCACGTTCAACTTGAAATGAGTAAATTGGCCTCTGCAGACGACACACATGTAGATAGGGCACAGGTTTGTATTATGATATTAAAGTGAGTTATGTTGGATCTTTGGTGACATTGAACATGACTTCAGATATCTTGATTGCTGAATCCCAAGGTCGCATTTGACATGAACTACGTGAATTGACATCTGCAAACAAAATGACTACTACGGTGGCTTATTACCGCCAATTATATTCGTGCATTTCTCACCCCGTCTATAATTATCACCTCACAATATTCACCGCGTTTATAATTTCCACCCCATCTATAACTATCACCTCACAATATTCACCGCGTTTATAATTTCCACCCCATCTATAATTATCACCTTACAATATTCACCGAGTTTATAATATCCACCCGATCTATAATTACCACCTCAGAATTATCACCACGTTCATAATTTACACCCCGTCTATAATTATCACCTCATAATATTCACCGAGTTCAAAATATGCACCCCATCTATAATTATCACCTCATAATTATCACCGCGTTTAAAATTTCCACCCCGTTTATAATTATCACGTCACTTCATGAACGTATGCAGCCCAAGAGCAACAAGATGCTTATGAAAACGCCTCTATAGCTACCGCAATGAAGCGCATATAAGGACAGATCCTTATATGTGGATTTGTGCATTTTCACAATATATCGAAAATTCAAAATATATTCACTTATGAGGAGACGGCCTTTTATCCAGACATAAAACACCCCGTTTATTCATATATAAGGACACTATATGCACTACTATAAACTGAAGAATTGGGGCTTAATCAAATTATCGGCGCAATTAATTTTGTCCCTTTGAGTGACACACAATTCCCTGTAGGTAGGTACAATAAACATATACATTCAACATGAATACAATTCAATTTCAAGACCACAAGAATATTCGAGATTAATATGCTGAACATGGTACACGTAGTGGTACGTGCTACATGTGTTCTAGTTGCGTCATTTTTCACAACTTATAATCATCGACATGCAAAATGTCCTTATATGTGGGTCAGATGTTCTACAGGCAGTTTCTAAAGAAAGTTCTCATATAAGGACATGTTCTTATGTCCGGATATGAGGAAGTGTTCATATATGAGGACAGGTCCTTATATGCGCGTTAATACGTTACACAGAATACCAAGGGTGTTCCAACTAAGACTCAATGCACCAATTGAAATTATGTACCTACTAATGATTGTGATCGAATCATAATTATAAACTTGGTGATAATTCTAAGGTGTTAATTATAGACGAGGTGGAAATTATGAATGGGGTGAAAATTGTGAGGTGATAATTATAAACGGGGTGGAAATTAGAAACGCGGTGATAATTCTGATGTGATAATTATGAACGGGGTGTAAAATATAAACGGGGTGAATATTGTGAGGTGGTAATTATAAATGGGGTAAAAATAAACGAACGTAATTGGCGGTAATGAGCCACCGTAGACTGCAAATATATCTCATATTTGCATTACGGGCATATAGGAAATCATTTGTGGTGGATATGTTGGTGACCATGAACTTGACCTCCGACTACATTCAGTATTAAAGAATAATAACATACTTGGTCTAAGTCTGCCGGTAAGCTTCAACACCCCTAGTTCTATGTTGGTATTCTACCGCAAATACATACAGAGATACACAAAATGATCTTTCATTTTATCACTCTTATCTTAATCGGTGACCACGAAAACGTGGGTGTACATACAATTCTCCTGTTTCTATCACAAATATCTACAGAGATATAGAACAAAACAAGATTTTCAGTAATAGCAGTCCTAATTTACATATGTTTCACGTCACATGTATACATTTGACAGTCATTTCGTCATTCCTGTCTTACACCTTGACCATGAAAACGTGGGTGTGCATACAATTCTGGTCTTTCTATCACAAATATGAACAGAGATATAGAGTAAAATATGATTTTCACTAACGGCGGACCTAACTTGCATAATATTATGTTTCACGTCACATTTGACGGTCATTTCGTCATTCCTATCTTACACATTGACCATGAAAATGTGGATGTACATACAATTTTGATCTTTCTATCACAAGTATCTACAAAGATATAGAACAAAACAGGATTTTTAGTATTGGGCCTAATTAGCATATTTTCCAAGTCATTCCTATTATACATTTGACAGCCATGTCGTCATTCCCATCTTACTCGTTGACCATGAAAACATGGGTGTGTATACGATTTTGGTCTTTCTATCACAAATATCAACAGAGATATAGAGCAAAATAGGATTTTCAGTAACGGCGGACCAACTCTGCATGTATGACGTCACACTGTCTCACACATGCATCTGGCAACTATGTTATTCCTAGTATACTCGTTGATCCTCTGTGAAATGCTCAGCATTGAAAATGGTGTTAGTAGTGGGTTTTTAAACTTAAGATGCCTGATTTTAATAATGTATCTTATTTATATACACCCAATCAACACGTGACATCACACAACCTCACAGTGATATCACACATGCCTCACATATTTGATGTCATATTCGTAATGCCACAGGGATAGCCCCCACCGTGGCCAAATAGACTGACCTATTTGGCCACAGTGGGGGCTACCACAGGGATATCACTCTGGCCTCACAACTGTGACCTCTATCGTGTGAGGTCGATGTGATGTCACTAAGACCTCAGACATAATGGCATAAAAAACGTGATATTGTTGTGATGTCACAGGGACCTCACAACTGTGACCTCAAAGGCGTGAGGTCGATATGATAACACGATGACATCTCAGATATGACATCACAAATGTGATATTGCCGTGTTGTCACTGTGATATAATAAAAATGGCCGATATGTAATCAATATAATAATTAATTGGAAAAGTCGGATTTTGAGGTGGGCGTGAGTTATGGAGGACTTTCACATAGCCATGAAACACCATTTGCGCAGACTTTGTGACGCTATATGCGCAATGTATGGCACATATTATTATTTGTTAATATTATTTCCGATTCTGCATCCATATCACATGAAATGAAGTTTCTCCATTTTGCGCCGCTAGAGACGTCACACCTGTGAGGTCAGTGTGAGTTTGATGAGGGGTGACAGTTTGAGGTCACCATGATGTCACACTGTGACCTTGCTGTTCTCTGAATTTGAGGTAAATGTGAGGTAAATGTGAGGTCAAATAGTTGACTGGGCATGCCGTTCCAGTATTATTGCTTAAATGGCGGCCATTTTGGAATTCGGCCATATTGTGAATTCCTCAAGTCAGAAACACGGGGACTTTTAGTATGTTGTTGACCGTTATGTTTCTCAGGGCTCTTGAACAAATCAACTATGTATTATTCTTTTCTCCAAGAAAACCTAATGTTCCTGGACTAAAGAAGTATTTTATCACCCTCCATATCTCTTCATGGACAGAGACATATAATGCTATCGCTAGATGAAACATAAGAAGATCACTGAAATTTTGGCAGGCCCCTCACTCATTCTACGGAAGCGTATTGCTGCCAGGCCTGCAATTTTTTGTCTCAAAATTTTGAGTTAATAACTCAAAATTTCGAGTTAATATCTCAAACTTTCGAGATAATATCTCCAAATTTTGACTTATTATCTCAAACTTTTGAGATATTAAGTCAAAATTTCAAGATATTAACTCGAAAATTTGAGATAGTAAGTCGAACTTTCCATTTCAAAATTTCGAGATGGTAAATAAATATTTCGAGATAATAACTCAAAATTTTGAGATATTATCTCGAAAGTTTGAGTTAACAAGAAAATGCATCATAGCTGCCAAAAAACCAACATCGCCTGGTGAAAAAAAAAAGATTCTATGTTGGGTTTGGCACTTCCTATTTACCTGCATATATCACTATCCTCTCTACACGGAATATACGTTGCCGGAAACTTCACGAATTTGTTCAAAATTGTGGCCAATTCAGATAACCCTATTATGGTGTCCTAAATTCATTCAAAACATATATTCAAATGCAGCAACAATCTAGACATGGTATTACACATTTATTTGCCACTTCCTAGCAGTTCATGCATACATTGACATTTGATCTGTGGTGCCAAAGTGATACCATGTTGGTAACCAACAACATGGAAACAGAATATTATTAGCAGTACTATGTTTACTGTAATGCCTGACTGTGACCAGGATTTTCCAATAACAATGGGTCATGATTAAAATCCCCATATAGTAACATTTACTACTGTACAATTTTGTTATTCATTGCAATCCAGGCTGTACGAAACTTTCATGACATATATATTAATACTCTATGAGTTTCTCAAATGCAAATAATGATGGATAGTACATACGGTACACAAGACAATCCTCAAGTTTGGGACCGACCGTTTCACTATGACCAATATGCCGATGCAATGGTGATTTTTTTTATGAGTACCCGCTTACGAAGCGGTGGTACAGTTTTGTGCCATTATTACGTTGACATTCAGAACCGGTATTTTTGGGATCTGTAGAATATCTGACAGATGATGACAGTACGGTATTTGCACACTATTCCAGTTGTACAGTAAATTATAGACACATATAATATACGTACTGTTATTCTTGATCCTTGCAGGTGGCTGCTCTGCACTACGCACTAGTACAGTTTCTTTCAGGCTCAGATATTTGGTTGTTGCTGTGTGCTGACTCACCTGACTGGCTGTCTGAGTGTCTCAGCCTGTCTGTAGTGTAGCCGCAGCCTGAGCGACGCAGAGGCTCTGCCAGAGCTGTAAGCTGACTGTCTGTAGCATAGACATAGATGTCTATGGTCTTGTATGCAAGTTGAAGTTACTGTGTACAGCGCTGTATTGAGTGTACACTCAATACAGCGCTGTACACACTACACAGTGAAGTTGAAGTTGATCTTGCAGTCATGACTCATGCTTTGCCTTGGCGGCCCAAGTACCATACACTGCTCCTTAATACTACTCGTCCACTGAAAACATACCATTTAATCCGTCTCGCAACTTTTTAATCCTTATTGAATATAGAGGAAGGCGCAGGATATGATACTTGGGCCGCCTTGGCTTTGGACCAAAGTTTGGTTTGTGGCAAATGCTGAAATGACAAAATGATTCCAAGTGTGATTGTGATGTTCACAGCTAGCATAGATATATACTGTATACAGTTGCAAAGTCGATAAAATAAATATCTCTTCATAACTGAGATCCGCCGTTGCATCTAGATCCGCCTCAAATGTGGCAGAGAGCACGTGCGACGTTTTGCACTCATTGAACCTGAGACTGAGTGAGGCTGGGCTGGCAACGTAACCACGGCACGGGTGATGTATTCTAGCATCATCATGTTTCATACATTGGGGATAAAGCCCCCAAACCCCCTAAACTAGAAAACTTTATCGAGATCTTTCACTTACCTTCAATTTTCTACTATAATCTTAACAAACGGAGCTGGAAAATCACACGCTTCTGAAATCAAAACAAAACTAGCGCCAAGTGACGCACGCGACTAGATCTACCTTGACCTTTGTTGTAGGTAAAGTTACTTCACTCTGGGGTGGATGGCCCGACCCACAGGCCATCCACCCCAGAGTGAAGTAACTTTACCTACCTTTGTTGTTGCTAGGGGCGCGGTGCAATGACGCGATATGATTGGTTCCTATGCAAAAGCTATATGCGCATAAAGATGACGTCATTCAATACGGTGCACAATACAGTTATAGCAATGCAAAAGCGACATTGCAATGAAAGACATATTGAAAATTAAACTAAATGAGCTGTTGCGACCATATTATCGCAACCAAAAGTAAGTGTATGAATCACACTACAAAAATTTAGGTGAATATGGGTCGTAGATTGGGGGGTAAACACCCCAAACCCCCCTAACCTACACAACTATCCAGACGGCTTCAGCCAAAATGCAGTATTAGCTGCGCCATATTTGGGTCTTCATGGCTCCATGGATTTGTGAATACACTACCAAACATGGCGCCTAGCCGCTTCGCGGCTAGCGATGTTGGTAAAAAAATTTCTCCCTTTAGTATATGGGCCTGTGACCTTAATGGGAAATTTTTGCTACAATCTTTGAAATTTTCAGGGAACATAGCCATAACATATCTGAACCCAAAACCACTTGATACCAATTTTTTCGTTCTTTCGTATGGCCGCCATCTTGATTTTCAAAATGGCCGCCATTTTCACACTTTTCACCATGTTCGGGACTATTAGTCCAGTTGCCAGAGCACGACACCCAGAATTTTTTGGAACCATAGGGCACCCAGATGTTAAATTCATCGTTTGCCACCTTTGAATATTTTAGAAATTTCTCTTATTTGCATAAATCCAAGATGGCCACCACTTATTTCGAGCAAAAGAGGAAATTGGCTATAACTTTTCATACAATCAAGCTAGAATATTGATTTTGATGTCTACACATAGGTTTTCATATATTGCGTATACACTGAGCATGTTTATAAATTGCTATTATATACCTGGACAAAGATAATCCAAGATGGCCACAATTGTATTCAGAGCGAAACGATAGTCGACTACAATATTTGACAGAATCAAACTATAATGGTAATTGTGGCGTGTACCCTTAGGTTTCTGTGGGCTCGTGGTTTGAATGGGACATTTTGGGTACTCTTTGAAATTTTCATAAAAAATAGCATATACCTGAATCTAGAAGTACTTGATAGCAGTTTTTTCTCCTAGGGTATAGCTGGCATCTTGATTTTCAAAATGACCATCATTTTGCCTTTGTTTCACCATATACTTTCGGGGGCCATCTAGCAGTGAATGTGCATAATTGCCACACTTCATAGTGTCCATTTGACCTTAGTGGTATCAGTATAGAGTTTTGTTTTCATTATAAATGTAGTGAACTGGTGGACCGTTTCATATAATTAACCTTACCAAATTACAAGAAGATTGTTCTCGAACAGTGAAACAAGCATACGTGTATATTGACCATTTTTATTCAGGTCATCAATTTTATGACATTTGGATCATATTTCAACAATAGTGAACCACTAGTTGACAATTTGTGTCTTTCTGATGACCACTCCATGTTTTCACAAGTTTAAGCATCTGCCTCGCAGTGACAGAGTTCAGATTAAACCAAGTGTTTCGCCTGGTATGAACACCTGGCAGATCTGAACTTCATTCTATCCTGGATGCTCGCCCCACATATTTATTCATCTCCATAACTCCATTGCTGTTGCTGGTGCAGGCGCAATTTTGGTTATTTCTTGGAGGAGTCTAACCTCATCAAATATCCACCCAAGCTGTAGTGAATCTGGAACCTCTGGATGAGTGTCAAAGTGCAGTTCCCACAGAGCAGCTTGATATGTGCCAATCTGATATGCTGTATTCTTTCACATCGAGTTGGAGGGAACATCTCTATACCATTACCTATGCATTTTGTTCGAAAATCATCCATTGTGAGTCTTGTGGATTGTTTGTGTTTATGCAATTTTCACGACATAAGTATCTCAGGCATCATCACAAATTCAGTAGCCTTCGGACTTGTGATTAGGTACTTATGTTCTTGTCATACATCTAGTCCATGGGATTTGTGCTGGATTTCTAAATTATTTTCATAGGTGGTATACAACTTATTGGACTGTTGTATACCAATTTCATCAGGTATACAGTAGAAACAACTATATTTGACACACTGTCTGTCTCCGATGATACCAGTGTATCTTTGGATGAACTATTTAGAGGGCTTTGTTTCCTTTCCAAAATGTTGTAATTACATCAGGTATTGTCATCGATCCTTGCATATTTACGTTCCTATCCGAAGAGCAGAGAAGCAGCAAAGGTGGCTAAATATTCTCTCAGGAATGCTTCAAAACGTGCATTTCTGACTTGTCCTGATATTTGCCAATCACATTTTTAATGTCCACTTTACAAGTACTGTTACCTTCAGTGCTAGAACTTCACATTTGGCTTACAAGTTGATTTTTTTTTACAGAGGAGTTCCAAGCCATAAAATTAGACCTTGGCATCTTGTCCTTTGGATAGGATTCCCCACATATTCTCTCTTCAACGGAACTGTGATTTGCAGCAATAAGCTCCCAATCAATATCCGAGGCTAGTAGAAAGGCATGTTCGGACTCATTCCTGAGCGAAGTGACTTTTCCTGCTAAATGTATATCTGCTCTTGGCCTACGAACGGAACTATCCGAGAAAACTTTTGAATGATGCCTAAGGCACCTGTCTGGCCCCCTTTTATAAAATGAGCGCAAACACAAATAATCTACAAGACTTACAATGGATGACGTTCAAGCAACAATGGATAGAAAGAGGTATAGAAATGGTCCCTCGAATTCGATATGCTTTGATACAGCACATTAGATGGGCACATATCAAGCTGCTTTGTACGAACAAGACTTTGACGCTCACCCAGAAGTTCCATATTCACTGCAGCTTGGGTGAATATTTGATGAGGGTAGACTCCTCCAAGAAATATCAAAGATTAACCTCAATGGTGAAAGACAGGCGTTCATTCGGGGCCGAGAAAAAGTGCTCACTTGAGTTACTCACTGACCGGAGGTGTTCACAAATGGAGGCTCGACTATAGTGGTTCATAATTTGTTGAAATGTGGCCCAAATGTGTTGTATTAAAATGGATGACCTGAGAAAGGGTCAATATAAGCTTGTTTCGCTGTTCGAGAACAATCTTCATAGAGAAGGTAAATTCTATGAAACTGATCACCATTTCACTACATTTAAAATGAAAAACTCTATTCTGATATCAATAAAGTCGAATGCGCACCATAAAATTTGACATCTATATGCAAATTCACTGCTAACTGACCCTTTTGATTATACATAATAACGCAACGCCCCCCCCCCCCCCCCCAAGTGAAATGAAGGCAAAATGGTGAGCATTTTGAAAACCTAGATGGCAGCTAATACGGCAGAAGGATAAAGTTGCTATCAAGTGGTTCTAGGTTCAAGTATGTTCTTGTCATGTTCCCTGAAAAGTTCGAAGTATACCCAAACTTTTTTCCCAATTTATTCACAAGCACACAAGAATTACCATTTTATGTTGATTTTGTCGAATTTTTGGTCAACTAGACATAAAAGCCTATAGGCTTTGTGGCATCCCCCAAATTTTCTTTTCTGTTCTAATTGTGAAAGTAGACTGATAACACAATACATAGTATTATCGAACACAGGTGTGAGTGAGAGTTCGTTGCTCACTAGACTACCGCCCGCCAGATATTTGCCATCAGACTATACTCATTCAGTTTTTTCCTGGCTTCTATATTCTCCAAGTACTATTGCCAAATGTAGAATAATATGCTGCTAACACATCCCGTCATAATAAACCATGGAACTTCCAAGCCAATACAATCATTTTACAACTTGGTACATGTACATGTATAATCATATAGCTTGAATTCGTTAGCAATTATATCAAGCACATCAAGTTCATAGTACGTTTTTAATTATATATAATATATATTCTGTTAATCATATTTCAAGGCACATCTCAATAAGTTTTAAAATGTACAGACATGACAGATGTTCGAATGGAAATTTCTACTTTCATAATACAAGCAGAAGGGAATTTGTTCTGGCTAAGTGAAGCAATGATAATTTGGTCACTGCATGAGAAATACAGCTAAGATACGAAACAATACAAGTAGTTTCAAGCAGATAATCACACTGCTGTTTGAGCTAAGTACACTTGACTGGCTAATGAGCTGTTATCTCCAGCCTATTATATAACCACTTATTACATTGTTTTCTTTAGAAAAGGCGGAGGAGGCTTGACATGTGCATATACTGTGTGTATAGTAAACTGAGGTGAAGGTACGGGAGGGGGTGACTCCTATACAAGTCACGTCTACTACATGTAGATTAGCCCGGCTGACGGTAATTCCAGGCACAGGGACAGTCAGTCAGTAATTACAGTAACCTGACCTAGTTATGACATTATGACATTGACAGGAATCGCCCGATTTTTTTTTCAAAATAGTCGCTGGCGGCCATCTTGGATGTCGGATCTTGACGAAAAACGATAGGAGGTCAGGAGGATGAAGCAAAGCATAACGGATGAGCTGTGAAAATTTCGGAAAGATAGATTGAGGCGTTCAAGATTTATGATCTGGAAACCAAACCGCATGGGAAAAAAATATATATAAGGGCGCCTGATTTTCACTCGGGATGACTAATTATGCTAATTATCTCTGTTCAGATATATCTTGGCAATTTCTGCATATGCGCATTGTATCCGCAATATATGTAAACCTATGGTTACACATCAAAATCAATATTCTAGCTTGATTTTATCAAAAGTTATAGTCATGTCTTGTTTTGCTCAAAATTAGTGGCGGCCATCTTGGATTTATGCAAATTAGAAAAGTTTCTCAAATCTGTCTGGGTGGAAAACGAAGGATTTGACATTTGAGTGCCTTGAAAAACCGAAAATATGTAGGTATTATGGTTTGGCAACTGGACTAATAACACCCTCAAAATAAAAACATGGTGAAATGAGTGCAGAATGGCGGCTATTTTCAAAATCAAGATGGCGGTCAATCGCCGGTCATACCGGGCATGGAAAAAATTGGTATCAAGTGGTTTCGGGTTGAAGTATGTTTTGGCTATATTCTCTGAATTTTTCAAAGATTGTATCAGAAATTTCCCATTGGTTTGAAAATCATTACATAACCCAACCGACTACTTGGCAGCAATACGGCTCTGTACTCATTCTACATCTGTACGTAGCGAGATAAAAATTAGGCAACACCGAACGAGCTTCCATATTGATATTTGCCACGTTATATGATTCTGGTTTATTAGGAAACGAAACAGGATTTAAATAAATTATAATGTTTTGGCTGTCATGGTATGTTTATAACCCACTGCTCTGTATCTAGACATTCATTTCTTACCAGTGGACGTGGCGATTTAATACACCGAAATGTGGCATTGTGGTTCGTAGAAGATTTGTGTTCGCTTGAACATGATTCGAACAGATTCGAGGCTGTTGTAGACAGTATGGTATTTCATTTACCGGCGATGTTTTAGGTGATGATCTCAGCTATGTATCAGAGACCTGCTCTGTTCTACGTCGTCATTCTGAGTGGTTTGGCGGAGCTGCCCAATGCCATGACACAGGGTGAGATCACCTCAGCGATTGATACCTATTTTTATTTACCAATGACATATATATTTCAACTCATACTTAACATACTGAACGCATACCTAACATCAAGTAATATGTGTCTAATCAGGTAATATTGCCAGGGGTAAGCCGACAAACCAGACAGGAGCATGGAGTAACTCTGCAGTGTCCAGTCGCGCTGTGGACGGTTTATATCGCTGGCCGAACTGTGCACTCACTAATGCCCCTCGTGGACAGCCGGGGCAGTGGTGGGTGGATCTGGAGGACTCCTATAGGGTCACTGGCGTCAAGCTCTACAACACTCCCACTTCTCAGGGCGGTGGGTGCATGCATGCACAATAGTTCTTAATATTATCGGTGATCCAAAACTCCCACACTTGCAAATTTACTGATAAAATACGTCATAATCAGGAAGATGTCATACACATTCACACTCCTGTTCCCTTGTTCTTCATGTAACCACCAGGCCCATGGCGTCTGGCGAACGTTGTGGTGAGCGCGGGGCGGAGTCTGTCAGAACTCCGGGAGTGTGGTCGTCATCTAGGAGAAGTGTCCCGGAGAACATCCGCCACAATCAGTTGTGATATCCCGGGGCGATTTGTGCACATCACGAAGTTTGATTGGTGGAATGTCCATGAATTGTTACTATGTGAGGTCGAAGTGACAGGACGAAGGATATATGGTGAAATATATGCACATGTTATATGCAGGTTGCAATATGTGTTTCAAAGCAAGGTGCAGGATTTTCCAGTCGATGATTGAGCCAATTCCATGCAGACTGCAGTTTGTGTCCGCCCGGAGGGAGGTGTAACCAGGAGGAAGGTTGTAGCCAGTGTGACCCTGGGAGATCGGGACCCGATTGTGAACCGTGTCCCATTGGTTATTACGGACCGAACTGTGCGAATCAGTGCGGCCGCTGTGTCCAGGAACAGCACTGTAACCCACAAGATGGCGTCTGTTCCCAGGGCTGTCAGATTTGGTGGGCTGGTGACACGTGCCACACAGAAATCGGTTAGCATATGCAGAGTTCACTTGCACAATTAACACCTAGAATAAATATCATACTTTTTGGGTACTATTTCGTCTTTGCAGTCATTCCCGAATGGACAACAGAAGCGGCATCAATTGGTGAAATTTCGAACACAACCATCCAAGTGACATGGCAGCAAATTATGTCACTTCCGGTGGAAGACCTGTCCTTCTATGGTTACATAGTGCGATACAAAACACGCGATGAGACGCACTATACTGGCAGGCGGAATGTCTCCCAGACCACTGGGATGGGTAATACAGCTGTTCTGGACAAACTGATACCGCACACAACTTATGACATCAGGATAGTTCCGTACAGACAACATTCAGTCAATATAACTGTAGGGACGCCATATCAAGACTTGTCCGCGAGAACTGCATGTGGACGTTCGTATATTTACTTGACGAAATTAAATTTCGTCAAGTATGTTGGTCAGTTGAGTTTGTCTGTTTGTCTGTTTGTCTGTTTGTTTGTTTGTTTGTTTGTATGTGTGCACTCTACAGGTCACAATTTTGGTCGTATCGTCATGAAACTTCACCAGAAGGTGGACAATCAATTTCGGACCAAGTGGTAAACTTTTCGGAGGTCAAGGTCAAAAACTGAGGTCAAGGTCAAGCAAAAGGTCAAAATCGAAAAATTGCGATAACTTCGCTTGTAATTAAGATTATTTTTTCTAATTATTTTTATATTTTTCTATGGTCAATTCTGCATCACATGATGCATGCCCGATGGTCGTACGACCAAAACTCCCGATTTCCGGTCCAGGTCGAAAATTTGGGGGTCAAGAATTTAGGTTTTTCCTGTCTCACAATATTCAAAACCATATTATAGAGCCAGGTTCCAATATATGTTGCTGATTTTCACTCAGGAGTTGTGCCTTATCACGCAGAACAAGATCCTGAAGTTTCAGAGCTCAGGGTCAAGGATTAGAGTTAAGGTCATAGTAAAGGTCAAAATCGAAAAATCGTGATAACTCCGCTTCTAATCAAGATTATTTTTTCTGTGTATTTTTATATTTTTCTATGGTCAATTCCGCATCACATGATGCATGTCTGATGGTCGTATGATCTAAACTCTCGATTTTCGGTCCAGCTCGAAAATTTGGGGGTCATGAACTTAGGTCTTGCTTGTCTCAATTTTCAAAACCCTATTGTAGAGCCAGGATCCAATATATGTTTCTGATTTTTACTCAGGAGTTGTGCCTTATCACGCAGAACAAGATCCTGAAGTTTCAGAGCTCAGGGTCAAGGATTAGAGTTAAGGTCATAGTAAAGGTAAAAATCGAAAAATCGTGATAACTCCGCTTCTAATCAAGATTATTTTTTCTGTGTATTTTTATATTTTTCTATGGTCAATTCCGCATCACATGATGCATGTCTGATGGTAGTATGACCTAAACTCTCGATTTTCGGTCCAGGTCGAAAATTTGGGGGTCATGAACTTAGGTCTTGCTTGTCTCAATTTTCAAAACCCTATTGTAGAGCCAGGATCCAATATATGTTTTTGATTTTTACTCAAGAGTTGTGCCTCCTCACGCAGAACATGACTGTGAAGTTATAGGGCTCAAGGTCAAGAATTACAGTTAAGGTCATAGTAAAGGTCAAAATTGAAAAATCGTGATAACTCCGCTTGTAATCATGATTATTTTTTCTGATTATTTTTGTATTTCTCCATGGTCAAATCCGCATCATATGATACATGTCCGATGGTCGTATGACCAAAACTCTGGATTTTCGGTCCAGGTCGAAAATTTGGGGGTCATGAATTTAGGTTTTTCCTGTCTCACAATATTCAAAACCACATTATAGAGCCAGGTTCCAATATATATTGCCGGATTTTACTCAGGAGTTGTGCCTGATCACGCAGAATAAGATTGTGAAGTTGTAGAACTCAAGGTCACGAGTTTTCCCGATCGAATTCTGCACGCTGCCAGTCCAATGTACAGCCATGACAAAATTCAGTGTTTATCCTGAGCGAAGTCTCTCCTACGCACTACACTTTACACGTTTTGAGTTTCAATGAACAGAATGGCGCAGTCAGTAGAGGCGTTACGTGTTTGTGCGAGGGGTCAGTGGTTTGATTCTCACTGTTGACGATTTTTTTTTTTTCTAAAATTCAATTCCAAATGACTTTTTCTGTTTCTGAGTGGTCTTGTAAGCATCCCAAACCTGCCATACTTTATGTAATTCTATTGTTTCTAATTATAATGATCACCTTTGAAGGAAAAAACACTGTTCCACGAATAGCGACGAACTATTTTATCGAGCTTTCCAGTGGTATCATCAAAATCTAGTTTGTTCTTTATATTTGAAGTTACAAGCCGCTTTAAATTCAGCATTACGGCCACAACTGTGAATGATCTGTGGTATTAGCTGCTAACAAATGCATGACAAAAGGCGTGTACCAGATGATATGTCTGCTTCATATGATGCATGTGGGATTGGGGGTCTGGTAAGTCCAGATTAAACACTGTATCGTGTCATTTTACAGGGTCTCATTGGTTTCATTATGATTGAACAATGCATGTTTTTGTCATAACGCGTTTGTGTTAACTCCATTCTTCATAGCCTTAAAATATGACCTAATTACAACTGTTTGTTAATATAAAAACATTGATAAAAAGAAGACAAGCAATTATTAGGTTATATTTTAGGGCTGTGCAATCGCCACATGTCTAAGCCTCTCTATTTGTTTTGTTTACTTGTTGTCAATGTAATTTCATATTTGTGCGGGAATATTTGGTGTTTGTTATTCGCTCATTTTTAGGCTATCGATATTTGTTTTTGGATTTTTGTAATTTTGATATATTTTAGGTTTTTTAGTAGTGGCATCATCAAAATTTTGTGCCGTTAGCATGGTTAGAGGTAATATATTATGTTGATACATACGCAAACTAGATGTTTCAAATGGTTCAGTTTCCAATGCTATATGTTGTCAGGGGATGCCATAAATGTGTAAATAATGAGTAAATGTTTTGAATGTAAACAAATGTGTAGATTTTCGTCAAGTGTTGGCCTATGGCCGATTTTTCTGGTTGTATATTTGTTTTTCAAGAGAATATAATTTTAAGTGTACTTCTGTAATGCCTGCATGATGAATTGAAGGCCCCGTTTGCTGTTGACAGTTCCAGATTCCCCATCAGAAATTCAAGTTCAAGTCGGTCAAAATATTTCAATTATGGTGTCATGGAAGGTTTGTACTACTTAATTTCCACGCATGAGCTGCCAAAACAAATGGATGGGGGTATTGATCTACGCATTACTAGTGATCAGCGAGCAACACAACAATCCATATAGCAACTAATATCACACCAGGGGCCGGCAGTGTGATTGTTGTAATTGCGCATCTGATCAAATCAGTATACAATTGCACTGCAATGGTTCCTTCTGAAATTCAAAACATCCACCAAGTTATGTATGCTCAGGGCAAGTCCAGTACGTAATTATTTAATCAAGAGGTTACATGATAACTGATGGTATCCTCCAGAAAAACATTGCCGTCATGATACTAAGTGGAAACTCAAGTTGAATACTTTCAATTTCAATGGACTTTGTCATTTTCCTGATACAAATGCAGAAAATCGTGGAGTTTGAGACCCAGATCCGCTGTGAGAGTTTGACAGCCCTCAGAGTTGACCACAGAATGTCTGGGGTCATACCTTGGACCATGACAGCCGTCAACATGTCAGATACAGAACACGTCATACCGATATCAAAGCCTGGAACCTACGACGTACGCGTCATTCTGGTCAACAGCGCGGACATCGAGTCTCTGTCTGATGTCAACTCTGTCACAGTGGGAGGTATGTATGGACGTATGAATATATATATGTGGAGTATCAGCAAATTCTTTATCGTCCAATTTATTGAAATAGCTTGATGGACATAATTATTTAAAATGTCAAAACGATTTGCATAATGTTTCATGTTTGAGCAAATATATGAGCGGAAGTCGTGTTTGATTTGATAAACAAGACATCGATAATGACGCGGCGGTATAGCAGACATGAGCTGTGGAAGCGGTTTGCCGGGTACATGTTAGCGTATCACACGTAGCACACGTTTTCTGTCCTACAGTATAGCCCATTGGAGGTACAGGCGTGACTTGCAAATGAATATACACAATGGCACTCATGTACAGCTTGCTTAAACGATTTTAAAGCTATAATCACTTTTAGAATTGACAAAATGTATTTATTCTGCAGTAGCTTTGTTTTGTCTATAAAATGAGAAATCGTAAAAACTTCGGTCTGAAAATGTGTATTACGTGCCTAAATTGAGTTGCGAAATCAAGATTCAAGTTCGGGCCAGTCAATCTCGCATCAATTTTTTCTTCATTGGTATTTGTCTAGATACAGCGGCAGTGGCAACCTCTATCCACTGTTTTCATGCTGTTGTCGAACTGTGCATATTTTCTATATATTCCCGACTATCTCGAGATGTACTTTCAAGTTTGCGTGACAAACAAGAATGCTAAATTTGTCTGATTTTAAAATTGATTCCAACTTTAACGCTCGTCTGAACAACATGAACGGATATGTATAATGTTGTATTCTGATCTCATATGGATATCATTTGATATATCAAATAAATGCATTGATAATAGATCTTTGTATTCATCATGCACTGTGTACTGTGTGTGGTCTGCTTTGGGCATCAACTAGTCTATTTCTACAATGTTCCTACTCATATGTACACATAATGTGTTACTGAAGAAAACATCTGTATGTACCTCTCTGTTGAAACCCTGATTTTCACAGACAGTGGTGAAAAAAGTGATGTGGATGATGTCATATCTGCGACAGTCGTTGTTGTTGTGGCCGTCATTGCCGTCATAGTTATCGTGACAACACTGTTGATCTTGCGACACCGGTAATCGATAATTCAAAGGATGACTAATTCATTATGCTATTTCAATAATAACTTGGATATTCATGAATTCGATGCACAAAAGAAGGCATTTCTATACATTACAGTCGAACACAGGCTGCTCAGACTAACGACACAGGCGCTGTGATCGTTGCCGTTGGTAGTGAGATGCCGACATACTTGAACAAGTCTGCTGTCGGTAATGAGGAACGAACAGACTTGAACGAGTCTGTCGTGAAGAAGGGTAACACGGCTGTCCAGGAGAAAGGGGCCAGGGAGTGTGAGGAGGTTCATGAGACAGGGACCTGGGAGTATGATGAGGTCCAGGACACAGGGACCGAGGTGTATGAGGAGGTCCAGGAGACAGGGACAGGGGACTTTGAGGTGGTCCCAGGTCCCGCAGTCCACATCAGCCCTGAGGCTCAGTATGAAGGGATGGACGTCAGAGGGAGAGACCTCCCACCGTCAGCTGACACGTACACCAGCGTACAGACTGAGGTTAGGATCAAGTTGTGGGTTTTAATTGACTCATATGACTTGATAATTGTTTAGGTCTTGTTTTCTGATCAATGATTGAGAGAATGTTCCAGCATCACCTCTCATCGAAGATTTAAAATCAATGTAGGACAATACAGCGATACATCTTTATGACTCAACAGAAAAATATTTCATGAAACACTAGGCAATCACTAAATATAGCTACACACTCAGGACCTTCTGTAAAATGAGAATTTTCCGAAGATATTTTTGTGTACTGAACACTAGTAGATGTTATTGCATTTCAGACTGGATACTGAACAGTTTCTTCATGGAGTCCCAACAGCAGATTGGACATTGAACCATATTGTTGACGGAATGTAAAGTCTTGAAATATTTGTATTTCAAATAAGTAAATTTTTGTCGGTATCAGTGAAGCAAGCAATTGGTCCCAACCATAAGTGATGAATGTGTGGGTATATCCATAAATATCAGAAATACATATCCTCGTATGATAATGTCAGAAAATAAGTATTGTTTTCGAATAACACACTTGAAAACACACTTAAATTTGTGCTGCTTGTTATCATTCGCTTTACTATTATATATGCTCAGCATAACCACTTAATTAGTTATTGATCTTTGCTATTGTCATGGATTTGGGGCAGTTCCCAAATTTCCCCAAGGTTTTCCGTCAAGAAAGCAGATGGTTAATGGTTTAAAGAGTATTTCCGTAACTCTACATGTGTTATTTCAAATATAAAAGTTATATACGGTTACATATTATTGGTATTAGAGAGATGGTCCGGCTCAGAACTTTATATATTCTCACGGTTGAGACGGAACCGCCAGACACCCTCACAGTTGAACTGGAGCCTCTGGAGTACAAAAACGTCAAACTACGTAATTTCCAAAAGGTCACGTGATCAGCCTCGTTTTTGGTTTAAAAGTTGACGTGGCAGCCACTGTTTTGTTTCTAGTATGTTTTTAGAAAATCCGGAAAAATCAGTGTTTGTTCGGTCTGTGATGTCACAATGAGTCGGTCACATGACATTCCGTTCCTGGTCTATTTAAACCCTCGATCCCGGAGGGTCAGTGAAGTTGGTGTTCTGACGTCGATCAGTGCAGACCTATCTTTCAGCGTAGTGTACTCCGGAGTAGACGGTTATGGTCATGCAGATGTCAACTATTCATGTCTTCCGGCTGTAAACTTAGAAAAATAAAGTTGAAACCTTTATCCGAGTCAGTTTTCCGTGTTCCTGAAGTGATATGAAAAGTGATCAAGTAATGATAATATGGAGTACTAGTAATACGGAGTAAAAGACAAATAAAAGAAAAAGACAAGTAAACAGTCAGTTAAGACAAAAGCTGAATGTGTCTGAGGGTCACCCGAACCCAGATCATCAGAGAAGAAGACGGAGACGGGCGGAAACGGAAGCGGCGGAGCAGTCGCAGAGATGGAAGCGGCAGAGCAGTTGTGGAGACGAAAGCAGAACGTGGCTGAGTTCTTCGTTTCAGGAGCAGTTGCGGAGACGGAGGCGGAACGTGGCTGAGTTCTTCGTCTCAGGAGCAGTTGCGGAGACGGAGGCGGAATGCGGCTGAGTTCTTTGTTCCAGACACAGTTGCAGAGTATAGGCGGTTACGGTTAGAGGTCCAATCCAGACCACGCTACCAACCCTTAGAGATATCTGACTATTTCAACCGTGTAGCAGTAGCCAATAATCTTCTGTAAGTTCCGGCTGACCCCAGATCCGTTACAGACGTTAAATCAACTTTTTGGTGGCAGCAGTGGGATACATTTGCAGTCATGACTACAAGGCGAGGTAGAGCAGTTGAACAGCAGCTAAGGACAGCCATGTTGGAAACAGAGCAACCGGTGGGAGCAGTTGGAGCTGAGCAGTTGCAGTTGCCGGTTGCGGATAAGGAAGCAGTTCGACCTGCAGAGCCGAAACAGGTGCAGCTGGAGGAACGTCCTCGAGAGCAGAAAGCAGTTACGGAGTGGCGTCCTAGGGATCCTCAGGTGGTGCAGCCTGCAGAACAGATTGTAGAGGTGGAAGCTGATTTTCCGGACCATGCAGGTGATCGGGAGCAGGCAGCAGAGCCGGACAGAGATGATGATCTGGTTGACAATCTGACCAGGCTCCTCGCAACACAGATGGATGTGTTCCAGCAGCATTTAGCGGCGACTGAGATGCCGAAATCACCAATTCGTTATGTTTCTAGTAATTCCAAAACCACTGGCGATATTCAATAAAATATTGAACATGCAGTATGCAGAATAAATCTTAGAGAGATTGCGACGTTAGGGAGGTCAGTATCAAGAGTTGAGGTCGTGGTCCAGATGAAGGTCAAATCAGAAAAATCGCAAGAATCACTACTTTTATCAATGATATTAATTTTCTCCCATGACCTATGGCTAATTCTCAATTATTTGATATATGACCAATGGTCGTCAAACAAAAATCCCCGATTATCGCCCAGGTCGAAAATGTAAGGGTGATCAGCTTTGATTTAAGACCTAAATCTGATGGGGCGAGGGTCTGCAATCTCTGATTGTCTTGTTCTAAGTGTACTTCTGTTATGCCTGCATGATGAATTGAAGGCACCGTTTGCTATCGACAGTTCCAGATTCCCCATCAGAAATTCAAGTTCAAGTCGGTCAAAATATATCAATTATGGTGTCATGGAAGGTTTGTAGTACTTAATTTCCACGCATGAGCTGCCCAAACAAATCGATGGGGGTGTTACTAGTGCTAAGCGGGCAACATGAAGAGGCACAACAATCCACATAACAACTAATATCACACCAGGGGCCGGCAGTGTGATTGTTGTAATTGCACATCTGATCAAATCAGTATACAATTGCACTGCAATGGTTCATTCTGAAATTCAAAACATCCACCAAGTTATGTATGATCAGGGCAAGTCCAGTATGTAATTATTTAATCTAGAGGTTACATGATAACTGATGGTATCCTCCAGAAAAGCCTCGCCGTCATGATACTAAGTGGAAACTCAAGTTGAATATTTTCAATTTCAATGGACTCTGTCATTTCCCTGATACAAATGCAGAAAATCGTGGAGTCTAAGACCCAGACCCGCTGTGAGAGTTTGACAGCCCTCATAGTTGACCAGAGAGTGTCTGGGGTCATACCTTGGACCCTGACAGTCGTCAACATGTCAGATACAGAATATGTTATATCGATGTCAGAGCCTGGAACATACGAAATACGCGTCATTCTGGTCAACAGCACGGACATCAAGTCTCTGTCTGATGTGAATATATATGTGGAGTATCAGCAATAAATTGTAGGCATATTATTTATCGTCCAATTTATTGAAATAGCTTTATAAACATAATTATTTAAAATGTCAAAACGATTTGCATAATGTTTCATGTTTGAGCAAATATATGAGCGGAAGTCGTGTTTGATTTGATAAACGAGACATCGAAAATGACGGGGCGGTAGAGCAGACATGAACTGTGGAAACGGTTTGGCGGGTACATGTTAGCATATCACACGTAGCACACGTTTTCTGTCCTACAGTATAGCCCATTGGAGGTAGAGGCGTGACTTGCAATTGAATATACATTATGACACTCACGCACAGCTTGCTCGAACGATTTTGAAGCTATAATCACTTTTAGAATTGACAAAATGTATTTATTCTGCAGTAGCTTTGTTTTGTCTATAAAATGAGAAATCGTAAAAACTTCGGTCTGAAAATATTTATTACGTGCCTAAATTGAGTTGCGAAATCAAGATTCAAGTTCGGGCCAGTCAATCTCGCATCAATTTTTTCTCGATTGGTATTCGTCTAGATACAGCGGCAGTGGCAACCTCTATCCACTGTTTTCATGCTGTTGTCGAACTGTGCATATTTTCTATATATTCCCGACTATCTCGAGATGTACTTTCAAGTTTGCGTGACAAACAAGAATGCTAAATTTGGCTGATTTTAAAATTGATTCCAACTTTAACGCTCGTCTGAACAACATGAACGGATATGTATAATGTTGTATTCTGATCTCATATGGATATCATTTGATATATCAAATAAATGCATTGATAATAGATCTTTGAATTCATCATGCACTGTGTACTGTGTGTGATCTGCTTTGGGCATCAACTAGTCTATTTCTACAATGTTCCTACTCATATGTACACATAATGTGTTACTGAAGAAAACATTTGTATGTACCTCTCTGTTGAAACCCTGATTTTCACAGACAGTGGTGAAAAAGATGGTGTGGATGATGTCATATCTGCGACAGTCGTGGTTGTTGTGGCCGTCATTGCCGTCATAGTTATCGTGACAACACTGTTGATCTTGCGACACCGGTAATCGATAATTCAAAGGATGACTAATTCATTATGCTATTTCAATATTCATGAATTCGATGCACAAAAGAAGCAGTTCTATACATTACAGTCGAACACAGGTTGCTCACACTAACGACACAGGCGCTGTGATCGTTGCCTTTGGTAGTGAGATGCCGACATACTTGAACAAGTCTGCTGTCGGCAATGAGGAACGAACAGACTTGAACGAGTCTGTCGTGAAGAAGGGTAGCACGGCTGTCCAGGAGAAAGGGGCCAGGGAGTGTGAGGAGGTTCATGAGACAGGGACCTGGGAGTATGATGAGGTCCAGGACACAGAGACGGAGGTGTATGAGGAGGTCCAGGAGACAGGGACAGGGGACTTTGAGGTGGTCCCATTTCCCGCAGTCCACATCAGCCCTGAGGCTGAGTATGAAGGGATGGACGTCAGAGGGAGAGACCTCCCACCGTCAGCTGACACCTACACCAGCGTAGAGACTGAGGTTAGGATCAAGTTGTGGGTTTTAATTGACTCATATGACTTGATAATTGTTTAGGTCTTGTTTTCTGATCAATGATTGAGAGAATGTTCCAGCATCACCTCTCATCGAAGATTTAAAATCAATGTAGGACAATACAGCGATACATCTTTATGACTCAACAGAAAAATATTTCATGAAACACTAGGCAATCACTAAATATAGCTACACACTCAGTGCCTTCTGTATAATGAGAATTTTCCGAAGATATTTTTGTGTACTGAACACTAGTAGATGTTATTGCATTTCAGACTGGATACTGAACAGTTTCTTCATGGAGTCCCAACAGCAGATTGGACATTGAACCATATTGTTGACGGAATGTAAAGTCTTGAAATATTTGTATTTCAAATAAGTAAATTTTTGTCGGTATCAGTGAAGCAGGCAATTGGTCCCAACAATGAGTGATGAATGTGTGGGTATATCCATAAATATCAGAAATACATATCCTCGTATGATAATGTCAGAAAATAAGTATTGTTTTCGAATAACACACTTGAAAACACACTTAAATTTGTGCTGCTTGTTATCATTCGCTTTACTATTATATATGCTCAGCATAACCACTTAATCAGAGCGCACAACACAGTTTTCGTCACCTCTCAGTTTTCGTCAGATGGTCTTCATAGGTTGATTTCAATGATTTAACAAAACTAAAACATGTTAAAAGTGTCATTTGCGTCAAAACAATCATCGTCGTATGCAATAATCTGAGGAAAATTTAATGGGGCAAAGTATGGAGCGGTAATAGTGTAATCAGTATTATATTGGCATTTTTGATGAGCGCTTTTCATTACTTCCCATTTATATCCCCAACAAACCACCATTCTTTTAATTATAATTCCTGTAATTTGTCTTCAACAGTAAGAGGCTCTACCCGTGTTTGTACAATTATGTTGATCACCAACAATAATGTCACTAAAACCACTCCATAATTGAGGCAGTGTATGCTGTGCTGCCACCTGACGAATACTGCGAGTAACTTATGTTTGTCCCAGTCCAGTGACATGGATTATTTTAATTCTAAACTCTCGAGATTATCGAGGTCATATTGAATAAAATATACTAATATTATGTGAAGGCATGTTGAATGTTTACCATGCACAAAACATTAAAACTTATTTATTCTTTGAAGTCGATGTTTTACTGATTGCCTTGCTTAACATGACGAAAACTGTGTTGATCAGTCGTTATTGATCTTTGCTATTGTCACGGATTTGGGGCAGTTCCCAAATTTCCCCAAGGTTTTCCGTCAAGAAAACAGATGGTTAATGGTTTAAAGAGTATTTCCGTAACTGTACATGTGTTATTTCATTGATAAAAGTTATATACGGTTACATATTATTGGTATTAGAGAGAGGGTCCGGCTCAGAACTTTCTATATTCCCATGGATGAGACGGAACCGCCAGACACCCTCACGGTTGAACTGGAGCCTCTGGAGTACAAAAACGTCAAACTACGTAATTTCCAAAAGGTCACATGATCAGCCTCGTTTTTGGTTTAAAAGGTGACGTGGCAGCCACTGATTGGTTCTAGCATGTTTTTAGAAAATCCGGAAAAATCAGTGTTTGTTCGGTCTGTGATGTCACAATGAGTCGGTCACGTGACATTCTGTTCCTGGTCTATTTAAACCCTCGATCCCGGAGGGTCAGTGAAGTTGGTGTCCTGACGTCGATCAGTGCAGACCCATCTTTCAGCGTAGTGTACTCCGGAGTAGACGGTTATGGTCATGCAGATGTCAACTATTCATGTCTTCCGGCTGTAAACTTAGAAAAATAAAGTTGAAACCTTTATCCGAGTCATTTTTCCGTGTTCCTGAAGTGATATGAAAGTGATCAAGTAATGATAATATGGAGTACTAGTAATACGGAGTAAAAGACAAATTAAAGAAAAAGACAAGTAAACAGTCAGTTAAGACAAAAGCTGAATATGTCTGAGGGTGACCCGAACCCAGATCATCAGAGAAAAAGACGGAGACGGGCGGAAACGGAAGCGGCGGAGCAGTTGCAGAGACGGAAGCGGCAGAGCAGTTGCGGAGACGAAAGCAGAACGTGGCTGAGTTCTTCGTTTCAGGAGCAGTTGCGGAGACGGAGGAGGAACGTGGCTGAGTTCTTCGTCTCAGGAGCAGTTGCGGAGACGGAGGCGGAACGCGGCTGAGTTCTTTGTTCCAGACACAGTTGCAGAGTATAGGCGGTTACGGTTAGAGGTCCAATCCAGACCACGCTACCAACCCTTAGAGATCTCTGACTATTTCAACTGTGTAGCAGTAGCCAATAATCTTCTGTAAGTTCCGGCTGACCCCATATCCGTTACAGACGTTAAATCAACTTTTTGGTGGCAGCAGTGGGATACATTTGCAGTCATGACTACAAGGCGAGGTAGGGCAGTTGAACAGCAGCTAAGGACAGCCATGTTGGAAGCAGAGCAACCGGTGGGAGCAGTTGGAGCTGAGCAGTTGCAGTTGCCGGTTGCGGATAAGGAAGCAGTTCGACCTGCAGAGCCGAAACAGGTGCAGCTGGAGGAACGTCCTCGAGAGCAGAAAGCAGTTACGGAGTGGCGTCCTAGGGATCCTCAGGTGGTGCAGCCTGCAGAACAGATTGCAGAGGTGGAAGCTGATTTTCCGGACCATGCAGGTGATCGGGAGCAGGCAGCAGAGCCGGACAGAGATGATGATCTGGTTGACAATCTGACCAGGCTCCTCGCAACACAGATGGATGTATTCCAGCAGCATTTAGCGGCGACTGAGATGCAGAATCAGGCGGAAACAGCACAGAGGCAGGCGTTCCCTATTATCGCCGAAGGTCGACAATGTAGAGGTCATCAGCTGAAATCACCAATTCGTTATGTTTCTAGTAATTCCAAAACCACTGGCGATATTCAATAAAATATTGAACATGCAGTATGCAGAATAAATTTAGAGAGATTGCGACGTTAGGGAGGTCAGTATCAAGAGTTGAGGTCGTGGTCCAGATGAAGGTCAAATCAGAAAAATCGCAAGAATCATTACTTTTATCAATGATATTAATTTTCTCCCATGATCTATGGCTAATTCCCAACTATTTGATATATGACCAATGGTCGTCAAACGAAAATCCCCGATTATCGCCCAGGTCGAAAATGTAAGGGTGATCAGCTTTGATTTAAGACCTAAATCTGAAGGGGCGAGGGTCTGCAATCTCTGATTGTCTCGTTCTAAGTGTACTTCTGTTATGCCTGCATGATGAATTGAAGGCACCGTTTGCTATCGACAGTTCCAGATTCCCCATCAGAAATTCAAGTTCAAGTCGGTCAAAATATTTCAATTATGGTGTCATGGAAGGTTTGTAGTACTTAATTTCCACGCATGAGCTGTCCAAACAAATCGATGGGGGTGTTACTAGTGCTAAGCCGGCAACATGAAGAGGCACAACAATCCACATAGCAACTAATATCACACCAGGGGCCGGCAGTGTGATTGTTGTAATTGCACATCTGATCAAATCAGTATACAATTGCACTGCAATGGTTCATTCTGGAATTCAAAACATCCACCAAGTTATGTATGATCAGGGCAAGTCCAGTATGTAATTATTTAATCAAGAGGTTACATGATAACTGATGGTATCCTCCAGAAAAACATTGCCGTCATGATACTAAGTGAAAACTCAAGTTGAATACTTTCAAATTCAATGGACTTTGTCATTTTCCTGATACAAATGCAGAAAATCAGCGAGTCTGAGACACAGATCCGCTGTGAGAGTTTGACAGCCCTCATAGTTGACCACAGAGTGTCTGGGGTCATACCTTGGACCCTGACAGTCGTCAACATGTCAGCTACAGAATATGTTATATCGATGTCAGAGCCTGGAACATACGAAATACGCGTCATTCTGGTCAACCTCGCGGGCATCGAGTCTCTGTCTGATGTGAATATATATGTGGAGTATCAGCAATAAATTGTACGCAAATTCTTTATCGTCCAATTTATTGAAATAGCTTTATAAACATAATTATTTAAAATGTCAAAACGATTTGCATGTTTCATATTTGAGCAAATATATGAGCGGAAGTCGTGTTTGATTTGATAAACGAGACATCGAAAATGACGCGGCGGTAGAGCAGACATGAACTGTGGAAACGGTTTGGCGGGTACATGTTAGCGTATCACACGTAGCACACGTTTTCTGTCCTACAGTATAGCCCATTGGAGGTATAGGCGTGAATTGCAAATGAATATACACAATGGCACTCATGTACAGCTTGCTTAAACGATTTTAAAGCTATAATCACTTTTAGAATTGACAAAATGTATTTATTCTGCATTAGCTTTGTTTTGTCTATAGAATGAGAAATCGTAAAAATTTGGGTCTGAAAATGTGTATTACGTGCCTAAATTGAGTTGCGAAATCAAGATTCAAGTTCGGGCCAGTCAATCTTGCATCAATTCTTTCTTCACTGGTATTTGTCTAGATAAAGCGGTAGTGGCAACCTCTGTCCACTGTTTTCATGCTGTTGTCGAACTGTGCATATTTTCTATATATTCCCGACTATCTCGAGATGTGCTTTCAAGTTTGTGTGACAAACAAGAATGCTAAATTTGGCTGATTTTAAAATTGATTCCAACTTTAACGCTCGTCTGAACAACATGAACGGATATGTATAATGTTGTATTCTGATCTCATATGGATATCATTTGATATATCAAATAAATGCATTGATAATAGATCTTTGTATTCATCATGCACTGTATACTGTGTGTGGTCTGCTTTGGGCATCAACTAGTCTATCTCTACAATGTTCCTACTCATATGTACACATACTGTGTTACTGAAGAAAACATCTGTATGTACCTCTCTGTTGAAACCCTGATTTTCACAGACAGTGGTGAAAAAAGTGATGTGGATGATGTCATATCTGCGACAGTCATTGTTGTTGTGGCCGTCATTGCCGTCATAGTTATCGTGATAACACTGTTGATCTTGCGACACCGGTAATCGATAATTCAAAGGATGACTAATTCATTATGCTATTTCAATAATAACTTGGATATTCATGAATTCCATGCACAAAAGAAGGCATTTCTATACATTACAGTCGAACACAGGCTGCTCAGACTAACGACACAGGCGCTGTGATCGTTGCCGTTGGTAGTGAGATGCCGACATACTTGAACAAGTCTGCTGTCGGTAATGAGGAACGAACAGACTTGAACGAGTCCGTCGTGAACAAGGGTAGCATGGCTGTCCAGGAGAAAGGGGCCAGGGAGTGTGAGGAGGTTCATGAGACAGGGACCTGGGAGTATGATGAGGTCCAGGACACAGGGACCGAGGTGTATGAGGAGGTCCATGGGACAGGGACAGGGGACTTTGAGGTGGTCCCAGGTCCCGCAGTCCACATCAGCCCTGAGCCTCAGTATGAAGGGATGGACGTCAGAGGGAGAGACCTCCCACCGTCAGCTGACACCTTCACCAGCGTACAGACTGAGGTTAGGATTAAGTTGTGGGTTTTAATCGACTCATATGACTTGATGATTGTTTAGGTCTTGTTTTCTGATCAGTGATTGAGAGAATGTTCCAGCATCACCTCTCATCGAAGATTTAAAATCAACGATATATATACAGCGATACATCTTTATGACTCAACAGAAAAGTATTTCATGAAACACTAGGCAATCACTAAATATAGCTACACACCCAGGGCCTTCTGTTTAATGAGAATTTTCCGAAGATATTTTTGTGTGCTGAATACTAGTAAATGTTATTGCATTTCAGACTGAATACTGAACAGTTTCTTCATGAAGACGAACAGCAGATTGGACATTGAACCATATTGTTGACGGAATGTTTAGTCTTGAAATATTTGTATTTCAAATAAGTAAATTTTTGTCGGTATCAGTGAAGCAAGCAATTGGTCCCAACCATAAGTGATGAATGTGTGGGTATATCCATAAATATCTGAAATACATATCCTCGTATGATAATGTCAGAAAATAAGTATTGTTTTCGAATAACACACTTGAAAACACACTTAAAGTTGTGCTGCTTGTTATCATTTGCTTTACTATTAAATATGCTCAGTATAACCACTTAATTAGTTATTGATCTTTGCTACTGTAACGGATTTGGGGGTGTTCCCAAATTTCCCCAAGGTTTTCCGTCGAGAAAACAGATGGTTAATGGTTAAAAGAGTATTTCCGCAACTGTACATGTGTTATTTCGTTGATAAAAGATATATATGGTTACATATTATTGGTATTGGAGAGGTGGTCCGGCTCAGAACTTTATATATCCACACGGTCGAGACGGAACCGTCGGACACCCTCACAGTTGAACTGGAGCCTCTGGAGTACAAAAACGTCAAACTACGTAATTTCCAAAAGGTCTCGTGATCAGCCTCGTTTTTGGTTTAAAAGGTGACGTGGCAGCCACTGATTGGTTCTAGCATGTTTTTAGAAAATCCGGAAAAATCAGTGTTTGTTCGGTCTGTGACATCACAATGAGTCGGTCACGTGACATCCCGTTCCTGGTCTATTTAAACCCTCGATCCCGGAGGGTCAGTGAAGTTGGTATTCTGACGTCGATCAGTGCAGACCCATCTTTCAGCTTAGTGTACTCCGGAGTAGACGGTTATGGTCATGCAGATGTCAACTACTCATGTCTTCCTGCTGTAAACTTAGAAGAATAAAGTTGAAACCTTCATCCGAGTCATTTTTCTGTGTTCCTGAAGTGATATGAAAAGTGATCAGGTAATGATAATATGGAATACTAGTGATACGGAGTAAAAGACAAATAAAAGAAAAAGACAAGTAAACAGTCGGTTAAGACAAAAGCTGAAAATGTCTGAGGGTGATCCCGAAATCAGATCATCAGAGAAGAAGACGGGGACGGGCGGAAACGGAAGCGGCGGAGCAGTTGCAGAGACGGAAGCGGCGGAGCAGTTGCAGAGAAGAAAGCAGAACGTGGCTGAGTTCTTCGTTTCAGGAGCAGTTGCGGAGACGGAGGCGGAACGCGGCTGAGTTCTTTGTTCCAGACACAGTTGCAGAGTATAAGCGATTACGGTTAGAGGTCCAATCCAGACCACGCTACCAACCCTTAGAGATCTCTGACTATTTCAACCGTGTAGCAGTAGCCGATAATCTTCCGTAAGTTCCGGCCGACCTCAGATCCGTTACAGATGTTAAATCAACTTTTTGGTGGCAGCGGTGGGATACATTTGCAGTCATGACTACAAGGCGAGGTAGAGCAGTTGAACAGCAGCTAAGGACAGCCGTGTCGGAAGCAGAGCAGCCGGTGGGAGCAGTTGGTGTTGAGCAGTTGCAGTTGCTGGTTGCGGATAAGGAAGCAGTTCGACCTGCAGAGCCGAAACAGGTGCAGCCGGAGGGACGTCTTCGAGAGCAGAAAGCAGTTACGGAGTGGCGTCCTGGGGATCCTCAGGCTGTGCAGCCTGCAGAACTGATTGCAGAGGCGGAAGCTGATTTTCCGGACCGTGCAGGTGATCGGGAATAGGCAGCAGAGCCAGACAGAGATGATGATCTGGTTGACAATCTGACCAGGCTCCTTGCAACACAGATGGATGTGTTCCAGCAGCATTTGGCGGCGACTGAGAGGCAGAATCAGGCGGAAACAGCACAGAGGCAGGCGTTCCTTATTATCACCGAAGGTCGACAATGTAGAAGTCATCAGCTGAAATCACCAATTCGTTATGTTTCTAGTAATTCCAAAACCACTGGCGATATTCAATGAAATGTTGAACATACAGAATGCAGAATAAATCTTAGAGAGATTGCGAAGTTAGGGAGGTCAGTATCAAGAATTGAGGTCGTGGTCCAGAAGAAGGTCAAATAAAAAAAAATCGCAAGAATCATCACTTTTATCAATGATATTAATTTCCTCCCATGATCTATGGCTATTTCCCAACTATTTGATATATGACCAATAGTCGTCAAACAAAAATCTCCGATTATCGCCCAGGTCGAAAATGTAAGGGTGATCAGCTTTGATTTAAGAACTAAATCTGAAGAGGCGAGGGTCTGCAATATCTGATTGTCTCGTTTTGAATGTACTTCTGTTATGCCTGCTCCAGATTCCCCATCAGAAATTCAAGTTCAAGTCGGTTAAAACATTTCAATTATGGTGTCATGGAAGGTTTGTACTACTTAATTTCTACGCATGAGCTGCCAAAACAAATGGATGGGGGTATTACTAATACTAGGCGGGCAACATGAAGAGACACAACAATCCACATAACAGCTAATATCACACCAGGAGCCGGCAGCGTGATTGTTGTAATTGCACACCTGATCAAATCAGTATACAATTGCACTGAAATGAGTCATCCTTAAATTCAAAACATCCACCAAGTTATGTATGATCAGGGCAAGTCCAGTACGTAATTATTTAATCAAGAGGTTACATGATAACTGATGGTATCCTCCAGAAAAGCCTCGCCGTCATGATACTAAGTGAAAACTCAAGTTGAATACTTTCAATTTCAATGGACTCTGTCATTTCCCTGATACAAATGCAGAAAATCAGCGAGTCTAAGACCCAGACCCGCTGTGAGAGTTTGACAGCCCTCATAGTTGACCACAGAGTGTCTGGAGTCACACCTTGGACCATGACAGCCGTCAACATGTCAGATACAGAATATGTTATATCGATGTCAGAGCCTGGAACATACGAAATACGCGTCATTCTGGTCAACAGCGCGGACATCAAGTCTCTGTCTGATGTGAATATATATATGTGGAGTATCAGCAATAAATTGTAACATAATCATTTAAATTGTCAAAACGATTTGCATAATGTTTCATGTTTGAGCAAATATATGAGCGGAAGTCGTGTTTGATTTGATAAACGAGACATCGAAAATGACGCGGCGGTAGAGCAGACATGAGCTGTGGAAACGGTTTGGCGGGTACATGTTAGCGTATCACACGCAGCAAAGCTCAAAATTGTAGCTCGCCCTTTTAGACTGGCAGCCAAAATCCGTAACTCCTCTAAATTCTGAGTTCGTTCACCACCTCTTGTTTATACCCACAACCATGTTTTTTGGGTTTAGGGATCCCAAATACATCATTTTAGGGTGGTTGTAGTGTATTAATTATGTGCGGGAAGCAAATATAGCAAGTTTCTTATATCGTGATAGGGACACTTTTCGGCCTGCTCAGTTTTATCAGAGAATTCGGTGTGACCATGCAAAAACTCATCATACAAGGTCAGGCTTGGTATTAGAATTTTCCAAAAAAACATAATCTATAAAAAAAATACTACATTTTTATGTATTTCTTTACTCGTTGATAGTAAAAGTACCATTTCATGTGCAAAACTCTATAAAATCGATTTGACTGACCATGTAAATAATTTCCAAAATCCAAAAATACAGGTAACATGATCTTATATAATCCCTGAAACTAAAAAGTGTTCAACCATACCAATTGTTCGTAAAATCTTTCATATATATGATATTTACTACAAATGTTCCATGACACTAATATTCAGTGCTTTGTTATTGTAGATAATTCAACATGAACCAGAAATTGTGCAAATATGGTCATCATCATCCATGTTCTCATCTGGTTGTGTCTGATATGGGTTCAAACATTCCTGAACGCATCACATCCCAGTGAGCGTCGCATGTGGTGTTTGTAGTAGGTTCATCGGTTGAATAACATCTCCTGGCCTTTCATCCACAGGTGAGATGTCAGACACACACTGCTGGGACTGGTTTCGCGATCAACAAAACAGCGATATTTATTCATCCTCGCCCGTGTACCAGCCACATTCCACCGGTGCTGCAAACATCGGTTGGGCAATTACATTATTCAGTCAGATACTCATCTGATGCTGACATATCTTGACGTGCTGTATTAGCGAATCATGTTTTAGAGTGAGCTTCTGTGTCTTCATTGTCATTTGAATGTCTGCTCATAGTTCATTCACAGTGCTTATTGTCGGAGTTGGGCATTACATCTTGACAACAAACACTTCTACATCTCAGATTCTATTAATGCAGATATGCTGCTGCTAGTGCAGGTATCAGATAATTCTAGTGCTTAATGTACGAGGACCAGGAGCTGCTCTTCTTGCCATACCCACAAAACGGGCTCATCGTGTTGTATCATGTGATGGCATGGTATGTGACATAGTTGTTCAATACTTATTGTGGTAGTTATTGACGCACAACGGGTATCCACCTTGGCTTCTTCTGTTTACTTCCATTCATAGACTTTTCATCTGCCGCTAGGTGGTGTTAGCAGTACAAGGACATAAGTGTCCCTACAGTAGATGACAACTTGCTTCACTCCTGTTTGCAGCATCTGTCACAGGCATTTGTCTTAGGAGAGGCACAAGGGTGTGGGGGTGATCCTCATATTCCAACCCCACCCACGACCTAGTGCCTCTCCTGAGACAGATCCCTCCTGAGACAGATGCCTAGACAGATGCCTCTGCTGTGGCATCTGCATTATGCAGAATCATACAAGTCTGCCTCTTCGTTTGAAGAACATATGGGATGCAACCTACAAGAAACTGAAGATTGGGTGAACTCAGGATTCTCGCAACCAAAAGCAACAGCCAGTTCCGATCCATCAATGAGATATCTAGCACATTGGAATAGCTCTTGTGACAAAAATCGTTTTGGGTTCTTCCTATCATCAACCAGGCTATTGAAATAATTTGAAAATTCTGGGAGCTGGAATTTCATATGGGGTTCATATCTGGTGAACAAACTGGCCATGGCAAGTGGTCAACCCCCTGATCCTGAAGGAAAGTGGCCACTGTACGAGTCCTGTGTGCAGGAGCATTGTCATCCTGGTACACAAAATTGTCCTGGAAGGCCCCTCGAGTGAATGGCAACATTGATCTAGGATACGTATGTACTGGTGTTGATCCAGATTGCCGACCAGGATCACAAGGTCATTTTTCCACCTGCGTGGAAAGCTCCCCATATGGTTATCCCACTGCCTCCAGCCTGCACCCTGGGTAGTATGCAGGCTTCATGGTAAAGTTCTTCAACTCGTCTTCGAACTCGGATGCGTCCATCATGACGGTACACCTCAAATCTCGCCTCGTCACTAAATATGACATGATTCCAGTGATGTGGTCCCAAATGGCGGTGATCCCTGGCCCGTTGCAGACGTCCCTCGTGATGTCTTTGACTCAGTAGGGATTTCCTTAGTGGTTTCCTGGCACGATATCCAGCTCGAACCAATCGGCTGTTCACTAGTGTTCTGGATACGCGTACACATATGGCGTTCTGCCACTGTACTCTCAAGGCCCTGGCTGGCATGGTACGGCCACCAGATCTAGGAGTAGGCACACCTGTCTCGGCGTTCCTCTTCAGGATCTTGCCGACCTCCCCCTGTGTAATGTTGTTTTGCCTCGCTATCTCAGCTTGTTTTAGCTCATCACGTCGCATGGTAACCACTCCGTGACAAACTGCCGCACTCAATTGACGCACCATTACTCCAGGAATCTGTGTTTACGATTTCGTAGCTCCAAGTCAAGGAGATCCTGGGATATGCACATAAACTTGACCAACCCACATAATTTATAGCAGAACAAAAACCACCCCATATCGCAGTGGTCAGTTATTTAGTCACCCCATGTGCACTTCCGTGGTGTCAATTGGCACGATAATCGCCTGATTGGCAGGTGACATGCTTGGCTGAACATCAGATCATGAAACAACTTCATGGTGCTTATCAATTTGAATCTATGACATAATATTTCATCAGTTTACCCACCCAATCGATATATTCCATATTAAATGTCAACCCTGTCGAATTGTTTGTTGTCAAGATGTAATGCCCAATGCCGACAATAAGCACTGTGAATGAACTATGAGCAGACATGTTCCACATGACAATGAAGACACAGAAGCTGACTCTAACACATGATACGCTAATACAGCACGTCAAGAGATGTCAGCATCAGATGAATATTGGGCGAACTGCTGTTACTGCCCGACCAATGTTAGCAGCACCAGTGGAATGTGGCAGGTACACCGACGCGGATGAACTTATATGCTTTTTTTATCACCAAACCAGTCCCAGCCGTGTCTGTCAGACTTCCCACTTGTGGATGCAAGGCCAGGAGATGCTCTTCGGCCCGATGAACCTGCTTGATGAGTGCTCGAACCCATATCAGACAAGATGAGAACATTCATGATAATGATTGACTTTGACTATATTCAGCACAATTTCTGGTTTATGTTGGAATTATCTACAATAATAAAGTACAGAATATTTGTTTCTGTTAGTCATTGACCATTGTTGACACGACAAATAATCATCCTGTATCAGTGCAATGAGTTTATGAAGAATGTTGTACATGTAAAAGATACTGTAAAATGTTCGTTAAGTTCGTAGAATCGTTGAAATGGAATATGATTATTAAATATTATATATTCACAAGAATGTAGGAACTATAGGTATGGTTGAACATTTGTTACTCTGGGGGAATATATAAGATGTTTTTGGAGAAGTTTCATGATACCTATATTTTTGTCCTACCTATATTTTTGAACATTCAGAATTAATTGCATATTCAGTTGAATCGAATTTTCTGTATTTTTGCACATGAAATGGTCAAATAATTGTATTTTCGCTATCAAAGAAATAAGAAATACATGAAAATGTGGTACTTCTTGAAAGAGTATGGTTTACTGAAAATTTTGATGCCAAGTCTGGCCTTGTATGATGAGTTTTGAGAGCATGACACTGAATTTTCTGAATAAAGACGGAAGCCAAAATTCGCGAAGGCCAAAATGTACTAAAATCGCCCTATTTGTTCCCTGCACACACTTGCAAATCCACAACCACCCTGAAAAGGTGTGTTCAGGTATACTCTTTACTAATAAAATGGTTGTAGGTATAAACAAAAGGTGGTGAACGAAAGTTGTGCTACCTTGCTTTGGCTGCCAGTCTATTTTGCCTTTTCTGTCCTACAGTATAGCCCATTGGAGGTAGAGGCGTGACTTGCATTTGAATATACATTATGACACTCACGCACAGCTTGCTTAAACGATTTTAAAGCTATGATCACTTTTAGAATTGACAAAATGTATTTATTCTGCAGTAGCTTTGTTTTGTCTATAGAATGAGAAATCGTAAAAATTTGGGTCTGAAAATGTGTATTACGTGCCTAAATTGAATTGCCTCATCAACATTCAAACTCAGGCCAGTCAATCTCGCATCATTTTTCTCCTCAAAGCGGCCCGCCTTGAGGGCGAGTTCTACACACAGTCTCATGACGTCATTGGTGTTTGTCTAGATACAGTGGCAACCGGCAATGTAGGCAGGCCGGTAATCCTCTATCCACTGTTTTCATGCTGTTGTCGAACTGTGCATATTTCCTATATATTCCCGACTATCTCGAGATGTACTTTCAAGTTTGCGTGACAAACAAGAATGCCAAATTTGGCTGATTTTAAAATTGATTCCAACTTTAACGCTCGTCTGAACAACATGAACTGATATGTATAATGTTGTATTCTGATCTCATATAGATATCATTTGATATATCAAATAAATGCATTGATAATAGATCTTTTGTATTCATCATGCACTTTGTACCGTGTGTGATCTGTTTTGGGCATAAACTAGTCTATTTCTACAATGTCCCTACTCATATGTACACATAATGTGTTATTCACTGCAGAAAACATCTGTATGTACCTCTCTGTTGAAACACTGACTTCTACAGACAGTGGTGAAAAAGATGGTGTGGATGATGCCTTCATATCTGCAACAGTCGTGGTTGTTGTGGTGACAACACTGTTGATCTTGCGACACCGGTAATCAATAAATATTCGTGAATTCGATGCACACAAGAAGGCATTTCTATACATTACAGTCGAACACAGGCTGCTCAGAGTAACGACACAGGCTCTGTGATTGTTGCCGATGTTAGTGAGATGCCGACATACTTGAACAAGTCTGCTGTCGGTAATGAGGAAAAAACAGACTTGAATGAGTCCGTCGTGAACAAGGGTAGCACGGCTGTCCAGGAGAAAGGGACTGGGGAGTGTGAGGAGGTTCAGGAGACAGGGACCGGGGCGTATGATGAGGTCCTCGAAACAGGGACTGGGGAGTGTGAGGAGGTCAGGAGACAGGGGCCGGGGAGTATGAAGAGGCCCAGGTGATAAAGCTACACACACAGGAGACAGGGACAGGGGAGTATGATAGAGTCCAGGAGACATGGACAGGGGAGTATGATGAGGTCCAGGAGACAGGGACAGGGGAGTATGAGGAGGTCCCAGGTGTGGCAGTCCACATCAGCCCAGAGGCTCAGTATGAAAGGATGGACGTCAGATGGAGAGATCTCGCACCGTCAGCTGACACCTACACCAGCGTACAGACTGAGGTTAGGACTAAGTTGTAGGTTTTGATTGACTCAATGACTTGATAATTGTTTAGATCTTGTTTTCTGATCAATGATTGAGAGAATACTCCAGTATCACCTCTCATCGAAGATTGAAAATCAACGTGGGACAGTACAGCGAAACAACGGTATGATTTAACAGAAAAATGGAAACATTTCATGAAACCCTAGGCAACCACTAAATAAAGCTACACAGCTAGGACCTTCTGTATAATAAGAATTTTCCGAAGATATGTTTGTGTACTGAATACTAGTAGATGTTATTGCATTTCAGACTGGATACTGAACAGTTTTTTCATGAAGTCCAACAGCAGATTGGACTGGGAACCATATTGTTGACGGAATGTATAGTCTTGGAATATTCGTATTTCAAATAAGTATACTTTTGACGGTATCAGTGAAGCAAGCAATTGGTCCTAATGATAAGTGATGAATGAGTGGGTATATATATATATATATATATATATATATATATATATATATATATATATATATATATATATATATATATATATATATATATATATATATACCCACTCGTAACATACGTAACAATTTTATTAAAAATAAGTACCTATTTCTTTCGAATAACACACTTGAAAACACACTTAAAGTTGTGTTGTTTGTTATCATTCCCTTTATTTTTATTAATGCTCAGCATAACCACTTAATCAGTTATTAATAGTTGTTATCAACTATGTAATAAAGTGTGAACAATATTATTGACAGTATGTAGCCTTGGAAAATTTATATTGCAAATTAGTATGCTAAGTATCGATATCAGTGATTCATTGATTTATGTCTTTGTGTATGTATAAACATACGTAACAGGGTTATCAATATCATTGTTATTGTTTGGATGAAGCTGATATCTCAATTGTCCTTGTTGGTCTTTAGATAATATCCTCGGACAAATTCTCCACGGAAAATTAGTATTGCTTTCGAAAAACACACTTGAAAACATACTTTCATTTATATCGTTTGTTATCATTCGCTTAACTATCATGTTGATATACTCAGTGAAACCACTTGACTAGTTATTAATAATCTTCGCTATCAACTGTGTGATAAAATGTCCATGTTTCTAGTTAGGGTTGAGCAATTGCCACTCATCATTTGTGGGTCTCCTCCATAGACTGATGTGTGTGGAGAACCCACGATTTATATTTATTACTTGATGAACGAAAGACTTAAGGCGAGTATGACATTATTTTGAGTTTATGTAAGTTGTTTCTTTTTCTTTGAGGAATAAAACTTTATCTTTTGATATGTTTTTAAACTGTGAACAGAATAATTAGGATATATTGTTGTAACAGTACGTACATAATTTATAATATTATTATATACTGCTAAGAATCCCGACGTTGTCATTGGTTAAAAGCTGGTCACGTGTCTATGCATAAAAGTACATATTCACCAGACCAGCCGGTGAAGTTTTTTTTGATATTCACCGATCGGTCCATATCACATATATGTACCTCTCGCCAAAACGCATCTCAAATGCTTTGTCATGCTTGATTTTTCTGTTACTAAAGTCGGCGCATAATTTATTGGCGCGAACATATCTCATGAAATCTCGGAACTTACTGACTTGTATTATATGAAATTCAGGCAACGTATGAACAAGACTGTGACCAAAGTTGCTGACGTGAATTTGAAGTTTGTTCTTCACACAGAGAATAATTATTTTTAATTTTAAATGGGATTTAAAATGGGATTTTACCATTGTACCAATGAGCGGGAAAGCTGAATGTTAAAAGAGTGGTGAATGCCAATGCAACAGCTCATTAATGCAAAGAAAAATCATTGGTCTGACCAGTGGTGTGCAACGGTCTGAAAAGTAACATGTGATGACTTATCCTGTTCAAAAACTGATAGTGGTCATATTTTGATGGCCCAGAAAGGCTAAGAATGTTGGTTTATATTTGGGTGTGAAACTGTATATCAGGCCGAACAGGACAAAAATTATATATTTGATTACAGTACACTGTTATCTTGCTAAACAGACGAACATATTCAGTTTTCATCAATATGAATTGAGGAATTGGGGTGTCTAATTTTTGACCAGCTTTGTATCGTGCCCGGCTATGCTCAAGTTGCTCTGGCCTTTGAGTCCAATTAAAATCCTCTGAGCTCAGCTCAGTTCTGGTTTAGGGACTGTCTCAAAGAAGCTATGGAACTTATTTCAGAAAAATGACAAAATGTTTGTGCTTGATTGCGCTGTTGATCACTCAAGCAAAACTTTGTTCCTGGTAATATATTTTCAACGCACAGCGCATATACCTATATTCCTTAACAGATGAGGCAAAATACCCGTAACCTATAACACATGTATACATACCTCATTCTGAACTGAAATCTCAGCTTAAAAAACTAATCAATAATTCATTTTTCTCTAAAAAGGGACAACGTCGGTACCACTATATTGTAGTTAAATATAATACCGCTTATTTTGTTAAAGGCGACTCTGATGCCCCATACAAATATACTGAAATAGATGTGGTAAATATGGTTAATTTTCTGATTGATAATATTTTTGTGGAATTTGGTGGTCGAATATTTCAACAAACTATTGGTATTCCCATGGGTACAAACTGTGCACCATTATTGGCAGACCTGTTTTTATACTCATATGAATCAGATTTTATCCAACATTTACAAAGAGGAGGTTCTAAGAAACTAACATGTAATTTTAATTTCACTTTCCGATACATAGATGATGTATTGTCGCTAAATAATCCCAAGTTTGGTGATTATTTGGATGTCATATATCCTAAGGAACTTGAAATTAAGGATACTACAGAATCCGCTAATTTTTCCAACTATCTAGACCTGAGGTTGGAGATTGATAATGATTCTAACCTGTCAACTAGATTATATGACAAACGTGATGATTTCAATTTTTCCATAGTCAATTTCCCTTTTCTAAGCAGCAACATTCCTATGTCACCGGCATATGGTGTGTTTGTTTCTCAACTTATACGCTATTCCAGAGCTAGTTGCAAATATGAGGACTTTGTCTATCGAAGTGCCCAGCTAGTCTCTAAACTGCTACGACAAGGATATGTTTTACCAAGACTTATCGCTGCGTTTAAGAAATTCTATGGACGTCATCATGATCTGGTTGATAAATACAGCAAATCCATGTCTGCCATGCAACTAGATCTATTTTCATGTTAATTTTGGGGAATTCATGACGGGTGCCACTAGTGGGGCAGGAAATGCTCACTCTTTCCGGAACACCTGATTTCACCTCCTGATGGCCATTTACGGGGGTTCATGAGTTTCCCTGTCATTTTTGTTTTCTCTCACTTCGTATGCCTGATATGACTTTCTGTCCCCGGACTATGAGATTGGATAACGGACCCTGTTTTGTTTGCTCGGAATACTTGATACTGGGTATTGATTCCACGTCTATATATGCGCGTAACATGAAGTTGTCGTTCAAAGTCATCGACGAGATCCACATCGATCGGGTCGTCATACATCTGGGTGCATCCAGCAGTTCTGATTCGGACTGAAGAATTGCCGTGGATATTGTGTGATTGTGATGTCTTCAATGCGAGATATTTTCAAGCACGAGTAATATAATGATTTTCTATCATTACATTTTCTTTGAGAAGGCCCCTATTCAAATCGGCTATTCCATTGATTTGTCTCAATCCCATACAGCATCAAAATGGCAAGCTAGAATTCCCATGTTAAAACCCCATAAGGATATATATTTTCCTAGATATACCGAAGAGAAACGCACAGGACAGAAAAACAGCCATTGTTTCACAATGTGTCACAGATTCGTAGGACGGCTGTGTTTGTAAATTGTGAAATAACTAACTCGACAACTTTGTTTTAATACGAGCAAAATATATTAACGATTTTAATATGATACAGCTGTTTCACCAATATTAATTTCAGTTTACATACATGTATGTGGTAATAATATTTACAATATAGACCAAAATGTAATACTCACTCACACGCACACATACACACAGACACACACGAAACCCCCCCCCCCCCAAAAAAAAAGTTCCCTTGAACTGATAACTGGTCTCCCACGGAGAATGCGTCCCTCGAAGGTTTTCTAATAGCGTCCCATGTAGATTTCTAATAGCGTCCCACGTGGATTTCTTCTAGCGTCCCACGTAGAGGTGAGCGGGAACCACGTGGTCACCGTCAGAGCGACGTGTCGCCCTAGACTGGACGTGAATGCACTCGGCGCGAGGAGAACTGCGACGAGGCGACGTAGTGCTACGTATTGTGTAAAGTCCCCACATTTTCACTAGTAAAATATTTGGTAATAATCGGAGTAATTAATGTGATTAATGTGAATATTATTACCACATGGAGGTTTTATATTTACAGCAAATATGTCGATTGTATTTAGTGGTTTGTGTTTTCAGAATTATTTTTGTACATTGCTAAGTTTTGCCCATCAGGTATTGTTGTCACAGGCATTATCGGGGTGCATGTGTTATTGCGTAATTTAGATGTTGTTGTTAGAACAAAGATGCTGTGTTTTGACCAATTGGTTCACCTTTGGTAGAAGTTCAAGATAGTTCTATCACCGGGCTTTGACCCCAATAGCTATGGCAACGAAATTGTCTTTTATCCACGTGTCCCAGGTTTTACGCAGGTATATTTCGTCATCTTGTTTTGGTATTGCTGATTCATTTTGTTGCAATGTAAACATCACCGGGTTAGACAAAGTTCTCCAGGTCTGTAGCTGGCCAGACATTGTCAGCTAATGTATTGACTATGTGATGTCATGTTTTCATTGTCCTTTCTCTTGTGGGATATATAAACTCCACGCATTTTGTCCAGAGAGGCAGAAGAATTCGGATTACACATAGAGAAACGAAATATTGGAAGTTGTTAACGGACACGTAGGGCTTGTGCCCGCCGTGCCGGCACCTGTTGTGTCGGTACGGGAATGTGACGATGCCTGATTTGGCTATGGCGCATATATGTACATGAATTGTAGATTAGTTTGGATATATTTGTGTAACTGAATGATTTCATTTCATTGATTGTGGATGAATAAAACTAATGATTGAATCGAGGACTTCACGAGGTTGCTATCCACCAGATTCAATGAGCAAGAACTTGGAGTGCGTATGAACTGGAGCAAATTTGTGAAGCTATACTCTGATTTTTCTAACTCGTTTACACTGTTTTTCGCTAATATTTTTGTGATGCTAAATGCTATCGTTCTATAATTTGGCATACTTCATCTAGGAGTCAAACGGCAATTTTCTACCAAATTTCAGACAGCTATCACGAAAATTGAAAATGTTGGCAATCTACCCCAATGTTAAATTTAGCCATATTAATTAATTTCTGGGCCCGCACACAATTTTGTGTATTTGCTCGGGTTTGTAGCGGAGCAATGTTTCAAAATCAATATGTTTGTGTAGAATACACCCCAGTGTATCTTCTGGTTCAAAGTTACAAAAATATTTTGAATCCTGATGGATGTAAACAGGACCAATTCCTCGAATATGCTCAGATTCTCGAGATCCCGGTCTGGGCTGAAATTTAACATTGAGGTAGATTGCCAACTTTTTCAATTTTCGCGATAGCTGTCTGCAATTTGGTAGAAAATTGCCGTTTGACTCCCAGATGAAGTATGCCAAGTTATAGAACGATAGCGTTTAGCATCACAAAAATATTAGCGAAAAACAGTGTAAACGAGTTAGAAAAATCCGAGTATAGCCCAGCGCACACGACCCAATTTGAAAGGGCTACACTTTACATTGGACGTGGGCACCCTCCCGAGTAACTGGACTAGCAGGCAGACCCAGCTAAACTTTGTCCCGTTACGCTGTTATGTAACGTCTACATCTTCTACAAAAAACTGAATAGAAACAAAGCTTTACACAAAATTAAATTTGTACGACATAAACCTGCCTAACAATACCCCATTCTAATATTGTACTCACGGCTGTGCTGACCAACGGCAAACGTCAAATTAACAAAACACCAGCGGCATTACAACATAACTGGCACACTCTGCCACGTGTATAACGACGAATTTCCTGCCGCTGCGTGAACCGAATACTGACTGACAATGTGACTTTGCCGGTGGTCAGCTTTATAGACAGCGCCACTCGCGCGTGACCATACAGCCGGGCATACACTCGACGCGCGAGCAACCCGCTAGACATTGAATGCACACTGTCGCGGCAAAAACCAGACCAATGACCACACATATACCGCTGGTCTAAATTCAAGCAACAGTACATCTATACTCTACGACACAAATTTGTGACACAATGGTCACGGTGCCGTTTTCACTTTATTTAAAATTGAAATAATACAAGTCAGTATGTTCCGAGATATGACGAGATAGGTTCGCGCCAATAAATTATGCGCCGACTTTAGGTGAAACGTAAATGAATAATTCTGTAGGACAATGCAGCACTACCTGTTATTGTTGCGGTTGTTTTTGTCCTGCCGGCGTTCGAATCTTTTACCACCGGGTTTTCGTTGAGTGATGAAAACGTTTTCATCTCTCTCTCTCTTCTTTACTTTTCGCGGACAAACCGCCAATAACATTCAGCTGCGAATGTTTTGTTTTTCCTATCCGACGCTGCGCTATAAGAGTTACGCACTGAAGGTTCCGACTTTCTTCAACTAGCTTAAGGTGAAGGCCAAATAAGTGATCCTACACCGCAGTTATGGTCATTATGTCTCTTTCGAATTCATTTCGTTGTTTGGCTCCTCATTCTAATGTTTCTCTGTGGCAGCCCGGCAGTATATCAGCTGATGTTTGCAACAACGTTTCCGTCTATCTAGATAGAGACTGAATAACTCAATATGTGTATATTATTACATTCATGTATTGAGTATCAAAATGTTATTATTGACATCTACTTTAATTTGTTTGAAGGTGCATTTTTGTTTTGTTCTCGTGCTCGTGGCGCGGAATGGATTTAACATATATCCATGTCTCATCCTGCCATGTTTTGTGTATACATGAATGTGTATCAGTGTCACAAATCGTGTATTGATTTTTGTACAACACTGAGAGGTGTTTTTCGCACTAGTTAGGATTTTGCAAGCTCTCTGTGCGTACACCTCTCTGTACGTAGGTAAATGAAAACAGGAAACAAACACGGGGTGTTTATTTGTCTTTTTATACATCGCCATATTCGATAGACATGCACTGAACGTCAATTATTCGTTCAGGCATAAAATTCTATGTCAAAAAATATAGTTACAAGCATATCATAATTGCTTTTGCCGGATTCAAATGCTTTCTGAAACCTAGAAACACAATGGAATTTTGAATTTGGGAGGGTCACTAATCTGCCCACAGGTAGCAAATTATTACAGGTGGTATATCGTGAGGTCTAGTATACTCCATATTTGTTTTCATAAATAATTATTTGTGTTTTATCACAATCCTGATCAAGGCTGAATGGTTTATGTTGATATATGTAACGCGAGTGTGTGTGGTATAAACGACGACGTAAAACGACGAGACGTATTTGACTATCTGAACAATCAACATTACAATATATGCTGCTTACAAGACATACATTGTGCTCCCGGCCAAGAAGCAAAATTCGAAAAAGACTGGAATGGGGAAATGGTTATAGCATGTGGGACGGGTAGATCAAGAGGTGTGGCTGTAATGTTTTCAAAACAATTTTGAATATAAAATGAACCAAGTAGTGAAAGACGATACTGGGAATTATATATGTATTAGGGTGGAACTCTTTGACATGGAAATATGCCTGGTTACCCTTTATGGACCAAACAGTGATCATCCTGAATTTTATGAACAACTATCGACCTTGATAAATAACATGGACCCAGAAACAATTATACTTTGTGGGGACTGTAATCTGGTTCAAGATCAAAATATGGATACTAAAAATTATTTGCACAAAAATAATCCCAAAGCGAAGAAAATAGTACTGAGTATAAAACAACGGTATGACTTAATAGACCCGTGGAGAACGCAAAATAAATAAGAAAAAAACGACAATATACTTGGCTTCAGAAAAATCCCCCCAGAATTTCTAGACTTTTTTCTACCGGGGATCCCCGTATTTAAGCCCCTCCTTGGATGAGCCCATGGGCTAATACAAGGGGAGTACTACTCTTGTATAAGTACATGGGCTATAAACGGAATAAAATTTTGTCTCGCATCAGGATTGGGCTTATGTTTGGGGAAAACGTAGTTGACATTTTGTTTTTCGTAGGAGACGTTGGTAAGTGTTGGTACCTAGAATAAGCTACTAAAATGAAATTGATAAAAGACGTACGTATATATATGCCTTGCCTAGGGATACTATAGTATACACGTGACCAGCTGGATTTTATCCGGTACATGCATGCATAGGCATGTATATGTATACATTTTTATTCGTCATGCGTGCGTTTAATATGACAGTGAATATCTGTGATATTCTATCTTTATGGAACTATAGAATAAGATGTTTGTATAAATATAGTTATTACGCATATTAGAAGTGCTTTCCTGTCTAATCCATTGTAAATTCAAGCGTGCAAAATAAAAATCGTAAAATAAAAATTCCCCAAATATAAGCCCATGGGCCTATATATGGAGTTAAATTTCATTCGACACAACCCCTTTTCCCCAATTATAAGCCCAGGGCTTAAATACGGGGATCCCCGGTAGTTTCTTCCGATATCAGTGCCCTTGCTAAAAACCCTAACATCAAGTCAGGCTACATATCAGACCACTCAAAAATAATTCTACAACTAAATAAATATAACTATTGCAGAGGTAAAGGATTTTGGAAATTGAATACGTCCCTACTGTGTGACCAATGCTATATCAAAGTTATAAAAGAATCCATTCATGAAAATATTGCGCGTTATTCTAATGAAAATGAAAATATATTTGATGTAAATGTAAAATTAACGGTCAGTGACCAATTATTTTTTGAAACTTTAAAAATGGAAATAAGAAAGGTTTCGATATACTATTCAGCAAAAAAGAAAAGGGAAAACGCCAAGTGCGAATCAGATATCAATCATAAAGAAATTGGAAACACTTGAAAATAAAAAGAGCAACAATGTAGACTTACAGTCACAAATCGAGAAACTGCAACATGACCTGCAAAATATACGAATAGATAGGATTAAAGGTGCAATGGTGAGATCTAAAATAAAATGGGTGGAAGAAGGGGAAAAACCTAAAAAATATTTTGCTAATTTAGAAAAGAGAAGGTATATTAGTAAGTTAATAAATAAGTTGAATATCGACGGAAAATTGGTAGAAAACCCAGATGTTATACTAGAAGAAATTAGAAAATAATACATTAAGTTGTATACATCTGGAAATGAAGGCAAAAATAGCATTTTATTATTAACTGTATAAAATTCCTGTTTTTGATTGGTTTAAATGAGGCCACGTGACTAAAATGATACTACAAATATCCTGGTCGAGATATTCTGGAAAAGTGATATTTCCGAGACCAGGGTAAATACAAGTTTTAGTTGACCCTTTTCTGACCTCGCCAGATGGCGCGCATCGCCCGATCACGCGCTTGGAGAGCTGTTGCCATGTGTGCTCTTGGTCGATGTGTTCTTAGTTCAGTCTATGTGGACATCGAAGAGAACACACGTTTTGTTTTTGACTTAATCCAACACTTTAAGGAAACGGAGCAAGACAATTTACTACTACTTATAGATTTCGAAAAGGCTTTTGATTCGATAGAATGGTCATACATTAGGGAAGTTCTCGAAAAATATAATTTTGGTCGAATGGTTATCAAATGGTTTGACATAATATACACAAATTCTCGGAGTAGTGTTATAAACAATGGCAATTATTCAGAATTTTTCACTTTGGGTCGTGGCTGTCGACAAGGTGATCCTCTTTCCCCTTATCTATTTATATTGGCAATAGAACCCCTGGCACAATATATTAGTTCCTGTAAAGACAATAGGGGGGGGGGGTGCAATTTGGCAAACACGAGATAAAAATAGGCCAATACGCTGATGATACATTCCTCACATTAGATAGTAGTCTGAATTCGGTGCAGACGTCATTAAACACATTCAGAAATTTTGAAATCACTTCAGGTCTGAAAATAAATGTAGAGAAAACTCAAGCTTTCAAATTGGCAATTAGTAATCCAGGAGAAGTGTGTCCAATTATAAATCAGCCGTTCTGCAAATCATTTAAACTACTAGGAATAATGTTTCATTGCGACATCAAAGAAATGGAGGAATTGAATTTTGGTAAAAAGATATCGGCTATAGAAAAAATAATTAAATCATATCAATGTCAAACAATAAGTATTACTGGCAGAATAACAGTTATTAAGATGCGTATTTTAGCTTTGCTGGTCCACGTTCTAACAGAGTTACCAACACCGGACCCCTTTCATATTAAAAAACTCAAATGCGATCCTCACAAAATTTATGTGGAACAATAACCGCCCCAAGATTAACCTAACTTTACTCGCACAAGATTATGAAAATGGAGGACTAAGAATGCTACATTTATAATCTTTCTGTAGAGCATGTAAATTGTCATGGTGACAAAAAATTATTCACGCCCCATCCACTAATTCATGGAAAATAATGGCTGGTATCGTCCTCAATGTTTCACACATAGGGTTGTTATTGGAAGGGTCTCAAGAATATTTAAACCGACTGAGGCGGGCAACTAAAAACCTTTTTTGGAAACATGTTTTGGAACCATGGGTATATTATAGAAATAATGTCCAACACCATTCAGATATTTAATGTATATCGAGTACTGTCATTTGGTATTCATCACTTATATCAAATGCTAACATTTTATCTCAAACGAATAAATGTATTAATCACGGGACCTATATGATTGCCAAAATCGAAGATTTTATACCAGACATGAAATATTGCTTAAATATGATATCAATCTAAATTTCTTAGAATATGCCAGTATAATTCAATCCCTCCCAACATGAAGGAAACTTTAAAAGACATAGAAAATAATCAGAATGAAACTTCATCACATTTGCGAAAATTAGGTAATAGGGCCGAATTCAAACTTTGCCGATATACATATTGGAAGTTGGTGTCTGTCTTAACACACAATGTGTAGTGTAAATTTAAATGGTAAGAGGAATTATCAATTACATATGAAGACCCTGAATGGAACAAGATATTTACCCTCCCCATACAAACGACAGATTACAAAACATTACAGAGCTTCCAATATAAAATTATACAGCGGTTTCTACCCACTAATTCATTGCTTCATTTGTATAAATTATCCGATGACCCCTACTGCTCAGACTGCTCAAATTCTATAGAAATTTGAGTCATTTCTTTCATACATGCCCGATAAAATTAAAATTATGGTATCAACTTTCGAATTGGTTTTCACCAAAATTGGACCTTTTTCCGTATATAAATTCGGAGAATATATTACTGGGAATACACAGAGAAACTAGAATCACCGAGAACTGTATAATCATGGCAATAAAGCGTTACTTTTACTTGGCAAAATGGGCTAAAAACCAATATCCATACAAGGGGCAAAAATATACCTATCTAATAGGATGAAAATCGAAATAAATTTCAAGAATACGAGGCAAAGAGCTGAGAGTATTAAGAAATGGGCACCATTGGGGGATACGCTAAATATACCAATTTAAGACAATGTTAGAGAATGAACGTAAAATGATAATAATAATTTTGATAGTGGCCAAATGGGAAGTAAATGGATACACCTAAATTTTATTGAAAGATATTCAGATGAGACAAGAATGTAGGAATGATGCTTTGTAGTTGGATGAATTGATATGTAATGTTTTGCACAATGTGATGTTGACTCCTATCAGGATTGTATATGTATGCTTCTGAGAATAAAATTGTAATTAAAAAAAAACAAAAACAAAAAACAAACAAACAAACAAATACAAATACGTATTTGACCCCATCCATGACTTTGTACCAATGGGTAAGTCTGAATTGACGTTTCACAATTTGTACTCGAGGGGTTATACTTTATTTCTGTGCCGCGTAAGTTCCGAATAATTGCATTAGTTAATGGGAACATGTGGCATACCATTTGAAAGGTATTTGATTCAACTTTCAAATGATGTGTTATTATTTACTATGCTTTAAAGGCAATCTTTCCGTGAGAGAGAGTCAACTGAAGGTCTGTGTGATTTATTTATCTACATGTGTGGCAACTTGTATATCAAATCGAAGGTATTTACATATGAACTCTATCTAGAAAACACAGTTTCATTCGCAATATGATGATAAGATATACTAATTTACATACTAAATAGCTAAGGTGTGAACTGAGCAGGTTAGACTATTAATATAAGTGTTGACTTTAACTTGGATTTATCACCCACCCAATGGTACATGTATATTTTCAGAAGCAATATAGCCACAAAATGTAAGCTAACGAATTGTATCAATGATTAATTCTGAATTGGGGTTTCACTATTCTGGTTTATATGCCTCATAGGTTCTAAATAACAAAAGTCTCTGCTATTAAGTCTATTTATTTACTGCTTTCTCGATCATTGGCGATCAGCATATCAAATGAAAGGAATTGAGGAATCTAATATATCCAGAACACATACACATTCACTTGCATTATGGCGATAAGACATTAATGTTGTGAAGAAACCATCTATTGGAAAACTGAAATATATGTTATGTACATGAAAATAACAAAATTTGTGTAATGGTTCGCAATTTGTTGGCTGGCCATCTGATGGTAACACTGTGTATCTGTGTTGCATATAATGATAGTAATATGTAGAAATGAGTTTCAAAAGACGTTGCTGGCAGCTGCTGGATTGTGTTGGTATTGCCGTAAAATAACGTATTTTTAATTGTACACACTGTTACCTATTTCAGGACATTCAACAAATAATCTTCGACTTTGCATCGGAACCTTTGGCTCCCCTCTTTCGCGATATAATTGATGTACAATGTTGGTGAAGTATTACAGCTCGCAACCAGGCATCGGAGTGGAACAGCTTCCAGTAGAAGACCCAGGGCAAGGACACATGTGCTTGATGACAGTATACATATTGATGTCGTTTCTGCTTATTCTCTACCATGGCTGGTATAGTTGGTGACATTCCCATCCTGGGCAGACTGACGTTTTCTCCAAAATTTTGGTGTAATTTCACCACATCCAGTCACCTGGATATAAAGATTTAAGAAGCAGAAGCACCCCTCATCCCACATGCTTTGCATGCAAACAGGAAAAGGAATGACACGAATTATTACCCTTCATCAAACACAGACATACGGAAGCGTATTGCTATCAAGGGTGTAAAAAATATCCGTACAGACATGCTTATCCTATGTTTAATAGGAACTCCACCAACTTAGATTGAAAAAAAAAGCACATCCTGAGCTGAAGACGGTTGTATATTGGAACCACTTTCAATAAGCAAAGTAGACCCGCTGTCATTTCACAACAGGAGAGCTAAGCGCAGTTTATTCTTGCTGTGACTAAAGCATAAGTTCATTTGGTGAATGTATTGAACTAGGGAACAAATGACCTCCACTTATGACAATACAAATACTACAATAACAACACTATGCAACATCTGCCGCCAAAATCGTGAGAACTCTTGTGAAAAAGTCCTATTATCAAACGGTCAAGCTTAGAGAATGCGATCTCCTGTTGTGTATTTTGCACCTATAAATCAAAACTCTATCCGAAAGCCACAAAAAGAACTCGCCAACAGATTAGCAGTGACCTATGTATTAACATGTTAACGAATGCACTAATTTCACTGTTTAGTATTTTATATCTAGGTTGGTTTCACTTTCATCATAGTGCGAATAAAAAAGCATGTGATTTATATAGGTTAGACATATCAATGAATCAAATGGTGTCCACAACGATGTATGTCTTCTGGAGGCCACAAAAGAATTCCACCAACAGAGATGTTGAAAAAAATATACACAGTTGGTTACAGAAAGACTACAGAGGAAATAAAAACACAGCATTTGATAGTTGAAAGAATTGAGAAGTTACGCGGCACAGAAACAAAGTATAGCACCTTGAGTACAAATTGTGAGAAGTCAATTTAGAGTTACCCATTTGTAAAAAGTGTTGATATCGAAATTCGGGCTATATTGGTTCTGTTATGCTTTTTTTGTTAACAACGATACCTCAGCGGACACACATATGCCTTTAGGTGAGCGATATATCAGAGCAAAACTCAACCGATGTACCATGAGGGTCTTGGACAGAGTTTCTTCAGAGATGTAGACAAAAACTAAAATTTTTGCTAGTTATATAGAACTGAATTTTTATAGCAACTGGAATATAAACACATCATTTGACAGATAATTCAATTATCTATTATATGCTCATGACATAAGATTATCGAAGTATTTAAACAGATTTAGTGGCTCTGATACCAAGTATACCCCCTTAAATAATTTGAGTGAAAATCGCGAAATGTCAATTCAGGGTTACACATGTTTACGAAATGTTACCAAAAAGTACGTGGCTATATTGTTTCTTTTAACGACTTTTTCCAACCTAGAAGCCCTCATTGGACAAAAATGTACTAGTGGGTGAAGAATATTTGAGAGATTTCAGGGGATACTTTAACCCTGCCACCATAGGGGTTTTCGGCAGAGTTTGTTCAGAGTTGGCGAGTAAAGTTATTTTTAACTAGTTACAGAGAGATGGATTTTTATTGCAGCCGCAATGTTAGCATATCATTGGACAGATGATCCAATTACCTTTCATTTGATATGTGATATATGATGATTGATTCATTGAAACTTATGCAATGGCCGAAATACTATACCCCCTTAAATAATTTGCACGAAAACAGCAAAAAATTACTTCGAGGGGACCCGTATAAAATAGTGCCGGGGTACCAAATGTCTACCCTGATTAAAATGTTCCCTGAATAGCCCCAAATTACATATCTGAAGTCAAATTTAGGGGACATCTTATGCACACATACACCCCCTGAGCCACTGGACTACAACTCGTTATTTTCGAAATGTGGTACAGAACACATTGAGAAACGTTTTCGACAGTTGAGCATTGACGATATTCCTTATACAAACAAACCACTGACCTGTACTTTGCGCTCCACTGACCTGATACGCATGATATATTCGTAGTCGGTGACTCGCAATAGATATACATATTTTTACATCATTTTGGCGTGAATATCGATGGGATACTTGAAATTGAAGGATAGTTATTGGTCACGGATATGTGCACTCGCTAGTCAGGTAATGCTACACCATGTTATGCTTTGTATACGCCATGTAAGTTCCTTTTTATTTCAATCGACATTCAACTGCATTTATATACTAATTGTTGATAGCATCCTCGATATAATACTTGTGTCACCTTCCGGAATACGCATACAAACAGGATACAATAATTCAAATGTTCATTTTTTTTCACGAAATGGCCGAGATGTGAACTCAAGTTTGACATGGTATGACACTATTGAAATTACAAGAATGATACCTGATACACAATCTTGACAAAGAACCAATTCATTTTGAACTAGGGTTACAGTCAGTTTGCTATTCCGAATTCACTGTTAAGAAATCACGTATGCTGCATGATAAAACCGAATATTGTGAAAATCCCGACATGGTCGGTTTTCTCATGTGATAAAAGTGACCATGTCGCTTTTTTCACGTGAAATATCCGACCATGTCGCTTTTTTCACGGTTGGTGTTTCCGGTGTGAAAAAAGCAACATGCCCGTGAAATACCCGACATTAACTGCGGAGCTATTGAACTGGGTTTTGTTCGTGAAATTCACGACATGCATGTCCATATTTTCGTCCAATTCATAGACGTCCACTCAATATTTAATCAGGATTTAGCTCTGAAATCGGGTGGGGGTGGGGGATCTGGCAGAACAGCACAACAAAGAATTTTGTGGTGCGATATTTGACCATCGAGCGATGTTTTGGGTGCGTTATGTGCTGCGTTCCATTCAAGTCGTGCAAATGGTGACGGTGGTGCAGTACGAGTTCGAAGCATGTCATTGGCAAAACACACAAATCGCCATCAAGTATCTGTCTGTTTACATTTCCTTATGCAACAATAACGTTCATGAAACGTATTAAGAAGTCTTTGATGTGGATATCGCAAGCAGATTGGAATGAAATATTCTCCACCAATCACATCAGGCGTGAAAAATGCGACATGGGCGATAATAAGCATATGACTGTGAGAAAAGCGACATACGTGATGTTCGGGTTTCTCACATGTCGCGTTTGTAATGCTACAGCGCATTTGAAATGCGACTTTTGATACGGCCCCTAGCTGCTATCGGCGAGCCGTATACTTAGACTATTTGGTTATAGGATATCGCCTGCCTAACACACGTATTTTCAGACCGCTATTAGGAAATGAACCAGGAAGTTATATAAATAACGAATTGGTTGTTGCCGCACGTTTTTAAAATACAGCACCAGGTCTATACTGAGTCATAGACATTCACCCACAAAGAACGTGTGCAAGTAAGTGGACATGACGACTTAGTACAGCGAAATGTGGAATTCTGGTCAACAAATTCGCTGCTGCTGTAGCCAGTGGGATATGATTCCACTTACATGTACAATGTTTCCTTGTCATAGGTTGTACAGTGTTGATCCCAGCTATGTATCAGAGTCCTGCTATGTTCTACGTCGTCATTCTGAGCGCGTTGGTGGAGCTGCCCAATGTCATGACACAGGGTGAGATCACATTATCATTTTATGCCTATGTTTATTTACTGATTCACATATTTCAACAATAACTCTTACTGAACATTACATACGATGCATCTTATCAGATAACATCGCCAGGGGTAAGCCGACAAACCAGACAGGAGCTTATTCCAGTGTGACAGTGTCCAGTCGCGCTGTGGACGGTTTGTTTACCTGGCCGAACTGCTCCATGACGAGTGCTCCTGCAGGACAGCCTGGGGAGTGGTGGGTGGACCTGGAGGACTCCTACAGGGTCACAGGCGTCAAGCTCTACAACACACCTAATAGTATGGGTGGTGGGTACAACTCTTATTGCAAGCTCTTATTATCATATCTCGTGGCGAAACACAAGTACATGTATACTTATTGTACACTAAAACCATAACCAGATGATACACACAATATAATTATTGTAAACTATAAGCAATAACCGGGTGATATACATAATATATTGCAATAACCAGATGATACACACAAAATAATTATTGTATACTATATTCAAAGACCAGGTGATGAACACTAACACCTTTGTTCCCATGTACACCTCTATGTAAACACCAGGCTCTTTCCGTCTGACTGACGTTGTGGTGAGTGTGGGACCGAGTCTGTCTGTACTCCAGGACTGTGGTCGTCATCCAGGACAGGTTTATCAGAGAACACCCGCCACAATCAGCTGTGATATCGTGGGGCGCTTTGTGCACATCACGAGGTTTGGTGGGAGAAATATTCATGAACTGTTACTGTGTGAGGTCGAGGTGACAGGAACAAGGCAATATAGTGAGTATGCAGGATAAATGGTTCATAGGTATTAATATTGTTGTGTTTACTACGTACCTCGTTGACATGCCAAAGTATTGAACGTACATGAATTCAAAACTACTTATTTCGAATTGTATTCTAAATGTATTTTATCAGTGTCCAGTTGAATAATGGGTTCCACATTCAAATGACACAATGACACAGAGACAGCACCAAACTTTTGACCTCAATGCTTTTCTGGTTTTAATTTATCCATATGTTTTCAAAGCAAAATAAATGTTTTCCATAAGATTACTGTACCAATTCTATTCAGACTGTAGTTTGTGTCCCTCCGGAGAGCGGTGTAGCCAGGAGGAAGGCTGTAGCCAGTGTGACCCTGGGAGATCGGGACCCGAGTGTGAGCCGTGTCCCACTGGTTATTACGGACTGAACTGTGCGAGTCAGTGCGGCCGCTGTGTCCAGGAACAGCACTGTAACCCACAAGATGGCATCTGTTCCCAGGGCTGTCAGATCTGGTGGGCTGGTGACACGTGCCACACAGAAATCAGTAAGCATATTATGCAGTCTTCCTATTGCCGAAGTACCCTTTGGAATGAATGTCATTTCATTTGTTATATTTCGTATTTACAGTCATACCTAACTGGACATCAGAATCGGCATCAATCGGTGGTTTTTCTAACACAACCATCCAAGTGACATGGCAGCAAATTCTGTCACTTCCGCAAACTGCCCTGTCCTTCTATGGTTACATAGTGCGATACACAACAAGCGATGAGGCGCACTCTACAGGCAGTCTGAATGTCTCCCAGACCACTGGGATGGATAACACGGCTGTTCTGGACAAACTGACCCCACACACAACTTATGACATCACGATATTTCCGTACAGACAACACTCAGTCAATATGACTGGAGGGACGCGATATCAAGGCTTGTCCGCGAGAACTACTTGTGGATGTTAGTATATTTCTGGTTGTATACTTTGTTTTTTTTTTTTTCAAGAGAACAAAATCATAGATGTCTTCTCTTATGCTCGCATGATGAATCACATAGAAGCTGCTGTTGACAGTTCCAGATTCCCCATCAGGAGTCCAAGTTCGAGTCAGTCAAAACGATTCAATTATTGTGTCTTGGAAGGTTAGTAGAAATTTAAATTTCACACATGAGTTACCGAAAACAAATGGATGGATGTATTGATCCACGTATTACTAGTGCTATAATGAGGTTATACTGTGGGAAGTAAACAGAAAGGAGGAAACAAAAAATTAAGAGACACAATCCACATAACAACTGAAAATGCACCAGGGGCAGGCAGTGTGACTGTTTAATTGCACCTCTGATAACATAATTTAGTGTACAACCTCACTGGAACGAATAATTCCGAAACACAAAACACCCACGTATGCTCAGGACAAGTTCAGTATGTGATTACCCAGTCAAAAGTATACGTAGCTGATGATATCCTAATTACACCTGAAACAATTACACCGTAATATATTGATAATAGCAAATAAACACCTAAGATGAATACTATCACTTTCAACTGGCTATGTACATATAGGTTTTTTTTTTCACCGCGAATGCAGAAAATTAGCGAGTCTGAGACACAGATCCACTGTGAGAGTTTGACAGCCCTCAGAGTTGACCACAGAATGTCTGGGGTCATACCTTGGACCATGACAGGCGTTAACATGTTGGATACAGAACACGTCATACCGATATCAGAGCCTGGGACATACGACGTACGCGTCATTCTGGTCAACAGCGCGGACATCGAGTCTCTGTCTGATGTCAACTCTGTCACAGTGGGAGGTATGTATGGACGTATCTGTGTGCATTATCAACAATGAATTGTATGTAAAATCTACTTCATCTCATTTTACTAGAATAACTTTATAAACATTATTATTTTTTGGAATGTCCGAATGATTTTCATAATATTTCATGTTTGAACAAATAATATTAGCGAGTATATTTCGTGTTGGTTTTGATAAAAACCAGACATCGATAATGAGAAGCCAGGAGAACAGACAGGGAGAAATGGAAATGGTTTGGCGGGTACATGTTAGCGACATATTTTATACGTAACAATGCTTGGTTATATATAGCTCTGTGGTAGAACAGTAAACTCAAATTGTAACCTGCCCTCTCCACGTCAAATAAAAGAAGATAGAGACTAACTTGCAATTTAAAGGACACTATTTTGTAACTCCACTTGCTATATCTGCCTACTATGCAGCACCTAATCGTTAGAACATAGCAATACTAACTTTGCTTGTAAGAAATCGATCAGGAAAGTTTTGCTCAATTTGTAGCAAACACAAGGTGGTGGATAACAAAACACGTTTTCAACACGCTAGAGTTATTGAGATACACACAGACAGCCCCGTCCTCGTTGCTGCCAGAGATCGTGTTCATACACTTTCATACTTTTCATCAAGTCTGCATTATCATGTATATTTCACACACAAGTATGTCACATAAATTATATTTATTATGCATCGTGCACTGTGTGGTGATATGCTTTGGGCATAAAGTATCCTCACAACCACCACCGCCATTGTCTAGGTTGGAGAGGGCCTCCTTTGGTGGTAGACATAAGTAGCATAATAGTAGTTATACAATTCATCTACTTATATGTACATGAACACAGAATGTGTTATGCAGTACAGAACACATTTGTTATTCATGATTTTTTGACATCCTAATTCAGGCAGTGGTGAAAACACTGGAGTGGATGATGTCGTTGTCATATCTGCGACAGTCGTGGCTGTTGTGGTCGTCATCGCTGTCACAGTGATTGTGACGACACTATTGGTCCTACGACACCGGTAATCAATAACTCAAAGGATGGTTATATCATTCAAATAATTTGGGAATTCCTGGCTTAGATGCACACAAGACTGCATTTCTATACATTCCAGGCGAACACAAGCTGCTCAGAATAAAATAACAGGCTCTGTAGGTGCTGCCGTTGGTAGGGAAATGCCGACTTACGTGAACAAATCTGCTGTCGATAAGGAGAGACGGACATACGTGAACCAGACCGTCGTGGACACTTGCAGTCCGGCTCTCCAGGACAAAGGGACCGGAGAGTATGAGGAGGTCCCAGGTCCCGCAGTCCATATCAGCCCAGAGGCTCAGTATGAAGGGATGGACGTGAGAGGGAGAGATCTCCCATCGTCATCTGACACCTACACCAGCCTACAAACCGGAGTAAGGACGTAGGGTGTTACTGACTTGAATCATGTCAACTGTTTGCTGGGAGAAGGGGGGGGGGGGGCATTTCAGGGATTCATTTCAAAATTTCAGAGATATGTAATACTTTGATTGCTGCTAATACCAATCTCATCGTATATTTCAAATCAACGTAGGGCAATACATCTATACAACTGTCTGTTGCAATACAAAAAAAAATATGGATACATTTCACGAAACATTAGGCAACCACCAAACTAAACTTCATACATAAGGCCCTCTGTATAATGAGAATTTTCAGATGTTTTTCATGTGTACTGAAAAGAAGTGATTGCATTTCAGACCAGACACTGAACGTTTTCTTTGTGAAGTCATGCTGCAAGTTGGACCGGGAACCGTATTGTTGACGGATTGTATAGACTATATTTTTTTTTATTAAACATAGGTATACTAGTATCAGAAATACATAAAGCTTTATGTATTTCTGCTAGTATCCATATCAGTGAGGTGACCCATGGTTCCTGGGTGGATGAGTATATCCCTATGCGCGTATATAAACGAAAGTACTAGGGTTATTACTCTCATTGTTATCATTTAGATGAAGCTGATATCGCAAATGTCCTTGTTGTTCTTCACATGTTATCCTCGGATAAATCATCAGAAAATTAGTATTGCTGTCAAATAACACACTTGGTATTCTATCATTTGCTTGACTATCATGTAGATATGCTCAGCGTTATTGCTTAATCAATTACATGTATTAATATTCTTTGTTATCAAATGTGTAATAAAGTGTGCATGCTTCTTTTTAGATGCATGCTTCTTTTGAGAAGTTGTCACACATTATTTATGGGTATTGTCCATCGACTGATGTGTGTGGAAAACCCAAGATTTATGTTTATAACTTGGTGAACAAAATCCTTGACGCGCGTACGGAATTGTATTGGTATTCTGTAAGTTTATTTTGCTGTAAACTTATAGGTATGCCAAGTTAGAATAAACTACCGTTTAACATCGCAAAATGATCGGGAAACAATATAAACCGATTTTCAAAATCTCATTGTATCCCCATGTGCTCATTCATAATTTTAGGGGGTGCTGCCTTCAGTTTGACTACTCGAGTTCATTCAACAAGCTAAATCCGAATGGTACTATTGGTATCAAAGTCAACACCATGTGAATATCACAGACACAAGCACTCATGCACCTAAGTGAAGATCATGTTTTTTCGGGAAAAAAATATCCCCCGCCCTGCATGGGGCATCCATTGTACATGTAGACTCACAAGGATGGGATGATTTCTTCCATCATGTGTGTATGTCGGCTTGACGTAGGACCAGACGGTAATGGCGACCACAGAACTGCTTGAACGTGGAACTCAGTTGAATAGTTACATATATATATCCATTTTTAACCAGTTTAGAAAATAAAAACTCGTACTCTTCAACATTTCAAACACATGCTTTTTTCTATATTAAAGCAACTGACTTTGAAAACATGCGACAATTTCAAAAACCTTTATTTCATAATAAACATGTGAAACTCAATGAGACGCACTCTGTTGAACCCACAAATGTTAAAACGCCCACAAATGTGAAAACCCACAAATGTGAAAACAAATTTTGTAAATCACCCACAAATGTAAAAAAATCAACCACAAATGTGAAATCGTTTTTTGTGAACTACCCACAAATGTGAAAATCTTCACCCACAAATGTGAAAAAAACTTCACCCACAAATGTGAAAAAAAAAATCAACCACAAATGTGAAAACGATTTTTGTCAATTGCCCACAAATGTGAAAATCTGACACAACATTAGCTTCAACATGAGGAATGTTTTTAGGTTACCGACCTTTGTTCTGAAAACCTATTACACAATTAATACTTTACCCTATTATCATCATTTTTCCATAAAAACCTTCATATCTCAGTAAATATTGATCGTAGAGCAAAAAGGACATTATTTTCGAACCCATAGGGCTAATTGGCAATATACTAGGCGTGGTTTGGTATCAAATTACACCTGTGATGTCAAATTACACCAAACCGGAAGTAGAAATATTTTTCAAGGAAATGGGCTCAGGATGCCCAAGGATCAGTTATTAGGCCGTTTTGGTGTGTTTGAAGGCCAAAAATTTACACTTTCCCCTATTATCACCCACTTTTCCATAAAAACCTTCATATCTCAGTAAAGATTGATCGTAGAGCAAAAAGGACATTATTTTCGAACCCATAGGGCTAATTGGCAATATACTAGGCGTGGTTTGGTATCAAATTACACCTGTGATGTCAAATTACACCAAACCGGAAGTAGAAATATTTTTCAAGGAAATGGGCTCAGGATGCCCAAGGATCAGTTATTAGGCCGTTTTGGTGTGTTTGAAGGCCAAAAATTTACACTTTCCCCTATTATCACCCACTTTTCCATAAAAACCTCCATATCTCAGTAAATATTGATCGTAGAGCAAAAAGGACATTATTTTCGAACCCGTAGGGCTAATTGGCAATATACTAGGTGTGGTTTGGTATCAGATTACACCTGTGGTGTCAAATGACACCAAACCGGAAGCAGAATTATTTTTCAAGGAAGTGGGCTCAGGATGCCCAAGGATCAACAAGGCCGGACGAACAACACGCCCAAGCGTTGTGGTTCCGGGGACCCCTCCCATGGTTCTCGGGCCTCACGTAACGGCAACATTACTATTATTATTCATTATATGATGACGCAGCCATGGCCCATACGTCATGCGCCCGTACCCGAAAAGAACAATCAGTCGGCTGATCGCCGAGATCGTAACAGAGTCGAATGCATTTCTTAATCCAAGAAGAGTTAGTCGGGGAGCGAATATCGTTCTTGAAGCTTTTCAGATAAGAGACGAAAAGAAGCTTTTTGCCTCGTCGAAAACCCTTGGTCTTGTCAAGGTAAAAGCGCAACGCACATACGGGACAGAGCTTCGCGTCACTCTCCAAGTCCGTGATAACTTCAAAGAGAGGCATCGAGAGCAGGGATCACAATCGCCAATGGATGGGCCGTAGAGAGCTTGGTTTTCGAGAGAAAAGACGGGAGAACGCCCAGTCTGACCTGAGCATAGTTCTCCTTCCAGCTAATCTTAGACGCATCCAAAGCATGGATCTCACCTCGACGCCTGCCAGAGGCTAGGGCAAGGAGAAAAACCGTTTTCCAAGTGACTAACTTGAGGGGCGCCGAAGCCAGGGGCTCGAACGGGGCTGATGCCAGACGGTTCAAGACCAACGACAAGTCCCACGCAGGAGTGGGGTTTCGCGCCACGGGACGATCTACCTCGAAGTTCTTGAGCAATAAAGTCAAGGCATGATCGGTCCCGTAGTCCACACCTTGTCGCGGCAAAAGCGTCTTAGCAATAGCCGTTCTGTAGCTTGCAAGGGTAGATGGCACCCGACCTTCAGAGAATTTTAACATCAGAAATTCAGCTATTAAAGGGGCATTGGCCGTGAAAGGATCAGTCTGCCTGCGCTCACACCAAGCACTGAAGACGACCCATTTCGACTCGTAGACCGCCAAAGAAGACCTTCTATTTGGTCGTGCGAGCCGAGAGGACACATCCTCACAAAATCCCTTTGCGCGGAAGGATCGCTGGACAACATCCACGCGTGAAGGGTCAGCTGGCATGTGTTCTGGATGAAACACCGGAGACCGTGGCTGCTTCAGTAGATCTCCTCGCAGAGGCAACGGCCTCGGAACATCGACAAGGAGATCTAGAAGCTCTGGGAACCACGACTTCTCGGGTTGTAGAGGCGCAATAAGCAGGATCCGACATTGTTGTGCTCGAACCTTGGCAATCACTTGCGGAATCAGAATGGCTGGGGGGTAAGCATATGCATACAGGCCCTCCCAGTCCATAGACAGAGCATCCACACCCCAAGCCAGGGGGTCTGAGATTGGCGACACAAAGGTGGGGAGCCTGTTGTTCCAACGAGTGGCAAACAGGTCCACATGAGGTCGATCCCAAAGGGTACATAACTGTCGAAAGACCGCTGGAGACAAGGTCCATTCGGGAAGTTGTACCTGACCCCGCCGAGACAGCATGTCCGCCAAGACATTGAGACGGCCGGGAATGTGACGGGCACGGAGCAAAATCGATTGGGCGTTGCATCACCGTAGCAAGGCCGACACCTGACGACTGAGTGTCAAGGAACGAGTGCCTCCTTGCTTGTTGATGTAGGCCACGACCGTTGAGTTGTCCGTGGTAACCAAAACTGAGTGTCCTGCTAACTCGGATACACAATTGGCCAGGGCCCTAGATACAGCTTCCAACTCGAGAGCATTGATGTGCCAAGACAAATAATGGTCGCTCCACAAGCCCGAAATCTCTTGGAAGTCCAAGTGGGCGCCCCAGCCCTCCGTGCTGGCATCCGTAAACAGATGCTTGGATGGCAGCGGCAGACGGAAGGGAGAACCTTGTGACAGGTTTCTGATTTGAATCCACCACTGCACGCACTCGCGAGCCGCTGGAGACAACATTACCATCGTAGAGTCGGGGTCTGTAGCTTGACACCAACCCAAACTCAGGCAATGCTGCAGTTCTCGCATATGTAAGCGGCCCAAAGGTGCCAGCTTCTCCGTTGCCGCCAACAGGCCTAGCAGAGACTGCCAGGTGGCTGCCGACTGACACGGATGAGCCAGGAAGGAGGCTTTTTTGGCGCAATTTGGAAATTCTGTCCTGAGGTGGGAAGACCATGCCTGACGTGGTCACAAACCTGTAGCCCAGGAACACGAAATCTCGAGATGGAACGAGCTCTGATTTCTCGAAATTGATCACTAGGCCCATTGTCTGACACGTATTGATCAACCAATCGCGGTGCTCCAACAACGTGTCCCGAGACTGACTGCGTAGGAGCCAGTCATCGAGGTATTGATGAAGGAACAATCCCCGCTGGTGGGCCAGGCTCTGGACCTCCCTCACCACCATGGTGAATATCTAAGGAGAAGGTGACAGGCCGAATGGTAGAGCACAGAACTGCCACACACGACCCCGGAAAGCGAACCTCAGATACTTTCGCGAGGCTGAGTGTATCGGAATGTGGAAGAAGGCATCCTTCAGATCCAGCGAGATCGCCCATGCATTCTCTGGAAGCGCTAACCGAATGAACTCGGGCGTCTCCATAACGAACTTTGGAGTCTGCACGAACGGATTCAGAGGCGACAAGTCTATAACTGGGCGACAACCGCCGGAACTCTTTGGAACCACGAACACGATACTGTAGAAACCCAGAGTACGCGGATCTGCAGGTTCTACTGCCCCTTTCGCGATCAATTTTTTTATCTCTACATCCAAGGCTGCTCGTTTCGCCGGAGCCGACGGCAGAGTGAATGACTTGGGGATGGGGGATAATGCAGGTTGAGTTATGAACTGAATCTGGAATCCCTTCCGGAGTACCCCCCCCCCCCAGATCCAAGGGCTGGCACCCATCTCTTGCCAAATGGGCCAAAAGAGATTTAAGCGCCCGCCGACTGGCGGTTCTACATGACCAAAATGAGCGGGAGTCGCCATTGGTGACGTGTGGTACTCGGAAAGTTCCCTGGCACTGGTACTTACTGTCGTGACTGGGCCTGGACGCCCCTGCTCCGCCCTTAGACTTGCCGCGGCGGCTGGACCCGGAGTGGCGACCACCACGCTTGGTTGTAGAGGCAGGGGCTCCTGAAAAGGGCTGCTTCTTCCTCTGTTTCTTGGGCTTTGAAGAAGCGGTCTGTGGCTGCGGCCGTGGCTTCCAAGCCTTCTGCTTGGCAAGCAGTTCGGAGACCAGCTGGGCATTGGCCGACTGGACGCGGTCCGACACTTGCCGTTCCTCGGCTGAAAGAGCACCGTCCTCTCCGTGGAACAGGGAGTTGGCGGCCTGGTCCGTGAGCGCCTCCTGTGCGCAGGACAGCAGCATGGGGGCGGAACGTAGTCGGGATTTCAAATCCAGGGACGGCTTGAAAGTCAGGGACTTGAGGAAGGCGTCCTGTCGCCATTGCTCCATGGTGAACGCGCCGTAAGAGAGCTGGTGTAGGCGGTCCCGGATAGACAAGCCCGCGCTGGACAGAAATCCGATAGCGGTGGAGATCTGATCCTGAAGGGCAGCTTGGGGGACGGGTCCAGCAGAGGCTTGCTGGGCCAGGTTCTCGAGGAGATCCCGCGCGGCGGCTAAAAGCCAGTCCTGGGTGGAGTCGATGAGAACAGCTGAACGAATCAACTGTTGAACATCTGCTACCTGGGCAGGGGTCACCGAGATCTTCGAGGGGGCCGACATATACTGAAGAGTCTTCTTGGAAGGCTCCGACGGCTTCTCCGTGAAGTCCTTGTGGGAAGGCAAGTATGAAGAGGAGAGCTTGTGTTTCTTTATCTTGTCTCCCTTGGCCTTGATGGAGGCTTGGCGACGAACCTCGAATGCCTGGCGTACGCTGCGGCTGAGAGGCAGTTGCTGGCGTGAACTTGATGGCGGTACTGGCTGGCCACAAGAAACTGGTTCCACTGATGAGGAGGTTTCCGTCGGAGGCTCTGGCGGAAACTGGGAACCGAGACACGCACGCGTGAGAACCAACTTCTCCCGGAACTGGAGATCCTGAGAGGAGCCACGTTCGTCTACCAGGGAAGGATGTATGGACGCGGAGTCCATATCCTCTTCTTCGTCCTCTTCTTCCGAGTCGGACTCCGGGTCGGGACAGCGACGCTTCCGTGAAGCCGAGGGAACGAAGCCGGAAGAGGGCAGCACCTGGAGCACCTGAGCCGGGGTGACTCCACGGGAAGATCCTGGAGGCGTGGATAGTCCACAAGTGGCCTCGCTCGCACGGCCTGCGAGAGGCAAGAATCCAGGAGGAGGAGCAGTCGGGGGACGACACTGGAGGAGGCTGTGCTGCACCTGAGTCGAGAGCTGCGAGAACATCGCTTGCATTTGTGCCGACATGCGAGAGGAGATGTCTAGTTCCAACTGCCGAAAATCCTGAGGCGCGGAGGATGCAGGTGAAGGTAACATAACGGACTCCGCTGAAGAGCGGCCCGACACACGCACTGCCGAAGGGTGGCCCGAAGGCCCGGACTCCGCTGAAGAGCGGCCCGCGAAGACAGTCGTGAGAGGTTGGCCCGAAGGCCCGGACGTCGCTAAGGAGCAACCCGCAGTCTGGCCCGAAGACCCGGACGTCGCTAAAGAGGGACGAAGACCCGGACGTCGCCCGAGGGAGCTGTCTGGTGGCGAGGCTGTCCACTGGATCGGCGGCGGGGAAGGCCTGCTGCGCTGGGATATCGACTGGAAGAGAGAGTGAGAATTAGACATATCGTCATAACCTCCTCCCCCCTCCTCCCCCCCCCCCACCGAAACATCGCGCCCTGAGGCAGTCAGATGCGGTGGAAGATGAGGCGAGCACTCACTGCTAGCATTGAAGCCATTAGTCTGAATAGAAAACGGAGGCTGGTCGGATCCTGGGATCCGATGGGAACCCGGGTCCCGGGCCCCGACAGGGGCCGGGAGCCGAACTAGCCCTGTTTCTAACTCGACCAAACCACTAGCGTCAGTTACTAATGCCCGAGGTGGGCATAGAAGCAACGCCGTGGAATCGAGGGACAAGCCTGATCTGGTAGCGGAATGCCGAGGAAGACGCAAGCATGGTCTATCAGCATCTGATACCTTAACGAGAGCCGTGTTCCTATCGGAACCCGGGCCTGGGACCCGAGCGCCAACGTGTAGCTGTATAGCTGACAGTGACTCGGAACCCGGAGCCGTAATCCCACCGGGACCCGGGTCCCGACTGGGACCCGGGAGCCGAGCACCGTCATCTGACATGAGCGTGACAGATGAGAGCGCGGGAACGGACATGGTTGTTCCTGGGACCCGGGCTCCGAGCGCCCACGCAAGGCATGGACTCGGAAACACAACGCTCGGAGTGAATGGAGAGAAAACGATTAACCAGGCTAGCTGGAAAATCTAACAGACTCCGAACACTCAAAAGCTGAGGGCGCAATGCCGAAAGCAGAGAGCGGCCCACCACATCACCCACCACACCTGACGGGGCCAGAGCCGCACACACAGGTGGGGGAGAGGGAGGGACAAACATGACATTACAATCAAAATTATGACAAAATTCCTGTGAGTCTAAGAGGGACAGGGCGTCTACACTCACTGGGGATTGTAAAGCTAAATTAAGCCGAGCCGACTCAGTGTCGAAGCGACGGATGGCGGCGAGACAATGCACCCGGGCGGACAGAGAGCAGTCAACATCAGGTGGGGAGGGACGTGAACGGAGGTGAAGTAAATCCCTCAACGCCCCATACACGGTTGACCAGTCTTCTGGTGAACGAGATTCGCACTTGTCGCAAGGAAAATCGTCGATGCAGAACGAATCCACACACCGCCAACAGAAGTCGTGGACCTCCCACGCTGGTAAGAACACGTGGCACCGGCCACACACACGCGTGGGCATGGTCAGCTCAGCTCACTCAAACAGGAAAACCTGGGCGTGGACTACCGTCAACGTGTTAAAAAGGACACCCCTAACGACTAAGAGTCCTTTCCTGCCGAGTTTCCACAGAGGTGGAACGATCCAAGCAATAAAATTAAACAGAAATATAGAGTAGGCATAAGTAGGTCTGCTTCCTTCAATAGGAGAATTGGGAATGGAGGAAGTGGCTACGGTGCTGCCCCTGGTGGCAGCAAGGGAGGGGTCATTCTTTATTCTTCCCCATATGAGAGGTTTCTCTATGGGGGAGCCTAATTCAAGTAGGCTGTTAGGAGTTACCCGTGTAGTATTATGGAGGTAATGTATAGGACAATAATGCTGTGTTTGATTTTCACATTTGTGGGCAAATGACAAAAACCGTTTTCACATTTGTGGTTAAATTTTTTTTTCACATTTGTGGGTGGATTTTTTTTCACATTTGTGGGTAATGATATTTTCACATTTGTGGGTGATTTACAAAATTTGTTTTCACATTTGTGGGTTTTCACATTTGTGGGCGTTTTAACATTTGTGGGTTCAACACACTCACATCAAATGTTATGACTGAAACCAGTCCTTTGCGAAATTCTGCTTATTTGAATAGGCGGTTCACACGTAAATGCAAGAACTGTATCCATCGCACGCGGATGTAAACAAAGCATAAAAGTGCAAGATACACTGACAATTCCTCGATACCACCATATATCACTGATTATTTTCTCATAACTACACTATATAGAGAGATACAAACTAGAAACTGCACTCGAGTAGGATCAGTCCTCGTGTGTTACCTCAACTAAGTCAATAGAAAACTCTTCAGGTCGACCTTCGTGATGGTAGTTTTTCTTCATTTATTACACAATAAACCTCAACGGGCATAAGGGTCCTATCAACATGTGTGATATTGGGTCATCTTTGGTTTTAGTATAAGGTTTATGGTAGACATTTGGCTTTTAAAGTTGAATGTTTACACAGTGGCTCGGGACACCTGGTAGATAACGTACAGAGCCCCCATCAATCCCCGTTTTCGCAGAACATCAAAGATAGCCGCCATTTATAAACAATGTAGCTTCTTGAGTAAACTAGCGAGTTGAGTATTGTATCTATGTTGGTGATTTTTGTCTCCACCCATATGCTTTCTAAGCCGAAGGATCTAATCGTGGTATTACTGAGTCTCTGTGACTGCTGGTTGCTCAAAAATAAAAAAGGCTGCTGCAGAAAACTGGGGAATTCTAAAAATCACGTTTTTAACTAGATTTCAGCTTCTATGACAGAGGCGAAGATTTGGTGGCTATCCCTGTGTTTCTGGGCCCAAGGAGTCCAATGGTATTGATACTAATACCTCAGAATTTATGATGGCTGCCATCGGAAATTTGCAAAATCACATTTTTGGCTATTCTCTGGCACAAAGGAATAACATTTTTCTCTGGGACAATGAATTTAATCATTATATAGTTGAGTCTCTGTGATTGTTGGTTGCCTTGGAAAAAAGGTATGGGTGCCATGGAAACCTCTGAGAAAATCACATTTAGACCAAATATCATCTTCTATGGTAGATACATGTAGAAGCAATAGTCTGGTGTCTATACCCATATTTTGTTGTCCAGTGAATTTGATGAGAGCACCAGTGAACCCGTATGCAAATAATAATTCGAAAAACTTCACATGATCTCCATAAACCCATAAGCTAATATTATTTTTCTCATGACGTATCACATCTTACAAACAGAATAATCACCGTTTGAATCGATCATTAAGTCAATGGAATTAGTGTACGAATTCAATTTACGATAAAGAAATAAAAATGGGCTCTCTGTAACAGATCCAACCAATTTCTGTTGTGAGTGGAATTGCACTGGTTGTATGTGATATGAACAAGTAGCGCAGGCGTGTGAAATATTACTAATGTTGACTTAGCATTATGGGCATCGTTCGCATCGATTTCTTGACTCTCCTGCAACAAAGATAGTCATCGCCAAAGATAACCAAAGGTGTGAGAAACATCTAAAGACACATCAGATATGGGGCGATTAAATTAACTTAATCATTAACTTTCGAATAAATTAAGTTAAGTTAATTAACCTAACTTAATCAATTAATTTTCAAATGTAAACTTAATTGGATTAAGTTAATTTTCGCTCAATTCTAATCAAAATTCAATTAAAAAACAGTTACTTTTTGATTAATTTCATGACTTATATTATGCAGCGGTGTTATAAATAAATTTCGACACTCCATTTGGCTGCACGAGATATAGCTTGTTGCCTATGCTATTTCAAGTATTTTTTCCCGTCTTTGAAACAGCTAAACAACAAAGAATCACCTGCAAGACTTTCCTTCAGTTCCAGTTGCTAAGGACAGCCATATAATTTATTGATACTATTGTGTTGATCATGTATCTTGGCCTATCAAAACGAATGCCACACAAACAATTAAATCTACATTACAAAACAATGGCTACATGAGCAATTAGGCCTCTCACTGATTTTTTCAGCAGATTGACTTGATGTCTGATATCCCAGCAGATGATCAAACATGAATTCCAAACTTCATACAGTGGGTAGCGAGTGGGAATGGACTGGAGGGAGGGTCAAAGGCACAGGGTTGGGGAGAACGGGCTGGGTAGGTGGGTGATGGAGGGGATGGGGTACGGAAATGATTGCTGACAGTGTGTGTATTAGGCGGTCTGTATTGTCAAGTGATCAGTGACTGTGCGTGTAAAAATATTTACAGTCTGCAGTACGATCACTACGATCATTACCTTGAGTGAAAGCCAAATACAGTTCATATCAATGCTAAAATACCATGTTGTTACGTATGGATGAGAGTTTGCTTCAATGTGTGTGATCAGCAGGGAGCATCCTACGAATAATTAACTTAACTCAATCAATTAAGTTTATGAGGTTAACTTAACTTAATTAACTAATTATGTAAAAAGCGGGTTAACTTAACTGAATTAAGTTAAGGAAAATCACAGATTAACTTAACTTAATCAACTAAATTTTCGAGTTAATTGCCCCATGTCTGAGACACATTATATCTGAAAATGGGACATACCTATCACAAGAGCTGATGTCACAAAGATACCGAACGCAACGAGTGCGGAGCTACTGTCATCAACAAAAATCCAATCATTTGGCTTATTGAAATATGGTATATATACTGGATGAACGTGCACATTCAGAAATCGCATTTACGGAGTGTGATGAGCGATTTTATACCTTCAATCACTTGTTGTGTTTTGCCACAACTTGACCTTGTACAAGAAAATTTTGTCTTAATTTCTGGTGGTCATCTTGCCATTTTGATATTGCTGCTCTGCAATTTTAGCCTATTAATGACTATGCCTTCTCTACATGTGCGTGGTTTCGTCTACGTGCTTTGACACATGTCTGAAATTCCCACTGCGTATCTTTGACTTCAACTCGAGTCAGTGTGCATACTAAATACTGCATGAACTGTGCGCAATAACATTGCTTAGTAACTAGTGTGTGAAAAGTGTGTTTGTCGCACTGTATCCATACCTATTTGTCGCTCTGTCGACTCGACTACAAGGTGTTGATACTTGTCTGAAAAGACACATCTATTGGTCTGAGTTCTAAGACTCTGTTGGATAAATGATCATCTCACTGATTTGATTTGTGTGGTTATTTCCACTTCGGTTTCTTTGACTACTGTTCTTCGTGCACATATTTTGTCAATGAAGTGTTGTATAAATATTTAAAAACAAAAAAACACAAAAAAGAGATAAAATCATTAAGTATTTTTGGATTGGTTGTGTTGTTGATTTTGAAGTTTCAGTTGGTTGTAGAGTTTCAGTTGGATGAATTTTTGGAACAACCAACTGTGGAACAATTCCATTGTGCAAGAGAAGTTGATTTGGTCGCCGATGCCAAACATTTTAAGGTGGACATTAAACCTGACATGAAAAAAGCGGTGATGAAACAAGTATTATATGAGAGTCTTTTGAAACAAAGTTTATTCGATGTCCCCAAGTTTCAGAGAACAAAGCCGGACACTGAAGCACAGCTTGCTCTCTACAAGTTTGAGCTTGAATATAAACTTTGAGAAGAGGAGTTTGAGGCATCTCTCGAGCGTAAATGTCTCGAACAAGAGGAAGCCATCAAAAGAGGTGAACTTGAGATGGAGTACAAAATCCGGGAGTTAGAGCTCCAAGTTCAGCGAGAGAAAAATGAAGCTTTAAATTTCGATGTCACTAAGAATATCGGACTCGTTCCGCCTTTCAGGGAAACTGAAGTTGACCAGTACTTTCTTCAGTTTGAAAAGATTGCGAAGTCAATGGCATGGCCAAAGAGCAAGTAGCCTTTGTTAGTGCAGAGTGTTTTGATCGGAAAGGCTCAGTCTGTATAATCATCCCTAACAGTGGATCAGTGTAATGATTATGATTCTGTAAAATCGGCGATACTACAAGCTTATCAGTTGGTCCCTGAGGCATATAGACAGAAGTTTCGTAACTACAAGAAGGCTGAATCTCAGACAGTTGTGGAATTTTCCAGTGAGAAGGAAAGGTTGTTTGATAGGTGGTGTTTGTCTGAGGACGTTGGGTCTGATTTCAATAAATTTCGGAAACTGGTTTTGATTGAGGAGTTTAAGAGGTCAGTTCCAGCAGAGATTCGCGTCCATTTGGAGGAGCAGAAACCTGCTGATTTGAGATCTGCTGAAACACTAGCAGACGAGTTCTATCTCGCTCACAAGAAGTCATTTAAACGGCATAATGGTCCAAACAGTTTCAGAAACAAATCTGATCAAACGAGTATTGGAGAGATTTCCAATGGAGGCTCTGCGACTTCCAGTGCGTCCTCCAAGATTTCTGATTTGTTTTGCCGTTACTGTAAGAAGGAGATCATGTTATTGCTGATTGCAAAGTTTTGCAGAAAAAGAGAAACAAGGAATCTCCAACAGGTCTCATCACTTTCTGAGGAGACCGTAGTTAACAGACCTTGTCTACCTTCCAATTCAATGTCGAAGGAGTGTGAGTCCATGAAAAGTTTCAAACCTTTTATTTCCAATGGGTTTGTGTCTGGTGCAAAGTGTGGTCCAACTCCAGTTCGTATCCTACATGATACTGGCGCATCACAATCTCTTATACTTGAAGGTGTTTTACCGCTGGAAAGGGAAACACTCGAGGGTACAGTGTCATTGCGTGGTGTGGAGTTGGGATGCATCAACGTTCCTTTGCACAAGATACATCTAGAATCAGACTTGGTGACAGGTCCTGTTTTGGTGGGGGTGAGGCCATCCCTACCGTTTGAAGGAATATCCTTGTTACTCGATAATGATTTGGCGAAAGACAAGGTTATTCCTGCTCCTGAGCTAGTGAGCAGTCCGGTCGAGTCACCTGAAACAGAAAAACTTGCAGAAGAATATCCTGGAATATTACCATTATGTGTTGTGACACGTGCAATGGCACGTAAGGAAGCTCAGAACGCCGATCCGAATATGGACCTGTCAAACACACTTCTTGTGGATATTCTCGATAGCAACACATTCAAGCACACCAGTGTGCATGTTGATGGTGTATGATCTGGTCAAGGTTCTCAAGACATTCCTTTGTCAAAGGTTACTCGAGAACAGCTGATAGCATACCAAGAGGACGTTCCTGAACTTAAGGCATTGTTGCGTCAGTCAATGACAGAAAATGAGGTTTCTGAGGTCCCTGTCGGGTATTTCACGAGGTCAGGAGTTTTGATGAGGAAGTGGCATCCTCCAAATAGTCCTGCTGATAATGAGTGGCAAGTACATTATCAAATCGTAGCGCCACCAGAGATACGTCTGAGCATTCTCAGTATTGGTCATGAGTCTCCTATGTCTGGACATTTGGGAGTGGACAAAACATTGTACCGGATTAGCCGACAATTTTCTGGCCTGGCATAGGAAAAGATGTAAGCTCTTTCTGTAAGTCATGCCATAACTGTCAGGTTGTAGGCGTACTGAATGACAAGATCCCTAAAGCGCCTCTTATACCGATACCTGCATTCAAAGAACCATTTATGCGTGTTATTGTAGACTGCGTGGGTCCACTCCCTAAAGCGCGTTTGGGTAATCAGTACTTACTGACTGTAATGTGCGCTTCTAGTCATTTCCCTGTAGCTATTCCCTTGCGTAAGATCGCAGCACAGACTGTTTCAAAAGCTCTTGTGGAATTTTTCACATCGTACGGGTTGCCAAAGGTGGTTCAGGCGGACCAGGGTAGTAATTTTATGTTGAAGTTGTTCAAACAGGTTTTGTGGGAACTCAATATTGAGCACTGCACTTCTTCAGCATATCATCCCCAATCACAGGGGGCACTAGAGCGTTTTCATCAGACTTCGAAAACGATGATTAAGACGTATTGTATCAGTCATCCGAAAAGACTGGGATGATGGGGTACACTTGCTCCTTTTTGCAGCAAAGGAGGTGTGCAGGAATCACTTGGTTTCTCCCCATTTGAGCTAGTATTTGGGCATACAGTTCGAGGTCCCTTGAAGGTCTGTAAAGATAAGCTTCTGGACGAAGCTTCTGAGACAAATCTGCTAGATTATGTTTCATCATTCTGAGAGAAGTTGCACTCAGCTAGAGAGTTAGCTAGACAGAACCTTGTAGCCACACAGGAGAAAATGAAATCGTGGTATAACCGCAAGGCAGTTGTCAGGACGTTTGAACCAGGAGATGAGGTACTATTTTTGTTTCCACTCCAGGGTAATGCGCTTCAAGCCAGTTATCAGGGTCCGTTTAAAGTAGAACGGAAAGTTGGTGATGTGGACTACATTATCAAACACCAGATCGTCGAAAGTCTCGACAATGGTGCCACATCAACATGCTGAAGCCTTATCACAAGCGTGTTCCTCCTGTCGAATCTGTTTCCAGTTGCCCTGATCAGTGTCCTGTAGAATCAGGAAAAAGTCCTGAGCAGGAAAGTGATTCCCTTGGTGCTCTGCTAGTCGCTCAATCAGTTGACTGTGGTGTGAGGTTGTCAAACTCTGAGGTTTTGCACAAGTTTTTGCAGAAGGTTGATTACCTTGACACAGAACAACAGAAAAATCTCCCTACACTGGTGAACAAGAATCAATCCATATTTCCTGATGTTCTCAGTAGAACCAGTGCTCTTTTTCATGATGTAGATGTGAGCGGTGCCTCGCCAATCAAGCAGCATGCCTACAGAGTTAATCCAGAAAAAGCAGGATACATGCGTGATGAGATAGAGTAAATGGTGAAGAATGGCATCATAGAGAGTAGCTTCAGTCCATGGAGTTCGCCGTGTATACTTGTTCCGAAAGCTGATGGTTCTTTAAGGTTTTGTACTGATTTTCGGAAGGTGAATGAGGTTACCAAAACAGATTCATATCCTATCCCAAGGATCGATGACTGCATCGACCGTGTTGGATATGCCAAGTGTGTCACAAAATTCGACTTGCTCAAGGGATATTGGCAAGTCCCTCTGACCGAGAGAGCTAAAGAATCTCAGCATTTGTGACTCCATTTGGTCTCTTCCAATACACGTTAATGCCATTCGGTATGAAGAGTTCACCTGCCACCTTCCAAAGACTCATGAAGGTGTGATTTCGGGGCTTACGGGCGTCTCTGCATACATCGACGATATAATAATATCCAGTCAGTCGTGGGAAGATCACATCAGGCAAACTGAAGCATTCTTCCAATGGTTGGAAGCCGCAAAGTTGACAGTCAATCTTTCTAAAAGTGACTTTTGCAAAGCAACCGTCGTTTATCTGGGACATGTAGTTGGTAAAGGTAAAATTTGCCCAGTCTCTGGCAAGATCCATGCCATTCTCGATATACCTCCTCCACAAGACGTTAAAAAATTGAGAAGGTATCTTGGCATGGTCGGCTTCTATAGAAAGTTCTGTAGAAACTTTGCCACGATCGCTGCACCATTGACCAATCTACTCCAGAAAGGTGTCGATTTCGTGTGGTCAAGTGATTGTCAAAAGGCTTTTGACAAGCGCAAGGCTATACTGTCGAGTGAACCAGTATTATCGGCTCCAAACTTCGATACACCCGTCAGTTTGGATGTGGATGCCAGTGATGTTGGTGTTGGTTCTGAGCTCCTGCAGGATGACAAACACAGTTCATTACACCCGGTCGCATATTACTCGAGAAAGTTGAATAGGCACCACAGAAATCATTCGACCATGGAGAAAGAAACTGTAAGTCTAATTAGTGCAGCATTTCGAGGTATACTTGCGTGGATCCATCCACCCTATAGCTGTCTATACTGACTACAATCCACTGGTGTTCATTGGGCGCATGAAGAACAAAAATCAACGCCTAATGCGGTGGTCCTTGCTGTTACAAGAGTTTGATCTCATTATCTGCCACATCAAAGGCAAACACAATGTCGTCGCTGACGCACAGTCACGTTTGTAAATAGATTACATAAGCATACATTATACTTTATTTTGAAAATCGTCAGACCATACTATGAGAAATGTCGTTTCCCTTACATGCAATTTCTTTGTGGGTGGAGATGTTATGAGCGATTTCAAACCTTTAATTTTGTTCACCCATTCTCTTGCGTGCAATCCATTCATTCTTGTGCACCCGCCCTCGTCGGCGGACAGGGAATGTTCTTTCCTTCTTTTTCTATAGAGGCAGCCAAGCTAGCGGCCTTGTCTGTGTCCCCCAGCGAATTGAGCTGTGGCCTGAGTTGAATATTGTGTGAGAGAGGAATTGACTCAGAATAATTGGACCAGACTCGATGGCCAGTTCGTAACAGGGAGGCAGTTTTTAGATGCAGAATGAGTAGATCGATGGGATGAAAGGGATTTTGAAAGAAAACCAATGACACCGAGCTGAACATCAAACCCAGATTCTAGGTATGTTAGAATTGTATTGTTGACAACATGTTGACAACATGGCGACAACATGGCGACTGACCACATGTAAACAAACATTCGTACCCAATTATTGCCGTTTTATGACGTGAGTACAGTGCAGGGTGAAAATTCAAGTTGTGTAAATAAATCCGAAAGCTACACTTGGTAGATCGTGGGAACTAGACATTTAGTGAATTCCTGACTGTGGTGGTTTCTTCATTTTTTTGTTCGTGTATGGGCGATATTTCAACAAAGTTGAGGCACGATAAAAAATTCGTCACGCATGGGTGAACATTCGTCGGTTGAAAACTTCATAGAGTCTTTCTATCAAAGTATGCTGGGTGAGCTAGAAGGGAGCACCATGGATAAAGTCGCATCTGAGCTTAATTCGCACCACGGGGAAACTGTCACGTCGCAGCCAACCATTCCCAGCTTTTTTCATAGTACTCCGAACGTTGAAGCCTTCAAAAAAAGAAAGGCAAACTCACCTCTGTCCATACCAGAAAATTCGGATGAGTGCCTCTCTGGTGAACTGTCTGGTGTGAAGGAAGCGGTCGCGTGTAAAATGAACGATCTATCTGGCACAATCAATCAACTGATCAATGATGCCCAAAGTGATATGATCGACCAAATAAGTCAAATTGAGAAAAAATTAGACAAAGTTCAAGATATTGTGAATAAGCAAGATGAAAGAATCAACACCTTAGCAAGTGAGAATGCTTCACTCAAGGCCCGCTCGGAACTCTTAGAAGGTCGTTTGACGCGTGCCGAGAAAATAATTGACGATTTGAGAGAAGATTCACTCTCTGCCCAAGCTCGTGGAATGCGAGATAATATCTTTTTTCAAAGAATCCCAGAACAGAAAAATGAGAACTTGCGGCAAATACTAATTGACTTCCTCAAACTGAAAATGGAAATCTCCGAAGCTGACATGAACAATATCAAGCTCTTAAGAGCACACAGAATGGGGAAGAAAGGCGACTACACCAGGTCAATTGTTGCACGTTTCGAACATGATAGTGTGTACACTGTCATGTCACACACGAGCAACTTGAAGGGCACAACTTACAGTGTGAACGTCCAACTGCCACGGGAGCTTGAAGAACGTCGTAAGAAGCTGCTCCCTCTCTCCAAACAAGCTAAAGGTGACAAAAAGAAAGTAACATGGAAGCGGGATCGTCTTTTTATCGACAGTGAGGAATATGCAGTCCCTAACGATCGTGTGGTGGGCATCAACGATTCGGGTATTTCAGACAAGGCAGCCTCCATCAAGGTCACTCGAGCGCCACCAAAAATGTACCAAGGAAGCCGATTCCAAGGTTCAAACGTACTGGTGTGTGTGACGCGCTGGTTTGGAGGAAAAGAACTAGGACCAGCTAGGTTCGATCACGTCCTGGAGGTGGTGGATGATACATTTCTAATGAACTGAACTGTCTCACTAAAAATATGATGAATTGAAAGTATACAAATGGGTCTATATGTTTGAATTTTTCGAATCAATGTCAAATGTTAATGTGTATGTGAAGTATATGTATCTTGTGGTTCTCCTGAATTTGTCTTTGTACAATGTGGTTGTCTCTAACTCGTCTGTGTTTGTGTCTTTGTTCTTGCACACATGCATTCACACATATAGTTATGCCATGTATCCTGCGCATGGCTATGGAATTAGAGATTCGGGTTCATTGTTCACACCCCTTCAAACTACTCTTGGCACATCAATTGCCTATGCGTTCTTTATGGGCTTGTCGCTTTTATTATGCGGCGATATTCATCCAAATCCCGGTCCGGTATCTTTGTCTTTTTGCCACACCAATATTAGAGGATTGGTTTTGAAAACAGCTGACGATCCCATGTACAAAGCAGATGAATTATATACCGACATGTGTATGTCACAAGCATTTGACTTCATCTGCATCAGTGAAACACATCTGAATGACAGTGTTGATTCCAGCACACTACCCTTTCCCCCAGATGAATTTGTTTTGTATAGACGGGACAGAAGGGATCGGAAAGGTGGTGGGGTAGGTATCCTAGCTACATCTAAGATGTATCATAAACAAATCAATGAACTCACACACGCTCGTCTCGAAAATTTGTGGATAGAAATCAATGTCTCTGGAAAGATTATTTTACTAGGTGTGATTTATAGACCTCCAAACGCCACCGGGGAGGAAGCTAGTGCTTTCATGAGTGATCTCAATGACAATCTTTACGATGCTTATAATCGAACATATGACAGCATTTTTCTGCTGGGTGATTTCAATGATAGGTGTAGTGTTTGGGATTCAGACCATTTGAATAGTGAACTGAAAAATGAATTGGTCAACCTGATAAATGTATTTGACTTTCAACAATTGATAACCGAGCCTACGCGCATAACGCCCCAAAGCGCATCTATTCTAGACTTGATCATAACGGATTCACCTGGTTTAATTTCTGACTGCGGAGTACTTCATCCAGTGTCTGACTCTGATCACTGCACCGTATATTGCAAGTCTAAATTCACCTATACGCAAGAAAAATCATTCAGTAGACGCGTGTATAATTACAATAACGCGGACTTTCAGCAACTGAACAACGATATTTTGGAATCTCCTTTAATTCCCTTATTGTGCGCTGTTGATGACATTGACGATGCCACACACATCTTTTATAAATTAATGCACGATAGAATTGATGCTAACGTTCCCTCTCATAACGTTACAATAAGACCTCGCGACAAACCCTGGATGACAGGTGAGATACGGGCTCTCCTACGTAAGAGAAATCGTCTTCATAAAACGCACTAGAAGACAAAGCGATGAACTATATTGGAAAACTAGCCGCAAACAACGATATTTCGATCGTCTATATCAGCAACTTGCTGATCCAGCCACCGCTCCCAAACAATACTGGCGAATCACAAAATCACTATATGGAGTGAAAAAAATCGAAACAAATTCCAGCAATTAGGGAAAATAATATTCTTTATTCTAATGCTTCAGACAAATGTGACGTGTTTAATAAATATTTTGTGTCCCAAACACACTTGGATCATGCATTTAATCATGAATTACCAGAATCCAAGTTAGAAACAAATGACCGGCTAGACTCTATTGTAGCTACGGAATCTGAAGTGGAGGAAATGCTAAAAGGTTTGAATACAAACAAAGCAACAGGCCCTGATAATATCAGTAACCGCGTTTTAAAATCTTGTGCGGAATCTATTGCTCGTCCGTTATGTTTATTGTTTAACAAGTCTTTTCGCAGTGGAACATTTCCTTCTATCTGGAAATTGGCGAATGTTTCTCCGGTCAATAAAAAAGGAAACACTTCGGTCTTATCGAACTATCGACCAATATCCCTGCTTTCTTGTGTTAGCAAACTTCAAGAAAAAATCGTATTTAATCGACTGTACAATTTTTGCATCAAAAACGAATTATTAACTTGGAGAAACTCTGGCTTCAAGAAGCTTGATTCTGCCATAAACCAACTATTACATGTTACTCACAAAGTTAACTGCGATTTGGAACAGGGTAATGACTTATGCTTAGTATTTCTCGATATTAGCAAAGCTTTTGACATGGTGTGGCATGATGGTCTTCTATATAAACTTCGTTGTAAAGGGATAACAGGGGAGGTATTTGATTGGTTTTGCTCATATTTAACAGATAGGAAACAGCGTGTCGTAATCAATGGCAAATGTTTAAATTTTTTTGCACGTGGATGCCGGGGTTCCACAAGGCTCCATCTTGGGGCCGTTATTGTTTTTAATCTTTATTAATGATATAGTAGATGATATTCAGTCGGACATCTTTATGTTCGCGGATGACACATTTTTATACAGAAGTATCGAATCAGTGAACGATTATGGATCAGTTAATGAAGACTTGAGCAAATTACAAATTTGGTCAGCCCAATGGCTCGTGACGTTCAACGCCCGAAAAACAGAATATTTAATAGTATCTAGGAAAAATCAACCGGTAAAAGAAATCCCTCTAGTGTTGAATAATGTCCAGTTAAACAAGGTGACAACTCATAAACATCTGGGGATTGTGTTCAATGAAAAAGGTACATGGTCCGACCATATTCTTCATCTGAGCACCAAAGCTTCTCGGTCTGTGGGTCTGTTGCGTCGTGTACAACGTACAGTCCCACGATCATGTTTGGAAACAATATACAAATCGTTTATACGACCAATTATTGAATACGGGGACGTACTTTTCGACGGATCGCCAGATATTTATTTGATTGAATTAGATCGCATCCAGAGAGAATGTGCCATTATATGCACAGGTGCGTACAAACATACCCCGCAAAGTGCACTCATGTGTGAGTTGGGTTGGGAACCTCTAGAATTTAGGAGGAAAAACCACAGATTGATTATCATGTACAAAATACAGTTCGGTCTTGCTCCAGCTTACCTGTCAAACCAGTGTACCTAGTTAACGAGCGAAGTAGTGCCCTATAATCTGAGGAATAACCAATCATTACGTACTTTCAAGACTCGGACATCACAATTCAAAAACTCCTTCCCCAGTACAGTAGTTGACTGGAACGCCCTTAGTCCCAATATAAAAACCTCTCAGTCGTTATCTATCTTCAAATCTAGACTCCAATTAAATCATCACTTTAGGCGTAATAAGTTATTCTGTCATGGATCAGGTTATGGAAGGATAAACCATACACGACTCCGACTTGGACTCAGCGGGTTGAATAGACATAGGTACGATTTCCATTTTATCGATTCAGACAAGTGCCCAAACTGTCAAATCACTGGTGAAAATATATCGCATTACCTCTTCGACTGCCCAGAATATGTTGACCAGAGAACTACAATGATTATCAAGATTCGGGATCTAATTGCACCAGGGGTCCACCATACTTTAGTATTACCTGATCAAAATGAGGGTAGGGAAGAATTTATCAATATATTATTGCACGGGAGTAATGATTTGAGTTTCGATGAGAATATAGCGCTGTTCGATATTGTTCAGTATATCATTCAGACCAATCGTTTTTAACTACCGAATATTGTGTGTGAATTGAGGATTGAAAATTGAATACAAAAGAAAAAAAACGAATACAATTGACATATACTTCACTTGTGTAATCGTCCTGTACATATGTACATTTATGTTATGTAAATACGTTCTGCACTTTTTATGTAACACGCACCGAGGAAATCCCCTTGTGGCTCTGCTGTGGGTCATCCTCTATAAATAAATGAAGTTTACATATTGTTGACAGCCAAGTCTGGTCTGTCGGGGGTCGTCACCAGCTGACATGTGCACTCTGTAGTTGGAGGTCGTCAGTGATACTATAAACCAACCGAATCTCAGGTGTCGGGACATCGGTATTCCAAATATATTGTTGTCATCAGTTCGCTTGATCCAGATGTTGAACTCGCATGATGAATGTAGGGAACAAGCTCATTCAGTATACCTACATCTGCATATTTGGAGAGATTAATCCAATGTCCCAACGAGGCTATCACATTACGAACATTCCACGTGAGCAGACGTACATAATCAGAATTATATCGGTATCAGTTTGTATCAAGCTTCTAGCCATAGCGGTGCATACCCAGTGGATATAGATGTTAACTACCTGGGTCGAGGAGCCTGTGGTTTTGTCAACAGCCGTCCTTTCCGAAACCCGGCCTGGTTGTACTGATGTCACCAAATGAATGCTAGTTATTTTAAGCCAGATTCAATTAATGATGAACAATCCTCCACGTGAATAATCATTAGTTAGGTAATGTGTTTTCGTTTGGAAACTATACCGATTTGCCAGTCACATGTGCCACCTGCCCCTCAGATCTGACAACCCTGAGAATAGACACCATCATTTAACGTCACTATTTTTGACTCAGGCTTTGTTTTTTTCCATTCCAAAATGGTGTATTTAGGTATCCTATTGGCATCATATGATTAAAATCTAGTTGTATGACTTACATTCCAACCGTGTTTCCCCAAGTTTCAGTTTCAAGTCTTAAACTCGAGAACCTAAAATATATTATATAATATTTAAGGAATAATAAATGAATAGATTTGGAGTAATTGTTGCACAATAAACTTCGAAGGGCAAGGTGATATGGTCCCGAGACGCCAAAGGCGTTTAATTCCAGGACCTTCATTATCCTAAATGAAACTAAAGTCAGTTTTTACATATATACAAAAAATGTAATACAAACATCCGGGGTGAAATAAATACATGATGGTATACCTGCACCAATTAACAGAGACTGATGCTCTGTGGCCATTGCCAACACAAGACTACATGCCTGATGACTACGATGCCCCGTAATGGTCACTGAGATCAACTACATTGGAATGCAGCCAGTCCCTGAGACATTAGAAGGTGCTTCGATGAATTACTACTTCTGGATAGGCCTGTCCTGTGCAGGGATGAATATGAACTGAATATGCTACACTTGATCGCATTCCAAGTTATAGCAGTCTTAATCTCCAATCTGCAAGATCATATCGGTCCAGAGAGTATTTGTAACTGAGCCTATGTTCTTTGTGTACTGCAGAGATGTACACACTCAGAGGAAGATACTCTCCATTGTCATTCCGAGTATGATTGATGCAGAGTTTATGAGCTCACAAACTTTGCTGACGCTGATAACGGTTTGCTGGCAAAAACAACAGGAATTTCATTACTTCTATACATTTCTCCTTCACTGAAAAAGACATAAAAAACTGGTTGGACCAGTGAGCAACACGTTCCTCGCGAGTCATAAAGATGAAAGCGAAACGCAAAAATTACTCTAGCCACACACTGCTGAATGGGAACACGTTCTGTTTTGCTTCAAACACACTTCCTGGACACGGTACTTTCGACTTCCCTGACCCTCTAAACCCTAACATCGCCACAACGCTGAAGATCACAGTGTACAACGACGACCAGTCAATGAACTGTGTCCAATATCCATCGTGGTGATCATTACACCCGAAACTATGACGAGAACACTAATAAACCCCAACCTGGAGATCTCCAGGGAGGGAGATCTTCTCTCCAATTTTTATCCGGTGTTTCAGTGGGATGACCATCTCTTCAGAATTTCTGAGCATTGCTATCAGTCTCATCAGGCAATTTACTGGAAGAGACCAGATGTCACAGAAAAAATTTAAGATTTAGTGCGCACCATGGATACCAAGATTATTGGAGACAGAATGGCATCATGCACAAGCTGTGTCATAAATAAAATCCTAGACCTAACGTTCTACTTTAGAATACTTGGTATGGTGACAAGATGATTGTAGGAGCCCCTCAGAACATGACCAGGAGATACCATGATGGGCCTTTTACTAGAAGACCTCAGGGACCCAAGTCGTAACACACCACCCAAAAGTGATCGCACACCACTGATCAAACTGATTGATGTCATGCTTTCACAGGCTCTCCACCATGCCTCAACGTCCTCCCTCTCGGTATCTCACCAGGAACTGACAAAAATCTGAGGCATGCTATTGAAACACGTTGTCACTGTTGGTTTGTTTTGGAGATGATCCACGCAAATAAGGAAATGATCAATGCAAAAGAAAAATTCCAATGTGAGATCATGCTATACAAATCATGTCGATGGTTCTTCGCAACTGAATTGTTGAATAATTCTCAGGGGCAAGAAATAATTCCAATAAAGGTGAGGGCCTGTTTGGTTTGATGATCTTCTTTATGCGGGAGAGTGGGTTAAGTATGTGGTGGATATAAGACAAGTACAAACAAGTTCAGTCACACAATTTTATCAATTCCTGTTGCTAAAATATTCGCTGGTAGTCGATATATTGGTATTTTTTATGGAATTATTATTTAACATCAGGTGTTATACTGTTATTGGTGCTGATTGCAGATATGCATTCGACACTGACGGTGTAATACGTCGTCATTCAGAGCGGCCTGATGGAGCTGCCTAAAGTTAAAGCACAGAGTCAGATCTTCGATAAATTGCAATAATAGTGTGTAATATAATTAACAAATAAAGCTGACATATTTTTTGAAGAAAATGTGTCTTTATTCAGGTAATATAGCTAATGGTAAGCTTACCAACCAGACAGGTGTGTGGGGAGAAAATTATGTTTCTGTCGTGCTGTTAATGGCCAGTATAGATGACAAAACTGTGCTGTGTCCGATTCTTCAGCTGAGGAAGTGGTGGGTGGGGACTCTCACAGGGTACCAGGCGTCCAGCTCTTCAGCCCTCCCAGTGGTCATGGAGGTAGATATACAGTATCCCTTGTCAGAAATGTAATTTTATATAGCGAATAAGCAGCCTACGCATATTTACATCGGTTGATGACGTAACGATATTTTGAGTTCCGAATTTTAGCAAACAGGCGTTTTTCGTCTGACAGACGTTGTGGTGAGTTAGGCCGAGTCTGTCTGACCTCCGGAAGGGGAGTGTGGTCGTTATCGAGGGCATGTGCCGCAAACAACACCGCCCACAATCAGTTGTGTGATCGTGGGGTGATTTGTGCACATCTCGAGGTTTGGAGAGAGGGATGTCTATGAACTCTTACTCTGTGAATTCGAGGTGATATATATGCCGTATGGTGGGTGATAGTGTTTGATTGTCATATCTGGATGGAAACTTTCTGGGAAGCGTCTCATGCGATATGGCTGTCAGTAAACATGTCTGTTCTTTTGTGATTATTATTTCAAAGCCATACAATTAATAAACGTCACATTTTGATTCGTATTTTTGGGAACCACACCTGCAAAATATTTCGGAAATGAGCCGTGTAACATAAGACGAATTGCCTGTAGAACTGGAGATCATGACGAAAACTTATTTCAACTCAATTTCAAGTACAATAGTTCAGCAGTTCAATTCGAGATTGGAAAATTCGAGGTTCAGGCAAACGAAAATTAATGGAGCAATGCGGCTACACTTGTGGCTGAATATCAACGTTTCTGTTTTCATGACCAGTACACAGAAAGACACATAGAATCGACTTGGTTGTGGTTTCAAGCATCAGGAAAACAGGAAATCTCTGTTATTACCCTCGCCCCGTAGGGGGGCGAGGGTATTGCAATTGGGTCTGTCCGTTTGTATGTCTGTTTGTTTGTTTGTCTGTCTGTCTGTCCGCGCGCATATCTCATAGGAGAATGGTCCGATCAACATGAAACTAATAGGGATGAAGCGGTATCTCAGTGGCTCGGTCCTCCTCGAATCTGGTCAAAATCGGACAAAAACTGTTGCCATGGCAACGCAAAATGTAAAAATCAATAATTGACCATAACTTCGGTTCTAATCAAGATATTTTTTCTAACTAATTTTGTATTTTTCTACGGCCAATTCCTGATCATCTGATATATGGCCCGTGGTCGCACAACCAAAACTCTCCATTATCGCCCGATGTCGAAAAATTGGGGGTCACGATTTCATTTTTTTGGCCAGCGACGTTTCAGTGCAAATGTCCGCGCTCATAGCTCAAAGGCAAACGGTCCGATCGATTTGAAACTCATAGGGCAAGAGTGCCATGGTGGTGGCTCAATCCCTTTGAAATTTTACCAAAATCGGATGGAAACGGTTGCCATGGCAACGGAAAAAAGAAAATCACATCATTGGCTCTAACTCCGGTTCTACTTGATATCAATTTTTTCAACTATTTTTGTATTTTTCAGTGGCCAATTCACGATTGTTTGGTGTACGACCGATGGTCGTACGACGAAAACTCTCTATTATCGCCCGATGTCGAAAAATTGGGGGTCACGATTTCGGTTATTTTTGGCCAGCGACGTTTCATTGCAAATGTCCGCGCTCATAACTCAAAGGCAAACGGTCCGATCGATTTGAAACTTATAGGGCAAGAGTGCTGTGGTGGTGGCTCAGTCCCTTCAAAATTTTACCAAAATCGGGTGGAAACGGTTGCCATGGCAACGGAAAAAAGAAATTCACATCATTGGCTCTAACTCCGGTTTTACTTGATATTAATTTTTCCAACTATTCTTGTATTTTTCTTTGGCCAATTCCCAATCGTATGGCGTACAACCGATGGTCTTAAGACCAAAACTCTCAATTATCGCCTAATTTTAGTGACTAAATATGAAGGGCGAGGCTCTGCAATCTCTGATTGTCTCGTTTTAGAATGGTACAGTTCAGTGTCTCACACAGTCTAATCCACCCACACCAACTTCTATGAGTGGAGCACATTTTCCATCCATTTTTCAAGTATCAATTGTGTGTGTGTGCAATCAGTTGAATGAATGCGAATGACAATGCCGGGAAAATTGATGACATACCAGACAATATGATATATGAGGAAAAACTAATCTAACCCAAGGAACAATGAAGCGAGTACATTGAGTATATTAAAAATATTTGATCGAGAATCACACATTTTTACAACTGGTTTGTGCCTATATTGAAAATTGTGAAGTGATAATTATGAACGGGGTGTAAATTATGAACTGGGTGAAAATTATGAGGTGATAATTATAGACGGGGTGGAAATTATAAATGCAGTGATAATTTTGAGGTGATAATTATGAACGGGGTGGAAATTATTAACGGGGTGAAAATTATGAGGTGAAAATAATAAACGGGGTAGAAATTATAAATGTGGTGATATTTCTGAGGTGATTTGTGAACGGGGTGGAAATTAGGTTAAAATTGTGAGATGATAATTATAAACGGGGTGGAAATTATAACGCGGTGATAATTCTGAGGTTATAATTATGAACGGGTGGAAATTATAAACGGGGTGAAAATTGTGAGGTGATAATTATAAAAGGGGTGGAAATTATAAACGCGGTGATAATGCTGAGGTGATAATTATGAACGGGGAGGAAATTATAAACGCGGTGAATATTATGAGGTGGTAATTATAAATGGGGTGAGAAATACACGAACATAATTGGCGGTAATGAGCCACCGTAGTACGTGTCCAGTGTGACCTAGGCAGATCCAAACCCGGATATGATCCATGGCCATTGGTTATTACGGACTGGACTGTTTGAGTCAATGTGGCCGCTGCGACCAGGAACAGGACTGTAACCGACTGGATTGAGTATACTGTCAGGACTGTTAGGTCTGGTGGAAGGGTGACACTTGGGAATGGCCAATTGGTACGTAAAGTCTATTTCAACTATGTCTAACTTCATATGCCGCCAGAGTGGGCTTAAGAAACGTCAGCTATTCACATTTTCCTCCATCCGGGTGACTTGGTAGCAGTTGACATAAATACCTGATGAGTATGCATCACACTACAGCTATGAAGTCCAATACAAAACAGGTTCTGATCTTACGTACTCAGTTGGACCAGATGTCAGCCACACATCAGCGGCAGAAAACTCTGTCATCATTGATAATCTGGAACCAAAAACACGATACGACATCAAAGTCGTTCCCTACAAGTGTTACAGTCACTATGGAGAGGCTACGAAAGGCTCTTCCTATCCTACATTGACAGCGATCACGACATGTGGCAGTGAGTCACCGTTTCTTCCACCCTCCTGAAAAGTATTATATTCCCCCCAAAGATGAAGGCGGTACATGTGTGTCCTCACGAATGAATTTGTCTTTTACATCCAGTATGTAGATGCTACATCCGTGTCAAGTCAGTGCGACATGATTGCATCACTAAGGTTGGAATATATCGATTTACTTCCCATGAAGTCTGGGTTAATATCCCTATAACACTGTCGACCTCTAACTACAGAGCGAGCCTGCCAGCGAACCCCAGCCACATCAGATTAATAAGTGGCCGTTAACAATGCTAAACTGGAAACTGGGTCTGACGCTAAACTCGATTTCCTTGAAGCTAACTGTGTGCCTATCGCAGGTCAGTTCCCAGCTATGCAAATTAGTTGAATCAGTCAAAATGGACCCAATCCCAGTCAGATATGAATAGTGGTATATATTTTTACCACTTTCTTACCACTGAATCTGTGTCACTGCTGGTGGACGTTCAATCTGTCCCCGATTATACTTTATGATGAGTAGACTTCATTGGCTTATATTTGGGTACTCATGAATTTCTCATATACCAGAATTTGTTTACACACCGTCGGCGCCTGCACGTCAGTGTGGTATTAGCTGTAAAAGCTTTTTCGGGCTTATTTTTTATCCCCAAAATCTGTATATTCGGTTTGCTATTGGCAGCATCGAACTCTGGTTGTACTGGAGGATATAGGTTGATACAATCAGGCAATCAAATATGTACTCATTCCAATGACAGAAGCCGTTCAGGAATGTGACACAGAACTACAGTTGGTGATCATTTTGTCAGCCATTGTGGCAGCACTCGTTGTGGTCGTCATCTCTGTCATCGGACATCAATCCTCGTGATTCGTTACAGGTAGGTCCATTTATCATATATAGCACGTCTAAAGAAGATAGGAAATTTTACACTAGTACGAGCAACAATGAAGCTTTGTGTGAAAACGAACAACAATGGAACTCCGACAACAAAATATAAATCACATAAAAGTAATGTAATTCTAAAGTCTCATACCAGGTAAATTTGCTGTGAATTATTGGCATATTTTGTTATATTCTCTCATGATGTAATATACACTAGTTGTCAACCACAATTTGGATATATTATTTTTTTCAATATATTTAATAAGTGTCTTTAATTATATACTATTTGGTAATGATAATGAGGAATTTATTGTATTATCCATATACATATATAATTTATGAAATATGTATATGAAATAAAGAATTTATGTCGTTTGGGATAATCAATGATCAACAGTTTGCCCAAACTAACAACTATGTTAGTTTTGATACATCAGCCAGTTAAGAAAAACTAGTTAGAAAGTCAGTTGCTTGGTCAGCTTCGTTAGCCAGTGGGAAAAATGTTTTTGGTATTTTATTGTCTTCATCATAATCTCAGATTTAGATTGTTGGTATATACAAACTTCAAAAATCATAGGCGGATTTAGAGGGCAGCAAGCGCCCCCCCCCCCCCCCCCCCCTTTGCGCTCCCAGAAATAATAAATCGGAAGAAAATTGGAAGAAAAATCATTGCCAAATATGAAGAAGTCATCAGACTTCCTATTTCTCAAGCTTCAACAATAACCCAAATGTAGTATTGATCATGATGTGTACGTGTAGGCCTATTACAGAGCGCCCTGACCACAGCAACACAAAGCATCCACGAGCTCGTTTTTGTCCTTTTCACGCTGCGTAAAACCTGAATCCTGCCTTGCGATTCGGGTGTTAATCTCACTGTCAAAAATTACATTTATTGATGTTTAGATCGATATCGACGAAAATATTTGAATTTGTAAACTCGGAACAGATAACAATGCGACTTTGACTGTCTCAATACTTTTCATTTATGATCAATAAATATGCATTTTGATTTGGACAGGGTCGATAGGGCGAAATTTATCATTTGAATTGAGAAAAAAAATCATTTAAACCTGAGACATTTGAAATTCACATGATTTTAGTGCCTGCATGTCTCACATTTTATGAGAATTATAATTGCTTAAAGACGAAACAACTCTGTCCTAACTTAGAATTGCCCAACGTATCAACGCTCCTATGGATACAGGATTTTCCCCCAGAATGCGCATAGGGCCATCCAGAGGTATTCAGCTTCTGGGCCCCTGGAGCGGGCCCCAGACCTCACGCATTTAGTTAGGAATCTACAAAGAACCAATAATATGTCTGTAAAGACGCCAAGCTCTATATTATGATGAAGATAGGTTGAAAATCATTCAGACCCCAGCATTTGAAATTGCACATAATGTTCGCGCATGTCTTCGCTTTTTTTCATCATATTTTTAGTTGTTTGAAGACAAAACAAAACTCTGTTCCAGTTTAAAATTGCACAACATATCAACGCCGTTATGGACACGGGATTGCCGCCAGAATGCCCCTAGGACCTTCTAGAGGTATTCAGCTTCTGGGGCCCTTGAGCGGGCCCCACACCCCACGCCGGTTTGGCTGTGTCCTGCGCCGGTATGGCTTGTGCCAAACCCTCCCCTCCCCCCCCTCCTTCACAATTGCTGGATCCGCCCCTGGAATGGTTAAGCTTTGTATTAACACCGCTTTCATTTTGTATGATCATGATACATCTGGGTCAATACAAACATCATCAAATAAACTTTATTAAATATTTTCTATTTACATTTTACAACATATCATGTTCCATTCGTCATACTTCACTTACTGTTTCAATGCAACTAGTCCCGTTGTAATCTGTGTCATTCTGTAGCAGTCATAATCTCGTGGGATAAAGTACATACGTGTGCATCCTCTGGTAATGTTTATCAACGTTTGAGTGGTGGTAAAATTTCCTGGAGATGTTAAATAGTGTTCTGAAAGCACAAATATATTTTGTTGAACATTCAAAATTCACATTTCAAGACCACATCGATGGACATACTTTGTGAAATCTGTGTGAATGATCAAATTGGATTAATACTCTCAGTATCAAAGTTAGTACATGTGACTATCACAGACACCCAGCCAGCTGAGTGTGAGAGTGAGCTTCTTGCACAACATCTGCTGATATCCACATAGGCGAATCGAGATGAAAATATTATCATGTATAAAATCACGTTAATGAGATCATATATCCCATCATATACGAGCTTGGCGGAACCCTTAAACGGGTCACAGTGTCGACCATGGAATTTCTCTAAAATCGACCTTAGTTTAAGCATTGAATATCCACGGTAGAACAAATTTGAGAGTCAAACCTGTACTCTGAGTATGATTTCCTGGTGAGATGAACATGTTCTGGCATAGCGGATTAACTGGGACACGTCGGCGCTGTGGGCTGGTGATGTCTAGCATATACTAAACTCAAGTTCATGCATCAGTGAAACACGCTTTTTGGCCGTAGTTTTGTTTTAAATAATCGGTTCAACTCGAAATTTTGTGTGTATTAATTGGGCGTGATGCTGAGTTCTATCTCAAAAATTGAGAAAATTAGCAATCTAACCCAATATTAAATTTCAACCCCAACATGGAATTTTGTACAAAAGTCTGTACAAAAAACGACAACTGTTATTCGATGTACGAGTTATATATTGCTTCAGAATAAACACATTTACTTAACATACACCGATGCCTTCCGACTCCAAATCAATGCAATAGGTTCATTCTGTGTGGGTATACACATGATAAAAGCCCTGATTTTGTTGAAATATACTTGATCCCATTTCCGACTGAAATTTAACATTGGGTTAGATTGCCAACTTTTTTCAATTTTTTAGATAGAATTCTGAAATTTGAAGAAAAATTACGGCATGATACCCAATTGAGAAACATAAAATTTCAAGTTGATCGATTATTCAAAACAAAACTACGGCCAAAAATCGGGTTTCACTGATGGCTGAACTTGACTTTAGTGCTCATTTCACGATGATATCTAATCCCAAATGTATATTTGGTAACATTATGGACTGTGAATTAATAGTCATCGCAGAGGATGACAGCAAATATTTGAAGATCAACTCGACATTAGCAAATTGGATCTGTATCATAATTAGAAAAAAATGTTTCAACAAATCGTTTGTAAATGTTTCTGCCATTAGACATAATACTCAACACACATACGCTGATTGAAACACACCAAATGATGACGCAGACTCGACAAAAATGGCGATGCTAAATAAACAAAAAACGAACACACTATGATGATGAGCAGAGCTGGTCCTTGTATTCACTGAGTATCACCATTCCTCACAATCCATTGCACCTTTAGGGGAAGTCCTTGTTCAAATACATTTCCTCTTGCTACCAAAATATTTGACACATTCACACAAATATGTCATATTACACACAAAATAAGGAAGTGAAATGGTCTAAAGGGAACCTTATCACCAGTGTTACAGCAGTATCAGGATATGGACAAAATGTGACATCTATGTCGCTAATTGAAAAATCATTTTATTATTATAAAAAAAACCCTCCGAACTGTACTGTTCCAAATTTGGTATATGTGGTGCCCCTGAATTTGACATGCTTTGGTGATCTTGAAGTTCAAAACAGCCATATTGTCGAAAGGTGATGGATTATTTACGTTGGCGGTCACTTTCTCGAAATCTGCTCAGTAATTTGTTGGGCTCTTCATGTGTACCTTGTAAAGGACACTTTTATTATTCAACGCATTTTCGAACGATTTTTTTTTTGGTCCAGAATCAGCCAAACATTTTTCCTTTTTGCCACATGATACCTTTTTTTTTAGAATATTCCTATATTTCCTGTCATACAGAAAATATAATGTAAATTGCCCATGAGAATCGAAGTAATTCGAGATGGGTCATTGTGCTTGTATCATGGTTAATCAGGATATCAGATTAATACAAGGTATATAATGTTTTTCCCTGAATGATGTGGAGCTTTGTTATGAAGCAATCATACGAGGTGAACTTTGGAAACTTGAATTAGATCTCAGATGATTGAAAGTAGTGATAAGCTTATAATTTTTATACGATGGCAATCAAAAATATTCGTTAACATATTCTATATCATGTCACTAAAATCTGTCGGTTTTAGTCGGGATATGTTAAGTATATTTTAGCCCAATAAGCTTCTGAAATTCCTTATAAATCGAAATTCGCTATAAAATGCATGATGTGAACGAACTATTCAAAAGCAAATTCAGACAAATTCATGTGCGCATTGAAAATGGTACACTGTACATCAGCTCTGGGCACAGCTATTGATCACTTTTATACGGAAAAATAAAAAAAAACGAGTATGTCACTTCAACTAATACGAAAGTGCTGTGATGGTTGTTTGCCAAATTTGATACAGGTGCCAACTATAGATGCGATCACATGACTGCTGGGTTGTTATGTCCGAAATGCATGCATATTTTCTGTTGGCGTTGTCATTGAAGACAAGCCACTGTCAAATTCTCGCATGAGAATGTAATTAGAACCTACCAGGCAGCAGCCTTTTCATGGCTGTCTAGTTACAGGTTGTCATGGTTCAAGTACAATTTTCATGGTCTAGCTAAAAGTTGTCAGGGTCTAGGTAGAGGCTGTCATGCTCTAGCTCTAGGTGTCATGGTCTAGCTACAGGTTGTCACGGTCTAGCCACATGTTATCATGGTCTAGCTACAAGCTATCATGGTCTAGATACAGATCTCATGGTCTAGCTACAGATTGTTATGGTCTAGCTACAGGTTGTCATAGTATAACTACAGGTCTAGATACAGATGGCATGGTCTAGATATATGTTGTCATGGTGTAGCTACAGGTTGTCATGGTCTAGCAATAGGTAGTCAAGGTCTAGGGAAGGTTGTCATGGTCAAGTTACACGTTGTCATGGTCTAGGTATCGGTTGTCATGGTCTAGATACCGGTTTTCATGGTCTACCTACAGGTTGTCATGGTCTAGGTACCAGTTGCCATGGTCTAACTAAAGGTTGTTGTGGTCTAACTACAGGTTGTCAGGGTGTAGCTAGCAGTTGTCATGGTCTAGCTACAGGTTGTCATGGTCTATATATAGGTTGTCAGGTCTAGCTACAGGTTGTCAAGGTCTAGCTACCGGTTGTCATGGTCTTGCTACAGGTTGTCATGGTCTAGCTACAGGTTGTCAAGGTGTAGCTACCAGTTTTCATGGTCTAGCTACATGTTGTCAAGGTCTTGCTACCGGTTGTTAGGTCTAGCTACAGGTTCTCAGGTCTAGCTACAGGTTGTCATGGTCAAGCAACAGGTTGTCATGGTCTAGCTACCGGTTGTCAGGTCTAGCTACCGGTTGTCAGGTCTAGCAACAGGTTGTCATGGTCTAGCTACCGGTTGTCATGGTCTTGTTACATGTTGCCATGGTCTACATACAGGATGTCGTGGTCTAGCTACAGATTGTCATGGTCTAGTAATAGGTTGTCATGGTCTGGTCCAGCTACAGCTTGTCATGGTCTAGCTACAGGTTGTCATAGTCTAGGTACAGGTTGTCATGGTCTGGTCTAGCTACAGTTTGTCATGGTCTAGCTACAGTTTGTCATGGTCTAGCTACAGGTTGTCATGGTCTGGTGTAGCTACAGGCTGCCATGGTATTGCCACCGTTTGTCATGGTCTATCTACCGGTGGTCATGGTCCAGGTGTGGGTTGTCATAGTCTAGCTACAAGTTGTCATGTTCTAGGTACAATTTGCCATGATACAGGTTGTCATGTTCTAAGTTGAGAATGTTATGGTCGAGGTACAGGTTGTTATTGTCTAGGTAGCGGTTGCCATGGTCTACGTACAGGTCATGATCTTGCAATGGGTTGTCATGGTCTAGCTAAAGGTTGTTATTGTCTAGGTACAGGTTGTCATGGTCAAGGTACAGGTTGTTTTGGTCTAACTACAGGTTGTCATGTTCTAGGTACAGTTTGTCATGGTTAAGCTACAGGTTGTTATGGTCTAGCTACAGGTTGTCATGGTCCAGGTTAAGGTTGTCATGGTGCAGCTACAGGTTGTCATGGTCTAGGTACTGGTTGTCATGGTGCAGGTTAAAGTTGTCATGGTGCAGCTACAGGTTGTTATGGTCTAGCTACAGGTTGTCATGGTCCAGGTTAAGGTTGTCATGGTGCAGCTACAGGTTGTCATGGTCTAGGTACTGGTTGTCATGGTCCAGGTTAAAGTTGTCATGGTGCAGCTACAAGTTGTCATGGTCTAGGTACTGGTTGTCATGGTGCAGCTACAGGTTGTCATGGTCTAGGTTAAAGTTGTCATGGTGCAGCTACAGGTTGTCATGGTCTAGGTACTGGTTGTCATGGTGCAGCTACAGGTTGTCATGGTCCAGGTTAAAGTTGTCATGGTGCAGCTACAGGTTGTCATGGTCTAGGTACAGGTTGTCATGGTCCAGGTTAAAGTTGTCATGGTGCAGCTACAGGTTGTCATGGTCTAGGTTAAAGTTGTCATGGTGCAGCTACAGGTTGTCATGGTCTAGGTACTGGTTGTCATGGTCCAGGTTAAAGTTGTCATGGTGCAGCTACAGGTTGTCATGGTCTATGTACTTGTTGTCATGGTGTAGCTACAGGTTGTTATGGTCTAGGTTAAAGTTGTCATGTTGCAGCTACAGGTTGTCATGGTCTAGGTACAGGTTGTCATGGTCCAGGTTAAAGTTGTCATGGTGCAGCTACAGGTTGTCATGGTCTAGGTACTGGTTGTCATGGTGCAGCTACAGGTTGTCATGGTCTTGCTACAGGTTGTCAAGGTCTAGGTACAGGTTGCCATCATCTATCAATGGGTTGTGATGATCTAGCAATGGTTTGTCATGGTTTGTCATGGGTTGTCATGGTCTTGCTACAGGTTGTCAAGGTCTAAGTACAGGTTGCCATCATCTATCAATGGGTTGTGATGATCTAGCAATGGTTTGTCATGGTTTGTCATGGGTTGTCATGGTCTTGCTACAGGTTGTCAAGGTCTAGGTACAGGTTGCCATCATCTATCAATGGGTTGTGATGATCTAGCAATGGTTTGTCATGGTTTGTCATGGGTTGTCATGGTCTTGCTACAGGTTGTCAAGGTCTAGGTACAGGTTGCCATGGTCTAGGTACGGGTTGTCATGGTCTAGGTACAGGTTGCCATCATCTATCAATGGGTTGTGATGATCTAGCAATGGTTTGTCATGGGTTGTCATGGTCTTGCTACAGGTTGTCAAGGTCTAGGTACAGGTTGCCATGGTCTAGGTACGGGTTGTCATGGTCTAGGTACAGGTTGCCATCATCTATCAATGGGTTGTGTTGATCTAGCAATGGTTTGTCATGGTTTGTCATGGGTTGTCATGGTCTTGCTACAGGTTGTCAAGGTCTAGGTACAGGTTGCCATCATCTATCAATGGGTTGTGATGATCTAGCAATGGTTTGTCATGGTTTGTCATGGGTTGTCATGGTCTTGCTACAGGTTGTCAAGGTCTAGGTACAGGTTGCCATCATCTATCAACGGGTTGTGATGATCTAGCAATGGTTTGTCATGGTTTGTCATGGGTTGTCATGGTCTTGCTACAGGTTGTCAAGGTCTAGATACAGGTTGTCATGGTCTAGTACTGGCTTTCCATGGTCTAGCACTGGGTTGTCATGGTTTAGCGACGTGTTCTCATGGTCTGACTATAGCTGTCTTGGTAGGCCTTTAGTCACGGGTTGCCATGGTATAACAATGGGTTCACATGATCTACCTACATGTATACCATATTCGGTAAAGAAAAACCGGTATTCGTAATTTTCATGAATGTTCCTTTGCCCTCACGTTTCCACCGACAACTCCCCCCATGAAAATCGTGAATCCGTTACCGTTATGTACAATTGAAAAAAAAACTGCATATTTACACCGAGCAGCACTGTACTCATACTTCAACGTTATATTTTGTGCTGGAACAGACCCGGAAGTTGTTAGTGTAAATAATGTTTTATGGTTAAGTCAGCCGGCCGTCACTGATGCGCGGTCTATCCTGGCGTATGCTGGCTGAGTCAAGTAGGCTAATGACAGGATTTATATTCGTAAATATAAATCGCAGTCAGCCTAAACGAAGGATGATAATGTTTGAGGTACTCTGGTGCCGTTCTCGCAAGTTGTCACTGCTTAATGTGTTGTAGTGAGTTAATTATGATCAGGAACACTTGTCTGGAATAGTCCATTTTTGACATCTCGAGGTATGTGAAATAAAAGAATGAATACTCCTCATGTCTCTCAAAGCTGGTTCAAACTTGATTCAGAGTGTAGGCCTACTTAATTACTACTTTCTATTGCATGGGCTTGTCGGTGTTGCTGTCGGATGTAATTCATGTCCCATATAATGTTGCCTGAATAATGTTTGATGAATGGTTAATCAAGTTCGTCACAGCAACAAAACCTTCAACCTCATAGGTTACGAGTATCACTGTGGTACCACTCGTGAACCTTCTGCAGCAACAATGTGTCTCACCACCATTGTATGCCTAATATTGCCTACGTGCATAGTTTATTACCAAAATACATGTACAAGAATTTCTAGGGACACGTTGCTCTAAACTCACGAAACTTGTAAACATATTTGAAAAAGCTGAAGTGTTATATCACAATAAAGCAAGTGAGCGAAATCAGTTTACTGATATGTGACCGCTTACCGCGTGAGAACTTCCGTGCTTACGCGGATATTCGTCTCAACTAGGAATATAAGTTTTGAATTAATCAAATCACATTGAGTCCCAAAGTGAATGAAAAGTTCATACAGTGAACAACTCATCGGTCACGTAATATAAAGCACTCTTCCTCGATACTTGCTTCTGGTGAACACCTTTCACGAACTCGGAAATTCAATGAAATGTACGTCCAACGGTATCAACAAAAAGTTACGATACATGAACACAGCTTTTCATGATATTAGTACCTAGATCTTCAGATAAAAACGATAATAAATACTGCAAAAGCAATGAAATCAACGTTATAACTCTTTGAGCAATGCAATGAGACAATAAACCAAGTAAGGAAAAGCATATCATATGCATAATGTAAAGTTTGTGAACATTCCAGCGATAATGAAAGACGCGTTTTCTTTGGTCCTACTGATCAGCTGTATAAATCTACAGACGGTGATATCTCAAGGTAGGTGTGAGTCTGTGCATCACACAGAATACTTCAGCATTTGTCAAACAAACAGTAATATTAATATAATACTATTTTAATTATTGATAACGTTTTATATACATGTATTTCAAAAATTCGATTTATCTCTCCAGGTAACATCGCCAGGGGTAAGCCGACAAACCAGACAGGAGTGTGGGGTGACATAGCAGTGTCCAGTCTCGCTGTGGATGGTAATTTCGGCTGGCCGGACTGTGCTCTCACCAGTGCTTCTAATGGACAGCCGGGGCAGTGGTGGGTGGATCTGGAGGACTCCTACAGGGTCACAGTCCTTAAGCTCTACAACACACCTGTTAGTGACGGTGGTGGTGAGTAGGCCTACACGTTTATGTACAACATCATTTCTCGAACGAAATTTATTACATAGAATTAAAACTAATAGTGTATTTCAACCCTGCATTCACAATACCGTGTAACCACCAGGCCCGTGGCGTCTTGCGGATGTCGTGGTGAGTGTAGGGCCGAGTCTGTCAGAACTCCGGGAGTGTGGTCGTTATGAGGGAGAGGTTCCACAGAGAACACCCGCCACAATCAGTTGTGATATGCCGGGGCGCTTCGTGCACATCACGAAGTTTGGTGGAAGAAATATTCATGAACTGTTACTGTGTGAGGTCCAGTTGACAGGAACAAGGCTATATGGTGAGTGTACAGTTTGAGTGGTTGTGTAAATAGTAACCTCCAACCTTACCTACCGAACAGAATATACTTCCGAAATCTCACTATCATAAAACGAAATTCACATTCGAAACAACAATGACAGTTTTCAATGGAATTCGTGAAACTCCAAATAAAACCAACACAAACTAAGGTGACATACTTGCCGACACACATGTGTGCCACACATAGGACACAAGATAAACCTATGCACCAAACTCAAAATACACAGATTATATGACGTATGTTATCACGCATATTCAGTTTATTTGACGTTTGTAACAATTCTATACAGACTGTAGTTTGTGTCCGCCCGTGGAGACCTGTAACCAGGAGGAAGGCTGTAGTCAGTGTGACCCTGGGAGATCGGGACCCGAGTGTGAGCCGTGTCCCACTGGTTATTACGGACTGAACTGTGCGAGCCAGTGCGGCCGCTGTGTCCAGCTGTGTAACCCACCAGATGGCGTTTGTTCTCAGGGCTGTCAAACCTGGTGGGCAGGGGACACATGTCACACGGAAATCAGTAGGCACCTCTGCAGGGTTCATAATTTTACACTCTGGAATGAATGACATCTCGATAATATATATGATATAATTTCAAATATCACTTTTCTATGTATGACATGCGAAAAGGGCCATACATTCATACTTGCAGTCGTACCTAACTGGAAAACAGAATCGGCATCCATTGGTAAAATTTCAAGCACAACCATCGAAGTGACATGGCAGCAAATTATGTCACTTCCGCAAGCTGCCCTGTCATTCTATGGTTACATAGTGCGATACACAACAAGCATTGGGCCGCACTATACAAGCAGTCTGAATGTCACCCAGACCACTAGAGTTAATAACACAGCTGTTCTGGACAAACTGATGCCATACACGACTTATGACATCAAAATAGTTCCATATAGACAACATTCAGTCAATATAACTGGAGGGACGCCATATCAGGACTTGTCTGCGACAACTTCATGTGGATGTTTGTATATTTCTGCTCATCTGTTTTGTTTTTGACATGGAACCAAGTCATAAATGTAGTTCTCTTTATTTGCTTTCCTACTGACAGTTCCAGATTCCCCATCAGAAGTCCAAGTCCAAGTCGGCCAGAATGACAGCTCAATACTGGTGTCGTGGAAGGTTCGTCAAGTTATTTTTTTCACAGAAAAAGAAACATGAACAACGAGACAATCAGAGATTGCACACCCTCGTCCCTTCAGATTTTGTTACTAATATTAAAGCTGATGACCCTCACATTTTCGACCTTGTCGATAAAATCGAGGAATTTGATCTTACGGCCATTGGACGTATATCAAATGGTCGGTAATTGGTCATAGAAAAATACAAAAATCATGGGTGAAATAATCATTCATAAAATTCTCGAGTTTTTGCGACTTATCTATCTTAACCATACTCACGACCTAAATTCTTGATACTAACCTCCCAAACTTCGCAAGCACTCTCAGATTCATACTGCATACTTTGTATTCAATATTCTATTGAATATTGTCAGTGGTTTTGGAATTACTACTCAAAATATTACGCATCGGTGATTTCAGCTGATGACCCTTACATTCTCGACTTTGGGCGATAGTAGGGAATTTTGATCGTACGGCCATCGCTTGTACAAGCATCATATAGCAAATTATGGGGAATTAACCATAGACAAGTTTTGACTTTTTCTCGCTTTTTGATTCTGACATCTTCTGTGACCTTGTCCTTGTCGCTCAATGTTGAGCTGTAAAATTTTACAATGTTATTTCTATTATGATGACACATCTTCCAAATGAAAATGGTGTATAAAGATCGAAAACTGGTTTCGCAATATGGTCTTGAATCTCTGAACATTCAAAAGTCTTAAAATAGACTTTTACAACCTTGGGCGAAAATCGGGAGTTTGGGTCGTAAGACCCTCGGGCATACACCATACGGCTAAAGAAAAATGCAAAAAGAAAAATTATCATTGATTCGAATTGGAGTTATAACCAATTATGTGCTTTTTACTTTTTGTTTGCCATGGCAACCACATTTATTCAATTTTGACAAAAAATAAGGAGGACCGCCGAGCTACTGACATACCGCTTCAGCCCTATAACCATACATACAGGTAGACAAACAGACAAACAGACAGAACCACATGCGATACTCTCTCCCCCTATCGGGGCGAGGGTAAATATAGGCATGTATCAACGTTTTACCACTGGTATAATCAACGTTTTACCACTGGTATAACCAGATTCTGATGGTGTTGTTACAAACAATTAGAAAATAGAACCAATAATCCAAAACACACCCGCGAGTGATATAGGACGAATAAAGTTGATGAGTATCCCCAGAGGCTATGGAGTTGACGGCATCCCTCGGGACAGATTCAACGCGATTTCTTTATCATATTAATAGAAAACCTAAGGAGAGTATGACTAAACGACAGTTAACACTAACTTTCACAGAAAATCGTCGAGTCTGAGACACAGATCCGCTGTGAGAGTTTGACAGCCCTCAGGGTTGACCTCAGAATGTCTGGAGTCATTCCTTGGACCATGACAGTCGTCAACATGTCGGATACAGAATACTTCATACCGATATCAGAGCCTGGAACATACGACGTACGCGTCATTCTGGTCAACAGCGCGGGCATCGAGTCTCTCTCTGATGTCAACTCTGTCACAGTGGGAGGTATGTGTTTATCAACAACTATTGAGTTGTAGGGGAGAGACGTGTAATATGAACCATTTAAGACTTTCAGTCACTTTCCAGCAAGGCTTCTCAATAATCCGATATATCTTACACATGTGTGAATTGTATAAATGATACTTTGTATGTGACGTTGTATAAAAATGATGTCACACAGGAACAGACACCGTAACGAAATATGTAAACTAACCATAGAAGTGGTCCATATTACACGCTCTGGGTGTAATATGGACCACCCTGTAATTAAAATGGACCACGGCCCGTGAAATTTGTTTTTCAACGAATTCAATGCATAATCACAACTAACCGCCGAAATGCTACGTTTAGTGTTTTGTAACAAGGAATCACAGCCTTGCCCTCGATATGAACAATGGGATGACCACGCGATAAAATTTACAATTGAAAAATAACATCAATTTTAGCGATTTTCATTTAAATTTCATTCCATATACCCTGCCTCGTATGATGTTGCTCTCCTCAATGGCAAAAGGTTACAAATGATGAGCGTCATAAGTACTTCAATCACCATGGAGATAGATGTCATCCTGCTGCTACAACCTGGGGTGGTCCATATTACACACTGGTCCATATTACACGTCTCTCCCCTATATCAGTTTAGCGTTGTTCTGTTTTAACAGAACAACAACATACATTCAAATGGTAAAATGTAATTAAGTATTTGGATACAAAATATTCGACCAAAATGTTTCCAAATATATAAGTGGAACCCCTGTTTATTGTCATGAAAAATAGACACCGAGAATGAAGAGTCGGAAAAAGGAACAGGAAACAGTGGAAATGGTTTATGGTTAACCTACTCCCATTATATGTACTCGTACCTGATCGCTGACATTGCAACATAACCGAACCATTTATTCAATTCGTATGTAGTATCCGTTGGTTTTGGCATAAAATACGCACTGTATGATTTATCACAATTTTCAAACAATTGGGTGGTGAAGGCATTTAGCTGTAGTTTTGTATCAGAGTTTAGTACCCTACTAATTTTATAACATAATTCAGCCTGCAGTACAAGTACAAGTCCCATCCTTCCTTATTTTCAGTGACATCGTTTTACTAGAGTTAAAATCAATCTTTTCAATATCACTCACACCTGAATTCCCGTTCTCATTTGGATTTCCTTGCCTATTAAAAGCATAGTACTATTCAATTTAAACATACTTGTTCTACGTTCTTATGTATGGATGCCACGTCATTCATGATGTATGATGGTAATGTTTACCACGCTGTTGGCAGGATCTACAGGCAGTAGTAAGACAGCCGTGATAGCAGCTACAGTGGTCGTGGTGATCCTGGTGATAGTGGCTGTGCCTTTATTGGTCATCTTCCTGAGAAAGAGGTATACTGCAGGCGTTTTCCTTAACAATGTCTCAACAATCCAGTATAATCATTATTATTACGAGACGATCCAGTATAATCAATATTATTACGAGAATAGAACCAATTATTGTACGTGCAAACACACATTGGCATGCGGGTGCTTATATAGGCTAGAAAAAAAAGAGATACACATGTATTGGACAATTTCCAAAAGCGGAACTCATCCAACTTACTATTGGTTACCCAGAAAAAGACGTCGAGGTGATGGTAAAGCCATGGATTCGACTGACGTTGGTATCGGTGAGTACACCCTCTGTCCAACACAAACGTTGGGACATATGTGGTAAATTTGTGAGTATCAGTATTATGTGGTATATGACATAGATCTATATCACATCTCTTCCACTTATGATAGCCAATGGCAGTTTCAATCATTCGCCACCATCGACGCCTGTAATGGCCGAGAGCAAGCCCCGGGAGAGGCCACCAAAGATCAGGATAAAGCCATCCAAAAAGCGACTTACCAAGAACAGCCCATACGAGAACGTGGAGCTGACGGCGGGGGTCGAAGCATGCGAGGAGACGGAGGTCCCGGAGCCGCCCAGGGTCGCCTCTGTGCTCGGCCCTGGTGACTTTGACAAGGGACCCGTCCCTCTCTCCAGCCTCGCCCACGTCGTCACTGCCAAACTTACGGACCGGCAGCAGTTCGAGGACGAGTTCAAGGTAATGAATATTGCTCTTCCCACACATGCCAGATAGATCCACGGATTCATGTAATTCATCGTTCACAGAGTCTGCCACGAAACGACAATGCCCGGTGTAAACATGGACAAACTGACGTGAACAAGCTCAAGAACCGATTTCTCAACATTTACCCTTGTACGTCAAAAAGTGACAGTGGAGCTCACGTACTTGTGTTGAACTTGTTTGAAAGATTTTCAGTAGTTTTCACACTACTATTATAGAGTGTATAGTATTTTTCTTATTCAATTATAAATATGTGTGAGTCTACCTACAAAAATCAATGTCGACATATGATTGTTGACAGACGATGACACACGTGTCACACTGGACTTAGAAAATGGCATCGAAGGCTCAGATTACATCAATGCCAACTACATCACAGTCAGTATAGGATATGTACACATGTCTAATGTCACATTCATAAATATTGGCGATGTTCATCCCAGTTTTATTGTTTGAACAAATATCCCATATAAACGTGTACAACACTGCAACAACAACAAAATTTGGAACAGAAGAACTCCACAACAAAAAATCATTTCACCAGCAATGAACCATGTTCATTCAGAGTTCCATTTTTTGACAGGGTTACTACAAGAAACAGGAGTACATTGCAACTCAGGGTTTGTCATACGTCTGATTTTTTGCAATCACATTTACACTCGAATACAATATCTATTACTATCTATTACAGTATCTATCGCAGTTTATTCGAGTAATGTCATTCAGTCATGATACAACTTGTTGTCTGTTGTCTGACTCGTTCTCGCAGGAGCCCGACCGGATACAGTGAACGACCTCTGGCGAATGATCTGGCAGGAGAAGGTCAACAGGATCGTGATGGTGGCCAACACGGTGGAGGGTGGCAAGGTACTTAATTATGTAACTAGCTGCACAGTAGTCAGCGTCACCCCCCCCCCCTCCACCCCACTCCCAATACACATCATCACACAAAAGGTATGATCATATTCATAACGTATAATATCATGGAGTATTATCTCGATGATATCGGTTGCCAGAAACGCTGTGCTGTGTACTGGCCAGAGCAGGTTGGAGGCTCTCAGTCCTGGGGTAAGCTCCATACCAGACTGGAGGGAGAGGAAGTCTGTGCCGACTACACACATCGTACAATCACTGTGACGAAAAACGTGCGTAATTGATTGGAAACATTAATGTCACATGATTTGTTGTAAAAAAAACACCCCTCTAATTACAAATCATTCCATGCAGATACAACCAGACCGGTGCTTTTGCCGTCTTATTTGGTAGCAGAATCACATCTGCCCTGAATATCATTTTATATAATATGTGACTTCATAGTTGTCATTTTGTGTAGAATCAATCTCGAACTGTTCATCAATTCCACTTCACGACTTGGGAGGACAAGAGTAATCCAATATTTGGGCCACTGACACTATTCGCGTTCCATAGGAAGGTTCACTCCTTTGACTCAATACGTCAGGGACCTTTGGTCGTACACTGCAGGTAACTGTTAACCATCACCCAATACATGTACCATTTCTGCTATCCAATCTCAAGGTCAATTATTAGGTCAAATCAGCAATTTAATTCGGTGTATGTATGGGTGAAACTGACTGCTCAAAAAAGACTGAAGATCCCTCCACCGTTCATGTACGGCATGTGTTCCTGGAAAAAGATGTGTTGTGATCAAATCATAATGCATATTCCATACATATATTGTGTTCCAAATGGATTAATTAAGCAAAGTTAATTCATTTCCTCCAGCGCTGGAGTGGGCAGGACCGGGACGTTTATTGCCTTTGACATCCTCGTGAACCAGGCCAAGGAGGAAGGACAGGTTGACATCTATGGCACCGTGCAGAGACTGAGACTCGAGCGCATGACCATGGTCCAGACTGAAGTAGGCTATCAAAATAACCCAGGACTTGAAAAAGATTAATGCATGTAAAAATATCTTTTATCAAAGAATGGTATGGTATTCGACTTGATACTCCTTCCCCTACACTTTTATGAATACTATTCTAATATTTGTTCACTTCAAACGAAATCAGCATAATAAAATATTTATGCAAATAGTCGATTGTTTTCAAATAATGAAAATATTCAATACTGAAAAAGCAACGTGTGCACTTAGGGAGGACACTTACAGTGTACTTCCATGTATTTCACATGTAAATGAACTCTTCAGGACTACACAAAATGTATCTAACGACTTCACACGATACGGTTTAATTGGTCATGCATGTACATATTTGGATTGGGTATTAATTTCTGTTTGTATTATTTTTTTCAGGCCCAGTATGTTTTCTTGCATGATGCAATCTTGGAGTTTACGACATGCGGAGAGACAGCTTATGACTCCAACAACTTCACGCAAAATTTCGAGAAAATCCGGGCAGGCAGCCGCCAAAATAATGGATCATCGGAGATAAAGAAACAGTTCGATGTAAGAATGACATTTATGATAAAGATAAGAATATCGGTAAATTGTGCTCTTTGGGGCTATTTCACTCATGAAAACGCATATTTACTTCAGGTGATCCAGAAATACAAACACACCATCAACTTGGAAGAACAATCTGGTTCCACAACAGAGAACGGCCACAAGAACAGGAACCCGACGATAGTTCCTGGTAGGTAAACCTTCTGAAAATCGAAACGTTTCGTGATCCTAAGGAATGTCTCCTGTATTCAATTCAGTTGCTCATTGCACAGATTGAATTGGACCAAAAAAATGCACACACATCTCAGTTATAACATATCAGTATCACAGTTTCACAAAACCATGGGACTCGAGTGAGCGTTGATTTTCAATCCAAACAAAGAATATTGACTCACACTAATTTGACCTTACTACAGATGATATGCAGCGTCCGTACCTTACGACTCCTTACAAACAAGGCAATGACTACATCAACGCCGTCTTTGTTTCTGTGAGTGATCTAGTCTTGTGAAATGCTTCATTACGAACGTTGTTGATTCAAAAGTTCATATCAGAATCACTCCATAAAGTGATATTTCGATTCAGGTATTGTGTTAGGCAAGATTGTTGATAAACTGACATCAAAATCGCTCAGTATTAATGGCGCCCTGTCATTATCAAATATATCTACTGTTTGTGCACTGTACATCTCCACCATGATGATGCGTCATATCTGGATAATATGTCGTACACAACTTTGCATGTTGTTTATGTACTAACAGAGTTACCGAGCCCACAAACACTACGTGGCCACACAGTCGCCTCTTCTAGACACAATCGTCGACTTCTGGAGGCTCATCAAGGACCAGGAATGTCAAACGATCATCATGCTTAATGACGGAAAGGATTCCGAGGTTTTTCTTCAAGTATTTTACACGGACAAATGATATCAGATGGCTTCTCTGTACGTATACCATTCAAACAGTCCCTTCTTTGTTACAGAGTTGTCCAGCATACTGGCCTGATGAGGATGAGCCTAAACAGAAATATGGTCCCATTGAAGTTCAGCTTGTGGCAAACGAAAAACTGAAGACAATAATCACGCGAGACTTTAGAGTTAAAATGGCCAGGGTGGGTTTTCAAGATGCTTGCTTCAATACCACGATTAGTAGGTGGCATTAAAATAACGTGTTTCGTCTTTCTTCAGACCAACAAGGCAGCCCCAACAGAAGCGATGAGAGTACGGCAGTTCCAGTTGCTGAGTTGGCCCGCTGACTCTGAGATGCCACCTTCTCGAGTTGTTCTTCTCGATCTGATGGACCAAGTCCAAAACTGGCAACAGAAGAGGAGACTTAAACCGTCAGAATCCCGTATCCTCGTACACTGTCTGTGAGTGAATCACGTCCTAATCTTGGGTTCTAAATCATTTTTATGTACTTGTGCATTTGTAAATGAACACTGTTCACTCATCGGATCCCCCCACTGTCACTGTAGTTGGATGAGCTCTGAACCTGCTTCCGATTACATGTCTAACGCACAAAAATTATTCTATTTGAAGTTGTCTTGTGTATAATGTGGTTTTGGCTACGTGTGTGGTCTTGTAGAGACGGTGTCTCAAGCTGTGGGGTGTACTGTGCAGCCAATCACGTCTTGGACAAGATGAAGAGAGAGCAGCAAGTGGACGCCTTCCTGGCTGCCAGATACATCACTCGTAGTCGTCCACAGTTCATCTCTACCCTCGTTAGTAATCTAGACTTCGACAGGCCAAATATTCATTTAACTAGATGTATTCTCTTTCAAAATAGACGAAAATACACTTGAAATCGCCTCTGCCACGTTATGATTGACAGGTAAATTATATTTCCAGGGAGAATACCAGCTCCTCTATCAGCTCGCCGTAGACTGCATGGATCGAAACAATGAGTATGGCAACTTCCAGTGACCAACATCTCCGTTCTTCAGACAGTGCATATTTCCCTTCGTTTGATGTTCATTTGATATCCAAATCCCATATATATATCAATATGTCAGTGCAGGAATACTGTCATAAACACATAAGAAGATATATATGTATTCCTCTGTTTCTGATATAATAATATGGATATATAATATATGCATTGTTTTGTTTTGTTTCTGTTGTTGTTGTATGGCCTGTGTATGTGATGACGTAACTCAAATAGTAATCCAGAAAGATGTTTCGTATAGCTATGTAGGTATTCTTACGATAGAATGCCAGATGATTATTCAAGATGCTGAATTCTCTTTAAAACTAATACAATGTATAATATTGCTGTAAATGATTTCAATAGTCATGCCATTGACGCCATGTTGTTGATAAGGCTGAGCCTTGAAGCTTGAAGACGGTCGATTGCCAATATTAAGTGAATATAAATGTCTAATAAAAAAAAACTTGGGGTTGTCTCGAAAGGCTGCATAATGCTGCAATAATAGATTTAGGAGGTACTGTCCAGTGCTATAATTGTACATGTATACTGTGTAAGAACACACAACCCCCAGTGAATAGATTTCCTAACAATCGCATCATTGGGACCTCATAGTCGGGAATTCTCCATCCTCTGTTTACAAAATGACTTTTATAAGGTGAAATAACGTATCTATTTCGTTACACACTTAAAATTTAATGGTGACATATTGAAATATAATGGTGACATATTATATTGCATGTTTACGCAGTCACTTGTTTTAAGGCTGTTTCAGACTTTCCACGACCAGGTTTCAGATACTAATACGACAATTCAAAACAGTATTTAACACAATATCACAATCATTGACATTCGCATGTAAATATTGTGGTGCCTGTGATGTGCTCTAGCTCTAATGTCGAATCACAAATCAAGATTTTTCATTTTCTTGTTTTCTAAATCGTGTAAATACATTCGTATTTTCACGTTGTATGAACTCAGCCTGTCAACATGTTAACAATATGTACTGTATTAATAATTAGTCGCAGTATAATCACATATTAAGTTTTTGTATACGGTAATGTATGCGTTTTTTTATATGTTTCATTTGTTATCCTGAAAGGAATAAAGCTTGTTTGTCGGTCAGGTCTTATGTCTTAAAGTACCTACATTCTGCGCGACTTTCATGTGCCAGATCCAATGTGAACTTTTTTAGAAAAAAAAAAACGTTCCAATCGTTTCATATTTTTTTGGCTGATTGTAATGACGCCATCGGAACTTGAAGGCGTCATGGGGAAGTCGGCGAGGTCGTGGTGAGTCTGTGACAAAAACGCCATCAGAACTTCACAGGGACTTGAAGGCATCATGGTGGCATCATAGTGAAGTCGTTGTGGTCTAGCTACAGGCTACTTCGGCCTATTTGGCCTACTTCGATTTTTTGACGGGTTGATCCGATTTCTGTTGTATAAAAATCTAGTTATATGCCTATATCTTACCTCCAAAACACATTACGGGTTATGGCTTATTAGCCTTACTGACATAGGAGTTCTCCATAGAGAGAACCCCATTTGAAAAATGGGCTAGACAATGAATTGTCCAAGCCACTAACCCACGTGACCGGATGGTGACGTCATTCTCGTCTCCTATGGCTGCTCTATCACATTGGATTTGCCTTGCTGACATAACTTTGCGAATTTTTTAGTTTTCATCGTCTTACGAACTCTTTCTTTGCATGCCTTTTTGGATATTTCTTTTCCTCGCTCTTTTGGCGTGCTTCGCGTGGATAGTTTCCGCTCCTCGGACTTCGTTTTGTGTTTGGAGCGCGGACTCCCCTCTTGCCGTGATGCGCCGCTGTGCTCAGTGCGGGCAGCAGCTTCCGTCGTGGGAAGTACACTCAGAGTGTATTGCGTGCCAGGACCCGGTGCATACGGATCAACTTACGTGCGGTTTGTGTGCGGACCGTTCGCGGGAGGAGTGGGGGCAGGTTCTTGGAGCTGTTCTCACACGGAGAGACAAGTTGTCCCGTCAAGTGTCTCCAGCCCCGTCCTCTTCGTCGTCGGCCAAGCGTCGCTGCCGTCAGGAGAGGAAGACTTCTGCCCTGCTGGGCAAGCTGGATCGTACCCTGGTTTGCCTAGAAGCTAAGTTTTCTTCCCCTTCCTCTTTGTTTTGTTCCGCAGGTGATCTGCTGGTGGGAGAGTCGCACTCGACCCACGGTGGCACGCCCCGGGAGTCAATTCACTGTGTATTTCATGTACCGTCAGCGGGGATCCTGTTTGCGCGTGTCACCTCCGCTGTTATCGGCGAACAGGTTCCTGCAGCTGCGCCCGCGCCTTTTCTGGCCAGTTCTCATGCGTTTTTCGGTTCCCGGCCGACGGGGCCCGGACCCCGTGCCACGGGGTCCGGGCCCCGGGGTGCGGATCCGGCACTCGACTCTCAGTGCTGTTTCTGCCCTGCCGTTGCCCGCTCGGGGCTCGGGCCCCGTCCTACGGGGTCCGAGCCTTGAGTGCATGCTGTTGACAGCTGCTTCTATAGAGAATTCTACCGCTTCTTTCTCTTTGCAGAGTTCATCGGCGTTGACTGCCTCTTCGGCCTCTCTCACCGTGACGACTAGCTCGGCGGCCCAGCCTTCCTTGCCAAGTCCTTCTTCGGTGGTCTCTCGGCCCCCCTCTCCGTCTGGAGTTCCCCCAGCGGCCCCAGCGATGGATGTGGCTAGCCTTGTTACGGCTGTTTTAGCAGCCCTGGACGCCCGCGCGGGTGTGTCCCTTCCCCCCACGTCAGATGCCTTACGGCGTACTCAGGCCTTGGAGCCTCCCCAGCAGTTGCCTGCGGAGATCTTCGGGGAGGAGTCTGATGAGGACTCTGGGGAGGAGTCGCTTGCGTGCGGGCAGGATGTGCCTACTCCTTCGGCGCCACTGGCTCCAGTTTCCAGGAAGCGCCCAGCTTCCGTCGTGGCTTCCGTGGCTCCCAGCGACAAGCGCTCTCGTCTTGACGCCGAGCCGGCCGACAGTGAGGAGGGAGAGGAGGACCTTTCCTTTGATCACAAGCTCGACCTCGTGCGTTCGACCTTGGAGCCCACCCTCTTTCCAGCTGAGCCGAAGCCCACAGTGTCTAAGCGTCCGACGTCGCTGCTGGCATCCCAGCGCTCCCCGGAACGTCAGCCTCGACGGGGTCTCCCTATCCCGGACGGGCTCCGCGAGGAGTTTTCCCGGCGCCGCTCTGAGACACTGGACCAGGGGAAAACAGAGTTGGGGAAGTTTCCCCGTCGACCTCCTTTCCACAAGAAGGACTACCTCCCGTCCAACCCGGACTACCTGGATAAGCCAGCGGTATTCCCCGAGGCGGCGGCCCAGTACCTTGGCGACAAGGCTCGCCCCGTGACTCTTCAGCCGGAGACCTTACTCTCCCTGAACCACGCCGTCCGCGCCGCCACCTGTGTGTCCTCCCTGAAGGACTGGTTCCGTACTGCCGCTTACCGCCAACTACAGTCTGCCTTGACAGCGCTGGAAGACCTGGAATCCCCACCGTCTCAGCTAGTGTCCCTGGGGGACCACCTCCGTTCGGCGTCCCAACTCCTGGAGTCTTGTGACTTGGCGTCAGCCCACCGGATGGAGCAGTCCACGTACGTGGAGTGGGTCCTCCACTTACTGAGGAGAGACGATTTTCTAGGCCAAGCTAGGTTCAAGCTTCCCCCGGCCTTGGTGACGGAGCTTCGCTGTGCCCCGCTCGTAGATCCAGAGGCAGCGGCTGCTCTTACCTCTCCTCCACCTCTCTTCGCCGGCCTAGAGTCTAAGCTGCCTGCAGCTCGTGAGCTGGCCCGTCAGGAGGAGTCGGTCTCGACCAGTAAGCGTCTCACGGAGACGATTGCCAAGCGTCTGGCCTCCCCTCTTCAGGCGTACGCCCCCTCTTCCTCCAAGCCTCCACCGACCAAGTCCAAGGAGAAGAAGGAGAAGAAGCCCTTTCAGAGGGCCCCTGCCGGCAGTAAAGCGACCAAGAAGTCGAAGCACAAGGGCAAGCCCAAGCCAGCAGGGGAGAAGAAGTACTCCGCTCCCGCAGCAGGTGAGTACTTCACAGAATCAGCTCCCTGCGATGGACCCTGCGATACCTCGGGCTGTCCCACCCTCGTTCCAAAATTCAAGCGAGCCTGTGGGCGCCCGTCTAACAAATTATTGGCAAGAGTGGCAGACACTCGGAGCCAGCCCGTGGATCGTGTCGGTCCTTCGCAGGGGCTTTCGCATCCAGTTCAGTCAGCGTCCTGCACTGGCTACCGAGCCTATTCCCTTTTCACTTCCCGGAGCTCACGCCAAACGGTTAGCACTCTCGCTCGAGATCGCCGATATGCTGGCCAAAAACGCGCTCGAAAAAGTAGGAATTTCCTCTCCAGGTTACTACAGTATCCTGTTCTTGACTCCCAAGAGCTCAGGCGGGTGGCGCCCCGTGATCGACCTGTCCGCTCTAAACCGCCATGTCAAGACCCCCAAGTTCGCCATGGAGACGGCGGAATCGATCCGCTTGTCCCTTCCAAAGAAGTCTTGGGTCGTCTCCCTGGATCTGAAGGATGCGTTCTTTCACATCCCGATTCATCCGGTCTCCCGCAAATATCTGCGCTTCGTGCACCGGGGCACCGTGTATCAGTTCCGTGCCCTGCCATTCGGACTGTCCCCGGCTCCATGGATCTTCACAATGGTGGTGAAAGAGTTACAGATACTCGCCCACAAGGAGGGCATCCTCCTCTACCAGTACCTAGACGACTGGATTGTCTATCACCAGTCTCCCGAGGTTCTGACTCGGCACTTACAGTGGGTCCTGGACTTGTGCAAACGCATGGGTTTGCTGGTCAATCTCCAGAAATCAGAGCTAACGCCGGCCCAGGACTTCGTGTTTGTCGGGTACCGGTACAAGACACAGCTGGGTATGGTTTTTCCCACGGAGGAGCGGCTGTCAAAGATACGGTCCTTACTCCGCAGATTCTTGGACGAGCCCAGTCAGTCAGCACAGATCTGGCAGTCGATGCTCGGGTTGCTGGCAGCAACCGAGAAGTTAGTTCCTTACGGTCGACTCCACATGCGGGAGTTACAGATCGACCTTCGCTCCCAGTGGATCGCAGCCACGGATTGCCCTCAGCAACCGGTCGTCCTTTCTCCAGCAGGGAAGGCGTCCATACTGTGGTGGATGTCCGCTACCAACCTCACTCGGGGCTCAACCTTCCGTCAGCCTCCTCCCTCCAAGCATCTATTTACGGATGCCTCTACGGAGGGCTGGGGGGCACACCTGGACTTCAAGGAAGCGTCTGGGGTGTGGACAGAGCCCGAGAGCTCGTGGCACATCAACCGCTTAGAGTTGGAGGCAGTTTCCCTGGCCCTGGCCCACTGGGAGGAGGAGTGTGCTGGTCGTGCTGTCCTGGTGTCCACGGACAACTCCACTGTCGTGGCCTACATAAACAAACAGGGGGGTACAAAGTCCGTTACCCTGTGTCGGCAGGCCACGACGCTTCTTCTGTGGTGCCGGTCTCGGAACATTCACTTGCGTGCACGTCACATCCCGGGCCGGTTGAATGTGTTGGCGGACCAGCTGTCATGCAGGGAGCAGATCCAGCCAACAGAGTGGTCTCTCCATCCTCAGGTGTTCAGTTCCCTGTGCCTCAGGTGGGACCGCCCTACAGTGGATCTCTTCGCGACCAGGTGGAACAACAAGCTTCCAGTGTTTGTCTCTCCGCTTCCGGACCCCCTTGCGATGTCCATCGACGCGTTGTCCACGGATTGGGACGGCCTGTTCGGGTATGCATACCCTCCGGCGATTCTGCTGCCCAAGGTTTTGGCCAAGATCAGGTCCCACACATGCCGTATTCTCCTGGTCGCTCCATACCAGCCACAGCGGCCTTGGTTCCCAGAACTTCTGGGCCTGTTGGTAGATCAACCAGTGGCCCTACCCCCTCGGGACGACCTTCTCAAACAGCCCCGGGCGCAGCTGTTTCACAGCCGACCCGCGAGCCTGAACCTCCACGCGTGGCTTCTGTCCAGCTATCCCTTCGCGCAAAGGGATTTTCTTAAGAAGTGTCCAGTAGGATCGCCCGCCCTAATAGAAACTCATCCTTGGGAGTCTATGAGTCTAAATGGCGAGTCTTCGCTGCTTGGTGCGATGGCAGGCAGGTTGATCCATTCAACGCCTCTGCTCAGACAGTAGCTGATTTTCTCTTGGAGAAATTCCAAGCGGGTGCGGCCCCTTCGACATTAGCGGGTTATAGGACCGCTCTAGCCAAGACTATTTTGCCTCACACTGGCATCAATCTCGGCGAGGATCAAGATCTGAGCGCCTTGCTCAATAACTTTAAAGTTGAACGTCCGCTTACCCGTAACTCAGTTCCGGAGTGGGATCTATCCATGGTTTTGAACCGTTTGGCGTCTGCTCCCTTTGAACCTATGTCTTCCGCCCCCCTAAAGTTCCTTACTTGGAAGACAGTCTTCCTGCTGGCTCTGGCTTCTGGACGTCGCAGGAGCGAAATCCACGCCTTGGATTTCTCAAAAGTTAGATGGCGAGAGGATGGCCTCCAGGTCTCCTTGCAGGTCATCCCTTCTTTCCTGGCGAAAACCCAGCTGGCGTCGTCTCCCCCGCTGGCCTTCACGATTCCGGCTTTGTCGGCGTCTGTAGGCCCGAATCTCGAGGAAGACTGTCTCCTGTGCCCGTTGCGGGCTTTGCGCTTGTACCTTAAGCGGACAAAAGGTCTCCGGGCTGGCAAGCGACTGTTGTTCATTTCACATCAGTTGAAATTCCAACGGGACATACGTTCCGCTACCATCTCATCCTGGATTCAAAAATGTATCCGCACCTGTTACGATTTGGCTGAGCAGGACTCCGCCTGTTCGTTCAAGGTACACGCCCATGATGTTCGGGCCATGGCGGCCTCTCTTGCATATATGGGACGGGTTCCACTTGATCAGGTCATGCAAGCATGTTCATGGCAATCCCATAACACCTTTACGTCTTTCTACCTTAGAGACCTGACGTGGACGGGGAGTGAGGGCTACCACCTCGGGCCCGTGGTAGCTGCTCGGAGCGTCGTCACCCCTTGAGGATGACGTGGCCCATCTTGTACATACGTTCCTCTTGTACATATGTTGAAGTTCCGTGTTGCGAGTTCCGGTTCCGATTACCGTTAAATTGGTCTCCTATGTCAGTACGGTCGTACTCCTTAGTTCGGTATGCATTGTGACTCAGTTGCGTCAGCAAGGCATATCCTCATGTACATACGTTACATCACTTATGACCGGAAGCCAGTCACTCGACACTCGGAGGTAAGTGGTTTTTCTACTTACCCTATTGTTAAACCATAAATGTTTTGGTGACCCTGAGGACACCCTCCTTTGGTTCCTCCAATCATTCAGGGGAAAAGCCCACCCTGTCCCTCACTGAGGCCCTAGGATTGAGCTTTTGGTTATGTCAGAGTTCTTTTTGGAGCACCCCGCCTCCAATCTTTATTCTGATTTTACCCGTAATGTGTTTTGGAGGTAAGATATAGGCATATAACTGGCTGTTTTATGTTAATAAAACTAGTGTTATATACTATACTTACCTCCAAAACACATTCAGAGTGCCCACCCGGCCGGCCCCGCGTACTCCTTCTGGTTGGTTCCTAGAATCGACGAGAATGACGTCACCATCCGGTCACGTGGGTTAGTGGCTTGGACAATTCATTGTCTAGCCCATTTTCCAAATGGGGTTCTCTCTATGGAGAACTCCTATGTCAGTAAGGCTAATAAGCCATAACCCGTAATGTGTTTTGGAGGTAAGTATAGTATATAACACTAGTTTTATTAACATAAAACAGCCAATTAAACCATCCTTCCTGTCGGTTTAAGTCGGGTGAATGACATTTCCAATATTGTGATGAGCGGTGGCCCAACCAACAGGATGTCGAATAGACCCATTGTGATGAATGTGTATAACACGTACTGCAAAATTTATTGGATGTCTATGACTTTTTTAAATTGTAACCCAACATTTATCCTTCTGAAGTCTTCGTCGCTCGATTAAGAAATTGTGTGCACACTCATTTGCATATTAGCACCCAATTATTGCCCTATTACCCGGATTCAGTGTTTCTACAAATCGAAGTAGGCCGATGTGGCTACAGGTTGTCATAGTTTAGCTACATGTGAACCAAATGTCCACCACGTCTAAAAATGGTAATTGCGTTTTCGTCAGTAGGCATACAGTTTTTTTTGTATAAATACACAGAGTCCAGCACTGTGTTCAAACTTCAAAAGTTTGGAGCAGACAAGGAAGTTGTTAGTGTCAAGTTTTATGGTCAAGTCATCCGGCCATCACTGATGTGTGTTTCTTTCAGGTGTATGCGTGATTGAGTCAAGTAGGTGAATGACCGGATTTATAGTTGTCATATAAATCGCACTGAGCGAAAACAAATGATGACAATGTTTGAAGCTCTCTGACTTTTGATGACTTTCAGATAAGTTTTCACTGCTTACCGTTGTTGTGTTGTGGTGAATTATTTATGATCGGGATCACTTATCTGAAATAGTCCCACTTTTGATATCTCGTCAATTGTAGGAGCTTTGTAAAATATTTTTAAAAAATTAATAGTCTTCTAATCAAGTGGCAGAGCAACATAATCTCCAACCACAAACCCGTACTAAGAAATTGGATCAAAATAATACGAACATCTGTGTACTTTCTGAAGCAACAATGTGTTTCATCACCATTGTGTGTCTAATATGGCCTACGTGCATATAATTTATGACCAAAAACAAAACCATAATACATGTACAAGGATTTCTAGGGACAAGTTTCACCAAGCTCACATAAATTGTAACCATATTTGAAAAAGTTGAAGTGATATATCTTCGTAACAGCCGCACTACGAAATACAAGACAATATGGTAGAGTGCGGGGGAGGGGGGGGAGTAGAATATAGGCAGCAGCAGGAACGAGCTATTCACATTCGGGAGGAATATATGATGGGTGCTGGACTGCTTGCAGTGAAGCCGAGGTGAGTTGGGCGTTCAAGATAAATTTTAAATAAAATTGTTTTAAAATCAGGGCACGTGGTGGAGCCACCAATCGGTGGCAGTCTAAAAACTAGCCGGCTGACCGGTGGTCACTTTGTTTTATGAGCTGGCTGCGCTGGCTGAGCTGGCTGCGCTTGCCAAAAAAGGTTTCAATTCCTTCAAAACGATCAGTAGAATCACACAGGACATTTTAACAAAAGATTTTAGCAAATGTGTGAATACTGTACAGTTTCTAATGCTGTCTGACGCCGTTCAGAGCTTGAAGCCGGCACCATTGTTGTCAACAGCAACAGTGTCAACACAACCAGCCGACCAGCAGACACAGTCAAAGGCACTGTCCATGCCTACCAACAACTCCCAAGCTGGTGAAGAACCGAGACCGGGAACATCAACGACAGCAAGCTCTGCGGGCGTCAACGCACTGCAGGAAAAGCTGAATGCTGCGGGATCGTTGTCGGCGGCTGATATCCTGAACTTGGTGTCGGTGGCAGACCCAGATAGCACGCGGTCAACACCAGTGACATCGTCACCACCGTCAGGTATGAATACCATGCCCACCCTCTTTGATCCGTTCGCTCCATCCGACGACAAGGCCCCCAAATCCTCAAAGTTCCGGGATATACGAGACTTCATCTCCTTCGTGCGCAAGGGAGACCCCTCTGACGATCCCACGGGCACCCTCAAACTGGGCTCTGTTGAAGTCGCCCTTAATCTCAAGGAATCAAAAATCCCGCTTGAAAAGGTCCAAATCACGCACTACATGGAAGCCAGTCTAAAAATCTTGCGTGCTATGATTAGAGATGACGGGGCTAATATGTCCACAGTGTTCGACTACGTGAACTATCTCATAAAAATTGCCACATTCGCCCAGTCATTCCGTTGGGAATCACTGTTGCGCTATGATCATGAATACCGGAAGGGACAGGCTGAGATTGGTTTTCCATGGGGCTCCGATAGCCCGTATCTAATGCAGCTACATCTCCAGTCATCACTCGGCTATCGAGAGCCTACTGCCAAATCTAAAATGGCCGCCAAAAACCAGTCAAAGCCCTCGCAGAACAAATATGATCCGTCCACTGGAAAGCCCATATGCCGAAAATTCAATTACTCCTCGGGTTGTGATTTGAAAGCTTGTAAGTTCTCCCACGTTTGCCAGACCTGCTATGGTGAACACACAGACTGTGCGGACCCCACCACCGCCACGAAGCCCTCCGCATAGGACAGTCGCCCTCAAGCCCATCGTACTCCAAATATGCCTATATCGGCACTACTCCATAATATACAAGCATGGGAGCACGAACTTGCAGACGATTGTGATGCTGACTTTATCCTGAATGGGATTAAAACTGGTTTCTCCCTCATAAACCCAGACATCATTGTCACTGATATTGAACCCGTAGATCTGGACAACCATCGCTCGACATCTGCCCCACATATGCGTTCCCAAGTTGAACACAAACTACACGCCGAGATTACAGACAATAATTATCTGATCGCCAAGTCAAAACCAATCATCACAAGTGCAATTGGCTGTATTCCCAAAAAAGACGGGGATATACGCATAATCCACGATTGCAGCATGCCATTGAACGGCTCGGTAAACAGCTACGCCAGTAAAGATCCGTGTACTTATCAGACTGTGTCAGACGCCTTGTCACTTATCAGACCCGGCTGGTTCACGGCGAAAGTCGACCTACAGGCGGCTTATCGCTCTGTTGGCATCAAACCATCGGAATATCCTCTAACAGGCCTGAAATGGCAGTTCAGTAACTCAGACTCATTCACCTATTTGGTAGACTGTAAACTTCCATTTGGAGCATGCAAAAGCCCACCAATATTCAACCGAATCACCCAATCCATCCGGCGTATGATGTCTCGCCGGGGATATCATGCCTGTGTTGTGCTACTCGACGATTTCTTCGTGGCAGCTGAGTCATTTGATGAATGTGTCCGAGCGTACAGTGACTTAATTACCCTCCTCCGGACGCTAGGCTTCCACATCAACTGGCGGAAAGTAGTTGACCCCACCCAAGACCTTGTGTTTCTCGGGATTCGGATTAACACGGCTCCTGGGCGCGTTAACTTAGATCCTGATAAAGTTAACGAACTCTTACATCTATTGGACTCAGTGCTAACGTGGAAGCGTTTCTCTAAAACACAACTCCAGTCATTGGCAGGAAAACTAAGTTGGGCAGCTACAGTTATCCCATGGGGTCGGACGTTTCTGTGCAACATATTCCATGCTATCGGGTCACTAAAACACAAATCCCATAAGCTGGTACTGCACGAGGCATTACGCAAGGACCTGAAGTGGTGGCGCACAGCGTTAGGATCCGGAAGCAACACCAGGCGTATCTGGGACATGCAACCCTCCCAGTGGCTTTACAGCGACGCGAGTCAAAATGGCGGCGGAGCATTCTGCGATGGGTTTTGGCTTTATCGCAACTGGCTTAAAGATACAGGCTTCTCAGGCTGTCATATCAATGTGAAAGAACTTGCCATGGCGTACTTGGCAATTGATCACTGGGCCCCTGTTCTGGCGGGAAAACGAGTGACTGTGATAATGGACAATACCGTGGCAGTGGCCTTTGTTAACAGATAGAGGGCTCCTAACAGACATGCTGTCTTCATACTGCGACAGTTGTCCCTCATCTCGGTCTGATGGGACATCACGATAGACGCAGTTCATATCCCGGGGTCGACCAATGAAATAGCAGACTCCATATCTCGACTCGACGAACCGTATCAGATACAGCGATTTGTGTCACTGCTGCATCGCTTCCATCACCCATCACCCCCTCCAGCACTATTCTGGCTCCCGTACTGCATGTCAATAAATTCTCTCCGTTACCTGTCCCCACAGCTGGGCCAGTGGATACAACAGCTGACATCGTGGCACATCTAGACAAAGAGGTAGCGTACTGGAAATCGATCGCCTTGGCTGAATCCACCAAGTCCACCTACAGAACACACAGAGACATATATCTCAAGTTTTGTGCGATCGTGAAGTGTGATCCACTGCCTGTGTCGACTGTAAATCTGAGTCGATTTGCAGCCTACCTGGGTCGTGCCAGAGCCTACAACACGGTCCAGCAATACCTCAATGTATTGCGCATCCTCCACCTGGAGATGGGATACGTGAACCCGCTGAAAGATAATTATGCCTTGAAATCGGTGCTTGCGGGAATAAAGCGCGGGAAAGGAGCAGCTCAGGCATACAAGATTCCTCTCAACCCCAGCGATCTGTTGAAATTCCATAGCCGCCTTCGCCTCAACCAGCTGAGAGATTCTCAACTATGGGCAGTGTTGTTATGTTGCTTCTTTGGACTTTTCCGGATCAGCAACGTGACAGTAAAGAGCCAGAGCGGTTCACCGGACTTCAAGTCACTCAGGAGATGTGACTTGTCTGTCATAAGCACGGGATCCAGGATAACCGTGACGGGGACAAAAACCATACAGCACGGCGACCGACAGTTCGTCGTCCCCTTGCCATTCTTCAGAGACCACCCACTATGCCCAACAAGTGCCATGGTGTCTTTCCTCGTGCTGGCGGGAAACTTGCCTCCGACAGCACCGTTATTCTCTACAATCCATGGCCGCCGGACTGTCCACCTGACGGCCGACACCGTTCGCAGAAGGATTCATGACCTGGCGACCACGACAGGGCTGCCCGCCAACAAGTACGGTACACACAGTCTCCGCCGGGGTGGGGCCACGTGGATGTTGCTGGCGGGGGTCCCTCTCCCAGTCATCAAAAGTGTCGGCGATTGGCGCAGTGACTGTGTCATGAGGTACCTCTCTCCGGATATAGACTCAAATGCAACAATCATAACCACAGCAGCAAAGACATTCCTTTAAATGTAAATTTTGTCCTTGTATTTTGGTATAATGTGTATAATTATTAACTACTACTTGTCTTCCCTCACTGGGCTTGGGGGTATTTATGTCAGTTACAATGTAATGTCAATGTTCATGTATGTATACCGTTTTCTCTAATATATGTAGTTTTATATGTATAGTCAGTAAAGCATATTTTTTGCCCACACAAGTGTTCTGTTTTAAGATAAATTTTAAAAATTGTTTTAAAATCAGGGCATGTGGTGGAGCCACCAATCGGTGGCAGTCTAAAAACTAGCCGGCTGACCAGTGGTCACTTTGTTTTATGAGCTCGGCCTGTAAGCAGCAAAATAATCCCACCCGCCCAACCCTAATTGTACCATTAATATGTGCTTGTATTATATCGGTATTTTATGTCAGGGGGGTATTTCATGTCAGTTACAATGTAATGTCAATGTTCATGTATGTATACCGTTTTCTCTAATATCTGTAGTTTTATATGTATAGTCAGTAAAGCATATTTTTTGCCCACACAAGTGTTCTGTTTTAACTAGGAAACCATGGACTAGGAGGCTGGGTGCACAACTGAGTAGACCAGGGATCAAAAAGCACGAAAATGACTGAATATATTTGCCTGTACGTGGTTAAGGGGATCGCATCCCCAGCGGCCAATAAATCGCAAGTGTCCGTCATTAGCTGGATTCTACTGTCGTCCTAAGAACCATCTACATACACAATGAGAGTAAACAAAGGTGAAAAGCACGACTCTGTCGCACAGCTGATAGGCAGCAGTCATTACAGAATTAACACCGTGATCCAGAACAACAGGCAACAAGGCATCCTCATAATGGACACATATGAAATAAAGAGTTGTGGGGGAAACATGCAGGAGGTGGTAAAAGTTGTCAGTGAAGACACACAGAAAGGAGAAGAAGAGACGAAATTGTCAACTTCAGGGTCGGAGCAGGAGCGGGTGGATAGCCAGGCCAGGGCGGCTCACGGCTGTTGTACGAAGTGCCACGGAGGTACTTGGGGAACCCAGGTATCCAATGCTCAAGGAATTACATTCCAAAGATAATTAAGGATATGAGGACCAGCTAAGAGTGATGAGAGACTAAGAATCGACGGCAGAGAATGGGTGGAGTCGACTTGGAGCAAGGTAATCTGCAGTGGATTTGGATGTGCTGTGGCGGAGTCGCTGAGTCTGTGACACTGCAGTGTAGTGGGGGAGTTGTGTGGCCGAGCCAGTGGCGCCTCAGTGGAGTGGAAGCGTGGTGGAGTCAGTGACTCCATGATGGAGTATCAGTATTTTGGTGGTAGTGGCTTCACGGCGAAGTGGAAGAGTTGCAGTGTCAGTGACTCCGTGGTGTAGTGATGGGTTCACAGAGTCAAGATAGGAGCGGAGGCTGTGAAGGAGGAGGTGAAGGGAGCAAACAACGGATCTTGCAAGGTGAAAGCAAACCTCTCATGACGCCACAAAAGTGGATGCATCGAGAAGCCATGGCCATTAGGGGAAGTCAAGGCAAAGTCAGTAGGAAGAACAACAATGACGACAGGCGTAAGAGCGAGTGAAATTGTTCAAATACTTCAAGGCTTGTCCGGATTTGTTCAGTGATATATGATGAATGAATTGATCAAGATCATGGAGGCTCTGGCTGAGAGGGACAAGCAAGGAGCTATAGAGACCAATGTAAGGAGGTCGGGGGAAAACTTTGATCTGAATTCAAGGGCGGAAGTGTGGCCTGACAGGGTCCCCAACATGCAAACAAGCCAAGCCAGAGCCCCCCGGTGCGGGCGGGTGGATGTGGAAATGCTGGAGGGTAGTCCTGCCCAACCTTCACCTTGCATGAGAAGGATCTAATGGGATGTCTGGGAGGGCCCCAGCCAATCCTGAGCTGGTAGGGAATGCAGGACTGGGGCAACCATAGTTGGCACGAGGGTACAAACCTCCCAACTGAGAAAGGGTCGTCAAACCACATAAGTATGATCACTGTGGTGATACTGGATGCACTAACGATCGTTAGTGCATCCCGCAATGGCCGACAGTAAACATGATCAGTTGGGTTTTTAACCGTATTCTATCAAATGACAGGTCCATTTGTGATAAATGGACACTCTGAAGGTAGCTTAGTGTTTGGGTCAAAGACATGCGTAGTTATTTCAAGCAGATCACGCTTCTTTGTTTAGATATGTTGAGGAAAAGAATTAGCGATAAGATTCACCAACGACAAAAGTGAGATTCCCTAACGATATAGGTCTAATACGTGTATATTGTAATACGTCCATATCATACACCATTGTGAATTCTTTGATTTATGCGACATAAATTAGCGAATGTCACATCAAAAATAGGAAATCTGTATTAGAAGATCATCTATACACATCAATACGTGTCAATTGGTACTTTATTTCACGTTTAACATTTAAATAACGTAGATTTGAATTAGTAAAGAAAAGATCGTTAGGGAATCTTCACATGTTCGTTAGGGAATCTTTGATTTTACAAAAACAATCGTTAGGGAATCTTTCGGCTTTTTTTCAGGCGAGTTTTTCATGCTCAAACCAACATAAATCGCCATGTATTTGCAACGAACGGTTGTTTCGTGCGCATAAGAATCAGCAGATGCATGTGTGTATCGATCACAATCGTAATTATCGGGAAAATGAAGAAATTTCAAACGAACCGCGAGTGAGTTCGCCATTGCGGGATGCACTAACGATCGTTAGTGCATCCAGTTTCACCACAGTGATGATGGGGTAGCAGTTTGGGCGTAATATCTAAAGCAATTCGAGGCGACTTCTTGACTGAATCAGTGGAACGACCAGAGCAAAGCACTGCATCTAGTCAGCAGTCTGACATGAACTGCTCGTGGTGTTCTGAACGAACTAATTATCACCAAATGGCTGATTGGACAATGGTGGTGGAAGAAATGTAGAAAAGGTATAATGGAGCCGGACGAGAGGTGACATTGAGAGGCCAACAAGAGGCCAGCACAGAAACCACATAGCTGGGCAGCTGAGGTGTCCCAGTTGGTTCACTGAGATTATCCAAACATGACCAGTATTAGGAAGGAAGATCTCATCAAGGACAACTTTGTGAAGAGATTGCCTGACGGACCTATGAGGGTGTCAGTTGAAATGGGCCAACCCAAAACACTGGCAAATGCATTAACCCATGTACTTTGTTACAACAGCACAGTAAGCAGAGGGTCGGTACCAACCGTCAAAAAAAAAGTTGACGGGATTCATCTGATAGTGGATGTGGATGGAAGGATGTGGCCGGAGTTGGTCAACCTTAGTGGTCGAGGTGATCGGCTGGTCGAGATTGGATCAAGACCCAACCAAAGGAGGGTACTGTCAACGAGATACAATGACACTTATGAGACAAGTGATGGAGTGGATGAAGCAGTTGGTCAAGCTGACAAAAGGGGCTACTCAACAGACAGGGGGTCCTCAGGCGAGATGACAGCTGGTGGCAGAGCAGGTTGGAGAGCAGATATAATCTGGTTCTGTCAGGCGCGAGGTTACTTCAAATGAGAATGTGCCACCTTGCGCAATAGAGGAGCGGATGGAAGCAGTCCGACAGGAGCACTGACCGGGAACTTGAACTAGCTAAAGAAAACTGATGGCTCGACTCTGGCCACAGTAAATGCTACAGGAGATGTTCCTATGATAGGAATCTTTATAACAGTTAAGAAGGCGACTGAGGTACTGGCTGTTGCCCTGGGAACAGAGCTTTTAACGAGCCGCAAACCATGCGAGAAGAGTGCTTAGTCCCCTTCTTGAGAGTAAGTGAGGAAGGTTACTGTGAGGAAGGATCAACTGTATGTTGCCTGTTGGCTGGACGTTAAGGCCAATGAGATGATTATCGACATCCAAACATCTGACATCCATCCGAAGAATGAAAGTGAAGTTGGGAGAATCAATGGAAGTCATGGCCATTGGGGAAAGTCAAGGCAGAGTCAGTAGGAAGAACAACAATGACGACAGGTGTAAGAGCGAGTGAAATTGTTCAAATTCTTCAAGGCTAGTCCGGATCTGTTCCATGGTATGATCAATGAATTGATCAAGATCATGGAGGCTCTGACTGAGAAGGACAAGCAAGGAGCTATAGAGACCAATGTAAGGAGGTCGGGGGAAAACTTTGATCTGAATTCAGGGCGGAAGTGTGGCCTGACAGGGTCGACAACAGGCGAACAAGCCAAGCCAGAGCCCCCCGGTGCGGGCGGGTGGATGTGGAAATGCTGTATTGCCTGGGAAAGTCCCGCCCAATCTTGCATGAGAAGGATCTACTGAAATGCTTGGGAGAGCCCCACCCAATCCTGAGCTGGTGGGGAATGCAGGACCGGGGCGACCATAGTTGGCAAGAGGGTATAAACCTCTGTCAGGCCCGAGGTTAATTCAAATGAGAATGTGCCACCTTGCGCAACAAAGGAGCGGATGGAAGCAGTCCGATAGGAGCACTGACCGGGAACTTGAACTAGCTGAAGAAGACTGATGGCTCGACATCCACCCGAAGAATGGAAGTGAAGTTGGATGAAGGGTCATTGGTACCCAATGGAGACTCTGCCTCATCTATGTGGAGGACGTTATTTGTACCGGAGTTGATGTGGCGGATGCACTGGCAAACCTCCAGTTAGTCTTCCAGGTTACAACAGGCAGGGTTGAAGCTGAAACCAACCAAATGTGATTTGTTCAGGGAGACAGTAAGTGGGCATGTCGAGTCAGAAGAGGGTGTCAGGTGTGACCCTTAGAAGTTTAGAAGTATGAAATACTGACATTGATGGATGTAAAGGCATACTTTGGTTCACGGGATATTGTAGAAGATTCATCCAGGGCTATGCAGCCAAGGAAGCACCAATGTCACAGTTGTTGAAGGAGACCGCTTTCTAGGGGGGTGGGGGACCTTGCTTGGTTCCCACCTATAGCTTGGTACTAGTCCATGCACAAAACGGTCACCGAACAGCCTGAAAACCCGGGATTTTTGTGTAGCATGAAAAAGGAATTGTTATCAGTCATGGTAATGATTCAGCATTTTTGACACTAACCGTGGGGAGTGCAGTTCACCCTGTGGACCAACCATGCTTCACTGAAGTGGCTGATAAACTTTAGGGATGCTGAAGGAATGATTGCTCCATGGAGTGCTCAGTTAGCCTTCAGGTTTACCATTGAGTTCCGACCAGGACATCAACATGCCAATGAGGACAATGTGCCAAACTCCCAGAACATTCAGAAAGAATAATGTACAGGATTTCCCAGAGCGGAGACACGCAATTTCAGTTGGAGAGTCCCACAGGAGCTCTTGGAGGATAAAAACCTACTGCCTAAATTGTCAGGCGAAGACTGGCGTGATTCTGACCTACAAGGCCCACAAGTTGTGGGATGTGGCAACACTCACAATGGAGGGTCAGAATGTGGCGACGCTCATCCCACGAATGAAGAGAAAATTACTACAGGAGACTCAAGAATCCGATCCTGATATTCAGTTGCTGATAGAATGAAAGAACAGGACAACTAGAAGTTTTGTGAGCTGAGGTCCAGCAGTATGGAGTGATCACTCAGACACTCTGGCAGCTATTGTAGAACCTTCATGTGGAAGATGAGAATCTCGTCAGGCAGGAGCCTGTGAAGAATAATCTAGTAGGAAGAGGAGCATGGTGGTACCACTGAAAATGAGGACAACGCTGCTGAAGAAGGCATACAGACACAAGCTGGTGGGACACATGGGTATAACCCGAAAGACAAAGAGGATGAAACAGTAATACAGGAACTACAGGCCAGGCATGAAGAGGGACAAGGAGTGTACCACCTGCCAAAGAGACTGAATATGAATAGACATCGCAAGGAGAACAATGAAGAGGTTGTCAAGTGTCTCAAGTGCCCTCAATGCCAACATGTCACCAAACGACTTATGTATCTACACTGACACCTTTGGAACTTCCACCGTGAGAGGCGGGCATTCGCCACTGCTATGGCAGCCACAGAGGTAAAGGAAACATGAACACAGTTTGAGACGAGGAGATAATAGTCAGCTCAGTATGATGAGGAACAGGGTCGTGATCGACCGGAATTCCTACCACGGAAGAGGCAGGACCCCCAGGCAGAGGGAGTAATGTCAGAAGAGGGGTTGCGGATGTAGTGATAGCCTGAGACGACCCAGGATATCCAAATTCGGGAAGAAGATTGGATCGTGAGGCAGGAGCATACCCCCTCTCATGAGAAGTTTGAGGCCAGATGTACCACTGGCCTTGTACAGCGGTATGACTGTATGCACAGGCCTTTTTGGGTCCAGTGTCAACTCAGCAGAGGGGCTCGGAGAGACCTGGCCATGGATTCAGAACGGTGTGTGACGGAGAGTCCCCGAGGTCGGGGGCCCTACAACTAGCCAGTTAGGCTTTACAGTATGCGAACGCTGACCTGGCAGGAAGGGAACAGCAATTCTAAGATGTACTGCGGAATAGAGAAGCCTTACATCCAGTCCGGGAGGAGCCATATCATCGGATCCCACCAAGCCACAGCCATCACTCAGGAAGACTGGGAGAAACTAGAGATGGTGGCGAGACGTACATGACTGTACATAATAGTTGACTTCTATTCATTCCTGTTGGATGTTTCAAGTTTTGTTGTAGTGAATTAGCTAGACACGTTCTGTTCTAACCAGAATAAAGTAGGCCAAGAGTGTAGCAGTCACTGTATGGTACCCAAGGTAGTGTTAGGCCTTAGCATGTGAGTGTCGAGGAAGATTTCAGTTGTGGGGAGTGAGACGAGCACTTGTGATATGAAGTAAGTGATATTGTGACAAAGTGCAGTGTCAGCAATCAGAGGGAAGGATGTAGTATATGAGCAAGAGAAGGGTAGAGCTCTGTGCATTCTGGAGGAATATACCAAGGGTGCTGGACTGCATACTTGCAGTGAAGCCGAGATTAGTTGGGCGTTCAACTAGGAAATCATAGGCTGAGAAAATTGGTCTATAGCCAAGTAGGCCAGGAATCAAATAGCATGAAAATGACTGAATATTTTCGACTGTACGCGGATGAGGGGATCACGTCCTTATCAGCCAAGAAATCGTAAGTGTCTGTCATTGTCGGGATTTGACTGTTGCACCACCTACATACACATCGAGAGTGAACAAAGGTGAAGATTACGACCCCGTAACAAAGCTGATAGGCAGCAGTCATTACGAAAGTAAGCGATTACTGGTATGTGACCGCTTACTGCGTGAGAATTCCCGTGCTTATACGGACGTTCGTTTCAACAGGGAGAATCTCACTTCTGACTTATTCAATTAATTTTGAGCTCTAAAATGAATGAACAGTTAAAACAGTCCACAACTCGTCGGTGACGTAATATATATCAGTCTTCCTCGATACTTGCTTCTGGTGTGCCCCTTCCACGAATTCAGATGTTAAATGAAATGTACGGCCAGCGTTATCAACAAGGAATTAAGATACATTACTTAGATTATCATAAGTATATATTCTATATCTTCATATATGGGCATTAATAAACACTTTGGGTTCGTTTTGAATCTTTTGAGCAAATCAATATGATGATGGAATAGGAAAAGGACATGCATAATGTAAAGTTTGTGAACATTTCAGCGATAATGAAAGACGCGGCGTTTTCTTTGGTCCTACTGATCAGCTGTATAAATCTACAGACGGTGATATCTCAAGGTAGGTGTGAGTCTGTGCATCACACAGAATATTTTAGCATTTGTCAAACACACATTATTATTTAATGATATTGTACATGCTGTTTCCTATATTTGAAACAAACTACGGTGCATCTGCTGTTCAGATAACATCGCCAATGATAAGCCGACAAACCAGACAGGAGCGTGGGGTGGCTATGCAGTATCCAGTCGGGCTTTGGATGGTTTGTTTCGCTGGCCGAACTGTGCTCTCACTGATAATCTTCATAAACAGCCGGGGCAGTGGTGGGTGGATTTAGGAGACTCATACAAGGTCATAGGCGTCACGCTCTATAACACTCCCACTACACAGGGTGTTAGGTTCCTGTTTATGTACAATACTTCATTGGCAATGTCATAGCAAAATCTGATTAGGGACAGCAAAAGTGAAGAATTTCCTCGCCAGCTGAGCACTACTTGTCTTCAATATTTAAATCTGAAATTTCTAAAGAATATTATGCCTCGGCCAGGTTACACACGTCTGACTGACGTTGTGGTGAATGTGGGGCCGAGTCTGTCAGAACTCCGGGAGTGTGGTCGTTATCCAGGACAGGTTCCACAGAGTACACCTGCCACAATCAGTTGTGATATCGTGGGGCGCTTTGTGCACATCACAAGGTTTGGTGGGAGCGAGATCCATCGGTTGTTACTGTGTGAGGTCGAGGTTACAGGAACAAGGCAATATGGTGAGTATGCAGGTTAAATGGTGCGTTAGTATTTATATTGTTATGTTTACGACGTACCTCGTTGACATGCCAAGTGATTGAGCGTATGTGAATCATGGTTAAAAATACTTATTTCAAAGGAAAAATGTATTTTATCAGTGTCCAGTTGAACAATCGGTTCCACATTCAAATGACACAATGATACAGAGACAGCACCAATCTCAACCGACTATGTTTTTCACCACAATATCACTACCGTTTTCAATATCTATATTTTTTTAAAAGCAAAATAAAGGTTTTCCAGGCGATCACTCTGCCATTTCTATACAGATTGCAGTTTGTGTCCGCTTGGAGAGATCTGTAACCAGGAGGAAGGCTGTAGCCAGTGTGAACCTGGGAGATCGAGACCTGAGTGTGAGCCGTGTCCCACTGGTTATTACGGACTGAACTGTGTGAGCCAATGTGGCCGCTGTGTAGAGGAACATGACTGTATCCGAAAGGATGGAGTCTGTTTTAGCGGTTGTCAAATCTGGTGGGCAGGGGACACGTGCCACACAGAAATCGGTAGGCATGGTTCACTTGCAGAAGTACTCTCCTGAATAAAGGTCAATTCTTTCAGTGATATTTCTTCTTTGCAGTCATTGGACAATGGAATCATCATCAATTGACGAAATTTCCAACTCAACCATCCAAGTGACATGGCAGCAAATTATGTCACTTCCACAGGTTGCCCTGTTCTTCTATGGTTACATAGTGCGATACACAACAAGCATTGGCACGCACTCTACAGGCAGTTTGAACATCTCTCAGACCACTGGGATAAATAACATAGCTGTTCTGGACAACCTGATACCACACACGACTTATGACATCAAAATAGTTCCATATAGACAACATTCAGTCAATATAACTGCAGGGAAGTCATATGAAGATTTGTCCGCGAGAACTGCATGTGGATGTTAGTATATTTCTGATTGTACATGTAGCACCATAACTGTGGTGTCACTACTCGCGCAGCCAACCATGTCATAATGCTGAGTAGTGACACCACGGTTATGGTGCTGCAGCACGGACAGGTTAATAAGACATTTGGTGACACTCCAGTAATGGGGTATACCACTTTACTTAAGTGTCACTGAATGTCTTATTAACCTGTCCGCATTGCAGCACCATAATAGTCCGGCAGTGAACCTTGTTAAAACAGCCTGACCTCAAAGTGTTTGATAAAGTTTTTTTCTCTTCTGATTTTACTTATTTGGTATATCCGTAAATCGTTCCAGGTGGGTGTGAAATTCTCACCCTTGGGGAATTTGAGAAATCCAAGATGGCCGCCATGGAGGGTGATTTCAACCACCTGAAATATAATTCAGCCCATAACTTTACTTCTAGAGTACATAGAAGTGCGAACTTGGTGTCTATACGCATGTTTTCTGGTATCAGCTTTACAATAGTGCTGCTAAATTATAGTTATGCTTGTCCGCCATCTTGGAAATCAAAATGGCCGCGTAATTTTGGTCATTTTTGCCCGAATATTTGTCCAAAACTGTTTGATTTCATATGTAATGTAATGACGAATATGTTCAAAGAAAATGCGTAGCAGTGGAGCATCATGCATTGCTTTAGTGAATTGTTCTGTAGGTATTGTCATACAATAAACGTTGAGGGGACAGGTGGCATTGCCCTCAATGTCTTCAACGTTGTCACCAGTGTCCTGAGAAGTTCCTTTTGCAGCAAGTTTGACACATAGACAGGTCAATCTGACCCACAACAAATTGCAACAAAAGGTTTTATCGTGATTTTCACCCCTACTGGGTATACTGATTAACAGAAAAAAAGTCTACCAAAATCTGAATCACGGAAATGGTTTAAAATGGTGTCATTTCAAAGATGGCCGCCTTGAGTCTGTGGAAATCCTTAAACAGCTGTTTAAACAACTTCTTCAATAATTGGGATAGAAACATAATTTTGGGTTCTAGTCCAGGGTTTTGAAGGACGAGGAATCCAGTGGTGTCACTAAAATTTAATTCCGATAATTATTCAGTCTGAAATCCAAGATGGCGGCGATTAATGAGGCCATAACCAATGAAATCGACTGTTCACATCAAGCCCTCAACTTCTTCAATAATTGTGACAGATACATAATTTTGGGTTCCAGCCCAGCATTCCGAAGAGTGAGGAATCCAACGTTGTCAATAAATTTCAATGCTGATAAGCAGTCAGCGTGAAATCCAAGATGGCGGTGACTAATGAGGCCGTAAACCAATGAAGTCAAATGTTCACATCATGTTCTCAACTTCCTCAATATCTGTGATATGATCATAATTTTTGGTTCTATCCCAGGGTTTTGAAGGGTGATTCAACTCCGAATTCAATGGTGTCAATGAACTTCAACTTCGATGAACGAGGCCACAAATCAATGAAATCATCTGTCAGCATCAAACCCTTAACTTCTTAAATAATTGTGATAGAAACATAATTTTAGGTTCTGGTCTAGGGATCTGGAGGATGAGCAATCCATTGTAATAAGAAAATTCTTTCTAAATACGCTTGTTTCTGGCCTTTGAATTGGACGCTTCTGTTCGAAGCACGCGCTGCTTAGCAACACCCTCCAACTCTCTCGCCCTGTATGCTGTAACAATGGCCTTACGTCACTTCCCTCATTTCTCGTGCTTCAGGGACTATTAATACTCTGGAGCCGTTTTGTTCAGTGAAGTTGTCTCAGAGCTGAGCAAGGCGAGAGAACGACGGTGGGCTCGGCCATGAGCTCTACGTCCTCGCTCTCTGGCTGAGGCCCTATTGGGCCCCTGGGGACAATTTCTATAGGGGGCCAAGGTGGGGCAGATCTTGATGACTCTGGGGCTCACGCCCTCTGGATCACCGGTGTCCCATCCGGGATGGTGCGACACAGGCTCTGGCGGACCGTCAGGCTGTTCGGGGTTCCATCCCCCACGGTGAGCCGGCCTTACAGTTAACCACGGTGATGATCCTGTATCTGAGTGGTGGCCGCATGTCTTGGCTCGCTGGGCGGGCTGCTACCTAGTTAACGTTCTGATGATAAAGTAGGCACTGCGCCCGCGAGGATCCGAGGATAGTGGGCGTGCGTCCGCCGTGGTGAGAGGACTGTCCTCGAGGATCCCGGATAGCGGACAACGATGAAACTTTACATCAGCATTAAAAGGAAAGCCAAAAAAACAAAACAATCAAACCCCCCTGAACAATTGAGGCGTCTGGTCATAGGAAATATAACTCAAACACGTCAATTGTTAAATATTCAGTCTGAATTCCAAAATGGCTTTGGTGGATGAAGGTCCTAAAACCACGAGTAAACTGCATGATCGTCGTTGACTGATGTGTGCATGCTTTACATAATATTTGGAATTTGCATTCGACCTCCGGGTGTTTCTTTTGCTTGCTTTAGGTCTATGTCTTCTGAACATATATTCTGAACTCGCCCCAAATTATGATTATATCACAAATATTGAGGGAGGTGAGAGCATGATGCAAACATTTGGATTCATTGGTTTACGGCGTCATTTATAGTCACCGCCATCGTGAATTTTGGGCGGACAACTTATCAGAACTGAATTCTATTGACACCATTGGACTCCTCATCTTTCAAAATGCTGGGCTGGAACCCAAAACTATATTTCTGTCACAATTATTAAAGAAGTTGAGGGCTTGATGCGAACAGTCGATTACATTGGTTTACTCCCTCATTAATTGCCGCCATCTTGGATTTCAGGCTGAATACTTATCGGAATTAAATTTTAGTGACACCACTGGATTCCTCACCTTTCAAAACCCTGGGCTAGAACCCAAAATTATGTTTCTATCACAGTTATTGAAGAAGTTATAGCTGTTTAAGGATTTCCTTAGCCACACGGTGGCCATCTTTGAAATGACACCATTTTAACCCATTTCCGTGATTCAGATTTTGGTAGACTTTTTTTCTGTTAAACAGTATACCCAGTAGGGGTGAAAACCACGATAAAACATTTTGTTGCAATTTGTTGTGGGTCAGTTGGTTGTTTGTCATAGATTGACCTGTGTCAAACTTGCTGCAAAATGAACTTCTCAGGACACTGGTGACAACGTTGAAGACATGGAGGGCAATGTCACCTGTTTCCTCAACGTTTATTGTATGACAACAACTGCAAAACAATTCACTGAAGCAATACATGATGCTCCACTGCTACGCATTATCTTTGAACATATTCGTCATTACATTACATATGAAATCGAACAGTTTTGGGCAAATATTTGGGCAAAAATGACCGAAATTGTGCGGCCATTTTGATTTCCAAGATGGCGGACAAGCATAACTATAATTTAGTGGCACCATTGTAAAGCTGATACCAGAAAACATGCGTATAGACACCAAGTTCGCACTTCTATGTACTCTAGAAGTAAAGTTATTGGCTGAATTATATTTCAGGTGGTTGAAATCACCCTCCTTGGCGGCCATCTTGGATTTCTCAAATTCCCCAAGGGTGAGAATTTCCAGATTCCAGATTCCCGATCAGAAGTTGAAGCTCGAGTCGGTCAAAACAATTCAATAATGGTGTCGTGGAAGGTTTGTAAAACATTGATTTTAATGCAAGATCTACCATAAACAAATGTGACAAGCATCGATCTACATATGTGACTAGTACTATGATGAGGCTTTGATAATACTAACGAGGAACATAAAATGAATAAAAACAACAATCCACATGACAGGAAGGCCAGACAGTGTGATTGTTATCATTGCACATCTGAAAAAAAATTAGTGTACAACTGCACTGCAACGAGTAAATCCGAAACTCAAAACACCCACCAAGTGAGATTTGTTCATAACAAGCTCAGTGTGTGATCATCTAATCAAGAGGGTACATAGCTTATTGTATCCTCTAGGACAGTCGAGGTATCGTATTTGGTTCGGCTTTGTTTCTATTGCAAAATTTTGTATTCTACGTTTGTTATTGGAATCATCAAAATTTGGCTGTATTGTTGGTAATAGATTTATACTTACATTATTATCATTATACTGGCTATGTCTGTTTTTTTTAATGCAAATGCAGAAAATCAGCGAGTCTAAGACACAGATCCGCTGTGAGAGTTTGACAGCCCTCAGAGTTGACCACAGAATGTCTGGGGTCATAGCTTGGACCATGACAGTCGTCAACATGTCGGATACAGAATACGTCATACCGATATCAGAGCCTGGGACATACGACGTACGCGTCGTTCTGGTCAACAGCGCGGGCATCGAGTCTATTTCTGATGTGGACTCTATTTCTGATGTCACAGTGGGAGGTAAGTATGGACGTATATGTGTGCATTATCAACAACAAATTGTATACACATGATTTTCGTAATACCTCATGTTAAGTTTGAGCAAATATATGAGAAAAAAAACAGATATCGATAATGGCAAACCGGGAGAACAGGCAGGGAGCAATGTTAGCGACATATTTCATACGTAGCAATGCTTGGTTATAACGCTAGTCTGAACAACATGAAATAATATCATAATATAGACTATATTTTGATCTCTCAAGTTATATCATGCATTTCCAATATGATTTATTCTGCTGAGGATAAAGTAGGAGTGGTTTGTTCTCTTCTCAATCTGAATCTTGGTGTAGGCTAGTACTGTAGGGGTGATTGCTTTTTTCTTGGTACCAGTCTTATTTCCTGGACCGATACCAGTACTGCAAATTAGGCTGTCACCAATCAGAGCCCCACCAGCTAATTACAGGTTGTCCCCAAGGGCCAGTGATAGAACCAATTAGCTACAATTTGTACACTGCACCATTGGAACGTATATTGTCTCGGCATGGCTTGCAGTACCATAAATATGCAGACTACCACCAGATCTATCACAGTTGCCTGCCTCATGAAATCAACATCGCCAAAGCTGCACTGGAGCGATGCGTGGCAGATGTCAGATCGTGGATGCTCAGGTGGCATCTGAAAATAAATGACAATAAAACGGAATTTATAATTTTCCGTAGTCGCGCGGTTCAGATCACAGAATCTCCATCACTCCTTGTTGCGAACATTGACATAATGGCAACTGACACTGTAAAAAAACCCTGGGGCATTATTTGAGACTAGCCTCAGTAGATCACCACATGTCAGCTCGGTGGTCAAGACCTGCAACCAACACTTGCGACAACTTGTCAGGATACGTCGGTACCTAACAGCAGAAGCTTGTCAGGATCCGTCAGTACCTAACAGCGGAAGCTTGTCAGGATCCGTCAGTACCTAACAGCGGATGCTTGTCAGGATCCGTCGGTACCTAACAGCGGAAGCTTGTCAGGATCCGTCGGTACCTAACAGCGGAAGCTTCTCAGGATCCGTCGGTACCTAACAGCGGAAGCTTGTCAGGATCCGTCGGTACCTAACAGCGGAAGCTTGTCAGGATCCGTCGGTACCTAACAGCGGAAGCTTGTCAAGATCCGTCGGTACCTAACAGCGGAAGCTTGTCAGGATCTGTCGGTACCTAACAGCGGAAGCTTGTCAGGATCCGTCGGTACCTAACAGCGGAAGCTTGTCAGGATCCGTCGGTACCTAACAGCGGAAGCTTGTCAGGATCCGTCGGTACCTAACAGCGGAAGCTTCTCAGGATCCGTCGGTACCTAACAGCGAAAGCTTGTCAGGATCCGTCGGTACCTAACAGTGGAAGCTTGTCAGGATCCGTCGGTACCTAACAGCGGAAGCTTGTCAGGATCCGTCGGTACCTAACAGCGGAAGCTTCTCAGGATCCGTCGGTACCTAACAGCGAAAGCTTGTCAGGATCCGTCGGTACCTAACAGCGGAAGCTTGTCAGGATCCGTCGGTACCTAACAGCGGAAGCTTGTCACGATCCGTCGGTACCTAACAGCGGAAGCTTGTCAGGATCTGTCGGTACCTAACAGCGGAAGCTTGTCAGGATCCGTCGGTACCTAACAGCGGAAGCTTGTCAGGATCCGTCGGTACCTAACAGCGGAAGCTTCTCAGGATCCGTCGGTACCTAACAGCGAAAGCTTGTCAGGATCCGTCGGTACCTAACAGCGGAAGCTTGTCAGGATCCGTCGGTACCTAACAGCGGAAGCTTGTCAGGATCCGTCGGTACCTAACAGCGGAAGCTTGTCAGGATCCGTCGGTACCTAACAGCGGAAGCTTGTCAAGATCCGTCGGTACCTAACAGCGGAAGCTTGTCAGGATCTGTCGGTACCTAACAGCGGAAGCTTGTCAGGATCCGTCGGTACCTAACAGCGGAAGCTTGTCAGGATCCGTCGGTACCTAACAGCGGAAGCTTCTCAGGATCCGTCGGTACCTAACAGCGAAAGCTTGTCAGGATCCGTCGGTACCTAACAGCGGAAGCTTGTCAGGATCCGTCGGTACCTAACAGCGGAAGCTTCTCAGGATCCGTCGGTACCTAACAGCGGAAGCTTGTCAGGATCCGTCGGTACCTAACAGCGGAAGCTTGTCAAGATCCGTCGGTACCTAACAGCGGAAGCTTGTCAGGATCCGTCGGTACCTAACAGCGGAAGTCTGCTAGCGAGCAGTCCACGCATTAGTGAAAAGCAGGTTGGATTACTGTAACTCATTCTTTATTGACACTCTAGTGTCGCTGATCGAAAATCTACAGAATGTTCAGAACAGGGCTGCTCGGTTAATCCTACTACCACGTGGTCGCAATGGTATTGTACACATTTCTCCTTTGCTAAACCAACTGTATTGGCTACCAGTCAAGCTCCGGATAATATTTAAAATCTGCGTCATTGTGTTCAATTGTCTCTATGGATGTGCGCCAATATACATTGAAGACACACTACAATCACGTGACACCTGGTTAAGTCAACACGTCATAATGAGCTACGAAAGTTTGTACCACGCAAGAAGATTGGTGCTTCTTCATTTTATGCGGCCGGCCCATCTCTTTGGAAGCAACTCCCTACAGCGATCCATGACATTAAAGCTGCTGCCTTCAAATGTATGCAATATTTTTTTTTCAAAAACCAACTTTTTGTTAAACACATCTAATGCAATATAACAAAAGGTGTGCTCAATTGCAATCCGTCCGATTTGTCTTTTCATCCGTTTTAGTGCCCATTTTGTACCTGTTTCGTAAATAAACAAAGTCTATCCATCAAACCCGAATGTAAAACAATGCTCAAATCGCGCTTAAAGTCCACATCGAGTACATTTTCCAGTTCGTATATGTGCATATATAGTGTAGTTGTGCGAAAATAATCAGTGATATACCATGATGTGATTGGAATTGTCAGTCTATCTCGCACTTCTATGCTTTGTTTATATCTGCGTGTGATGGATACAGTTCCTGTATATACGCTAGAACCGCCTGTTCAAATGAGCAAAATTTCCCTGAGGACTTGTTATTTTCATTACATTTGATGAATGTTTCATTCAGTTAGTTTCGCATGTTTAATATGAAATACAGTTTGACTGGTTTCGAAGGCAGCTGCTTTAAGAATGTGCACGCATTCAGACACCAGCTAAAGACATTTCACTGGACAAATTAGAATAACTAATCATTTGATTTCTTACAATTTGTTTCATTTTCACTGTTACTCCTGTTGGTATATATGTTATTTTTAAAACCTTTTATCTACATACATATTTTATTGTGCACACACAGAGAGAATTTTCCTTCTGAATTTGCACATATAAGTATCAATATAATAATAGAAATAATAATACTTCCAGAAAATATCACTTCCATACTTTTCATTAATTCTTTTTGTTAATTAAAGTCTGCGCTATCATTTTTATTTCAAACAAAATAAGTATGTCGATATGTCACGTAAATTATATTCATTGTGCACTGTGTGTTGATTTTTTTGGGCATGACGTACACTCCCTCCCAACCACCACCACCAATTTCTAGGTTGGAGAGGGCCTCCGTACTTGGGGCTAGACATAAGTAGCATAGCTCTACAATTCACCTACTCATAAGTACGCAGAACGTGTCATGCACTACAGAACACATTTGTTATTTACCTCTTTTTGACACCCTAACTCATACAGACAGTGATGATGATGTCCTCATAGCTGCGACAGTCGTGGTTTTTGTGGTCGTCATCGCTGTCATCGTGACAATACTGTTGATCCTACGACACCGGTAATCAATAACTCAAAGCATAGTTATATCATTCAGTTAGGTTCGGAATTCCTGAATTTGATGCAAAACAAGAAGGTTTTTCTATACATTCCAGTCGAACACAGGCTGCTCAAAATAGCCCAACAGGCTCTGTGGGTGTTGCCTTTGGTAGGGAAACGCCGACATACGTGAACACATCTGCTGTCGATAAGGAGAGACGGACATACGAGAACCAGACCGTCGTGGACACTTTCAGCCCGGCTGTCCAGGACACAGGGACCGGGGAGTATGAGGAGGTCCAGGAGACAGGGACCGGGGAGTATGAGGAGGTCCCAGGTCCCGCAGTCCACATCAGCCCTGAGGATCAGTATGAAGGGATGGACGTCAGAGGGAGAGATCACCCACCGTCAGCTGACACCTACACCAGCCTACAGACTGGAGTAAGTACGTGGAGGTCCCGGATCAAACATTGGATACAAAATTCCAGTAATATGTAACAACCTAATAGATGCTGCTAATAACAATCGAATATTTCAAATCAACGTAGGGTAAATACAGCTGTACAACTGTCAATATACGAAAACTGTCGCAATACCAAAAAAAATATGGTTTCACGAAACATTGGGCAACCACCAAACTGAACTACATACATAGAGCCTTCTGTATAATGAAATATTTCAGATACTTTTCATGTGTACTGAAAAAATATGATTGATTTCAGACCAGGCACTAAACAACGTCTTCTTGAAGACATGCTGCAGGTTGGACCGGGAACCGTATTGTTGACGGAATGTACAGTCTTGGATTATTTGTATTTCAAATAAGTATACTAGTATCGGTATCAATGAGGGGACCCATGGTTCCCGGGTGGATGAGTGGGTATATCCCTAAGTGTATATATAAACGTACCTAATAGGGTTATTAATCTCATTGTTATCATTTGGATGAAGCTGATATCTCAAATGTCTTTGTTGTTCTTTAGATTTTATCCGCGAACATATCATCAAAAAATTAGTATTGCTGTCGAATAACACACTGGAAATACACTTGGTATTTTATCATTTGCTTGACTATCATGTAGATATGCTCAGCGTAATTACTATTGTTGATATGTAATAATTCTATTATTGATATTGTTTGCTATCAAATTTGTAATGGAGTGTGCATGCTCCTTTTCAGAGTTGAGCAATTTTCACACATCATTTATGGGTGTTCTTCATCAACTGATGTGTGTGGATTGGTTTTCTGTAAGTTATTAGGTTACCGAACCTTTGATCCGATAACATATTGGCATGGCATTGCATCCGTCTTCATCGTCGTCCATCTACATTTTTATCTTAAGTTTACGATCAAATCTTCCTGAAATTTTGCACATAAATGCCTAAATATATTTGAAGAGGGAGGTATTTTTTGTGTTTTTTCAATTTTTTTTTCAGAATGTTCGGGGTATTTTTCAAAAAGGCCGATTTTGGATTTTGGTCGTTTTCTCAAAATCTGTTAAGTAGATTATTTTTCTAAGTGACCAAAAGACTCATGACCTTGAATTTGACTTTTGACCTCATTTTCAAGGTCAAAGAAATAAAAAGCTAATATCTCGCTTATCATCAACTTTACAGCTTAGGAATCAATTCTGGACATATAGGAAATATATGCTGAATATTCTCATGACCTTGGCCTTTGATCTTGGCCTTTGACCTTATTTTCAAGGTCTGACCATAATGGCTAATTTCTTGCTTATTATCGAATTTACAGCTTAGGAATCCATAGTGAACATATAGGAAATGATTTATACCATAAGTACTACGAGAAACGCTGATTGATATGTGCTTTTAACCTGTAATTATCCCATGTATGTTTCATCGTTTTATCTTGTATTGTATCACCATGATGTCGTACAGAAGCTCTGTGACCTTGAATTTGACGAAATTTTCAAGGTCATAGCAAAAAATGGCTAACATCTCGCTTATTATCGACTCACAGCTTAGGAATCCATGGTGAACATATAGGAAATGATATATGCTGAATATTCTCGTGAACTTGAATTTGACCTTTGACCTCATTTTCAACGTCAGATAACAAAATGGCAAACATCTCGTTTCTTATTGACTTTACAGCATAGGAATCAATTTTGGAAATATAGTATATGCTATATCTTGAGTATTCTCATGACCTTGAAGTTGACCTTCGATTGACTTCACAGCTTAGGAATGAATTGTGGACTTATAGGAAATGATATATGTTGAATATACTTCATTATCAAAGTCACAAGACAAAATTGTTAATATTTCTTTTATTATTGAATTTACAGCTTAGCAATCAATTGTGGACATACAGGAGATGATATATGCTGAATATTCTCGTGACCTTGAATTTGACCATTGACCTTATTTTCAAGGTCAGAGCATTGAATGGCAACACGGGACAAAATGTCTAATGTCTAAAATATAAAACATATACTGTCCAGTAACCTTTCTTAGCCTTTTGGGCTAATTATCTTTTGATGTGTGTTGATTTTGATACAACCATTTAACGTCTCAATAAAAATCCGCAAGCAGTGTAAACTGATTTTTAAAATTCCGTTATATTTTCATATGCATATTTTAACATTTTTAGGGGTTGCTGCCTTGAACTTGACTACTCGAGTTCATTTGAGGTTGTGTTCAAATCACCTAAAGTTGCACCATAAATGCTCTTGGACAATTCTGGGCTTCCAGATCTAAGAAAACACAATTTAGACACCGACAAACAGACATTCAGATTTCCAACCGAATCCAAGTTGAGAAAATCAGTGTAACTAGCTCAATCCGAACGGTGCTATTAGTATCAAATTCAAAGCCATGTGAAGATCACTTACACAAACACCCAGCCACCTAATGGGAGATCATATGCTCCAGGAAAATGAGCATCTCGTGCCCTGCAAAAGCAGGGTGTATTTCAAGATTTTTTTTTCGTGAAGGTGAACGAAAAAAAACACTTTAAAATAAGACATGCTTTTGCCTTGTTTTCAGGGCTAGGGTGAAAGTGACTTACTAATGTATGACATCATGGTATATACTACATACGACATACTGCATACGACATACTACACATGATATACGACATACTACATATGACATATGACATACTACATATGACATACGACATATGACATACGATATACCACATGCGACATACCACATACTAGATATGACATACTACATGTGACATATTACATAGGATTATTACGACATATGTCATACTACATATGACTTATCACATGCAAAATACCAATCAACTCATACAATGTCAGATCTATCACACACCTCATACAAACAAATGATAGCTACACGTATCCAGCAGACTCGTGTTTTCATGTAGGCCTATCAAATTTGTAGTACAAAAAAGTCTGAAAAATCCACAATGAAACATTCCATTGAATTCGGCTATACCGTTTAGCATGGCAGAATTGTGAGGACGCCAGTTGCCTGGAAGTTTTGAACAGTTAAATATTGTATTCTTTTTTTTCAATGAGTGACCATTTTTGTCATCCTTGAGGTTTGTTTAAGTAGTGATTGCACATCTTGCTTCAGTCCTTCTGAGGCGGCCATGAGAAAGTTTATTCCTTCAATGGGAAGGATATTGTAGTTTGTCGACCCTCATATGTAGTATGTAGTATGTCGTATGTCATATGTAGTATGTTGTATGTAGTATGGCGTATGTCATATGTGGTATGTCGTATGTCATATGTCGTATGTAGTATGTCGTATGTCATCTGTGGAACTCCATAGTTATCAGCGGTAATAGTTTGTGTAGCGTTATGACGTGGTGGCTACCTAGTAGTGACAACACGGTTATAGCGTGAACGTGCGGACAGGTTAATAAGACATTCGGCGACACTCCAGTAATGGGGTATACCTCTTTATCGTGGGGTCGCCGAACCCTACATTGGTGCCGTGACCAGCATTCGAACCTGGGTTTTCTCGGCGTCGTTCCTGGGGTCAGCCCCTCACTGAGATTCAAATCGCAGCCAAGTATGTGTACATAATCGGGTAACTGCGGCGCCCTTGATCTTCAGTGCTGTGATGTGACTGGGCAGTGGGGTATAGCTGACCTCGGGGACGAGGTCTCTCCGAAAGGGGAAAGCACTGTAGCGTTATGACGTGGTGGCTACCTAGTAGTGACACCACGGTTATAGCGTGAACGTGCGGACAGGTTTATAAGACATTCGGCGACACTCCAGTAATGGGGTATACCTCTTTATCGTGGGGTCGCCGAACCCTACATTTGATACATACATTTCTACCACTGAGCCGGTGTCACTGCTGGTGGAAGATTATTCTGTCCCCGAGGATACCATCAACTCAGTAGCCTTTTGGCTTGTGATTGGGTACTTATGTACTTGTAATACACCTATTTCACGGGTGTTGTTTCGGATTGTTAAATTGTTTCAATAAGTTGTCGGGCAGTTGTGCACTAATTCCGTTTGGTGTACAGTAGAAACAACTATGAATACACACTGTCTGCACCTGATGACGCCAGTGTGGCATCAGATAAAAATGTTTGGGCGGGCGTTGTTTCTATTCTGAAAGTTTTTGATGTTAGATTTTTATTTGCATCATCAAAATTTGGTTATCAGCGGTGATAGTTTGATACATACATTGACCACAAAAGACGAGAAAATTTTGAAATCAATACAAAATGAACAATGTCAGAATTGAAAGTATTGCCATAAAATCAGTTATCAACAGTGAGAAGTGGCTCTTTGTAAGCTTGTCAAACAACCGTAAGCCCCAGATAATTATTCCAACAATTTTGTTAATGCTATGTATCTGATGTATCTATAGTATTCACTGGCGATTTCCGTATTGATTTTTTCTAAATCAAGTCACTGTGTCATGAAGTTTTAGGTAGCTATGGTGTAAAACATATTGTGAAAACACGCACATATTCCAAAAGTTCTAAGTCTATGTGCATTGCTGTTGTGAAGAGCAATGCCTATATATGTTTTGCAGGGTGTCAAGAGTATTTGATGCTGGGCTCACATATTTTCACAATATGGTTTCATGTGCCACCAAAATCCATATTCCATCCAGTGAGCTGAAGAACATTTGTTGTTAGAATTATCAAACACTTTGATGAAACTGAACATATTGATGATTTATTTACAGCAAGTTTTCATGTTGCTGTAAGTTTTGATGATGTTGGGTATGCATATTGGTTTTTGAAATCTTTATTGAGTGAGGTGATTGAGCAATATCTTCCTCGTACGAGGAGTTAGATCCAACTGCTATTCATGTGCGATTTGAATCTAGCATTTTGTCCGGATTCAGGACAAAATATTCAAAATGTTCTCATTCGATTTTTTTTAACTATTTGAATGTACATTCGATTATATGGACGTTGCTATGACTGATTTATCCAAAGCTTTTGACCGTTTGCCTCATGAGTGGTTGATAACTGAAATGTATACTCATGGAGTAAATGTTCATTCATATTCATTAAATTTTAAGTATTTTCATAATAAATTTCACAGGGTTAAGATGATGTCTGATGTTGGTGAGTACCTACAACTTAATGTTGGAGCACCTCAGGGATCAATATTGGGACCTTTCAGTTATAATGTTCGTTGTAATGATATTTTTCATATTGAAAATTAGCGTGATGTTTTTTTGATGCTAATGCTAATACAACACGTTGTTATGGAAGTGCTCACTCTTTCCGGAACACCTGATTTCACCTCCTAATGACCATTTCTGGGGGTTCATGAGTTTCCCTGTCATTTTTGTTTTCTCTCACTTCGTATGCCTGATATGACTTTCTGTCCCCGGACTATGAGATTGGATAAGGGGCCGGTCATTGTTTATCAGGTGGAGGGGTTGGGTAAAAACTGGGGGGGGGTCACACTTTCAATTTCAACGTTATTGGGGGGGGGGGTCATACTTTTGTTTTCAATGGAACTGGGGGGGGGGGTCGGAGTTCGAATTTTAGTTAATTTCAGAAAATTTGTATATTGAAATAGTGAATTAGGTGAAAACAATCCACTCAACCAGGACTGATGGTTCACTGGAGTATACAGCACGTGGAATCCATCCCTTTGTCATATTACATGTATCAGTGAAACTATAGTTTCGCTGAAATTTGATCCTCGAAAGGACCATCCAGGAACACCCAAAATCAGGAGATGTCGTGAATCGACAACCGCTCATCACCCCAGATTGAAACACTGTCACCAAGAATGAACTATGGACCTTTAGTAGAACACAGCAGCACTGCAGCTGAATACGGTGCCAGCTAGGATGATCAACATGCATTGCACTGTCACAGACTAACAATGGATCACCCGGCCCATACCATGCTGACCAACATCTCATAACATCCAATGGCCCCGAACCAGCATGTCAAAATTACAGACCAATTTTCCACTCAACACTTTGCCAACACAGGAACCTCGGCCACTGAGGATAATCCTCAATGAGCTCAGGACTGTCCTGGACCGCCATGAACAAAATATGGATCTTTCCATCAAGAATTGCAAAATAGTCCTGGATCGTCCCGGATGATGCCATAGTGAATCTGATTTACCTGACTTTCTTGGTGGCCAGGACATTGCTAGACAATCGCGGATCATCACGAAACATTATGAACCCATCAGCGAGGCAACACAGAATTGATTCAGGGCCGGGAAAGTACCAGTCCAGGATGGCCTGATTCATCAATGATATGTGGAAGAGGGTCCACTCTGGGGTCCAGTTAGTCTGTATATTTAAAGGAAGAAATAAGATTCATGTTTTTTTTCATTCCTCCAACAAATTTTCAGTCAGTGAATGAACTGAATGACCTTTAACCCGGGTCTCGAGTGTTTCAGGGGGGTTTGGAAACGTGGGGTTTGGAGTGAGAAAAATATTTCAATATTCTGGGGAACATGATCCTAGACGTAGATGTCTTGGGGGGTGTTTTGTTTCTTGTCCCCAACATCCAATCAGACGCTGTCAATACCATACTGATATAATATACCCACAAATAGTAATTGAATCAGTTGTAATGGCACAAATTCATAATATCCACTGACTTAATAGTGTAAAAAAATTGCAACAAAAGTCACAATTGTTTGAATAGAATGTGACTGAAGTGTAAAAACAGCATTTAGGTATCATACTGGCTCCTTATATTTGTTACCATTGTGTATTATGGCTTTGTATATGTACATGGGGATTGGGGGGGGTCACACTTTTATTTTTGATCTTGGTGGGGGGGGTCATACATTGTTTTTCGATATGGGTGGGGGGGTCAAACTTTGAAAACTCATTTCTCGGAAAATCCATCCAACCCCCCCACCCGATAAATAATGACCGGCCCCTAACGGACCCTGTTTTGTTTGCTCGGAATACTTAATACTGGGTATTGATTCCACGTCTATTTAAATTGGTTTAGTGCTAATAACATGAAAGTTAACTGTAATGATATCACAACATTGCAATTTAGGAATAAACGCGGCATGAGGATTGTTTTATCATAGCCCGCTACATCATAACATCTGATTTTCATCTCCTTTGCATCAATTCCGATTTCGGCTGATATTGGATATCGGATTTGGTTTTGGTGACATAGTATGCTTTACATTTGGTGTTAGTTTCATTGCATACGATAAGTTCTGTGCGAAATACTGGAAAGCTCTGTATCATACCACAGTTGATGTGACATTGTATTATTCTAGTCAATCATACAATCGAGTTCATAGCCAGCTCAGCTATGGTACAACTGCAGCGGAATTTTATGAAATTAGTTACATTGACAGTCATGTGTACTTACTAACAATACTAATACACAAGGTTCCAATTGGGAGAACATTTCTTTGTCGTACAGATAATAATTTTAATTAAATAATAACATTATTCAGAACAATACAGTTCCAGTCAATACGGTTGAGTTATATATTTACAACATAATTTGCATATATATATATATATATATATATATATATATATATATATATATATATATATATATATATATATATATATATATATATGTGTGTGTGTATTTACTGGCAAATCATATGCATGTGTAATAAGATATTGATAATGTAGTGACTACATAGAGTGATTTAGGCCTATGATCATGTACTGACTATAGTGTGTGAGTAATATCAATGAGAGGTCGAACTACCACAAAAAATGCACGAGCACTTCTAACTCGAGAAAAACTCAGGGTGACTGCAATGCTAGGAGGCCGCTTCCGCGCCTGCGAAGGTCTTATTGTTCGCCACTTCTTCCCTGAGAAGGGTCTATTGTTCTTGTTTGCACATTGGAACATATAGAGAGCTTCGCCTCTTTGCTATATTTTAAACGGCTCGGTTATTTTATGATCATGCACTGACTACTACGTCACATCTGTCACTGGGAGATGTCATGGAATCCACTCATTCATTGATTTCATCATAGACGGTCACATGCGTCTGTCTCTGTAATAGAGGCATGCAATTTGTGTTTCCATGCATGACTCTGCTAGTAAAGTTACATTAAGATATGAGATACTACATGAGTTTTGGATAAAAGTACGTAATTAACTTGCTACCGCTGGAAGAACTACAATACATTTGTAGAAGCATGAAAGCCTGATCCAACATTCATATATAAAAATAAACGGTCAAATAATAATTTCATAGCTCATGCACGGTTTCGTAACCAGCATCCAGTGTCGACTCTCGCTCATGTCTCATCTGACTAACGCCATCTAATTCATTATGCGAACTCTGATTATTAGCATTGTTCACAGCGCCAGACTTCCGAGCCCTTCTGCAAAACAAACATTCATCACCGTGGTTAAACAAAAAGACACATTCCATTTTATATGCTCGCTCAGATAAATGAAGCTACCTGTAACGAATCACGAGGATTGATGTCACGATGACAGAGATGGCGACCACGACGAGTGCTGCCACAGTGGCTGACACAATGATCACAAGCTGTTCTGTGCACTGGTCATGAACAGATCCTGTCATTGACAAATATAAAATCATTTGGTTTGTTGGAAGATATTATTAAACTAGATAAACGGGCACGATAAAACATATTTGGAATCAAGAGAGGCAGTATCTAGATGCAAAACGAGCTGATCATTGGGATGAATGGGATGAACAAAAATTATGCCCACCAAAGACAACTAGTTGGGCATCAGAAGTTTCTAGCTCATTGTTGTTGACGACCACCAGTCTGATCTGGCTGGGTTCGTAACCAGGTGACAGGTTCACTCTGTAGTTAGAGATTGCCAGAGGCACGGTAATACTGACCCAATCCATGCCTTCATTACGTCGGTATTCCAACCTCAGTGATGCCATCATGTCGCATCGACACGACCCGATTGCATACTGGAAATAGAATGCAAACTCATTCAGTAGCATATATACACTTGTGTAGTTGGATGGATATGTTAAAGTGGAATAATCGGTTTTTAAAATAGTTTCACTCGGAACAGTTCCCATGCAGTGATGCCAAATTAACAAAAATAGCTGAGAATATAGAAAAATACACAGCCCTATCACTTGAAACTCGTATATGTATGGTATATTATAATGATGGAACCCAGATATTCAGTTTGATTCTTTTGTGCTGCAATTACCGACACTATAGATAAATTCATGTCTATGTTTACCGTATTGGTCCTAATAGTGGCACGTGCCCTAATAGTAGAGCACCTCCTATTTCCGCCAAAAATGTTTGATTCTTGTGACTTTCACTTCATATCTTTCTAATAAGATCTTGAAGTGCTCCAATCCACAAATTCATATTATTTGAATCATAACAAAGGTGATTGAAGGCTGTAGGTATATTATTCAGTGATTTTCTTAAAATTGACCTCAAGTTTGACCACTGCTGCAGGAGGTCTTGCTTTGGCACACTGTGCTACTACTGGGACTAATACGGTATATTAGCGCAGATGTAAACAATTCGTTCACATTGTGCGTTTTCACGGTATGTTCAAACTCAACTGCAGGGTCATCCAGACTTATTTTAGGGGTTGTAACGGTGCTATATCATCTAAGATATACTGCTAGCCAATTGGTTGATAAGAAAATGCAGAACCCGATTATTCCACTTTAAAGTAGCATAATCCATTTCTGGAATTTGTTTGGCTAGCATATTCCTGATGATATAGCACCAATAGATCCTTCAAACTATGCCTGGATGACCCTAGATTGAAGTTTGAACATACTGAAAAAACGCACGATGTGAACGAATTGTTTACACTTGCGCAAACTCAAATAAAGTCACTTGTTGACATATATTGTTGTTATCTGGGGCATATATACGAATCAAATTAAATATTGTGAGTTCCATCGCTATTATACAGCTTACATATATGTGAGGTACACGTAAGTCAGAGCAAATAAGCTGTATTTTTCCAGTATTCCTGGTGTTTTGGTATCACTGCGTGAGAACTATTTTGGACGAAACTATGCGAAAATCCTGACTTCTAATGTCACATTTTGACGAACTGGAAATTGCAGTGAACATTTTTTAATGTTCGTCTGTCTTCTAGGCATCCACTGATCACTTTCGCATGGAAAACCAAAACCGATTGTGTCATTTTAAGTCTGTGAAAACTGAAAATACAGACATTCCAGGTGAGCAGAAGAACAGTCTGGTTCGAGGAGGGGAAGATGTAGGCAATCACATTCTCGGGGGAATCTGGACCATTCGTAGACAAGCCGCAGTCTGTAGAAATCCATGAGAAATTACTATTTCATCTGGTTTGCACTTTGATCATCTTGTCTGAAGTACAGGACATGAACGCACAATGCAAAGTCTGCACTGTTTACAATACCATATACATGTACCTACTGTACAATACATACCATGAAATCTTTGCCCTGTCACCTCGACCTCACACAGTAACATTTCATGGACATCCCTCCCACCAAACCTCGTGATGTGCACGAAGCGCCCCACGATATCACAACTGATTGTGATTTTACAACTGATTGTAAAATCACAACTGATTGTGGTTTTATTTGAAAAACCTGTCCTGGATAACGACCACACTCCCGGAGTTTCGACAGACTCGGTCCCACACTCACCACGACATCCGTCAGACGCCAGGCGCCTGGTGAGCGAATGGTGTTGTAATTGAAATTAGTGTGGATACAAAATCTTGAGCATAGTCTTAAAATTATCATCATTTGATGTATCAGTTTATTCTGTGGTAATATTATTTTTGTTCCTAGGCATGCTGCGGACCCTACTTTTCAAGCAACAACTCTGTTAGCAGGCACGACAGTTTATTATCTCATGTACTCACGAGTTCAATGAGCGTCTCGTTCACACAATTATGGCCCCTAGTAGCCCATACTCAGTCCCAAAGAGCCTAAAATACCTTAGGCTCTTTGCTCAGTCCTATTCGTCACCGTTATCATCCAAACATTTATTTAGTCCTGCTTTTATAATCCAATACGAGTCTGACTTGATTCTTCTCTATACGATCACAGCCATGTGCTTCAACTATTATCACTAAACTGCCAAGATGGAGGGTCTAAGTTGCTGCGCATGCATAAATTATCAGTCTTGTGGAACGGAAGTTGTGTTTTGATTGGTCGGTGATGCATAATGTGTTCAGGTGCATGTCTGTGAGTTTGTTACTATGTTACTATGGTGTCATGTGCATGGAGTGTGTGGTGGCGTGTTGAAGACATTGCAACATGTATGTATGCAGAGAGGCCATGTTAGGAGGTTTTGGGGGGATTACTGTCAAAATATACTGGATCTACACAATGAAGGTAAATGTGCATCAATTTATACTCACCACCACTCGATCCAGGAGTGTTGTAGAGCTTGACACCTGTTACCCTGTAAGAATCTTCCAAATCCACCCACCACTCTCCCGGCTGTCCATCAGAAGCATTAGTGATAGCACAATCCGGCCAGTCGTATCGGCCATCCACAGCCAGACTTGATGCAGGGTGTCTGTGCCACAGGCCTGTCTGATTGGTGGGTTTACCGCTCGCTATATTTTCTAAATATACATAATGACTTTACATTATACACAAGGGTTTAGTTTTGTATTTAAAATTATGGCATATAATTGTAATCTGCGGTGAAGCAAGAATAATTCAGTCAGGTGATACAGACTCACCCTGTGCTGTGGTTGCATTCAACCGGTCGAAACTACACAATGTGACGGCATATAAAATAGTCACTCTTAGAAACATAGCTGGCATCCATACTACGAGGAATAATAATACATATTTTGAACTCTACACTTCAGACAGACCTTATATTCCGGACAGATTGTTGGTATTTATTGTAATAATGATGTCCCCTCATAGTTGAACATTTATTTTAGTGAAACCTTTATCGTAGGCGGCACAGAAATAATACATATTTAAACAATTTAAATAAATATATTGCTAATAATATTTACCATCTTCCACATTGTTGTTGTCAAAGGGAAATTGGCGAAAAACCATATTTTGTCAGCCGTCTTGTATTCAAGCAAATTAATATCGTTGCATATAACGTGATTTCCCGGAGATATCATGGACATATTATAAGGGAATATATTTTGTTGCAATTAACTCCCGAGTGGAACATCAGTTCGTTAGGACAACAATCATTAGTTGAGTTATGAATGCTCAAGTTAGACAATTTTGGTAGATTATTTGGGAACTTGGCACCTCCATATATCTGTATATGGAATATGGAGTGTCTAGGTAGCTTCCTCGTGTGAGAAAACATAGGAATATATATCTATTTTGTCTTGATCTGTTAAAATTCAGGAGAGGTATGACATTTCCAATATTTGGTCATGAGCGATGGTGCTCATCTTAGATTTGTCTTCATATTTCTGGAATCGAACAAAATCTGGCTTGGTCTTGTAGCTATAATCAATACGCATTATATGTACCCAGTCTGAATTGTACCAATTTTAGCGCTTTTACCACCAAATCCCACAATTATTCAACATATCTTCTGCAGCACCAAAGGTTCCCTCCAGTGAGCAACACTTGAGTGACCTCCGCGAATAGCAAAAGTGCTAAATCCAATTGAGTGTGAGCAATACTTCAGAAATGCAAGGTTGACCTCAAACTCAGACTCCAGTGCTCCTTGAGCCCTACTTGAGTCTACTTCACTTGAGTATGAGCTTTCAGAATACAAGACTTAGTGTTCATTTCCGTAGAAAACCAAAATAGAACAGAATGGTATCTAAGACTGGGTTCATTTCAGTGTTCATTTCCATAGAAAACCAAAATAGAATAGAATGGTATCTAAGACTGGGCATGAAGTTACATACCTTCCTAGTAATTTACTTCATGACTCATAGTTGAATGTTCTTGTCCTTAATCACCTTCATGAGCAATAATAATAATGCATTATACTCGTTATTGGACCTATCTCGTTTGAGCGTGGTGTCATGGTGCGAGTGTCAGGTCGCATAATTTCTATATAAATTTTCCTTTAAAGGATTCCAGAATCATTTACATTCTGGCGTTTACTGGCATTTATTTTTTCTGTGTTGAAACAAATATCATCCAGAACGATAAGATACTTAAAGCTATAACCACTTTTAGAATTGACCAAATTTATTCATTTTGTAATCACTTTATTCGCTCTATAAAATGAGAAATCATGCACAATTTGGTCTGAAAATATATATTATGTGCCTATCAAACTCGGGCCAATCAATCTCGCAGGCATCTTTTTCCACAAAGCGGCCCGCATTGTGGGCAGGCCGATCATTCACTCTCCGGTTATGATATGCACAGTTAATGGCGATTTTCTGAGTATCTATCGCCGAGTTGTACATATTGCCAATATATTCCTGACAATCTCGAGATGTACAATCAGATTTGCGTGACAAACAAGTGTGCTAAATTTAGCCGATTTTAAACTTGGTTCCAACTTTAAAATACATGTGATATGTAAACATGAGGCTTGCAATTGAACTTACCGTCTAGCAGAATCCAAAGGGGAATATGACAGTGCGACCAGAGGATGGAGCAACCACCCAGGGCAACATTCCATCGATTGTCATTCAAGTGGCAATATTCTAGTAGATTCCATAAGACATGTAAGATGAAAGTTGATAAGATATGCATATAGGCATGCATGTTACGTATAAAACTCCCATTTTGCTGACAAACAAACATCGTGAATATTAAACATGAATATTAAGTATGGTCGGTCCTCGAGTTTTACCTCAGCTATGTTTCTTTGAGCAAAACAACGAAGTCAATAGAAGACTCTTCAGGCCGACCTTCTTGGTGGTAGATATTTTTTTATTTATTAGGCAATAAACCTCAATGGGCGTAAGATTCCTATCAACACGTGTGATTTTGGGTTACCGTTCTATGGTTTGAGTATACTGTATTTAGGGTTTGGGGTAGGCATTTGGGTGTCAAAGCTGAATGTTTACACGGTGACTCTGGATACCCTGTAAATAAAACACCAAGAGTCCCCATCAATGTCAATGTGTTCCGTGATATGTCCCACGATAATGTGATTTAGTTGTGGCGGGTGCTGTTCGACAAAACTGTCCTGAAGGACGACCAGTCATCATTGTTCAGAAAACAACCTTTGATTCTGAGCTCATGTATGAAGCTACATTTTTCTCCCTCGCCTTCACGTAATTTCGCCCTCGCCTTTTCGTGATATTGCCTTCGTCATCGTCTTCGTCCACTCTCGCCTTCTTGTAATTTCGCCTTCGTCTTCGTGGTGTTTTCGCCCCTGCCTTCGTCCACTGTCGCCTTCGCCTTCTTGTAATTTCGCCTTCGTCTTCGCGTATTCTCGCCTTCGTCTTCGTGGTGTTTTCAGCCTCACCTTGCCCCCCCCCCTTCGCCCACTTTCGCCTTCGCTCATTCTCGGCTTCGCCTTCTCGTAATTTCGCCTTCGCATACTGATGTATACGTATGTAATACAAAGTGATGGGCAGATCATGGCCTTCACATCTCAGATGGAATCCCTATACCTGGACCTTAAGCTGGAATATGGAGGAACCATGGAATAAGGAAGCACTAGAGTCCCCTATTTGTCCCTGGCATAATCCCTATCATTCACTCCCATTCCACCTAGTTTAAATGTCTCCTGAAAAAAACATATGAAGATGGTGATCAGTATCGTTTTTCGAGTCTCAAGCTGAAGAAATGAGTCTAGAGTGGGTTAAGGGGACTTGAGACAGTGAGAAAAAACATGTAACGGTGAAACGGGCCAGAGGATCCATCCGTAGGGCTGGAATTCTTTACCAACAAGAGGCTTTGTAAAGTGCCTAAACATCGGCCAGCGGCCCAGAACATCCACATATAATACTGTGAATCCGGCTGGCAGAGATCAACAGGGACCCGACACGTACCGACCACCGAGCCAAAGAGGGCACCCATAGAGCTGTAACTTCCCTCATTAACCACAAGACAGACCACCGGAAGAATCCATCACTGTGATGACAGGCACCCTCGTTGTTTCATTTACAACACAATGTAACTGTCAGGTTCCTATCCTGTGACAGACGTTGTGGCGATCGTGGGATCCAGCAGGTCGGAACTCTGGGAGTGTTTGAGACCTTTTTCCCGTTCGTTGACGTCACGACGAAAGTCACGTCAAAGGTATAGTCGGGAAAATAATTATTTTGACGTAGGATCAAGGATCCTCTATAATAGGATATCCAACTCTGCCTAAAAAGGCGTGATTACGTAATATTACGTAATTCTGATTTGAGCATGTTGAAACGGTGCCGGGCGCTAAAATCAGAATGTGCACATCGATTTGTAATGGACATGAGCAGAGTTGTGAATCATATATTGAAATAAATGATAGGTGATTGCATTGAGTGGGGGTACGGCCTAAATTTCTTCAACAATATTCAGCATTCGCGTTACCGATGATGTGGTATTGAGGTCGGGATTTGTGAGTGTCCGTTTATATGTTTGTGTGTGAATCGAAGGCTGTCACTCGAACGGGTTTAATCCAATCGTCTTTAAATTTGAGAAATAGGATGAATGAGCTCTTGGCTTGAAAATATTTAGTTTCCATGGAAATCGGTTGATTTTTGTTGCCATGGCAACCGTTCAAAGTCCTGAAATGCCATTTTATCGCCACCGAAAACGCCCATAGAACAGGACCCACTCATGGTAACAATAAAATTGGCCCCTCATTAAAAAAACCCGACATAATAGAAAGCAAATTCTGATGTAACTCTGGTGGTATTTTTCAGGTGATAGGTAGATTCATTTCAGAGTTATGAGACATGACATTTACCTCCAAATTTAGTGAAAGTTGAGTATTGCAATGATATTAGAATGGTTCTCATACCGACAGTTTTCATCGGATTTCCTTGGAAACGGGATATTTCCGAGGCAATGGATAATGCTTCTCTATCCTAAATTTTTGAAAAGATGGAATGGTAACTTTTTTAATTATTGACGTGGATGTGCTCAAAAACACGCATACAGACATGCACGTGCTTGGACGACATCAAAAATATTTTCGCGAGCGGGAAGAGAGACAAACTGTGGATGACAATGAGGCTCCACCCCACACGCGTGCCCTCCCAGATCACTGAGCTCAATCCCAGGGCCCGATTCTGTATGTTCTCGCTATGAGTGAAGTAATAAGCAGCATGAAAAACTCAATTTCGAGCACCTGTCACCGTTTTGACACGCTCAAATGAAATTTCGTCATTTTACGTA